>OY720681.1:40010395-42410395 GCA_963170755.1 Amphimallon solstitiale | reverse complement strand
AGTTTGAACTCATACCCGCTTTAGCTGTTGTGCTTCCTCATCCACAAGATCCAGATATTCCTCACAATGACATATGGTTTCAACACGATGGCGCAATTGCTCATTTTGCAATTGTACTTCGACAATTTCTTGACTTAACTTTCCCTAATAAATGGATTGGACGCAGAGGTTCTATTGAGTGGCCACCAAGGTCACCGGATTTAACTCCATTAGATTTTTTCTTATGGATTCATTTAAAATCTAAAGTTTATGTGAATAGACCAAATAATCTTGATGACCTGAAAAATAGAATATGTCAGGAAATAAGACTTATTCCACCAGAGGTAATTGAAAACGTTCGACGGGAAACAATCCGTCGACTACAAAAATATATTGAAGGAAACGGATAACATATTGAACATTTATAAAGCAAATGTTATTATATCTTTTGTATGTTTTTTATTATTTAGAGTTAATGTATTTTTTTTTAATTTATCACATTTCAAAAGCCATTATTCCGAAAACCGCTGATTTTGGGGATATGATATGTTACACAAAAAGTGTTGAGAATTTACCATCCAATTCAAAAATGGCATAATATACAGGGTGTTCCATTAACAAAAAAACAATGATTTCTGCATATTGCTATAGCTTTGTTTTCAAATTAAAAATATAATAATCTTATACTAACAGTAATTAACCAAAACAATGTCAATACAAAGCAGCATAGTGTATAACAAATGCAGAGATTGCATTGACTTAAAAAAAAACTACTTCAATAAATTTATGAATTCAATCCCTATTAACATTTGTATTATTTTCGTTAGTTCTAGCAGTGTTTTCTCCTCTATTTGCCGACAACACCTCTTACTTAAATTAAATGGACAAGGTTACAAAATAAATTAGGTGTGGCCACCACACGACTTTCCTATACGTATGAAAGTGTTACTTCCGGTCTGAATTTTGAAATTTCATTTTTACAAATCGAACTTTAAATACTTTTGTACTCTTCATGAATATATATAGAATGCTCAGTTTACAACATTTAGCAAAATATCATTATTCGGTAACAGTAATAGTGTTAGTTCCGGTCCGAATTTTGATTTCTTTTTTATACAAAATGTATTGAAAATTAAGTTCTAAATACCTGTCTAAAAAGCATGACTAGCAAAATATTTGCAAGAAACCGATTTTCGATAAGAGTAAAAAACCTATTTCCGGTAAGAATATCGAAACATTTTTTTAATAAAATTCTTCTCAAATTTAATTTTAAGTACATATGAATTCTTTATAAATTTGTCTAAACTTAGTAGTTGACGAAATATTGGCAAAATTCGGCTAAAGTAAACTACTACTTCCGGTCTGCCGATTTTGCGGGAAATCTAATCAGTTCTCAAGAGGGAGATTATACTACTAAATGCAAAATTTGGAATAGATAGCTATTGCGGTTTGACCGCTATCGTGGTGACAGACAGACAGACATACAGACACACAGACACAGACACACAGACATTTTTTAAAAAATGAGGTGTGGCCACCACACGACTTTCTTATATGTATGAGCGTTTCAAACTATACAATTTTAAGAATTCTTTTATACAAAACTTATTCAAAATCCTATTCTAAGTACTTTCATTCTCTTAATAAATCGGTATAGAATGCATACTTTGCAAGATATTCGAAAAAAAGTGCTACTCGTTAAGAGTAAAAGTGCCACTTCCGGTCCGAATTTTGAAATTTAAAGTCCACAAAAAATATTGCAAATTCAACTCTAAATACTTTTGTACTCTTAATAAATATATATAGAATGCATAATTTACGACATATCTGCAAAAAATCGATATTCGATAAGAGTAAAAGTGGTACTTCCGGTCCGAATTTTGAAATTTTTTTTATACAAAAGATATTTAAAATCATAATTTAAATACTTCTATACTCGTAATGTACCTGCCTAGAAAGCATGACTTGCGAGATATTCGCAAGAAACTGATTTTCGATAAGAGTAAAAGACCTACTTCCGGTTGGAATTTCGAAAAACTTTTTGAGATAATTTGTCTCAAATTTAATTTTGAGTACATTTCAATTCTTTATAAATTTGTTTAAACTTAGTAATTGACGAAATATTGGCAAAATTCGATTTTTTCACTGAGTAAACTGCTACTTCCGGTTTACCGATTTAACTGAAAAACTAATCAGATCTCAAGAGGGAGATTTTACACGTAAATACAAAATTTGGAATTGATATCTACAGCGGTTTGACCGCTATCGTGGTCACACACACACAGACAGACAGACACACACACACAGACATTTTTTAAAAACCACTTTTTCGGTATCAGGGGACTTCAAAACGTGGACATCTGCAAAAATCTCGAGGTCGAAAATTTTCATCATCACAATACTTCCTTATACTACGTATAAGAAAGTAAAAAACTAAATCTCATAAAATATTTGTACTTTATTCAATACTAAAGAGCATCGATAAATAAATTCTTTTGCCACATGTGGCTGTAAAAGAAATTATCCTTTTACTTTCCAATCACAAAACAACAACAAAAATTAATATTTTTACATGTACGAAAAACACATCGCTTTATAAATGCGCATAACACATTGCTTTTTAAATATATCATATAGATTCTTAAAATAAAATATTACTCTTTGCTACATTCAAATTTTCTAATATTGTATAGTTTCAAAGAAATAAATTTTTCGCTTTTACGACGCAGAAATTTCATTTCAACAAAGACATTCATTTGCACGAAATGCCTTTGAAGATCTAAAATCTCGCAAAGTAAAAAAAAACGCCTTAATAAGACTTTCATCAATCGTCATATGCAAATATTCTCACGTTGTACATACCACATATTGGCTATTTGTTCATCAAAAATGCTTACACCTTTACGTAATTAAATATACTTGAAATCCTTACTAAGATTTTATTCAATAACTTGTTAATAATGCACAGTTAACATTACTGACAAACATTCCCACGTTGTGCCATCAATGCCCTTTTAACATTATTAACAATACTCCCATGACTTGTTAAATTAATCTACTTATAGCAAAGAAAATAATATTTCTATTCAAAATATTAACAATGTTAATCGCTTTGCTAAAGATGAATATTTTCACTTAGCATCTTTTACATAATTTATTTCAAGAAAAACTTACTTATAATGTTCATACATTTCATCAAATTCTTCTTGATATTGATCTACCATATTAATGATAATAAGAAAAAAATGAAATTAAACTAAATGACAATAAACTAATTATAATATGATAACGTACTTATTGAAAATCAAAAATAACTCAATACATTTACTACAAATGATTTCTATGCAGTGTATTTGTACGCCTGCAATCATCAAACAGAATTTTTACATTCGAGCAATTTAAAAGATTGGCAACTTATCTCAAAGATCAGCCACTTCTCCTATTTTTCCGTCGTTCCCGGTCTTTTATCAGTTCTCAGTGATCGGAAAAAAAACATTCTTCATCTGCAGCGCCACAATCCACGCACTAATGTTTATGTTGGCATTGTCCTGCTCATATTTATTTCCTTTACGTTTTCCCTAGGCTGACCTGTACCCATATCATTTTGACATTTAGAAATTACACAAAAATACACGCACACAAATTATTTATTGTTTATGTCTTTGCACATTTGCGATTTTCTTATTTTGGGTAGGTACATTCTTTTTTCCATTAACGCCATCCCTTATTGTGTTTATAGATGAATTTGTTGCCACTTTCATCATTGTTTAAATACTTTCTTTTTCCATTGTTTAACACTATTCGTATTTTTCTTTTGCAGACATCTCCTTTAGAAATAATAGGAAAGACATTGCATACCACTGGAATACTTCCTTCTTTAATTACATTGTTAGGAGGCTGGACCTTGACAACTCTATTCCTGTCTTCAAACCATCTTCTCTAGTCTTCGTGTAGGTTAATTTGTATGCAGCTGTTAACAATATTAAACATTGTTTTTTCTTTGTAGATTTATTCAGATTAAACCAATTATATCCTGTTATTTCCGGAATTTTCCTGGATTAAACTGGATTTAACCTGCTATTGCTGAAGTCCTTTCTTTATTACATCGTGTCGAATAAAAAATATACCTTTTTACATATTCCTTTTTAAAATTATGCTTAGATATAAGTATCAGGTATTTATCGTATTGTTAAGTGTGGCCATAGAATGTGTAACAAATAACAATCTTTTATAAACTTATTTATTTCTTACGTTTACTCATGATGAAAGATGTTTTCATGTCGCAAATGTCTAATTTCATCCTTTTCATACAACTTTTCGGCATTCAAATGACTAACTCTTTTGACTATACCATCCTTCATCATTACTCTCTCTCTGTTATTTATTTTTAAGACATTATTAAGCTGGAATAGTGGTTTATTGCTCAATATATTTACTTCCACTCTTACACAATGCATAAAACTTGGTTTGGCCTTAGTATACTGAAATTGCATCTTGTGCTCCTCGTTTCTATAAATATAGAATACATGAATTTTATTTTTGTGTTTATTTTTGTACCTTTCATATAAATTTTGTTTCAATTTCAATTATCATATACCTAACATTATAACATTACGCCGTTGCGTTTATGCAACTCATAAATCATTTATCAATAATTATGCTTACTACTAAAAATTGTTTCCTTATCCTATTACTTAATTATTTATTTATCATATAATGCCTAACCAATATAGGGGTCACGGCAATATGTTCTTGTTTATGTCAAAAAATTCACAACTAAAAATACTAATCGACCTGTCCGAGCGTTTTCTGCAAAATATTTACCTGACTTTTAAACAAATTTGTTCCTTTCATCATGAACGGACTGTATAGTCTAATGTGTGTGATAATCTGAAATATGTGTTAGATTTAAATTTCCCAAATAATCATCGCAATAAAACAGCGTCATATTGATGAAGTACGTAATATTCAAGAAAAGGAAAAGGAGATACGACAATATATTTATGCAAAATAATTTTGTTCTATCATGAGTAAATATATAAATGATAAATATTACTAATTGTTTTGTTTTCCCCTTCGTACTCCTTATAACTTAAAAATGTTGAGAAATTCTGCAATTATTATTATATCTAGGGGAAAGGGGGGGGGGCTTAGCAGTTTTGTGTATTTTTCGTGCATTTTTATATTTTTTTTGTTTGGTTTTAAGTCAAATAAAACTTTGAAGTATACGGAACAAAATTCTATAATTAAAAAAAAAGTACAAGAAAAAGTAATTGTTTTTCTTGCCTTAAAAAAACCTGAAATGGCCCTCATCACCCACAAACATGGGGCAATTGTGGCCTAAGCTCTAATTACCTCCATTTACGTATAATTAGCGACAAAAATCACAAATATATATGTTGGGTTTGCGTGAAGCCAATGTATTTGATGATGGACTGTAGAGGCGACTCCACGCTAGTTTTCTCAAATGTTAATCGAAGGACCAAAGGCTTCGTTGATTCAATAAAACTGCAGCACTGTAGCACTAACTATTTATTTTAACTACACCTTAAATTGACGCGTTTGTTTAATTAATTCGAATTGCTTGTAACGATTTATTCGTATATTGATACGAATTGTCTTGTTTTACAATCATTAAACTACATAAATTTTGTTTTGAACACACACTGTTTGATATGTAATCTTGAAATGAAATGTTGATTTAAGCGACTGTTTGATGTTACATCTTGAATTGTACTGTCTGTTTCTTAACAGTAAGAATAACTTGAAAATATGAGTTACTCCCACCAAACGAAATGTTATTGGTAGATCACCCTATTTGTTGACGTCAGAAATGAAATTTTTTAGGGGTAATCGTGGCCGGGCCGCATTACCCCGAGGCACATGGCAATCATGACCCCAAAATGGACTTTTACACTTAATTATGAACAGTACTTCAATCATTGTAACCAAACAATAACACATTACATTATCTAAAACTGCAGAAGCAAGTGCACAATTTGTATAAAAAATATATTACATAAGCCTTAATAAACTATTTTAACTTATCTTTGAAATATGAAGAATGATACATTAAACTCAACACAATACTACTTTTTCATAGTTTCCTGTTTTACCGACGTTACAACGCGCCCGCTTCCAGTACAATATGAAATACATGCCCATAGATAGCGCACATAAACTTAAAAGCAAATAATAATATATACAATTTGAGATACTGAATGGCCACTATTACCCCAGTGGCTCCCATTCGCCCCCCATTTCCCATGTAGTAGAATATCAATCAAAGTAGGAAAATCTCAGTCAGATAAATCAGTTGATTAAAATTCGTCTCGTTCCCCTTAAAATCGAACAACCATAGTGGTGTTTTGGTTAGTAATTTTTTTATAGTGGAGTTTGCTGCTCATTATTCTTCTAGTTTTATTACGATCTTAATGTTTGATGATACTTGTCGGTCGATAAAATTTACTTTTACAAAAAACAACTAATGTAGCCAAATATAAGTTGTTAGATATAGAAATAGGGCACGTACTTAGTAGTAAACGCGATAAAATGAATAATTTATGATCCATATCTTAATGTATTTATTGTGGATAACCTCATATTCATGTCAGGTTGTGAGGTTATGTCGACAGGTTAGATCGTGTGTCCGTTTTGCGATACTTACGCTCTCCCGTCATCTGTGTAGAATAAATGTTTGGTTTTTATTGGTTACGTAAGTAGCCAACTTAATTGCCATATTTACTTAATCTAATTGGTAATAATTGTCATTGTTATAATACTTTTTGTCCAAACAGCAGGGCGCTGCCTTTCCACATTTGCAAGGAGTGCGAAAATAACATAACATAAAAACCAACACTCAAGTAGCAGCTGCTAAGATCGAAGTCAGGTAACGAGGACTAATATCTTCACAAAAGCTTATTGTGCGTAATATTCATATTAAGAACTATAGAATATAAATTAATATATTATTCTTATATGTATAACAATAGATCTACCTCGTATTACTTAATAAATGATTCTCTGAATTTGTGTTTTTTAAATCGTTTCGAATAGAAATCCAGGATAGTCGCCCTAGAGGCTGGAAGCTACGACTTGTGAATTTACAATGATGACATTTCTTATAAATAAACATAATTCGAAGGAATTTACGCAAATGCATTAACGATGTACCAGTGTTAAATATACTGTAGACACCATAAATAGTAATCAAGTTGTTGTAATGGTAATCTACCTACTTACAAAGAAAAACTTAATCAAAGTCTAATTGATGAGGTAAATTAGTTCTTGTTATCGAATCTATAATGAAGTGGAAAAACACTAAGAATTATTACATGGCTCTATGTACATTGTGTGAGCGTATGAACGTGACTAATAGAAAATACGTTTTTAAAAATATAATACTGATTATAAGTTTTCAATGAAGTTGCTTTGTAAACTTGCAGTATATGTTGTGGTTTACTTGATGCATTTCTACCATGTAGTCGCAACATACTTGTAAAACAATAATTTCATAGAAATTTTAAATACAATTTCTGTAATACAATTATGAAGAGCTCCAAAGTATTATATACCGTGTTGAATCAGTAAACACCTAAAATGAAAGTGTGTAGCGACATGTTCTTGCTAGATAAAATATTTCTCTCAATAATATTTTATATTTAATTATCAGATAGAATTCTTCAGCTGGAATATGAAAATGAAAAACAGCTGCACACGTGTCTGAAAAATAACGACCTAACGAAAGAGCAGTACAGAAGGAATTGGAAGGTTTCTGGAACTAAGAATAAAGGATAAATTACCGTAAATAGTAATGAAGAGAGAATTGTTGATTTCTGCACACGAAATTGCTTAGTGGTAGGAAACACGAAGTTTGTCTATAAAATTCGGTGAATGGTATAATAAAAACCAAAGAACAGAATACACATAAGAGATACCTTTAGTGACCTTTAAAGTAGTCGCCACCAGACATACACACTTTTGACAATACTCGTATAGTTCCTAAAAACTATCGTAAAAGTATTTTCTTGAAACTAGTTACGGAATAGTTGTCACATGGTTCTGAAAACCATGACCCCTTCAAGGTCTCCTTAACACACGCGAATAAAAAAAGCAGCAGAAGCAAGATCTGGATAGTAGGGTTGGTGTTCCAAAACAGTCACTCCGCGCTGAATTAAAAATTGGCGTACACGGATGGTCGTATACGATGATACATTATCGTGCAGTAACATCCAATTTCCGATATCGAGCATCTGTAGCTTAACACGCCGGATGCGCTGCACCAAACGTTTGAAAACCTCCTAGTAGAAGGCAGCATAAACCATTTGGCCAGCAGGGAGAAATTACTTACTGAATGAATCCGAAAAATGCGATCAGCATAGTCTTCACCTTGGATTTTTGCACACATTTCTTTGGAGTAGCCAAAATGAAAGAAACTAAAGGACTTACCGAAATGTAAGGAAGAAGACTCTAAGATATATAGACAACAGGTAGAAGGGCCAGAAAAAGATATAAGAAAAGAATTACACGGGAAATAAGTAAACAAAGAAATTATAGATAGCATGATACTGGAATAATTCTGGCAAGAAATTAAAAAAATAATTAACATTGTAGCTGAGGAGTTATTAAAAATACAAAGAAGAAAAAAATGCGTGGTCGTAGGAGGAATTATAACAGGAAATTAAAAAATAGCTGTGGAGAAAGTACTTGTCAGAAAACAAACATACTGGTGCTTACCAAGAATAAAGGATAAGATAAGATAAAGTTAAAAAGACAACTAGCAGCAAAAGATAGAGACCGAGAGCTTTTGAAGAGAGAATGCAAAGTGATTCCAAGAACAATGCACAGAACAATCGCATCAAAAAAGAAAAATTAGTGTGCTTAAAACCACACGGCAGAAGTGAAAACTTCATCAAGGCGCTCCCATGTAACGGTCGCCGAAAGAATTGCCAAATTGAAGACGTAATAAGCGACCACAAACACACCAGTATCCAAAATTTCACATTCATACGTCAATTTTCAAAAAAATCTTCCGCCATTTCCTTTTTTTTTTGACATTTTGAAATTTTGATCGGCGATCTAAGACACCCCCGTATCTAAAATTTCACTTTCATACGTCAATTTTCAAAAAATCCTTCGGCCATTTTGTTCTATTTCGACATTTGAATTAGTGATGGGCGACGGTAAAAACTCCCAAGTGTCTAATTTTAATCAGAAGAGAGAGAAATTGATTTCAGCCGGCTCAGCCCACTGTGCACGTTTGCGTAATCGTTTAAATAAAATTATTTCGTAGTAGGGGCACATAAATGTCGAAAGCAATTCTCCTTTTCCCCTTTAAGGAAATACACACGTTCTGGAATTATAGTATTTTAATTGAAATCATTATTAAAATATTAATCGACCCCTGTATAGATAAAAATATCAAGTCATGTGGGAGACCGTTATGTATTGTGTGGAGATGCAATTCGCCGGACCGTAATACATTGATTGCCAGTGCACATGAGAATCTGATATATATTTTTCGCCCGTCCGGAATACATTGATATCAGTGCACATTTAAACGACCATTTTTCTTACCAAATCCTTCTGCAAACGACCTTTAAATTGCCAGTACCTTCGATTGCGTGCGACTGCCGACTCGAAATAGGTATACAAAAGATCTCAAAAAGCAGGTTACTTAAGACCCTGAGTTTTGATGAGCCCTCGCAACCTTCAAAATTTCGTATTTCACGCTTAAAACTGAATCTGTGGTGCAACTCAGTTCGCCTGTCAGTTTGACGTTTCTCGGGATTTTTTGATTGTCACGTGAATTGTCATGACGTAAGCCATTTTGCTGTTAAAACATCGAGTGCACACTCTTCTTTAAAAGCCCATATCTTTACAACCGCTCCACTTAGGAAGAAAATCTCTCCGTCGACCGGAAATTCAATGTCGCCCGTACACCAGTGCCAAAGGGCAGCTTTCAATTTCGCGTATCCAGAGAGGAGTTCTTTGCACAGTTTTGCCGATTTTTGTCGAATTTACGGTTCGTTTGGTAACCATGGCGACTCGAGCGTTACATAGCCGAGCGTGACGGCTCAATCTCGTTCAGTGCCCACAATCAACGCGCCCATAGAAGTTTATACTTCAAAAAATATGAAAAAAAAAACAGATTAGTAATGGTTAGTTTTGCACCGAGGCAACTGCTATCATAGAAGGATGGGGAACATATTTTATGCTGTTACTCAAAATAGAGAATTTGGCTGTTGTGCCTCGAAGTGCTGAGGCATCAGTCTCAGTAGCAGGAAACGAAGTAGAAAAAGATGAAAATGGAAGTAACGAAAAATCTCGAAAAGTTGCAGGCAGAGAAAACGCACAGCATCTATGGAATAAGTTCAGGTAGGTACTGAATATTATACAGAATTATTCTTACAGCCTGGGAACATTACACGATACCAAAAGACTGGAGAACGGTAAAATTTGTCCCTATACACTAAACAAGAGCATTAATCGGAAAATATAACGGGCAATACACAAGGGGATTTAGAACAGGTAGGTTTACTCATAAATGGATCTTTTATTCCTTCAAATAACTCAAAAAATAATTAGACCCTTACAACAACTATATATTTACTATATAAATCTAAAATAGAAGAAATTTGGGAATCCATGTGCAATGTAGCAATAGAAGCAGAGTTGATGAGGGTTGTACAGAGGCTATATGATAAAGCATAGAATGTAGTCAAAATTAGAAGTAACACTTCAAAAAGATTTATTACATCAAGAGGAGTTAGACATGGAAACATACTTACCCTGCTACTATTCATAACGATTATGGATGATGTAGCAAGAAAGATGAACCAATGCACGACAGGAATATCACAAACTAAGTTCAATCAGAATAAACGAGGTCGAGCTCACCGACAATCTGTTCCCATTTTCAAAAAACATAAACAAATTGCAACAACTGATTAACAAATGGAAGATAGTGTTGGAAAGATAGAATTTGAGAATAAACATAGTAAAGACGGAAGTAATAATAAACCATAATATCAGAATATGTGAAAATCGTAGTCAAAAATAATTATATTAAAGAAAATCGGCAATGGTATATTTAGGAATAGTTAATATAGAGCAAGAGCGCGCGAGGTATGATCACCCGATGGTATACGTAAACTCGCATCTAAACGTGGTCCGATAATACATATTAGAGTTAGGGCACAACATACTAGCATTGCCTGTTCATATTCGAACTCATAGTGATCTGATTATTTTTTCGCAGATTGACAAAAAGACAAATTAAATTTTCTCTTTAAGTGATGACGATTGCTTAGATAACTAATTCGATAATAACGCGAAGATTGTAATACTTATAACGTAATTATGATTATCCTTATGACATTAAATAATAATGTAGTTGTGTAAAAAGTTATAGCAGTACAACTGGGTTTTAGAATGAAATAAAAACAACCCGCCTGCAGAATAAACTAAGATGTCTAGAGAAAATAAATAAATAGAAATTTCATGGTAAAAAAAAACTATAAATAAGTATAACAAAAATACCATACAATAACATAAAAACGACCCTTGAAATAGAAATTAATATTAGAGATTCTCTCCAGTAAATATAACGAAATAACAACTCTGGAAAAATAAGTTGAATACATTTATAGCAGAATTATGCATTCAAAAATAAAATAATTACTCTAGTTAATAAAAAAACGTAAACTAAATAAATGAATCTCATGGAGAAAAAGAAATAAAAGAAACTCCTAAATAAAAGAATAATTGATCGGTTAGTGAACTAGATGTTTGAAACGACCTCCTAACTCGAAAGCACAATATCCCAATCTATTAACAAAGTCTTTACGAACATTTCTCATTATTTGTGGTGATATGTTTCGCATACAATGATTAATTTTTACACGAAGTTCGTCGGTTGTCTGAGCTCTGTTATGTTGGAAACCGTAAATAGAAGATTTTACATAGCCCCACAGGAAAAAGTCGTTCGGGGATAAATAGGGGGACCTAGCGGGCCAACGAATAGCACTCCAGACAGATATTAATTTATTATTAAAAATATTAGTTAAATATTCTCTCACTGGTGCAGCGTTATGCGCAGGACACCCATCCTGCTGAAACCAAATATCATTTAGGTTAATGCCTTATATGTTTTGCACACAAGGTATAACACTATTTTGCAAAAGAGCTAAATACTTTTGAGAGTTTAAATTCCCATCAATAAAAAAGGGCCCAATTATATGGTCCCCTAAAAGGCCTGCCCAAACATTTAAGTTTTGTGGATATTGCGTTCGAGCGTCGTAAATCATATGTTTATTGTTCTTCGACCAATATCGGGTAACACACGGGTTGTGTTTCCCATGTATGGGGAAAGAGGATTCGTCAGTAAATAATACATGATTAACAAAATGTTCATTATTGTTGCAAAGTTCTAGGAGGACCTCACAAAAATCAAACCTTTCGTATTTATCGTTTGGAAATATTTCGTTAGATTTTTTTAATTTATACGAACGATATTTGTTTTTTCTTAAAACTTTACGAACAGATATGCTATATTAAGTTGGTGAGCAAGTGTTCTACTCGACAACTGTGGTTCCCTCTCCACTGCAGCGCAAATTAAAACATCTCGTTCTTCATTTTGTGTGGCTTCTTTTCTATGCTTTATAGGGTATAAACAACCGTGCGTTTCAAAATTGTTAATTATATGACGCACTGTCCCGTAAGCAATAGTTTTTTCAAACTGCGTTTGAAAAGAAAGCATGTTTTGTCGAATAGATTGACCACGATGATAACATTTTACAACAAACTTTCGTTCTTCGATGGATAAAATGTCCATACTTAAATTTATAAAATGAGCAACTACTAAGAAAAATAATATTATGGAATATTATACGCAAACAGTGCCAAGCATAAACCTACGTACATTGGCGGAGATCATTTTTCCGAATATACGTCCTAAGAATATCGACTGGCATCGGGTGATCATACCCCGGCAGCTCAAGCTGTACATACATATATTACCTATTTAGCGTTTATTAAATGTTTATTTTCTGTATGTTTCTTTATTCTTAAAATTGTTTCAAAATGAAGTCGTGTAATTATTAATTCCCACAACTACTTTTAACATATTTAAAAAATGTATATAATCATAGGAACTTATACCGATTCAGAATCAAGAATCAAAATTCCATTCACTTTAGAATTAAGAGAAATTTTCAGTAATAACATCACTTTACAGCCGCTTTCCGAATGTGAAAGAATGTTTCATTGTTAATTTTCGTGAACTGAATACGAAAATAAAGCTAAAATTTGTGACCATGAAACGCCAGTTTTGCAGATCTTCATATAACCGCTGTTGTAAAAATATTAAGAAGAGCACTTCTTTTGGATTTCTACAGAAATCGACAGAAAGATAGGGAGAGACAACGTTATAAAGTATCATGGACCTAATGATACATGGCAAAGACATAAACTGCAAGATATACGAATGTATCAAGATACAGTTGAAAATCATAACATTTGTTCAAAATTTGCACGAGATTTCAAGAAATTGAAAAGTTTTTGTTTTTATAATTGCATATGATTTTGATGTACTATGTTTTTAGAGAAAAGCATTCAAAAAGATCAAGTGTGCGAGGGAGCTCTCTATTTCTGTTCATCATGAAATGTTCCTTGACCAAATTTAATTGTATTATGCAAATTGAAAATAGTAACATCATAATGCTCGAAATGTCCACACTGCATTTCATTATTACTGAGTTGTCCAATAAATGGTTCCAAAATAAACCTCCTGAATCATAATGCATTAATAATATCGCCTATTGTTCTTCTATGTGGCATAAAATACAAACACCTACTTTAATTCAATTGATATTAGTTTCTACATATACGTTGCTCAAAAAAAATTCACAAGTAAGATATAAATGTGTAGAAAATCTCTGCGCCTGCGGTTTTTAACATTTACGGCAGATTGCTTGTTGATGTTACCGTGATCTTAAAATTAATGAAAATGGTAAATAATATTTGCGTCTACACATTAGGCACAAAAAAATTAGAATAATAGTCTTAAATACTTTTTACTTTCTGCTAAAACTATCAATACCAATCTCTATATTTACGAGTATAATCTTCCTAGTAAATTTAATTTTTTTACTGAAGTATACTACTTCCAGTCCACCAATTTTGTTTCGCTAAATTGGCTTTTAGGGATACATTAAGTTGCTGATTCTGTCTTAGAGGAAAATGTATTTATTCTCCCCTATAAGTCAGAAAATAAGGGAGAATTAACCTGAGGCTTATTGTCAAGGATAAACAAAGGACTTGTCTTAACAATAATATTACGTGGTTTATTCTCTGTTTAAAACAAAATGTTGTCATATTCAATTTAAAAATAAATACAGAAACTATACTACAACTGAAATACAATCTCTAGAGTATTATTCATATAAATGTATACTGATATACAAAATCATCGATTTATTAGACCACGCAGTTCACTCGCTAATATTTATACCTCAAATGCCCATAAAGCCCTTTCAAATGTGGAATAATTGAACAATAAAATAATCGAGTTATAAAATATAAAATGATAACACCTCGATAACAAAATAATAAAACCACTTATGAATAATAACGCAAAAATGGATATCAGACCATATCGTGATGAAAAACATCAAATTTATTATTATTAATACACCTGGATAGCAAAATGTACGGCATTACAGAGGTAAAATGTAAAAATAAGCGAAATGACTTCAACATGACTGATACACATGTAATATGAAATAATACTACTACAATGTTATTTGAAGAATAACGGAGGAGTGTGAAGAAACGTAATCTACGGCTCGTGAAAGTTATACAAAAGTATTAATTCAAAAGTATTAGTTGTGCTTTTTTTGTTTTCTCATTGATTACATTGATTACACACTTTACTTTACACTTATTTACTATCTTATTAGCATCGTATATAAATTATAACTTTAGTTTTAGTTTAGTTCTTAATTTCCTGTATCTTTGAAGGTTTAGGTTGAAAACCAAAGGGAGCCTCACTGCTTGTCCAGCTGAACCCCACCTTCTGATTTCCGGTACATTATTATCTGTTTATTTTTATTGTTTTTTTATTTTTCTTTTGTTGGCTTACATGGTATTATATATTACTGTTATTATACTGATGTTGCAGATGTATACGGAAATAAAAACATTTATTATTATTAGGATTACTATATTACTTTTACTTTCTTATACGTAGTATAAGGAAGTATTGTGATGATGAAAATTTTCGACCTCGAGATTTTTGCAGATGTCCACGTTTTGAAGTCCCCTGATACCGAAAAAGTGGTTTTTAAAAAAATGTCTGTGTGTGTGTGTGTCTGTCTGTGTGGTCTGTCTGTGTGTGACCACGATAGCGGCCAAACCGCTGTAGATATCAATTCCAAATTTTGTATTTACGTGTATAATCTCCCTCTTGAGATCTGATTAGTTTTTCAGTAAAATCGGTAGACCGGAAGTAGCAGTTTACTTCAGTGAAAAATTCGAATTTTGCTAATATTTCGTCAATTACTAAGTTTAAACAAATTTATAAAGAATTGAAATGTACTCAAAATTAAATTTGAGACAAATTATCTTAAAGATGTTTTTCGAAATTCCAACCGGAAGTAGGTCTTTTACTCTTATCGAAAATCTGTTTTTTGCGAATATCTCGCAAGTCGTGCTTTCTAGGCAGGTACATTACCAGTATAAAAGTATTTAAATTGTAGTTCTAAATATCTTTTGTATAAAAAAAATTTCAAAATTCGGACTGGAAGTACCACTTTTACTCTTACCGAATAGCGATTTTTTGCAGATATGTCATAAATTATGCATTTTATATATATTTATTAAGAATACAAAAGTATTTAGAGTTGAATTTGCAATATTTTTTATATACATGAAATTTCAAAATTCGGACCGGAAGTGGCACTTTTACTCTTAGCGAGTAGCACTTTTTTTCGAATATCTTGCAAAGTATGCATTCTATAGCGATTTATTAAGAGAATGAAAGTACTTAGAATAGGATTTTGAATAAGTTTTGTATAAAAAAAATTCTTAAAATTGTATAATTTGAAACGCTCATACGTATAAGAAAGTCGTGTGGTGGCCACACCTCATTTTTTTATCTGTTGACTATGTAGCGGTGGATTTGTGGGTTCATCAATGAGGCCTTATCAATTCCCGGTATTTTGACCGGCGTTCTCTCATTGGAGACAGACGAAGACAGGTCACTTGGAACAAAATACTGTGCAAAGTCACAAGCGTTTATCGGGATAGAGTTGAGGTCATGAATCTTCTGAAATCTCGGCTAATATGTCTTTGACACAGAACGTACGAAAATTTCGAACACCTAGTCCCACCAAAATAATCACTGCAACCCTACTTTAACTTAGCGGAGGGATAGTGGGGTTACTAATGGGGCTTTGCCAAATCCCGGTAATTTGACCGGCGTTCTACTAGCTACCTCACAAAATTTCAGGCTTTTATCACGATAAAATTGAGGGGGGCATATTCTTAAGTTGAGGTTAATATGCCGTGGTCTTTGACACAGAAAGGATGACAATTCCGAACACTTGATCTCACAAAAATAATTGCTACTGCCCTTGATTAACTTGCCTACTTTTTCATGTTGTTTGTTACACTACTAATACAGAATTCACTAATTTTCATGCTCTACCGGCTCATAAAAGCATGGCGATGTCAATGCTGCATATGACACAACTGTATGATTCACTCGATAAATGCGACAATGACTAGCAGCTGTGCATTCCACTGGTTATAAAAACATTTCTTATAGTGTTCTCAAGAATGCTGACAGTAAATGAAGAGAGAACAGCTAGACCTACATGAGCTAGTAACATTATTATAAACTGAATATTTTAATTAAAAAATGAGGTGTGGCCACCACACGACTTTCTTATACGTATGAGCGTTTCAAATTATACAATTTTAAGAATTTTTTTTATACAAAACTTATTCAAAATCCTATTCTAAGTACTTTCATTCTCTTAATAAATCGCTATAGAATGCATACTTTGCAAGATATTCGAAAAAAAGTGCTACTCGCTAAGAGTAAAAGTGCCACTTCCGGTCCGAATTTTGAAATTTCATGTATACAAAAAATATTGCAAATTAAACTCTAAATACTTTTGTACTCTCAATAAATATATATAAAATGCATAATTTATGACATATCTGCAAAAAATCGCTATTCCGTAAGAGTAAAAGTGGTACTTCCGGTCCGAATTTTGAAATTTTTTTTATACAAAAGATATTTAAAATTATAATTTAAATACTTTTATACTCGTAATGTACCTGCCTAGAAAGCATGACTTGCGAGATATTCGCAAAAAACTGATTTTCGATAAGAGTAAAAGACCTACTTCCGGTTGGAATTTCGAAAAACCTCTTTAAAATAATTTATCTCAAATTTAATTTTGAGTACATTTCAATTCTTTATAAATTTGTTTAAACTTAGTAATTGACGAAATATTAGCAAAATTCGAATTTTTCACTGAAGTAAACTGCTACTTCCGGTCTACCGATTTTACTGAAAAACTAATCAGATCTCAAGAGGGAGATTATACACGTAAATACAAAATTTGGAATTGATATCTACAGCGGTTTGACCGCTATCGTGGTCACACACAGACAGACAGACAGACAGACAGACAGACAGACAGACACACACACAGACAGACATTTTTTTTAAAACCCATTTTTTCGATATCAGGGGACTTCAAAACGTGGACATCTGCAAAAATCTCGAGGTCGAAAATTTTCATCATCACAATACTTCCTTATACTACGTATAAGAAAGTAAAAGAAATAGAATTTATAAGCATTTGATGCAGATTTGGCTCTTTTACTTTCTTATACGTAGTATAAGGAAGTATTGTGATGATGAAAATTTTCGACCTCGAGATTTTTGCAGATGTCCACGTTTTGAAGTCCCCTGATACCGAAAAAGTGGTTTTTAAAAAATGTCTGTGTGTGTGTCTGTCTGTCTGGCTGTGTGTGACCACGACAGCGGTCAAACCGCTATAGATATCAATTCCAAATTTTGTATCTACGTGTGCAATCTCCCTGTTGAGATCTGATTAGTTTTTCAGTAAAATCGGTAGACCGGAAGTAGCAGTTTACTCCAGGGAAAAAATCGAATTTTGCCAATATTTCGTCAATTACTAAGTTTAAACAAATTTATAAAGAATTGAAATGTACTCAAAATTAAATTTGAGACAAATTATCTTAAAAAAGTTTTTCGAAATTCCAACCGGAAGTAGGTCTTTTACTCTTATCGAAAATCAGTTTTTTGCGAATATCTCGCAAGTCATGCGTTCTAGGCAGGTACATTACGAGTATAAAAGTATTTAAATTATAATTTTAAATATTTTGTATAAAAAAAAATTCAAAATTCGGACCGGAAGTACTACTTTTACTCTTACCGAATATCGATTTTTTGCAGATATGTCGTAAATTATGCATTCTATATATATTTATTAAGATAAATTATCTTAAAGATGTTTTTCGAAATTCCAACCGGAAGTAGGTCTTTTACTCTTATCGAAAATCTGTTTTTTGCGAATATCTCGCAAGTCGTGCTTTCTAGGCAGGTACATTACCAGTATAAAAGTACAGTAATGTCCGGTTATTACGAACCCGGTTATAGCAAACTTTCGGTTATAACGAACCAGTTTGAAAAGTACGAACCAAGGTTCCATAAGAAACGTGTTAATTGTTTTCGCATATAACGAACCCGCTTATAACAAACTTTCGGATATAACGAACCTTATTTTCCATTTTGTATGTAAAAAGTTTTCGGTTATAACGAACTTATATTTAGAAAACAAGGGACTTCCCCGAGTATCTCGCCAAAAATGCAGTAGTCGATTCTAGCAGTTTGTGCAAGCAGTCGACGTCGAGTCATCAATCTGTGCTTACGCTGATTCTCAAACGTGATTTTAAGACCATGAGTGACGCAGTTGCGAAGAAAAAACGTAAATCTTTTACATTGAAAAGTAAACATGATATTGTGAAACGATTGCAACGAGGTGTCAAACAAAGCGAAATTTGTACTGAAATGGGACTAAGTAAATCAACGGTAATAAAAAACTAAATTCAGGATAATGCATGTATGTATTAAACAAAAACTTCATTGTAGGTTGCTACAATTTGGAAGCAAAGGCAAACCATATTGAAGAGTTTCGAACAAGTACGAAACCCAAATGTGAAAAAAATCAAAAAACCTACTAAGCACGAAGTTGATCAAGGACTTTTGAAATGGTTTTCTCAGCAAAGAAGTAAAAATGTAACTATAAGCGGTGCCGTGTTGCAATCTAAAGCTGAAGATCTTGGGAGTAAATTGTTGGAAGATCCTGAATTAAAATTTAATAGAAGTTGGATCGAAAGGTTTAAACGAAGACACAACATCAGCAGCGGAAAAATTGTTGGAGAGGCAGCCTCAGTTAATATGGATGTTGTGAATGACTGGTTGGAAAATAAGTGGCCAATAATTAGAGAAAACTTTGGAGATGAGGACATTTTTAACGGCGATGAAACGGGGTTGTTTTATAAGCTCACACCAGACAAGACATTAAGATTCAAAGGGGAGACCTGTACAGGCGGAAAGTTATCTAGAGAAAGAATTACCGTCTTGGTTGTTGCAAATTTATTGGGGACAGAGAAAAGAAAATTATTGGTGATCGGAAAGGCCAAAAACCCCCGATGTTTCAAAAATGTGGTACGATTACCAGTCAATTATAAATGTAACACAAGAGCTTGGATGACCTCCGAAATGTTTACAAACGAACTACGAGAATGGGATGATGAATTACGTCGTAAGAAACGAAAAATCTTATTACTAGTGGACAATTGCCCGGCTCATCCGGATGTAAAAAATTTGGAGTGCATTAAGTTGGTGTTTATGCCTGCGAATACAAGTTCGAAATTGCAGCCCATGGACCAGGGTGTTGTCCATAGCTTAAAAAGCAATTACCGACGGTTCCTACTCTCGAAAACTATAAATTCTATTGATAATGATCAAACTAACTTCACTGTGAGTCTCTTGGATGCAATTAACTTCATCCATATGGCATGGCAAAAAGTGTCAAAGCAGACAATCGCTAATTGTTTTCGACACGGCGGATTTATGAGGCGTGAGGATGAATTTGACTCAGATGACAATCTACCATTAGTCGAATGGCTCATAAAAAATCAAGAAGAAAGTGTTAACGATGTTCAAGATGAACTCACTCTTGGTGAATATGATTTTAATGAATACGTTCACGTTGATGACAACCTTGTAAATGTGGAATTTTTGGATGATGATGCCATTGTAGCTTCTGTGTCTTCTGCAGCTAATCAGACTGACGATGAGAACGAAGAAGATGAGAACGAAGAGGAGGAAACCAAAAATAACGAAGTACCACTAGTTCCAACCACTTCAAATGCAATCCAAAATATTGAAGTCGTTCGTCATTTTCTTCAAACGCGGAATACTCCGCAACATATTCTTAATAAGCTAAGCGAAGTGGAAGTGCACATCAGAGAGATTAATCTTGCCAAAAAAAAACAAACTAAAATAAATACGTTTTTTTAGTACATAATTAATATTTTCAAGTTGTTTCAGACATGTAATGTTTGTAATGTATTTTGTTATATGAAAAAAGAATAAAAATTGACTCCCTCAAAATAGTGGTGTTTTTTCAAAATCATCACTTATAATGAACTTCGGTTATAACGAACCTTTTTTGCCAGTCCCTTGGAGTTCGCTATAACCGGACATTACTGTATTTAAATTATAGTTCTAAATATCTTTTGTATAAAAAAAATTTCAAAATTCGGACTGGAAGTACCACTTTTACTCTTACCGAATAGCGATTTTTTGCAGATATGTCATAAATTATGCATTTTATATATATTTATTAAGAATACAAAAGTATTTAGAGTTGAATTTGCAATATTTTTTATATACATGAAATTTCAAAATTCGGACCGGAAGTGGCACTTTTACTCCTAGCGAGTAGCACTTTTTTTCGAATATCTTGCAAAGTATGCATTCTATAGCGATTTATTAAGAGAATGAAAGTACTTAGAATAGGATTTTGAATAAGTTTTGTATAAAAAAAATTCTTAAAATTGTATAATTTGAAACGCTCATACGTATAAGAAAGTCGTGTGGTGGCCACACCTCATTTTTTTATCTGTTGACTATGTAGCGGTGGATTTGTGGGTTCATCAATGGGGCCTTATCAATTCCCGGTATTTTGACCGGCGTTCTCTCATTGGAGACAGACGAAGACAGGTCACTTGGAACAAAATACTGTGCAAAGTCACAAGCGTTTATCGGGATAGAGTTGAGGTGATGAATCTTCTGAAATCTCGGCTAATATGTCTTTGACACAGAACGTACGAAAATTTCGAACACCTAGTCCCACAAAAATAATCACTGCAACCCTACTTTAACTTAGCGGAGGGATAGTGGGGTTACTAATGGGGCTTTGCCAAATCCCGGTAATTTGACCGGCGTTCTACTAGCTACCTCACAAAATTTCAGGCTTTTATCACGATAAAATTGAGGGGGGCATATTCTTAAGTTGAGGTTAATATGCCGTGGTCTTTGACACAGAAAGGATGACAATTCCCAACACTTGATCTCACAAAAATAATTGCTACTGCCCTTGATTAACTTGCCTACTTTTTCATGTTGTTTGTTACACTACTAATACAGAATTCACTAATTTTCATGCTCTACCGGCTCATAAAAGCATGGCGATGTCAATGCTGCATATGACACAACTGTATGATTCACTCGATAAATGCGACAATGACTAGCAGCTGTGCATTCCACTGGTTATAAAAACATTTCTTATAGTGTTCTCAAGAATGCTGACAGTAAATGAAGAGAGAACAGCTAGACCTACATGAGCTAGTAACATTATTATAAACTGAATATTTTAATTAAAAAATGAGGTGTGGCCACCACACGACTTTCTTATGCGTATGAGCGTTTCAAATTATACAATTTTAAGAATTTTTTTTATACAAAACTTATTCAAAATCCTATTCTAAGTACTTTCATTCTCTTAATAAATCGCTATAGAATGCATACTTTGCAAGATATTCGAAAAAAGTGCTACTCGCTAAGAGTAAAAGTGCCACTTCCGGTCCGAATTTTGAAATTTCATGTATACAAAAAATATTGCAAATTCAACTCTAAATACTTTTGTACTCTCAATAAATATATATAAAATGCATAATTTATGACATATCTGCAAAAAATCGCTATTCCGTAAGAGTAAAAGTGGTACTTCCGGTCCGAATTTTGAAATTTTTTTTATACAAAAGATATTTAAAATTATAATTTAAATACTTTTATACTCGTAATGTACCTGCCTAGAAAGCATGACTTGCGAGATATTCGCAAAAAACTGATTTTCGATAAGAGTAAAAGACCTACTTCCGGTTGGAATTTCGAAAAACCTCTTTAAGATAATTTATCTCAAATTTAATTTTGAGTACATTTCAATTCTTTATAAATTTGTTTAAACTTAGTAATTGACGAAATATTAGCAAAATTCGAATTTTTCACTGAAGTAAACTGCTACTTCCGGTCTACCGATTTTACTGAAAAACTAATCAGATCTCAAGAGGGAGATTATACACGTAAATACAAAATTTGGAATTGATATCTACAGCGGTTTGACCGCTATCGTGGTCACACACAGACAGACAGACAGACAGACAGACAGACAGACACACACACACACACACAGACATTTTTTTAAAACCCATTTTTTCGATATCAGGGGACTTCAAAACGTGGACATCTGCAAAAATCTCGAGGTCGAAAATTTTCATCATCACAATACTTCCTTATACTACGTATAAGAAAGTAAAAGAAATAGAATTTATAAGCATTTGATGCAGATTTGGCTATTTTACTTTCTTATACGTAGTATAAGGAAGTATTGTGATGATGAAAATTTTCGACCTCGAGATTTTTGCAGATGTCCACGTTTTCAAGTCCCCTGATACCGAAAAAGTGGTTTTTAAAAAATGTCTGTGTGTGTGTCTGTCTGTCTGTCTGTGTGTGACCACGACAGCGGTCAAACCGCTATAGATATCAATTCCAAATTTTGTATCTACGTGTGCAATCTCCCTGTTGAGATCTGATTAGTTTTTCAGTAAAATCGGTAGACCGGAAGTAGCAGTTTACTCCAGGGAAAAAATCGAATTTTGCCAATATTTCGTCAATTACTAAGTTTAATCAAATTTATAAAGAATTGAAATGTACTCAAAATTAAATTTGAGACAAATTATCTTAAAAAAGTTTTTCGAAATTCCAACCGGAAGTAGGTCTTTTACTCTTATCGAAAATCAGTTTTTTGCGAATATCTCGCAAGTCATGCGGTCTAGGCAGGTACATTACGGGTTTAAAAGTATTTAAATTATAATTTTAAATATGTTGTATAAAAAAAAATTCAAAATTCGGACCGGAAGTACTACTTTTACTCTTACCGAATATCGATTTTTTGCAGATATGTCGTAAATTATGCATTCTATATATATTTATTAAGAGTACAAAAGTATTTAGAGTTGAATTTGCAATATTTTTTGTGTACATGAAATTTTAAAATTCGGACCGGAAGTGGCACTTTTACTCTTAGCGACTAGCACTTTTTTTCGAATATCTTGCAAAGTATGCATTCTATAGCGATTTATTAAGAGAATGAAAGTACTTAGAATAGGATTTTGAATAAGTTTTGTATAAAAAAATTCTTAAAATTGTATAGTTTGAAACGCTCATACGTATAAGAAAGTCGTGTGGTGGCCACACCTCATTTTTTTGATAATATATTGCAAAGTATGCATTCTACAGCGATTTATTAAGAGAATGCAAGTACTTAGAATAGGATTTTGAATAAGTTTTGTATAAAAAAATTCTTAAAATTGTATAGTTTGAAACGCTCATAAGTATAAGAAAGTCGTGTGGTGGCCACACCTAATTTTTTTTTATATTTTCACGAACCAAAAGCAACACCCTGAATAAGCACAACATTACAGGTAAATACACAATATACAACATGTCCCAGGTAACACTTCCAGCATGGGGATCTTGCTTAGTATAAAAGATAAAGCTTTGGTTAAATTAGACGAATTATTCCTAAGGACTATTTAAACTATACGATATACTCTAATTTCCAAATTTCTATGTATTTCAGGACCTATATCATGAAAAAGAAAAATGTCAAATTTGTTTTCCTTGTAATAACTTTTTTGTTTTAATTGACACATAATTTTTATTTGCACTTTCTTGAAGTACTTTTATGCAGAATTTAAATATCGATTTTGATTTTTTTTGCACTTTCCATTTTTTTAGTTTTAACATTTAAATTTTCAGTAAAATCGTTAGAAGTAGTTTCTCAGTTAAAAAATTAATTTACTAATTAATACCTCGTCAACTACTATGTTTAGACAAATATCTAAATAATACAAAATTACTGGAAAACGACTTTTTAGAAAGATTTTATAAAAACGTCGTTCAAAATTCTTATCAGTCTTTTTGTATTATCAAAAAACAGTTTTTGCAAGTATTTCGTAAATCATGCACTCCGTAGAGATTTATCTGAAATACAAAAGTATTTAAAGCCCGAAATGCAACAACTTTTTTATAAAATATTTCTGAATCCGGACCGGAATTATAACACTTTTACTCTTATCGTATAACAGTTTTTTCAAATATCGCGCAAATTATTAATTCTACATAGATTTATGATATACGCTGTCGACACAATTCCAGATAACTAAATAAAAGGCATTGTACTTATCAAATGTCTCTTAACGAACATTGAAGTTGAAATGTTTGTCTTTGTTTTTGTATGCAATACACGCATGAGCAGTAAGGATTATGCTTCCAGCACATTTGACCCAAATATTTGAAATCAGTATAGCTGAATACTCTTCATTATAGGTTAACTTTTTTTTATTTATCGCCTATTTACATACAATCTGTCCTAATATCAGACATTAAATATTTGTTTTGCATTTCAGTGGTCATGGAGGTAAGCAATTTCAATGAATTTCTCCCAATTTATCAACTAGACAAATATCCTATATGACTATGATCAAAAATAATCAAAATAAAAATGTTCTGACTTAAGAACTAAGCTATATCCACTAACTCTAGACAGCAAGTTAGTGGGTTTGAAGCGTTTCAGAAGCATCTTCCATAATTCCTTTGTCAAGAACATTGGGATGCACTTTGACCCTCTCGGTGTATTTCTAACTATACTTTGAAATTTCTCTCTTTACTGATGCTACTTGTAGATCTCGTTGAATGAATAAGTTTTGGACATACCACGGAGTACTAACTATTAATCGTAGCACTTTGTTTTGATAGCATTTGAGTATATCAATATTAGAATTGCTTGCTGTTCCCCAAAGTTGTATACCCTACCTCCATTTAGGCTTTAGTATAGCTTTGTAAACTATGAGTTTGTTGCTAATTAATAATTTTGATTTTCCACCTAACGTCCAGTAATACTTACTGAGTTGTATTCCAAATTGTTTCCTTTTTTATGCTTCCTCCTGTTTAACCTTCTGCCCAGGTGCATGACAAGGTATTTAACAGAGTCAGCATGTTTAAATTGTTGGCTATTTAATATTACTACAGGTCAGACTTTCTTTTTTGTTGTAATTATAATGTAGATTGATTTGTTCCTATTAGACTTTACGTGTACTCGTATCTTCCAACCATTTCTGGATTGTATTAATATATCGTTCTAAATGTGCTGAGACCGTATCTGGGTCTCTATGGGAACATAATACTGCTGTATCATCAGCAAACATAGCTGAATTTGTCATTTTGGTCTTAGACATGTCAGACGTATATATTGAAATATTGAATATAAAGTAGGACTGAGGACACTATCTGAGTGATCGCCTTAATAGCTTTTTCTGGCAATTCTTGTAAGACCTTCCCTGAATTTAGGTTGAAACCGGGTACTTTTTTTGGGCTGATTTTGTTCATTATTGCTTCTTGTTGGGTGATATTCTTTGTAGGTAGGTGTGGCGCGATAAAACTTTGCTTAATTACCTTTTCTAGTTCTAAATTTGCTGGATCAGAATTATCCCTTTTATCGAATATCAGTTTTTTCAAACAAATATCTAGCAAATTATTTAGAGCTAGATTTAAAACAATTTTTGTGTAAAAAAGTTTTAAAATTTAACCAGGAAGTAATATTTCTACTCATCAAATACCAAGTTTTTGCAAATATCTCGCAAAGTTTGCACTCTATATAGATTTATTAAGAATACAAAAGTCTTCATAGCTGCATTTAGAATAACTTTTGTATAAAAAAATTAAAATTTATTTATTCTATAGAGATGTATTGAGAATAAAGTACTTTGAGCTGGATTTGGGATAATTTTTGTTAAAATTCGGAAGAAGTATTTTTACACACAGGTTTACGATGATATTGATTTTAGAACTTAACAAGGAACAACTCTTGTATACACATTTCGGAATGCCATAAGTATAAAAAAGTTGTGTGGTATGGACACCATATTTCTATTGTTGTGACAAAAATAGCAATCAATGTTTAAGTAAATGCAAGAGACAAATGTAAGAGAGAAGGATAAAAAACAAATAAAACGACAACAATACTAACCCACAGATGATATACTATTTTGACAAGCCTCATAACAATGTTATTCATATTAAGATAATATAAGTGTGGTAAAATCTTAGTGAGTTTGATATTAGAGTGATGCAACATGATCAGTGTTATTTATTCTCACTGTACCACTATGGCGATTTATTACGAAAATAGCTCTTTCAATATAAATTTTTGAGGTAGATATTTAAAACTATTTTTACAGTATCATTATCATCTATAAAATAGTATTCGTCAATTAATTGCCTAATAGTTACTGCGACATAAAACGTTTTTAAATAACGTTTCATTATAAAAAGAAACCCACTTTACAGGGATAATTTAGATGTTTGTTTTTTCTTATTTTGACACATTAAGAAGGAAAGGAGCAGCTGTTATATGTATATAGTTATTTCATTATTTTAACTGAATTTAATACGAAACACGAGTGACATTTAATGCTTTACGAATACTGGTAATAACTAATGTAAATAATGTTTTGAACTATACTGCGTTCTATTGTTTACAGTACGACTGATGTTGAAAGTATTTCCAGTGTTTTTTATGTAAATTAACGGATATCTATCTGGTGAAGCACGTATCTAAACTTATTTACTCGCTATCAAAATAACTAAAAATACCTGTTCGTACACAGATTGTTGACAGGTTTCGTATTTTGAACAAGGAGCCTGCAAAATTTATAGACGATTAAATTGTGTTTAATTTAGAGCACTTAATAGATCACAGCTGCCAAAAAAGAATCAGACAGTATATAATAATTTTTGTTATTAACTGGCGCCTGGACATGCGACGCCGTTTCACATTCACTTCCCAAAATACTGTCGTTCTAAATGCCAATACTTGTTGCTATGTAATTTAAAAGCAATTAATGAATACTGGCTATTTGTTTTTGTTTTCTATAAAGAAACTTTTTGTATGTTCACATGTTAGATAAAAGCAAATCGCAAATAACATATATAATTACTTTTGAGAAAGTAAATTCAATTCGATTTCAATAAATAAATTTTGCATTACATTTTTGTATCCTGACAGTGCATTCCTTGTAGGCAAACTTTATGTTATAATAAAATTAATTAACATTTTTATACATACTATCATCATTTATTATTTTACATAAGAATTCGGAGAGGAAATCCTACATTTATAGATACGATATTGCCACGAATACACCAGACAGCATTATACGTATTTTTCTACTCCCACCTTTAAAATTCTATTTATGTATATATACCCTAGGCTTAAAATGGTCTTTTAAATACACCTTCATAAGTTGTGACTTCATGCGTTTTTGTCGCGCTGTGGACTCAGCAACGAGCTCTTTAGTTTAGATATGTAGCTCCAGGCTTTTTAATTGCAAAAATCAATAGAAACTCGAGCAAACTGGTTGACACTTGTCATCAACCTGTCAAAATAAACCGATGTGGTGCAACAACAGGCAAATAATTTTGTATTAATTTGATATTTGCTTTCGTTGAGAAAGTATCGTATGAAGCTCGTTTTGCAAACTTGTTAGTCATTCGTTTTATTAAATACTCGCTCCGCTACGCTTCGCTCATGATTAATGAAACTCATGACAAATATGAAGTTTATAAAACTTGATACATAATATACTATTATATATTTAATGTGCAGCACCTACCGAAAATAGAGGAAAGAGAAGACCACAAAAATGGAAACCTATTTTATAGTCAAATAAAGGCGTACACGAATTGATTATAGAGTAGGTAATGCAGAACAATATATTAATTACCTTCTTAGTTTTCGTTCCATATTTTATGTTACTACGTTAAAAGGCAATTAAAATACGTACTTTAGATAATATATATATATAAGGCTTTCTTTTATACTGGTCAGTGATGGTAACCCTGCCGATTTTTCGGTAGATCTACCGAAAAATCGGTAGAAGTTACCATCACTGATCCTGGTCCCCAATTTGCTTAGTATATATGTCGGAAATCATCTCATTACGTTCATCATTGCAAATGAGACCATAAATATTTGAACCTTGTACTACTTCGAAAAGAAAGAAGCTACAAAGTCTGGAAAATATATGGATAATCGACTTCATTTTTTTATATCTTACGTAATAAGTTTCTATATAGTGTATCTCTTCTGCTGGTTAGAGAAATCATGTTATATCTTCTCATTAAATTAACTTGAGGTGTACTCGTAAATTCTTTCAATTCTGTAAGATATGAACATTAGGAATCTACGATGAATTCTCTCAACTTTTAATGATTCATAGGCATATAAAGGATTCCAGATGAGACATGTATATTTCATTTTACTGGTAACATAAGCACAATAAATGGATTTGAGAGAATCGATGAAAGATAAAAAAAGAAGAACAGCAATTAAAAAATATGAAGATGAATATTAGAAACACCAAGAATTTAAGTCAATTAATTAATAAAATAATCAAATTCACTTATATGCTTTTTAAATATAAAAATTCCTCTCTGTGTCAGTGTGTGTGTGTGTGTGTGTGCGACCACGATAGCAGTCAAACAGCTATATCAATCAATTCCAAATTTCTTGAGATCTGATTATATTTTCTGTAAAATCGGAACACCGGAACTAGTTTACTTCAATTAAAAAATGGAATTTTGCCAATATTTCGTGGACTACTAAATTTAAATAAATTTATCAAGAATTTGTATGTACTCGGAATTAAATTTGAGAAGAATTTTATTATGAAAGTTTTTCGAAATTCCAACAGGAAGTAGGTCTTTTACTCTTACCGAAAAACAGTTTTCTGCCAATAATTCGCTAGTCATGCTTTTAAACAGGTACGTTGTGAGTATAAAAGTATTTAGAACTTAATTTTCAATACCTTTTGTATAAAAAATATATAAAAATTCTTACCGGAAGTAACACTTTTACTCTTATAGAATAACGATTTTTTGCAATTATGTCGTAAATTATGCATTCTATATATATTTATCAAAAGTACAAAAGAATTTAGAGCTGGATTTGGAATATTTTTTGTACAAATGAAATTTCAAAATTCGGAACGGAAGTAACACTTTTGCATTCTTAATAAGTACTTAGACGAGGATTTTGAATAATCTTTGTATAAGAAAATCTTAAAATTGTATAATTTACCTATAAAAGAGTCGTGTGGTGACCACACTTCATTTTTTTTAATAACTCTCCATCATACCTTAATTACTCCCCTTATAATTTTTTTAGCTACCTACTGATTAATTGGCTTTCTCAAACTTTTACTATTGCAATTCAATTAACTTTAAAATAAAATGTCTAATTTCAAACTTAGTTTTATAATTTATAAATTCAAATTATAATTTAATACCTCGATGCTTTTATATTATACATGCAATAATTAAGTATCAATATAATAATATTGCTCTCCATTCTTGACTCTATATAATAAAGATATGTACAATAATTATCAATATGTCTATCTATCAATTCATTTAATAATCGAAAGTTTCCGATGTTTTGCATGTTCGTATGAACATTCAAGTAATTGCATTTAATAACATTTACCAATAATGTTGTATGCAATGTATAGAAAACCTGCAATTACTTAACATATTCTGATTACAGTCAAGTATATAATTTAAATTAGATTCAAACACTAGGTATACATATCATCAAAAACCAGGATTACTTATGATAAATTCACGTATCTACCTATTATATAATTCATAATTTCGTAGGTGCGTCTTTATTATTACTCATATTTCTTTGTGAACTTATATAAACACTTTATAACTTCCTGACATGTTACCTCACATACTTCGTTACATCTTCACATAGTAATCGTGTGATTCATGTTAATTTTTGTAGATTTCCTTTTGTAAACATCACATATGTAGTTGAACTTTAATGCCCTTGGAGACGTGACTAAATACTGAATAAATTTGCCATTTTCGAACACACCTGTGAAGAAGAAATAGGTGCAAGAGTTCAAGTATTACGCGAGTTCGTCATCATACAAAAGTATGTAATAATACACACTGGTGATTCATCAATGAATTCATGATATATCTTTAATTGATCATAATGTTTTTACGATATGCCAGAGGAAGTAATAGTACTAAATAGTTATAGCTATTGATTTATTATTTAAGAGTTAAGATAAAGAGTATTTATGTTAATGTATCCAATTTGCATAGTTGAATTATTGGCGCTGATACGCTTACTGGCTGCCATAAATAAATAAACATCCAATAAGAGCATATTGGTGACATTTTCCAAAAAATTGTATTCCATACATCCAAAAAAAATCAATTTTCTAAATGCGTTTCTAGTACAATATTAAAACGTTTTGAACAAAAGGGTAGCGGTGAACCTAAAACAATGAAAAGCTGTACCTGAGGATTCTCATTTATGAACCAATCAATTAGCAGCTGATCAGATATTACAAATATTAGCATGATGACTTCGAAGATTTGCAGATCCGAAATTGATTCATGAAATTTTGGATCATTTTTCTCGGGGTCTTTTAATTCGATTCTATCAATATCACATTTCAAATGGAGGACGATTTACTTTACTTAATTTAATCTACTTAGTAATTAACTTTATACCGATCAGATTTTGTCAGTTTAACCAGGACAATTTTGAATTAAAGATTTATACGTTAGTGGCAAATTCGCTTTTTTACGAAGGTAGAACAAACGTAAATTAACCAAAAACAATTCAAAAACTAATCTAGAACAATATGAAATGTAAAGTAAATTAAATGCTGCATTTCTTTTCTTAATTAAACCTGTGTATACACACTGTATAGTGGGAGTAGATTTCTTTTATTAAAAGTAAAAGTAGAGAATAATAATAATAATTCACAAATTTACTTATTAGACAATACCTAAACTTAAACCTAACCTAAAATTCGATAGTTATGCAAGAGGTTAAGAACGAAAAAGAATAATGACAACAACGTACATATTTCAGGAAAAAAATAAGAAATGTGAGAACGTATATGCATTAACTATCTCCTTAGAACCTCAGGTGATATATGTCCATTTAACCCATCAGTTCTGAATCTTAATCCGATTGTATAAGTATACTGGAATTTTGTGCATCATAATTTTGTGAAAAAGACTCAGTTATAAATATTGCCTGCGACCATCCACGTCCAACCAAGTCCCTCGAATTTTGTGTGAAATATAGGCCATAAATATACCAAAGGCATGCATTCTGAATTTTCTGAACTAGACATGATGTAAATTGATACAAAGCACCATGTTATATTGAGGAACAGTATGCAAATTGTGACAGAACAAATAAAAGTAGCCTTTTTAGTACATTAATTAAGTATATCTCTGAAAAGATGAAGTTTCTTTAAACTAAGATAAGCATTTATAATATATTTAGAAACTTGAGCTTTGTACATGAAAGTATTATCAAAAAATAAACCCAGGGTGTTTTCTTTATACGCAATAGCTAGAGTACTATTTACAGTAATATCTACAATCTTAATCAAACTTCGACGTGTTTTCTTCGAGCCAAACAATATCGCTTGTAATTTTGAAGGATTTAAACGGAAACAATGGTTCAATGAGTTGCAATGTATTGGAATAATGATCGGAGTTAATGTTATTCAAGGCTATCTGCCAATTTGAACGTTGAAATGAAACTTACCTTGCAATTTTCACAGATGTATTGAAAACATTAGCCTGCATTAAAACAATATTTCACCGATTGTAAGCATGGGTAATAATCAGCACTACTTAGAGTTTGGTTGCCGAAAATTAAAATATAAAGATTTTTTAACATGGACGGGTGATGTGTCCTCATTTCCTCTAAACATAAGATCAAGAAACGATTTCTTGTAGAGTCCTTTGTGATCTTCATGTCTTTTTTTTTTAAATTATGACTATTAAATTTTTGTAATGTTCTGAATTAAAATAAAATATCGACAATTGCTAACATTATGGAAGTGTGTGTATTTTCCAAATATAGTATTACTTTACGTTTGGATTACCTTCAATGCGTGTTGATGGCCTATTGAATGTCATTTAATTATTTTTCAAAATAGGTATGTATATAAAAAATACCGAAAAAAAGCAAAACATGCTTTTCAAATTTTTATAAGACGTATATGAACGATTTTTTTTATTTTTGTAGTTTTTGAATAAAACTGTATGTATTGAATTAACTTGAAAGTAATTTTAGATAAGAAGAATTTAATTACTAAAATATTATATTTTTCCACAAATTATAACTAAAACCATTAATTTTGTATGTTGTACTACATTTTATTTCAAAATATGCCGCCAATTAATTTAGTACCCGAAAGTGATAAAAGATCTGTCTGAAACGCTTATAATATATAGAATGAAGTTAACCGTCTCCCACAGACTAAACAAATCTAGACCGGCAACTACTTGATAAAAAATATCCAAGATCTTCTATCCTTGTCACACATGAATCAACGTGTACAACGATGGCAGTAGCAGTTAAATAAACTTTTGTTTAGAATAGGCGTATTTAATACGAATACTTAGATTTCATTGTTGATAGAAATCTCTGTTTATTTACTTATACAATATAATATATGAAATCACTCTAACGTAATATATTCCTGAGTTTACATTATACTGTTCATTAATTTTCACTCTGTACTTATTTAATCATAAACTCGCGATCAATATCAACATATAATTAATATGATGTACAACGTGAAAGGATTGCAATAATATGGCAAATTTGAAATGTTGTTTGGAATGACATATAACTACAATATAACAAAAAAATTTAAATGACAGCGCCATCTCGTCTCCCGTTTAGTTAATATGACGAAGATGGTAAAGGATTGAAATTTGCATTTGCTAAACAAGGAGGCGTAATCTGGATAAAATTTGGGATTTAGATACCAGTCTGAGCTTGTTTAGTCTGTGCGTTTATCTGTGGATATAATATACCTTTGCACTGTGTAATTAGAGATATCTTGTTAACGTCTTATACAAAGGCGAATCTAATTCAGTCCACATGATAACCTTTCTTCGGCAATATAAGTGACAATAGCTTGCAATCTTACTTGTTGATAACGTATGAAATAATCCACTTTCGTAATCAAAATCCATGACATAATAGCATTAGTACATCTATGTGAGCATTGTGACAGACAAATAAAATTTGCGATTTGTGAAGTTTAATTCAAGGACACGATGTATATCTACTGTCAAAAATGATTCACAAGCGAAATGTAAACGAAGTTTTATGTACGCCAACATTATTATTTTTAATTAATGTTAATCATTAAAACAATTTTGTAAATATACATAATATATTCTACAATAATAAAATAAATAAAAATGTAATTATGTTCGTTTTTATGATATTAGAAATACAGAGGTCATTAATTTTCGTTTCTGAGGAAAGTGGATTCTTTCGTATGTTTTATTATAAGTGCATATTGCATAGTAAAAAATGAGGTGTGGCCACCACACGACTTTCTTATACGTATGAAAGTGTTACTTCCGGTCCGAATTTTGAAATATCATTTATACAAAAAATATTCCAAATCCAACTATAAATACTTTTGTACTCTTCATAAATATACATAGAATGCATAATTTACGACATATTTGCAAAAAATCGTTATTCGGTAAGAGTAAAAGTGCTACTTCCGGTCCGAATTTTGAAATTTCATATATACAAAAAATATTGTAAATTCAGTTCTAAATACTTTTGTACTCTTAATAAACATATATAGAATGCATAACTTACGACATATTTGCAAAAAATCGTTATCCGATAAGAGTAAAAGTGGTACTTCCGGTCTGAATTTTGAAATTTCTTTTATACAAAAGATTTTGAAAATTATGTTGTAAATACTTTTATACCCGTAACGTACTTGTCTAAAAAGCATGACTTGCAAAATATTCGCAAAAAACTGATTTTCGATAAGAGTAAAAGACCTACTTCCGGTAGGAATTTCGAAAAACTTTTTAAATAAAATTATTTTCAATTTCAATTTTAAGTATATATGAATTCTTTATAAATTTGTTTAAACTTAATAGTTGACGAAATATTGTCAAAATTCGATTTTTTCGCCGAAGTAAACTGCTACTTCCGGTCTATTTGGAATTGATATCTACAGCGGTTTGGCCGCTATCGTGGTCACACACACACACAGACACAGACACACACACACACAGACACAGACACACACACACACACAGAGAGAGAGAGAGAGAGAGAGAGAGACATTTTTTAAAAACCACTTTTTTGGTATCAGGGGACTTCAAAACGTGGACATCTGCAAAAATCTCGAGGTCGAAAATTTTCATCATCACAATACTTCCTTATACTACGTATAAGAAAGTAAAACTAGCTGTTGTTTTATATTGGGTTTTAAGCGAATTTGTCAAACAGTTTTTAGAAATACATTTGTCTTTCGTACTTACGAAATTTCAAATAGTAGCCGACATGCAATAATTATTAGTTAAATTTGATCGTTTCTGTATTAACCGAAGCAAACAAATCTGAAATATCTCCACGTTTCGACAAAAAAGCATAATGTATTGAACACGAAAACATATGTTGCCTGTCTTGAGAACTGTCATGTAACTATTCGTAAAATATTATACTACATAGCCAAGAAGGCTAACAGAATGACATAGTTCAAAAGAAAGCTAAACAATCATGTGAACAATTTCAATGTGCTGGCGCCTGAACCGCTTTAAATTCCATTGTTTATTTTAATGTCGACTCCGAAACGTTTTCCTCGCCAAATTATTAAAGCGTTATTTCAAACCTTTCTGATGTTATACAAATATATATTTTAGAAAAGTACGTATTGTAAAATCTGTGGCAATTACTATAGTTTACTACAGTTTTACTGGTTTAACACATGCAAGTAAAGAATCTCCGCTATACGGATATCTTCTTAAATATTTGCTATTATTTCACCTATCAAAAAGTAAACAATATTATTTTCTCGTTTCAATTGAAATCTATTGAAATTCAAATGTCCTATAATAGGAACACTTCAATAAATAAGAAAAATAGACATTTCAACTATTTTTTATTAGTCATTCACATCATTATTGGTAGTTAACCATTTTAAAGCTGATATGTGCAATTACTATCTTGACATAAACTCTTGGACAAAATTAACGCATCACCTATAGTAAGTGACAAATTTCACCAAAAACATTTATTATTGAAATTATAAAGCATGAGTTGTGACAAAAACACTGTAACTAACTTTTAACAATATTTTCAACGTGATAAAATGTTAATTTAACAAAAATATTGCAGTAATATCCAAACTTGAAAACACAGTGAACATTTAGCAATTACAAAAAGTTCTTAAAATTAAATTCAACTTAAAAATTAATATCGAATATTGCCTCCCCTTGCTTTTATAGCTGTTTCCATAGGCATACTACTAATTAAGTTGCAGATGGTGGCTTGAGGAATATTCCCCTATTCAGCAATCACCGCTTCTTCAAGTTCCCTAAGAGTTATAGGAGCAGGTATGTGGTGTCTAACTATCCGTTTACGTATATCCCACAAATGCTCTATGGGATTTATGTCCGGGCTTTTAGTTGGCCACCCCAAAACTTGAACATTAACTTCTCGAAGGTAGTCCATTACGTCAACAGCAATGTGTGGTCGAGCGTTATCTTGCATAAAGAGAAAGTTGGCGCCGAAAAATGGGGCAAATAGCACAACATGCTTTTCTACAATATTCTCGATATAAAAATTTGTATTTATTGATCTCCTGTGAATAGGTAACAACTCCGTGTGAGCGTCAAAACAAATTGCTCTCCAGAACATTACTGACCCACCACCAAAAGGAACTCTCATGTGATCTTCTCCAAACAAGCTCACATCTATCTGTTGACTTCAGACTGACTCGTGTTGCATCCGAAAACAAAATTTGTTTCCAGTCGTTAATTGTCCAATTTGCATGAGCTATAGCAAAAAGCAATTTTGCAACTCTATGTTACCTGGTGAGCAGTGGTGCAATTGCTGGTCTTCTACTTTATAATATTGCTTCATTAAGCCTTCTCCTGATTGTTCTTCCAGAAATCTCTACGTTTCCGACTTCTGCTAGAGGTCGGCGTAACTCGGAACCGGTACATCGTCTCGTCCTTAAGGCAAGTTGTCTAAAAGAATCTACTTCATTTGTAGATCGTTTACGACATTGCTCTAGAGAAAGTCCCAAGTTCATTAAAACGTTTAACCCTACGACATATTTGTGACTGTTTAACGCCTAACAAATTAGCCACGCTGGTTACGACCATCACTAACCAGAGCTATTGCTTGCGCTGCTTCATGTTCAGTTAAATTACCCTGACGATTTATATCTTCAACTATAGCTATACTAAACAGTGTATTTTATTATTTTAAACAAATTAAAATCAAACTAAACACTGCAATTTTATTTCAATAATGAGAGACGACATCCTAAGCTAGCTAGATTAGATACTATATTTCACGAATTAAAATTGTAAAAATTACAAGTAATAGTAAACGTAACAAGTGATTGGATAATTTTGAAATTAATGTAAATCTAACTATAAACGTTACAATATGTAGATTGAAGGTATAGGAAATAAATTGTATTTAACAATGTTATAAACGATTCAGTAGACTTTGCATCCGCCACACATGTTGTAACTTGCTTTTACATCATGAATGTCCCAAAACACAACTCCTTAAAGAATACATAAGTGCATCTCCCTAACAAAACTGTTTCTTTCAATTTAGATTAAGATCAATACTTTTAATATTTCTCGCTACGTTTACATGGTAGTTCATTACCAATTTATTTGGTGCGAGCCATTGACACAGCTCGCCTAATAGCACATCTATTTGGTATAATAATTGTGGAGAATCCTTCGTACCTATAAGATATAATGTATCTTCCGCATATATAAACAAAGAGATGCAACAAGCTGAACGATGTCATATGTAAATAGAGGAATAATATCAAGCCCAGCATAAAGCCCTATAGAAGAATTAGTCGTAGTCGTGTAACGTATTAAACAAATTGTAGTCTATTTGAAGGGAACGGGCTGAACCAGTTTGATACCACGCCACAAAAACAATACATATTCAGTCTCCAACTCCATCAACAAAACGTGGTGGTCAACACAATCAATGTTGACGTCATCAAAAAAGAAAGAAGACATATACCGCTTCTCATTCAATAATACGAACACATAATTAATAAAGGAATGCAATACTGTAATTGTTGACCACCTTTTCCAAATTGTGTTTACTTCTAAATAATTAAATAACATGACGTATTTAGAGATTTTTGAAAAACATTAATTAATCGAAACCGGACCTTTATGGACTTTTTCAGTATTATAGGAAACAGCTGTATCTAAAAAGAAGTTAATTAATTGTGTAATGTGTAGTACTAAAGACACTGCAATTTTTTGTAATAAATTATACAAAATTTTGTCTGGGCCAATGTACTTTTATTTTTTAGCTTTAATATTATTTCGTGAATCTCGGTTTCGGAAAATGAGAAAAGTCATATACTTCTACGGGACTTGTGGTCTGGACAGCCCAAGGTTTGACCAACAATAACAGCATTTCTGACTTTCAAAAAAAGTAATAATAGCATTATATATACAGACGGTTGTGCATCTCAGATGAAGTAATAGCCACTCATTTGATTGAGTTCTATTAACTAGTTCAGTGTAGGTGGCCACTCCACTGTTATTTTTCCACTTTCCTCTTATAACCATGTTAGTGTGTTTGCGTTCTCCACAATTTCTTTCTACTTTCTCCATGCAATTTTTCTCTCTATCCCTAAATCTCTAGTGTTCCAATGTCCTCTATCACTTGGTCCTCCCATCTTATCTTCTGTCTACCTCTTAATCTACCGTCTTCTCTAATCCACTTCGTAATTTTTTTACTAATGCTGTATCTTCCATTCTATGGATGTATCCAAACCATCTCAATCTTTGATCTTTTATCACTCTTACTATATTCTTCACTTTCTATCGTGCCATTAATTTCATTATTTAATAAACTTCTGTATTCTTCTCCTAACTTTTTCGGTCAAGATATTCTAAGTAATAATATGACAAGAGCATAGAAAATAATCAGTTATATATTTCCGTGTCACGAGACGTATTCTGCGTGCTGGTGCTGGTGATAATAGAGTTGGCAGAATCTTGTTTATTTCTCATTTTTTCAAGTATCTTGCTATGGTGTTCATTAGTAAGCTTTAGATACGGCTTCAGAGATTCAGATGATGAGTGGCCTGTTATCTTAATAATTTCTCGTAAGTTTGCTCCAGATTGTGTCAAGATGCTAACAGCGGAAGAGCGATTGGAATGATTAGATATTTTTTGCTTCTTTGTATCAAGTCCTATACTTTCTGCCGCTGAACGAGTCCATTTACTTAATTGATTAAGGCCTACAGGGCAGAGTTTTTATACCATATTTTAGTTTTCTGCCAATCAGGATTAGGTGTTAAAAATAGACGATTGGTTTTAATGTTTGGTGTTCTTTTGCTTAACATTTTCTTTAACAGACGTACTGGGCACTGATCTTCAAAATTTTTATTCGGTGTCAACCATTTAGATTCGGCTGTATGTTTTACGCCACCTTGTGATGTCTTTGAAAATATGGTATTGTACTCAATACGTCCTGTGGGTAGACCATAATTGTCGCATTCTGCTTTGAAATAGTCAATTAAGCAAAAGACTGCTTCATTTCCACGCCACGCCAGTTCCACAGAACAAATTTGATAGATTTTTTTTGTAAACCGTCTGGCGTATTTTCGTCAAAAAATGACACAATTTTGGTAATTTCTTCAGTTTTAAGGGCGACAGAATTTGTTTTTATTTTTTCAGGAATTGCCTGTAACTTCTTCCTTTTAGCTGCCCGCGCCTTTCTTGCATCTTCAAAAATCACGCCTCTGAATGAATTTGTTTCTCGATTAAACTCTTCATAAAACTTTTTCTGGACAAGTTTAGCGGAAATATTCCAAATTGTTTTGACGGTACCTTTTTTGTATTCGGTGCCGTCTGCACGTTTCATGTTGAATGCCCAATCTTTCAAAATACTTGCTAATTGTTCGTCAGAAGTTTGATCACAAAGTTTATAATTTCGCTGTTCACAAAATTCGGCGAACTGTTTCCAAACTTATTTATGTGTTTTAACGGTATTTTGCGGTGTCAAACTTTCAATTTTTTTGTCTATTTCGGTCCCCGAGCTTATACCAAAGCGTTCCATGTCGAAAAAATTAAAAAAAAACATGAAAATTTTTATTATCAACAAACTTCAAAATACTTGTTACCATGACAAAATTCATATTGTTGGATGAAGCTAAACACCAAAACGGTTATATAAAGTCGTCAAGAGTATATTCACTTATCAATACATATAACTATGTAAAATTTGTAATTGCTATTGGCTAAATTTCAAATGAGTTATATAATCGTTATAATCTTCCCCTCAAAAATACTTAATTTTTCCTGTTCTCTTTTCGTTAGGAACATAGTTTCTGACGCATAGATTTCTACAAGTTTTATTGCTGATTTATAGACTCTTAATTTTATGTCTTTGCTTAGTCTCTTACTTTCCATGAATGTTTTAAACTTGTAATAAGCTCTATACCCCTATCTATATTAACTATTGTGCCCACGTATTTAAAGTTTTCAACTACTTATAATATAGTAAACAAATAATAAAAGAACTAGCCACGTTAAGAGAATTATCAAATGCTTTACGTTTATAAATATACTTTTTTATATGTTTAAGTTTTGTGAATCACGTAAGATATTTTCGCAAATCACAAAATAAAATAAATACAAACATTAAAATATAAATGCATTTATTTAATTAACAAAATTATCAGTAGTACTTCAAATATAACGAACTACGTATTTTTAGTGTTTGACTCAATGCATTCTTTGCCTTTTTGTTAGAAAACTTCGTTTTGTGGAATTTTCCACTATGGATTTTATGCGGATTGTCACGTTGTAACGTCCAACAGTAGTCTGCGATCATCAATACACTCCATCGACTCTAGAACGCCTTTTCATCTTTTTAATATCTTGGTAGAAACATTCTCCTTGCTCCTCACTAACAGCCTCAAGGTTTTCTGGAAATTGGTTTAGATGTGCGAATAGAAAGTGTACCATCAAACTCATGATGCAGCCTAGCAGACGAAACTTTTCCATTAGACTATATTTTCATAATCTGGAACCTTCCTATTTCCTAAGAACTTCTTAGTAACTTCTTCAAATGAGCCTCAGGCTTCCTTTTCAATACGCGTCATAGAATTCTGAAAGACTTCGTCTCTAGATAAAGTCCTAATATCGGGACCTATAAAAACTCCCTCTTTTATGTTGGCATCAGACAACTTAGGAAATTGTTTGCAAATTTATTTAAAACATTCTCCGTTATTGTCGAGAGCTTTCACGAACTGTTTTATCAAGCCCGTTTGTACACATTCTTTTTGGAAAAATGAAATTTTACTAAGATCTCGGTTTGTGAAAAATTGGTAGGTGATAGGTCAAAACTCAGCTCAATTTTAGATTTAGGAGGTCAACATTACTTAAAAATAGATGTTGGTTTAAAAACATCAATTTTGTTGTAGACCTGTGTAATTGGTCTTACAGCAAAAGCTCAATATAATGTAAAAATATTTCATGAAAGAAAGCAAACGCATTTTTATTACTTTCAAAACTAGGACAGTGAACTTGTTCTATAGCTCTCTGACATTGAAAGCGATCAACTTTTCGCGGCATAAATAAAGCTCAAATGCACATAAGTGCAATATAGGTATATTCTATAATTTGAAAGGAAATTCCTCACGTTAATATTACTTAAATACCTTTTAACATTAGCTGCAACCAAGTAGCCAAATATTTTGTTAAAGTGTATATACTTAAATTAAGAAAGTATTTATGAATAATATGTAATTTTTGTTTCTTAGAGTAAAATAATAATTTAAATATCTTATTTGTCATTATTATCTAAACATAAATTGTTCAAAGGAAATATTTAAGTATGTGAAATAGTAATAAATTAACATAGATAAGTATTTCACTTATTTTATAAAAAATCTATATATTGTATACAATATATACATACACATATTAAAAAAGTATATTAAATATATACTTTTCAGTGCATTAGTGTTTCTATATAAAAAACGAGGTGTGGGCACCACACTAATTTCTTATACGTATGTGCGTTCCAAAATGTGTAGACAGGTATTATGCCAAATCCAGCTCAAAGTACTTTTATTCTCTTAATATCTCTATAGACTGCATAACTTGATAATATTGCCAAACAACTCCTCCTCGGTAAGAGTAAAAATGCTACTTTCGGCCCGAATATTGAAATGTTGTTTTACCAAAAATTATTCCAAATGCCACTCTAAATATTTTGTGTTAATAATAAATCTGTATAAAATACAATATTTGCGAGATATTTTAAAAAAACTGCTATTTAATAAGAATAGTATTTCTTCCGGTCCAAATTTTAAAATTTCTTTTAGACAAAATAGTTTCAAATCCAGCTGCAAATACTATTGCACTTATAATAAATTTATATAGAATGCATAATTTGCTCGATATTCGCAAAAACTGCTACTCGAATTTTGAAATTTTTATAAACAAAAATTAAGTATTCTAATTTGGTCTCCAAATACTTTCGTATTTAGATAAATTTATATAGAATTCATAATTTGCCAGATATTTGCAAAAAACCGCGTTTTGCTAAGACAAAAAGACCTACTTTTGGTAGGAATTTCGTAAAACTCTTTTTAAATTTACTTTGTATTACTTTTGTAGTCTTTAGAAATCTGCAAAACTTAGTAGTTGACGAGATATTAGTAGATTTTGATATTTTTACTGAAGTAAACTACTACCTCCGGTCTACCGATTTTACTAAAAATTTTATCAGATCTCAAGAAAGAGTTATAATCATAAATATAAAGTTGTGGCCCTTTGAAAGCAATCATGGTCACACACAGAGAGAGAGAGAGCGAGAGAGAGAGAGAGAGGGAGGGAGAGAGAGAGAGAGAGGGTGAGAGAGAGAGAGAGAGAGAGGGGGAGAGAGAGAGAAACACACACTTACAGAGTTATGTTTGCAAAAACCACTTTTTCTGTATCAGAGACTTCAAAACGTGGACATTTGCGAAAATCTCGAGGTCGAAAATGTTTGTCATCACAGTACTTCCTTGTACTACGTATAGGAAAGTAAAAACTCCAAAATTGTGAAGTTTTGTACTCTCATATTACAGGCGCTGCTGTGTTTTCCTACAATCCAGTTGGCAATTTTTTGAATACAGTGTCACACTGACAGCTCTAATGTATATCCCATCAATGTGATTTTAAAGTAAATGGTTAAGCTTGCAGTTACATTTATACATTTGTTTTTATTGCTGATTGTAAAAAATGTACAAAATTATCCAACTATACATGGTAAGTAAACAATGTTTATTTTAGTTAGTTTAATTTGATCATAACAAATATTCTTGTCTATTGAAGTATATCATTAAAGTCATTGTCACTCAAGGATATAGAACGCTATCAATTCAAGTAAGAATTCAAAATATATAATTTAAAATTCTTCATATTTTATCATTGACTGCACTTAATATATACTTATATACGATTACATTCGAATTATTTCATTCTTACAGTTAATCGAACCTTTTCTTCACTAGCGAAATTTTCCCGTAGTTTGTATAGAGTAATTCAGAAGTTACAGAACATGCTCGTTTAAGTACTGTACATAATTTGGATTTTAAGTAACTGTTCTTTGACTATTTGCTAATCCGTTGTTGTGCGTGTAGGTAACAAAACTTTTAAAGAAGAAGTTTTAAAGAACTGAAATCATTTTAAGCTACAGACTTAGAAATCCAACTGCATTCATTTCGTTTGTTCATTCAAAATCCTTAACACTTGAAACAATTGTATCTTGTGGAAACTATTATCTGTTGAGTGCAATAAATATTTTATATGCACCATATGAAGGTGTCTGACAAGAAGTATAATATTTATATTGACCACCACAGTGATATGTAAGAAACAAAATATTGTGCGAATTTCTTCTGCAATAATTTGGGAATATAAGTGGAGCAATTCAATTACTCCATATATATATTCATAATAATTGAATGTATCAGAATATGGAAAGTCGAAACCAATTATATCTTTTGCAAAAGAAGTGGTAGGTATGTATGATACGAAACGCTTTCGTTGCAAACAGAAATTTAACAGAATGAACGTTCAACGAATCTACAAAATGCAAATTATTTAATTGGAATGCTCTAAAATATTAATCGTTTCAAGATTTCCCATGTCTTCCTGAAAATAAAAAACACATTAAATATTGACAAACTACTTACAAGTAATGCAAGTCCTGTTACGGCTTGTATATTTATACATTGAACAAGTTTCTTTTCTAAATGCTATTTTTACTTGGTTAATCTATGAAAGCTTCTCATAGTCGTTCAGATAATCTGATTTCAAAATATATTTCTATAAATTTCAATTTCACATAATGTAACTCCAATAACACATACTATAACTTGAATACAATCGAATGTAATTAACTATTTTGAAAGATCTCTAGAGACTGAAATGCTGCATTATAAACAAATAACAACAATGAAGTTTAACATGGCATACGCCCTTGTTTGGGGGATGAAAGGAAAGAAAATACGCCACCCACGTCTACAATATATGGTAATTAATAAGAGAAAAGTTTAAACTTAGACTTATTTTATAAGGCTTAAAAAGTGTTGTATTTTCCAGGCTATCAGCTCCAACAGTAAAAATTCCAATTCCAAAACAATCTCTACTGCAAGTTTGAGCTAATATCAGAATTATTTTAAATTCTGAATAACTGGGCAAAATAGTACTGGAATACATTTTCTTATATATATATCAAACGCAATAGAAGTTCAAACAACAGTTCTTTGCTTATTGCAGAAGTGGTTAATTATTTAATACATTGTATCGCATGATAGACGAATGGTACGTTGGTTGTTTAACGCAGTTTTCACCACAGATCTTTTTCCCTTGTCTATGACAAGCATTGTAATGATTTACTCTATGTTATTATGTTGTTTATACTCTTGGCTATTATCTAAGCTACTTTATATGGTGCCAGAGAAGTTATTTTTTTTACTAACAGAATTAATGCTTATATAGATACTTGACTTTCGTTGTTCAACAGTTCTACATTTTTCTAAAACAAATTCACGGATCCGACCAATATATTCTTCGTGGATGGTTTCTAAACGCCTAGTCTATATGTTAGGGTTTTTACTACCTGCAGCTATAACTCTGAAATAAATAACTCATTCAGATTTCGCTCCATCATCTATTTATATCATTGTAAAATAGAGGTTTGTGTATAATAGGCCACAAATTCGTATTTCAAATTTTATGAAAGGCTGCTAGTGGTGTCTTAAAGATGTTGACGCTATTTATTTTTACATTGCAATCTAGAAGAATCTATTCATATTTATTACCTGTGCTTATAGGCAAATATTAAATTATATTTTCCGTGTTTGAAATTCGAATGACAAGACATCTTATATAACACGCTAGCCACGAACTCATAACTGTCGCGCTTGTTTGTCACATATTTTCAATACAGGAAATTCGGGACGTATCGCTCTCTACAGCAAACATTCGAGTATATAACGAAATAATTCATGGTGGGTGCATCATATCGATAGTGCTAACCGATATTGCCAAATCGACTTTAAATACCTGCGCATTAGGTTATTCAGATCTACCTTATATTACCCACGGAATCGAAAAATAATGCAAGATAAACACTAGAGCTTCAGAAGCGCTACCCTACAGTGCCAGATGAGAACCATACATATATTCTATTGAAAAGACCATCGAACTTAAAAGTTGGCCGAAAGAATACATAACGTATAATATCTCCGTCGTTATTTAAACAGACCTATTTAAGTAATACGAAGCTATAGAGAAACTGCATTAGTTGTTTGGGAATATAAAAAATATATTACCAGATTAATACTGGATAGAGCATTTTTTAAGAAGCAATTTAAACCTGATTCTATATGCTTCAATAAGAAATTTATTTCCCACATAGCATATTAAACAGGTTGCGTAAAAGGTTTGATTATGTAATATGTATATTGTAAGAAACTGTCGAATAACAACTCAAGCCGGCTTATGCTGCAATTACAAGAAGAGTATTGTTCAACAAATGAAATTTATATATCAAGGAGGGTAGGCCACAGTAAAACGAGGAAATAGTTACTATTTTTTTATTGAGAAGCCATCTTTGTAAAATCAAAAGTTTAATATTGCTAATGTCAGTTCAAAATGCTGGTCAGATTATTCCAAATGCAAAATAGAAAAATCATGAAAAGTAAGTACCAAAAATTAACGGGCAATGCACATTCCATCTGCTTCAATGCGGCCCAAGGATAGGTTACGATAATGTAACCAGTGGGCAACATTGAAGCAATGCGTTTCTTTAATTCATGTTCAATAATGTGAAAAGAAGTTTAAATTTAAAAAACTACTAAATTCCTTCTTTTGTATTCTTAGCTGGTAAAATCATTAGTGTGGCGTTTTGGGATACAGGTGTTTGAAACAACAAGAATTACAAAGTGGGATTTATCTTCCAAAGTCTTTTTCAGGAAATTAGTATTTTTATCGTTTTTTTTTGAGAACTTCTCTTTTCGTTTTTGTTCCGAAATGAACTAAAACAAAATCACAAATATACAATATATTCTACTCTGTAGATTTTAGGATTTCATTTTTTTATATCCAAACGATGCAATGGAATGTAACTTATGATGAATTTTTTACTTATAAGTCAACTTTTCTTCAAAGAAATTTTTGAGTTTTTTTGCTCCTAGGAAACATATATAAAGCATTCCTGTCTTTGAAACGTGACTTTTTAGACTTCCTGGCCCCTGCTTTTGGAAAGCCGTTGTATTGATTTGGCGAAATAAACGATTTCCTCGATTTGGAATTTGTTTCTGAAGTTACAATTTCTGTAGAGGATTTCTTTACACAGTTTCTTTTGACAGTATTCTAAGTCCTTCTTCGCTAGCTATATTTTCAGTTCCTGCATTTTCTGTTTTTATCACTTCATCAGTTTCAATGGAAAAATCAATCGGTGACGGAACTAACGAAGAAGTCATAAGAAAATTCCTACTCTTAAACAGGAAAATTTCAATTTCCTTAAATCCATATATTATATATATATCATATCATAGCTCTTGGGTTGGCTACGCGTACACAACAATAACAATGATATAACATGATAACTTCTCTTTAGAGCCTCATGATAATGTGACAATCAAAAGTCGACCGCTGCATTAAAACGCGGAAAGTACTGAGATGTCAACTGATTGCAATTTGTTGCAACAGTGAGGTGGGCAGACGACTATACTGCCTCTATCCAACCACAAGTATTTATTATGCAACATGTTGTGACAAGACTCCTACTTTCTCCGCTAGTACACTGGCCGAATTGTTGATTTTTTAGCGCCAATATTTTTTTGACTTCTTTATAGTGGTTATTTCCATTTCATCTACATTGAACGTCTATAGGTAGCTTGAAGGTTGCAGATAAATTGGAAAACTTTATGCCAATTAAATGAGATAGCTCTAAATACATTGCACCTGTCTGGTTAATGAATGCTAACCTGTGGATGACGTTTCAAGGACTCCTGCATCCATCGATCAGGTTTTTATGTATTCCTTTGAAAATATTTCTTGATCTGATTGAAATATTACATGTGGTCCACAATTAATAAATCCCCGTTTTCTTAAATCTACAACAATGGAACATGATTCAATGCGATCCATTAATTTTGATCAAGTTGGCCCAAAGCACATGTTAAATAATGGGTGTCTGACTTAGGCGTTAAGATTAATACATTTTCATGTAACTAAATCGGCAACTTGTAAATGTCTTTCTTCATTTGTTCTACCGCCAGAGATATTTAATTTATAAAAGAAACATAACTTCATAATCATATGATCATGCGTACATTGCCAATATGCTAAAATGGCATTAATAACGAATTTATATCGTGTTGAAGATGATTAGTTTATGTCGATAATTTTCAATATTACTTCTAAAAACTCTTTAAACTGAGGTCATTAGAATATAATTTGAAATTTGGTATTCATGTTGAATTCAAGCAGGGGCAAAAAGTGGAAAATTTAACATTCGCAAAAATGCAGACAATTAGAGACACAAGATTTTTTAAGTGAAATAAAAGGTATTTAAAAAGAAAAAATCTGACTCCGGTATAATAAACCTTAATGTTTATCCTAATTACCGAAAAAAAACAACTAAAACAACTTCCTAATTTCCGTTTTCCTAAATTCCAAAATCTAAATTGAATATACGTAAATAAAATATTCATATTCCGTAGCTGTAGAACAACACAACACCAACTACTAACGATTAAAATTTAGGTAATTGCCGTCTATATCAAAATGTGAAACTGAACCTAACCCTCGACTGAATAGATAGCTCCCTGTGGTTCACCCTCCTTTACCTATTCGTGCACCTCAACTACAAATTTTGCAATTATTTTATGTTCATTTTTCTCATTAAGTACTTCTAATGGAATCACAAATTTTGCTACTAATAATTTTATTTTATACATGACAAATGTTAACTTATTGTACTTGTAAGGCAGATATACCAGAGACATCCATGATTATCAACTTGCAATTCCTCGTAAATTAACCCAGGATGGTAAATTTCTTTCGTTTTCTTTGCCAAGTTATTTTGAGCACGACGTTAATCGAAAAAGAAAAAAACGTTCAATCGAAGATAGTGTCAACTATGGTATATTGTTAGACGGAAAGTATCACCATTTGGAAGTTGAACCAAATTATAACTTAATATCTCCTGCAGCGCTAGTAGAGCATCGTGATCCGACTATTAGCGTAAGAAAACGAGACGTTAGACCACTAGCTGGCAAGAAAATTTGTCATTATGTGGGAAAAATCAGAGGCCAACCAAACTCAAGAATAGCCATATCAACTTGTGATGGACTGGTGACATTCTTGAATCATAAATTATATATTACTGTATTACTATTTCATTCTGTTTAGGCTGGTTATGTATTTATTAATAATCAAAGATATTACTTGGAGCCATTGATGGAACATGGACCGAATAAAAAAGGCCAGCATTTACATATGATTTACAAGCGAAACATTAATTATCCCGAACCTAATAAATTTTGCGGAACGACGAGCAATTGGGAAGAGGAGTGGAAATCTCGTTTGAGGGAAAATTATAAGAAAAGTGGAGGATTTAAAAATGAAACTAGAAGGGGATTAGAAAGCATGCAAAGATATATAGAAGTATTAGTTGTTTGTGATAAGAAGTTCATGAAGTACCACAAAAAAATCGATGTTCAAACATACGTAATGACAATCATGAATATGGTAAGTGATTTACTATTGATCTTGTAGCCCTGCTTATTACATTTTATTTTATGTCTCCATACATGCAAAATGGATTATTTTGCGTAATATATATGTACGTAAGTAGACTTTCAATAAGAAATATTTTAATTTTAAAAATAAAACATACATTCTAATTTTATTTTGAAACACGATTTGATAAACCTAATTCTGGATGACTTTGCGCAATAAATAAGACATAATTTTATGATATTTGCACTTCAGAGCATTATCAATGACACAATAACTTCTAAATCTATACAGTATTCCTGATTTGTTAGAATACACTCAACAAAAAGAAAGAAGTTCATAATTAACTAGCAGTGAGACATGTGGCACATTTTTGCAAGAATTAAATGTCATACAAATTATTCATCTAATCATGAATACAAAAACCAATCAATAGACAGTACAGCACCACCATGCATACCTCATCTCGTTGTGAAATGATTATTCTACTATAGTATAAACGGACTCACAATAATTTTAGCTGATGCAAGGCCTTTTCGTCAATTTCTTGTGAAATATATCTCCATAATTTGTCAACTTAACTAACGTCTATCTATCGAAGACATTTATAGTTTTAGTGTAAACTTCTATGGGCGCGTTGATTGTGGGCACTGAACGAGATTGAGACATAATTTTATGATATTTGCACTTCAGAGCATTATCAATGACACAATAACTTCTAAATCTAAACAGTATTCCTGATTTGTTAGAATACACTCAACAAAAAGAAAGAAGTTCATAATTAACTAGCAGTGAGACACGTGGCACATTTTTGCAAGAATTAAATGTCATACAACGTCTATCTATCGAAGACATTTATAGTTTTAGTGTAAACTTCTATGGGCGCGTTGATTGTGGGCACTGAACGAGATTGAGCCGTCACGCTCGGCTATGTAACATGTAACATGGTTACCAAACGAACCGTAAATTCGACAAAGATCGGCAAAACTGTGCACAGAACTCCTCTCTGGATACGCGAAATTGAAAGCTGCCCTTTTGCATTGGTGTACGGGCGATATTGAATTTCCGGTCGACGGAGAGATTTTCTTTCTAAGTGGAGCGGTTGTAAAGATATGGTCTTTTAAAGAAGAGCGTGCACTCGATGTTTTAACAGCAAAATGACTTACGTCATGACGATTCACGTGACAATCAAAAAATCCCGAGAAACGTCAAACTGACAGGCGAACTGAGTTGCACCCACAGATTCACTTTTAAGCGTCAAATACGAAATTTTGAAGGTTGCGAGGGCTCATCAAGACCCAGGGTCTTAAGGAACCGGCTTTTTGGGACGTTTTGTATGCTTATTTGGAGTCGGCAGTCGCACGCGATCGAAGGCACCGGCAATTTAAAGGTCGTTTGCAGAAGGATTTGGTAAGAAAAATGGCCGTTTAAATGTGCACTGATATCAATGTATTCCGGACGGGCGAAAAACAAATATCAGATTCTCATGTACACTGGCGATCAATGTATTACGGTACGGCGAATTGCGTCTCCACACAATACATAACGGTCTCGCACATGACTTGATATTTTTATCTATACAGGGGTAGATTAAGATTTTAATAATGATTTCAATTAAAATACGATAATTCCAGAACGTGTGTATTTCCTTAAAGGGGAAAAGGAGGATTGCTTTCGACGTTTATGTGCCCCTACTACGAAATAATTTTATTTAAACGATTACGCAAACGTGCACAGTGGGCGGAGCCGGCTGAAATCAATTTCTCCCTCTTCTGATTAAAATTAGGTACTTGGGAGTTTTCCCGTCGCCCATCACTAATTCAAATGTCGAAATAGAACAAAATGGCCGAAGAATTTTTTGAAAATTATGATTAAAAGTGAAATTTTAGATATGGGGGTGTCGATCACCAATCCATAGTCAAAATGTCAAAAAAAACAAAATGGCTGACGAGTTTTTTGAAAATTGACGTATGGATGTGAAATTTTAGATACGGGGGTTGGGGGGGGGTCGCCGATTACGATTCCAAAGTCAAAATGTCAAAAAAAAACAAAATGACAAGATTTTTTTGAAAATTGACGTATGAATTGAAATTTTAGATACGGGGGTTTTGGGGGTCGCCGATCACTATTCCAAAGTCAAAATGTCAAAAACAAAATGGTGGACGAGTTTTTTGAAAATTGACGTATGGATGTGAAATTTTAGATATGGGTGTTTTGGGGGGTCGGCGATCACAATTCCAAAGTCAAAATGTCAAAAAAACAAAATGGCGGAAGAATTTTTTTTTAAAATTGACGTATAAATGTGAAATTTTAGATACGGGGGTGTCTTAGGTCGCCGATCACGAATCTAAAGTCAAAATGTCAAAAAAGCAAAATGGCGGACTAGTTTTTTGAAAATTGACGTATGAATGTGAAATTTTAGATACGGGGGTGTCTTAGATCGCCGATTTAGAATCCAAAGTCAAAATGTCAAAAAAAAACAAAATGGCGGAAGAATTTTTGAAAATTGACGTATGAATGTGAAATTTTAGATACGGGGGTGGTTGATGTCGCCGATCACGAATCCAAAGTTAAAATGACAAAAGAAAACAAAATGGCGGAAGAGTTTTTTGAAAATTGATGAATGTTTGTGAAATTTTGGATACGGGGGTGTTTGAGGTCGCTTATTAAGTCTTCAATTTGGCGATTCTTTGGGCGATCGTTACATGGGAGAGCCTTGATGAAGTTTTAACTTCTGCCGTATGGTTTTAAGCACACTCATTTTTCTTGTTGTGTTTACCTATGTTATTAACATCAGTTTAGTTATGCTTGGTGTCTGAATAATTATTTCAATTACTAATGTTGCTAGTACAATTCTCTTAAAATTTCATTTTAAATGTTAGATCGACCGGGGGAAATTTTGAACAATAAGTCTATAATTCCACTTAGGAATCGAAGTACGGACTCTTATGGAGTATAGGCCTCCTATGCAATTTTATAATGATTCGTATATAACTATTCTTATTTGGTACGTAGAACGTTGTCAAGTTGCTTGACGTAATTTTCAATGTCACAATCAGCCATTACCGACATTACTATCGTTATGAAATTTATGTAATACCTATCTATCATTGAAATTATGTGTCGCGTGCGATTTCCTTAAGAGCAATACTTTGATTACAGGGCGGAATAGACTATAATACAGAAGCAAAATCTGGGCAAATATGGTCAGTACTATCAAAGTTGCTGATTCTGGAACAAATTGAGACCTGTTCAGAACTGTAGGGTGCGAATAAACTTATAATTTTTGGGTTGGAGTAAATTGCTACTTTTAGTTTGCCGATGGACTCACCTAATGCACTTTCGCACTAAAAATTAGGCGTTTTCGTGTTTCGTGGTCTTGGATAGAATGAGCGAGAGCCGGTCGGGGGCTTGGAGTCAGAAAAATCTTAAAATTGAGACTGCTAGTGATGACAATACTTTATCATTTTGCACATAAGAAAATAATTAGCGATTAGTTTCAAGCTGCACTACACACTAGTCCATTGGCATGGAATATTTTTCTGTCAGGAACAAGTAATCTCATCTATAGGTGCTGAAAAGAATTGCTTTTGCTTCCCCTGGAAACCAAATTCGCTGAACTCCATTTCCAAGAACTCCATTCAATAAGTCTTCACTTCCTGTGTCAGAATTATTTAAGATTCAAAACCAAATTCTTTCCTAAAATATGCGAAGTAGTCGTTTCACGCAGTCGCAATTGACGTGAATGTGTTGCAATACGTAAATTAGTGTTTTCATCAACAGCAATATTTTCGTTGTTTGACGCGCACGCATGTGTACTAAGTCGATGATAGTTATAAATTCGAAGTAGTGACCATAACAATTATTTTTATAAAAATTTGGATACTTTCCAAATGTTGCTAAAGCGTGTGTATTTCCATGATGAAATTGCAGATTTCACTAAACATTTCTGACTATGGTAGACAATTTTGTCATTTCAAATATAGGTCGCTCTGTCAACTTCAAAACATGCACACAATATATTTGTTATGTCCAGATAATAGTTCATAGCTATGCTAGGATCCAATAACTGGCGTTGTAGTCAATTTGTTAACAAAGTCTATATTTATCGACCAAAATGACTCCTATTCACAATATATGTTGGTACTGTACTAAACAAGAAAATCGCAAAATCTAGATCCGATAGATCGTGCTATAGTCGAGTTATTAATAAATTTTAATTCTTCTTCATTTATATAAACTGCAATTTTCCGCTCTTTATGCCCTTGGTCATTAGCGTGGCCTATCGCCCATTCGCGCAAACGAGTCCAGGGGCTGTAACCAAATCCATTTGGATCTGGCTACTGCTGCACGATACTAAGGCCATCACACAACTTCGATTACAATGTACTCTGGCATCGGTATCACCATTTGCATCTCCTTTAAACCTAACATGTGGACATATTTCTTCTACAGAATCGGAAATAAATGCTCTTTTTAAGATATACTAAAACCAATACTGAAATATTACTGATATACATGAATGTGCACTTGTTAAAATAAATACAGAATATTTTCAAATAACACCGGTTAAAAATGTAATATTTTCTAAGCCCTTTCTTTCCAGTTTGGCAGAATTAGAATTTGCTAATTTTGTTATTTACCGTGACACAGTCTTTGGTGCTGCCTATATCAAATCTATTGTATATCTATGCACACATTTCAAGACAACAAAATTTGCTTCAACACTAATCACATTCTTGTTGGCACTTTTCCACTTTACGATGATAATAAGGTATTGGTAATTACAGCTTTTTTAATAACAATTATAGTATCTTTACTTATCCAACAAACACAAGCCTCATTACAGAACAAAAATTGAAAATGTTGAAATATTCGTAATAAATCCACTTGTTCTCTGACATCCCCTTCAAACTTATACTAAATCAACTCATTATATTTTAGAGTTCACATATTCAGAGTTATTGTTAATATTAGTGAACAAATAACGTCTACCAATTCTCCTTTACTTCAGCTCGGCAATTTTCTCTTTAAGTATTTAAAAAATCTCTCTTTGAACATCTGTAAACATTAAAATATTTCTAATTTTCACCTAAAAATGTAAAAAACTATGTCTATTTACTAAGAATTTTCCTTATACTACATTTCGGATAATTAATGCTGTTTTCGAACATACCTTGAGAATTACCTACTTGCGTTTTAGCATAAACTATTTTGGTAGGAACTAGGTGATACACGCCGTAACTTCTAGAAAATATTACAATAAATATGTAGAACAAATTAAATAAACTGCTCAATGTTTGTAATATTAGAACTTAAGTAGAAGAACATAATCTAAAATAAATATTAAATCAGCCAAATGTCAATAACAGTAATAAATTAAGTGTCAACTGGGCTCGATATAACCAAATCTTATTGCATATTTGATGCACGTGATTTTGAATATGGTCCCGCGATTACCAAGTAGTTTATAATGCTTTGCAGCAGAATCTTTACAGAAGAATCAGAAAAATCTCGTTGTGTGATGGCCATAATATCGGGCAGTGATAAGGAGATCTAGTTGGCGTGATGAGCAAACTCATCACGCCACCTAGGGGAAAGGGCAGAACAATGTCTGCCGGGCGAGCTAGTTTACTAAACTATAAAAATTTGGTACAAAGAATGTTTGACTCTACATATAATTTATTTAGTACTTAATCTCGTAGACTTAGATTTAGTATTACATACTACTATTTTATTGGACGTAAAAGTTATTTTAATATATTTTTCGAGGTGTATGATTATTATCAAGACGCAAGCGTTGGTAATCAAATCGATATTGCAGTTGTACGCATATTATATTTGGAGAAAGAAGAGGAAGAAATCGATCTAATGATTACCACATCGGCTCATCAATGTCTTAAGAGTTTCTGCGACTGGCAAGTTACAGTAAATCCAAAAGACGTAAAAAGCCCAGTTCATCACGATGTTGCAATTCTCTTTACCAGGTATGTTCTTAGTTTTGATGTTCGATCCCTTCAATTTTATTGACAACTTTATATACAGGTGTTCATTTCAAAACTTCCCACCATAAATTTCTGGAAATCTGGAAATCTATGTAAAATTTCCTGAAACACGTAAGAAGTATTATTGTGGAGGCAATTTCTTAATGTAAAAAAATGAGGTGTGGCCACCACACGACTTTCTTATACGTATGAGCGTTTCAAACTATACAATTTTAAGAATTTTTTTATACAAAACTTATTCAAAATCCTATTCTAAGTACTTTCATTCGCTTAATAAATCGCTATAGAATGCATACTTTGCAAGATATTATCAAAAAAGCGCTCCTCGCTAAGAGTAAAAGTGCTACTTCCGGTCCGAATTTTGAAATTTCATATATACAAAAAATATTGCAAATCCAGTTTTAAATACTTTTGTACTCTGGATAAATGTATATAGAATGCATAACTTACGACATATTTGCAAAAAATCGCTATTCGATAAGAGTAAAAGTGGTACTTCCGGTCTGAATTTTGAATTTTTTTTTATACAAAAGATATTGAAAATTATGTTTTAAATACTTTTATACCCGTAACGTACTTGTCTAGAAAGCATGACTTGCGAAATATTCGCAAAAAACTGATTTTCGATAAGAGTAAAAGACCTACTTCCGGTAGGAATTTCGAAAAACTTTTTAAATAAAATTATTCTCAATTTTAATTTTAAGTATATATGAATTCTTTATAAATTTGTTTAAACTTAGTAGTTGACGAAATATTCGCAAAATTCGATTTTTTCGCTGAAGTAAACTGCTACTTCCGGTCTACCGATTTTACTGAAAAACTAATCAGATCTCAAGAGGGTGATTATACACGTAAATACAAAATTTGGAATTGATATCTACAGCGGTTTGGCCGCTATCGTGGTCACAGACACACACACAGACAGACACACACACACACACACACACACACACACAGACATTTTTTTAAAAACCACTATTTTGGTATCAGGGGACCTCAAAACGTGGACATCTGCAAAAATCTCGAGGTCGAAAATTTTCATCATCACAATACTTCCTTATACTACGTATAAGAAAGTAAAAAATGAGGTGTGGCCACCACACGACTTTCTTATACGTATGAAAGTGTTACTTCCGGTCCGAATTTTGAAATTTCATTTATACAAAAAATATTCCAAATCTAACTCTAAATACTTTTGTACTCTTCATAAATATATATAGAATGCATAATTTACGACATATTTGCAAAAAATCGCTATTCGATAAGAGTAAAAGTGGTGCTTCCGGTCTGAATTTTGAAATTTTTTTTATACAAAAGATATTTAAAAGTACATTCTAAATACTTTTATACTCGTAATGTACCTGCCTAGAAAGCATGACTTGCGAGATATTCGCAAAAAACTGATTTTCGATAAGAGTAAAAGACCTACTTCCGGTAGGAATTTCGAAAAACTTTATTATTACAATTTTTCTCAAATTTAATTTTGAGTACATTTGAATCCTTTATAAATTTGTTTAAACTTAGTAATTGACGAAATATTTGCAAAATTCGATTTTTTCACTGAAGTAAACTACTACTTCCGGTCTGGCGATTTTGCTCCAAATTTAATCAGTTCTCAAGAGGGAGATTATATTCGTAAATACAAAAGTTGGAATTGATATCTACAGCGGTTTGACCGCTATCGTGGTCACAGACAGACACACAGACAGACAGACACACAGACAGACACACACACACACACACAGACATTTTTTTAAAAACCACTTTTTTGGTATCAGGGGACCTCAAAACGTGGACATCTGCAAAAATCTCGAGGTCGAAAATTTTCATCATCACAATACTTCCTTATACTACGTATAAGAAAGTAAAATTGACTCACCCACTTTAATTCCTGCACCCGGGGGCTACCCTCTTAAAAATCTTAAATGGAAGGGGGTATCATGTAGTACGTCATTTTAAAGGTCTTTTGGCGTTAATTTTTTTTTAAAGTGATCGATTCGTTTTAAAGATTTTTTTAAACATCTTTTGGTTTGTTTAGTTTTTTGCTTTCTGTTTTAGGCTTAAATATCTATTACTCAAACACACTTTAACTGCTTAAAATGTTTTATTATTAGTTTCAACGTTATTTAAGAAATCAAATATTTTTTTGCAGAAAAATGCAATCCAATAATTGTTCAAAATGTATTCCGTTGTTCGCTAAACAATAGTATAGCCGTTGTTCAAAACTACGGCGTACATTTTCAAAAACATCTCTCAATTCCACGACATAATGCATTAATCCTCTGACGATGTACTTCTAAATTATCAGGTGGAGGGGTAAATAAAACAGACATGTAATAACCCCATAGAAAAAAGTCTAGTCGTGTCAAATCAGGCAATCTTGCTGGCTATTCTACAGGTCCTCTTCGTCCTATCCATTTATATGGAAATACATTGCCTAACCACCGCCGTACTGGAAGAACTTAGTGAGGAGGAGCTTCATCTTGTTGAAAATGTAATTCGTCCTCATCAAATAAGGTATTCCATCTTTATCCAGTTGATTTTCCAATTTATCCAAATATGCTTCACCATTTAGATTTCCATTGAAAAACAACAAAGCAGTCACTTGGTTCCCCAAGATGCCTGCTCATACATTATTTTTTTCAGGATACTGGGCGTGCCTTTCTATTGACAGATCATGGGTTTCGTTACTCCATTATCCGCAGTTATGTTTATTTACAAATCCATGTAAATAAAAAGTACATTTATCACTAATGCATATATTTTTTTTACAAATGCATTGTTATTTCTAATCATAGTGGCCATTTGTTCACAAAACCTACTCTTGTGTAGGGATGGCAAAAAATATAAATATATCGATATAATCATCATATGATATATCGAAAGCTATATATCGATACATGCGATACATCGGAACAAATATATCGATACATACGATATATCAGAACAAATACATCAATATATGAAAAAATCGAATATATGTACGTGTGTATTATAGGTATATATTTTTTTTTATTTCCAAAATTCAAGTTTTCTTAATAGCTACCGAGAAAATACTCAAGAATAATGTAATAAAAAAGTAATTTTTATTAAGTATAACTTACAAGTAGGTAAAATATCCAGTTCTACAAAATTGAATTTTTTTATGAAAAATAAAATGTATTTTTTTTTGCAAATCATAACTGTCTCATAGCCACAGGACAATAAGTAAGCTGTTTGCCTGCATTTGTGGGTACATCAGTTCCATAAATGCAAGCTATCAGGCAAAGAGCTCAGAAATAATAATTTGAAAAGTCTACTTCCCTTGAGACGGTTACGACTTTCTGTAGCGGTTGCTCCAGCTTTTGAAAATAACCTCTCACTGGGGACCGACGTTGCCACAACACCAAAATATTTTGCCGCTAATTTAAATAAGTTGGGATATACCACTTTCATTTCATTCCAGGTATCCAAGAGATCATCATTTAGGTTTCTAACTGGCACGCTTAAATATTGATTAAGTTCACTATCCTTATTTGATCTGCCTTATCCACTTTTTTTAGTGTTAGCTAATCTTTTATGATGGGCCCATAAATCAAATTCAGGACCTTCAGCAGACGAATCAGAAGATTCGGATGAAGAAGAGGTTTTTTGCAAACTCGTGATCTCACTTTTTATGTGCCTCATCACAGTACCTAGGGCTTGAGGATCTCTGAAGTGTATTTGTTTGAGTCGAGGATCTAATATTGTGGAAACTGGTGGTATATAAGATTTTTCGATAGCGCCAAACCTCTTTTCAATTTCTTTTAATAAGGTTGTTTTCAATTCTTTACCTATTTCATACCGGAGCACATAATTGTTGTACTGATCCATCAGACAACGAATCATAGGTATTACTTTGCCTATTGTTGGGTAATTTTCACCACTTATCTCTACTGTCATCCTTTCTAATGGCTTTAGATATTTGCATACTTCGCGTAAATGCTCAACTTCGGGTGCAGTAATCATATTTGGAGCATTAACATCGCAAAGTAAAATATTGCTGACCATTGGTGACATTTGTAAAAATCTCTTTAACATGTAATATTTGGAGTTCCAACGAGTTTTTACATCCAAAATCAGTTTTTTTGTTTCCTTCTAGCGTGTCTGCATCGATTTGTGCTTTTCTTAACTGATCACTAGCCTTAACACTTCTTTTGAACCATACTACTATGGATCGCACCTTGTCAATAATATTATTCAAACCCACGGTGTTTGTTAGCGAATTGTCACATACCAAATTGAGAGTATGTGCGAAGCATGGGATGTGTCGGTTTTTCCCAAATTTGTTATGTATAGCTTTGACCATATTGGCGGCATTGTCCGTCACTACAGCAACAACATTATTAGGATCAATTCCCCAAATTTCGAGAGCTTTGCCCAATTCTAAAGCAATATAGTCCGCTGTGTGAGACTCTGTTAATTCAATAATACCTATTGTCGCTGATGTTAACTTCATATCATGTACAAAGTGGATAGTGAGGCCCATAAAACTTTTGGTCTGCATATCGGCAGTCCATATGTCCGTTGTAAGTGTTAAATGCTTTGATTGTTTTAACATATTTTTAAACGCGGCTGAAACCACCTCGTACTTTCTATCAATATTATTTTTGATGGTGTTTCTGGTTGGTACTTTGTATAAAGGTGCCACTTCTTTCATCAAAGACAGAAAACCCTTACCTTCTACAATATTAAATGGCAAATTATCCTGACCAACAAATTTTACTAATGCTTCCGTTAGTTTCACATTCTTAGAGCCACCATCTAAGAATAGAAATAAACGGTGAAATTCATGCCGATTATTAAAAATGTCAGCTTTACCTTTGAAGGATGAAATTGTTTTGAAGGCAGACACAATTCTAGCTTGCTTGAATAACGAGCTTGTTATTTCTCTACTTGTGCTTGGTTCAGCCTCATATTCAGAAACTGTCATTGTTGAAGTTGATGAATGATCATCACTTTCTTGTGAAACAATAAGATTTTCCTATAAATATTTAATAATAATTTATTAAAAATTAGGGGTATATTGGTCTTACCTCATCTTGAGGTAGTGAACTACTAGTTCCAGCCGTTTCTACATCCATTCGGCTTTCGGGTTGGAATGGACCTTTTCTCTTTTTTGGTTCATCAGCCTTCTTTTCCTCCTCAGTTAAATGTTGTAGAACGGAGGAATGTTTTTGTTTGAAATGTGTTTTTAAATTTGTTGTATTGCCAGAAGTTTTCAGTACCTTAGCACACAGACTGCATTTAGCAGTATTTGGAGCAATTTTTTTAAAATGCTTCCAAATGTTACTTCTCGGAGGAGCCATATTTTCAAGACTAATAATCGGTCACTTAGTATTTAATAAATAAAGTTGATTTCAATTTCCACTTCATTAAACTTTTGAACAATCGCACTATACTCTTTCACAGTGAACGCTTTTGTAGCTCTATGGAGACTGCGGAAAAAGTCGAGCTTTATTCATAAACTTTGTACTTTGTATGGTAATTCTCCGAGAAAAATGTTCGGAGAAGAACTTTATTTTGATGCAATAGTTCAAAGGAATCCCGATTATAGCCGATAATTCTGATACCTATCGTATGGAATGTAGGTAACTAAGTTACTTTCGCTCCTCGACGCTAGAGGGTACTACTATTAAGTAACTTAACAAATGTTGGTTTTAAAACAAACTAAATTGAAGTTTCATTGAGTTTCACATTTTCTTAATTTTTCGATATATTTCAACAAAAATATCGATATATTTTGCGATATATCGAAACTATTATATCGATATTTATTTATCGATATATTTGAAAAACATCGATATATTAAATATATCGATATATCGTTGCCATCCCTACTCTTGTGTCATAATCGTTTTTAGTTATCTCTTGACATATTTTCAGTTTATAAAGGTGCCAGTCCACAATGAGAATATCTCATGAGATTTATGTCTCATGCAATAAAAATCGCAGGATAACTCCAATTTCATTGGTCTTTCGACCGTTTCCACAATGAAATTGAAGCGATTTTTATTGCATGAGACAAAAATCTCATGAGATATTCTCATTGTGGACTGGCACCTTAAGAATAGAATTTATTAAGTTTTGTAATTTTATGAACCGAAATTTATGCCGAAATAACATAAAACTTCCAATTGAGCGCCTTCATTTAAAACTCTCGGCTGATTATATTTTATATTTGCAACAGATCCAGTCCGAGTAAATTTGTCAATATGATTTAGGACAAATCTATGGGATGTGATCTTATCGGTGTGCCTTTTGTTAAATGTTACGACAGTTCGTCGAGCACCTTGATTTTCGACTCAATAAATTAATACAATTTCAACCCTTTCTTGCAAACTTTAAACCATTATGGTTATTTTATTTAAATAACTCTGGGTTGATAACACTAAATAACAATTTATACTAAAGCAACATACAATGTATTTCTAAACGCGAAGCACCGGAACAAAAAGAATGATATTTTCGCTTTTTATTCTATTGCCAGTTTTTCGTTTAGAAAATTATATTGTTGTGCTATTACAAAAATTGAATTAGTGAACGCAAAATCGGTATAAAAATCCTAAAGCATGCATTTTTGTTCAATAAATAACTACAAAAAGAAGGAAAAGTATTCTGCATTAAACATAACTAAAAAGAACCATAAGATTACTTATTTTCTAGGCTTTTGAGATATTAATAAAAAGAAAATAATATTGGCTTTTGTTCCGTTGCTCCTGAAATAGATCAATTAGCTAGAAATACAAAACACAACAAACCAAAAGTTTCGTTTTAAAATCTTTGAAACGAATCGACCAATTTAAAAAAAAGTTGACGCCAAAATGTGCTGGTGCAAAAGACTTTTAAAATGACATATTACTCGATACTTCTTTCCATTTAAGATTTTTAATGGTGTAGCTCCCGGGGGCAGGGGCTAAGTAGGTGAGTCAGTTTTTGCATCAAGAAATGGCCCCCACGATAATACTTCTTACGTGTTTCGGAAAATTTTTCATGGATTTCCAGATTTTCAGAAATTTAGGGTGGGAAGTTTTGAAATGAACAACCTCCTGTATATATCACTTCCATTGAATTCAAATTATATAAAGTATTTAAACGATCCCTAACGTCGAGATGTTTAAGGTGTAGACTTAACATTATAAAATTAAAATACTATTTGAGTATACTATTCTAAATAAACATGCGTATATACAGGGTGCCCCACCGAAAACGAAACAGATTGAATATCTCGAAGGAGAAAACTTTTTTGAAAAAACGCAAGAACAGGTCGATTTTTGATCCAAGGGGGCACCATTCCATCATATCTTCAACTGTGGAATACGTAACTGTTTTTTTCCCGCTAGTGGGCGCTAAAATCAAAAATAGCGCAACCAACAATCACTTTGCTGAATTCTCCGTACAATTACCTTTTCAATGATGTATCGTATTAAATTGTAATGCTAGAGTGATGGAGGGGAGGGGAATGACGTATCACAGTTGAAGATATGATGGAAGGGTGTGTCCCCCTTGGATCAAAAATCGACCTGTTTTTGCGTTTTTTCAAAAAAGTTTTCTCCTTCGAGATATTCAATCTGTTTCGTTTTCGGTGGGGCACCGCTGTATATTAATATTATACACAAGTAATGTTATTAAAATATTTTATACTAGGCACGATTTATGCGATGAAAAAATCGGAAATTGCGGTTTGATGGGTTTAGCATATGTTGCTGTACCCTGTACAGGCAATGAACCATGCGCTATAAACGAAGACAGTGGATTGATGTTGTCAGTAGTTGCTACACATGAAATAGGACATATGTATGTTAAATATTTATTTGAAATAAAGATACAATACTAATGAATTTTACAAGCAGAATGGGTTGTTCACATGACTCGCCAAGTGATTCCGGTTGTTCAGAAACAGCAGAAGATAATTCGTACAATATAATGGCGCCTGCTGTCCACATGAATACCAGGCAATGGTCTACTTGCAGTAAGGCGTTTATATCGAATTTATTTGAGTGAGTATATTATATAAATGCAACACTGAAATTCGTGTCTATCGTATCCACCCCAATTTCTAATGATCGTGAAAATACAATTATAATAAAATTTTTTAAAAAAAATTATAAATAAAGCTATTAGCCTATTGTTAGGTAAAAATGTCTATAGCGATATACAGGGTGTCCAGAAACTCTCCTGACAAACGAAGACCGGAGATTCCTCAGATAATTTTAAGACAATTTAACCCAATTCACCCTAGTCCGAAAATGCTTCCTAAGGTCATAGGCGTCCGTTTTGGATAGGTAAACGGTTATTTTAACGCATAACTTTTTTGTCTTTAACTTTTAAGCATTTGTGACACTAGATTATTAAATTTTCAGATATTCTAGTACTAAAAGGTACTCTTACTTTAAGTCGGTAGGATACACCGTTTTCTAGAAAAATCGATTTGAAAATTTTTCGTTTTTTCGTCATTAAAATTCAATTTATTATTTTTTGCACTAGTTCGCTCTGAACTGCCAACAGAAATAAAACCTACGTTTTTAATTGTCAAATTGTTGTCAGTTCGCGGAGTTGAGATGACGAAAGATGAAATGACGAAAAAACGAAAAATTTTCAAATCGATTTTTCTAGAATACGGTGTATCCTACCGACTTAAAGTAAGAGTACCTTTTAGTACTAGAATACCTGAAAATTTAATAATCTAGTGTCACAAATGCTTAAAAGTTAAAGACAAAAAAGTTATGCGTTAAAATAACCGTTTACCTACCCAAAACGGACGCCTATGACCGGAACTAGAAATTCGCAGTTGATGGAATCGATTCACCTCTGGAGGATAAATAAGCATACCAGTTTTTGTTTTTCTAAATAGAAGCGTTCGGGAGATATTAAAAAAAACTAATTACAAGGCGCCATCTTCAAAGAGCTCTAGCTCCCTTAGGCAGCATTTTCGGACTAGGGTGAATTGGGTTAAATTTTCTTAAAATTATCTGAGGAATCTCCGGTCTTCGTTTGTCAGGAGAGTTTCTGGACAGCCTGTATATTACAAATATATTATAATATGTCAAATCTAATTTATTTTCCATTAATGGCAATGCGATATACATAATTAAGATTCAACATATTATGTTTTCATTATTAATACTACTTCCCGTAATAAATTAAAATAAGCTCATATATTTCGTATTACTTAGGTAGAAAATGATATTTTGTACGGTGTCCAAAGTTGTCGGTGCACTATTGCTATCTTTTTTATTTCTTGAGCTACGACTTCGGTTAAATTAGCAAATTATTAGTGTTTTTAACGCTGATTAGTATTCAGTTCGTAAATAAACAATTGCATTACGTATTTATGAGAAATTTGAAAATTTATATTTTTTGTAAATTGAACAGTCTGTATATTTGTACATATTTGGAAAGAAAATTTTATTTGTGATATAAAAGCTTCAATACGCTATTGTCCTTAAACAAAGAATAAAGTAGTTGTGTTTGATTTTATTTGATGTCAACGAAACATTATTAATAGCAGGCTTCTGTCACTTCAACCCAAAACAAATAGTATGCTCATTGAAATTGTCAATAACGTATGATAAGTTATTTAAAATACACAACACCAATTCAAATGAATTTGTGTTGTGTTCTTTAGTTCTTTTTTATTAAACAACTTATTGTTAAAAAGTTTCAAAATCTTATAATTTGTTATAATCATTTATTCTTCATATGCCGTTTAAGCATTTAGAAGAGTGTAATATGCTAGAGGTATATCTGATTTGTAGAAAAAATGCAAGGAGTGCCCTTCGTTACTATCAAAATACATGTGAATAGTCAATCACCAAATCAGTTTTATTTTCTAAGTTGTATAGAAAATTTCGAAGTAACAAAGTAGGATAAAGGACTTTCTAATAGAGGAAGAAACGGAAATAAATGTGTTAGTTTATTTTGAAACGAATCCAGAAAAATATATTTGAAGTTGTACGAGAGAATTAGATTTGAAACTGGGTACAGTTGCACGGTATTTTAATAAAGCATAAGTTGCGTCCGTACAAACACAAACTTCAGACTTTACTTCCCGACATTGCAGACAAAAGATTATTTTTCTGTAATTGGTTAAGAAATTTTTATAATAAACGTCCAGATAATTTAAATTACATTCTATAGTCTGACGAATCTAATTTTTCTAATTCACATGCAATAAGAAAAATCAGCCTTATTAGAGTAGAGAAAATCTTCTGGGAGTTGATCCGCGCAGTCCCTAGCATCGGTTTAGTATAAATGTGTGGTATGGATTAATGGGCAATAGAATTGTTGGTCCGATTTTCTATCAAGGTACCTTAACTGGAGACCGCTATATAGGGTTATTAACAGAAATTCTTGATGGTCTCTTAGATGATATGCCAGTGCTTGATAGGCTTCGTATTTATTTTTAGCAGGATGGGGCATCTCCTCATAATTACGTTAACACTTTCTATTTGTTAAACTAAACCTTTAATCAAAAATGGATAGGAACCAACGCGCCCATTCGTTGGCCTGCACGCTTACTTGACCTGACACTTCTATATTTTCATCTTTGGTGTTTTGTAAAGTATGACGTATATAAGCAGCGATATCGAAATTTTATGGAACTGGAAACTAGTACTAGAAAAACACCAAATAAAATTTATTGTTGAACTTTTAGAAAAGCTACATAAGGCTTTATCGTGAGAGCAAATGTTGAATAGGTAATAAAAAATGTAACTTAGTTGATTATAGTTTTTTTTTCCGTTACATTATATTTTGTTATTATTTTCCATGACCGACATAGAATTAAATGTTAGCAAACTTCCTAAGATTTAAACGCTTCCGATTTGTTTATTTTTTAGTTAAAGATAGTTATGTATTTGATAGTTTTTGTTCAAAATATTATGCTCTTCCAAAATACGTACAAATACACGGGATGTTCTATGAAAAAAAAATAAATTTTCAAATTTCTCAGAAATACGTAATTCAATTGCTTCTCATGAACTGCATAATAATCAGTGTTAAAAACACTAATAGTTTGCTAATTTGATCAAAACCGTAACTCTGAAAATAACGGAGATAGCAATAGTGCCCCGATAACTTTGGACACAGCGTATAGAAGTCATTCCTGAATTGTTTATAGAAACAGCACTATTTATAACAAAAATGTACTTAAACTTAAAACCTGACATAAAAGGGAATCACACATTATTTCTTCAAGAAATAATAGGATTTTGTATGACATATCTTCTTGTGATTGTTTGTATTTTATTTGGATGGAAATGGATTCCTTTAGATTGATCTAAATCAGTCGCCGTTCTACAACGCATTGCTTGCACACATGCTAGTAGATTCTTCCTTGTCGTTCTGGAGCATTGTTGATAGTTAAATCATATTTTTGTGCCATCATTCTCATCATTTAAGTTTAATTTGAGTAAGTGCGTTTCTCTTCTGCTCTTTTCTTTACTAATCTATAGTTATATTTCCTACTTCCTCTAATCTTGCAACTTCTATATAATGTGTTTAGGTTACTAGAAGCATATTTTACACTGATAAAAAAATCTATGTAAAATTGCTATAAAAAAATTGGTTACCGGGGGACCAGTGTTTTCATGGTAATTTTACATTTTAAATGTCACATATACGTCAAAATGTTGGAAATATACAGGGTGAATCCGTATTTTTCACTTCAATTTGTGATAAAACAACTTAATTATACAAATATATTTGTAAGTTTAATTTGAATTCTTTAATAATACAAATAAATTGGGAATTTACTTTGATGCATTTGTGCATCAGTAACTTACAACCTAATCACTGTAAAATGTTATAAAAAAATTATGTTATTTCACATAACATTTTTTCAGTGTACCTTTATTGTTCTTATTCCTCACGTATAAGTTATACCATCTTCTACGATTGTTTAATATATCCTAATTATTTATAATAGTTTTATTACAAATAGGTATAATCTTTTCAGACGTGTTTTCTAATGTTATTTTTTGTTCAAGTATAGAAGCATAATAATGTTAGGTATATCACAAGAGATAGTTTAGTAAATTAAATTAGAACAAACTAGTACTTGCATGAATTAACTCTTAACCGATGACGTGGACCCTGACAGACTCCTAAGAATCGCATTTTTACAATAAATTTTGAACTCTTAAACAGATAATCGCGTGTGACCTTCCTAAAAGTGGGGATAGTTAGTCTAGATATTATCATAGTCAGTCTTTGTAAAGCTACTTGTGCATAGGTATCCTGACGGAGTCTCTGTGACTCCACATCGCTCTTAAATTTATATTTCGCAAAAACGTTTATTCAGTTTTTACAATGAATTCTAAACCAAATACGTAACACAGTGTTAGTGTATTGAATACTGTCTTTGAGGAAATCGTTATGAGTTGGTATAACGACCTACAATATGAAGAAAGTGATGCGAGAGGTGCCTTTGATTTTGAAATTGAAAGCGAACACAATTCGACTTCTGAATAGTCAAAAGATGAACAGGATGATAATTCAAATGAAGAAAGGGAAATGCCTAAAACACAAAAACGCGAGAAATCGGATGATCAGTAGATGAGGAGAAAATACGCAACATAAAGAGTATGAAATATTTCTATGGAAAAAGTCATTATAAGTGGTCAGCAAATGGGCCAACCAGAAATGTTCGCATTCTACAGCACAGTATTTATTACCTTTTACCAGGAGTAAATGGAAATTGGACCAACAGAAACTTGACAGCGGATAACTGGTTTTGATCTGTGAAACTGGTAGAATTATTAAAGTTGAACGGTATAAGGTATGTAGGAACTTTATGAAAAACAACATCCCACATCCCCCTGAATTTATGCCGAAAAAGAAAACTTTTATAATGTGACAAAAGGGGGTGTAGATGTCCTTGATGGAAAATGTACGATTCATAGCCCATCCAGAAGAACACGGCGTTGGTCTATGGCTTTGTTTTATACATAAGCACTGTCAACGCTTATGTAAAGTACAACAGTTACGAGATAATAGATCATTGCTTTGAAACAATTTAATGAAATCCATAGCACAAAGCTTAGTTAGCCTACACATGAGAAGACGATATGACAACACAAGAATTTCACTAGAGATCAGAGATTTTATAAAACACTTTCTTCATTTAGAGACAGTGCGGCCTACAATAAAACATCGCCTTGAAGTTCACAAATATTTTTATTTGTGTCCAGCAAAATTACACAGAAAGACAGCATACTTGTGCTGTGAGTGTACGAAGCCAATTTGTTTGACACGTACTCACAAAATCCGTAAAGAGTGAACGGGGGAAAATGACTATATGAGTATGTAAGACTCCATATCCACTGTTTACGGGACAAAAATGGGACGTCACTGGTTACGTGTTAATGTTTTAATTTAATACTTTTTATCACATATGTAACCATAAAATCTGCATTATTGTGGAAGATTTTATAATGCATAGACGCCTGTGATTTGAACCTAACATTGATGTAAATCTTGCTCTGGTAATCTTCTTGTATCGAAATTTTTGTTTGGGGATATGAGAACATTTAAAATATCAACAGGAACAAATTAGTAACAGCAAAATTATAATGCAAAAGTCTAAGTAATTGTAAATAAGAAATGCACGAATAAAATTAAATAAATATCAGAAACTTACGCCACATATACAAATTGCGGTGAACTTAACGATGTTTATTATGAACATAATGTAAGTGCAAATACGTATATTTTTTTTCTATAATTTTATACGTGCTGTTATGTATTGGCGTGTTATTTTTAAACACCCAGAACATATATTTTCATGCATTTAATTCACTGCAATGTGTGCCGCTTTATAAATCGTATTCTAGATGTTGCTTCTAAGGTGCATAAGGGGTTGCTTATATGTATGCACTATGGTACAGAAAATATTATTATCATTCTGCAAATATTTGTCTTTTTATTGTAACTATTCTAAATAGTAGAAAAAGAAAATTAAAATACGTGCACATTGATATATACCATTTATTTTACTTTACATTCATTGACAGCATTAATACCAATATTTTTTGGTACGTATATGTTACCATTCCTTCACCATATCTTGGATGTCCTTGTATCACATCTGTAATTAACTCATATTTATTTAGTAGTTCGCTTAAATAACACTATATTACTCCTTATGTACAGCTTGAACATTACGTTTTTATTACTTTCTTATTTTTTTTTAATTAGGAGTAACCTTGGTGAGTGTTTAAACGATAAACCTGATGAATCAAGCTTCAAATTTGCTCATCTATTACCTGGTGTGGTTTATGATTCCACTTATCAATGTGACTGGTTCGAAAAGGGTACCAAACTATGTGGACCGGTATCCAAAAAACTTTGCACTAGTTTGATGTGTACCAAAGATCAGAAGAGATGTCGAGGCAATAGTGAACCTGCAGCTGATGGTACTCCTTGCGGCGAGAATAAGGTATTAATATTAGTTTTGGAATATTAATTTAATTATTATTTTAATTAATTAATAACATAAACACATCCCTTAGCTGCTCAGTTAGTAAGAGTATGAATCAAGAGAACTTCAGTCGTGTATTCATGACACACATTAGCTTTTATTTACAAACATTCGCTAATTAATTCTAACAGTAATTACAAGAAAAAGATATTTATATTCGCAATCGCTGATTTACTTTATATAGTTTCTTATTATCCATTGCTTATGAAAGTTATTTCGTTTATTTTAATAAGAATATTCTAAATTGTGTGGAACATTATCTTTTTGGTGTCGAGGCTTTGTTCATTAGCCATAGTGATGTCTTGAGGGGACCCTGAAGTGTCGACCTAGAAATCATGAAGGTATTAACGCCAACCGCGGAAGCCCGTGATGTAAACATATGGAATATTCCCTAAATTTCATTAGATTAGTTCGACACGTTTCTCGAATATTTTGTTGAAATGCAGCTCTTTTTCTTACTACTATTACTTAATCACTTAGGACTTGATTAAATTTTTATGAATGTATTTATAAATTAGCTGATTTTCCGTTCTGCTTGTTAGCCTTGTTAGCCTTTGTGCATAAATGATGTGAAGAATATTACATATCAGTCAAAAATATTTCACAAGCACTATAATAAGAAAACACACACAATTTTTTCTTGTGCAAATTGTGCTGAAAACAATGTGGCCCCCTCATCCTCTTGTTCATTGTTTTAAATGAGGTATTCTTCCCGAAACAACTCTTTCAAGGAGAACTCGCAGTCGTCATCTCCTTCTACGTAATTGAATATCTCCTCCATTTATGCAGAAATTCCTTCATCCTCAGGGCATCCTCTATTTCTCGATGTAGTTGCAGAGTCTAATAAGACCAGTTGATAACAATCCCCATAATAGATGGCGTCTGCAACGTGTATATCCCTAACTGAGTTTAATTTTATTGTCGTACCTGAAGAAACTATTATGAATAATCTGCAGCTCTTCTATCTCCTGCATGACCTTCAACACTCCCCTACCTCACGCTCGCCCCACTGTTCAAGAGTTTTAATATCTTGTTCATGGCGTATTTTCCTTTCACTGTACCAAAATTTGTATCTACTCCAATTATTTTCCCTATTTTTTCTTCGTTGACTGGACAATCTTCACATTTCAGGGACACTGGTATAATAACAACTGATATACTATGAAGCCCACAATAGTATGTATACAGCTGTTGAATTAAATTATTATCAAAATTTAATATAAAATCAATGTCAATTGATCTTAACCTAATGACGAAATATATTGTTTACTTTCAGTGGTGTATTAGGCAGAAGTGTGTTGCTGTTGGTGACAGACCAGAAGCCATAAATGGTGGTTGGGGAGACTGGGGTAGTTGGTCGTCATGTTCTAGAACATGTGGCACAGGAACATCTTATCAGGAGCGTGAATGTAATAATCCACGACCAGCACATGGAGGGAGATACTGTTTGGGGGAGAGAAAACAGATTAAATTATGCAGTACAGATGTAATAAATAACAAATTAACATGTACATATATACAACTTAAAAGTAATATCTAATACTTAGAAATGCCCACCAGGATCACCTAGCTTCCGAGCGGTTCAGTGTTCTGCGAAGGATAAAGTACCTGTTAATGATCTTCTATACACATGGAAACCATATATTGTTGATGGTAATATAATCGTTGCTTCTAAAAACAAATATTATTTTATGAATTATATCATTAGATTTTCGGCAATGTAAAGATCAAGTTAGAAAACAAAACGTTTAACTATATTGTCCAAATATTCTTTTATTAATAATTAGGACCTACTAATCCACTCAACAATAAATTAGAACCCTTATAATTTAGCAATGAAATTATCATTCGGGGATCACATGAAAACAATATGTAAGTACTGAAAAAATGCAAACAATAATTTATGTGTCAACAAGTTATATTGATTAATCGGCAGCAAATCGAAATTGGGACAAGAAAAGAAACTTCATCTTTACCAAACTAACACTAACCAATTTGCATGTATTGTACTGACATCTAAGGTTGTGCTAGCAAATTGAAAATAGTTATAATGCAAATAGTTTAATCCAAAATATTTCGTGTAATAGCAGAGATAATTAATTGTTAAATGTAACCTCACAAACTTACTGATTCCAATCGGAATGAATTTTCAGAAGGAATTACAAAACTTCACAGCAGACTAGAATATCCAGCCAGTACACTAATTCACTTACTTCTAGAATTCCAAAATGCAAGAAGATAGAAAATAAAATTACTAGTTGACCTAGAAAACGATTGTAGACGACTTGTGATTACACCTTATCAGTATACGCGTCACAAATTAGGTTATGCACGGACACGTCATAAATTGACATTTTTATACATGAATTTCTGTGACATAAACATCGCCTTATAGCTTATAGCACATGGACGTCTTTGTAGCCCATGCGATATACTGAAATGTCACACAAAAATATCATACAGTGACAGATCTTTTTGATAAGAGATGTCTTAAATCGCATCAAATAATTTTGTTACCATTGTTCGTTGTGATATATTGTTGAAAAGTGTGCAATTGTGCAATAGTGCGGTGAAAAATCGGAAAAAAATGAAAAATTGGGAATTTATAAAAAGTACGGTAAATGTGAAACTCGAAAATATACGAAGCAAGTTGTTAAGAAAAATATTTTTGGTGGAATTCCGATATCTCAAAGGAACAAATCCTTTCACACATTTCGTCGTTAATAAGCGACGGTATTGTTAAATACTGGCGAATTATTAATTTTTATAAAGAAATTAGGAGGTTGGAAGTCAAATTCAGTTGCAGAGCAGTCTATAGAAGATTCTGTTTCAAACAAAATCGGTCTAGCTGAGAAAATACTAACCAGAAAAGAAAATTTGCGAACTACTAATAGTGAAAGTGAATCAAGAGCTTCCAATACCACCAACTGTATACCAACAACTAACAACAGTAATTGTATGTGTAACTACAAACAATTGGTTACACATCTGAATATTATTATTATAAATTGTTCTAATTGTATTTTAAATATACATATTTTAATAATAATAAAGAGTAATAAATAATAAAGAGTACAATATTTGACTTCTAATATAAAGAAAAATATTTATAAATAAGATTCTTAAATAAAAATCTTCCTCCGTGCATAAAGTTATGTATTACTACTAGAGTACTTGTTTTTATAGCCTTACAGCCTTTTCCTAACTCTCAGCTAACACCTCGGGCTAGAAATAATGCTTCGGGCAGTAAAAGCCTGTTTATGTATAAATAACTATTATAGAACGATGTTTGTTTTGAAAGATGATAATCGTGTTTTTGAAATATTTCCTTCATGTTGTTGCTTAAGCATTGCAAAGAATATTAAATACTTTTGTGTGTAAAGTAATTTAATTATAATAGGATGTAAAGGGTATGCCTAAATTTATTGGTCTATAGCAAATATAGTAAAAAAATGTTGCATGCATATATGGATTTTAATTTATTTATGTATGTATTTATTTTTTTATACGTTGGAGATTTTTCCACGTACTTTTTATCATTAAATATAGTAACAACAATTACATTATTGAAAAAGCATGAGCCTTATAAAAGATTGATTTTCTCGTTTACATATACAAATAATTTCCTCATTATTTTCCTGAGTAATTGCTTCGTATTCATATATAAAATTTATATACTTTCAAATGACAACGGACACTAGTGCAACGTTTCTAAAATATTGGATTTTTTGCATGCTGCAAAATTCATGACAGCATTTAAATAAATTCTATGCTGCCAGGAATATGCAGTTTCTCGTAGCTTAAACTATAATGGAATATCCGAAGACATTTAAATATAATCTCTAGACACAATAATGTCACAGCACATTATAAATATGTTTCTATGAACTCACACAATGCAACATCCGTTAGGTATACATGAGGCCATAACGCTATAAGTAAAATTAAATTTAGGTAGTATACATTTACATATTACATCCTAGAAATTGCTGCAAAATTTGTGTAATGATAAGGAAACAGAAGGAAAATCGATGTACGTTCCGTATATTTTCGTATTATTATCCAAAATGTGCATGAAAATATTGCAAAATATGTATGTTGTAAAGATAAACTCATGTAGTTTCATAATTTCATTTAGAGATTCTATAATGATTATCTTATGTTTTTCCTTTCCTACGGTGAGTTTTTTGTTATTTTTTGTTTGTTTGTTATTTCTTTGCTAGTCTGTTTTGTTTGTTTTTCTACGAATGATAATTTGACCAGAATACTAGTCACAACCTCAGATTTTTTACAACTATTTTTGTTTATTCTTCAATTACTGCCTTGCTTTAGATGTGGACAAAATGCTTGTTTGTCAGAAGTAACACGGACCTTCATCATCTGTGGCGCTTCTTTCAAATGCAGACTTCACTAGAGCTAGTGTTTCGCTAAATTAATCTTTTTTGAGTTCAACTGGAATTATAGTTTTCGAAAATAATCAATTTTGCGCTTCTAATGATCAGCCACATTAGAAGCGCAAAATTATTTTATTAAAAAAGTAACCCAAGGACAAATAGCAAACAAATCCAACGGAACTTTTTATGAAAGTTCTCCAACTTGTCTTCTATTAAACCCATCAAAATCGCCTATGATAGTCTTTCCAAGAATAATAATTCGGGATGTCGTGTCATAAAACCTTGGAGTTGCCATCTTCCGGCCGTTTTATTAAGTTAAGAGTGATTTTGTTTTTTAGACAAAGGACAGCAGGCTCAGTCATAGCCAGTTACACTTGTTTTTCGGTATATTTTCTTTCTTCACCATATGCTGTTTAATATGATTAATTACCACTGCAAGAATAAAAGGTTTGTGAAATAATACTATACTGTTAAATTATATTATTTACACCATAAACAAATAACATTATGTCTTTGTATACCGTAATTTGAAACTTGATGACGTAAAATGCTACTTTAAACAGTGCCTCTTTTTCTCGGAGAATATCTGGACGAAGTAATCTTAGTAAGCTGCCATTCCACCAACCTTGAAAATCAGTAAGGATATATTAAGTTTGGCTTTAATTTTACATTTTGCCCTCCTTTTCCATGCTCCCTGATCTTCCGTTATTTCAATAACTGACTATTTATAATCAAATATTAATTCTTCTGAGGCTATTAACGGAACATATGATTAGTTAATAGTATCGTTACCTGTGAACGCATGTAAAACAGTCGTGATATTGTCTATCAATTACATGCTGATCTATTGTCGTATAGCCTGAATCAAGGTTAATCAGTATCAAATTTGCGAATAATCCTTTTGGTTTGTATCTAGGTAGTTTTGAAATTGAACAAAAGGTTTTATTATTGGTATTATAAACTAAAAATCTTTTGCCTTACTTGTCTTTACATAGCATACTACAATGCCGTTTGGATTGTTTTCTAGCTTTAATTATTGCACAACATTGAACATTGCCTGGCAACAACAGATTTTATGAACACAACAAATTTTCCAGATAAACCATGTGTACTGTACTGCATTAACCAGGATAACGTTTTTATGAAATTAGAACCGAGAGTTAAGGACGGAACTAAATGCAAAAAGGGTACCAAAGATATGTGTATTACTGGTGTATGCACGGTATGTAACTTTCCGCAGTCTAGATATCTGTAATAATAGTATTAAATTTATATAGAAAGTAGGATGCGACAACAAACTTAATTCTGATGCTATAGAGGACATATGTGGTATATGCGAAGGTGATGCAACAACTTGTAAAGTAATTGAAGAAACATACCATGGAAAAGGTAACGGTAAGTACAAGCATTAAAATTACAGTATATTATTAATATGTGTACATTATTGTATAGAATATACTTTGCGATATGCTTATATTACATAATGCTGTGAACCTCATGATGTTAAAAGTATAATGAGCCTGTAAACTTGCATATTGTAAATCTTAATTTTATTTAGAAAATTAAACCTAATTTTGATAATTTTATCTATGTATGATATTTTGTATATACAGGGTTTTTCACCTAACCCGTTCGTTAGAACTTTTCTATGTTAACGCCTTAGGACAGTTTTGAAAATTTGTAGCACGTAATGTTGATACTTGGTCTGTTAATATAAAATATTTACATTCATTAACCACTTTTGGTTATACAGGAAGTCATAGCCAACTTTGATTTTTTAAATGGAATGTTATATTTTTTATTGCTCTCTTAGATTCCTTGTAGAGTGCTGTAACACATTTAATTAGGTTTTATTTTGTGAATAATTAACCGTTTTTGAATTATTTTCATTTTTGTTAAATTTTTTGTTTTCTCAATGCACTTTTTAAAACCACATATCTAAGGCGTATTTGAATAGAATTACGTCATATTTCTACTGCAAACAGGGTAAGGTATAAGATTACGAGTAATGTTTAAATATTTAATAAATCTCATACAGGGTGTTCGAAATTTATCGATTATTTATGTAATCTTAAATTTAAGAAAAATCGGTAACTTAATAGCTTGTAGATGAGCACGCCCTAGTAAGTAGATGAATATCTTGCATCATACAGATATATGTTTCCCTATGCCTATCTCTCACAGTTTTAGAGATATTAATGTTTATTTTCTAAATTGAGCGTATTAGCAGTAAACTGTGAAAAAAAATCTAAATAGTTTTGGAATTACACCAATTGTTTTTGATCCATCAAACTTTGAGTGAGAAGGTTAAAAATGAAAATAAATAGCAAAACTTAGAATGGCTTTAATATCATATGAGATAACAAAAATAACCATAACAATCTAAAATGTGAATAAAATCAACTTATTAAAGTCAAATAATGCGTTCAGAATGATATTCACAAATGTTCAAAATGTTCTCCGTTCCGTTCTAAACAAATCGTAATTCTTCTTCTTAACTCTGTTGTAGTTGCTTTTCATACTTGCTCAGCGTTCAAGTTTCGAAAATCGTCTCTTACTCTAGCTATAAGCTGTTCTTTGTTTTGTACGGGAGACGCATAAACCTCATTTTTTATTTGACCCCATAAATAAAAATTAAGGGGAGTCAGATCGGGGGATCTAGGTGGCCATAACGAGGGTCCGTTGCGGCCAATCCACCTATCCTCAAAGATATTTGTTAATTCCCGATATACCTCATGTGAAGAGTGAGCGGCTGCTCCATCCATTTGAAACCAACATTGCCGTATGAGATTGTGTGGTAGGTTATTCAAAAATTGCAGTACTACTTCTCTTCACAACTGTAGATACCGGACGCACGTTAAATTCTCATTATAAATTTCGTATTCAACGCGGTTATTTACAATCATTGCAAAAACTTTGAAGCTAAAAGTGTCTTGAAAATGTGCTTCTCTAATGGCATGTGGATTTTGTTGTGCCCAATGATGAATATTTCATCTATTAACTATTCCTTCACGATTAAATTTCGATTCATCTGTCCAGATAATTTTTGATAAAAAATCAGAATCTTCTTGCGTTTTAGTTATAATAAACTCGCAAAACTGAATTTTTCTATCTTGGTCTCCCGGACGAAAAGCCTGAACAGTTTGAAATGAATAAGGGTGCATCTTATTTTTCTTTAAAATCCTATGTATAGATGTATATGAAATTCCTACATCTGCAGATGCCGCCGGTATAGAACTGGTTGGATGTGCATGAAAATATCCCAAAACAACGATTTCATTACCATCGTCGCCCGTAATCGGTTTTGGAACTGTCTGTTTGACTTGCATACCAAAACGAATGAAACTTGACTCTATTCGTTTAAATTTAATTTTATTCATTGCTGGTAAATGTGGTTATCTTTCATTAAAAAGCCGACATGTTCTATCAATTATTTGAAGAGATTCACCATGAATTAATAAATTTAAAATATCTATTAGAATAATTATTGAATTCGTCTTGCAGATTTGTGAACAACTTAAAACCAATTAGAAACGAAATGAACTACCTTTCAATTTTGACAGAACAAATTTACTTTTCAAGGCTTACTACTAAGATTTTTCTTGAAAATGCTCAATTTCGAAAATAACCATTAATATCTCTAAAACTGTGAGAGAAAGGCACAGGGAAATCTATATCTGTATGATGCAAGATATTCATCTACTTACTAGGGCGTGCTCATCTACAGGCTATTCCATTTAAAAAAAAACGATTTTTCTTAAATTTAAGATTACATAAATAATCGATAAATTTCGAACACCCTGTATGAGATTTATTAAATATTTAGACATTACTCATAATCTTATACCTTTCCCTGTTTGCAGTAGAAATATGACGTAATTCTATTCAAATACGCCTTAGATTATGTGGTTTTAAAAAGTGCATTTAAAAAAACAAAGAATTTGACAAAAATCAAAATAATTCAAAAACGGTTAATTATTCACAAAATAAAACCTAATTAAATGTGTTACAGCACTCTACAGGGACTCTAAAGAAGCAATAAAAAATATAACATTCCATTTAAAAAATCAAAGTTGGCTATGACTTCCTGTATAACCAAAAGTGGTTAATGAGTGTAAATATTTTATATTAACAGACCAAGTATCAACATTACGTGCTACAAATTTTCAAAACTGTCCTAAGGCGTTAACATAGAAAAGTTCTAAAGAACGGGTAAGGTGAAAAACCCTGTATAGGTGTGTAATTTTGGATCACTCACATTCTATGCATTCATTTCACTTAATTCACAACAACATGTTTTATAATGCATTATTTTTTATTTAGTTATTTTACTCATATTAGTCTTATAGCAGGTTTGATGCAACAGGAGTTTCCTATATCCACAGTGCTATGCTGAATATGATTCTTTTGAATTATTTGCCTCACAATTTGTAATACTATTCTACATCATTTATTTGATTACAAGAAATATTTGTATTAACAGCAATAATTATTGTTATTGGGCCATGCATTGGTCTCCCGATTATGTTCGGAATATTTATAAATCACACCTGTAAGTTTATCTCATATTAATTTCATGTAAGGCAAATGTGTTCATGTACTCACATATAATTTGTATATTGTAGTATTCAACTAGTAATATATCCAGATATGTTGAACTGGTTTGAAGCAGATGATCAATTTAGCACTAATAACTCCTTTATTCATGGAGGTGGGATTCGAGCTATTGTTTACTTTTTTCATTTTTCAATTATAAAGTCTAATGTACTGATCCTAAACTCATTTATTGTGAAAACAAAATAAAACTTAATTTTGCATATTCCGACATTTGACAAATTCCCAAATATAGTAGGTAGGTATGGGAGCAATACACTGTGTCCAATTTTTCTTTGCTATTCAAATCAGTACTTCCTAGTCAAGTTACATTCTGAGCTAGAGAGAAAAACGGTTTAACTTTTAGCATTTATTTGAATTTATTTCTAAATTGTCAAAAATAATAGTTTGATATTACCTTAATAAAATAAAATGTTGATTGCGATATGCTAATACAATAAGTACATCAGTTAAATTAAATTACTTTCTATTAATTTTTTTTATTCCCCAAAAATAGAGATCAATTTCAAGTAGATCAGAGTTCGATATTTATTTCATACGCTAAATAGAAAAATATTTTTCAATTGTTCATGTTTTTTTGTTTTGTTTTTGTATTTAAGGTATGTGAGATGGATTGGGTATTATAGCTAAGTAAATTAAAGGAAGAATTGCTGAGAAACATTTGAGAGAAAATAGCATTTAGTTCATTAAAAAAATCAGAATCAAGAAGTGTTGCCAATGTTGACAATTATAATGATAACAGCTGTAGCTTTCTGCTATTTTTCTACTAACATACTTTAATTGTATTATTAGATATGCCGAATTTGTACTTTAATAATGTCCATTACGATACAGATTTTCATTATGATACAAGTTTATATCCAATAGGCATACAGATTTTTCATTACGATACAAGTTTATATCCAATAGGAATGCGACATTCCAATATTCAAACAATATTCAATATGACGACTGCATATCTGACAGATATACAAATTAAATAAATGTGACAGTTCTCTGCAATTTACAAGTAAGTACTTAAAATTTGTGCTTTTTTGGAAATATAAACGGTAAAAATGAGTGAGGGATAATGACAGTGAAATGTAAAATTTGAGTCCACCAGAAATTATGGAACAAGCCTTTGTTCCATAATTTCTGCTAGTCGTTATTTGGTCAGGAATAGTATATAACAATAAGTTTGAATATGAGAACGTTGAGGTGTTTGAGAGCTGATTTAGTACAATTTTAAAAGGGTTAGTGGGTTTATTATGAATATATATATTTCAATATTGTCAATTTTAGTTTTATAATTAGACTTGCACCTGTTGGATAAATAAGAATGGTTTAGTAATTTTTAAAATGATCTAATTATTACCAATAATGCACCTTGTTATTATCGTAAGGTTGAAAAGTGCCAACAAGAAGCTGATTAGTCTTAAAAAGTAAATTTTGATCTTTCTTGAAATGTGTGCGTAGAAATACTACCAGATTAACTCAATTAGCATATTGTAATAGCGCTAAAATGGAAAAAAGTACATCAAATATGTACCGAAAAATACAGGAAAAGAGTTTAGTGAATATTACCTTCTTAACAAGTGTTATTTGGAAATATTCTATATTTCTTTTAATAAGTGTACATTGTACATGCATGTATAACAGTTTATTGTAGTATTTGAGTATACTGTACAACACAGTTCTTTTGTCTTAACAAGATCATTTAGTTGTGATTCTGTAGACGAATTATTCCCACATGTTAAGCTCAAAGAAGGTGCAAATGATACTACCGGTGGCTGAATAGTTTATGAGGCAAATATTGCAATGTGGAATAGTAAAGCCTCAAAATCTTCCAATACAGTTGAAAGCGTTGATTACGTTAGTACCGCAATATTTTTTAAAATCCGCGAAGTCATACAAAATCCAAACAAACACTTTACAACGTAATTCAACCTTAAATAGTGTTTTCTTTTGTATTTTTATAAATACTTCAACATGTAAGAAAAATTGTTATTCTTGACGCTGTCCAACAAATTCATTTTCAGTAACACTTTTATAATTTTATTTCGTTTTATTTCATTATTTTAAAATTATTAATATTAATTATTGTAAAGTTAATATTTAAAGTGATATTTTATAGTTTATTTCAATAAATATTCAGATACTATTTCTTTTGGGTACTACTAGATGGCGTTACATAAGGATCAATATTTTGAGGTTACCAGAATCAAATGCATCAATGTAAATTGAAGTTATGTGACGACCTTATATCGCGCAGCGATGCTGATACAGTTGGCATTGCTTTCAGAGTCTCTGCATTGTGCGGGTTTATTGCGTTTGACAGATTATCCCGATGGGATAAACTTTAGTTTTTGCAATTTAGGTATTGAATGTATAACATAGCTACTTATGTAGTGTTTTGGTAATAGAAGTATTTGCAATATTTTTACATAATTACATTTCTGTGACGGGAAAAAAGTTTGACATTTTATCTTTCTTGACAGGTAACAAAATGTCACTTTTTTCAACCCGGGCAGAAAGTGCTCACTTTCTGCCCGGGGAAGAAAGTGCTCACTTTCTGCCCGGTTAAATTGACAGATATTTGAATACTTTACAGGTTTGCATAGCAAGGCAGGTGTAATGTCACTTCAAATGTCACATCGATTGATTTTCTGACTTTAATATATAGTAGTAACGTGTTTCTTTTCAATATTAACTCGTCGCTTTTCCCATCACAGAAAAAAAATTGTGTATTATACACCGGAAAAAAATTAGATTTTAGCTCTCGGTATTTTATCTCCCTCCGCTTCGCGTCGGGAGATAAACCTTACCTCGAGCTGAAATCTAATACCTTTTTCCCTTGTATAATAAATAACTATTATTTTCTACAAATATTTTGAACATTTATAGCTCACTAATGAAAGTCATTTAATGGTATCATAGTATTATTGAGGCAAAAAAATGTTCAACAAATGGTGTTTCGCAAAGTCCCAAAAGTTTAGCGCTTATTATACGAACAATATTCTACATTATGTTTCTATTCTATTCAACACCTCACATGTATATGAAAAATCAAATATTTATCGAAATATACGTATTAGCATCTGCGCTAGAAATGGAGATCATGATGTTAACTGATAGATAAGTCCATAGATATAAAAATTCTAGAAGAATATTATTCCATTCTAGTATACTAAATGTTAGATAAAATTTACAGTTACTTAGTGTGTCAAGACAGGTTAGATAAGCTAGATATGTATAATTTTCTGTCATATATATGTAAATTACTGCCATGATTATTTTACCCAGCGCATTTTTTGCTGTAATTATTTTTAATAAAAAATAATAACATGATATTTAAAATTTATAACATCTATTGATGATCGCAATACCATAACCGTTCGTTAACTGCATCATGATCTTAGAAACATGACGGGAAACTATTACCATAAATGCATTCATAATTCATTCTTGAGTGAAATGACTGGCTTTTAATTCTTCTAATTGCGAGATTGCAAAGGGGAAGGGGAGTGGCGTTCGAAGGTAACGCCTTGCATAAACATACATCAAATAAGTGTTTTGCATTTAGTTGATAATGGGAATAAATTTGTATAAATTACAATTACACCGCCGTCATTATTATGTTTACAAAGCATGAAATAATGGAAACAAAAGCAGCGCACCCGACAAACAAGACTACAAATCAACTATTGTCAATATTATTTTTCCCTTGTAATATGAATGTATTTATGTGAATGTTGCCATTTACAATAAATGGAGAGAAACGTCAAATTTTAATTTATAATACTTGAAATATAGCTTTAAATTGTTTATTAAGTTTGAGAATAGTTGTACAAATGAGTATGTAAGTCATAAACACTGCGTAGAATGTATATTTAACGACTGGGTTGGTAAATGAAATGAAAGGTGAACTATGTTAATAAAAACATGCATATCGAGAGATGTAAGCCATAACAGAGGTTTCTACTACTATTCATAATTTAAACATTTATTGATATTATTGTATGTATACTCTTATATAATTATTCTTAAAATAACGCCTTGTGTTCATCATCAGAAGAAGTAAAGGTATTTTATTGCATTTGCCCCACGCCATGTACCAAATTAAACGTATGTAGGTGAGTGTGCTATGCTTCCGCATTTGGTTATGTCAAAATAGAGATCAGCTTGAAATGGAAATTTCTGTAAAATGTTGGAATCAATCCTGCAAACTGAAACAATATTATATAATTAATTATGGTACATAACAAGGAAGACACGGAATGTCACATTGAAAATTGAGATGTGAATTTCAAATCAGTTCATTTCATTTAAACCACATATTCAAAAGCGAACTTTAAAAATATTGCTTTATCATAAATCAATTCTTCGCAAATATATTTCAAGCCATGCTTTCTAGACAAATATATTGATAGTAAAAAAAGTTTGAAGTTTGATTTTGAATAATTTTTGTATAAAAAACAACTGCACGGATTCTATATCTTTTACACTTACATATTATTAGCAATTTTTCCAAAAATCTCGCAAATTAAGCATTTTATACAAATTTATTTTAAGTAAGAGTATTTAGAGCCGTATATATCTGGAATAATTTGTGTAGGAGAATTAGATAGAATTATGTAATTTACGAAGCAATTTTATAATAAATCTCATGTATTTAACTGCAGTTGTGAATCTCATACAATAAGCGAATTGCCATTCAAGAAAATGCTATTTGAGACAGAATATATTAGGTATATATAATTCAATAATTGAATTTTTGTTGTCACACATGCAGTAAATATTTAAAACCTATACTTGGTTTTGTGTTATTCTGTAACCATATCTTACTATTATAAGACAGATAATTATGTCAGTATTTAGAACATCAAGTATATTATTGGATCATAAAACATTTAATCAAATGTAGGACTATGAAGAGAGGTTGTATTACATGAAAATAACAACAACGTTGTTTTCGTGGCACATAAATTTGTAGGCTGAATGCATATCAAACACTCAAGCTTTATTATATACTAAAGTGAAAAAAGACAGATTTAAAAGATATTGAAAACCAACATTTCTGTTTTGATTAACAATTTTAATGTATAGAGGTTTTATACTAAATCAACACCAGGAGACTGGATGTTTATATTGTTTTCTAAATTTACTGTTTTAATTTACGAGTTGAGTACGGAATTCGTATTTACAACGAATGACAGTGGTGACTGATTTAATAAAAATGTTTATACTAAATTATTGACCAACTTTATTGAATGTATACCTACTTTATTTTAAGCTATACTTAACTCTCACATAATTTTGCTTTAAATTTCCAATGAAACTTCATACGGGAGCACAGTAAATTTAATATACAATGGCGTTACGTTCGTTTTTTCCTGATAATAACATAGCTATACAGAGTGGTTGGTTTTTCATTGTACAGCCTATATCAGCTTTATTATCAAAAATTCAAAAAAATGTTAGAGGAAAATGTTTTTTATCTCGAAATGGTCTATCATATTACATCATTAGTAATCTTTCATAGCCTACTGATCTTTAGCAGCGATAATCAACTTTAATTTATTAAATGGAACACCCTGTATATTTTTGCGGGATATGATTCTAAATACATTTCTCTTTATAACGATGTATAACAAGTAGGGAGCTGCCTTTAAATTATGCCTAATAATAGGAAAAACGAAATTATAGTTCGTTTCGTAAAAATCTTACATTTCGCCGAGAAGGGTAAGAAATTAAACCGCTTAGAGGCCCTAGAAATATTCAAATCCTCCCGCAATTCAGATATTATATTGCTTAACGATCAGACTGATTTGATATAACACCTCTGTTTACCTGATGTACTTAGGTTATTTCATTTTACCATTTTACTGTGGTCAAATTTCTATTTTCTGGTTTTCCCTATAATTATCATTTTATTGTCGCCAACTTTCTAATTTCTGGTTTTCCCTATAATTAACTAATAGTTATTACAATGTATTGTATATTATTCCTTGTATCCCCCCTACTTTATAATTACCGCCTAACGCCAAATTTTTAGCGCACATTTTGTGTGTCATTTGTAGTACAGTGTTCGTTAATGGTCATGTTGGTCGAAACCGCGGTCACACATTTGGATTAATATAGTGATATAACAAAGTATAAGTGTTTTGTTATTTTGAAATTATAGTAGTCGACTGTGATATTCTGTTGTTTATACCTGTAAATATTTGACATAAGTCAGTTAGAAGTGTTTAATAGTGACAAAGGTATTGCGGTTCTTATTTAACTAAGAAAACGTTAGTGCTTTGTATAAGAAAAATGAACATGGGCTTCACAAACAGTGAAAAAGTTGATATGCTGTGCTATTTTCACAGATCAAACAACAATAAACGTCAGGCTGCAATTTTTTAAGTAATATCATTTGGACAGACGAATCTAATTTTCACAGAAATGGAATTTTTAATAAAAAGAATACACATTACTGGGACGATGTAAACCCTCGCGTAATTGTTGAAGCTCGTGCGCAAGTGCGATTTTCAATTAATGTATGGGTAGGGATAGTCGGCAATGAAATTTTGGGGCCATATTTTTACGATGGAACATTGACTCAGAACCGATATTTATTGTTTTTACAAAATTAATTTCAAGACTACATGGACAATCTCCCATTAGCTTTAAGACGAAACTTATGGTTCCAACATGACGGCGCCCCACCTCATAATGGAGCTGCAGTAACAAATTATCTACAAAATGATTTTGGTCAAAACTGGATCGGCAACCGAGTACCAATTTTGTGGCCTGCCAGATCGCCTGATTTATCAATTCTTGATTTTTTTGTATAGGCTCTTTGAAAAACCAAGTTTATAATACTCCTCAAAATCTTCAAGAACTGAAGAATAAAATTACCACAGCTTGCTTGCTAATTACACCTGCAATGATGCAAAACGCAAGGAGGAATATAATTACGCGAGCGGACAAATGTTTAGAATGTAATGGTGGACAATTTCAACAATTATTATAAGACACATTACTTACTATTTAGTATTTAATTTTTTTTTATTTATAATAGAAATAGCAAATTTTAGTTTTCCATACTTTTTCTTATTATTTCGTTTCCGTAGACAATTGCTACACATATGCCAACTTGTGACGTATCACAATAAACAGAATTTAATAAGGATTCATTTTTATAGAAAATATACAGGGTGTTCCATTTAAGAAATTAAAGTTGATTATCGCTGCTAAAGATCAGTAGGCTATGAAAGATTACTAATGATGCAATATGATAGACCATTTCGAGATAAAAAACATTTTCCTCTAACATTTTTTTGAATTTTTGATAATAAAGCTGATATAGGCTGTACAATGAAAAACCAACCACTCTGTATACTAAACTTTAAATAATTTTGAAATTACTTTTTCTTATATCTCCTTTATAATTTTCTATTTTAGCACTGATAATTATTTATTTAATTAGATACATTTCTAATTTTAAAATTAAATAAATAATTATCAGTGCTAAAGCAGAAAATTATTATAAGCTGTAGCTATCTTTTTATTACATTCTTCTCTTCTGAGCTTCTAAATTTTTTTTCATGTTTTTCTTTTAATAGGCATGCCTTTAATTTGTTATTCTTTTGCCTAGTACTAATGCGAACGTTTCTTTGGTAATATCTCTTAAACTCTTTCAAAATCTTATATTATATTATACCGTTTCTTCAAATTCTTACGTCAATAAAATAGGCTGTCTTTAAGTAATTAAGTAATTAATGTTGTTGTACATGCTAAGCTTTTGAAAACTTCAAATTCGGACAGTTGTCATACATAAATAGTTATGGATGCATACTTAGACCATTTAAACATATAGACAAGCCTTAACTATCAAGCAGTGAAGCTAACATAATTCTACGCGGGTGACGTCACGGGTGGGCACGATGCAACTTCATACCTAGATTTTGTACTCCAAAAGTAAAGAAAATCCTTCATTTTAATCTATTAAAACCCCCAATATACTTATTTGAAGAATATTTGTTTAAAAACATTATAATCTTGATATTTTAAGAATATTTGTAAAACAAAATCTGATTATATAACCCAGAAATGTCGTTTATCGTACCCTATCGTACTTACCTCAAATAACTATAAATTTTTTAAAGGCCAGTCAATTCCATTTACTTTTGGTTATTCAAAAATAAAACTCAAAGCAATTTGTGGTACCTATACATTTATTATTAAGAAAAAGTGAAGTGTGGACACCATACGACTTTCTTATATATGAATTTCAAATTATGCAAAGTTGTTCTAAATTAAGCATTAAATACATTTATCCTCTTAAAAAAATACGCCTGTGGGTAAATGTGTCCGAATTTTGAAAATTCTTTTATACAAAAATTATTTAAAATCCTATTATAAGTACTTCTAGTCTCTTAATATCACAGAATGCATACTTTGTGAGAAAATGCTACTCGCTAAGAATAAAGGTATTACTTCCGGTCCGAATTTTGAAATTTTATTTATACAAAAGATATTCCAAATCTATCTCTAAATACTTTTATACTCGTAACGTACCTGTCTAAAAAGCATGGTTTGCGAAATATTTGCAAAAAACTGATTTACGATAAGAGTCACAGACCTACTTCCGGTAGAAATTTCAAAAAACCTTTATAATAAAATTTTTCTCATATTTAATTTTGAGTATGTATGAATTCTTTATAAATTTGTTTAACTTAGTAGTTGACGAAATATTGGCAAAATTCAATTTTATCACTGAAGTAAACTACTACTTCCGGTTTACCGATTTTACTGAAAAACTAGTCAGATCTCAAGAGGGAGATTTTATACACGTACATTCAAAATTTGGAATTGATATCTACAGCGGTTTGACCGCTATCGTGGTCACACTCATAGAGAGACACAGACACACAGACATTTCTTAAAGCCCACTTTTTTGACATTTCTTGACGCCGGAAGTTTCCTAGTAATTACTTTCTTCACCAAGTGATCAGGAAAATCCGAAACACTTGGTATAGCATGATTTTTATGTTTGTTAATTGAACTCCAAGGGCTAGTACTGAACGAATCTGGCGTGAAATGCTTGCTACAAATTCTATAATATTTCGATGGTTTGAACTTCTCACGGCGCATTGCTGAGATCCATTGCTTTGTCAATATTATATCTTGAGGATATCTGTAACACATTAATTTAGCAAGTGGATGCTTATTTCGAAGAAGTCAATGTTCAAATGTTATTTGCTACTGACTTTGCTGCTACTAGTGTTGTAAATTAATATCATGATAATTAACATATTTTTCATCATTTATATTAAGAGTTAATTAACAATAATTGATGATAATTATCACACTCACAACACTAGACGCTACAGGTTTTTCTTTATTTAATAGCAGCATTATTATACTTACAGATGAAATGATATATCTGTCCCACGTTTGTGTCATTCGTTGCAGTTATATGCACTACAGGATTGTACCATTATTAAAATTAGAACGATTTAATCAATATTAACACTGTATCTATAATGATAAAACGGACGTTAGACAGACAACAACAGCAGAAACAAACCCACCCCTGACGTCACATGCCTGCGTTATGTTTGCTTCAATTCGTATTCAAGACGGGACGGAAAACGGCGTGTCTATATGTATAAATGGTCTAAGGATGCATACATGACATAACCAGAGTATCAAAATTATGCGTTTGTTACTAGTTACGTGCTCGGTCACCAACCATTAAAAAAAAGCATGGCCTAACGAGGCGAGTATTTGATGGCACGGTAATTGAGTCGTTTTGGCAACAGACACGGCTAAAGTACGAACTAAAAGTGACGATTCAGTACCACTACAAATCCCCATCTACCAGAACAATTTAAGAACAATGAGAATAATCTAATTAATATTTTAGGATATACCTTCCGCTAGCAAAATATTATCACATGAGAGCTTTGAAGGCGTTGACAAATTTTTAATTGTTTAGTAGACAATTATTACAAACGTCAAAAGGTAATAATGACAAATGTCAAAAGCTGTAAGTTATATTACATGACTGGTAAAATTTTGCAATATATCAAATTGGGCGCATTTTAATTTGATGGCGCATGTCGGTTGCAAGAGCGACTTCCCCATATCAGTTATTATTTTCTTTTTCGGCTTTCTCATTGAATCTATTATTGAACTCTTTTTCTAGCTTACTGTGACCTTCCAACTAAAGCCTATTGTAATTGACTCTTGAGTCACACTTTTGTTGGTTTATCTTTATAGATATTACTTTCAGTCTTGCTCATAAAACAGTATTATCCTGTTGCCAACATTGCCCTTTGGTTTAACAAATGTTAAAGTAGTTTGAAATTATTCACAATTTACTATTTGATAATAGGAGTTTGCGTGACTGATATTGACAGTTTTGATGAATATTAAAAAATATATGTCCAAAAAAATATAATACGAGATATAATAATGGACTACAATGCTTTCATCGGAGCATTGTATTATTAACTTTTGGTATATTGCTTCATCATCACAGAGGTACTTCTTTTACTTTCTTATAAGTAGTATAAGGAAGTATTGTGATGTTGAAAATTTTCGACCTCGAGATTTTTGCACATGTCCACGTTTTGAGGTCCCCTGATACCAAAAAAGTGGTTTTGAAAAAAATGTCTCTCTCTCTCTGTGTGTGTGTGTGTCTGCCTGTGACCACGATAGCGGTCAAACCGCTACAGATATCAATTCCAAATGTTGTATTTACGAATACAATCTCCCTCATGAGTACTGATTAGATTTTGAGCAAAATCGGCAGACCGGAAGTAGTAGTTTACTTCAGTGAAAAAATCGGAATTTGCAAATATTTCGTCAATTACTAACTTTAAACAAATTTATAAAGAATTCAAATATACTCAAAATTAAATTTGAGAAATATTGTGTTAATAAAGTTTTTCGAAATTCCTACCGGAAGTAGGTCTTTTACTCACATCAAAAATCAGTTTTTTGCGAATATCTCGCAAGTCATGCTTTCTAGGCAGGTACATTACGAGTATAAAAGTATTTAGAACGTACTTTTAAATATCTTTTGTATAAAAAAATTTTCAAAATTCGGACCGGAAGTAACACTTTTACTCTTACCGAATAACGATTTTTTTGGAAATATGTCATAAATTATGCATTCTATATATATTTAGGAAGAGTACAAAAGTATTTAGAGTTGGATATGGAATATTTTTTGTATAAATGAAATTTCAAAATTCGGACCGGAAGTAACACTTTCATACGTATAAGAAAGTCGTGTGGTGGCCACACCTCATTTTGTTTTTTTGTAGATATGCGTTTAGAATACTGAATGCATTGCCGCTATATTCCGTTTTTACTTTCTTATACGTAGTATAAGGAAGTACTGTGATGAGGAAAATTTTCGACCTCGAGAATTTTGCAGATGTCCACGTTTTGAAGTCCCCTGATACCAAAAAAGTGCTTTTTAACAAATGTCTGTGTGTGTGTGTATGTATGTATGTGTGTGACCACGATAGCGGTCAAACCGCTGTAGATATCACTTCCAAATTTTGTATTTACGTGTATGTTTTCCCTCTTGAGATCTGATTAGTTTTTCAGTAAAATCGGTAGACCGGAAGTAGTAGTTTACTTTAGTGAAAAAATCGATTTTTGCCAATATTTCGTCAACTACTAAGTTTAAACAAATCTATAAAGAATTCATATGTACTTAAAATTAAAACTGAGAACAATTTCATTTAAAAAGTTTTTCGAAATTCTTACCGGAAGTAGGTCTTTTACTTCTATCATAAATCAGTCTTTTGCGAATATTTCGCAAATCCTGCTTTTTAGACAGGTACGTTACGAGTATAAAAGGATTTAGAACTTAATTTTCAACACCTTTTCTATAAAAAATTTTTCAAAATTCGGACTGGAAGTACCACTTTTACTCTTACGAGATAGCGATTTTTTGCAAATATGACGTAAATTATGCATTCTATACAGGGTATATCACGTAAAGCGGCTATTATAAGTTTTATGGGATCCATAAACAGTGTAAACTCGACATTTGGGTTTGAGTACTTACTTAATAAGGTGTATTATTCTAAAATATTTTCAAGTAGAACTGACTTCCGATTACAGCGGAAGTAGATACAAGTTTCTTATTTTAAATGGAACTGTATATATTTTTTCGATTCATTCAATTCTACATGTAATTATGAAACAATTTGCATTATAGTTTCCTAACTCTAAATTCAACTATTTCTGAGATAATTGCATTTTTGTTAAAAATTTTGCATTTGCATAACTTAAAATAAAATTTGCTATTTAAGAAGTCAGAAAAGAATAAGGTGCTATATTTTCAGGGATCAAACTACAAGGACATTAGTGCCGATTAGCATTATATTTTGTTATCTACTTTTATACAGGGTGTTTCAAAATTAATTGCTAATATGGAAATCTTCAAACATACGGAACTCCTTTTTTTTAAATAGAACATGGTATTTTTTATTACTGGGTTGAATGAAACTTCAAAGTCTGTGTCAATAAATATTAATGTATAATATGTCTATTTTTCCTAGTTTTTGAAATATTCACGATTATTTGTTTTAGTTGCATAAGAACCGCTAATAAATTTTGAATTCGCATAGTGTGCCAGGGAAATGACAAACATAGGTAGTTGTGAAGCCGCTGTCATTTAGTGTGCGAATTACTGTCATCATGGACAATGATAACGAAAATTATACAAACAACGATATTTTAAACCTATTTTATATCCACGGCGAATGGCAAAGGATTATCGAAAGAACTTGCCGAACATTTAATGAAAGGTATCCACACTTGCCATCGATAAATTCGAAGAAATTTAAAAGGATTATATCCAACTTTCTGTCACAAACGAGGACGCAAATGAAATAAATGTACTAAGTTATTTCAATGCTTATCCTAACAGCTCAATTGCAGCAGCATCAATTGATTTAGGGCTATCTAAAGGGTCTATTCAACGCATTCTCAAGAAATACAAGATGCATCCTTATTCATTGAAATTAGTTCAAGCATTACACCCGACAGAAGAGTAGAGTTTTGTGAGTTTATGTTAACAAAAATGCAAGAAGACGAAAGTTTTTTGAGAAAAATAATTTGGACCGACGAATCGAAATTTAGCCGAGAAGGAGTGATAAACCGAAAAAATTTGCATTATTGGGCGAAAGAGAATCCACATGTTGTCCGTGAAGCAAACTTTCAACGTACGTTTGCTGTTAACGTATTTGTGATGATGAAATACAATCAATTATGCTTCCATATTTACGAAGAAAATTTGAATACAAATAGATATCTTAATATTTTGGACGAGGTAGTAATACCATTTTTAGACGACCTACCTCTACTTGAGTTTAGAGAGTGTTGGTTCCAACTAGATGGTGCCCCAGCACATTCTTCTTGGACCGTTATACACAGTTAACAAACTTATTCGATGATCGTTGGATAGGGACCAATGGACCGTGGAAATGGCCACCTAGATCTCGAGATCTAACGCCTTTTTATTTTTTATGGGGATACGTAAAAAGTCAAGTTTATTCGCGTCCAGTAGAATCACGGCAAGAATTACTTAATCGAATAGAAGCGTCTTTAACCAACATTAGTGGCGAAATTATTATAACTGCTACGACAACTGAACTTCACAAAAGAATTACTCGATGTTTAGAAATAATGGTCAACACATCGAGCACAATTTATAATCTGTATGTTTTGTTTTGTCGTTTAAAAAAATGTTTTCTTTTATTTCTGTATATTAAATTATTTTTTGCAAGTGTTTTGTTTTAATTTATTTAGGAGAAATCAATTTGTCATGTGTAGCTTTTTAAAATATGTATATATAATCAATCATCTCTATGTATGTACGTATTACACGTTATGATATCATCATTATGGCATTAGTCCTTAAGCGACAACTGCTCGACAACTATGACAAGAATTTGTCATTTCCCTGGCACACTATGCGAATTCAAAATTTATTAGCGGTTCTTATGCAACTAAAACAAATAATCGTGAATATTTCAAAAACTAGGAAAAATAGACATATTATACATTAATATTTATTGACGCAGAATTTGAATTTTCAATCCAGTAATAAAAAATACCATGTTCTATTTAAAAAAAAGGAGTTCCGTATCTTTGAAGATATCTATATTAGCAATTAATTTTGAAACACACCTGTATAAAAGTAGATCCAAAATATAATACTATTCAGCACTAATGTCCTTGTAGTTTGATCCCTGAAAATATAGCACCTTATTCTTTTCTGACTTCTTAAATAGCAAATTTTATTTTAAGTTATGCAAATGCAAAAATTTTAACAAAAATGCAATTATCTCAAAAATAGTTGAATTAAGAGTTAGGGCACTATAATGCAAATTGTTTCATAATTACATGTAGAATTGAATGAATCGAAAAAATATATGCAGTTCCATTTAAAATAAGAAACTTGCCTATCTACTTCCGCTGTAATCGGAAGTCAGTTCTACTTGAAAATATTTTAGAATAATACACCTTATAAAGTAAGTACTCAATCCCAAATGTCGAGTTTACACTGTTTATGGATCCCATAAAACTTCTAATAGCCGCCTTACGTGATATACCCTGTAAATATTTACCAAGAGTACAAAAGTATTTAGAACAGGATTTGCAATATTTTTTGTATACATAAAATTTCAAAATTCGGACCAGAAGTAACACTTTTACTCTTAGGCAGCAGCACTTTTTTTCGAATACCTTGCAAAGTATGCATTCTATAGACATTTATTAAGAGAACAGAAGCACCTAAAATAGGATTTTGAATAATTTTTGTATAAAAAAATTCTTTAAATTCTATAATTTGAAACGCTCATACGTATAAGAAAGTCGTGTGGTGGCCACACCTCATTTTTTAATTCAGCGGATAACCTTTAAATTTTAGCGCTATAAGTGTGCAATTCGATTGGTTCTTTTAGTGCCCAAATGACACTCACTTAATTTAAATGACATTTTTAGTCAGTTGACAGTTGCCCTATGTCATAAATTTGTCAAAAATAAATGTCATCATAATTGCATAGTGTCATATGACTTTACTTGGTGGTCTGCGGAAGTAAAAAAACAGACTATAGTAGCATAATATCATAATTTTTGCAATGTAACATCATGAGGAACGCAATCAAATACCTTATCTAAGTGGTATACCTTTATTACAGCATTTCTATCAATAGTATTCGTAGAGTTGCCGGTCCTATACTTGTGATGTGCGCCTATCAATAATTGAAATTTCTTGAAAAATGATAGACGACTTTTAATTAGCACTTCAAAAATTGTTGATATCACCGCTAAAAATGAGATTGGACGATAATCTTTTGTGTCTCTGCTCTCGTTATTCTTAAGTACTAAAGTAAGCAGAAACACTCCTTTCTTATCAAGCAGTAATTATAAATACATGCTTATATTTATAATTACTACATGATAATTTCCTTTACTATAACTGCTATTATTCCATAGATATATTTAGTTGTTTTTTTTATGGAAGTATTTCACTATTTCCCATATTTCTCCGGCGGTCGTTTCAAACGGAAAGCCGGCATTGCATGATTTTTCAAGTAACATTTACATTATTTCAATCCAAGCTTGCTGCACTCATTTGTCCTATTGATACGTAATACTCATTAAGCTCACTACTTGTCAGCTTCAGTGCACACCAATTAGTTTATTTATTTTACTATTAGCACTTTTGATTATATGCCATACGGCTTAGCATTCTTTATTTAATATAAATGTATATGCCCGATTCTAGGTGATTTTATACCCAGGATTAAGTTTCGTCAATTATGTATTCTTTATATTAGCTGGTATACATCTATTTTTATTAGAAATATTTTTTTCTTATTTTCATTACGTTAAGTGTACGCAGATTGTTGCATTTTTATACGTTTGATTGATCTCCTAAATATATAATACACCTTATATCAGCCTTTGATAAACGTTGCCTTTGTTTCAGAATGCCAATGAATCAATTCTTCCTGTTCACTACTTTTCTAAATCTAAAACTAACTTTTTCAGCATTTTATTGTGGACACCTAGTACCTATGTTGTTTTTATTTTTTCTCATGTACTACTCCAACTACTTACCCATGATCTGCACAGTGACCATGTGTAAGCTTTTGCTTAATAAGTTTTTATATATCTTCAATTCATCTATTGATTTTTCAGTAATAATTACTTCGTTTTCGATAAACGATTCTTCTATTTGCTCTTCCATTTTGTGACATTCTCATATTTTTGAGATTCATTTTTACAGTAAATTATTTGACCACGACAATCCACATATGTAAAACAAATACTTAAAACGCAATTAAGATGACTATTTCATACAAGTCACCCGCTGTTTTACTTCTTTTGAGCGTCGTTTAATCATAGTGAACATAGATGCGCAGAAGCATCAAATTCAGTCCTAATGTAAACGCTTGCGTAACGATTGCTGATGGCTTCTAGAGAGGAAGACTAAATAATCAATTATTATTATTTTTATAGATATTAAGGTAACTGATATTCTAGCCACACTAATCAAACATATTTCTCAAATAAGAATGGATTAATAAAAATTATTTTGACAATCATGAGCGAATAAAAGCATGGCCAAAAAATTTAGAATATGAAATTAGGTAAAATGTCAATGCGTATTGGTAAATCCTTAAAATAAACTCCTATCAATGTATGTACCTATATAACATAGATACTGCAAACCATCCGAACTTTGACAAATATTTATTTTAGTGTAGCTTTATTCGAAATATATTTCGTAGTGAATACGTACATCCATACTTAATTGTTTAATTACAATATATCATTTTAGATTATACTAAAGTTGCTGTAGTACCCAAGGGCGCATTGAACTTGGAATTCGAAGAATTAGGTCCATCTGTAAATACAATTGCTGTAGCTGATGAGAATGGACACTATTGTTTAAACGGCAACCAGTAAGCATACATTTTAAATATTACTCCAATATAGCAATTTTTATATTTTTTATCTAGCGAAGAAAATACGGATATGTCATACGAGTGCGGCGGCGCGGAGGGAATCTACAACCATCCCCAACCGCTAATGGAAAAATACTTTTCATATGGACCAATCAGGAACAACTTAGTTTTGTATGTAAGTAAACCATTTTAATTTAATTGCGTACATTTTTTACTTCCCCAATTTTTTTGTTTTTATCATTTTAAATAGTAAATAACAAAACAGCTAAAGCTGAACAATGCTATATACCTAGTAAGATAGACAGATAAATTTGCAAACTTTGAGAGTGTGATGAAACCAACATCAGCTGAGCCGCTAAAAGATGTGTTGTTTATATGTGGAGATATCAGCCATCTTGTGTATATTGCTTTTGTAAATTACTTGAAGACCTTATTACTTTAGTTCCCTGCCGTTAAATGGAAAAAGTCTGTGTAGCTCTAAAGCGTATTGGAGAGGTAAAGCTCTCTAATATGCACAGATTTTTTAACGTTTCTGATTCCGCTTTAGTCTTAACAATAAGCTCCTTAAAATAGTATACCACATGACTGGGCTATGTTGATCATATATTTTATATGTATGCACAGGGAGCTAACAACAATTAATAAGATATTAATGAACGAGTGTCATAAGACATGTCTTATTGCACAAGCCCAAGTTCCGGACGCGACGAGAAGATCGAGGAGTGTCGTAATGGGCGATTGCAATAAGTGGCTTATGACACGAGTTTTTTGTGTTATTTATTCTAAGTTGCCTCTTTTTATCATTTTTTTACATAAAAATAATGGGAATTTCAAAATCTTTGTGGTGGTTGGCAATGTGTTATGACATTTGACGTAAACTGAATATTTGATATTTCTTTAATTTAATATAAAATGAGTGCAAATACTTCATGTACACCACCTAAAATTACAGAAATTACTGAAAATGCCGTGAATAATTTACTTCCCACTACGTCTCGTAGCAATTATGAGAAACAGTATATGAAATTAAAAGAATGGTGTAAAGAAAAAGAACTTAACGTTATATCAGAAAACGCTTTAATTGCCCATTTTCAATTACAACATACTAAATATAGACCACCTACTTTATGGACAATTTATTCTATGCTGAGGTCTAGTCTAACTATATATAAGGATGTAGATATATCGCCGTATAAGAAATTTCAGGTTTTTCTGAATCGTTTATCAAGGTTACCTTAAAAACAAAATCTAAAATCTTGAAGATATTGATACTAATACATTTATACAAGAAGCAGATAATAAAATATATTTGGCAATGATAGTATAAGTACATTTTTCATATCTATCGCAGCTTTGAATGTAATGGTATTAATTTGTAGGTAGTCTTGATAATAGGTTACAGCGGAGCTTGTTGTCAAGAAAAGCTGACTGATGTCTCTAGATGACAATGACTACAAGTCTGAGACCATCATAATTTTTGTATCTACCCTAGTAGCACACAATATTGGGTCAACATTGGCTCTCGGTCGTTTATTTATTGGCCTGGCATCGGCGTCTGATATCAATCCGATGTGCAAGTGTTAACATTTTACAACGTTGGATAAATATCACTGCATGATATTGGCCGAATATTTTGCACAGACATTTTTCCGATTTGAACATTTACCTTATATTTCATAAGACAAATAAAGTACAGAGAATTTACTTGATTTGAACTACAAAATGAACAAACAAGAATGTGTTTTGTATTAGATCACAACCCACTTGTTAGCCAATTATGTTAATAAAATAAAAAGAACTCTTTAATAATACAAAATTTCAATAATGCGCTCGTGGGCGATGAGTCATGGGCCTCTCGTGTCCGGTCTCTAAAATTATTTATAAAAGTGTGCCTAGTACTTTTAATGATAATTTGGTGAGAATCATTATTGCAAATGCTTAATTAACTTTGAGGATCCATATATTTCACTTCACACACCAATTCACCAATTCATGGTACAGTGTGTAACATATTGTGTGATAAATTAATATAGACTATATCAATATTGTCTTGCAAAGTTAATAGAATGTTGTCGTGTAATCGCAGAATAACAAATTGTGACATCATCCCCTTTAATCTAAATTTATATCGAAGACTGACCTACAACTAACATCACAGTGACTTTGTGAACTTGATATTATGTAGACATTTTTCTTTAATGTTAATAGCATGTAGATTTTTGTTGTCAATAAAATATATATCAGTATCAGATATTTAACTAATTTATTAACAATGTAGACAACGTTGGTCTGATATCAATCCAACGACATAAATTGAAATTTACTTGATATAGGAATTTTATATTCGTTCGACATTGGGTGGGGGTACTGATGTTCTACCGATCTTAGAATATTGGAGTGACATTGGCCAACGAACTTGACTACTGGGGTAGAACAAAAAAAAGTAATATTCCGAGATTCTTTGTAACCACAGATACAATATAGATCGATTTAATTAAAAAATATAACTTGCTCTTAATACCACTTACAAGCGATTTTTCTTGACAATGGTCAGTGTATTAAAAACGCAAAATTCCGAAGGAGATTGCGAGTTTTTTGAAATTGCCAAATCCAAAATAGTTTACAGGGCACTGTTTTAGCAGATCTAGTGCAACACATTTGACAAATCATGGAGCTGATTAGTTGATCTTAAAAAAATATGGGGGTTGGAAGTCCTCAGCTGTGGCTGAGGGTTATATTGAATCCTCCTTAAACAACAAGACTAAAATGTCTCACATGCTCGAATCTCAGACTAATACAAACATTCCGGGATGTTCAAACGAAACCATTACAATTGATGGAAATAACAGTTTTCAACAAAATATTCTCTCAACAAGTACGAATAGTTTGTCTGGTGTTACTATAAATGCCCAAGATAAAACTCATAAATCTATCAATGCTTTCATTCAGCAGACACAACAGTTGCGCAACTGTTCAGTGATCATGTCCAGTAGACGAGCGCTCACTCTGAACATGTTCAGGAGCGGTCGCCATTTTTGTGAGCGGAAAAATTCTATGCTCACTTGGTGAGCGTATTCTGTACGCATGCGCCATTGATTCATTCCAATACCAACCTAATACATACTTCTGAAGAAAGTTACTAGAAAAGTAAGATACAGCAAATTAAAGGTATTGTGCAGTAATAAATGTATTATAATATTGGAGTTCACTCAGTATTTTATTCGGGGTTGGAAAAATCAGCCCTTCCACTAAAAACTACATCAAACCTTAATGCAGAAAAACAATTTATTATTATTGTTTATTCGGTTTAATCTCTATAATTTTAACAAATGGCAGCAATGAAAAGTACCAGATGACAGACGATGACATAAAGGTGAGCGGTTCTGTCCAGCGAACACTAAACTGTTGTGAAGTGAACGGTTGGAGCGGGATCAGTTCCCGATCCGCCTGCTGAATGAAAGCAATGTGTACAGTAGCTGTGCAATTCAAGAACATAATTCAAAATAAAATATTAGAATACATTCTTGTTGAAGAATGGATCGCTGCAACTTCATTTTATTTATTTTGCCCATAGTGATATATATTTTTAAAAATTCGATGAACACCGTCAGTACAAATTATTATAGTTGTAAAATGTTTTACTTCTTTTCATTTTTATACATATTTTACACATCGTACATTGAAAATATAGATTCAACTTTGATTTTGGACATTAGAATTATAAATTACAACTAGCCACGCTGGAAAAACTAAATTGAACAAGATAATCTATAAACAAAAGCACACTGTGCGTTTATAAGTGTGCGTTTATAAGTTATGAAAGCATCATTTTCGATATGTTAATAGCGTTATTATGGCATCAGATTAGAAAAACAAATTATTAAGGCTACTAAACTTCCTTTTCGCAAAACTATAATTTACTAGAGAACCGAAAATAGATATGTAAGAAACTGCATTAAGGAGATATTATCATGTAAAACAAAGGTAAATTAACATTTATCACATATGCTAATTGAATCCTACACAATTAAATTTCAAACATTTTAAACTTAGTTGATACAGTCCTTCAAGCTCACTGTTCAACGATAAATAACGATAATATAACTAAAACTAAACCATTGGAAATATTGTTATTACAGATATCAGAACTATATATTATATACACAATATCACATAATAATGACAAAAGATAATAAATGCTTATACACCAATAATAAATAAAGTAAATAAAAACATATAACAAACATCAAATTAAATGTAATATTTTTGCTATGTTATTAATCAACAAATAAAAATATTATGGATTAGAAATACTAACCTAAAATCAGAAAAAAAATCAATAAGTAATACAATTTCATATTCAATAGAACTGTATCCCACTAGTAGTATATTCATACAAGAAACAAGAATTAGTTAATTTTGTTAGCATAAGCTATTGCCTATATCAGTTTTTATATTTAAAAATGCAATTGTGATGTAAAAACATACCTAATAATCTTCTCAAAACTTTATAAACATTAGGTACTTAAAGTTGTAGCAAAGATTGTAAACAAAAATCATTATTAAAAGTATTTGAGCAATTTTAATTTTCGCTTACTGATTTAACTATGATTATTTCAAGCAAATACCGGGTGTCCACACGAAAACTTTATATTGAATTATTTCTGGTGTTTTTGAAGACAAAAACTTGAAATTTTGGGTGGTTGTTCAGGATATAGGGGGACAATGAATAGTGTATTTCATACCGCCCCATCGGGTCACCCGCCGCCGCCGGCCACCCCCACTCCAATATTTTAAATGACACCCTGTATTTTTTTTGGTGGTTTTGAAAGAACACAATTTTCTTGATATTCCTATGTGAAAAAACTAGTAACACACATTATGACATTTATGAGATATTTAAATTTAAAAGTTTCAGATATCAGAAATTATTAACTCCGAAAAATCATAAGTTAGTCATGGAAATACTTAAAACAAGATTTATTCACAACATTTTAGTTAAATTAAATGCTCAAATTCTTCACCGTTTACATTTAAACATAAATAAAGTCTATTTTCAAAAGCATTTCTAACATTTTCGAACACTTGTGGCGTTAAATTTCGACATTCCTCTGTTATTCTATTACGTAAATCAGCTATTGATTGTGGCGGTGTCTTATAAACAACAGACTTCAAATGTCCCCACAAAAAGAAATCTAGGGGAGTTAAATCGGGGGAGCGAGCTGGCCATTCAATAGAGCCCCTACGTCCAATCCAATGTCCTGGGAAAATATTATCCAAATAATTCCTAACGCCTAAACAGTAATGTGGCCCAGCTCCATCTTGTTGAAAATATAATTGCTCCTCCTCTATTTCATTCAAGTTTTCTTCTAGACACTGTATGATAAGAGGATGTATTAGCTCTTCCAAAAATTGTAAGTACTTAGGTCCATTTAAATTTTCCTGGAAGAATATCGGGCCAATTACTTGGTTATTAAGAATTCCAGCCCATACATTAATTTTTTGGGGATATTGTGTGTTGCTTTCTCGGAAAAAATGGGGTTTTACGTCGCTCCAATATCGACAGTTGTGTCTATTCACAAGACCATTTAAGTAAAAGCAACTTTCATCACTAAAGCAAATACTTCGCAAAACATTTCCATTTTGCCGAATCATATCTGTCATTATTTCACAAAATTCGACTCTTCTGTCGAAATCACCGTCACCCAACTCTTGGTGAAGTTGAATTTTATAAGGGTGCATTTTGTTTAATTTTAATATCTTATGGCAGGTTGATTTTGGCACTCCCGAAACTTCGGATAATTTTCTCAACGAAAGCTCTGGGTCTAAATTAATATGCCCAAGAACTGCTAGTTGCATAGCTTCATTTAGTACACCACAATTATTCGTATTCCGTTTTTTATTATTTACAGATCCAGTTTGCAAAAATTTTTCTATTAGCGTTCTGACATAAGCAACAGATACGTTTCTGTTTGGATGGTTTTCATTGATTAACGTCGCCGCTTGGGAATAATTTTTGTTTGCAATCCCATACAAAATCACTATTTAAGTTCTCTCTTCAAGAGTATAAACCATTTCAGCGAAAAAGCCGAAACTTTAAGAACAATTTTACAAGTATTAATATTAATGAAACACAAAAGTCACAATTTTGACAATTCTAATTTAAAGCAAACTATTTCCATGACTAACTTATGATTTTTCGGAGTTAATAATTTCTGATATCTGAAACTTTGAAATTTAAATATCTCATAAATGTCATAATGTGTGTTACTAGTTTTTTCACATAGGAATATCAAGAAAATTGTGTTCTTTCAAAACCACCAAAAAAAAATACAGGGTGTCATTTAAAATATTGGAGTGGGGGTGGCCGGCGGCGGCGGGTGACCCAATGGGGCGGTATGAAATACACTATTCATTGTCCCCCTATATCCTGAACAACCACCCAAAATTTCAAGTTTTTGTCTTCAAAAACACCAGAAATAATTCAATATAAAGTTTTCGTGTGGACACCCGGTATAACCTTAATTTACACAATTAGTTTTATAAAGTCCATTGACTTCAAGACTTCAATTTAACAAACTGCTTTCTCCAGATACTTATATAAATCATCCCCATCACAATAATTTATACTTGCAATATCATATGTCATTGTAGAATATTGCACATACATATCTCCGAACGTAAATAATTTTGACTTGGGAAATTCTATTCATAGAAGTGAACAATAATTTATTCGATCACGCCAGTTTTGTTACTATCAAAAGGTCGCTTTATTTATGCACGTAAGTGATACTGAAATGGCAAACGATTAAATTCGTCGAAACCCACAACGAATGAAAGGATATACATACCTGACGTTTCCTGTTCTCTGCACGCTATTACGTTAAAGTTTCTGCATATTAATTAATTAAAAATATTCTTTGTTACGTTTCAAATACATACTTACAAACACTAATTGTCATAATTACCCGTTAGAATTGTACTCAAATCTCAGAACGCTGAATTTTAACAATTGGCTTCTAACTTATAGTATTGAAAATGTAGGTATCAGACACTACAACAACCCAAATGGATGTATAATTAAAAAGTTTTGTTAAATTTAAGAAGTATATTTACACTGACAAGCATAAACATTACGGCAATCGTTGAATATATATTATATTAAGATAAATTTTTTGTTGACAAGTCCAATGCTTTCATTAAATAATTTATTTAATATTTGCCTTACTAAAACTGGGTCATAATTGACCCAAAATTTTGTTTTTTTCTTGTAACTTTTTAAATAATTTTTTTAATTTTTTTTCCTTTCGAGAATTCTCCTAAAATTCTGTATTGAACCATAAGCAATAATAACCAAATCTAAAATTATCAAAGTTTGAGAATAATTCGCACTTTGTTGCTCTGGGTCAGTTGAGACCCGGTTTTGGGATGTTATGTTTTAATTCGAACGAACATATTTTCATACAAGTTTAGATGTGTTCATCCCCGCTCACGGCTGGAATTTTGATGTTTTTCAATTCAGTTCACTTTTATACGTGATAGTGTACATTTGTGACAGTGGTTCATCGTTGTGCAATGGCATCTAAAAGGGCTTTATTTGATGAAGAACTTTTTTCTATTCTCATGAATGATACAGAAGACGAAAGTGAGACGCTTAAGGAAACATTTAGTGATGGGTCTGAAGAAGTAGAAGATATTATAGAGGAAGATGAAGGAAATTTTGATAACATTAGTTACTCTAATGAGGAAAATGATAACAGTGATGAATTTGAGGAAGAATTGGATTGTAATATCTGGTCGCACATGGAAATATTTATCTTCTAAAAAAAGGTAAAAAAAGAACATCAAATATCATTCGTAAAGAAAAAAGTTGACAGAGAAGAGTAAGGATATCGGATCGATTCTGGATCGTTTTTCTTAATTTATATCTGAAGAAATTTTTGAAATTATTGTGAAATTTATTAATCAAAGAGGAATAGAAATTATAAGTAAATATATTGAGAATCATGAAGATAATTTATTCAAATCATGGAAAGAAGTAGATGTTATCGAAATACGTGCTTTCTGTGCAATACTTATTTTATCAGGAAGATTTAAAGAAACAAAAGAAAGTCCAATTAATTTGTGGTCATCAATAAGTAAATCTTTGACAAGGCCAATATATCAAGCTTGTATGAGTCGAAATAGATTTTGCGATCTTTTACGCTTCCTACGTTTTGACGATATTTGCACAAGAATAGAAAGAAAAATTCTAGATAAACTTGCACCTATTCGCGATGTAATTGATATTTTCACAAAAAATTGCAGAGAATCTTATTGCCCATCAGCTTATGGAACAATAGACGAACAGCTGATAAGTTTAAGAGGCCGATGTCCATTTAAGGTTTATATGCCAAGCAAGCCCGTCAAATATGGGATTAAATTTTGGGCATTATGTGATGCAACAACATTTTACTGCTGTAATTTTGAAGTATACCTAGGAAAAGAAGGAGAAACAGCTGAAAAAAATCAGAGACCTCGCGTAGTTAAAACTTTATCAAACCATTTTACGGAAGTTGCCGCAATATAACGACTGATAATTTTTTTTACCGATTTAACTCTTGCGGAAGATCTTCTAAAAGAAAAACTAACATTAATTGGAACTGTGCGCAAAAATAGGAAGGACTTACCCAAGAATCTTTTGCATATAAAATCACGTGCAGTATATTCTTATCATTTTCTCTTTACTAGGGACTTACCATTAGTGTCCTATGTTACTAAACTTAAAAAATTCGTTATTTTACATTCCTCTGCGCATCACGAACATGACATTGCTGATGAGAACGAAAAATTTAAACCTAATATCATTTTGGAATACAATAAAACAAAAAGTGGCGTTGATATTTTAGGCAAACTTGTGCGTGAGTATTCATGCAAAAGAAATACAAGAAGATGGCCACTGAGACTGTTTTTTAATTTGATTGACATAGCATGTTATAATGCTTTTGTTTTGTGGATCATAAAAAATCCTGATTCATCCATATCATATCGAAGAAAAATATTCTTTCAAGATATGGGGATGGAACTTGCTAAGCCAAATCTTGACAGAAGAGCGAAGAAAATTGAAGAAGATGGTCGGGGTTTTCCAAAGGTGGTGACTGCAGCTACAGAAAGTACTGGAAGAGAAATAAGGAAAGAGTGTGAGGATGACACCGTCACTCAAGATACTAGAAGAGGACGTTGTCGCATATGTCGTGGCTATGGTAATAAATATTCTAAACTGCGCGACAAATGCAACAAATTTGTGTGCGCTCAACATAGCAAATCTATTACCATAAAAGACACCACATGCACCTACTACCGAAAGATGAAGATGGGGAACCATCTTAAAGGTTGGATGAATATGATAATTAGAGCTACACATAATATATCATTTTTGGTTTCCAGATTCCACCTAACAAAGAATAATGTTTTTTTTTTTAATTAAGAAGAATATATTTGCTTGTAATTTTATACGTGTTTTTATATAAGCAATAAAAAGTATTGAATTGAATTACTAAATTCAGTGTTTTATTTAAAAATTCATAAGAAATTACAATAACACCAAAATCTGTATATTTCATGATATATTATATAAGAATAAAATCAGTGGGTCTATATTGACCCTATTTTGGTAAACAAAATTTTGTAGATATTATGGTCACGTAAAGGTTAAAACATTGGATGAGTGCTTCTGATAATTATTGGAAAATGAAGGGAGTCCACATTGACTCTCGCGCCTCTCTTCTAGGAGATATTTCAATAGTGTAAAATCTTGTGCTTTACAGACTTTTATAAACATTTAGAACAGCACTGTACCCCGATCTGGAAAGCACTTTTTGTTTCTCAATTATAAGGGACTAGATTTTACCCCTTATAGAGAGTGCATAATTATTATCATAATTGATTTCTAAACGAGTTACCAAAATCAATACATAAGCCAAACAACGCTATTATCGCGTTTACCATCAGGTGCAGAACGGGCTTGGAAATGATTTATCTCCTGCAGGTTGGAACTCGAAACAACTGCAAGATTTACGATCAGTTTGTTATATACCTGCATTAATCTATTATAAATGTTTCCCTCTTCCTGATTTGAGACTTCTCATGTAATAAGTGCCTAAATACTTTCACTTTATGTTACTGGTTTACAGATTAACCAATATTTAGTTCAGCATTATCTCCTTCCGGTATATATAAACTTTTCCGATTAAAAATTAAATATAATTTTTGATTATCTATATTAATTTCCTAAGATGTTTTTAAGAGTTTATGTTTTTATATTTCATATTTTTTAAAAATCAAGTGTACGTAGAATGTAAAAAAATGTTCTGTGTTGAGAATGTATCTAGAATTTCATTTTGTAACTTCAGCCACAGTATTTCAAAATATTATAACTATGTCTATAAAGCTGGTCCTCACTGGAAAAATAATACACGGTAATATAGGGAATAATTACAAACAAAATAACTTATTTAAGCTATTTGGGCAAAATAGCTTAAATAAGAATTTTGTTACGTTTCAGAATTCTATTACGTTTGCAGATGTTTGATGCAAGATGCAGAAAATCGATATTTTGTTTATTACACTATCGATGTTTAAACTAAGGAGTATCTGTATTAGAATTACGAATTGCGATTTAGAATTATCATGCCATTAAATCGGTAATGTTTAAACGTCTTCTATTTGCTCTACGACCATAGTCGCGCTTAAATATTTAATTTAGACACAAAATATACATGAGTTATCAATTGTGGCATTACCAATATGCTAAAGTAGCATTGATAACATTATGTATAAATAAAATTTGATAAATTTGTGTCAATAATTTTTTAAATCATTGTTAAAAAATCTTTAATCTGGACCGGTAAACAGTACCACAAGGGTATTTTTTGTATTTGTTATTTTTTGCTTAGAGCTGTTTCATATTGTTGAAGTGTAACTGAACAAGTTCTAAGAAAAGTACTGGTGCTCAAGCAGATAAATGGATATAATAAATAATTTAAGTACTTACCGAGTGACTTTTTTCCAGATTATAGTCTTAATCATATCTATCATATATATCCTTTACATTATGAAAATCACAATAATTGATAATATCGGATAAACAGAAATAGACGTTAACCATGGTCTGCCGCTATTGTCACTAAAGGAGTCAGCCCATAGTAAGACACACTTTCCTTACAATATAAGTAATCTCAAGTAGAGTGTTAATCAAAAATGTATGTTTTTAATATTCCTAAACAAGTGTATTTGAAAATTATATGAAAAGCAGTAACAATAGTATATTACATACCGAGATGGAAAGTGTTTCATTACTGTCGAGAGATTAAACACTTAGACGAGACACGAAGCATCGAGGTTAACTTTATCTCAAGACAGGAATGAAACTTTTTTGTATTCTATTTTATTTACAACCATAATTATTATATTTATTTGTCATAAAAATTCCGGTAAAAGTTTTGACACATCGAGTTGTCAGATTTGTGATGTTCTAGCATAAACGTGAAACAAATTACGTCAGTTTTTTGGTGAATAGATTATAAAAGAAATGTTGAATAATAAAGTCTTCAAGGACTGCAGTCCACTAGAACTGAGGGAAACAGTCCTCCCGTAGCAATCCAGATATTTAAGCTCGAATGGTGACGGACAAGAAATCACAATTTGATCAGATATGGATTCAAGGGTCCAATAATTCTAATGTAGCAATTAATTCTAATAAATAAGAATTTGTTCGTCTTGTTAATTAAAATGTGTTTGGAAGCCTATTTTAATGTATTATGAAAAATAAAAATTAAAAAAACTTCTCGGTGAAGCAAAGTGAGCAGGGAAGAAGAAAGAAGTTAACTACATCTAATTTATATTTAGAAACGTATTTTGTTACTGGTTTACATGTAATGTATAATGTAAACAATACATACCAACTATAAATGTTATAAACGGAATTGAAAGAACTCAAGATTTCCTTAATATATCTTATGAAATAAAATACAATTCTATAAACAATTTCTACGCGGTGAAGTAAGAATACAGAACTCACGATCACCCAAATACATCTTCTTTGAAAATAATATAAAATTCGATTAATAATTTCAATATGATAAGCTATTTTGTTACTGTTTTTCATAATAAGTTTGGGTTAAATTACTTTTTCGAACTTGTAATTCATTATACTTAATAACAAAACATAAAAATCGAAGTTAAATTTTGTGTTATTTTATTAGGTAGTTACTTCCTGTACTTTGAAGATAATAATATTCTAGTTGAAATTTGTTGAATTATAGATCTTATTTGTCTAAAAGCCTTCAAAATTGCAAAGAATACAAGAACTCCAAATTATGTGGAATTCAAGTTGGGGAAAAGATTGTCAAATTAAGTTTCTCTAAAATGCACACGGCCCATCAGTAAATCATTTACACGAGCCCATTATTCTATGAAAAAAATTCTGAATTTAAACATATAAGTACTACCAATACTAAACAACTCAACTATACACATTGCTTGTGAAAATATATGAATATGACAAGAAAAAATATAAATTCCGTTATCGAGCTTTTACACAGGAGAATTATTTTGTATTTTACAAAACCTAAATCGACAGATTATATCGAATCGGAGAAGAGCTTTGCTTAACAAAAAAATAGTATATTAACGTATAAGTGGATAATAAAGTCATTAAAACACGCGCGATTTTTCATGCACGACGGCGGAGCCGGAGTGCTTGAAATAGAGCAAGTGTTTTACTGCCTAGTTATCCACGAATACTTTACATTATTTTTTTTTATTGGTATAACATAAGTTTTACTGGTTTTAATACAACTAATACAAATACGAATTCATAACGAAAAATTGTTGAATGTGATATGACATTATACTTTAGGTTGTCACGGAAATGATTAATTAAACAATCTGTCATATAAAGTCATTTTTGTGGGGTCCTATATAGTGGATCGGAAATGTAATATTGGTTGCATAGCACATAATTTAATAAGTTTATACATTATGTTTCCTATCAATAGTATTTCTTTATCTATGACAGATCTGTGAATATAACCGAAGGGCTGTGATCGAAACCGAATATCGTGTAGCTCCACCTACTCACACCCCTTGCGTCTACCCGTCCCGCGCGTAATATAAGTTGCATAAGTTTCTATTTGTTAGTAAACGCCTCTCTTAAGTAATGAAGCCGAATATCGATTAATACCGCAAAAGTCGGAAAGTGCATATAAAATAGAGTAGAACAGATTTGTCAAATGGATGAAAGAACAACAGGCTACAGTTATAGATGAACGTGTTATGCTTGCTTACCTTCAGGAAATGTCGGAGCAGTACAAGGCCTCGACAATCTGGGCAATCCATTCAAAATTACAAATTATGTTGCGAATAAACACAGGTTTGATATAAAATTATTTGCGAAAGTTCATGCATTCATGAAAGCAATTACCAGGATTGGCGTATCAAAGAAGACTTATGTATTCAAGGAAGACAATTTGCGGAATTTTTTTAAAGATGCACCGAATATTACCTATTTATTATTGAAAGGGGTAGCAATCTGCGGTATCTTTGGATCTTGTAGAAGATGCGAATTGTACGATTTACGCCTAAACGATATCAAGCAAGAGGGAGCTTATTACTTATTACTATCCGACCACGTAAGACAATGAAAACTCGACATTTTACTGTTGCCGATAGTGATGGAATTCATTATGTCAGTTTAGTGAAGCAATATTTACCATTGCGTCCCCAAAATGCGAGTACGGACCGTGTTTTCTTACGGTATGACAAGGTGAAGTGCACTAATCAAATAGTGGGTATTCATACGCTTGGATCATGTCCATTGCAAATTGCACGCTATCTTAAATTGAACAATCCCTAGAAATACACACGACATGCTTTTCGACGTACAATTGCGGCCCCTACAAACTCAGACAGTGGACAAATAAGAAATTTTGGCTTTTTAACATGGTCCCAGAATTGAAGTTTATTAAATGTCACTTTAAAAATCGTGCACGCTTGTAACTTACAATAAACTGACACTGACATTGTCATACTGGATAAAAGTCAAACTCACATATAACAATTTTTTTGAATTTGGCAGAATATGTCAAAAGTCGGTGTCTGAGTTTGTAGGGGCCGCAACTGTACGTCCGCTACCATTATGTCAAATAGTGGTATGACAATTGATCAAATCCAACGACAAGTAGGTTGGAAATGGACAGCTGTGGCGAGTGGTTACGTTGAAGAGAGTATTAGCAATAAGAAGAATGTTTCAAACCTTATTGGGAATGCCGTAAGTGGAAGCATGATCTCAGTGTCTTCCGAAAATATTGCTAGCCATTTGAATAACATCTCCCCTGATTTAAATAACCAAGAGTTTAATATTTCAAACAATACAAATTGTACATTTAATATTTATTTAAAATGAGAGTTTTTTCAATAAAATTATTCTGAAAAGTTGTTCTGTCAGATTAATTGATAAAAAGTTGACATTTATAAAAAAAAATCTAAAAACTTGCAAGCTGTGCGCCTTAGGCGTTTTCCTAAATATAACAATCTCCGGCAGGGCTAATATTGTTGTAATATCTAAAAAATATTGTTCATTAACGTCGCCCATACAACTTGGAATTTGGGTAGAAATTGTGAAACTACAAAAGTAAACCATCTGAATGTGAATACTTACGATATTGGTTTGACAACCAACATTACACGCCTGTATTGTTGGTGAGCTTCGTACCTTATGATACATAATATATTATTTACTGTAGAAGCTCTTTTACTCACTTCCTAAGTAATACTTGTCAGATTTTTATGTTAATTATACATTATACCAATAATAGTTATAAAATATTCTTATTTATTAATAAATAAAATATAAATAAGGGAAAATAAATACGAATGATGAGCACACAAAATTATCAGAGATGTAAATAACACACACCAATTTATTCAATATTTTGCCAAAAGCCTTTATTTTTATTGTCGCCGGAATCTTCGGTCTATAGAAATTACATGGATTGCAGTACATTTAAGGTACGAGGTAGGCGCCATAAATTCTTGGCCTGACAGGCTTATACAGGTTCAAACGAGTTCAATCTTCATTACGTCATGCATGCACATATGCGAGGTGTACACTATAAATATGACTGTTCAAAGCCTAGTAGTTTTTAGTAACCAGCCAACCAACGTGACTAGCGTACGAAAATGTCTGAAGTAACGAAAATTGAGTACCGCGCGGTCATTAAATTTTTAACAAAGGAAGGGCATACATTTCATCACATTAAATAACGTTTAGACGGCGATTAAGGTGGTTCATCTCTTTCGTATTCAACAGTAAATTAGTGAAAGAATATGCTGATCGGTCGGATCGACCAAATGAAGTGATAACGCCACAACAAATTTCAATTATTGAACATTTAGTGCTAGACTATCGCCGTTTGAAGGTGAAGGAGTTACCAGTGATAACAAACATTTCCGAAACAAGTGTGCGCCGAATTCTCCATGACCATTTTGGTATGAATAATATTAGTGCTAGATGGGTACCTCGACTTCTTTCTGCTCTCCAACGTGATCGTCGAGTCGAATGTGCGCAGTCGTTTTTAAAGATGTATGGAGGCGACCCAAAACCGATTTTGGAGTCCATTGTTACAGGGGATGAAACAATGGTTGTGTTTTACGATCCTCTATCTTGAAAAGGGAGTCCATGGAATGGCGACGGCCTGATGAACCTCGTCCCAGAAAGACGAAAGTCGTTCAATCATGGAAAAAGGTGATGGCCACAATATTCTGGGATTGTGAAGGCATTTTACTAATTGACTTTAACGAGTGCAATACAAGTGTGAACGGCACATATTATGTGTCTTTAAAGCATAAATTAAGGGACAGTATTCGTGCAAACCGTCATGGAAAATTGACAAAAGGTGTGCGATTATTGCATGACAATGCTCCCGTCCACAGTGCCGCCATTTCACAAGTTGCCATCCGCGAAAGCGGTTTTCAAGAATTGGAACATCCACCGTATAGTCCGGATATGGCTCTTTATGATTTTTGTTTATTTTCTAATTTAAGAAAAGACCTTAGGGGACGTACTTTTAAGGAAGACACTGAGTTGCAAGCAGCTGTTATAGAACATTTTGACGGAAAAACTTCAGATTATTTTTACAGGGGTATCGAATTATTAATTAATCGTTGTAATAAATGTATAGAAGTTATGGGAGATTACATTGAAAAATAAAAATTCTTATATTGTTCCAAGTTACTTTTGGTCTTGAGGACTTTATGCCTGGCATCCTGTATTATTAAATCGGGATAACGTTTACCCGATCTGATGTTCGACGGCCAGAATATACCTTCGTCTGTGAGTATTATATTTACCCAATTTCGATCGATGTTTGTCGCAAATGTTGTTATGAAGTGCAAGCTCTGAGTCAAATACGGTTCACGAGCAAGACGTCTGCTTTTATAAGTACTTGCCGCGAATTTTAGTCAGACAGTATATATAGGGTGAGTCATTCCCGCGGGCTAGGCTGATTGTGGCTTCATGAGAAATAATATTTTGAAGCATTTTTTTCATATGATTGCCACTTATTAGGAGCAACTTTCAAAATTATTTTGTATTATACAGAGTATGTATTCCAGAATTTAGCGGCTGACCATAGTTGCAGTCTTTTAGATGAAACACCATACATGTTATTACACTTTTGTAGATTTTTGACTAATTCATTGTTTTTATTTTATAAAACTGAATTTCAGAATGGACACAATTTTTGGTTGGAGTTGTTCCTAATAAGAGGTCCTACTACAAAGATATTTTATTTTTTTGAAGTTAGTAATTGAATTTGCCGGAACCTGGATCAAAGTTACAAGACATATTTTTGTCTAAAAGTGCTTTTTCCAAATAGAACACTCTGTACGTCGGCTCATTTTTGAATTTCTTACTAAATTTCGTACCAAAATTATGTAAGACGTTACTTTAAGAGTAACCATTACGGTATTTTTGTAGTGAAGGAATGTCAAAGAAATTATTTATTAGGTCAAAGAGTTAACCATCAGCGTTACCGTGACAAAAGATGTCCCAGATCAGATGCCTGTAGAAGAGGATTGGCTACGTTCATTATTTCTGGTAGTATTGCTAAATCAAAACCAAGGAAACCTAAATATTTAGTAAATGATGAGAATCAATTAAGAATTATTATGGCAACAACAGAAAATCCACATATCAGCACCCATGAAATACATCGTTTGCTGGATATTAGCGAAACCATCATTGCCAGGATCTTAAAATGAAATAAATATCAACCGTAATGAATACATTTAAATATTCAGTTACACCCCTATCATTTTAAAGCTGGAAGAGTGTTCGTTCAATGGGCAATTCTTTTTGATAGTGTGTTATAAGTGGATGAAGCTGGTTTCCATTGTAACGGAGTAGTTAACAAAAGAAATTTTCATTACTATTGCAATGAAAACCGTTACTTCACTAATAAATACATCATCCCCATATGTGGAGCATAAATGTTTGGGGAGGCATTCTTAGTGATTGGATTATAGGCCTGTATTCCTTTGAAGGCAGTATTAGCGGTGAAGCTTATGAGTAACTTCTATCAAGCAATTTAGTGTAAAACTCTATGATGCGATATGCGCTTTGCATATCCCGATCACCATTAGGTCGACGTATGACGTCATTGCGAGGATGCATGCGGCAAATAAATATGCGGGGTTGGGTCATCCTTAATTGTATACTGTCCTTGACTAAACCAAGATATATTGTGAATATGAGTCATTTTGGTCCATAAATATAGAATTTGTTAACAACTTGACTACAGCGCTACCTATCGAATCCTAGCATAGCTATAAAACATCGTCTCGACAAAACAAATATATTGTGTGATTTTAATCTGTCAAGTTGTTCAGAAGCTACACGATTACTAAACGATGCACCAACGATTATATTCCTAAAGTGATTTGAAAAAAAATTCATTTACCATCTTTATATCATACATTTATTTCATGTAGAACATGTAGGTACTACATTATTGTAAAAGTATGTTCCTTCCTAACAAACAAGTTTTTATTATATTTATATTTAGTTGAAACAGATTACCTAAGCTCAAATATTATATTTTGATTTTATTATTATTTCTAAACGCAAAACTAAAAACTGACATTCTAATGTCTGGAATGATAATAAAGTTTAAGTATATGTATGCAACCCATTAAACAGACATGATACATTTCTGGTATGTATATCTCTGGATATGTATTTGTTTACAATAAGAGAACAATATTTATATAAAACTATAAAATATACATCAAATGCTTAACGATTTTCTTACAATATTAACTTTGTAAATAAATGACACATTCAACATGCCATTTATATGTTTAGAATGTGGATAATGCCAAATGAATTGTCTAATATATCCTTCATCTTATTGTCATGCAACCAATAACTATAGCGAACTTCCTGCATATTATAGAAATTATGAGAGGCGCTTTTGATATGTAATATTGACTTGCGTGTAACAATGCAATCAATGTAGGTAGGTACTACATATCCCTCGTCTTTATGGATAACCAGCTCTACAGTTACCGTACATACATATTGCTGTATTAGCTATTGTCCATGCCGCCTATTTGAAATACGTACATGTACTGATATAACTATCTGGGAATATCGAACGTGAACTTCAAAGAAATGTTACATAAAATATCATTTTATTATATGCACTTGAAAACATATAATAAATCAGCTACTCAACCAAACATTATATTTTTATAGCGGTAATCTTGCTTTATTGTTGACTATACAATAGTAATTATGGAAATTATATAGCGGCACTGTTTTGGAATGCAATATTATAATACATTCATGTTATCCTGTTGCTGCATATTCAACACAAGGTATCACAATGCTACGTATCTGCAAAATCACATTTTATACAGGAATGTTGGTGTTTCAAAATTGGTAGATAATTCATGTCTATACAATCGCAGTTATTAAATTTGAAAGAAGATATTTACACGTGAGCTAAACTGGTAATGGTGGTAAGTTTTAATATAATAATATATTTTAAAGTATATTTAAAGGTATTACGGTATTACATTCCATTCTACTATATATTAAATTGCTTATTTCTTAATAGACGAATATTGATCATATATTAAAATATAGTACACATTTTATGACATTACTCTGTTTCTAGTTTAGCGCATCACAAACTAAAGCTAAACAGATGCACTGTTCAATATTACTTGTTTTTGAAAAACTTATGGTGTAGCTTATAATATTTGTCTAAATTAATTATTTTTGCGTTTTCATGATTTTAATTGAATGTATTAATTTCTTTTCATTTGTTTATTTTGTTGTTTGGCATATGAGAAAACCCTACAGAAAATACATTTCAAAATATTTGAGATAAAAGCAAGTTTAATCAGGACGCAAAACAAACATAAGAAAAAATAGAAACAATTCTTAGAAATGAGTATGTAGGTACATGAAGTAATTAAATTGGTGAATATAAAAAGAAATCCATTATAGATTGGACAAGAATTATCAATTTTTGAGAAAGGATAAGTAGACCAGAAATAATATACTCAGAGAGAATGGCAACTTGAAGAAACTTCAAATTGTTTCTGACGACGTCAAACTAAATAAATGAAGTGAGTGTTTAAATCGAACAAATTATAGTCATATTTTGTTATGGGTGGGTTAGGTTGCTGCTTTCTGCGGATACATACAATTTCAATAATGTTCAACAGTAAATTTTGTTTGATATGTAATTTTACGTATTTCGATATTTTGATTTTGATTAGAAAGACTTTGATAAACAGAGTGGCGCCAATGTTGATATTATTTCTGATTGTTCACGTCACAGGTACCAACCACAAATCACCAACTTCCTAGATACTCGATGCGCGCTTCTGGTGTTTGATGGAAGAAGTTATGTAATTTAGCAATACATTAGAACAGACATTAGCTATAACTTTTGCATGATTTATAAAAATCGATAGATTCGGAATTAGGCCCTGAAATATTTCCTCGTTAGTTAACATCGAACACAATTCTTTCAATAATACAAATCTTGCAGCAACGAACAAAGCAATACATCTGTGCCTAATTGTCAAATTTAGCCAATGTAAAATTGAAATACATTAGAAAAAGCCTATAAGCGCACTAATAGTATATTCTTATTCTAGTCTATGGTTTAAACCGACGTTCCATCTTTTTGTAATGTACTTTACAACGCATGGTTTAAACGTGTTCAAACTCCGTCACGTTATGCATGCACATATGCGAGGTGTACACTATAAATATGACGGTTCGAAGTCTAGTAGTTTTTAGTAACCAGCCAACCAACGTGACTAGCGCACGAACATATCTGAAGTAACGAAAATTGAGTACCGCGCGGTCATTACATTTTTAACAAAAGAAGGGCATACACCTTATTACATTAAACAACGTTTAGACGGCGCTTACGGTGATTCATCTCCTTCGTATTCAACTGTAAAAAAGTGAGCAAAATGTTTCTGTTTGGGACAAAAATCCCTGGAAGATGCTGATCGGTCGGGTCGACCAATTGAAGTGATAACGCCTCCACAAATTTCAATTATTGAACATTTAGTGCTAGAAGATCAGCGTTTGAAAGTGAAGGAATTAGCAGTGATAACAAAAATGTTCGAACCAAGTGTTCCCCGAATTTTCCATGACCATTTGGGTATGAATAAAAGTAGTGCTAGATGGGTACCGCGACTTCTTTCTACTCTCTAACGTGAACGTCGAGTCGAATGTGCGCAGTCGTTTTTAATGATGTGTGGAGACGACCCAAAACTGCTTTTGGAGTCCGTTGTCACAGGGGATGAAACAATAGTTCTGTTTTACGATCCTCTGTCGAAAAGGGAGTCCATGTAATGGTGGCGACCTGATGAACCTCGTTCCAGCAAGGCGAAAGTCCTTCAATCAACGAAAAAGGTGATGGCCACAATATTCTGGGAATCTGAAGGGATTTTGCTAATGGACTTTAAAGAGCGCAATACAAGTGTGAACGGCATTATTGCATAATTTAAGGGACAGTTTTAATGAAAAACGTCGTGGAAAATTGACAAAAGGTGTGCGATTATTGCACGACAATGCTCCCGTCCATACTGCCGCCATTTCACAAGCTGCTATCTGCGAATGGGACTTTCAAGAATTGGAACATCCACCGTATAGTCCGGATATAGCTACATGTGATTATTTTTGTTTTATAATTTAAAAGAAGACCTTATAGGACGTAGTTTTAAGGACGACAGTGAGTTGCAAGCGGCTGTTATAGAACATTTTGACGAAAAAACTTCAGATTACTTTTACAAGGGTATCGAATTATTAATTAATCGTTATAATAAATGTATAAAAGTTAGGGGAGATTACAATGAAAAATAAAAATTCTTATATTGTTCCAAGTTTCCTTTTTGTACCTATATCAGGGCGAGAATTTATGGCGCCTACCTCGTAATAATGATTTCGGATCATACAAACTCTCATTAATGATAATCTTCAAACAATCCTTATATTTCTCCTAATCTTGGTATTTGGGAAACTGTTTTGTCAACTAGATAACAAAGAATAAAGCATTTGCGTTGCGGCGTGACTAACTTAATTTGTGAGTGGGTGATATTAATAATAACAGCAACAACATTTATTAATCACAAATACGATATCTTAATTATGTGTAAATGAGTGGATGAGTGTAATAATAAGAATAATTACCCTTACTAATTATTTTAGGATACCTTGATCTCAGTAATTGGAAAGAAATTCAATCAAACCAAACTGCTTACAAATTATTTTACCGCGTGAATTGGAATCGATAAATGAGCAGCTGTTGTTTGAAGAAGCAAACTACCCAACTCGCAAACTCTGGCTGAGCTTCGGAGTAATTAAGTCAAAGTCTAGAAGTGTAAATGGTCAGTGTATGTCGACCATAGATAATTATACTTCATATTAAAATTCCAGGCTAATGTAAAATATATGGCTATAATATAGGGTTTTAAAGGCATCTCTTGTGGAGACAATTTACTTTAGCAATAAAAAGTGGTTGATTTCAAATCCTTTTTGAAAATAATTGAGCTTGTATTATTATGTCTATTCCCGTTTTGCGGTAATTAAAAGTGTAGTTGCAAGTAAATATTACTTGTTATATATGTACGCTCATTACTAATGTTTATTGAAAATATAATAAATAATCTTATAAACAGGCATATGTATAGCTTGGTTGTTTTCAACACCTGGTTTTGTTCAAATAATCTTAAATTGAACATCAACAAAACCAAACTTCTGGCAATTAATTTGGAGCAGAATCTAAAAGTAGTGCATGGTGGGGAACAGCTCATACAGTGTCGCTAGAAAATTTTTTTTTGGAACGATGATGGATGCTAAAACACAATCATAATACCAGAGGTGTGGGGTGGCTCATTGCCATCTGCTTCCTCCGAGAAAACATCTGTCTAAAATGCAAGAGAGTGGTGTGTGTAGATGTTTGAATATATACAATAATTTGCGGCACAATTTAAAAAATCTACACTTAACAAAGTTCAAAACCAAATTCTAGGATTATCTGATGGACAAAATATTTTATCATGATGAGTTTCTTTGTTAGATATTTTTTTTAATTTTTTATTTATTAATACTTATACTGGATATGTCTATGTATTATATACGTGTATGTTGATATTGCATTGTTCTCGTACAAATTCACAAGCATTGTTCTTAAATATACATAGTATTTATATATTTGGCGTATTCAACAGACTTATTAAGTATTTATTGAATAAAGACTATTATTATTATTATGTTTTTCAACAACGTATATCTATATTAACTGCTATTGAGACAGGAATAATAATTAAAATGTTACATTAACATAACAAGGGGACAACCATACGATAACGAAGGCTAACAGGCTTAGCAACCTTCAAAAAAGCTTTATATGAAAAATACACGAAAATGTGAGAGTGGACACTACCACAACACTAGATAGTGAGAGTTTGTGATCAAAGTCTGACATCTCTCGCAAGCAAGAATTGCGCACTTATATAGATATGCACTGGGCAGGGTCAATATACTGTTGCGTCTTCGGGTTTGCAATAAAACAACTCTTGCAAATGTTTTAAAACTGTCTGTATATTTACACACTTAAAACTAATCACAATATTAAAATATAAAATAAATTTATCGCACTTAAAACTATTACAAATAAACACTCGTATTTATTTCTATCACTTCTATTTATATAACACTGCACCACTATATATATTTTGTATTGTCCGAATACTACTGAATGAGTGAAACCTTTCTGGCCACCGGACGCTTTTTTATATCGGCATATAAGACTCTGGAAATATATGCGATTATTTCCTTCACCCGTCAAATTTAAATTTTGTCAAATCACAATCAAAACTGAAGTTGAAATTAACCAATGAACGGTACCGGTTCTTGATATCAGCGACTATTACAAATCGACTATTCAAATGTAGGTAACAAATCAAGTATGTATTTTTTCATTAAGTGGCAAACGTGTCAAATAGATGAAAATGTCCGACAAAAAGAGATTTAGCGATGTTTCGGATGAAATTATTGATAATCACATCGATTTGACAACTCCGATAAATACAAAGAGAAGTGAAGACAGCGTCTGGAGATAGTTCACGCAGTTTTGTGACGAACGCAAGTATATTTTGGACGAGTCGACGCCAGTAAGTAAACTGAACGAAATTTTGAAAGACTGGGCATGGAACATGAAAAAAGAGAACGGAGATGATTATAAGGAGTATACTGTAAAATGTACATATGTGGAATTCTACCGCCAAAAGTCTTCAAGAGTTATATTTTAAGAAGCATAACATTAAAATTGATCCTTTTCAAGGAATTGAATTCAAAAGTTCTAGACATGCTCGTAATAGCAAAAGACGAGTACTGCAAAAACTTTCAGATAAGCGAAAGCAAAGTGCGACCTTTTTAAGTATGGACAATTTATTTGATATATTAGACCATTGTGACGAGACAACGCCAAATGGACTTCAAAAAAAATTCTACTATTTAGCTTCCGTGGAACTGGCATGGCGTGGAGGGGAAGGTGTCAACTGCTTGGTACATTACTTCAAAATTGAAATTAAATCTGATGGAACTGAGTTGGGTAGAGTAGAATATAATCCCATATTTAGTAAGACCTGCCAAGGAGGAAACCATAAATGCGCGGACAGTAAATGGTTGACGCCAAATATTCAAAATTCAGATCGTTGTCCAGTTAGAATTTTTAAAACATTAGTTGGGAAACGTGGGCCTAATTTTACCTGCGATCGGCTGTTTTTGACGCCTAATCCATTTTGGAAGAAGAAAAATTCCTTCTGGTACAAAAACTCGCCTATTGGGAAGAACGAAATTTCGAAATGGACCAAACAAGGAGCAGAATCTATTGGTTTAAATACCAAATGTATCAAAATTACCAACCATTCTTACCGTTCAACAGCTGTATCACAATTAGCCAAATCGGGAGTGCCCGAACAATAATTAATAAAAATAATTGGTCATGCCAATTCTTCCTCGATTCAGCCCTATTTACAGATGGACCAACAACATCACCAACAGATTTTGAATCAGTTACGAGGGAAACAAAACAAGGGACTGGAAACAAGACTTTCCACCTCATCAGATATGATCGTGAGAAAAACAGAGTTTGTAAAATCATCAGCAACACCAGGAAATATAACATACAATAATTGTGTGTTCAATTTTGGTTCAAAATAATTTATAGTTCTCTTTTCTTAACAGATAATAAAATATGCTTATTTTGCTCATTTTTTACTATGAAACTTGGTTTAGGAAATAATCTTAACAAATATAGCTCGAGCTTGATAAGTAGTCGACTATTACATTGTTTCAATTTTTCTCGTGTGCCTCCTAATTTGACTTAACCAAAATTGGAAGTAATAATTAAATACTAAAGCCCTCGAGCTAAAGCTCTCGTGCTCTAGTCAAATTATTAATGCCAATTTTGGCCTCGTCAAATTGACCGTAGCGCACACTCGAAAAATTGATCACAATGAAATAGTCGACTATTTGTCAAGATCTCGTTATATTATCTTTGATTATTTCCTTCACCTGTCAAATTTAAATTTTGTCCAATCACAATCAAAACTGAAGTTGAAATTAACCAATGAAAGGTACCGGTTCTTGATATCAGCGACTATTACAAATCGACTATTTTAAATGTAGGTAACAAATCAAGTATGTATTTTTTCATTAAGTAGCATACGTGTCAAATAGATGAAAATGTCCGACAAAAAGAGATTTAGCGATGTTTCGGATGAAATTATTGATAATCACATCGATTTGACAACTCATTTTTTATTATGAAACTTGGTTTAGGAAATAATCTTAGCAAATATAGCTCGAGCTTGATAAGTAGTCGACTATTACATTGTTTCAATTTTTCTCGTGTGCCTCCCAATTTGACTTAACCAAAATTGGTATTAATAATTAAAGACTAAAGCCCTCGAGCTAAAGCTCTCGTGCTCTAGTCAAATTATTAATGCCAATTTTGGTCTTGTCAAATTGACCGTAGCGCACACTCGAAAAATTGATCACAATGAAATAGTCGACTATTTGTCAAGCTCTCGTTATATTACCTTTGAAAATTCCATCTCCTTCTCGATGTTTGTAGTAAATACGAGTCGCTTACGTCGTACATATGTGCATGATTTATTACTTATTTACATTTCGTTTTTATCGCGCCGATGTTTATTTATTTGTTGAGTTATTTCCGTTACAATACTATATCGGCGAAGTATCACAACAAGTTTCTCTATGTTTCAGGTTAAAAATCAATCGGATCACTCTTTTTCGCATTATAACAAGTCTGTTGATCTCACTTGCCCTGTCCCACACAACAATGTGATAAGACAGATGACAGTATACCATGACATAATAAATATGCAATAGGCCACTAGTATCAAAACAGCTTTTAATTTCATTATTGCGTAAAAACTTTTATTAATTTTAGAGATTATGTTTTGAACTTGAATAGACCAATTCATATTCGAATCCAAACATGTTCACAGAAAGTTAGTACACTCAGCCTCACCCGTAATTTTAATAGAGATATTGTCCCTAACAGGAAATTTCACAATTACAGTCTTTTTAATATATAATATTATGCTGTTCTGCCTACACCATGTTTCTAATGTGCGCACTACACTTTCTATCTTCAGCTGAAGGTCGTTGTCATTCTCACCCACAACTACAATGGATGTGTCGTTTGCATAATTGATTAGGTGGTCATCCTTTACATACGATCTCATGTCGTTAATGAAAAGTATGAATATTAGGGGTCCCAGGATAGAGCCCTGAGCCACACCAAGATTTACATCATACAGTACAGATTTTGAACCATTCACATCCACAACCATATGCCTGTGTTCCAAAAATGACAAAATTAACCACAGTATATTTTGCCCCTGATGCCAATCGCGTTCAATTTTTCCTCCACAAAGCTGCTCCGTACCGAGTCATACGCAGCAGTAAAGTCAAAAGACAACCCAACTACACACTTTTTGTCATCTTGATTCCTCCTAATATATTCCACAAACGCGATGCACGCCGTCTCTGTGGATCTTCCTGGACGAAATTCGTGCTGACAGTCACTAATAATATCGTTCTTCTCCAAGTAGTCAAGGATGCGTCCATACATGATCGACTCATAAATTTTGGAGAATGCGCTCAACACTGAGATGGGGCGATAATCATCTAGCAGGTTTCTGGCGTTCTTTTTAGGCACAGGTATCACTCGCGCAGTCTTCAGTGCTGCCGGAAAAATCCCTGTTTCTACCGACATATTTATGAGGTTGACCAATGGGACACCAACAATGTCAACTATTTCTTTCAGTACTGACACAGGTACTCATCCAAGTCACACGACCGTCGATTCTTCAGACGAATGAGGTAATTTGGCTTGAGTGGCGAGGGATAAATGATCCGCGGTATCGATGTCATCGATCTCGCTTCTATCGTCATTTTTAAATTTGATTTGATTGGCTGATAGGGGAAAGGCGGGTAAAGTGGCCACCTTTTTGTTTGATGTTTTTTTTGGTACTCTTTTTTTAGTAAATTTAATCAAAATAAATATTGTTATATACTATATCCAATATAGCTTCAGGTAAACTAGCGTTCTTCATGATTTTTTATATATTTTAGTGTAAAAAAAAATATTTTTAAAAAAACGCTAAATGGCCACTTTACCCTCCTATGTCGGGCAAAGTGGCCGACCTGAACAATTGCGTCAAACAAAAGCAAGTATGTACGATAAATGAACTGAAATAGACTCAGGTTCAGTATTTAATTTTGAGGTTTTTATTTACAAAAATAAATAAAAATTATTTACAATATTCACATACAAACTCGTCATTGTCCCCCTCAACCCCTGCACACTCTTCGTGAGCCCATTCTTTGCACACAGAACATCGTATCCAACTTTCATTGTCTTTTGAATTAGAAAAAAGGTCATTACAATAAAAACATGTACAATCTTGTTCTTGCTCCTTAAGCTCTTCTTGTTCTTCAACATCAAAAGTGAGTAGTCTCTTTGTTTTTTTAAGCTGTTGATTAAGTTTTTCTGTTTGAAAATTTTTTTTGTCTGCAGGCCTCTTTCTCTTCTTTTTTTCTTGTTGCTCTCGCTTTTGTATTTCTTCCATCAGTTCATTTTTGTACGGGCTGGCTGTAATGATAGCTGTCTTTCCTTTTTTCCTGTTTTGTTTCCTTTGCTTTTTCAGGGTCTGTTTTGGCAACGGAATTATATCTCTTGGACTGATAGCAAAAGAGGACTGATTTAACCCACTGGGTCCAGCAACTGCCAAATCGTCATTGTTAGGTAAATTAACTTGAACCATTTCACCGACATCATCACCACCGTTTCTTGGATTGAACATTACATCTTGACCTTTTTCGGGTTCATCTGCTGTTCTGTTCTTCTGTGGTGCGGGGTCAGGTTCCTCTCCATCTGATTGTAGGCTAGCACCTATGTTGCAGTCGTTCATTGGAATGTCAGACACATCAGAGGGAAGGAAGTCAGCATCACAAAACACATCAGGGTCATAAGGAACAATCCCACATCTCCGAAAACCGTTAATAGCTGTTGCAGGCGTAGCTGCACGCAAAAAAGCCTCGCCAAAAAGTCGACTAATCTGGAACTGAGTGATGGCTCTCCCAGGGTTATTCCTGAGGAACTTCACACATTCTTGAATGTAGTAGGTCTTAAAAGGTGCCATAAAAGATACATCAAGGGGCTGCAATTTATGGCTGCAGTGTGGAGGTAAGCATATCACAGTCGTGTTATTTTCTCTGGCCTTGATTATGAAGTCAATACTTTTAGTGTGAGTGGAATGTCCATCTAGGATAAGCAGCACTGGTGACTCTGGTGAAGGTTTTGCGTGATGTAGGAAGTGGTCGAACCATTTCAAGAAAATATCGGTCTGCATCCAGCCACTAGGAGTGCATGCAAATTCTGAACCAGGGGGAGCTCCGTCTTTAAGCTCTGCCTTCATGTTCTTCCTGGGGAAAATGACAAAGGGAGGAATAAAAGTGCCTCCAGCAGACATACAAACTTCTAATGTAGACAGAAGGCCTCTTTCGGCCGAAGTTATCGCTCCCACCTGCCGTCTTCCTTTCAAGGCTAATACTTTTGAATGTCTATTTTGTACTGTTAAAAGTCCGGTTTCATCACAGTTATATACACGATGAGCTTCAAACTGGTGTTCATCTTGGACTGTTTTCAATATTTCAAAAAATTTAGTTACATTGGTTTTGTTGAACCCTTGGGCTCTTGCTAGTGAAGTGGCTTCTGGAGTCCGCAAACTTATATTTGGGTGCCTTTTTTTAAATCCTGCCACCCAATCCTTGCCAGCCATCTTTTTTTCGTTGTTATAAGTGTGATGGATGTAGTTTTTTTCTGCGAGGCTGTATGCCGCACGACGTAAATCATTTTGCGTGACTCCATAAAATCTTCTCTCCATGTCTATAATAAATTCAACTAGTTCCTCCTCTTGTTTATCGTTAAATACTTTTCTGTACTTTCCTAGTATTTTTTTCGCACCAGTGGCATCTTGATTCTTCTCAAGTACTCTTCTTTTCAGCGTATTTCTGGGAACGTTAAACTGCTTTGCTGCAGTTGCAAACGGCATATTATCTCTTTTCACTGCTAATATTGCCTGTCGCATTGATTCTGAATCCCATGATTGTTGGGTAGACTTTCTCTTGTATGTGTATGGCATCTTGAAAATACCTGTAACAATATCAATCCTAATAGTTATGTGATAAAATAATATTTTTTAATCTATTACTACTATTTTTAAATCTATTATTTTCTTTTTTTGTGACGTAATATGTATAGGACGAGCTATTAATTCATTTAAGCTACTTCGGCAATATTAAATGTATATTATTAGCGAAAGCCATCGTGGCCACTTTACCCGTCACGTACAGTGGCCACTTTGCCCGAAATGACGCCATTACTTAAAAGAACTTCTACAGACTAACCTAAATGACACAGCACTTTTAAACCAACATCTATTAAACGCTGAAATCAAGCCAATTCAGTAGTATTATTGCCAATAGTTAATGCTTTTTCTATCATTTAGTAATAAAACAAATAGTTAACACTTACCAAAACTCAGAGATAAAGAAAACTAAAACTATTTCACTGTACTCAAACTGCGAAACGCACAACATCCAAACTCATACACGGCAATGAGGCAGTAACTGTCAACCAGTTAACTTCGTTTCCGCATAGGTGCAGCACTAACCAGCGCTATGAAACCAAATGGCCACTTTACCCGCCCTAGCCACTTTACCCGCTACTCCCCTACTGATTTAACCTTTTCTCCCTTGACAATTCCCCATACTGTCTTGGATTTATTTACACTTGCCATAATCTTTCTATCATAAAACAAGAGCTTTCGTTCCTTGATAATTTGTTTTTATTGACTCTAGTGCCTCCTGTAGAGGTTAATATTGACTTACACCGATAGGTGAAGAATGCATAGGATTAAGATTAAGAAAAATTATTAAGGAAACTAACGTTTGACAAATAAATTCGAAACGTAATAATTTGTAAATCAATATTTTAACAAAAAAGCTTTTATCATTATTAAATAAATAATTGTTTGGATCACTATCATTTGTTAATGAAATTATAATTAGCTTCCCACAGTTTTCAATTAAAGCATTCAATTTATGCCCTTTTTCCTCTTTCATTATATTAATGTTTGCTAATACATTTATATTGTTTTACGTCTGCTGTTTTATAAAATATTATTTACGGTATCATATTTTGTTTATTTCTGGTTATACAATTAATTTATCATACATAAAATCATGAGTGATATAATTTTGCCGGCAAAATTTAATTATTATGAAGAGAGTTTGTTGCTTGGCAATTTCGCGAGTGACATTGACAGATAAAAATAACGAGCCGATTCAAATGATCAATTCTTATTGGGCAAGATTTATATGAATGAAATAGTCATACCTAAAATCATGAGTGATATAATTTTGCCGGCAAAATTTAATTATTATGAAGAGAGTTTGTTGCTTGGCAATTTCGCGAGTGACATTGACAGATAAAAATAACGAGCCGTCAGGCGAGTTATTTTTGTCAATGTCACGAGCGAAATTACCTAAAGCAACAAACTCGAGTAGAATAATCATTAAATTTTGCCAGGCGAAATTATATCACGAATGGTGTTCGGCATGACTATTTCATGAATAAAAATTGACACAAAGAAAACAATTTTATTACTTAGAAAAAGTAAATTTTAACAATTAAAACAATCTATTTAGCATTATTAATTATGTGAAAAGAGCAATTGTAATATACATTTTGTCCCTGATCGTTTACAGTTTGTAATCCGTGTAATTCTTTGCATTCTCCTTCTTTAGAAGTTGCTTGTTTCGAAGAGCTGTTACTGTTCCCTCTCAAATTTTGAACTAAATTGCCATGATGATCTACGTCAAGCTGAAGATAGGGTTTCAAAGAATGAGCACTTGCGTGTCCTGTTAGCTTAATTAATTGTTGCTCCCCAACCCCATTTTTGGCTAAAGCAGATATTGCAGAAGATCTGTGAGAATGATTTGTTATCTTTAACTTCTTAGCATCTAACCCAATGTTGAGTGCTGATTCTTTTGTCCATTTTGATAAGGTGTTTAAGCCTATAGGTGAGTTTTTGAACCAAGAACTTTTCTCCCAGGCAGGGTTTACAGTTAGGAATAGCCTGTCGCTTGTTATTGTTAAACCTCGTTTTTCTAAAAGTTTTTTAAGTAATCTCACAGGACAGAGACTCTCACTTTCTCTATTTCTTATAAGCCATTTACTGGAAGCCAAAACTTTGGACCCACCTTGCGTAGTTTTAGAGAAAATGGGATTAAATTCAATGCGACCGGTGAATTGGCCTTCATTATCTATTTCATCTTGAAAATAGTGCACTTTGCAATTTACAGCTTCGTTTCCTCTCCAGGCAAGCTCGAACGAACAAACATGAAAGAATTTCTCTGTAACCCCTCCGGATTTTCTTCATTCCAGCTGCTTGCCATGGCCCGAATCTCGTGTAACGTAAGAGCTTTGGCACTCACTTTTCTTGTCTCAGAATTTTGCTGAAGAAGTTTTCTCTTCGCATCACGAGCATTCCTGGCTTCCTTAAAACAAATATCGGAGAAAGGATTGATTTTGATATCATAATCTTTGAAATATTTTTCTTGTACCATTAATGCTGTTGTGTTCCATATTGATTTGACACTAGTTTCCTTGTAGTTTTCTCCGTTTTTCTTCTTCATGTTGAACGCCCAATCTTGTAATATTTTTGCGATTTCTTCTGGAGTAGTTGTAGGAAGTAAATCATAATGCCGCTGTTTACAAAATTCACTGAACTGTTGCCACACTGACGCTTTAGTTTTGACTGTGTTAACAGGAACAACCTTGGAAGTGGCCTCTTTAATGTTTTCAATGGATAAATCACCGAATCTTGAAGAATTGGGATCATTATTCTCGCACATCTTTTTTAACTGACGTTTGCAAAAATTATTGCAATGGCGGCGACTTGTTGAATCGGTTACTATGTTTGCAAAAAACAGAGGAAAAATTGCCGCTGAAAAACAGGTTGGTTGCTTCATTCTCCCTTTTTATTGGTTGAGCAACCCTGGCAATATTTAAAATTTGAAATTTTGTCGATGCGAAACTATTTTTTGATTCAAATGATCAATTCTTATTGGGCAAGATTTTTATGAATGAAATAGTCTCATATATTGTTTTTTTTGTGGTACTAAGAATGAATACCTTCACCTATTATTTTACGTCAAAGTACTATAGGGGAATTATATTAATTATTGCCATAGTAATTCATCATTCAAGTCATCCATCTATCCATGAACTTATTTTCACAACATTGTATCGCGTATTAACAAAGAAAATCGGAGAATAATGTGGATATTATAGAAAGTTGGCAATTTTCTCGCACTAAAAGAAGAATTTGCATAAATACATAAATTTGTTCATCAAAACAAAAAATGTAAAAAAATCACTTCAACTGTCCTAATAGGTCTCTTATTATTACAAATTTTACGGAAGATTTTTAATATCGACAGATTCTTATTTCTATTACTATGCAATATGCACAACATCTGACAGGGAAGTCGTATATTAAATTTATGTGTGCATTGTGTTGGTGAATTTTCACGGAAAACCTTCTGTCTACACTACTATTTTACATTGACCTTATTTATTATATTTCTACTAACAACAGAATGTTTCCGCCTTCTCTTGTTAGTGCAACAAAATTTGCATTTGACCTCCTGTCTTCACAAAGACTAAAATAAATAGAAACAAATTTCTTGCTCTTTTCTAGGAAGTTCATTTGCAAATGCAGAAATTACGATCTTTCTTCTCACTTCGTATTTAATTCGACTTGTTTACAGAATATTTAATATTAAGTTAAAAACTATACATTTGCTTTTCTTTAGCTGCATTTCATACTGACAATTTGGTTTAATATTGTAGTAGTTCTATCTTTACTTACGGACAAAGAGAAAAGCAGCTAATAATTGACATAATTGTCATATAATAAGCCAAATATACATCGAAATCTAAAGGAAGATTATTTAGTTATACATTTTATATATATTATCGTTGGTGTGTCTGTTACTGATTTATAATGATGAATTTGATTCTAGTAACCTCAAAATATTGATCCTCATGTAACGCCAGCTTGTAGTACACAACAGAAATGATTTCTGAATTTTTATTGAAATAAATTTTAAAATAACACTTTAAAAATTAACTTTACAATAGGTAATTAATATTAATACATTTAAAATAATTAAAAAGTGTTGCTGATAATGAAGTTGTTGGGCAGTGCCGAGAATTACAATTTTACTTACAGTACAAAAGGAAACACTAATTGGGGTTCAATTACTTCGTAAAGTGTTTGCTTAACGTAATCGCCGCTTTCAACTGTATTGGAAGATTTTGAAGCTTCACTACTCCACATTTCAATATTTGCCTCATAAAGTATTCAGGTACTCTGGCATCGGTTGTATAATTTGCACTTCCTTTAAGCCTACCCTGTGGTCTAAAAAATCGCAACTAAATCCCAAAAATCTGTGGCCATGATTTTTTGAGCAGCTGAAAGGCCACAAAATTTGTTGTGTTGGATATTAGATCTGAAATTCAAATGTTCACAAGCGATAATACCTCTGTAAATAGTATAAATACATACAAAAATGCAATAAAGTGTTATATACAAGAACACATATATTTAATTTATGATAACATTCATAACAAACCTTAATATAGGTCGCTAAGATTAACAATAAAAAATCTTCTTCTTATTTAAAAACAAAATTCTTAAAACAGCTTCACATATGCAACCCTTTATGCAAACAGATGTATACACACACACACACTCACACACACCTTCTTAATTAAAGTATTCCATATACACTTATGAGCAAAAGTATTGCATATTTGTAATTAATTTTTTGTACTACGTTAAAAGTTTGTTTATTTATGACTATTTTTGTCCCAACATATATACAATACAATATATTCTTTTTTGAATAATAAGAACATTAAGAAGAAAACATTTCAGATAAACATTCGGATCCCCGGTTAGAAAAAACAATAAAATGGGTGTGCTTAAAACCACACGGCAGAAGTGAAAACTTCGTCAAGGCGAGGTTAATAATACGAAATCCAACTTTTTTTTCGTTCTATATTACATTAGCGTCATCCTGCATCGACGAATTCAGTTGCTGAGATTTAGTGTGCTTCTTTTGACGATATTTCTTCACGCGCGCAATAGACAATTCCCTTTTTCGTTTTAATTTGTCATCGATTTGATTTTCTTCATCCATCCTGTGTAACAGAAAAGAAATAAATGCTTATAAATTCGTATCTAATGAGCCATTAAAGCAATGCTCTATTCTCAACGTTTCTGTTTTGCATTGGTATACAAATTATAGTAAATGCGTGTGGACGTTAATAAAAATGCTAAAACTTACCTGAGCGCGAAATATTATATTATATTATTATAGAGATAATGTCTCATACACACACAACAAATTTTTTGGTTAACCGTCCGCGAAGTTACCAATTAGCGAACGCAACACAGTCCGCGAAATACAATTTCGCGGCCGTTGCTATGGCAGCGGCCGCGAAATATAATCGCGTGGGTGTACGGACAACTTTAAAGGGTTCCTCGACGGAGAGATTTTCCGATACGCTTCTGGGCCGGATCGGACGCATGTATATATATATATATTTAAATTGACGATATGAATACTGGCTTTCGAGTCCCGCGCTGGTCTGATGCTAACGTGCCGACTTCTCACCCGTGCGGCTCGGGATCGAATCTGCTCGGGGACATAAATTTATTTATTCATTTAAATTTAAATTTAATTGAAATTAAATACCTCTAAAGGAACGAGAGAAATATATCATTTCTCTCGTTCCCTTAGTCGACTCGAGCCGACTTTAACCGAACGAGCGTTACATAGCCGGCTCAGTCTTGTTCAGTGCCCACAATCAACTCAACACGCCCAAAGAAGTTTAGACTTCAAAAAGCCTGGTATTCTAACATTTTGTTTATTGCGTTGCTTTGGAGATAATCTTAGGTTATTGAGACAGACCTACTCAGACTGTGTTGACATAAACGTCTATTTAGTACTGTCAGTGAATAGGGCGTACGCCTAATTACAGCGAGCTGAGAGCTGCTCTAATTATTGCCTTATCTGAAGTGGGTCTAAAGCAAATGAAAAAATCGGAATAGTTGCATATGCAACTGTTTACCTTATTCTGAAACGATATAGAGAAACCGGCAGATTCACCAGATGTACAAGGTCGACGAAGATGGACTACTGTTGGACAAAATCGTTTTCTGCAGATCATAGCTCTAAGAAATCGTTCTGCAACGGCATCTGAACTTAGTGGATATCTTGCGAAAGCTACTGGGGCGAATGTAAGCAGGATTACGGTATCGAGAAGGCTAAAGGAATATGGTTTAAAAGCAAGACGACCTGCAAAAGTTCCAGAATTGATTCCACAGTATATGACAGAAGATTAAACTTTGCTCAAGAACATTTAACGTGAACTGCCGAGCAATGAAGTAGTGTGATTCTTTTGTTATGAAATACGGATTTAACTATATCATCCAGATGAGCGTAACTTACTGTACAGGAGACGAAATGAACGTATTTCACCATGTACTTTAGTAAAAAATATTGCTTCTAGAGGAGGCTCAGTGTTGTATTGGGCAGATATAAGTTCAGAAGGACGTACTGACCTTCTGGAAGTTACTCAAAGCATGACAGGCGTTTGATACTTGGAAAATATCCTTCAATACCATTTTTACCCATATGCCGGTTTTATTAACTTTAATAGGTCAAGATTGATCCATGATAACCCACGACCGCACATTGCTAATGTTGTACAACAGTAAATTACTGGAATTGAATTGAGAGAGTGATCTGGCCTGCAAAGAGTCCGGATTGTAATCCAATAGAGCACGTATGGGACAACTGAAGGACAAACATTATGAAACGAAACCGCCTCCAAGAACTCTACAAGACCTATGAATAACATCTGGGGAAAAATGGCAACAAATTCCTCAAGAGCATATAGGAAATTTGATTTTTGGAAGGGGAAGGCGTATGCAAGCTGTATTAGATGTTAGAGACGGCAATAAGCAATATTAAATCTAACTTTAAATAAGAGCCAGCTAATAACAAACTGTTTGATTTATTTAAGGAATTGTTTTGGTGTATTAATGTCTAATAAAATCACTTCTTTATTAAGTTTTTGTTGTTACATAAAATCAGATAGATAAGTCATAAGCATTATGTTTACTCAACGAAGAATGAATAAATAAGAAAAGAGTAATAAATTATTTAATATATTCAAAACATGCAATACTTTAGTTCATAAGTGTAATTCCTAAATTTATTTACAGAACTTTAATAGAACACTATTGCTATGAATTAAATTGAAATGTATGATCAAGAAAGTGACACACCAATATACACGATCGCATACAGATAATGCAACTAAAATAAATAATTTTTTCCGTATGAAGAATTTAAAAAATGCTTATTGTTCATAGGTGATACCTTAATTGGTAATCTCGAGTTCACAGTAATAAGGATAAATGAAGGATATTTTGGCAAATATTTGAACACAAAATTGCCTTGATTTAGTTAATAGTTTCATAGTTCTTCTAGCTATTTTATTTATTAATATTTATATAGTACTAGATGCTATATCCTAGGATTCTAGAAGGAAATGTAAAATTATTATACATAATAGCCATTGATGGATACCATAAATACAATCGTAATAACCACACTAAGAGCAACAACAGAAATCACACTACTGATTTAATTTTTTAGTTACCAATGCCAGAAAATTATCAGAATTTTATCTTCATGGTCATAACATTATACGAATGGGAACAATGTTAAAATTAAAAGCTGTTTCATATATTTCCATTTTAATTTTGATTGATTAATATAAATTTCTGTGTCAGAGATCTCGTTCTTTCACAATAAATTAATTCTCAACCTAAATTTTTTATAGTCTAAATTAATGAATATTTTTATCGCATTATGTATTGAAAAAATATTGCTCTTCACATTGTTCTTGCACCTCACTCAATAAACTTTATAAATGAAACAAGCTGAGGTTGTTGAATGCAATTACAACTACGTATAATTAAATGAGTTCGAGCGAGTCATTCTCCTGCTGTTGCGTTGTTTTCTAATAATTGCGGTAAATGCGGCAGAATTAAAAGCTAAACAAAAACTGTAGTGTTTGGCAAACTTTCAGAGTAGAGCCGTGGCTGCCGCATATTACGCTGCTGTTATTGTTTACTACATAAGCGAGTGAATTTTAAACAGTTTGAGCATTAATATAACGTTATTTTTTAATTAATTCGAAAAGAATTCGGGTAAACATTGATTTGAACACTGCTTTACATTTTTACGTTTTTTTGTACTCTTTGTAAACATATTAAACTAAACGCTTGTCTCTTAATCGTTTACATGCGCTTTGTTCGAAATTAAACTTATTCTATAACACTGCATTAACACTTTTCTGTGCTAAAAATATGAGAAAAGTACCATGCACATACACTGCAATTATATACCCACGAAGTGAATAATTTCTGATAGCTTAAATCCCTTGAGAGTCTTGTTTTCGAATTATCGTACACTGTTTATTTATACCGGCAAGTTTAGACTGGTGCACTTTCATTTTCTGACGATATTTAACACAGTACTTTAAATTTCTTATTTCACTAATTAACTTTTTACGTCGTTTTGTTTCAACAAATTCATTAGAAAAAATGTACAGCATATGGCATTCCATACCAGGTTATCTCATTCGCGAAGTTTCAGCTACGGAGCTAATGCCAGAACATGAGATGAATCTTTTAAAAAGTGTTATTTAGGGGAAGGGGGTTAGTTGGTATGAATGCCATTTATATAGGATTTGTTTACAATGAAATACAGTCTAATTAATTGTCTATATAATTTATATTGAAATGAACAGTTTATCCATAAATGTAATTTAAATTCATGAGTAAATTTTTAATGCAAAACTGTTTATATGAGTAATTAAATTTTAAGTTTGGAAATTTGCTTACGTGAAACCATAGACACGTGTTATGGACTCATTGGTCATTCTCAGTAAGGTGCAGCCAGGGAAGAAAGTGCAAATATCCTTGGAGATAAAGCAAACAGACGGAAGACCATCAGAATGATAGACCGGTATTTGTAGAATAATGTCAAAATGATATGGTAGTCTGATATCCTGATGGTCTTTTGTTTGTTGCTTCTATCAACAACTATATTTCAATTTATTTCGTGGATATACCATACTGACGATGACCAACGAGTCTGAAACACCTACCTATGCTTGCAATTCCCCGGAATTTTCCGATATTTCTTTTTCTTGGATTGTTATCATTATTTCATTTAGTTGATTTATCACTTCTGGGGCGGAAGACACGCTGGTTGACAATGCCGCCGTTGTGATTGTATTGGTTGTTGTTCTGAGATCTGGGGATCTTCTTATTTTAAGCTACAAATGGCTGTCTGACAACCTGATAGTGTTCCATTTGTTGCTTCTATTTCCAAGGATACGCTTCTTTATTCCGGCTACACCATTTTGACGATGACCAACAAGTCTGAAACAGGTGTCTACGGACTTCTGCGGAGTTTTCCAATATTTTTATTTGTATGATTGTTATATATTCCTAATATTTTGTTTCTTGATATATATGTTTAAAAATAATAAATACGCAACAAAGTAGCAAAATTGGAAATAGAAAAGAATCCTAAAAAAGAAAATGACAACTATGAAGCTATTTATTCGTATTAACCAAAATACAAACAAGGGATTTTTTTCTAATAGGTTTGTGTTGGTCTTTGGTATATGGAAGGTGCTGAACAATTATGTATTCTGGGAGGGTATGGTAGAAAGCACATGTGATAATAATGTTGGTGCATCTATGTCATTATCAGTAATTCTGGATGAGAATCTTTCACTATATTCATTTCTACGTACAGTTAGGACTTGAAAACCGAATCAACAAAGTATTTTCCGATAATCCATACCTTTTGTTGGATAGAAGGCATCCTTCATGTAGGATATGTATTCTATCAAACACTTTTGAATGTTATGATTTAAAAAATCCACATCTATTTCATGCAATCCATATCGCAGACTTAAAGATATTATGATTAAATTATTAAAACGTGTGAAAATAAGCTGAAATATTGAAATAAATAAATATCTCTGGATATTTGAATGAGCTTTAAATTAGAACATTTTTGCATGACATATTAAAACACACATGCATTAAATATTTGAAAACAAAAGGCCAATTAATAGAAATATTGAAAAACTAACGTACTGATTTACTGTATTAAGCAAGATGCTTCTATAAAGTGCATTACACATTGGTGTGATACACGCATTGACATTTCAAACTTTTATTTTAATAAATTGGCAGCATGAAAAATTAAATTAAATATTGTTAGTTTACCTCGGTAATTTTTAAAATCATTGCCTTAAATCCCCTAAACTGCGTTTGTAGCATTATATTTGGATTGAGTTGCAGAAGTAGAAATTGTAAATGATAAAACTTTAATTAAAATGATAATATCAATATAAACATAATGAAAGTGAAAGTAATTAATGAAGAACACTATTTGGTCGTTAATATAAAAATATAGTAAAAAGAGTTTGAGTTATCCTAAAATATGATTTTTTGGGAATTTAATATTGAAGTTTTAGGACTTACGATTAACAAATTAGATATTTTGAGTACTTACGGAAATTGTTCAGCTTTTAGAAGGAGATATATAATTTTAATTTAATTTATTTATTTCACGCTTCAGATTTGCTTCTACAATCCCCAAGAAAACGTGGGCTACCGTTACAAGTTTGCTGATCCATCACAACCTAATCCAGATTTCAAACCCAATTATCATTGGGAAATAGTGAATTGGAAGGATTGCTCTGTCCGCTGTGGTGGTGGTACAGAAATAGGTGAACCTTCTTGCATTGAGGAAAAATTGGGAAAAGTTTCATCCAGTCGATGTAAAAATATTCCAAAACCAGAAATACAAACTCGTGTTTGTAACGAGCTACCTTGTCCTATAAAGTATGTAGGTCTAAAATTTTGATCGATTTTTATTTTTCATTTATATTTTAAGGTGGCGTACTGGAAAATGGGGTAAATGCGTAGCATGTAAACATCATTCTGGAGTTCGAGTAAGGGAGGTCGAGTGCGTTAGAGAATCGCCACACCCTCAAGGAGATGATGTATTAGTCGAAGATGACCTCTGTCCATCACCAAAACCTCCTTCAAGAGAATTGTGTAACTCAGGGAAGAAGTGCGTTGCCAGAAAAACTGATAATCTTGATTTTCCGAATTATTTAAAAGGCGAACTATGGTATCAAACAATTGTGGATATGATCAATATAGATCCCTCTGTACGTATACATATGCTGGTTACCATAGTATTTGAAATATCCATAACAATTAAGAAATCATTGATTTTTAATGAATCATGTCTATAAAAACAGTACCATATAAAAAATAATTAGCATATAGTTTTTATTATTACATTTTGGAGGGATATAGCAGAGAGAACATGTAATAGGTGGCTTACAGCTGCGTGCTTTCAGTTTTTATACTATCATGTTCTATAGCCATATCTGAAAAACAATTTGAGTAGAGGTGGATCTGAAAAATAGTAGGGGAGAGGGGAAATCGTACGCACCTAAGCAATATCTGATCTAAGTCAAGCGATTTAATTACTGTAGACTGCAGATTTGTCACAGTTGTTCACTTATATGTTCCCTTTAACAACACAATCTTCAATTTTATTTTAAGTTGAAAGTGTTTATATAAAATGGGTAAAGTTAAGTTTGTTTTCTTGCGTATTATTACCCGCCATTGCGGATAATGATACGCATTTGGTCGGGTATTGATACGTAATAGAAAAACTCTATTTGTAAAAGACTTTTTATTGAAAAACCGCTACAAAATATCCAAAATTCTAAAAATGTACACTTATATATATTTAAAAGTTATTAAAGAATTGCAAAACATATTTCAGAACTTGAGACCTTAAATTAAAATTTTGCTACAAGTTGTCTTTTAACAGAAGATTTTTTATAACAAAAGTCACATCTATAATCAACGGCAGAGCTCCACCCACTACATTCGGCATGTGCCCACAGTCCACAACTAACACATCTATACCATATCTCTCCATCTTTTCCAAAATCTTCACACACTAAGCATTCCTCTTTCTCTTTTGAATCCACATCCATGTTGACCATGTCGTCGAGTTCGTCATCATCAACTAGACATTTCTCGTCAATTTCGTCGTCTTCGGAACTGTCTGAGTCTAATTCCATATTTCTTTTATTTCTCGGTTTTTTGCGTACTGCAACCTTCTCCCTAATATCTTTATTCTTACTTTGTCGAACTGAACTAACTTTATTCATTTTTTGTTGCTTCTCTTCGAGAATCAATTTTAACGGCGTAGCAGTTAATATCTCCGACTTTCCCTTGTTCCTTTTTTTAGTTTTTCCATTCCCAGAATATGACGGCAATGGCGATAGTTCTGCAATGGTAACATTTTCTTTCGGTAAAGCACTATTCTTCGATTTCTCTTTAAAACGCGACTGATGTTTAGCTGGAACGTGAGAAGTTGACGGGACAGATGCTAATAGGCCAGAAGTTGACGGGACAGAAGTTGAAAAGCCAGAAATTGACGGGCCAGGATCAATCTCATTTGTGGAGTCCAAATCATCAGATACCGTAGGTAGATATTGACTAGCAGCTTCAAAGTCCTCTTTTGTAAATTTATCGGGATTGAATGGATAGATCCCAGTTGCGTTAAAACCTGATAAAGCCTTTTCCATAGTCGCAATTTTAACGTAGGCGTTATTAATATTTCTGCTAAATCGGGGAAAGTTATTTTCTCTTGCTTGCCAGTTTTTTAAAAAATATCACACTCATTATTAAACGCGGACTTAAATGGTCCAAAAATGAAGTGTCGAGAGGCTGCAAGCAGTGGGAGGTATGTGGCGGTATAGACAACATTACGATTCCATTATCTTTACAATAATTATAAATCAAAAGAGATATATGGCTATAATGGTTGTCGAGCAACAACAAAACAGGGTTTTCTGGACTTGATTTTACATGACATTCAAAATGCTGTAACCACTGAAGCCATTATCAGTAACTGCATAAATACCCTCGACTGGTCCATGTTTCGGGAAATATAAGGAGCGGTGGAATAAGGCTTCCAGAAGCACTCATTGCGCATATGGCAGTGACATTCTTGCCACGTTCCCAAGATATTTTTGATCCAAATTGTTTAACGCCTCTGGGTCCAAGTTGCTTAGTAGGCTTCTGAACAGTTGAAATCCCAGTCTCGTCAACGTTAAACATTCTGCTTGGTGCAAATTTATATTTTTCTAAGAGAGTTGCCAAGTTTGAATAAAAAAGTTTAACAGATTCTTCATTGAAAGCAGTTATTGTATTCACACTTGTTCCTTCAGGTTTTCTTAGGCTGACTTAGGGATTTATCTTAAGAAATGATTGCAACCAATCCTTGCCTGCTTCCTGACGGTTTTTATTAAATTCATGACGTATGCCATTAGACTCTGCATATTGAAAAGCGACTTTTCGTAACTCCACTGGCGTCAATCCATGAACCAATTTAGCTAACTTGAGAACATGATTAGCCACTTGTGTCTCAGTCTCAGCTGAGAATGTAGAACGTCTTCCTAATCTTGGGCCAGATCTGTCGTTAGTTCGCCTACGAGCTCTCAATGTTGCTTTGTGAATATTGAATGACCTAGAAACTTCTCGAATTTTTCTGCCAGAATCTATTGCCTCATGACCTTTCTGTAAAGTCTCCTCGGTCCAATGAGCGATATTTGTTTTCCTAACGTACTTGTTAGGCATCTGAAAAAAGAATAATAAAATTTTAATGTAGCAAACACAAGTGCTCCTTCAATTTTGGATACTTCGGGTAGTAGTACGCAGATTAATAAGGGTAATCGTACGCATCCGCGTATCATTACCCGATTGGACGCCATTATGCTTATTAGCTTCTCAAACAAACACAGGATAATATTCCCACAATAAATGTACGTCATTTACTTCAGTAGAGGCTAGTCTTTTTACTATAAAAATTAGAGCGACTTTCAAATAGATCTACACTACTTACCTTTATTTTAATCAGACACAAATATTATAAGAAAAATACCGAAAATCAATATGGTCGACTACTAACAAACACAAGAGAGGAACTGAAATGTATCGCAACAAAGTTGTTGAGACACGTGGCAGCCATGAGCCTATGCGATTAATGGCGATATCTAACGATTGCTTGAACGTACAGGTGGAAGCGTATAATTGCCCGCTGCGTATGATTCCCCGCCTCTCCTCTATGTTTTTAATTATGGAAATTTTAGACTCATCAGTCATAATGTAATGCTACGTGTAAGGTCTTTTTGGACGTGATTAGCTTAATACCAATACGTGAATGTTTAAATAAGCCAATGCAAGGATATAAATGAAAATTAGGTGCCCATTCAAGAAGGAAGCTGTAGTACATATAAAGAAGTATTAGCTCTACATCTTTCTTCGATTAAAGTGAACATAGATGTTCAACAAAAGAATAATCCTAAACTGCTTACTTGAAGAATTGTATAAATATTTGACCAGACACTGATCCGAGTTTTCATGGCGAACACTATTTGTAAACAATTACAGTTGCATACGATTATTTTAACCAATCTTGATTTAAGCTATTCCAATATTTACTGAGCAGATTTAATGTAGCATCTTTCTTCTAAAGACAAGGCGAACAAATAACTTAATGGCAGCTGTTTTGTATGTAATAATTATAAAAGCTATCTTAGGGAACGATACGTAGACCAAATATGTATTGTAAATTGTCGCAGTCCTAGTATTGGCCAAGTTGTTAATTTCATTAATGCTAGGAATGGATATAAGCAATAAATCAAATATGGTAATAAAATGAGACATTTAAGTACCTGATAAATATCAAATCAACTCACACTTAACCTAAGGATAATAATCCTTAATGATTAATTAAAGCACAACTGAATTTTCTGTGTTCATTTCTAAACAATCTAATCATTGCCTCTCCTACGTACATACTTTATTATATACCGGGTATATATTCAAACTTGACCACCGGTCATAAGTCACAACCGTTTATTGTACAACTTCGTTGAAAGACGTTCAGACGTTTATACACAATCTTTGTTTTAAACTTTTTGATCTAGCTCCCTTTAGAAAGACCGAGTCCCAGGAAGTATGTCTATGTACAGGGTCCGGCAGAATAATCTCCCACATTTTGCACCGCCACTGTGCCCGCGCCACTGAAGCGATGGGGAGCTTAGTGTTTTCAGTTGGTAGCACATGCCTTGCCGTTTTAGTTGTCATAATGATTTGGACGGGCGAACATCGTGCTGTCGTTATCCAACATTTTTGAAAAATGAATCTGTGATTACAACGCAACGAACTTTTCGTACTCACTTCGCACTGGGTAGACATGCTCCGGTTTCAGATCGCAAAATTATACTGCTTTGGGTTTCGAATTTTAGAGCCACAGGTTCAGCCTTAAAAAGAAAACCAACCGGTGGACCCAGAAGTGTTCGGACACCTGCAAATGTTGCAGCTATTGGAGAAGCTGTGGAACGATCACCTACTCGTTCAACTGCTAAACAAGCCGCTGCTTTGCGTTTATCAGATCGTTCGCTGCGAAGAATTTTACACGCAGACCTACACTTTCACCCATACAAAATGATGATCGCACAAGAGCTGAGTGAACGTGACTGGGAAAATCGTAGAGCATGTTGCAACGATATTCTTCAAAACATCCCACAAAATGGGCTTTTAATAACCAGTGACGAAGCCCATTTCCATTTATCCGGCTGTGTGAACAAGCAAAATTTTCGTTACTTGGCACGAGAAAATCCGCAGCAGCTCCTAAAAAGGCCACTTCACAGCCCATACGTTACTGTTTGGTGTGCTGTTGGGTCATTTGGCGTTTGGGGTCCCTATTTTTTTGAAGAGGGAGGCGTTACGGTTACCGTAACCGCCGATCGGTATATCGATATGCTACGTAATTTTTTGGACCCAAGACTTAGAGAACTTAACCACGCGAATGTGTGGTTCCAACAGGATGGAGCTACGGCTCATACGGCTAGAAGGTCCATGAACGTTTTAAGGGAGATGTTTCCAGGACACGTAATCTCATTACGCGGAGACGCTGGGTGGCCTGCGCGTTCACTCGATCTTGCGCCATGCGGCTTTTTCCTTTGGGGCTACCTGAAAGCGAAGGTCTTTGAACACCATCCCCGAACCATTGATGAATTAAAAGCAGCAATACGTCAAGAAATTGCAGGAATATCGTCTCAAATGACTGTCGAGTAATGGAAACGTTCAAAAATCACCTTCGAATGTGTATCGAAAACAAAGGTCGCCACTTGAAGTCTGTAATTTTCAAAACTTAATGAAAACAAATGGCAAACTATACATTTCCATTTAATAAAAAAAAAAATGTAAACAACATTTACAATGGCATTTTTATTAACGATTAAAATGTGGGAGGTTATTTTGCCGGACCCTGTATAATACTAGGCATAGCTTCAATTTATATCAACAGATTTTAGTGTTTCTTTATGTTCAAAATAATTTGAAAAGTACTTGACTTAGGTATAGCACATGCTAACGCTGAGTGTTCGTAATATTTTGCTTTTTAATGTTGGTCGTGTTAATAAAATCGCAGCAACCCATGGAATAACGTTAGCTTCATAAGTTTCCACGAACTATAATAAGAATCTCATCTCATAATAAGAATCCACTAAAAAAGATTATTTTTTATTTTAAATGGCTAGAGAGTTTTTTCTACTGAACCCTTGTATTTACAATTTTTATTATATTGACAATCCAAGTCTGTTGTACTCAGAAGCAAGAAGAATCAAAAAAAAAAGTAAATATAAGGGTGCTGGTATTGAAATATTCATCACCTGATGAGACTTTAGTAGAGCGAAACGATCGTACTGATTAAATATAATCTGTGTTGAACTCATTGTGAATTTTTATTTTATTTTTACTTGTAAATAAGAGTGTGATGTTTAAAATATCAAAAATGACCTCAACTTCTGGTATTTCCGAAAATGCTCATATGTTGAAAATATTTTGCTTAGAATTGCAATTGTGGATTATAACTTTATGCCAAGTTTAAAATTTTTAGCTTGATTGTGAATTGACAATGTTCTAAAGTCCGTCTTAAAAGAATCACATGCATATTGTTTACAACGAACGTGAAAAGGCAATTATGACAAATGTAAAAAAGTTTATGAATATTATTCTTTATGATAGGTCTAAAATTACTTTTGATACATAACATTTTGCAACATCTGAAATTTGAGGTCATTTCAATTTATTGGCGCATGTCAGTTGCCAACACGATTTAACCATGTATGCAAGTTTTACTAAATCTATAATTGCCGCTAATATAAAGTTGCAGGGTCTTACTTAGCAGCCTCAGTATTTCATCACCAAATCAACATTTCATCGTTTGAATCTGGCTTATAAGATAAACTTATAGTTTAATATATTAAATTTAATGTGTTCCAACATTTAAATAGCACGTCATCTATCAAGTTTCATAAAACTCATATTAGTTACGAGTTTTATTAATCACGAGCGAAGCGTAGCGGAGCGAGTGTTAAGTATAACGCGCGACTAACAAGTTTATAAAACGAGTTTCATACTATTATAGAATGTCTTAATAACTCCTTTGTTGCAGGTTAGAGAAGATATCGTCTTGAATTCTAGAACTATAAAACAAATTAAAAGAAATCTAAAAAGGCATTTACGTGCCCGCAATGTAAATACCATATGCGTAGGCTTATATGATACTGATTTAAAAACGCAATCTACCACGAACAATACAATCGAAAGTTCAACTAAATCGGCAAGTATCCAAGGTGACAATAAAAATATACTTAACGGAAGTAAAACTGAAAATAAGACTGCAAAGGGAAAGGGCGATAAAAAACTGAAAGTTAAAATAGGAAGCATTATAGAGGATCATGTTCAGCCTAACAATTTAAAAGTTATTGAAATAGATCTCAAAAATGTTCCATCAGGTAATATATCCGATGAGGTGTATGAAAAAATGGGAGATCAGATGTCGGATACTTTAGATTTTCAACACGAGAAAGTTATTACAGGTAAAGAAGCTGCGAAAAAAATGAAGGAATTTCAAAACGAAACTGCAGCAGAAAGATCAAATCTTTGACTGTGCCTGCATATATTTTATAGTTTTAAGGTCAATGTATAGTATATATGTATATATGTGTCTTCTATATGAATATATTTTATTAATAAAGACATTACGAATTTTCAGTGTTTTAGATATTTTTTCCTAATGATAAATATTAATAAAGCATGCATGAAATACTCACAATTAATTATTTCTTTTTACATTTTTGTATGTTTGGAAAGGGCAAATAATATTTCGTGCGGTAATCTTTATTTATTCCTTTTCTGATAACATAAATCACTTCATTTTTTTTTTGGTATTTACGAGTTGGTAAAATTTCGCCTTATAAACCTTAAGTACATAATCGTTTTACATGATGGTACACTTAGAACGCTAGGGTCATCAGTAGAAGCATATGAAGGTGCCTCTAGGTGACTACAAAACTAGAGGTGTACTATCAAACACTTACTCATCGCGATTTAGACATTTATTTATTATATCGTCAACTTGGAAACGTCTTCTTTCATTTCTTCTATCCCCAATGTCGTGCACAAATATTCAATTTCCAAAATAAGCAACACTCTATAATCATATAATCATACCTTACGTGCAACTATAACATTGCCAATATGATGAAATAACATTAATAACCTGTTATTTCAAACACATCTTTTCCGAAAGTTGAATAGTTTATGACGATGATATTTAAAATCACTACTAGCAAACCCGCGCTTATCCTAATGTCAAATTTGAAAATTAATTTAAAATCACTCAGGAGTGGAAATGGTAAAAAGTAAAAATCGCTAAAATGCAAATGGCAGCAACGTAAATCAATTACAGATACATTGCTTTCATTCAGCAGACACAACAGTTGCGCAACTGTTCAGTGATCATGTCCAGTAGATGAGCGCTCACTCTGAACATGTTCAGGAGCGGCCGCCATTTTTGTGAGCGGAAAAATTCTATGCTCACTTAGTGAGCGTATTCTGTACGCATGCGCCATTGATGCATTACAAGACCAACCTAATACATAATTTTGAAGAAAGTTACTAGAAAAGTAAGATACAACATATTAAAGGTAGGGTGCAGAAATAAATGTATTATAATATTGGAGTTCACTCAGTATTTTATACGGGGTTGGAAAAACTAGCCCTTCCACTAGAAACTACGTCAAACCTTAATGCAGAAAAAAAATTTATTATTATTGTTTATTCGGTTTAATCTCTAAAATTTTAACATATGGCAGCAATGAAAAGTATCAGACGTCAGACGATGACATAAAGGTGAGCGGTCCTGTCCAGCGAACACTCAACTGTTGTGAAGTGAACGGTTGGAGCGGGATCGGTCCCCAATCCGCCTGCTGAATGAAAGCATTGTACTGAAAGTAATGTCTCATCACTTTGTAATGAATGTTTAGAAATCTGAATTTATGAAGCTGTTACAAATTACCTCATAGGGATAATAATAAAAACTACGGCGGCGGACTCTGACATCTGCCTGCGTAGTTTAACAGAAATAATGTACGAGACCAGGTTCATACGTTACACAATATTTATGATTAAATATCATCTTTTGAACTTCTAATAAGTTGTCTCTTTTAAAAACCCAAATCCCTGGATGGAAATCACTTCATTTTGTGTAAAATTAACTGCCAAATTCTAGCTCTCTCTCAAACGCAAGAATTAAAAGAACTACTAGTCAGTACTAGAGGTGGGTCGTTCGCGAACGAACCGGTCCAGTGAACCGAATCCTAGCAGGGAACGGAGAGAGCCGGTTCACTAAATTTCATTGAACCGGATCTCGGATCACTTGATATTATATAACAAGTAGGGTAGGCACTACGCACTAAAATATTTATTTTTGTACAACATAACTCCATATTGTATAAATATAGAAAATAAATATCAAAATGTAAAAATAACTAAACAGCTTACGTATAAATCTAAATTCTACATCGATAATTTACAAATTATAATTTAAAAAATGATTTGTGATGTTTTTGCGGTTGTTAATCGACTTCTGTTAGTAATAATTAAGCTTCCGATAAATATGCATTTGCATAACTGCATATTCTAATGCATAATTAAGTCATTTTTGAGTTGAAATGCATATTTTAGTCATTTTCAGTTTTATCTGCATATTTCCCAGTTAATTTTTTTTTAAAACATAATGTAATGGTTTTTATGGGTCCGAAAAATAATAAACAATTCACTCACTATTTATTTTTGAAAGTCTATATTTAAAACACCAAATAAAAACATAATTCAAAATGAAATTAAAGAACACTCTTGAAACAAACGAACTATATATAAACTAAATTCAATAAAACTATAATTATTGAATCACAGTAACACAAAATACTATTTATGTACAAATTTATCTAAGAATATAATAGAACCGTCACCGTCCTTCGAAAATATATGTGGTAAATCCCAAACACCTTTTATGACCGATTAATTATCAATCCCAAACAGCTTTTATGACCGATTTTCAGGTACCCAACCCGCAAGGAGTGGAATATTCCATAACTTTGTTTGATTTTGAGAAGCGATCATCCCAAGTGTTAAAAATGCCGAAAGAAAAACGATCAGTTAGCGCAATTTCAAACCAATTTGTCAAAGACTTCAGCGATTTTACAACTGATGGAAGTGTGCTGTTTTGTAAATACTGTGAAGTGAGTGTAACAGCAACAAAAAAGTGCCAAGTGACGCAGCATTTACAAACCAGTAAGCACCAAAAAAAGAAGTACCGAAGCTTAGGAAGTAAACAGCAGATGTTAGTACCAGCTATATTAAAACCTGGTCCCAGTCGTTCACCATTTAACGAGGAATTGTGTGAAGTTCTAATTTCTGCGGACATACCGTTGGCGAAATTAAAAATGAAGCATTTAAAACCTTTTTTGAAAAGCATACCATGCAAAATATTCCAGACGAACCTACACTGCGAAAAAACTATGTTCTGCCATTATATAACGCCACAATACAAAAACTGCGGGAAAAAAGCTAAAGATAAAAAATATTTGGGTATCTTTACATGAAACAACGGATATAGAACAAAGTAGCATAGCAAATTTTGTTTTTGGTATTTTGAGAGTTGAAGAAGAAAGAAATTAATCATATCTGTTAACAATGAAAGTGTTGGCAAAAGTGAACCATACAACAATTGCCACATTTTTCAATGATGCGCTAAATTTTTTGTTGCCAACAAGCATTTGCTTCGAAAAAGTGCTCGTTGTGTGTACGGGTGCTGCTCCATACATGTGTAAAGCAATGAGTGGTTTGAAAATACTTTATTCAAAAATGACTCACATTACTTGTGTGGCGCATGGCTTACATCGAGTGGCCGAATTGGTTCGTTCCGTTTATACAAATGTAAATTTGTTAATATCATCGACCAAGAAACCGTTTTTAAAAGCACCTTCTCGCGTTGCCAAGTTTAAAGAAATTGCTGGTGATGGGATTCCACTTCCGCCGTCCCCGATTCTTACAAGATGGGGCACCTGAATTGAAGCTGCAAGCTATTACGCTCAACATTTTGAGTTTATTGCCCGTATTGTGAACGATTACGATCCTGAAGAAGCGAAAAGCATAGAGGATGCTCAAAACGCTTTAACACAAAGAGGATTGCGCGAAGATTTGATTTTCATTAGATTAAATTTTACTTGTATTTGCGTGGCTATTTTGAAATTGGAAACCAAGGGACTTCCTTTAGAAAACAGCATAGAAATTGATGAAAATGTTATTGATAGGTTAATTGAATTAAAAAAATTGTAGTTTTGCAAAAAAAAAAAAATTCGACAGTTTTAGATAAAAATACTGGATATCAAATTTTGAAAAATATTTCTAAGATTTTACAAAATGAGGAAACTGCTGTTGCTCCCAGTAATTTGAATCTCACTGACATAGTGGATTTATCATTCGCTCCTATTCGTGCTCCTATTGTATCATGTGACGTGGTATGATGTTTTTCAGAATTTAAAAATATTTTAGGTGATAATAGGCGTAAATTTATATTTGACAATTTATTACATCATATCATAGTGAAGTGTAATAGTAAACATCTGGAAATTTATTGTAAATAGACCAATATAACCTTTAAAAAATGTTTTATTTAAATCTAATAAACGATTTTTGAATGCATATTTAAATGCATATTTTTAATATTTTAGATGCATATTTGCATGCATATTTTGTACTTTTTTAATGCATATTTATCCGAAGCCTAGTAATAATGTTCCCAGGTTTACTAAAAATGCGCTCGCAAGGAACAGATGTAGCCAAGACACATACACATTTTTATACTATTTCGTAAATTCTGGGGTAGACATCTTTTCTTTGATGCCACCATGTTAGTGGATCTTGATGTCTATTCACGTCAAATTTAGTTTCTTGATGTCTATTGATTATCGTTTCATTTAGGTATTTATCAAATTCAATTATTTTGCCTGTTCTATGTCGGTCAAAGACGCATAACAGTACTTATTTGTTATTTATACAATAGTTCTCAAAAATATTCCTTTGGATAATAAAATAAAATATTTAATTTATTAGTTGTCTGTGAGATATAAAATTCTTACAAATATTTTTATTACACGTCCATCATACTCATAATTGTCATGTAATAATGCTATGAAAATTATGAAATGCTCTAGTTCTAATTACTTTATGTTCGATTGGCATACTCTTCAATAATTATAAATACCAAATGAATGTATAATTTAGTTTTACATATATTTTGCTTAATTTGTGTACAACAATCTGATAATTTGTCAAATTGGTGTGCATTATAGCTTCAAATAAATTGTTTGTCATACATTTTGTATAATTGGTGTGCGCGCAGCCTAAATTATCATACCGGTTCGTTTGAACTGACGACGCGCGACGGCGCCGAGTATTACATGTCCTACACGTTCATGAACGGTATGCTATTACGGATCCACACGGTTCAAATGAATGAGGAGCTGAACCGAGTGAGCCGAGTGAAAGAAATGAACCGTTTTTCCCACCTCTAGTCGGTATGCCTCACTAAGCTAGTACGTAGGGACCACGTACTATCATGTAAAATAAATTAAAAGAAAACAGTATTACAAACGAAAAGTTATATAGATTCTAAGAAAAAAGGCACATTTTGTAAGCCATATTTAAATTTTTGACTTTAAAAATTTACCTGTCAAATCAGGGATAATTAAATAAACTCTAGCTTGGATGGAACAATTAATAATTCATTTCTTCGGGGTTACATACAAATATTTTTCATTACAAATATCATGACATCATATCAAGTCCGTAACGGCAAGGAAATGGGGGAATCAGCAGCCCTTAATCTCCAAAAATTTTAGTATCAAATTTTGCCATAAACTTCACACACAAGAAATCCGACCAGTCCGGTAAAAATTGAAAGAGTGAAAGCAATATTTAAATTTCTGTGTAAAAACTGCAAGTTTTGAATCAGCCAAGTTAAGTCTATTCGAATTAAACGAAAAGCTGAAAGTGAACAAAGGAGAATTCCCTTGCTTAAAATGACAGCAACGCAGACGTCGGCAGAGGCCAATATATACTTTATCTAAATGAGGTTTAAATAAAGAATAATGAAATATATGTAAAACTTGCAAAGTAAAATGATTAAAAGCAAGAAAACAGGCAACCAAACTAAGAAAAGCATAATTATATTAACTTTCATAAGGAAAAAGTTGGAATAAAAACTCTGCCTACCCACAGATGGTAACAAATATATTAGTATAAAATTAAATACAGAAAATTAAAACCCTATGACCAAACTGAAGACTACGTCCCTTTAAAGTTTTGCAAATTGCTAACCAACATCAACAAAATATTCTAATATTAATAATTTACGAAATAATTCCATACTTACAATAAAGAATTATATTACAATATATTACCAAAAGAGACAAACTGAAAATTCCAATAAAAATGAATCAGAGAGTGTTTAGAAGCGCTTCTAATACAATTAAAGGGTATGTAAAGTATGCATAAAGGTCGATCGTACTTTAAAACTCGGCGCTTAATTTTTCAGTGGAAGGCCGTAAGTAAATATACTGCGGGGGCCAAATTTATAATCAATTTCAATTACCCATTATGTGGCATAAAGGTATTGTTGACCAGGGTGAGACAATCTCTTTGAATCTGTGTACTTTCAGTTTTCAATGTGAAGTTAGCGTTATAAAATGTTGAAAATATACGAGGGAACGTTTTAAAGTTCGTGAAATGGAGGGATTGGATGCTAGTGGGAGAGTTTCAATGCAATCTAGTTGGTTAATCCTTACAGATAGCTAAATTACTTAAAATAAACGAAAACCATATTATAAGATATTTGTATTTATCACCGCCACAATTAAATATTTTTAATAGTTAGGATTTTTAAGGATAAATACAAACTTATATTTTCAACCAGTACACAGAGAATATTATTGGTTTGTGTGGTGAAAATTTTCGATCCCGAGGTTTTTGCACATATCCACGTTTTGTCACCTAATAACAAAAAGTGGTTTCTCTCTCTGTCTGTCGTGTCAATGTGTATAATAATAATATCTTTATTGTCGTAAATTCAATAGAACATTGACATTATCATATAAAAAATTACACGGATCAGGTACAATATATAACACTAGTCAAGCTATAAAATCGTTCATGCTGTAGAAGGCTCCCTGCAACAGATAAAGTTTTAGTTGCTTCTTGAATGCACTGAGATTTGTACCGCTTAACGACTTTAAATTAGCCGGCAATGCATTATAAACCTTTACCGCCATGTATCTCGGAGATCTTTCTTAAATTTGGAGTGATGTAGTGGGAGAGAAAAATCATTACTGTGACGCGTCACCATAGTATTGTAGATATGATTATTGCGCCTGTATTTATCTGAATTTTTGAGCAAAAAGATAATCAATTCATAAATATATAACGAGGCAGCCGTCATTATATTCATTTCCCGGAACAGAGGTCTGCAACTACTACGTGAGGAAACACCCCTCATGGCTCTTAACATGCGTTTCTGAATAATGAAAATGTCGTTAAAGTATGTAGAAGATCCCCAGAAAATGATCGCATATCTTAAACGTGACTTGATACATCCATAATAGAATAATTTCAGGCTCTCCAAAGAGACAACCCTACTCAGCATACCAATAGCATACAACATGGGATTCAATTTTTTAGATAGGCCCACGCAATGCTCGCCCCAACAAAGACACCTGTCCACCGTCAAACCTAGAAAGACGGACGACTCACTCTCCGTCAATGATTTGTCCCCAAAGCTCAAACACAAACAGTAATCCAAATTTTTAGTTTTGGAGAAGTTGACAATATTTGTCTTATCTGCATTAAGAATAGAGACGGTTTTTTAATGACCAGGACTACATATCAGCAATCACACGCGATGCCAACACAACGAGCTCCTCTTTACATTTAGCTATTATTACACATGAATTGTCGTCCGCGTACTGTGTAATAGTACAATAGCTCATTTGATTCTGTAAGTCGCTGACATAAATTAAAAAAAAAAGAGAAAAAAAAAGAGTAGGGCCGAGAATGGATCCCTGCGGTATGCCCCTGCCCACAGACGCCAATTTGGAAACGTTACTCTTAATTGTGTCGCCCACCCTGCCAACAATAGCGGTAACGTGAGATCTGCCACTGAGATAAGATCTGAATAAGCCGAGCGCCGCCCCCCTAATGCCATAGCGTTCCATTTTATACAACAGGATATCATGATCCAACAAATCGAATGCTTTTGTCAAATCAAAAAACATTCCCACCGCATAACAATCACTATCGACTGCACAATATAAAGAGTCTAATACATTATACATAGCGTCTTTCGTGGATTTGCCAGATATGAAACTAAACTGGGCCGAATTAATTATTTTACATTTGATCAAAAATGACTGCAGACGCAAGTTAATTACTTTCTCGAAGATCTTACTTAATGCCCTGTAGCCAGCAACATCGCCACTAGATTTACCCTTCTTCCAACACGATATCACCTTAGCGATCTTCAATCTGTTCGGAAATATTCCGTTGATTAGTGATAGGTTGATTAAATAAACCAAAGGTTCCACTATATGGTCAATGACCAGAGATAATAAACAGTATGGAATATCATCCACACCGCTAGACTTCTTAGCGGACATTTCCCTAATAATCCTTCCAACTTCCAATGCATCAGTCGGTTCAAGAAAACAACCCATAGCATTTGGCCCGATACTCACATGCCCCGCTCCAGCATCATAACACCGCCCCTGGGCTGAGCCACTAAAATAAGTATTCAGTAAATCAGCCACAAGTTATGGGTCAGTGAAAATTACCCCCTCCCCATCGCAAAGCTGAGTTTCCCAATTTTGCTTCTTTTTTGTTTCTCTGTTAATGATATTCCAAGCAGTACCAAGTTTATCGCTAGAAGAGCCAATTTGCCCACTATAATAATCGCGCTTAGTATCACTAATTAATTCGTTGTAACGTTCTTTGCTCATTTTATAACAGTTACTTACGTATTCGTCATTATGTGTTTTAGACAATATATATAAATCTTTAAGATTACTGGCCATCTGTCGCAGAGTGCTATACCACGGGATGTGAGTGCTTGATCTAGTTTTAGATTTTTTTAGTGGAAAAGATTCATTGAAACAGCAAAGAAACGTATCATAGAAAACATTGAAATCATGATCCAATTCCGTGGTCTCGAAAACTTCCCTCCAAGACTCATTTGACAACATCAACTGAAAACTCGCCCTACTGCCGTCAGTGAAACAACGCCTTTCAGAGAACAATGGAGGCTCGACAGTGTCCTCACACCGACAACCCATCGACAACAGCTGATAACAGTGATCCGAGATATCCTCATCACCCACCCTAATACTCAACTGTGATGCGTCAATATTTGCAAACACATTATCAATCGATGTAGAAGTCAAAAAAGTCGTTCTGGTGTTATCCTGAACAAGGGGGATCATACCAAATGACGCAAATAATTCCACAACACTATCAGACAATCTGTTTCCCGCATGAAAGTTAATATTAAAGTCTCCACACACGAATATTATATTTTTCAAAGGGTTGCCACATTCAGGAATCTGTAGCAGCTTATCCCGAAAAACGCATAAATCACCCGAAGGTGCCCTATATACACAGATAATAAGTATACGTATCCCATTTCTTTTAATAACTATACCGCAATACTCGAAATCTTTTTCTATCGGGTTAACATCGCAAATCAGTGGCATAGCCCCAACACCATCTTTGGCAAGCACTAAAACCCCACCACCCCTGTTTTTCGTTCGGCAAAGTGCATTCACTAAACGATAATTTGAAACACCCAAATATTGTAATTCCGGATCCACAAGCCAATGCTCAGACAAACAAACTATCGGTGGGTACTTTAGAGACTGAAAAAGCAAATCCAGTCTATCCACTTTATACTTAACACTACGTACATTTAAATGAAAAACACCCAAGATTATGCAATCTTTACTGCATTCAGTATTGATTGAAAATTTGACCCCCCCACGTTTGTACCCCGCCTATTCGAAGAAGCCTCCAAAGCACCAACATCGGGTACAATATATATCAAATTACTAGACCTATTGCTACATGAAACAGCAGAAGCATAGTCATAATTTACAATAATACTTGCTACATGATTGACCAACTTAGCTTTACCTGATCTGCGATAATGCAGACCATCGTGCGATCTATCTATTGCATCTGTAATCAAATTAGTTTCTACATAGGCGCCTCCTTTATAATTATTGAATATATTATAAATAGCACAATTAAAATTATAAACATTATTGTTAAGGTTTGCATTATCGCTATCGTCAAAATATGGTATAGACATACGTATGTGCAACACAATAGATGCCAAACGGTAAGAGGTATTAATACCAAACTTTGTATATATAAATATATCCTCCTCTAGAAATCTGATTAGATTTTCAGTAAAGTCGGTAGACTGGAGGAAGTAGTCTACTTCAGAAAAAAAAATCTAATTTGACCAATATATCAACTACTAACTTTAGAGAAATTTCTAGGAAATATAAAAGAATTAAAATGAACATTGTTAATAAAATAAATGTTTCGAACTTTTTACCGGAAGTAAGTCTGAGATTTTTGTAAATATCTGGCAAATCATACTTTCTAGACCGATATGAAGAGAGTATGAAAGTTTTTAAAACCAGACTTTGAATAACTTTTGTATAAAAAGAAATTAAAAAATCAGACCGGAAGTAGCACGTCTACGCGTACATAACAACTTTTTGCAAATATCTTACAAGTTAGGCGTTCTCTAGAGATACTTCATATCTATAACTTCATATTTATAAGATCACATTATAATTTATCCAGCCATATTTGAGTTACTTGCACTTCATTTAACTTTTCTATAATATAGAAACAGAAAATAATTATTAATTCAAGTGCCAATGGATGTGCAGTCTATGTCGGCAATAATACAAGATATACAAAAAATGAATTATAATAATAATAACAATAACCCACACTTAGTTTAAGCGCCATCAGCCATGTGTCTTCATTATGCACCAGGGGTGCAGTTTCAGTTGTCGTCTATCAGCATTTGCCACTGCACTAATAAACTCCTCAGCAAAACTTTCAAACAAATGCCTATAGTTAATTAACAAATATAGTTATAAATGTGGTACTCTAATGAAAGCTTCAGTAACCTTTGACGATTTTGATAGATGTAAGTTTTTTTCCAATCATTCTTCAAATATATTACTATTCATTTCATTATGGTACTCCACCAGTTCTTATACTCTCGAAAACGTTCATTATTAAAAATAGATTGCCATTATAGTAAGAGTGATGACACGAGATAGGAAATCAGTAGAAACCAAATCGGCCATTATGTGAGTACCCTGTGGGTATCTGTCAAATGGTAAGATAACAACTAATTTTCAGTATTATTAAATATGAATTGATAAAGTAACCTAAAATTTGCGTATTAAATGAATATGCATTTAAAAAAACGTGATATATAAATATAATAATGTACCTGTAAAATACATTTTTACACAATACATCATGATGTGGGCACAATTTGCATCAACCTATCAGAACTAATCTCAGATGTCCCCACTTTGATTATAAAGTCATTCTAATTAAAAATCAAGGCCAACTGGATCTCGCTATCGCTGCGCGATATAAGGCTGTCAAATAACTTTGTTTACCATTTATGAATTTGGTTCTGCTAACCTCAAAATATTGAACCTTAAGTAACGCCATCTACTAATAGAACAAGTAACCCAAACACAATGATTTCTTCATTTTTATTAAAATAAGCTTTAAAATAACATCTTACACATTAACTTTACAATAATTAATATTATTAATAGTTTTAAAATAATGAAATAGAACGAAATAAAATTAACAAAGTGTGCTGAAAATTAAGTTGTTGGGTAGTTTCAGGAATAACAATTTTACTTGCATTTCAAACTAATTCTAACATTTCAAAAGGTAAAACTAATTAAAAGAAATATAGAATATTTCCGAGTAACAAAATGTAATATTTTCTAAACTAATTTTTTCTTTGTATATTTTGATCCATATTTGATGTACTTTTTTCCACTTCGGCACTATTACAATTTAATAATTTTATTACAGTGACACAGACTTTGGTGCTGCGTATACCAAATCTGAACAGAGCAAGAGTTGTTTCAACTCTAATCACGTTCTTGTCGACATTTACGATAATAACATGGTGAGTTATTGGTAAAAATTACAGCATTTTAATAATTACTATAGCATCTTTATTTATCCAAAAGATACAAGTATAATTATAAAAATTGACAATGTTGAAATATTCATAATAAACCCACTTTCATCCGTTTTAATTGTACTAAATCAGGCCTGAAACACCTTAGAGTTCACATATTCAAACTATTATTGTTAATATTACTGACCAAATGACGTGCACCTTGATTCACTTCGGCTCGGCTATTTGTCGATTAGAATTTTAAATATATTCACTTTACACATTTACAAATCTTAAAATATAAATTTGACCTAAAAATGAAAAAAATTATAGCTATTTACCAAGAATTTTCCTTATATTTTTCGAAATACCTTGAGAATTACTTACCTGTTAGTACAGACTATTTTGGTAAGAACTAAATGACCACAACATCCACGTTTTTTAAGTGGAAAAACTAGATATATTTTCTCTTGGTACTCGCCGTAATTTCCAAAATATATCTATTATAGTAAATATATAGCTCACATTAAATGAAACGGCTGAATGTGTGTAGTATTCGAATTTAGGTTGAAAAGAATAGACAAAAATGTCAAATCAGTCAAATGTCAATAAAAGTAGGCTCGATGTAATCCAATCATATTGTATATTTTTATCTCGTAATTTTTAAAATGCTCAGCGACTACAAAGTTTATAATGCTTTGGATAGATGGCATTACTTACGGATCGATATTTTGAGGTTATCAGAAAAATCTCGTTATGTGAAGGCTTTATATCGCGCAGGGATAGCGAAATCCAGTTGATCTTGTTAAAATGAAACTGCACTTCATCTACCGTATAGTATTTTTGACATATTCATCAAATTATACTAGTTTCAACCTTCTGCCAACTGTTTATTTAGGATATATCTCATTTAGTGTTCATTATAACTGCTGTTGTTCCCATTATTGGAGATTGTAGTTTCGTTTTATTTAAAATTGTTTTTTGTTATCATAAGTGTACCAATCGATGACACTGTTTGTATGGTGAATTTAAAAGTTTACTTGGATCTGAAATATTACTAATATTGGTACCGTACTTAAACGTACAGATAGTATTTAATCACGGAGTAAAATATAGTAAACCATCACAGACTAAACAATCCAGACCGGCAACTTAATCCTAGATTTTATCCAAAGAACTCATCCTTGTTTAGCAAACGTAAATTTGAATACTCTACCATCTCTGTCAGATTCACTGAACTTGGAGATAAGATGGCGCTAGCGTCAATTGAAATGTTTGTTATGCTGTGGTTATATGTCATTCAAAACTACATTTCAAATTTGACACGTTTGACATATTTTTGCAATCCTTTCTCGTACATGGTAATAATTATATGTTTAATTTTATTATGTTTTATTGTATAAGTATATGTATCAATAAAAACTATTATTATTATATCCCTATGTTTTCCTTGACAGTTTTCACTTATTAGATTATTATATTTCTCTTAATCTTATATAGAGTAGTAGTTTATTGTGTAATAGGTCACCGTAAGAGGGATGTTATAATACATGGAAGTAAAAGATTAATATTTATATTTCGTATCACATATTTAATATGTAACACCACAAAATTACACATAAGATGCTCAAACTATGGCTATAATTGTTACTGTAACTAATATTTATTACCATAGTTTTAGTAACTTTTGTGTATGTTTTTGTTACATAAATAACGTATTTAATAAGCGTATTCTAAAAACATGCTCATTTCAAATTTCGCGCGAATATGCTGCTAGCGCCATCTTCGTACCAAGTTCACTGATGTGTAACAAGGATAGAAGATCTTGGATATTTTTTTTTCAAGTAGTTGCCGGTCTGGGTTGTTTAGTCTGTGTAAACCATTGCAAAAATGAATGAGAATGTTCACATGTTATGGCGTAGCTTAGTTATGTTACAAAATATGGCAGAAATTGGATATTTATTTTTCTCTATTAAATTTGCCTACCCAAGAATTAAGAAATCCCTTAAAAACAAGTACTATTTTGGCGCGATATTTGAATCACTCCTTTTTATTCTGAGACAAGGTATAAGCACCAGTAACTGTATCATAAAATGCAGTTTTAGCAATAATTACCAATTCTTATATACATTACATCAGAGATCAGCAGGTCATGTATATCAGCGTATGTAAAGCGATACAAATATTTGGTGTTAGATAACTTAACATTTTTTTTAATCATGTCAGTCATAAGGTTGTATATAGTAGGAAGTTTCGCACACACCGATTGCATGTGAGCAATATTATATATAGCAAAAATAGCTACTGACAGTAAGTATGTAATATTTGGCACACAAAATTAGCGCCGCAATGCTTACTAACCAGTTGAGGAAGCTTAAGAATTCATCAACTTTCATGAAACAACAGATAACTATTTAGAAAAGAATTCACAAATCATTCTTTACTTCAGTACCCTACATAAACGGTACTATTTGCTATATTATCTAATTTTAGTAATCCACTCATTAATATGGTCCCTAATGGAGTCACTATCTGACAGCATTTGTGTCATGTTAAAGTCTTTTCAATAATGTTACTGCAGTTTAATTTACTCCATCTACTGTCATGTGCCACAGTATAAAATCAAGTCGTGCTGTTGAATTAAAATACTGGTGTCAAATTGACATTTTAAAACTGTATGCCCAATTGTCAAGCTTATGACTGCAATTATATATATGCACATATTTTTATTTTTTCTTATACCAGCGAAGTACACGTTTTGCTATCCCCAGCTACATGGTAAGTACACTTAAAGTATGTTGATTTTAAAAATGTGTAAAAGCATACTTTTTCGCATTGTAATTGCTGGACCAGCGAGATGGTAATAGATTGATGAACTTAAAATTATGTATATTTAATTAAATTCTAGGACTTATTTTTAATTATTATAATTAATCTGTAATTCTGTAAGGCAGATACACAAGAGATATTGAAGACTATCAATTGGCTTTACCTCATAAATTAACTCATCATGGCAATTTTTTATCTTTTTCTTTACCTCATTACTTCAAACATGAGGATCATAATAGGAGGAAGCGCAGAAGTGTAAATAATGCTGTCAATTACGGAATAGTAGTCGACGGAAGGTATCATCAATTGCTCCTTTGGCCGAATCACAAACTATTATCACCACACGCCTTCATTGAACACAGAGATCCTGATATTGATCTGGAGAAAAGGAAATTAAAAATTCTCAAAAACACGAAGGTATGCCATTATAATGGCAAAGTTAAAGGAATTAAGAATTCCAGAGTTGCTTTATCTACTTGCGATGGGTTGGTAAGATTTACTTAAACTTATGTAAGTTAGGTTGAAAATTTAAATTTGTAAATATCTAGGCTGGTTATTTAATGATAAACGGAAAAAATTTCTTTATTGAGCCCCTAGAACATCACGGAGCTAACAAAAAGGGTCATCATATGCATATTATTCACAAAAGAGCAGCCACCCATCCCTCTAGTGATGGTAAGTTTTGTGGAACATCCGATGAGTGGGTACACGGATGGAAGGAACGCCTTACCACCGAAAGAATTAAAAAAGAAACTCCTCCCACTGACTATAAAAAGCGAGCTATAAAGAGTCTCCACAGGTATATGGAATTATTAGTTGTATGCGATAGATATTTCATGGAGAACTATCAACATATAGATATTCAGAACTATGTTTTAACAATCTTCAATATGGTATGTACAATTCATATGAATTTTATGTAAGAGTATATTATACGAGTATCTATTTCGCTAAATTTTAAATAAAACAAGCATAATAATTAATATAATTTTAACACCTCAATATTACCAAAGGAAGTTGTTTTCTTATAAAGTTGATGTGAATGACATAAAAAAAATTAATGTGATTTGGCTTGTCGATTTTAGTGGTTGTTGTTGGTATACATTTACCGGATTCTGAGCTGAAACCGTGCTTTAGATTCTTATGCTTAATAGTGATCAACATTTTCCAAAATGGAAATATTCTCGAGAATATTTTCGAAAATATTCACCACTGTTAATCATGTGCCTATAATAACTTTAAATTATATTAGCAAAATATAAACACCTTCGGATTATCTACATCAATTCATTAAAATAAATTGAGTGAAGACCATAATTGAAAAATAAATTTATTTTGCTTCTTTAACCCATTTAGAATCGCTATTAGAAATTTGAGGAAAAACGCTACTGATGTTATATAATAATATTTATTTGATATTCAAAAACATTTTCAAATATTATACATATATTTGAAAAGTAATTCATAGTTTTTTTAGGTTACATTAACAAACATTGGGACTATCCATGAAATAAGACATCACTTATGATAATCTTTAAAACAGTGCAATGAAATTTTGCATTCTTCACAAATTGAAGATCTTCTTACGTACACAATGAATGTTCTATTGTATTTAATTTAAGAGTGGCGTTTACCAACAAATAGAAACTTATGCAACTTATATTACTCGCGGGACGGGTAGACGCAAGGGTGTGTAAGTAGGTGGAGGTTGACGATATTCGGTTCTGTCACAGCGCTTCGGTTTTATTTACAAATTCTGTCATAGATAAAGAAATACTATGATAGGAAACATAATGTATAAAGAATGAGTACTTACGGAGCTGTTGATATTGTTGATGTTTTATAATAAACCAATTTTCGCTTACCCATAACTGTTATATTATTATACACTCGAATATTATAGGTATATATGACCTTTAAATGCGAGTGACAGTTTGTAATTAAACGGTCACTCGCATTTAAGTCTGCAATAGCCGACCGATTCCAATAGATTTTCGTCTTCACTAGGACCGGTAGAGATACCTTAAAGTGGGGATAGAGGACGCAAAAAACTACGTGTAAAATGTGTGTGACAATGTTTACTGTTTTTTATCTTTAAAAATAATTACATAAATTTGATTTTTTCTTTATATCGTACATTAAATGTGCAGCTGGCGCGTAGACGTCGTTTTTTTTCGTTTGTGTACCAGCCTTAGTTAGTAGACATTAATCAAATTCATGCATTTTTGTGGTTATTTCTAAAACACATAACTTTCTTAAGAAAATAAATTAGTACAAAAACTGACCTTGACATTATAAATTTATGCCTTTTGCATCACTAACCCACATTTGAGATTCTGCAATTACAAAATGAGTTTAAAAAACGCGAAACGGCGATGCCTTAATTTTCGATAGGTAAACGCCCCTCTTAATGTATTTGTAACACACGTTATACATAAATTTTATCTTGCTGCACTCCTTCTCCATATCCCACACTCTTTCGTGCACGCGAGGGGGATTTTTTTTCTATACGTATTAATATATAGATAGTACCTATATTAAGTTGCACAACATACAGTTATATTTTAATTTGACAGTAGCAGAGAAATGTGATTAAAGGAAGACGTGCACCCAATATCAAAAGGGTAGCCTACGTTTAAATTAGCGTTCTCTATAGAGCGTAATTAATTCTAAGAATAATTGAACCTCGAAAATAAAATAATTACTTAATTAATGCCGAATATTCAAGACAATTTTTAAGACAAATTTGAATGGAAAATATTGATCAAAAGGTTTTTAAAGGTAGTGAATCTAATCGTACCCAACAAGAGCAAACATTTAAAAAAATGGATTAAAGCACTAGCCGGAGCCAGAGGCAGTGAGATTAGTAAAAGAGAATAAATAATTTAAAAGTAAAAGCCCATACTATACCCGCCCTTGCTATTCAATTTATCACATATTCAGAGTAAATTATCGACCGAGATCGTTGCAAGCCGAAGTCTCCATCGACTAATACCAGGAGAACCCTACGATCGATGATTATCTCACAAATTTGATTTTTTTTTTGATAACTTAATATATGATTTTACTAATGACTTTGATAGCATCGATTATTCGTTGTTTCTAAAAAAAACTCGATGTTTTCAGTTTTTGAAATGGATCACTCAAGCTGTTATTACCAATTTTTTTATTCCAGTTTATTCTATTCTAGTCATTTTACAGCTACATCATGTGTACAGCAGGAGTGAAATCTTGGTCATTGATTGTTTCTGATCTTTTAAATTACATGAGCTGCTCTGCATTAGTATGTGATCAGAAAATATCGACAACTGTCATTTACTTCAGGGCAATTTGCATAAAATTTGGTTTACATCTACAAAATAAAATATTCTTAAATGACGTACTCTAAAATTTCTGACATAACCATTTTTGATTTCCATGTAAATCGACTTAAAATTATAATACCCAGATATAAGCATTTCAAAGAACTGGGCTTACTCTTCGAATCTGTTCTACGATTTACGGATTATATTTTTTTAGTTTGCAGTCGACAACTAAATCATTTGGTTCATTGTCCCCTCATGCAGAAATTTCAGTAATCTACTGGTTGTAGTGTCGATTTATAATGCCTTTGTTAGAAGTAAATTGGAGTACGTTGCTATCATATGGGATTCGATTTATTTATATCAAGAAATAGTAGCAGAGGGAGTGCAAACGCGTTTCTTAAGGCTGTCTTCTCAGTTTGATAGAACCCCGATTTTAATTGGACGCGTCCTATATTTCTCCGATTTTTGTATACCGACATACGTTTTGGACTGTCATGCTAATCGACTAGACATGGTCATTCAAATCAACGTGGACTGTGAATGGGGATCGTAAAACCCTTATCTACAAAGAAGACGCGTTATATTCAATTGTACGTCATTGATTACTTTTACATGTTCATTCACATAACTGTATTAGGGAAACTAAAAAAGTTACTTTTTAAAATTATATTTGAGGGCTTTTATTTCATTAGTTTAAATGGAAAATGTATATATTGATCGTAATACAAGCATTTATGAGAAATAAACACATAATTCCGTTTCAATATTAATTTTCTCCCTTACATATTGTAACGAAACCAGTAGACATCCGGGCAACGACAAAAGAAAGGCAGACTTCCGAGCGACAATAAAAAAAGGTTGTAAATCATCTCGACGCGACTGATAAACATCCTAAAGCAATAAACCATCCACTTGCGTTGTACTGCAAAGAGACAGAATGTCTGTCGAATGTTCTACAAACATCGAGAGGGAAATGGAGTTTACGCGAATGCTTCCAGATGTTTCGTATGTGTATATAAGGCGGCTGGGTCACCGATGGATGATTAATTCCGGAATAAGAAAGTCCTTAAGTAGTCTCGTGCGGAACAGTAAGATAAACATAAGAAACATATAAATAGTTCCTTAAGTGGTAGCCGAAGAAAAGACATAAATATTAGAGTGTTATATAAATAGAAGTGATATAAAAACGGTGCAGTTTATATTATAGTGAAATAAAGATATAAATATTACAGACATATAAATAGTACTGGTAAATAAATACCTGTCTTAATTTAAATCGTAGTAGTTTAAGTGTGAATATTAGTTTTATATTTTTACATTGTAATTAATTTTACGTGTATGAATATACAGACTGTTTTAAATAAATAAATTGCACGAGTTGTTTATTGCAAACCCGAAAACGTTACAATATTTTTAATAGACTAACAGTTCAATTCGGTGTTGGCAGATAAATCATATGTGTCAAAAAGACGTGTGTTGTGTTTATTTTTGCTTGATTACGTTATAAAAGACAGATGTTGAGTCTTAGAGCATTTCAATACTAAATATATTACGTTATAGTTATAGTCCGTCTCAACCTTATTATGCAGTACAGGTCTTATGGGAATTGATTTCACGGTTGCCAAATCGTCTCATTGTATAATGTCGTTACAGTTCCGGTTCAATATCTGACATTTTTTGTAATCAAAACATAACCTATACGACTGTTTGTCATTCAATTGATGCATACGATACTGCATACAAAAAATTAATAGTAATTTGAAACACTAAAAGGGGAGAATATATGGGAAGATGGATTAGTTAAAATATTTGTAATAATATAATCCTTTGGGATTGTTCTGTAAAAAAATATTTAAAATCTAACTGAATATTGTAAGCCAGAGTAAATGAATTAATATTTCAAAGAAACACTTAAGGTAAACAATTTTCTTCGTTACTGAATATTGACATCTTAGTCAACTATCCACTATAAATTCAGGCCAAGACAAAGTTAATCACAAGTTTATTTTTCATAAAAAACTTTTATATTTATAAAAACAACTTAAATAATACATATTTATGAAAAGAATAACAATAACCATTTAAAGACACAAATTCCTCAGAAATTCATTTTGCAAAAACATATTTTCCTATTTATCAGAACAAGTTAATAATACATGATAACATTTATGAAAAAACTAACCATGACCATACTAAGGAGTAGTTACACATATTGTTTTATTTTTCTTCATCACTTAAAGAATCTTGATCTGATGATGAATGTGTGACGTTAATTATAAACTCTTCAACATCGTCTTGCAAGTTGGCAAGTTGGCCAATGTAATTCCGCCAGTTGTTCACTGCTACATTCTGATAACCCTTCACAATTAATTGTTCAATATCTCTTTGTTTGAATGTCGTATTGTGCATTTCAACGTAGTGCTTAACTTGTGCCCACACCATTTCAATTGGGTTTAATTCACAATGATAAGGTGAAAGCCGAAGAACATAATGCCCTTTATTCTTTGCAAATTCATCAATTTTGTTTGTCTCATACTGAGACCTCCAGCATGAATTAATGGAAATCGAGGCCCAAGACCACTTGGTGCTGAGTCCTTACGTAAAAGCTTGTCGACTGCTTTGAACAGAAACGTCAGTCCACTTTTTATTTACCGAGTGTCCTGCATTCACTCATGATTCATCAGTATATATTATAGTTCTACCTAAAAATAAAACAATCACAATCAAACACAAGCAAATAATAAATTGCGTAATGAACATAAAAGTATAACAAATTAAATGATAAACTATACCTTCGTCTCTGAATTTTCTGATGTCTCGTAAGTATTTATGTCTCCACCTAATGATGTCATCTCTTTCAATAAGAATACTCTTTCGTCCCACTTTTTAAAATTCAAAACTCATATCATGTAGCAATCTGTAAAAAGTATATGTATATGTATATAGGTTATCACGTTAATCAGAATTATAGATCTAGGTATGCATACTTACTTTTAAATGCTTGAAAAAGATAATATGCTTGCTAAAAAGAACGATTTTACAGAAATTATATATAGATAAATTAAAGATATGAAAGTTTACACACTACGGCAAAAACTGACAATTGACAGCAACGATTACCTACTCATATACCCATCATATACTTTGCATAATAGAACTTGCAACAAGGCAACCGGATATAAAGATGTCGTTATTAAGAGACTACTAAAGATAATAAGAGATGCAATATCCCTATTAAACCTGTACTGCATAATAGGGTTGAGACGGACTATAGTGTATTGTGAATATTACTTTTTTTTTGGTTATATCAAATTTTACTGACAAATAAAAATAGATCCGGCAACATAAACAACAGGAGTCGTCATAGATCTGTATGACGTGCATTTGATTGTAATGCTGATCAAAACTGTTCCATGTTTTCACTTTAAAGTTTCTTTAACAAAAATATTTATTTAATTTTCCAAATCACCGGTTTGTGAGAATAATTTTTCGACTCTTTCAAGGACGTAGCTAAAATATCTTTTAAATTATGATAGTGTCGTTATTTTCCTATTTCATTTTTTACTGTTTTTCTGCATATATTTTTGGAAAAAGGACCACGCTATCATGTCTTTTATTTTCTTTTTTAATAATGTAAAAAACAAATTGTTCAAATATTTTAAAAAACAAAGTTAGGATTTGGAAGAAACAGATTGAGGTATTAAACTAAAATGGCGTCAAATTTAAGTTGTTGCAAAATTTTACCTGTCAAGTAATATAACCTACAAAAACCATTTGTGGACTATCATAAATAATAATTTTCATACACCTTTTGACATTCGTCATTATACTTTTGACGTTTGTTATAATTGTCATGTATACAATTTAAATTCGTCATTATACTTTTGACATTTGTTATTATTGTCATGTATACAATTTAAATTTGTCGGTAATGCTTGCCTACTAAAGAGTATACAAAATATAGGTGCAGAAAAGTAATTTTTAAAAGTTTTGTTTATAATATTAAATTTGTGACATTGAGTCGTCGTCTTTAGTTCGTACTTTCATTTTTTACTTTTTTTATGCATATATTTTTGGAAAAAGGACCACGCTATCATGTCTTTTATTTTCTTTTTTAATAATGTAAAAAAATAATTGTATAAATATTTTAGAAAACAAAGTCAGGATTTGGAAGAAACAGATTGAGGTAGTAAATTAAAATGGCGTCAAATTTGAGATGTTGCAAAATTTTACCTGTCAAGTAATATAACCTACAAAAGCCATTTGTGGACTATCATAAATAATAATTTTCATACACCTTTTGACATTCGTCATTATACTTTTGACGTTTGTTATAATTGTCATGTATACAATTTAAATTTGTCAATAATGCTTGCCTACTAAACAGTATACAAAATATAGGTGCAGAAAAGTAATTTTTAAAAGTTTTGTTTATAATATTAAATTTGTGACATTCAATCGTCGTCTTTAGTTCGTACTTTGACCGTGTCGGTTGCCAAAACGACTTAACTATATACGAATTCTATTGTGTAGCGTTTTAATTATGTATGTAATAGTTTTATAGCAAATAGAATGATTAAACAAAAGTTAGTAGGTGTCAGTGAGTTTGCTTACGCTCCTAGGCTTGTATGAAATTACAATTAATGAATGCTTTGATCATATGAATATTTAACTATGTATGGGATTTTACTTATTTTATCTTGTTTGGAAGGTCATTTTTTAACACCATATTTTCTGTACGTATTTATTTTAACAAAATTCTATTGGCGTTATACCCTACTAAATTATCTAAGTAAGGGTATTCTGAGCTGTTCAGTCCTCTGTTGGGTACTTAATATCAGTTTTGTATTTGATTGGAAATAATGCATATTTAATCACAATTTCCGATGCTAATTTAGAATAAAATCACTTTCTACACAAATTGTCGCTAATTTGTAGTGTTTATAAATTTTTCTAAAAATCGGGATATGGGGATGTAATTAATTTACTTATTTTAGGTTTATGATCTGTACCATGATGCAAGTGTAGGTAATATGATTGACGTGTCTGTTGTAAGAATTATATACTTTGAGAAGGAAGAAGACGAAATAGATATTCAAATCACACCTAAGGCGGTTTCTACTCTAGCCAATTTTTGCAAATGGCAGCAAACTATTAATCCCAAAGATTTAAATTCTCCTATCCATCACGATGTGGCAGTATTAATATCCAAGTAAGCACTAGTCCAATATGAAAGAAAAAGAATATTCTATGCATATTTTCTAGGTATGATTTGTGTGACGAAACAAAACCCGAAGAAGGATGCGTTCTTCTTGGTTTGGCTTACGTTGGCACGCCATGCACCTCAGATGAGCCTTGTTGTATTAACGAAGAAAATGGATTGACTGTTGGATTCACCATTACACACGAAATTGGTCATATGTACGTAATTAAATTACACAAATAAAAATTCTATCTATAACTTTTTGGCAAATTTCGTGATAATTTTGAAAGCTATGGCATGGAATATCTATCACATAATATAATTCAAGTTTTTCTTGAAGAGAACAGGAAATTTAATATGATCTTTTAAGGGATCGGTTTTTGTACCAGAGAATGCGCTCTTCCTACTTAGAAACTCCAATCAGTCTAAGAGACTAGACAGCATGGTCCCCTTCCAGTAAGATATTCATTGTTTTCATCAATTTTTTTCTCCGTCGTTGGCCCTTTGACTAGTTTAGTGTTGATCTTATTTATACATCCATCCATAAAAGTATTATATATGCCGACGTATATAAATTGTTTGAGTAATTACATACTTTCATGCTTTCCCTTCCGAATCTGTATGTTCCAAACCTGCCATGACATGCGAGAAACATAGCAACATTATAATTACTATATCCAGAAGGCGTATTGATATTATTGTAAAAATTTTTATTCCAAAAAAAACATGTACATACACATAGATCCATATACATGTACATTGTACACACATACTGTACATAACATGTCCCCTTCGATCCTCAGCCTCATTGCAAGATCCTGGTTTTTCCAGTTTCCCGCATGAGCGGTATTGAGGGCTCCTGTGTGTTGTTCTTCTTCTTTTTTGTTTCTGGATATCTCTAAGGTCTTTTCTCGATTTCATTTATATTTTCAATATCCTCCTCTTGATTTTCTTGTGAAAGTTATGGTTGTCCATGTTTTTTATTTTTGTTGTTAATTTGTTGTAGTAATTTATCGCATCTGCTGTTAGTATTTGTACGCATCTTACTATTCTGTGTTTTTTTGCTCTTATGTGTGTGTATCCTCTCGTTCGGTAGTTATGTATTTCATTGTTAGTTTGTAGTTTTATTTTTGTTTTGATTAGTCCCTTGTCTATTTTATGTATCAGTAATATATTTTTAATTCTTATAAGTTTCTCAATATTTGGTATTCCAGTGATATTATATAGTTGTGTTGTTGGAGGTCTTTTATTTATTTGATATATTAGCTTTTGAATCTGTTTTGGTGTCGCTGCAATTTGTTTATATTTTTTGACGTTGTTTGGCCCCATATATTAACGAGATAATTCGTATGAGATGCAAACATGGCGTGGTATATTGCCGGCCTCATTCTTGGTGGTATTATATTTTTAATTTTATATACTCCAGCTATTGCTTATGAGTTCTTTTTGATAAGGTTTTGGACATGATCGTCCCATTTTAGGTTTTCTTGGATTTCTATGTGTAGGTAAGTTATTTGTTTTCTTTGATGGATTTTTTTGCCTTTAAGTTGTATATCTAGTTTTAGTTTTTGTGCTTTATTTGAGATCATAAAGCTTGTCTTATCTTCGTTTATTGTTATTAAATTACTAAAGCACCATTCTTCTATTTGCTTATCATTATTAATGTGGTTTTCTATTATGTGGGGTTTTTTGATACTGTATATAATACAGGTATCGTCTGCGTATCCGTATATGTTGCCATGGAGTGGTAATTCAAATATATCATTGGTATACAGTATGTAAAGTAATGGTGATAAGTTCTCGCCCTGTGGTATTCCATATTTGGCAAAACGTACATCACTTTCGACTTTGTTTATTTTTGTTTTTTGTGGACGATTCATTAGATAGTTTCAATTATTTTTTGCTCTGTATTTTTTATACCTATACTCTGCAATTTTTCGAAGAGTTTGGTTTTGGATATTGTATCGAATGCTTTCTTCATGCTGTTACTATGTTTCCCTTTTCCACTTTTTCTTTAATTTCATTTATAAAATCTGTTGTTGCAGATGTTGTACTGGAGTTCTTCTAGAAAGCATATTGGTTGGAGTCCACAATTTTATTCATTGTTAGATGATCAGACAATTGAATTTGTAAGCTTTTCTCTAAGATTTTGTTCAGTGTAGATAGTAAGGAGATAGGACGATAATTTTCTACGTTCAGCTTATTTCCTTCTTTGTATATGTGCACAATAATAGTCTTTTTTAGATATTCCGGGAATTCTCCATCATGTAAACGTTGTTAATTAATTTGGTCAAAATTGGTGATAGTACGTCTTTGTTTTTTTTAACTATTGCCGTTGTTATTTTATCAAATTCTGGTGCTGTGTTGTTTTTTAATTGATTTATTATTGTTTTCACTTCTCCCAGAGTTACCATTCTAAATTTTAATTTAGGTATTTGTTTCTTCATCTTTTTTGTTAATGGGGCTTTTGTGTTTTTTGACATTTGTTTTTCTGCTAAGGCTTAACCTATATTTGCGAAGTATTTGTTGATTTCTTTTGCTACTGCTTTGGGCACAGTTATTATCATTCCATTTTCTTTTTGTATTTCGCTTATATTTTTGTTATTACTTTGATTTTGGCTGACTTCTTTTCTGATTAAGTTCCATGTCTTTTTCGGTTCTGATTTATATTTCGTAAATTGCTTTATGTAATATTCCTTCCTAGTGTTTTCTATAATATATTTTGTATGATTTTTCTGATCTTCGTATCTGTTATACATTTGTTCGTTTCTGGGGTGTTTAATATGATTTTTATATAAATCATTTCTCTTACTGATTTCACTGACTATACCTCTGCCATAATCTGCATAGTTTTAGTAGCTGATGTTGTATTTCTGATAGTTGCAAGTTGTTATTCCTATTCTTTGGACTCTCTTCAGCTCTACTCTATATCCTCCATTTTCCGCCAAATTATGGCAAGCTGCTAAGTATAATAGTGTCTTGTGTTGATTATTGATTGAAGGTGTTTTTGCTACCTCTTAGTAGATTATTAAATGATTGGTACTAAACACTGTGTGTATGTGATTTACTTAAAAGTGGCATTTACCAGCAAATAGAAACTTATGCAACTATATTACTCGCGGAACGGGTAGACGCAAGGGGGTGTAAGTAGGTGGAGGTTGACGATATTCGGTTCTGTCACAGCGCTTCGGTTTTATTCACACATTCTGTAATAGGTAAAGAAATACTACAGATAGGAAACATAATGTATAAAGAATGAGTACTTACGGAACTGTTGATGTTGTTGATGTTTTATAGTAAACCAATTTTCGCTTGCCCATAACTGTTATATTATTATACACTCGAATATTATAGGTATATATGACATTTAAATGCTAGTGACAGTTTGTAATTAAACTGTCACTCGAATTTAAGTCTCCAATAGCCGACCGATTCCGATAGATTTTGTCTTCGCTAGGACCGGTAGAGATACCGTAAAGTGGGGATAGTCGACGCGAAAAACCGCGTGTAAAATGTGTATGACAATGTTTACTGTTTAATGTTTTTTATCTTTAAAAATAATTACATAAATTTGATGTTTTATTTATTTCGTACATCAAATGTGCAGCTCGCGCGTAGAGGTCTTTTTTCTCTCTTATGTGTACCAGCCTTACTTAGTATACTTTAATCAAATTCATGCATTTTTGTGGTTATTTCTAAAACACATAACTTTCTTATGAAAATGAATTAGTACAAAAACTGACTATTATAAATTTATGCCTTTTGCATCACTAACCCAAATTTGAGATTCTAGAATTACAAAATGAATTTAAAAAACGCGGAAGCTACATTACCAAAAGGTAAAAAAATAAATTTATTGGATCAATATGACAAGTATTAACAATCTGTTCAAATTATGCATATATCAGGATATTCAAGAGTAAATCTGTTGACAGCTTTCGTAATAGTGTTTTGTTGTTTTTGTGATAAATAACATGTGCTGTCGTTTTTTCTAGTTGAAATTAACTATGTTAAATATCATCATCTAGAGCTGCTGAATTCCATCAATATTTTGAGAAAAGCAAGAGACATTTTTTTCTCATATTGCCAAACGTACATACATTAATATTTAAATGTTATTCGGCCTCTACTAATAAGTGAGCATTTTCTGCCTACGAGTTTTTGAGTTTACAAATTCACAGAAAGAAATTATGATTGATCACTAAAGAAGTCTATCCCATTATCTTCATTTGTAAATTTATTGAAACATTGGAGATATTGTATTCGACGAGGGTAAGCAGAACATAGTAATTTTTGAACAACAGATACCTTGATTGGCTGTAAATGCAAAATTTTGTGTAAGCAAGCATTTTTACATGTACCAAGTAGTAAGTTCATACAGTCTGTTATACATCGCCAGAGTTTTTAGTTTTACACCCATTTCTTATTAAATATTTACCACAACTTTATAAGTTAGGACGGTAGGCTACCTGTAGATTTTCCAAACACTATCTATTTCTCGAAATCTCTGTATGTGTCTTGTTCATTGCGTCTACCAGAAAGAAAATTCTGAAACCGCTAACCTAAAATTACATATTTGTGTACATTTTCCTCTATGTATTTATGCTATATAACTATTTATTTAACTAATTGATGAGAAGTAACAAGAGATATGTTAATGGGATGTAATGCAAAATTTTGTACAAGCATTTTTACATGTACCATGTGACAGTTTTTAGTTTCACACCCATTTCTTAATAAATACCTGCACTGAGAAAAATAAATGTTCAGTCAACCAATTTCTAGTTGACTCAACACCGAAAACTATTGAGTCAACTAGAAATTGGTTGACTGAACATTTTATTTCTCTCAGTGTGCCACAGCATTGTAGGTTAGAACGGTAGGCTATCCTGTGGATTTACTTTTCCAAACACTAGCTTTTTTGCGAAATCTCTGTGTGTTTCTTGTTAATTGCGTCTACCAGAAAGAAAATTCTGAAACCGCTAACCTAAAATTACATATTTGTGTATATTTTCCTGTATGTATACAGCTTGTGTAATGAAACACTTGATATAGCCAAGTAAATATTGCAACGCCGTATTCTGTGGCCGTACTGGACGCGCGACAAAAGACAGGACAGAGTTGAAATAACTGTGATATTGTCAATAGATGCTTCACCGCTAACTGTATCGAGAGCGGAGATACACTAGGCGACGTTGCAATTCTGGTGTATTCTGGACTTGCTATATCAAGTGTTGCATTACACAAGCTGTATATGTATGCTATGTAACTATTTATTTAACTAATTAATGAGAAATAAAATCAGTAAAACGGTGGCAATAAGCCTTTTTTGATACTCTGATAGTGCTAATAAACACTAACGGAAAAAACAAGATAAGTAAGTACAGTACGCTACTGACTGAATGTAGTTCGAGGAATTGCCAATCATGTAGTATCTAAATTACTAATACGACAGCGTGCAAAATTCAAACAGCTTTTATTATTACATGAACACTTGGTATTATGACTTTCATTAGGCTAAATAAGATTTTACTTGTACCCACTTTTGGTCCTTTGATATTGAAAAGAATTTGAATAAAACTTCTTTTATTTTTGGTATTTCCATTTTGATTTAGTTTGTAGCCGAACTTGATTATGTAACGGGTGTCTGTCTGTAAATGATGTAATGGTTGGCCATTTGCATTTAAGCGAATCTTAAGCTTTACACTTTCTGCCACTGCTTAAATACAACACAATTGTCAAATTGGAAATTACGATCGCTTAAGCGCAGTTTAAACGTTGTTGTATTAAAGATTTTACACACAAAGTAATCTATTCTAAGAGCAAGTATACCCGTATACTTCACCCATCTGAATTCAAAAGTATAAATTGCTTGGAATTCAAGTATTTAGCAGTTTATTTCAAACTTAAGATATGTTTATATTGTATATTCAAAGTGACTTAAGAATTTGAAATATGTATGCCACGAAACTAAATCATTTTGAAACAATTATTCTTACATTCTTGGACTAAATACATTCCAATTTTCATTTCAATGCTTTTAAACATAAAAACATTGCTATTCTCAATTTAAATACGCCTTAAATATATCGGATAATCGTTTTAAAACAATGTAATACAATCAAATGAAAATTGTCATATGCACCCTTGAATATTACTTTATCTTTAAGTTTTATTTAAAATTATCATCAGTTCGCACTTATATGGAGTTACCATATCCCTCTGTTACCAATTACCTTTTTGCACGAAAAATTATCGACATGAACTAATTAGCATTAACATTAAATTAATTTAAAATTACAGACTATTAATGCTATTTACACATTATCATATATTTCTAAAATAATGTTCCTTTGGGACTTTAATGGTTAGGTACGACATTAGTGGTAAAACAGTTGGCGAACATTTTTTAAATTGCTTAATAAGTTAGTTAGACAAAAACTTTTTAAAATGGGTAAATCAGCTAGACATTTCTTATTTTATCTGCATCATTATTTCTGGTGCTTTGAGTCTTCTGCTTCCCTTCAATTTTTTTTGAGCGGTCATTCTCTAATATTCCTTTTCATCCCTCTACATACATATTTGATATTGCAATATTTAAGAAAAGACAAACTAGGCTATACATACACCCTGTCCAGTTTAAAATGCAGTACATGGGGATATTGGAAACCGTTGGAGATACAAAGTTGGTTAAATGGGAGAAAAGTTGCGTATTCATTTGTCCATGAATAATCCGACATCAGATTTTGACATTTTTGTTTCATTGGGCAGATACAGGGTGAAAAAGAAAAAAATGCATTTTTGAAAATCTTCCATATTTTGTTTCCTAGAAGAGATAAATTTACAAAAGTTGTAAGTTAGGGATAACAAGTCATGAGGATTTTAAAAATGATTAAAGAAAAATCTAGGTCTACTATATTTTGCGTGACAATAATCAACTTTTGTTTTTCTTATGGCAGCCATATTGGATTTTGACATTTTTAATATCTTCAAAAAAAAATGCAATTCAATGATGTATAACATGTTTATGTTCAAGATAGTAAAAACATTAAAAATAGAGAAAGTAAGATTTTAACATAGTAGGCCGTGATAATAAATGTGACATTTGTATTAAACAACTCTAAAAGCTGTGAAGTTTATTCTGAACTGTCAGTAATCTTATTGTTAATCTCATTGTAGTGTTATAAGTATCTGTACTGTGCAAACCTAAGATGGATCGTTTTAAAAATAGTGACAAATATCAAATGCTGGAGTGTTTTATTTTGTGTGGAAGAAATGAAGAATTGGCTGCAGAAATGTATTTCGATAGATACCCTGAAAGGCGGGCGGCAGCCAGTAAAAGCATTTTTCGCCGATTGCGTGATAATTTGATAATGCATGGAAGTTTTGTCAAACCCAAAAAAAGGCAAAACAATGAAAATAATGAAAACATTGTTCTTCAAGCAGTAGTTGAAAATCCCCGTACGTCTTTACGGGTAATTGAAAATACACTTGGCGCGCTAGGTCAACAGCTGGTACCATTTTAAAGCGTGCCAAATTCAAACCTTATCGTGAAAGAGCCAGTCAAGGGCTTCAAAATGGTGACGAAATACGGAGAGCACAATTCTGTCATTGGTTCATCGAAAAACATAATGAAAATCCAAACGTTTTTGCGGAAATGTTATGGTCTGATGAGAGTCGATTTACTAACTCTGGAATGTTTAATCGTAAAAATACTATCTTTTGGTCCGATGAAAATCCACACCTAGTTCGTGGCATTAGACAGCAAGTCAGATGGGGATTTAATGTCTAGATCGGCGTTATTGATACCCATGTTATCGGTCCATTCTTTTTCAATGAGAATTTAAATTCTGAAAGGTATTTAGAACTTTTGCGCACACATGTTGCTGAACGAATTGAAGAACTTCCACTTGCCACGTTGCAAAATATGTATTTTCAGCAAGACGGAGCGCCTCCACACAATTCCTTGTTGGTTTCAAATTATTTAAATAATCAATATTACAATAACTGGATTGGTAACCGAGGACCAATAGGGTGGCCTGCTAGGTCCCCGGACCTCACACCTCTTGATTTTTTTGTATGGGGCTATCTGAAAAACAAGGTGTATTCGAGATCTTATGAAAATGTGGACGAATTACGTCAAGCAGTTGAAGAAGCAGTGAATGGAATGACACCGAACATGGTTAGATAATCTTGTAAGGCAGTACTAACACGATGTAGATTGTGCAAACGAATGAACGGTGGCTTACTTGAACAGTTTTTACATTAATGATTCAGCTACCTAACCACCTTTATTTAATGAATACTAATAAATAAAATGTTAAAGATATTTTAACAGTACTTTGAGACTTGTTGTTTTTTGTTTTTTTATCAGTATATACACTTAAGATATCCACAGTTCCATGGCCTACTATGTTAAAATCTTACTTTCTCTATTTTTCATGTTTTTACTATCTTGAACAAAAACATGTTATAACATCATTGAATTGCATTTTTTTGAAGATATTAAATATGTCAAAATCCAATATGGCTGCCATAAGAAAAACAAAAGTTGATTATTGTCACGCAAATTCTAGTAGACCTAGATTTTTGTATTAATCATTTTTAAAATCCTCATGACTTGTTATCCCTAGCTTACAAGTTTTGTAAATTTATCTCTTTTAGGAAACAAAATATCCAAGATTTTCAAAAATGCATTTTTTTCCTTTTCACCCTGTATCTGCTCAATGAAACAAAACTCTCAAAATCTGATGTCGGATTATTCATGGACAAATTAATACGCAACTTTTCTCCCATTTAACCGACATTGTATCTCCAACGGTTTCCAATATCCCCATGTACTACATTTTAAACTGGAGACCAGGCATTCACATATGTGTTCGTAAAATGTCGTTTTTCAGCCGCATAGAGTATATCTGAATAATGCTTTTGAATTATTTGTAGAGTGTCATAACAAATATGGTTTAATAGTTTAATAGCCTAATTTATACTAAAAAATACTTTAACCTTTACTTCAGATTGGGATGTTCACATGACAACTACGAAGTGTCTGGATGCAATCGTCAAGCCCCTGATAACAGTTACTACGTTATGAGTGACACCGCCTCTGCGAATATATCAGTATGGTCATCATGCAGTAGGGACTTTATAACAACACTACTAGAGTAAGTTATATACTTTTTAATACTAGACAACACTTTTATTTAAAAATAAAAATATAAATCATTTTCCAACTACTAGTAATAACATTCTTCTGGATAGACCTATGTTCTTACCTTTTTCTTTTATTCTACTTTTTAGTATTTTGTTTTGTTTACGCCTATTTGACTAATCAGTTATTGGGTATTAATCTACATAATCCCAACATCTTTTTCGTGCTTTGTTCAACTCCTCTATAGTTTATAGATTCAGTTTTCTCTTACTGGATAATTGGATATCCTCAGGTACGGCAATTGTCGAACAACGTTTTTCCAAGCAGGTGACTTCGGCGCAGAAGACCCATTGAATGGCCTGTTAGATCCCCTGACCTAACACCCATGGATTTCTTACTGTAGGGTCATACAAATCATCGAGTATATGTTAACAAAGCTGACAATTTAGAAGATCTAAAAAAACCTAATTAGAGCGGATATGAAAAATATTAGACCGGAAATTTTAAACAGGGTAGAGCAAAATTTTGCCGAATGGCTCTACTACTTCCAGGAAGTTAATGGAGGGAACTTCGAACACCTTTTTTAGAAAAAGAAAACTCAAATGTTGCTAAATTTATTACTTATGCTTAGTTATTTTTCGTTTTGCATTCAACCTTTTTAAGTAATAAATTTAACTACATTTTTTATTCAGTTGAACTTCTAATATGTTAAAATACAGTTGATTCTGTCATTTTGTCGGTAGTTTTTGTAAAAATGATTAAACACCATTATTATGATGCCACCAAGAAAAAAATATGTTTTCGAATTATATCAAATTTGACCCATATTACTATTAAACTTCGATGCTTTCGTTAATATTGTAACGTTTTCGGGTTCGCAATAAACAACTCGTGCAATTTATTTATTTAAAACAGTCTGGAATTTTTATCTTTAGTTTAGGTTTAAAAGGGTATAAGACCACACAAACTCAAACTTTTACGATAAGTAAATATGCAATACGGAAATACTTTGCTTTGCCTTACCATGTTTCATAAAATCTTTTTCTTTGGGTCCACCGTACTTGATGAAAAAAGACAGGTTTCATTTGACATGCATAATTTGAATATAAGAAGAAAAGGAGCTATACCACCTTGCCTAAATACCATATAATATTTTTAGAAAATCATTCACATATGCAATCTATTCCCTTTTCAGTGCTATATCAGGTCATTTTGAGGCTATGAGTATGAAAGCTTTCACGGTTGCTGTTTGTTTGTATTTACTAGACAAAGAGTGACCCGTATTATTTTCCTTTATTATTTATTTTATCGTATTTGTTACAAGTGCTTAAAAGGATAATAGAGGTGTTACACATATATTAGCAGAATGACTTTAATCTTAGTTTTAGTTATGTTTAGTTTAGGATTACCCTTAGGCATTTATTTTAATTATTTGTTTATACAGCCTACCCCACCGAAAACGAAACAGATTGAATATCTCGAAGAAGAAAACTTTTTTGAAAAAACGCAAAAACAGGTCGATTTTTGATCCAAGGGGGGCACCCTTCCATCATATCTTCAACTGTGATACGTTATTCCCCTCCCCTCCATCACTCTAACCATTACAATTTAAATAGGGAAAGTAGTATATACGATACATCATTGAAAAGGTAATTGTACGGAGAATTCAGTAAAGTGATTGTTGGTTGCGCTATTTTTGATTTTAGCGCCCTCTATCGGAAAAAAGAACGGTTACATATTCCACAATGTGACACATCATTTCAAAGCTAATTTTATTAGCAACTAAATACGTAATATTTTTGACATTTATTTGTCATCATTCTCAAGTACAGACTGTCAGCGTCTTTTGTAAACTAATAAGTTCGTAGTTTCTAATATTAGAGCTCTGCAAGGTTTTTGGATTATTTAAATTTTTTTCAATTGTGCATTAAATTGCTAATAAAATTTGCTTTGAAATGATGTGTCACATTGTGAAATACGTTACCGTTTTTTCCCGCTAGAGGGCGCTAAAATCAAAAATAGCGCAACCTACAATGACATTGGTGAATTCTCCGTACAATTACCTTTTCAATGATGTATCGTATTTAGTACTTTCCCTATTTAAATTGTAATGGTTAGAGTGAGAGAGGGGAGGGGAATGACGTATCACAATTGAAGATATTATGGAAGGGTGTCCCCCTTGGATCAAAAATCGACCTGTTTTTGCGTTTTTTCAAAAAAGTTTTCTCCTTCGAGATATTCAATCTGTTTCGTTTTCGGTGGGGCACCCTGTATGTCCTTACGAGTTTGGAGGGAGAACAAGGAATGTGTTTAGGCTCGTCCATCTGCACCACTCCTTAAGCCGTTTCTTTTACCTGCTTGTTTTTCCATTTTGTATTTATACTTTCCTTGTACTCTTGTTTCATATAATAGAATACACATATTTGTTTATGTGCATTTTAATGAAACAAAAAGGAAAGAGAAAAGTAAAGTATTATTATTAATATTATTATAAATATATTTTTCCCATGTCTATATTTACGTTTAATTTTTCTTGCTTATTAGTAACGACCTTGGTGAGTGTATGAATGACGAACCCGACGAATCCAGCTACAAGTTTGCTCAGATGCTACCTGGCATTGTTTATGATTCTGATATGCAATGTAACAATTGGATGCAATCTGGTTCCAAATTATGTCCTATTGCTAACGAGGAAATCTGCGAAGCGCTCATGTGCACCATTGTTAACACCTCAAATTGCATTTACTCTAGCAAACCAGCAGTTACCGGTACTAAATGCGCAGAGAATAAAGTATATATTTTGCAATAATTGAATTAGGTACCAATGCACCGATTTACAATGTTCCAGTGGTGTTTTAAAACAAAGTGCGTTGACAAAGGCATGCGTCCGGACGCGATTCATGGAGGTTGGAGCGAATGGACTGATTGGAGTGAATGCTCCAGGACTTGCGGTACAGGTGTCAGTTATAAAAAAAGAGACTGCAATAATCCCGTACCAGAACATGGTGGGCGATACTGTGTTGGTGAAAGAAAACATATGCAATTGTGTAACACACAGGTAAAAGATTTATTTAATTCTTTGCTTCCACTGCGCTTATTACTTTCAATGATTTCAACCCAAGTAATGTATAAAATAAATTCTAATAGTATTCCTCAAATGGGACTTGAAGAGGGTTTAAAATAAGTTCTATACGATTCAACAATATTATTGAAATTTTTTTGTATGTATGCTAGGGTGATAACATTGATTGTTAGACAGTCATATTGATTACCACGTGGAGGTGGGTTGTTTAATTATCTTCTCTGCAAATAAATATTTTTATTTATTTAGTTCCTCCAAAAATTTGTCGAAGAAATACCCCGTTATACTTCTATCTGAGACGTCGGTGGGTGCATATATTCCGAAAATTCTTACTTTTCTTCCTTTTATGTTCAATACAATTTTTAAGATACTTCCATCTATTGGGATCCAGTCTACCAGCTTTCCTTCCTATTTCTTCTTTACCGACACGATTACTCCCGCTTTCGCTCTCTTATCTTTCTCTCCTCCACTTCAGAAGAAAAAAGCACTCATTTGAATGTCTGTTTTTTTGCCCTTTCTTTTTTGTTTCGCTGGGTACTGCAATATCCACATTGTATACATCAAGTTCTCTAAATATCTGATCATCCTTTGTGTTTAAACTTTGTATGTTTGTATAGATAGAGAGGTCGTCTGTCGTAACAACCCTCTTTCTTTACCTGGGCTTGGGACCGGCAGTGAGAGTGTTTCAGCCACTCAATTCACTCCGCAATTGTCGCTCCTGCTATTAAAATACTATTACAGGAAATCCAGTTATACATTAAATAATATAAATAAAGTTGTTAAATGTTACTTTTCTATATCGGTATTTTGTTTAATATTTGGTATTTGGTATTCTGTTTAGTTGGCAAGCATTTTTGAGAAATTTATATTATTTTGATGGCAAATATAACAAATGTCAAAAGATAATTATTACAAATGTCAAAAAGTGTATGAATATTACTATTCATGACAGTAACAAGTATATTGACTATACCTTGTCTCAGAATAAGAAGGAGAGATTTAAATATCCCGCCAAAACCCGGAACACAGCATAAAATGTACACTTAGATATGACATTTGTCAATATTTTTTTTAAATAAGTGTAAATAATTGATGTTAATAAAATGATTGTATGAGATGACTTTTTGAATTATGTAAAATCTACTTAAAACTAAGACCGAGTGCGATGTTTGACATAACTTATTTTCGTAAAATCTTAAGTCGAGCATTTAAACATTTCATAAAATTTTTGTTTCAGTATGAAAGCAGTATGTGCACATACCATTATTAATATTTAATCACGTGTGACTGTAAAATTTAATGTAAAATGTAAATTGCTTTTAAAATTGATATATAAGTATCTCAAAAATCAATAACGAAGTTATAAATAAAAAAAAATTAACTGCAGAAGTGTGTATATAAATCTATTTCTTGTAGTGTCGATTCTTCTTCGAGGTTTCAGTTCAGCTGTTTCTTAATTTTACAATATATAGTTGAATTTGCGAGCACTATAATAAATCCATTTTTATAATATATTGTCATTGAAATAATACTTTTGAACATCTTACTTAGTCTTTTGGCGATGATAATTACAATTACTGCTGGTCTCATTCTCTGGAATTTTTTGAAGCGTTAAAATTTTGTACCTACATATTTAAAACTGTGTTCGTCGTCGTTTTAAGTACACCAATAATTCACACTGCAGTAACGTCTAACGTCTTGGTTGGATGTGGGTGATTACTAATATTCGTAACTTACTTAAAAGAAAAATTGTAAATTATAGAACAGTAAAATATAATAAACTAAAGCTATAATGTAATATAACGTTTACAAGTTATGGCCTCGGTTATCTTAGTGGTTGTAAAATATGGCGGATTTCGCTTGCTATTTTTCCATATTAAATTTTCCAACGCAAGCACCCCCTTAAAAATATATACCATTTTGGCGCGATATTTGAATCATTCCTTCTTATTCTGAGACAAGGTATAGAATACCAACTGCTTGCCTGCAAGTTGCGGATTCATTTACTGTGTGATAAAACGACACCGAGAGTTTGTATGAGTTAGTACGAGAAAGCAATATACAAACTGCATTTTTTGGATTCGAGTACATTTACGCTGAGGTTAGACTGGCCCCCCTTTAATCTGTTCAATAAGGATAGCAACTGTACTTGCGCATTTCATTTGAATTTAGTTCACACTCGATCTCTAGTCGACTAACACATTTTTAAATCCCGTTTCGTCCATCTAATTTAGAACAATTACGCGCCAAAATTAGTGTATTTTCGAATCATGTTACCTCGGAAATTGTTAAGAAATGTCGGCTGAAATTTTTATAATCAGATGGGTTACTGCTCAGCTCAAGAGGGAGGCTTATTTGAGCATCTAATAAATAATTACGTACTTGTAGAAATTCATTTTTCCTTAATAATTCCATTCTTAACTTCCAATTAAATTCCTTGTTTTTGCGTGTATACTTACTGAAACATTTTGTTTAGTTTCATACAAATTTATTGTTTACTTTCAGAGTTTTAGTTTGTTTCCTTTTCTATTTTATAATACTACGGAATTATTTACTTTTTGTATTAATAAGGGTTTTGCTATTGTTACGTTTTCGTTTTTTTATATCGGCTATATTTCTTATTTATGATATTTCAAGAAAAAAATTATTATTTTTAAGTTTTTAGAATCGACGATCATTTCTTTTATTTACTCATACAATTTGGGAAGCTGGGATGAAATTCGTTACTAAATTTAATTAGTACGATTATTTGATGCTTCATCAAGTCTCTACTTATAAATTATCTACGTACAGCAGTAAATGACTTTATTCTTGGTTAAAGAATTTGTTATGAACAGTAACAGTAGCAATTTTCACGGACTAACGCAGTAACGCTTTCTGCGGTGTTGACTTTAAAGTAGCTCTAGTGTTAATAACAGAGGCTACCCCCTCATTCTCCCACTATAGTCGACCAGCTTGTCTAGTATATTCATCCGAAGGAGTATCGCGTGCACACTGTATGTTCAGGTCGATTGATTTTTTTATTGTGGCGCCATCTAGTCTAACTGAAATGCAAGGGAACTAATTTCTTAACTTTCAATTTTGTAACAAAGTGGTGTGCCCTGAAAGATATTATAAACATAAAAATATTTAACATCTTTCAGAATTACTTTGTATAAGAATGCAAATTATGTTCATATTGGGAAAGAGGGTTAAATGTGCTATTCGAAGTTAAATAGAATACTGGTAACTACTATATCCTATTTAACTTCTAATAGCAAATTTTAAACATAAATAATTACCCCGTTATTTGTGTTACGAGAAATATGAAAAAAAAGATCATTTAACAATATTTAGAGGTAGCATGATATGGTAATTGATAATTTCTGAATACTGTGTAACAACGTTACTTTTATGATTGGCGTACTTACAGCTTTTAAAATTAATGTAGAATCTTTAGGGCCATAATATGAAATTTTTCTTTGTTTTAAATATTTTTTTTTTTATAAACGTATATCGAATAATAATACAGAAAGTTCAAGCCATATAGACTTTTTGTTTACTAAGAAACAATAAATTGTACAACATTTTTATATAAAAATTTTCGATTCTAAGAAGAACGATAACCCATTTAGCATTTTAGTGAATCTATATACAAAGCTTGTATACTAAAAAGCCATATACTTCCAGCCATGTCCAGTAGGTTCTAAGGAGTTCCGCGCTGTGCAATGTGCTGAATTCGATACTAAGCCAATCATGAACAAGATAAGTAAATGGGAGCCATTTATTCAACCAGGTGAGCTTCGTTGTATTTTTATTCATATATTTAATAAAAATAGAGCATTCACAAATTTCCAGAGATTACAACGTCTTCAGTACTTTCAGTCTCATTAGTATGTAAATTCCTATATTGTACATAGTATTAAAAATAACATACCACACTCTACGTTTTTTCCGTCTCATTTTGTTTATTATACCCTCTATATACCATAATGGATGTCTGTAAATCACTTACGCTTTGAGACTTAGAAATTCTCATGTTATTAAATAGGCAACTTGGAAACGGCTTTATTTCTTCTCGGAACAGTGCCTAAGTATTTAATTTATAAAATATCATGACTTTGCACCCATAATATGGTTAGGTGCAACTATAACATTGTCAATATGATGAACATTAACAACCTGTAATTTTGAATTCACGCAGGGGTGAAAACTGCAAAACGTCAAAGTCGCTAAAGTGCAAATCGCAGTGGCGTATATCATTTACAGATACAATATACATAATTTGTTTCATATAATACAAATAAATATCAACGAGTATTTTTTTCCTTGAAACTTTAAAATTTTAAATAAATGTTAAACTACTCAAAAATGAATAAGGAATTTTTACTTTTTTGTATTACTTTCTTATACGTAGTATAAGGAAGTATTGTGATGATGAAAATTTTCGACCTCGAGATTTTTGCAGATGTCCACGTTTTGAGGTCCCCTGATACCAAAAAAGTGGTTTTTAAAAAATATCTGTGTGTCTGTCTGTCTGTGTGTGTGTGATCACGATAGCGGTCAAACCGCTGTAGATATCAATTCCAAATTTTGTATTTACGAATATAATCTCCCTCTTGAGAACTGATTAGATTTTGAGCAGAATCGGCAGACCGGAAGTAGTAGTTTTGCAAATATTTCGTCAATTACTAAGTTTAAACAAATTTATAAAGAATTCAAATCTACTCAAAATTAAATTTGAGAAAAATTGTCTTAATAAAGTTTTTCGAAATTCCTACCGGAAGTGGGTCTTTTACTCTTATCGAAAATCAATTTTTTGCGAATATCTCGCAGGTCATGCTTTCTAGGCAGGTACATTACGAGTATAAAAGTATTTAGAACATACTTTTACATATCTTTTGTATAAAAAAAATTTCAAAATTCAGACCGGAAGTACCACTTTTACTCTTATCGAATAGCGATTTTTTGCAAATATGTCGTAAATTATGCATTCTATATATATTTATGAAGAGTACAAAAGTATTTAGAGTTGGATTTGGAATATTTTTTGTATAAATGAAATTTCAAAATTCGGACCGGAAGTAACACTTTCATACGTATAAGAGAGTCGTGTGGTGGCCACACCTCATTTTTTTTTAGAAAATATGGGTAAATATTTGTAGTGTATTATATTAGATACATAATTGTACACAACAATTTAAAATTTTTAAGTATATTTATTCAGAAAAATCGTTAGATTACTAAGAAATTATCAATTATGAAATAACAACTTTTTTATCAATAGCTAAAATAAACATTTTTCTGTAACAATTAATTAATTCTTCGGGGCATACTCATAAGGCAATTATTAATGTGTTCTTGTGACACTCTTCTCCAACACAGCGGTAAAATTTCCCGCAAGTGTCGCAGGTTAACTGGGGGTGGATTATGTTCATTGAGCTGTTCTTGAAGTCTGTCCCAAATGTGCTCAATTGGATTCAAGTCGGGAGACGTTGGTGGTAAAGGTAGATGGTTAATAGGGTCATTTATTGCTTGCATTATAATTTGTGCACGATGAGGTCGTGTATTATCATTAATAAAAACCATGTTTTCATCCACACCCTCACGTAAGTCGACCACATATTGCTGAATAATGTCATCTCTGTATGTGTCCATTGACATTTTATTCAAAGAGATGGAGGTTCGTACGTCCATTCAAACTAATGCCCGCCCACACCATGATACCATCGCCGCCAAAAGGCACCACTGTTTTTGTAAACTCGCGTCTATAACGGCCTCCTCGAGTTCTCCAGACCCTTACTCTACGATTATCATTAAATATGCAGAATCTGGATTCATCGGTGTATAAACCATGCTCCCATTAAAAATTTTCTGCTAGTCGTTGATTAATCCAAGCTCTTCTAGCCATTCTGTTGGCATTAGTTAATTTTGGCCGTCTCACAGGCCTGCAGCAATGAAGATCCATTTCCCTCAGACGGTTTCTGATGGTTTGATCCGAAACTCTTAATTCCAGTGGCGGGAGACACATTAAAAATTGCGGTAATTTCTGCTCCAGATTGCCCTCGCTGATGCAATAACGCAATTAAATCAAAAGTTTCTTTATTTAAATGACGTCTTCGCATCGTGAAAATGTGAAATGACATTTAAAATGAATAATATTTGTCAAAAAATGCGATTTTTATAATTTTGTATTCTAAATTAATTTAAGGTTAAAATACAAGATTCAATATTTTATCACACAGAAAAGATATTTACCAAATAAAATGTCCACAAACAACTGTGGGCCTTCTAATGTATCTATAGTTTGAGAAAATACGTTAAATTTAATCGAATTAATTAGATCTGCTAAAAAAAGATCTAATTCCGTATTCATTTTTGAGTAGTTGATTATTATTATGCTGTATAAACGACAATTGCAATTATCTACAGACAATCGATAGCAACATTTACACTAACCCAACTATATCAGTATCATCTCACATAACATGTAACTAACATATCGTAAGACGAGTGTATTTATTATACAGTTTTTATTCAGTAGACGACTTCCTAAAATGTGACTTAAAACATTAAAGACTTTTTTTAAATGCTGAGAAATATACATTATGGGTCGATTACCCAAACAGACGATACACGTCATAAAGAATAATTTCGGTCCAAGACAACATTCGGTCCAACATTAAAGTACAATAATACCTACTAATCCTAATATTATTCTAGCTTCCGGTAACGTTTTATGTTACCAGAACTGTACGCCGTTGCAGCATATAAAATGGTAACATTTTATTCTGTCATATGTCATACTGTCATAGTTGTTTACATTTTTCAGTCACTTCATTATCATACGTATTTCTTCTATTTTTACTATATTTATACGCCGATTTCATTTTTAACAATCAGTTGTTTTCACAACTAAATCATGCCTAAACCGTTAGGTAAGCAAGCGAAAAAATAATTCTCACTATAATCGGGTATTTTGAAAAAGAACGCGATAATAATGCGCCATTGCTACCCCTAACAGCAGTTCGAGAGGTAATATTTTCTGTTATTTATAGTTTATACAATAAACGTTTTAATAATAATATCATTTAGAGAGTAGCAAGAGCTTTAAATATTCACATTGCAACTGTAAATAAAATATCATCTACATCAAAACAGGGAGTTGAACCATCTAGCCCAAAGCGAAAACGGCCTAGAAGTAAGCCTCTTGTAAATGTTGATGACTTTACTCAGTGTGCAATAAGAAATACAGTATATGACATGTATAGAAACAGTAAGTTCTTAAGGATTTACGTTTATAAAATTAATATTTGAGTTTTTTACAGAACAACATATCACGCTTCATTCACTGAATGTTACTCTTAAAGATAAGGAACTCTTTTCTGGTGGCAAGTCATCTTTACGGACAGTATTACACAATATTGGTTTTAATTACAAGAAGGATGATCCTAAACGAGCTTTAATGGAACTACCACAAATTGTATTAAAACGTGTTACATTCTTGCAACAATATGTTCGTATGAAACATGAAAATGTTCGCCAGTTTGTGTTCCTTGATGAAACCTGGGTTTTCCAAGATGGAACAATTCGTAAATCTTGGCAAAATGAATCTATAGAAACCACAAAAGCTTCAAAAGTAGGTGGAAAAAGGTACATTATATTTCTAAGAACATATTCTTATCTTATGTATATTTATTATATTATCTTGTTTTAGATATATTGTATTACATGCAGGTAGTTCTAATGGATTTATTCCTGGAGCAGACCTAATATTTCCGACAAATAGTCAGTATTTAGATTATCACGGTGATATGAACAGAGACAACTTTTTATACTGGTTTGAACACCAACTTCTTATAAGTTTAAAAGAGCCGTCCATAATTGTTTTGGATAATGTCAGTTACCACAGTACTATTAAAAATAAAAGTCCAACATCATCTGCCACTAAAAATGAAATTCAGACATGGCTCACCAATAATAACATTGACTATGAGCTGCTTTAAAAATACAATTACTGTATTTAGTTAAACGGTTAGTACATATATATTTAATTATTTTATTCAATAATTTCATTTATATCTTTAGGTAAAGGCATAAACCACCAACTATATATGAAACCGATGATTTAGCAGAGAAGTATGGGCACGTAGTTCTTCGACTTCCACCCTACCATTGTATATTTAACCCCATAGAACTAGTGTGGGGAATAACAAAAACATACTCTAACAATCACATTGGAAAATATGGTAGAAAAGTGGACGAATGCATAAAACTGTGGAAAGAGGCATTAACACAAGTAACCCCAGACATTTGGGCAAATAGCGTTAACCTAACCACTGTGAAACTGAAATTCAAAAATGGTGGGATAGAGAAGTAGGTTTTGTGAGAGAAGATATATTACCTTTTATAATTAGTGTAAATGATTCCGATTCAGAAGATAGTGTTAAAGGATGAAGAAAACTAGCATTTCAACTTAATATTATTTTCTTTTTATCATATGCTTATCGCAATGTTACGAGTTTTTTAATCACTAATATGTATAATAATATATAGATTTTGTGTATATTATTTTTGTGAATGTAGTCTAAAATAAATAAACTCACATGTATTTAGAATTTGTTTATATTTTTTGTAGACATAGTCGAATAATTTAAAACATATTAATAGTATTTGCTAATATTTTAAAATGTCAACCTAGTCCTAACCACAGATTATTTTCAAAGTACAGCTTGCTCAAAGCAACGTTATTTGTCAACACTGTTATGACATCACAGTGACGTTTCATATGACGTGTATCGCCTGTTTGGGTAATTGACCTATAGGTTCTGCAAAGTTTATTTGATCTTTCGTCATTCATAACAATGACGTTATATAACAGCAGCGATGCCAAATACATTCGGTAATGGAGATATTGGTTATGTATATTTATTTTAAAAGTTTGGTTATGTATCTATACATTAGAAAAAAGTAATTTATTTTAAAAAAGTGGGAGAATTACCTTCATTTACCAATATCGGCAATAATAATAATGTTAACATGAACACAAAATGTATTTCCAAAATAAATACTTGTTTTTAGCAATGTAATCAACGGTAAATCTCTTATTACATTATTCACATTAATTGTCGAGGTGTTATTTAGTTTGACTTTTAAAAACTAACACAACTTTAATATAAACTCTTCTTTCCATGGAATATATGCAACAACTAACAAATTTAAATGGCTATAGCAGTGAAATAATATTGTACATACGATGAAGAAGTTGTATACTGCTAATTAATATCACTAGTAGGAGGACTGAAGGAAGTACTACTTTTGTTTGTTGCTCAACTATTTTCACTAAAGCTGACTTTATTTTCCCAGTTATAAGTTTAATTACTTAAACAAAGAAAAAGTACTCTTTAAAAATAATCCAATGTAAGTTTTTGTTAGTTTTGAAAGTAAGAAATAATACTGAAACACATTAAAAAAAACAAACAAGTTTATTAAATTAAAATTCCTTGTTCATAATTCCAATGAAATGTTTAATACACTTATAATACACAAATATCTCAAAATTAAAATAATGTGCATATACTATCCCTAGGTATCTGAAAAAGCACTATCAGAACTATCATCATTTAGATTTATTATAAATGGTTCTATTTCTCTTTGTTCAAATCCTATTTCACGGTTCCACCATACATTAATTTCTTTTTCCACATGGTCAATACAGTTAGTCCATTCCTGTGCTGTCACTTGTTGCAATGCCTCATCCCACATATTAACACTTGCTTCAATAGATTTCCCATCCCTACCTATGTGGCGATTATAATAAGTTTTGGTAATCCCCCATACCAACTCAATTGGATTGAAATTGCAATGATATGGAGGAAGACGTAATACTTTATGTCCTGCTTTTTCAGCCATTTGATCAGCTACATATTCTTTTGGTGGCTTATGCCTAAAAGTTAATAAATATTATATTGATAACCAAAATAATGATATTAATGATTCTTACAATGCCACTTTCAGTAGTAATTCTTTCTTCAATGACGTTTCATCATACTGAATGCCATTGTTATTCAACCATTCCTTAATTTCATTTTTTGTGGATGCAGTGTTTGGTACTTTTGATACCAAAGTACTGTGGTATGGAGCATTATCCATAACAATTATTGATGGTCTGCTTAAGAGGTTTAGTAAATTTCCAAACCATTCTAAAAAATTTTTTTGGTTCATTTCCCCGTGATAGTCAGAGCATTTTGTGTTGGAAGGAAATACTAATTTGGCACCAGGTATAAAGCCATTCCTATTTCCAGCATGTAGAACAATATACCTAGTTACAAAAAAAAAAAAAAATCTTAGGCTGCATTATTATTTGTTTATATTGTATTATAATATATTTTTGTTACTTTTTATATGATAAAAAAAAATAATTAACCTTTTCCCATCCACCTTAGTACTTCTTACGGAATGTACATTTTTATCTTGCCAGGAACGAGCAATTGTACCATTTTGAAATAACCATGTTTCATCCAAAAATACAAAATCATATATATCCTGGGTCTTATATTCATGGTATAACCTCAAAAAGGTTAATCGCTGTAGCACTACATGTGGCATTTCCATCAAACCACGACGTGGATTATCCTTCTTGTATTGAAAACCAATCTTTTTCAATACAGTAGACAAAGATCGTTGACATCCAAAAAATATGTCAGTTTCCCTTAATTTATTCCCCAACGACTCAAGTGTAATGTGTTCATCTACAATCCTCTATTTTAGATTTTATAAATCAAATAATTTTTTTTTTCACTTACGCCGTTCATACATTTGGTATATAGTATTTCTAATTGCGACCTGTGCGGCATCATCAATTCCTGTAACAGGTTTAGCACGTGAATGTTTAGGTTTATTTGGGTTTAATGGTTCATTTCTTTTAATAGATTGCCATATCGATGTTATTGTATTTAAGCTTACGTTGGCCATCGCAGCTACACGCTAAAATTAAAAATCATTTAAAAAAATTCTCAATCAGTATTATTGTTATTTTTATACCTCTCGTACAGCTGTTAATGGTATGATAACACACTTATTGTCCCGCTCTCGTTCACAAAAAGTTAACATCGAAGCGATGCACTCTTTCATATCCTCACTCAACACTTTCGGCATTTTCAATTAATATAAATATCAATACAATTGAAAATTTGTTCTAAGAAGAAAAATTTGTAACTTATAATATGTCAAAATATTAATGTCAAAATAAACGATGCGGCAACTTCTCATATTTCAGTAACTTCGACGAATTAAAATCACTAAATTTCCCTTGCTAAACCTTACATTTAATTAAATTTATTGTGGTAAGAATTTTACGTCACAGATGACGAAAGATCAAATAAAGTTTGCAGAACCTGTATATACATATTGACCTGTATACATATTATTGTTTGTTTTATTGTCATATATAGCCGACTGTGCATTTTTAATTAATTTATTGACTTTCGTGTAACAGTAAGTACAACGAATAAACTATTACTATTATTATTATTTGTTTCCACACATCTAGATTGATGTTAAGAAAGTAAAAAGAAAATAGGCTTTTCATCAGTAATATCGCCTTGCAGTCTTCATGATATACATGCGCCTGTGAGAAACATTAATATAATTTTTGGCTTAAGAATGTCCGTTATTGTATAATTGAGACAAGCATAATAAATATAACTGAAAATTCTAAAAGATATATAAAAATAGCCATCTCTTTCCAGAAAGAATTTTGGCCCCTTAATTGCATTTGGTTGACGTGTATTTTCGCTATATCTAGCTCACTACAAGTACATAATTATAAGGGCCCGATTTCAACTTGCTAGTTGCGTTAACGCAAATCAACAAAATCACGCAAAAGCTGTGTTTCCATGGTTTTGACTTACGTGTAATTTCAAGTACGATAAGTGATTTGAAAATCGCGCAAGATGCGTGAACCAATTGCGTCTACTGCCGCCAGCGACGCAAGTCGTTTGCGTGCACGCATCTCCATATGTCATATGTCATACACATGCATGATAATGGCGGGCTTCAATGCAGCTCGTGGAGTGTTATTTGGGGTTGCTGGGGGGCTTTTTAGTTATGATAGCAGTGATAGTGACGAAGAACAAGATCTCTTAAGGATCCCATTTAACTTGAACGAGATTCCTGGAAGAGTTCTTTTCCAACGGACACGACTCGATCGACGAGTGTTTAATTATGTTTTGGGGCTGCTGACACCTTTCCTGCAAAGAAATACTCGAAGAGGACGCTATCAACACCTTACACCGATGCATAAGTTGTACATTGCACTTCAATTTTATGCTTCTGGTGGTTTTCAGTGGCTAATCGGTAGTAGCGGCCGTATCACGCAGGGACGAACTTCAACTGTAATAACAGAAGTAACGGACGCCCTTGTTGAGATAGCCCCACAGTTCATACGTTTTCCGAGAGCTGAGGAATATGTTGCAGTGAAGCAAACATTTTACCAACTTGGAGTGACAAGTCACGGAACTGGGATGCCAAATGTCATGGGTGTAATTGATTGTACACATGTTAGGATACAAGCACCAACACAGGCTCCGGAACAATACTTCAATCGACACTTGTATCACTCGATTAATGTCCAGTTGATTGCAGGGCCAGACTTGAAGATCTACAATGTTTTGGCTAGATATCCTGGGTCTAATCATGACTCATATATATGGAGGAACAGTAGTGTTCGGCAAACATTGGAAGAGGGTGGGGCTTTTCCTGAGGGATGGCTAGTAGGTGATTCTGGATATCCTCAAGAACCATGGTTAATGACACCTGTAGGCAACATTACATCTGCAGCTGAACAGTTATACAACTCTGTTCATATTTCAACAAGAAACCCAATTGAGCGAACAAATGGTGTTCTCAAGAGTCGATGGCGAGTACTGGACCGCCCACTTGCCTATGAACCTGGTAAAGTTTGTAGAATAATAACAGCTTGTTGTGTGCTGCATAATATCTGTACAGATTACAACCTCGATGTAGAAGATCTTCAGGAATATCCTCTCCAAGATGATTTCCCTAGTCAAGAAGCTTTGAACGCAGACTACCTTGACGTGCGTAGGGATCTCATTATCAGACATTTCACTCGTTAGTTTGAGTCAGTGTATCCTTTTTTTTTACTGACAATCACATGTTACCTAACTTACAATGTGGCTGCTTAAAACAAAATGTGTGTCAAATGAAACAAGAGTTTACTAATTTTAATTTAATAAACATATTCAAACACACAACAAAAACAAACAATATATATTATAATTTTTCTATTTTTTTTCTTTTTAGATCGATTATTATTTCTAATAATTGAAGTTCTCTCTTTTTGAGAGAGTTGTGAGTCTTTAACTCCTCTACCAGGTCCTTTAGGAGGCTGTTTGTTGGAGTTCCTTGCTCTCTCGTATTTCATCCAGAGCTTGTGTTTTGGCCCGCTTTCTTTTAAGTGGTTTCGAGGAACCCACACTAGATGTTGACGCGCCTGGAATGGCAGGAGGCACAGGATTTGCAGGAGGGGCTTGAGGAACTATTATAATCAAATGATGTATTTTGTAAATAACGAAAACAAATTATCTGTTTTTCTTACCAACATTTACAGGATCCTCCAATTGCAAAATATCTTTAGATGTAGATGGTCTATCTGTAAAAATTGAACAACAAAAAACTTCCACATGACATAATGGAAACAAATATCTTGTTTCTTCTTACCAATATTAAGAGAATCCTCAAGCTGGGAGACTGTGACAATAGGTTCTTCAATTATAGTGGGTGGTTCCTCAATGACTATAAAGGTAGATTTAGATTTTGTCAATTGTATTGTTCATAAACAAACACCAACCTCGTTCCTGGAAGGCGAAAGTATCAATTCCCCCAGCTATTCCTTCTATCGACTCTGATCCAATAAATTGGATCAGTTTCTCGTCAATAAAAGTTAACGGGTTGTGCGCCTTATTTGCGCCTCCCCCAGTCTTCCGACCCTCTCTCCTCAATGCATTAGCTTTTTGCTTCGTCCTAGTTTTTAGGTCCTGAAATTTTTTTTTTAAATACTTTACTGCCCGCCTAGTTGGAGCAATGGCATTGACAGCATCCAGGACTTGCTGCCAAGCTCGATCTCGGTGAAACTGATTCAAATTGGCTCCTTTTAGGGGGCCAAAAAGAATGCTCCGTCGTTTCTCGATTTGCTCCACCAGCACAGCAATTTCGTCGGGTGTGAAATTTTTCGCCCTGAAAATAAAATATTTTGTATTAAAATTATTTTGTTTAATCGTTTTACGGACAAATACATAAAAAATGGGAGTACTTACCTCTTATTTTCCATTATTTTTCTCTTTGTTTAAAGCGTTTTAAATTTCGAACAAAAATTTGACAGATGATACCACAAAAGTTGCGTGCGCACTGCGTGAATGACATTTAAGGACTTGAAATGACGCGGTAACTATGAACTTACGACAAACGCAAATGTATAACGCAAAATTGCGTGAAACACGCAACTTGCGTCAAACGCAACTAGCAAGTTGAAATCGGGCCCATTACATTATGTATTTGTTGTGAGCTCTATGTCCTGCTTATATTCTTTGTCTTATTTCGGCGATTGTTTGAGTTTCTTAGTTTATGAAACACCCTAGGTATTTGAAGTATTTAATCTTTTCAAACTTATTTGTTTCTATGCTCATATTTGCTGTGTAGTACTACTTTCGTGTACCTACTTACTTTTCGCATGATTAATTTCGATTCTCATATTTTCTTCTTGAGTTTTAATATTCATAAATGTTTTAGTTAGGCTGTTTCTGTATCTACTTACCAATTTTATGCCAGCCGCTTATGCTATAATTATTACAGATTTTTCAATTACCTTTTTCTTAATTTTAAATGTTTCTTATTTCTTCTATTGCTATATCTTAAATACTACAGTAGCTGATACTCCTTCTCCTTTCGTGACTTATGTATTAATTTTGAAATCCATTTGATTTGAAATACCACTATTAATATAATAGCTGCTTTATTATGCTTCATTATCATCTTAATGTGACTCCATGAGAATTTTTTTTTCAGTCACCATTTTTTCTGTATCCTTAAATATTAGCTGTCGAAAGTTTGTTAAATGAATAATTAAATGTAAGTTGATGATCTGGTCATGAAAATTTGTTCAGAATATGTGAACATCTACCATTGACATTTATTGTCTGTCTTTATTTTATAACTCACGTTGAATAAAGCGAACTGCCTATGAGACCGAATTGATATTAGTTATTCAAAACCAATCAACTGAAAAAAAGTACTCCTTAGCCGTTGATACTAATACTAAGAACAATACAAAAGTTAATGATCAATAACAGAAAAATTACTACATGCCTAATTATGTATTGTTAAAATTTGCCAATTTTTGATCATCTTCGTAACGATTTCGGCAAATTATACTATTGTGGGGTTCTGTAAAAAAAACCTATACGCTCTTTCTTTTTTATTATGATAATAATACTTATACTTAGCAATAATATGACAAACTCGCATTATGAATACATATTTTGTTTGGACAATGTAGTGTACAGATCGTTATATTTAAACAAATCTACGGGATCCGACTACTGATGTGCAAATAACGTCAAATTTTATCTTGTTATTGAATTCAAGCAGAATCATGAGTTGAAGTGCGTAAGATTCACTAAAATGCTAGTTGTGACACTGGTTTTATTATTATTTACTTAAGCTGACACTAAGTAAATTAGTTTATTTATTATACCTACTAATATGTATATGTTATTAATAGATCAACCATGTGTGTTATTCTGCATAAATGAAAAACGACAATTTGCTAAGCTTGGACCTCGGGTGCTGGATGGAACAAAATGCAAATTGGGCACAAGAGATGTATGCATATCGGGATCTTGCAGAGTAAGAAAATATATTTTTCTACTACCATCTTTAAAATGCCATTTATCGTATAAATTTCCATAACACTAGGTGAATTTTAAATATACCTTCATTACCTGTCACCATGTGCTCTTTAGTCACGTGGTGAACATAGCAAAGGGCTCTTCAGTTACTTGCTAAATTGAACTCAAGGTATTTTAATTGCAATAATTAATTGAAATTCATAAAAGTTGGATGACACTTGTATTCAATATGTTAAAATAATGATTGTTTGCTGTCGTAGACCAAGAATAGTACTCGCACTTACTTTATAAGCTCTTTAGCCACTCGTTTTACTAAACACTTATTAAGATCAGGAACTAAAATGCGGTTTATAAAACTTGGTATTTAATATAATAAGTGCATATAATTAACTTACGCCTTGCCACATACAAACTTTTGTTTTATTTAATTGTCAACTAGGACACGTCTTCCTTTATTTGTTCTATCACCAGTGTCGATCTTAAATATATAATTTACAAAATGAACATAACCTTATAATCATAAGTTCATGCTTACTTGCAACTATATCATTGCCAATATGATCAAAGAGCATTAATGACCTGTAATTTCGAATTCATATTAAGTTAATGTTGATGCACAGACTAAACAACCCAGACCGGCAACTACTTGAAAAAAAAATATCCAAGATCTGCTATCCTTGTCACACATCAGTGAACTTGGTACGAAGATGGCGCTAGCAGCATATTGGCGCGAAATTTGAAATGAGCTTGTTTTTAGAATACGCTTATTAAACATACATAAAAGTTACTAAAACTATGGTAATAAATATTACTTACTGTAATAATTATAGCCATAGTTTGAGCATCTTATGTGTAATTTTGTGGTGTTACATATTAAATATGGTGTAAATATGTGATACAAAATATAAATATTAATCTTTTACTTACATGTATTATAACATCCCTCTTACGGTGACCTATTAGACACAATAAACTACTACTTTATATAAGATTAAAAGAAATATAATAATCTAATAAGTGAAAACTGTCAAGGAAAACATAGGGATATAATAATAAAAGTTTTTATTGATACATATACTTATACAATAAAACATAATAAAATTAAATTACACAACCAATAATGAGAAGACAATAAAAATATACAAATCTTGTAATATAATATAATATGATGACTAAGAAATTTTGTAATATACATATTTAAAGCACAAGTGTACAATATTTATACTCACTCGTCGAGATTTGCAGGAAACCTGTGCATTTTGTTAACTTCATCCTGCCCAAACCCGCACACTAGACACTTGGACACCATATTTGTATCAACATATAATTAAATTAATACGATGTACGACAAAGGATTGCAAAAATATGTCAAACGTGTCAAATTTGAAATGTAGTTTTGAATGACATATATCCACAGCATAACAAACATTTCAATTGACGCTAGCGCCATCTCATCTCCAAGTTCACTGAATCTGACAAAGATGGTAGAGTATTGAAAGTTACTTTGCTAAACAAGGATGAGTACTCTGGATAAAATCTAGGATTAAGTTGCCGGTCTGGATTGTTTAGTCTGTGGTTGATGAGTATACGTTGATAATTTTAAGTCACTGCTAGAAATTCCTTTAAACTGCGCTGCTGTCATTCTAATGTCAAATTTGACAGTCAAATTGAATTCACGCAGAGGTGAAAATTGCAAAACGTAAAAATGGCTAAAATGCAAATGGCGGCAGTGTAGTTCAACTACAGACATAGTATACTATAATATCAAAAATTAAATTGGTCAATGTTGGTCATGGAATGTAAAACGCTTGTCTTAGTTTAAATCATCCTTTTAAAATAATTCAATCATTGTCAAGCTACACTGACATTATCAATAACCTACAAATGTGTTGCCTACTTAGTTCAGCTGTAAAATAATAATGAACTACAAGTTATGAAATAAATAACGTTTTTATTAACCAGAAAAACTAAATTACAATAATTGTTGGAAATGTCCCCCGTTTTGTTCAATGCACAAGTTTACGCGCCTCCTCATGCTGTAAAAAGCGTTTTACAGAATTTCTGGAGTTATGGTTGCACATTGCTGAACAATTCTTTGTTGCAGTTCTCGCAAATTATGTATCGGATTTGCGAAAATCTTATTTTTTGAATAAGCCGTTCATCAAAAAACTCGCGGAGAAAACCAAGATTTTCTCGTGTAGTATGTGCTGTTGCACCGTCTTGCTGGAAATAACCGTATCGAAGTTCATCATCGTCTAACTATTGCACAAATTCAGTCAAAAAAAATATTTCTGTACCTTTCTGCGTTGACGATGAAATTGAAAAAAATTGGCCCAATTATTCTTCTGCGAGAAACTGCCATCCAAACACCAATTTTCTGAGCATGTAGTGGCGTTTCAATAAAAATATGCGGGTTATCAGTGCTCCACATTCGCATATTCTGAGAATTGATGTATCCCGAAAGGTGGAACCAAGCTTCGTCAGAAAAAAAATTCAGTTCAGCAGATCGTCATTCATTAAAGTATTAGCGAACCAATGGCAGTACGCAAGGCCTTCTTCCATACGTTGCCGAACGTCATTAATAACTTCTTCTGTACGAACTCTTGGTCTACCAGCACCTTTTTTATGCGTCACAGAACCAGTTTCGCGAAACACTTCAACACAATTTGTAAGGCATGCATAAAAATTGTCCGGTAATACTGCTACGGCTGGGAAGTGTTCTCGAAAATTGTCCAAACACAAAAGTTGACTGTATTCCCAAGTTCCATTAACTAGCACACTCGTTCGAAAATAGGCTTCAATCATGTAAATTTTGTGCTCTGTGGTGAGAACCATGATTCAAAAACCGTGCAGGATTAGAAAATTTCAACACAATAACTTGAATGATTTTGACATTCAAAAAATTATGACATACCTAAATGTACGATGCACGCTATGACAATAATTTTAAAATCCATGACCACTAATTTAATTGTTGATATCCCGGTATTATTACATTATATCAAGATTCCATTTTCTTATTAGCACACATAAATTACTCTTCAATCATTTCATGATGTACAAAAATTTCATAGATTATACAAGAGTCTAAAGAAGTTATTTTACTAATGTTATGATAAATTATGCTATCTAGATTGAATAAAATAGTTAATTAACGTAGAAAAATTAGCATACATGTTTTGAAACAAAAACTTATTCTTAATAAATGTGTATATCTTTTACATTGTATCAGTAAATAGCTATTAACACGTAAACCCTTTGGGCATATATTTTTCCATTATATCAGAAGACTGGTATATGAGATGAAGATTTGTACAATCGATGTGTACGTTATGTGTCACTGAGGGCATCACTAATCTAGCGTGAAAATGCACTGTTATGAAATCAGTAACAGAACACATTAATAGCTACGCGTAAACATGAAGGTACTGGCAACTACCTGAATATTTTAAGCAAGTTCTTCCTGAATTTCAAAATCGAATACAAGCGTCTAATTGATCAACAGGCTTGAACTGGGAATGAAAATGATATTCACGACGTGGGAATGACGTGGAGAAAATAGTGTAAAACCCAGATCAGTGCTTTTCTTTATTTTGCTTAATTAATAAAATAACTATTATTGCTAATATTATGCATACGTTTTGATCTAAAATATATGTGTTTTATAATAGATACTTTGTTTTTGAAATATATCGATCCATTATTTTTTTCATCTCTATATAAAAATAATACAAGTCATAAAAGAAAATAATTCTCTAGCATTAAATTCATTTTTTACAAAGTTGTTTCATATAAGTAATTCTATTTTGCAGAAAGTTGGCTGTGACTTTAAAATAAACTCCGATGCACAGGAAGATCATTGCGGTGTTTGCAATGGTGATGGAACTGCTTGCACTGTACTTGGAGATGAATATCTTAATCATACTGGGCATGGTAAGAATTCTTTTAAATCTATAGAACCAGAAATGTACGGTTTTCTTAAAAATTAAAACAAATGATTTTAAAATCCATATATTTACTTGTTTATATAGGTTATATTATGGTAACGGATATTCCTCGTGGAGCAGTGAAAGCAGAGATTTGGGAATATGCTCCATCAGTTAACAATATGGCTCTATCGGATGAACATGGACACTTTTGCTTGAATGAAAATAAGTATATATTCATATATATGTTAGAACAGGCGATGGTGAACATCTTTTCTAAATACCTTATGCACAAGCGACCCTTTCAAAAAATATTACATGTGCGTCTTACATTTTATACATGAAATATTTTCCAGTAAAAAAAACTTAATCACATAATCCTGGAGCAATTGCCAAATTTCTTTGCAGATAAGTACAAATCATCATGTACTTATTTTTCTGTAACAAGTACCTGGATTCTCGGTGACTCATGCAGTAAAAGTATTCGAAAATTTTCTGCTATAGTAAAACGTTAAAAATTGAATACACAAGTAATGAAACAATGCAAATTATAAAGTGGTTTTATGGAAGCAACACACTTTCATCAATTGTAGATATTTGGAGAACTACTTACATTGATCGTTTCCTGTTTAAATACAATTTATCGCATAAAGGAAAATTTTCAAAAATACGGATGTCTCTCACTTTACATAAAAAGCCCGCACATGATAATGAGTACCAGACGTTAGGCAAAATTAGTGAAAGTGTCGATGTCTCTCGTGAAACTGTTAAAAAAGTTTTGAAAAAAAATACCGTTCGTATCAGGTAGAAAAAGTAAATGAAATTTTTCCTTGAGATCATTATAACCAAGTTCAATTTTGCTTGGATATAATTGATAAATATGGTGTGGATGAAAATTTTATTTCTAATATTCTCTTTACTGACGAATATTCATTTATTTGACACGGTCGACATAATCCTAGGTTAGTTAGGTATTGGTCAAAAGAGAATAAACGTAAATCATATACAGCCCCTACACTATATCCACAGAAATTAAACGGATGGGTTGGAATGTTAGGGAATAATATAATTGGTCCGCTTTTTATAAACGGCGTGTTTCACAAACATATTTACGATTGCTGCAGAAAGACATTATTTCTTTTATCCAGAACATACCCAATATTGAAATAGGAAGTATTTGGTATCAGCAAGACGGATGTCCTGCACACAAGAGTGTAATTGTGCGTCAATTTTTAAGAAATACCTTTGAAAATAGAATTATTTCTCTAGGCGGCAAAATTGATTGGCCGCCCAGATTATCTGATTTGTCCCTTAATGATATTTCTTGTGGGGGGTATCAAAGGTCAAAAATTTACGGTTTCGAACATCAACGGTCAAATAATTTAGACGAACTACGCAAAAAAATAAGAGATTGCGTAGTATCGATTATGCCCGAAATGCTGGCAAATGTTAGACGTGGTTTTTATGATCGGGTGGCGTATTGTTTAGAAGTTTAAGGTGCGCGATTCGAACACAAAATTAATTGAGAGTATTGTTTATTAAAGTTGTATTGTGAGAATATATTTTTCTTGTTGGACTCATTTTTTATTTTACGATTCTTTAGTTGCGATTAATATACAATACAATTTCAGTTTTCCAATAATATAAACTTTCTTTAACACATTCTACACGTTTATATTCAAAAATCTACTATGAGTAACGAAATAAGCAACCAGCAACCCCCCACCTACTTCTCCTACGATGTATATTCCCAGTTTATGTTGTTACCGTGTATAAGTAAATCATAGGTACCTATTTAGAGGTTTTTCGATTAGAGTTCTCGCTTTCGATAAAGATAAGAAGTAATGCTTTCATTTTAAAAATGTTCCATGTTGGTATGGTGATTTATATATAAACCAAGATAATTTATATTCCAATTAAGACCAGCACTTTTTCCTGCTCCGCCTGCATTTGGGGAATGTGATTTTACTTTCTAAAGCTGAATATTAATACGAAAGATTTAAGCATACAAAACAAGCAATATTTCTTTGCAATTCTGAAACATCATTGATGACGTGAAATGCTATTTTGAATACGAAAAACAATATTATTTAAAGTCAAAATTTACATTATAATCACCAATACCAGGTTTTACAAGTTTTATATCTTAGATTACCTTATCTAAACATGCCTTAGAGTAACAAAAGTCCATATGTATTTTATGGGCGTTGCCTCGTTGTTAGAAACTCTGGCAAAGGTAATGAATTACTAAAAACTAGCATTAGGTACAGTACAAAGTAAACCATATGCTTTTCTGGAGAGCTAAAGCCTTTAATGTACACATGTGTCAAATCAAGTTTCAATTCAAGACTTAATAAGTATCATTTACAATTACATCCGTAAATCACTAAATTTGGTTCTTTAATTTTTAGAAATTCGTACTAAAGCTGTTTATTGACAGCTTTGCATTCCCATTTGCCAAATACTTAGTTATTTTAACAATATCTAAAGTAATGCCAGTAGGATATTTCTTCGTTCCCATCTTTATAGAGATGAATTGCAACAACAGTCATTCACGTATACATTCGACCTTTGATCATTCTTATAAATACTCTGATTGAATTCGTATTGACGTAATGTTATGTAATATGCATCTAGAGGTTTGAGTTATTATTATTAAGGTATTATTTCCCTATGATAAATTTTATTGAGTAATTATTTTATCAAAAATTACTCTAAACTAACTTTAAAGTATATGGTCTCCATTCATTTACTTAGATTTAGATTATAGATAGATGTTTTGTCTTTATAATGAAGTGCTACTTCTGGTACAGATTAAAAAAAAAAACTTAAAGGAAATTATATCGAATATTAAGTTTTAAAACTTTGATGCTCTTTATAAAAATATAAAAACTAAGGTGTATAAGAAAAATCAGTGAGAAAACAAGTTAAATAAATTACAAAATACTATGATAACAACGCAATCATCTGTTGAACATCTACAAAAATATGAAGTGTGGCCACCACACGAATTTCTTCTATGTATGTGGGTTTCAAATTTACAAAGTTGATATAAATTATGTTTTAAATGATTCTATTTTCTTAAAAAATAAATCTGTAAGTGTTACTTTATGTCAGAGTTTTGAGAAACTTCTTATACAAAAATTATTCAAACTTCTATTTTAGGTACTTTTTTTATTCAATTAATAAATTTCTGTAGAATGCATACTTTGTGAAATATTTGCAAAAAAGTACTACTCGATAAGATTAGAAGAGTGACTTCAAGTCCGAATTTGGAAATTTCTTTTACACAAAAATTATTCCAAATCCAGCCCTATATATATGCTTGTGCTTTTGATAAATCTGCCTAGAATGCATTATTTTGAATTTTGAAATCTTTTTACATGAAGTATTGAAAATCAGGATTTCAATACTTTTATACTCATAACGTATCTGCCTAGAAAGCATGACTTGCGAGATATTCGCAAAAACCTGATTTTCGATAAGAGTAAAAGACCTACTTCCGCTAGGAATTTCGAAGAACTTTTAATAACATTTTCTCCAATTCCCTTTAGAGTACATTTGAATTCTTTATAAATTTGTTTAGACTTAGAAGTTGTCGTAATATTGGCAAAATTCAATTTTTTCACTGAAGTAAACTACTACTTCCGGTCTTCCCATTTTACTGAAAATCTAATAAGATGTTAAGGGGGAGAAAGTAAGAGAGAGAGTAAAATTTTGAAGTAATTTAACAAACTTGTATCAATGTATAAATTAGTAATGTTAAAACACTCACAACGAATTAAAAATTCTAACAATATTGCTTACTAAACAGATTGTGTAACAACATTTCTACGAATGATCGTAAGAGGGATAAGCAAAGGAGGAATATTTTGAAGAAGTTCGTAATCAAATCAAGTACACCTTATGGCTGCCTTTCAATGTTAGCTAATTTATTTCGGCTCTACTCCAAAATTGTCTTATTTGTTATGAGCATTATTATAATAAAACTTTTTTTCTGTTACTGTTTTATTTTGGATATCCAGTATTATCTTATAACCGAAAATCTGTCTACTAATATTATCACGTGGATACTTTGGTTGTATTGATTTCATGATTTACCACTTTTGTGTTTATTTATGCTTTAGCGGCACCCTTTATGATGACAGTTTGAAAACGCTCAGATATAGCCAAAGAAATGTAAAATTTATTTAATCAAACCACTAGGTAGTGCATTTTGTTCCGTTTGTTAAATGAGTATAAAATGATTGCCATCGCCATTAAAATAGTTTTCTATTTTTTAATGAAAAAATATTTTTTTAAACTTAGCACTGTTTTAGCAAAGAATATAATGATGGAATATATGACTGCTTCAATACAAGTATCGTATACACTCATCCAGAGAAACTAAAGGAACATATATATATTCGAGGTCCTGTGCTGAATACACTGTTTTTCTACGTAAGTGTAAAGCATGAAATTTGAAAATAATTAATATAAAATAATGTATTATTTATATATCGGTAATCCAAATGCTTAAATAAGTGAAATATGTATAAAACTGGATGTATGTACGTGATTCACTTCAATTTCAAAGCTCTAATGTACATGTGTTTTTTGGGTGTAGCAACGCGCGTCAGATATCGCCAGTTTTCTATATAATGAACTTTTGAAATTAGAAGTTAATAAATTCGTTTTGTACAAATAAAATATTTTTTTTTTCAATACTAGGTTCGTTACTACAAACCAACCGAGAACGTGGGCTATCACTACCATTTTGCTGATTTGACCATACCTAATAAACAATATAAGCCGCAATATTCATGGGAACATATAGAGTTCTCACAATGTTCATATAGATGTGACAGTGGAACTCAAACATCGGATCCTTCTTGCGTAGAGGCGAAAATGGGGAAAATGAGTCCAGATTTTTGCGTAGACATTGAGAAACCGGAACCAATAATACGGTCCTGCAATGAACAACCCTGCAAAATCAAGTAACGTTAATTAACCTAATACCGACTCCACTCATATGCTAATATAAAAGAAGCCATCTCATATTCGATTTCTGAAAGACCTATTAAAAATCCATTATACGGTGTTTTTTCTACAATATTTTAGTACTCCACAAATGTTATATAATTAATTATTCGAATTGTCTAGTAGGGGAAATGTGGATAAAACCGCATACTTTGATAAAACGGCACGGGTCCATTTTCTTCAAAACCATAAATGTTTCTGAACTACTAGTTGCATTAAAATTGCAATACCCAAAGTTAGGAGCCGATAATGTAGATTATGACTAAAAATTTACTTTGGCGTTTGTCTAAATTTTTACCAACTGTGTGAAGTAAAGAGTATTCTTCAGGTAAGATGTTTTGTATTTTCATAATATTTATTGGCGTATACAGTGTCTTTTGAAGATTATTATGCATAATTTTGATTTCATCATTTTTTACGTATTTTTGTAATTTTCATTTAAATAGCAAATAGGTTAGGTTTAGGATAAAATTGCATACACTGCGCTCGCATAAAATGGCACTATGCCATTTTACCATAGTACCCTGATAGCAAAATGTTTACTAACACAGTTCGTTCATTTAGAATGTGTCCCAAGTATGAAAGAAAAACAAATCATCAGTCGTGGTCAGAGGAGAGTATGAGGCTTGCGATAAAGGCTGTCCAGACTAAACAAATGGGTTGGCGTCGTGCTTCGCAACAATTTGGAGTTCCTCATACAACCCTGAGGACACATGCTGCAAGTGAAAACAAGAAGATAGATAAGGGAGCCAAAGGTCTGGGTCGTTACTCAAAAACGTTTACTGAAGAAGTAGAAAAAGAAATAGTGGCTCTGATCCAAGAACAGGAAATAATATTTTACGGTATCATACTTAACGAACTAAGACGGTTGGCTTACGACTATGCAGAAGCAAATAAGATCAGCCACAGATTTTCTCATAGCGAAAAAATGGCAGGATGGGAATGGGTGAGAGGATTTCGTCAACGCAATCCAGAAATCAGCTTACCCTCTCCAGAGCCAACGTCTTTAGCAAGGGCAGGATTTAACAGACACCAAGTTGGACGGTTTTTTGATCAATTGCAAGAACTTATGGCAACACATAAGTCCGAACCTTCAAGAATATATAATATGGACGAGTCAGCGTTATCTACGGTTCAGAAACCAAGGAAAATATTTTCAACCAAGGGCCGCAAGCAAGTTGGTGTCATCACCAGCCCTGAACGAGGAATTCACAGTACTATGGTATGTTGCATTAGTGGCGCACCACCAGAAGCGTTAGGGTTACATAGTGATTCAGGATTTATGGTAGGACCGATATTTTTAAAATGGTTAAAACGTTTTGCAAAATATGCTAATGCTTCTATTGAAAATAAAGTTCTCTTAATTGTGGACGGTCATGGAAGTCATAAATACTTAGAAGCACTGCATTTCGCAAAACAGAACGGAATAATTTTACTTTGCCTACCTTCACATTGCACCCATAAGATTCAGCCTTTAGATGTTGCACTTTTTGGTCCGTTGACGACATATTTTAATGAAGAGATAACCAAATGGCTTCGCAATAATCCTGGCCGCGTTGTAACGCAATTAGAAGTAGCTCGACTTTTTGCTTTAGTCTATGGAAGGGCAGCAACAATACCTGGAACTGGAACTGGGATTTATCCAGTAAATCCAGATGTATTCTCAGATGACTGTTTTGCCCCTGCCACTGTATTTCTCAAAGAAACAAATGAGAACATTAGAAGTTCATCAAGTATTGATACTCGTGCAGAAGTTGCAACCACCAGTTCTGAACCTAATACATCTTTAAGGAACGTACTGTCTCTTCCGAAGAAAATTACAACAGACAATTGCAAAAGAAGAAATAAAACCCAAAAATCTGAAATTCCAACAGCATTTCCATACATTGCGGAATTACAGAAGAAAGAGAACGATAAACTTGAGAGAAAAAGGCAACAGCGAGTTGCTGCAAAAAGTGTTAAAAGAAAAGTATTGCAGGACACTGACACGGATGAAGACGAAACAATTAAAAACCCATATGAAGAAGTAGAAGACGATAATGACGAAGCGTGCATTTATTGCAACGAACTTTATTCTCTTTCAAAAGGTGGCGAACAATAGATTCGTTGCCATCGCTGCATAAGATGCGCTGATGTATCTGCAAAATGTAAGCATTTCGTGTGTGAATTATGTGTTTAAATTAAAGTGTAACGTACCTATTATTTATTATTATTTTCTTTTGCAATTATACCATTTTATCCAACCATGTATGGATAAAATGGTACATTGTAATACATTTTTGTTTTTTTTTTTTGCAAAAAGTATGTTACTTTTCATAGTTTTTTTTATTATTGTTTACAGTAATATAGACTTAAAATTTCTGTGGAGTAGTATTATTAATGATTTCTATAAACAATAAACAAAGTTACTGATTTTTTTTTGGAAAGTATGCCGTTTTATCCGCACTTCCCCTACTTAATATTTAACTGAAATACAAGTAAAATAACATTATAATTTATTTATAATTACAAGAAAATTACCTTTAGGCAATATCTTCTTTAGGAAATTTGTGCTCTTCAAGAAAATATTGGAGAGAACCGGTTTGCCACGAAGTAGTTCTTTTGGTCTATCACGAATTGCAGTCGCGGCCAACCTTTCAATTAATCCCTCGCATGAATTGCAGTCAGGGTAAACTTTATGATCATAATCCCCCTACACGAATTGCAGTCGAACGGAATAATAATACCCTCATTATAATCTAGGTGCTAGAACTGACTTTCATTTAAAACACGTTATATAAAACGCAGAAAACCTAAATCAAAACAACGACAAGGTTTATGTATATACGTATGTATATCTCTTTATTGAAGGTATTTGAAATACAAAACGAAGTTCTACAAATTAAACAAAAGTATAAAATAAATTAACGATTGCACAAAATAACATAAAAGAAATATTCTAAAAAATAAAATATGTAAAATAAATTAATGTCTATGTATAGAAATGCGAAACACATTTTACAAAATTAGTTCTACTAATTTTGTTATTTTCATATTAATTTTTGTGCCAATAAAATCAGCTTTATTTTTTATTTTTCTGTTAATAACACGCTCTTCATAAATTTTTACGGAATCTGTTCTTGTATAAGTATACTGGAGACGCGTTAAGTTCAGTTACACGTCATTGATGACGTTTACATTTTGTCATAACTGTATTAGAGAAAATAAAAAAGTTACTTTGTTAAATTATACTTGAGGGCATTTATTTCATTAGCTTAAATAGAAGATTTATAAATTGATCGTAATATACGCATTCATGGCAAATAAACACATAATTTCAGTTTCAATATTAAATTTCTTTATTACATATTTTTAATAGACTAATAGTTCAATTCGGTGTTGACAGATAAATCATATCTGTCAAAAAGACGTGCGTTGTGTATATTCTTCCTGTCAAATCTTTCATGTTTATTTTTGTTTTGACATAAATTGTTTAAAAACAGTGCTTCTTAGAAGTGTATTTATTATTTATTTGCGTCCATCGAATATAATGCCGAAAGGTTTCTGTAAACAGTCGAGGCTTTCTACAAACTCTTCTATAATCATGTGTTAAATTTAATGTCGAATAGCGTAAGTATTGCTTATTTTAAATTATATTATGGATACGTAATGAAACATTTAAGGTTTTTCGACAATCTAAATCACTATAATAAATAAGTTGCGAAAGACTGAAGTCTTAGAGCATTTCAATTACTAAATATATTACGTTATAGTTATTGTATTGTGAATAATTTTTTTCTTTGGTTATATCAAATGTCACTGACAGAAATAAAAATAGATCCGGCAACATATACATGGCGAGTCGTCATGTATCCAGTATGACGTGCAACTGAATGTAACGCATTTCCACCATATCTATACTGGAGACGCGTTAAGTTCCGTTGCACGTCATCGATGACGTTTACATGTTGTCATAACTGTATTAGAGAAACTAAAAAAGTTACTTTGTTAAATTATACTTGAGGGCATTTATTTCATTAGCTTAAATAGAAAATTTATAAATTGATCGTAATATACGCATTCATGGCAAATAAACACATAATTTCTGTTTCAATATTAAATTTCTTTATTACATATTTTTAATAGACTAATAGTTCAATTCGGTGTTGACAGATAAATCATATCTGTCACAAAGACGTGCGTTGTGTATATTCTTCCTGTCAAATGTTTCATGTTTATTTTTGCTTGATATAAATTGTTTAAAAACAGTGCTTCTTAGAAGTGTATTTATTATTTATTTGCCTCCATTGAATATAATGCCGAAAGGTTTCTGTTAACAGTCGAGGCTTTTTACAAACTTTTCTATAATCATGTGTTAAATTTAATGCGAATTACGTAAGTATTGCTGATTTTAAATTATATTATGGATACGTAATGAAACATTTAAGGTTTTTTGACAATCTAAATCAATATAATAAATAATTTGAGAAAGACTGAAGTCTTAGAGCATTTCAATTACTAAATATATTACGTTATAGTAATTGTATTGTGAATAATTTTTTTCGTTGGTTATATCAAATGTCACTGACAGAAATAAAAATAGATCCGACAACATATACAAGGCGAGTCGTCATGGATCTAGTATGACGTGCAACGGAATATAACGCGTTTCCACCATAGTTGCCTATTTTCCAAAGCTTTTACGAAAAGCTGAATCTTGGGATGTGGAGAACAACAGTACGAATTAAATTTGGAATGAAATGCTTCACATACATTTCTTGTTCTTGTTAAAGTGTTTGTGTTTGCCGCCCAAATAGAGGGTGGAAAGCTTCATTAATATATGTATCGATTAAGTAATCAACAAATTTTGTGACTCTTGGATCGCCTGGTTGATTAGTTGCAGAATCGAATGGATCTCCTACTTCATCAGGTTTAAAAATGTTAAACCAAATAAATGTCATCAATTTAAGTTTATATGTCGAAGTTAAACTAAACTTGGAAATTTGTATGATGTATACTTATACGTAATGTGGAGGGCAGGCGTTTTTAACTAAAATAATACATAGGTGTTAAAAGTTACCGCGACTGCAGTTCATGTTCGCCGGTTCATTTGAATATAAATACTCTAATAAATCGGTGTTCCAGGTAAAATGCTCAACAGTTTCCGGGAAGCATATACTTTTAAGGATAGACGTTCTTGACTATGATATAAGTGTACATAATTCACAAAATTTTGTGATCGTGATGATTGAGATACAGCAATTAAATTAACAAAAATGAGGTGTGCTCACCACACAACCTTCTTATACGTGCATGCGTTTCAACTTATACAAAAGTTGTCCTAAACTAAGATTTACATACTTTATCTTCTAAAGAAATAAACAAGATCCTACTGTACTACTTCTATTCTCTTAATAAATCTCTATAGGGTGTATAATTGGCGAGATGTTCCAAAGAAAGTGCTACTCGCTAAGAGTAAAAGTGTTACTTTAGGTCTGAATTTTGAAATATATTTTATACAAAAATTATTCCAAATGTAGCTCTAAATACATTTGTACTCTTGATAAATATACAAAAAAAAAATTATACAAAAGATATTGAAAATTAAGTTCTAAATACTTATATACTCATAATGTACCCGACTAAAAGGTATGACTTGCGAAATATTTGCAAAAAACTGATTTTCGATAAGAGCAAGAGAACTACTTCTGGTAGGAATTTCAGAAAACTTTTATACTAATTTCTTTTTCAAATTTATGTTTGAGTACATATGAATCCTTTATAAATTTGTTCAAACTTAGTAGTTGATGAAATATTGGCAAAATTCGATTGTTTCACTGAAGGAAACTACTACTTCCGGTCTACCGATTTAACTGAAAAACTAATCAGATTTCAAGCGGGAGATTATACTCGTAATTACAAAATTTGGAATTGAAATTTAGAGCGGTTTGGCCGCTATCGTGGTCACACACAGCCACGCACACACACACACACGCAGACACACATACATTTTTTAAAAAGCACTTTTTCGGTATCAGGGAACTTCAAAACGTGGACATCTGCAATAATCTCGAGGTCGAAAATTTTCGTAATCACAATACTTGCTTATACTACGTATACGAAAGTAAGAAGAAAGAAGAGAATATGTAAATAATAGTCGTTATTGCGAGTTAGTACACAATTATTTATTCATTGAAGTGTACATAAATTCTCATTAATATAACATAAAACAAATTAAATTTAAAAATACCTTTTTAATAGATAGTCTTTTTAAATGACTCTTACAATGTTTCGCTGCAACAAAATTCAGTAAAGTATGACATGCTCACACTGTCTGTACTTACATTATAATATCTAATTTTTAAGTGTCTTCTTCTAAAGATTAATATATGGCTAGTACTTACTATGAGTTGTTAACTATTAACATTTATTTATTTGACATATTCAACAATTTATAAAGTCCAATATCAAATCTCGAATACAAACAGCTAAAGCATTCGAACAATTCATGGAGCGTTACTTTAAAGCAAAATAGTTTTCTGTGCATTTCTACGTTAATCTATGACATATTGCAATAGATGGAACTATTATCCGGGGAAAATCGACCTAGTACACTAAGGCCCATTATAAAACAACTTTAGTTGGCCTTAAATACGTAGCATATGAATATAGTCCAACATGATTGACCAGACCATGTAATGACTTTATAAAAGTATATACAAGTGTACTGTTACTAATTTCATTATTTTACGTACAAATTAAATGTATTTTTCAATATTTCTGTCTTAAGGTGGAGAGTTGGTAGTTGGGGTCCATGCAAAGCTTGCAAAGGAGCGGCTGGTGTGAGAGTTAGGGAAGTCGAATGTGTCAGAGAAGCAAAACATGAAAGTGGTGATGACACCGTCTTAGAAGAAAATAAATGTAAAGACCAGCGACCTCCCGCTAGAGACTATTGCTTTTCAAAACGGGAATGTGTTAAGAAACGAGCTGATAAAAATTTTCCAGAATGGATGATGAAAGAACTTTTTTATCAAACTATTGTTGATATGTTTAATGTTGATCCGAAGGTTTGTGATAATGTACTATTACCGCTGTATCTTAGGGGTCGATATATTTTTTTTAATTATAAGGTAAACCACTGAAAGCTGTTACATGGTTTTCCATTTTTTTTATTAATTAATTCGCTGTAGTTGCAAATAACAACATGGAAACATGTAATTGTTGAAGACTGAATAACAATATACGGATGTGAGTAAAATAAAAAACTTTATAGTAAATCCGAACAGCTCTATTATGTTGTAACTAACAAGAAGCCCCTAGTTAATATCAATTTTGATTATATTACACACATTTATGGCGTATTTATTAAAAGTTATATTATTTTACAATACTATTAAAACTGTGTTATTGTGTTTCATGCTTTAAACCTACGAGGAAAGAATAGAACAGGAGAGAGTCTCGTTAAAAATACCATTTAATCCGAAATGGTTACTCAATATGACCGCCGGAATGCATAGGCGTGCATAAATATTTTGTATAGGAAATATGTACACTTCGTTCTCCATAATCATTTAAAGTATTGTTGGTTGTTAGTTCAATAATAATTAAATGAGTATCATGAGTGTATTATGTTTTCAATCCTTTTTTTCTTTTTAATATTTGTAGTAACATTTATTATAACTGCGTTAAAGAAAACATACCTGGGATATGTATGTTACGCCACTAAACACATAAACAAACATGTCAGATATACCGCATGTGTAAAATTATTATTAGGGATAGGATATATGTATACTAGGCACACCGGCAACAACGCCCAATCGTGGCCGTAGTCATGGTACAAGGAAACAAGGTATGCTTTTGCGCTTGTCTGGATGACGCGCATTCGATCTCTAGTACTACCAGTTCAATAAAGTCCTTTTTAACAGAAATACAATACAACACAGTAAGGAAATAAAAGCACAATTCTAATTAAACATTAATTTTTAGTAAATTATTATATAAATTTATTAAGAACGGAATTCTAATGAAAATAAAAAATATACTCTAAACAATACTAAAAAATAAAATGTTATTGCATAGGTTCAAAAATGCCTCCTTCAGCAGCAAGGCATTGTCCGAGCCTATCATAAAAATTTTCTCGCACATTACGAATCACATCGACTGTTACGGATTCAAAAGCCTCTGTGATTAGCCTTCTCAAAATATCTAAGTTTTCTAGCCTGCCAACTTGTGCACTGTATATTTTATTTTTGATGTATCTCCAGAAAAAGAAATCATTTGGCGATAGATCAGGAAATCGCGGAGGCCAACGAATGTTTCCTGTTCCACTAATGAGACGATCAGGAAAAGTATTCATTAAAAAATGCTTTACTCTGACCGCATTATGTGCAGGACAACCGTCCTGTTGGAACCAAATAATATCCCGATCTATTCCGATATTATCAATAGCGGGAAGTATGTGATTCTGTGGCATATCGAGGTATTTGTCCGCATTTAACGTACCATCAATAAAAAATGGACCAAGCAAATGGTCACTCAAAATATCTGGGGATATTGGATGTGTTTAACAAAATATCTGTGCTGATTTTCCCGAGCCCAATATCGAACAACAGAAGGATTGTGCTTTCCATTTAATGGAAATGATGATTCATCTGTGAATACAATATTTGCGAGGAAATTCTCATTTTCATTTGTCTTTTCCATTACGGTTTCACAAAACTCCATTCTTCTGAAATTGTCATCCAGAAATATTTCTTGCGTTTTCGAGTATTTGAAGCATTTTAATTTATTTCGCTTCCATATGTTCGCGACGGTTTTATTACTCACACCCAATTCCTCAGCAACAGTTCTGGTAGATAGCGTATCCTCTACTTTGAGAGTGCTACAAATCATTATATCCCGCTCTTCTCGTTCCTCAGCTTTTAGTGGATTTACCTCTCTAGGATTACACTTTGTGCAATTATTTAAACAAAGACATTTTTCAAAGCTATTCAAAATATGTAATATGCTTTGCTCACAGGGTACGGGTCTGTCTGCAAATATTTGCGGAAATAAATTTATGCAATCCTTTGCAGAATGACCACTATAGTGCCATTTAATAATTTGCGGTTTTTCTTCTGGTGTGTAGCGAGGCATTGTTACCATTGACCCCCTCCTCTCACAAACACAGAACGACGCTGTTCGACACGTACTCCAGATACAATTTTAGTTGTTAAAGGGAGTCTTGCTTTCTGTCAGTTACTTCTGTCAGTGACTTCTGTCAGAGTTGTCAAGTGACATTTTTTTCGATAAATGCGCGTCATCTAGAGATGCGCAAAGCATACCTTGTTTCCTTGTACCATGACTACGGCCACGATTGGGCGTTATTGCCGGTGTGCCTAGTATACATATATCCTATCCCTAATATGATTTTACACATGCGGTATAACTTATTCAAAATACCCATTCTTTTTACATTATTATTGCCTATGTTGAATGCCAATTTTTAATTAACTTTACCGATGAAGAGAAAAAGTGGGATTCTTCGTTCTTGTCGTTTTAGAACGGACTCACCTGTTCTATCTATTCTTTTCTTGTAGCTTTAAACAATGACCAATATTTTTAGCCGAATAAATACTTAATATCTTTATTTTCTTATTTAATTGCAGAACAGCTTCTTCTCCTTATTTAGAGGAATATGAACAACGTTCTATAATAGAAACGAGATCAGTAGAAATATTTAATTCAATAGGAATACAAACGTTAGTTTGACATTTTCATTTCATCAAACACATTTTGGGAATAGAAAAACACTACCAGGGCAAATAGAATCATGTAAAGCTAGTAAATTACTGTTGGACGTTTTTATAAGAAATAATGCAATTATTTTTTAAATCCAAAAAATGAGCGAATGTAACCATCTCTCTACCTTTTATCAAAACAAAAGTTACTTTATTGTAAAATAAAAATTGAAATTTATTTGTCAGCGGTATTAAAGGAAATGAATGCAAAGCTTTTCCGAACCCACATTTTGCAGAACAATATGACTGAAGAGTGACATTAGAGAAATATGAATACCTACCCAAAAATATAACAGAACTATCATGTAGGAAACATATTTCTCAAACATTTAAATCTGAATTATTCTCATATCCATTTTAAAGCGTTACAGTAATCCACTTACAATAAGATCATGAAATGTGTATAAATACATACATACAGTATTTTTTTAACGCGGAACATAGGGATTTGCGTGCTAAAAGTTTTACCCCATATTAACTTTTGTTGCGGTATAAATAATAAACATAAATGTACTTTTACACAATGTGGGATAATTTATTGAATTAGTGAACATAAAAATAATTTAAAGAAATTGTTCAAAATATTTGCCTACGGCAATTGCACAATATCCTAACCGATCGTAGGAATTTCTACAAGTGTTTTACAATTGCCGCACTTTAATGGAATTGTCGATAAAAATGGCCTCAATATGTTATTCCCCACTATTCCCACCCAAACATTAACTTTTTGAGGCCACTGCGTGTTAGCCTCTCGAATCTTGTAAGGATTTTGTCGTGCCCAAATTCTTTGGTTTTGCTTGCGTACCGTCCCATCCTGAACATTATGGACACTCGTCAGGAAACAGTAAGTATTTTTAACACATTTGGATCATTATTTACTCTTTCCATCTAAAATTGGCAAAATCCCATTCTTGGGAAGAAATGAGTTGGTAACAATTTGTGAATATTTTTAATCTTATAAGATTTGTACTTTTCGGTCATCAACGCTTTATGGAAACTGCTACTTGAAATTTGTAACTGGTCGGCAACCATATTTAAGGGTGTGAAGTCTTCGTTTTCAACCATTAAACAAATGTTCATTTTGGTTTCTTCTGTAACAGTCGATGGATTTGTAATACGTTTCCTGTGGTCACAATTTACGCAGCCTGTTCTCTGGAATTTATTTTAAATTCGAAACACTGTCGAAATACTTTAAACTGGCCGATCAGGTTATGTTGCACCAAAGTTGTCAACAATCTCTCTGTGGGATATTCCTCGGATAAATGCCGTAACAATTTCCGCTCATTCTGCAAACTGCGTAAATAGACATTTTTTTCCGTAAATTTACTTGTCACTTCGCTTGCCATCTAGCATCAAACGCTTAAGCTACCTTGATTTCGTCACTCAATTTTGTGCGAACTAATTTCAACTGAAAACGAATAAATATTTAAAGAGAACATCTTCATGTCATTAAAACAATGTCCAATTGATAGAAAAATGTTTGATTTATTAAATGAAATACTAATTTCTTCCAAATTGGATCCGCAGGAAAAGTTAACATGGGGTTGAATTTTGAGCACGCAAATTCCTATGTTCCGCATTTAAACAAATGCACGGTATAAATACATATTTTTTTGCAATGCTTATTACTTATCAATTTACAAAAAACCAATCAAATAAGGAACACATTTTAAAATTACTATACCACAGTTACACACCACTTTGTTTTCATATCTGCGAGGCTGCAATATGTACGAAACTTTTAAGTTATTTAAGAATTTTACTGTATTTTAATATGTCGTGGTGTGTAACTGTGGTATAGTAATTTTAAAATGTGTTCCTTGTTTGATTGTTTTTTTTGTAGCAGTGCTATGTTAGTGTCTGATATTCGTATGAAACTACATGACAGGTACAAAGAAAGAAACATATGCAAATTATATAACAAAAGTAGAAAAATATTTAAAAGGGCCATCAGGGGCCCTTTAAAACACTGCACCATTTGGTCTAGGATGTAGAAAAACCTGCAGAATAGAAATCCTCCATCACAACGTCACAATACTTAAGGTCTTCAGTTGTTAAGATCCAAGCAACAGTCTTAGGAGTTAAATTATGTAAATCTATGTAATGTATCCAAATTCTAACTTAGCTAGACATTCCTCAACAATATATTTAACTGTTTCAAGGAGGGATAGAAATTCAGAACGCTACCAGTTTTTTTCTCTACTTATATATGGATAAAATATTTTCTATCTCTTAATCTTATTTTTATTTGGCCATGTATTTACTAAATAGCTGCAATATATATATGTATGTGTCTGGAATTTGTTCACACCGCCGGCATTTGCATTTTAGAGATTTTTCCGCTTAAAAATTTTCACCCTTGTTTCAATTCAATTTACTTGTTAAATTTGATATTAGAATCCCATAAGCGCAGTTTATCGACTTTTGGCAGTGATTTTAAAAAATTATAGGCAATGTTATAGTTACATATAACATTATATTTACATACAAAATTAAATAATTGGTTCCAATTCTGGTGGTAGGACAAATGAAGAAAGACATTTCCAAGTCGCCGATTTCATAACATGAAAAAATCTAACTCGAAATGCCTAAATCAATTACAGAGTCACCATTATGTCTAGGGACTACAGTGACTGGAATTGATCTTAAATCATACAAAAATCTACTTAAGGATATTCTTTAATGCACAAGTAAACGCGACGGCTACAAACCTGTTGTAGTTTCTGTGCATTTCAAAACGCTTTAAGGATGGGTTTTCCCTAAGAAAAATTCTCGAACGGCGTATGTTGGGTTGCCTGAAGTATATTGAATATATTTACGGAGTTTAATATGCCTGTACCTTTTACACGATGCAGGTATACGACCAGCAACATGAAGCGATGCCTGGTCAACTGGAAAGCAAATAAATTTGAGATATTTGTCTCCTGCATTTATTGCATGAAAATATTGGTGCATCTCTTTTGTTCGAAATTTGTTTTTGCTGTTTCTGAATATTCTTTTGGCTTGTATTTATTTAGTTTTATTAAGACTCCCGTTCATGTAATTTGTAATTATTTTAATGATACTTGCCGGAATTAAGTAGATATTAAATCTTATTCTGCAATAAATATATAGTTTTATTACTATTATTTATGATTATTAATTACTTAAGCTGTACTTCTTATTATTTCTCACCATGATTTGTATTTACTTTACATGTTAAGGCTTTGTAATATGAGTAATGTTTTAGGGAAAACTAAAATCTTATAAAAAAAATCTATTGTAACAACAGTGCCGGTATTTATAAAATGTGAAAAATATTTATATTCTTCACAATCGACACTCATATTGTTACTGAGAGAAAAAAATCTATTGTAGCAACAGTGCCGCTGTTTCTTATAAAATGTAAAAAATATTTATATTCTCTAAGTAATTCAGATATTTAAATAAATGCTTTTACCATCTAGAAAACTGAAAATGTATAACTTCCTGCCACTTAGTTTGAAGAGTCCGGCAAACTTCTAAGTTCGTATCTTACAAAGACATAAAGCTGTTTCCGTCAGATTTTAGTTTTCTACAAACATTGTTCATATTATTAAAAAGCTTCAACATGTAAGGTTAGAAATAATAATAATAAGCCGTGCAAGTTTATAATTAATAATAATAATAATGTATATTTATTGCCGAAGAAAACTGCATTTCTGAAATTCCATAAAGCCGGAACCTTGTCCTTGTAAAATAAAATGCATTTTGAAAGTGAGAAGAATATTAACGAACAGAAAAAAATGTCTAACAAAGTATACGCATCAATGTTATCAAGTAATCAATCATAAATGAACACCGAAAAATATCTGAAATATATAACAATTTGCTTGTATATACCAACCGCATGTAGTTTCTTTTACAAATATGTTTAATGTATACTTATTATTATAATAATAAAAACAACTATATTTATTCCAGACGAAAAATTAAAATCTAATACATTCTCGCAAATATTCTTAACATAATTACAAAATAAAGCCGATATATGAATGAAACTTTCGTTTACCTAAGGTAATAAAAAAAGTTGAAGATCTCTCTGTTTATATGATGTTCGGCTTAATACAGTCGACCAGGTATACCTTCCATTAACTGGTCTTAGACATTACAAAACTGTGAGTAAGAGGTTAAATTGTGTGTTGCCTATTTGCCATTTATCAGTGCGGACTTTGTGATCATTCTCATTGGTTTCAAAGTAATTTTTTGGAGACCAGGGTTATTTTGAAAGTAAAGTAAATACATTGTCGTGTTCAGAATAAAAATATCTAGGTACTCACGATTCAAAAAATTACTTTTTAAGCACAGTAAGATTTATGTCGCTATAAAACGATAGAAATTCAAAGTGCTGTATGATAATTATTTTTTAATATAATTGCAAATTTTAATCGTGAGTCACTAGAACAAATATTGGTTATTTCGTGCATGTAGCGGCAACTTTTTCAAGTGCCTTAATTTTTGCGATTTTTGACGTTGAAATTGACCATTTTGTGGCATACGCCGATTAAGTAAAACCCCCCCTTAATAGCAGCGATGTTCTTATTGGTTAAGTACAGAGTTTATAGATCACATACTATTAGAAAAGAGTGAGGAATCCAAACTAAAAGTCACAAATTAAATTATTATTTTAATGTCCACAATATGTACTCGCAATTGCCGCAAAAATAAAAGAATTAAAACTTAACAGGATGCTTGTTCATGCTCGAAAGCAAATCAAAATATATATGAATAAATTTGCTGAAATAATTTAATTAAAAATTAAGAAAAGAACGCAAAACAAATAATTTTAAATTTATATTGCTAAATGTAGAACATACTTGAGACATTTAGTATATTCTTTTTGACTCAGTTCTTAAATATTATCTTTGAAACATCAAAAATATTTTTTGTACTCACCGCCTGTAAAGTCATATTTGGCGCATGTGTAGCTCGACTGGGAAATACGTTTTCCCGGTTGAGACAACTGTAAAAATTGAAAAAAACACTGGCACTTTGGGACATTTAAAAAAAAATCTAACTTGGTAGTAATAAAATTTAGTCTATAAAATACTACTTGCCTCCACTATTCTTCACTAAAAGTTGGGGAAATAGGAGTAATAATTAAAAATTCTTCCAAAAAAATTGTGGCGCCATATATTTGACGATATTTTAAGCGACATCTTAAGCACGATTCAAGCGCCATCTATTTGAACCACATCGACATTCATATTGGCAGTTCGGAATTGTTTGTATTTAACCCAAAAAACGCAATAAATGTACTATAAATTTATAAATATAAGAATAAATACATCATGTTTGCCATGTGTAAGAATATAGTAACTTAATTTTAGGGAAAGGTGAGTAATAGTTGCGTACATTAAATGCTTAAATTAATTAGGTAATCTATTTTAGGTTAGGTATGATACTAATGACATTAATCAATAATATTTCTTTAATTTAATGTTCGTACAAAAAATATTGTACAAACCACTTGCGTGAAGACATCTTTCACGCATTCGCGCAATTAAAAGCACTCGCTTCCTGCGGTCGCTCGTGCTTACAATGTGCGCTCATGCGGGAAAACAGTCTTCCCGCACTTGGTTCGTAAATAACTATAGTTTAACACATTATATGAAATTTTATGTGTATAAATTATTGTTGTCTATTTTACAGTTAAAAGACTATTTCATGTCTCAAGCAAGAACTATTAGAGCACTAAAAAGAAACTTGAGACAATATAAACGCCGTAGAAGTGGTGAAGGTCCAGACCTTAAGCAATTGTGTGGTTCAATGGACGACGTTGTTACTGAAACTACAACAGAAAGAAAAACAACCACGCCCACTACGAAAGGACCCACTACAAGAATTATTATGAGCAAGGATCACAAGACAAAAATTGAAGTAGGTGGGACTATAATGGACGATAAACATCCTCAGAGTCTGAAGATGGCTGTAATACACAGTGGAGGAATAGCACCAATAGTTAATTTATCGGAAGAAGCTTTCCAAGCTGTAGGAAACCGTTTAGAAAACACTATTGTTTTTGACGAGAAAAAGAATTACACGGGGAAAGACGCAATGCAATGTTTACTGAATTTGCATAGTTCTAATGGTACACATTAGGCATTGATATCGTCATTTTTGATAGAAATATTATTAAGTTTAACTTACCCTATTGACTGCAGATCGAGTAAATAAATCAATTCATGTACAATATGCATTATATATTATCTATTTCTACTAATTGTTTATAATTTAATAAATTGAAATACGCACTGTTTATGAGTTTATATTCTAATGATAACTAATCTCTCGATAACTAAAAAATAATTATGATAAGAACAAAAATATTTGACTCAGGCAATATATGATATATTTATTTTTTCAAAAAGCAGAATGTAGTAGTAATATTCAATGGGCGGTATTCTATGTATTCTATGCAAGCTACGAGGACAAAACTAGTGCATTAAATTATGGGTGTAATCAAGCATTTTTACTGCAATTTATGTACATTAAAAATTCGCTTTGTGCATTCTATCCTATAATAGTGACAATTTACTACTATGTAAATTTAAACTAGCCTCTTTTTTTCGAAAGATTTGTATCACAAGAAACATCTTAGTTCCTAAAGATTACTTTTCCAGATAGCCGTCCTCTTTGAGATTGCATTTTGCGCAACGTTTAGGAATGTTTTTCATCTCGTTATAGTAAAAGGAAGCCGAAGGGATGCTCAATCAGTTGTGCACAAACATGTCCACTTGGTCATTTGAATTGAAGTGTTTGTCTCTCAGTGCCATCTTTAGCTGCCCCAACAAATGAACGTTTCGCACTGAATTTTAATCTGTTTTTCTTTAGTCAATGCACTTTTTGGTGTCTTGTGTTGGTGTAAAGGTGTAGCACCTCGCGGATGAGACAGTCTCCGGTCTTCCGTCGCGACAAGAGTCTCACATGATCGAGGAGGCCTCAGTAGTATGCCGCATTGATGACGTTCGCTCAAAAATTCAGGTAGCAGAGAAGCGAGTTTTTGCGACGATGGTACTGTCTTTCGATATTTTCAAGGCTCTTAAACTCGTTGCGACATACTGTCACTCCAGCTCATGAAAGTGTATTTTCCCCGAAGTGGGCCTACAGTCTGCGGTGAGTTTCAGTTGGTTTCGTGTTCTTCGGATGAGAAAGCACATGTACATTTGCTTTGCCCATCGTGAAAATTTGCTAAACGAAGCGATGGACAATTTGCTGAGCTGATTCCCCCACTCTGAACATCTTTTCCAATCAAATTCAACTGTCCCAGACGACAGTGCTACACAAAGTGAACAAAGGTCTGCTTAAATTTCATTTGCTCTATTTATCAAAACACGTACATGACTTATTATATATTCGCTACTATTCGATCAAAAAAAGAACAATTACAATATCAATAATGAGCTTCTAGTATATTGCAGTGTACACCGTATGTTTGGATGGTGCATTAATTTTACACTCAGGTTTATATTTCTTGAACTGGCCTTTAATAATAATAATAATAATAATAAAGCTGTTAATAATATGTCATAACAAAAAAGATAAGAAGTCAATATAAAATTGCAAAATTGCGAATGACAAGTGTTCAAATGGAACTATTAGCCTCGTCCTGCATTTGGGATCCATTTGGAAAATAAGCTGTATATAAGAAATAAGGTGTTGACACTACACGACTTTCTTATACGTATGTGCCTTACGAATTTTTTATATGAAAGTTGCTTCTAATTAAGTTTGAAATACTATTACCTTCTTAATAAATCTGCGAGTGTTACCTCCAATATTGAATTTTGAGTTTACTTTATACAAAAATTATTCCAAATCGAGCTATACCTAAATGCTTTCATACTCCTGATAAATCTCTGTAGAATGCATAATTTGCGAGATATTGGTAAAAAAACTATTTTTTGTTAAGAGTAAAAGACCTACTTCCGCTAAAAATTTTGAATAACTTTTTTATAAAAAATGTTCAAAATTAATTTTGAGTTTTTCGTTGTAGTAAACTACTACTTCCGGTCAACCGCTTTTGCTGAAAATCTAATCAATTCGCTAGAGAAAGATGGCATTCGTAAATTCCCTGTTTGGTATTGATAAGTTTAGCCATTTCACCGCTATCGTCGTCACACGCACACTACGTATACGAAAGTAAAAGTAAAAACAACAGAAAACTGATATGATGATATTGTAACGAAATGAGTTTACATTAAAAAAAAAAGAAGTAGACATCCGGGCGACAATGTTAAAAAGCAATGTAAACAAGCAGTCGTAAATCATGCACGCCGTATGGCGTGCATAGCGAAAAGACTGGAACGTCTCTCGATTTATGAAGAAGAATTCCCGTATTATCTGGATCTTCTGTACGCGTATATATAAGGCGGCTGGGTCACCGATGGAGGAGTAATTCCAGAATAAGAAGTTCCTTAAGTAGTCTCGTGCCGGACAGTAAAAATAAATATAAGAAATAAATATAAGTCGTACGGTAGAAATAAATATAGTGGTAGCCGAAGAAAAGACATAAATATTAGAGTGTTATATAAATAGAAGTGATTTAAATATACGGACATAAATATTAGTAATAGAAATAAATACAAGTGTTAATTTAAATCGTAGTAGTTTAAGTGTGATACATTAGTTTTTATATTTATATTGTAATTAATTTTAAGTGTATGAATATACAGACTGTTTTAAATAAATAAATTGCACGAGTTGTTTATTGCGAACCCGAAAACGTTACAATATGATAATAAAGAATATCTAGTTTACATTAGATAAAAAAAGTTAATAAAGCACTAATGGACTATTGTCATGTACGAAATTTTTAATTGTCGATTTATAGAATAAAATTAAAAATTTTCGAATACCCAAAAATAAGACTTCAAGTTCACTTGGATTGGTGGGAGAGATCAGACAATATCGTACATCAATAAAAAAAAACACTTTATTCCCTGGATTAGTAGATTGCAAATAAGAATGTTCATTTTCTTTAATACACCGTTTACATTCCTTCATTAAGCTTCCAATCTAACTCTTAATTTAAAAAAATACCAATGATGGGCACTTTAGTGTATGTTCTCAATATCATCCCTTACTTATTTAATTTGAAAATTTGCATAAAAACTATCGCTACGAAGTTAAGTTACAACAACTAGAATTAATTAATTTGTTAAAGTCGGAAATTAAAACAAATGAATAGATCTTAGGAATTTATAATAAATATAATAATATGTATATCAAAAGAAGCCTTATCTGTGAAGTAATGATAGTTTAGGCAACTAATATAGCGCATTAGTTATGGAAGTAATATAGTAATATACAATACATGTAGGTACTCCATTAAATTCGTTAATTACGAATCATGTCAAGGTCATGCAAATCATAACTAGATTTATGGATTTATAAATAAATGGCCTATCGCTTATAATAATAGCATAACTTTATTAATTCTTTACATTAATAAAGTTGTGTTAAGTATTTGTATTTTAATATACTCGTACTATACCTGTAAAACAAATCCGCTTCAGGAATTACTAATTACTGTTCTCAGTAGTAATAGTATATTAAAATACATGTAATAGAAAGCCTTTCATTCCACATGATTTCGGATTGTATTTACATTATTTATTTATAGAGAAAATGTTAAAAATATACATTAAGAGGGGCGTTTACCTATCGAAAACTAAGGCATCGCCTTAGTTTTCGAATTTATTTTGTAATTTTAGAATCTCAATTTTGGGTTAGTGGTGCAAAAGGCATCAATTTATAATGTCAATGTCCGTTTTTGTACTAATTTATTTTCTTAAGAAAGTTATGTGTTTTAGAAATAACCACAAAAATGCATGAATTTGATTAGTGTCTACTAACTAAGGTTGGTACACAAAAGAAAAAAAAACGACCTCTACGCGCCAGCTGCACATTTGATGTACGATATAAAGAAAAATTCAAATTTATGTACTTATTTTTAAAGATAAAAAACATTAAACAGTAAACCTTGTCACACACATTTCACACAAGGTTTTACGCGTCGTCTATCCCCACTTTACGGTATCTCTACCGGCCCCAGCGAAGACGAAAATCTATCGGAATCGGTCGGCTATTGCAGACTTAAATGCGAGTGACAGTTTAATTACAAACCGACACTGGCATTTAAATGTCATATATACCTATAATATTCGAGTGTATGATAATATAACAGTTATGAGCAAGCAAAAATTGGCTTATTATAAAACATCAACAATATCGACAGTTCCGTAAGTACTCATTCTTTATACATGTGTTTCCCATCTATCGTATTCCTTAATCTTTGAATAAAACCGAAGCGCTCTGAAGGAAACCGAATATCGTGTAGCTTCACTTACTCACACCCCCTTGCGTCTACCCGTCCCGCGAGTAATTTAAGTTGCATAAGTTTCTATTTGTTGGTAAACGCCCGTCTTAAGGGAAATTTTGATAACGTGACGTAGTAGCTTGGTAGCACTGATTTATATTTGACAGTTGACTTTTGTAAGAATTATTTGAATTAAAAAGTTTGCTTAAATTATTATCTGTGCGCGGAATGTCAGACGAAGAGCTTCAAACTCGAGAAGCAATTATGAAAAGAAATATGAAAAATTTATGGCACCTACTTACTTCTACTAAAATAGAAAGTTACCAAAAATCGTCCATCCTTACACGAAAATGGGTGCGAGGATAACGTTGTTCTAATACCGCAACAGAGGAAAAAATAGAACAAAATATTAAGCATTTAACAAAATTAAAACAAAAACATAAATGACACGAACTTTCAAAAATTTTGTAACTATTTATATACAAACTGACGTAATAATGTGTCACATTTAAATTGGTATTAGTCTTAGTATAGATCTTAGTATTAGTCGAGATTATATCGCCCTCTACCATATAAAACCAAACTTAAATTTCTTTATTATGTACGACTATTAATTATCCCTCCTCATGGGTATTGGTACCTGCTTACAGGGAATATGACTATGAAAACTGGGGATATTGGAGTTAATGGGGATAGTCATACTGTGTTGTTATTATTAATACTTCTTTTGAAAAAGTGCAAATGCCTAAAATTTTTCATCTATGGAGAAAGCGGCACGGACAACTTTTTGCATACCAGGCAGGACAAAATTTGAAAGAATAAGACGTAAGTGAAAATGAGGAATTGTTAGTTTATAAAATAAATGAAAGAAGTCCGAAATGTTATGGTCATCAGAAGTGACCATTAACTTCCTTCAAATCTTTTCCTGCGATTATTTAATATTTTTTAAAACCGAAAATGCCTCTTTCCGTTTTAATTACTTTTGTTAGCGTATGGAAAAATGGTTGTTATTTTGACCCATTCTTCAGAAATGCTGACACACAAATACGATTACATTTCAAACCATGTACAGTTCTGTGCAATAAAGTGGCGTACACGTCTTATTGCTAATTTTGACATTATTTGGTCAGTGTGAAGATGGCTTATTTTTTCCTGTATTTGAAAGGTTAAATAATACCTTCATTATTGACATCATAGATAAAAGAGAGAGAAAAGATGGCCTACTCTCTCACTAAAAAGGGAACCAAACATCAGCACCATCTGTTGCACCCTTCCGGGTACTTTTGGTAGAATTCATTGTAGGAATCTGTAGAGAATGATAATTTTCTAACGAGCGGGATCTTTGAAATGACTTGCAAATTATTAAAGTATGAAATTCATGTGAAAATTTGCATCATTATTTTTTGGCGTTATATTTGCTGGAACATTAACATGTGTCTGGAACATTAAACGTCAAAATATTTGATGCTAATTTTACATGAAAAACATATTAATATACGTAAATAGTGAAGTATCGTAAAATCTTTTCTGTATCTAAGTACTACTGATGAAACAGATTAAAGCAAATGTATTTTTATCTATAAGTATTATATATATTTAGTAAATCATATACAAAAATAACATTATACCTTATAACTGCAATATATTTAATATGATTAAGAAACTGTTACATTTTTTAATACTATAAATGACACTTACAAATACATGACACATACTGAATTTCTAGTCTTTCACTGGGACTTGCTTGTGAGGTGGATGGTAACGACTGAGCATCCATATTTTCATCGGTTTGATGTTTCGAAATGCATTTGTGGAGAAGAACTAACGTATTTAACACTGACAGTTACTCACAATATTGCAAATGACGGAGAAAAATCACATGACAACCATGACAACAACAACTCTAACAAAATTCACTAATGCAGCCAACTATATTGAGAGCTATGTTTTCGATCCTGTATAAAGTGCTGCCCTCTAAGGGACCCTCCCTCAACCAAAACACTGATAAAGTGTAGTAAATGAAGTGCACTACCCCTGATTGACATTAGTTGTCAAAATGATTGGTTCTGATTATCTTTGATCTTGATGATTATTTTATTTAAAATTATCGTTTGTTAAGATATTACACACAAAACAAGAAAACATTAATATTTAGTCATAATGCCATTTCCTTCAATGACTTTATTTAAACGATGATTCACACTTAGAAAACGAATATTTTGCCATGTTCCAACCGTATTAGCCGTGTGCATAGGACAATTGTCATGGTGATAAATCTAAATTTATGGGATATAATTGTCGAACAGAAGGCAACATTACGTTTCCTAGAATATGGATACAGTATCAGCATTAAACCGCCCCACTATTTTGAAGCAAACTTTTAGCACTTCATAGGTGCACCAAGCCCATACATTTACGCTATTTCGTAACGGATATATATATTGTCACACTGTAGTACAAGTAATTTTCTAACCGGCATAAAGCTTTTCAAGTCCGATTCATGGATTCTTCAACAAGCTGTTTTTCCCTTAAATATTGTAGAAGCAGCGCGTGGATTTCGGGGACGAGCAGGACCACCTGTTCTATATAATACTCTTTCCTTCCCAGCGTTTCTTAAGTTTTAGCGCAGTTAATTTATTTATTCCAGATTGCTGTGATATTGCTCTAATTGGCCAATTATCTTCGATTTTCGCTATAATATGAGCCTTAATTACCAAATCTGCGGGCATATTGAATATCTGTATCTGTCAGTTAAGTATAACAGATTGAACTGAAGCTATATGTGTGCTATACGACAAATTGAAAATATGATTGAAAACAAAAGTCATATTTATATATTAAGTCACCAGTTTATTGCACAGAACTGTACATCATTTGTACATAATTGAAAATAGGCAACCATAATTAAGCTGTCATATTCTTATGTCCTATTGACATTTTAAATGATTTTTTATGGATTTGTAAATGTTAAAGTTTCCAACTACTTATATATTTTTTCTTCTATTAACGATAAAGAGTATATGTTCCAATATTCATGGTAAGTATGAAATACAAAAATATTCACAATTTCTTTATTATTATTTCAATATACTTAATGTCATTGTAAGGTAGATATACCAGAGACCTTGACAAATATGCATTAGTGATACCACGTAAATTGACTGAACATGGAAACTTTTTGACATTCTCTTTGCCACACTATTTTACTCATGGTAAGCAAAACACTAGAGCGAAACGTTCCCTCGAAGATTTAGTAAGTTATGGAATATTTTTGGATGGAAAATACCATCAACTAGAACTTTGGCCAAATTTTAAGTTTCTCTCACCGAAAGCGGTATCAGAACATAGAGATCCGACAGCTCGAGTTCAAAAAAGAGAGATTACGTCGTTGGGTGGCAGCAAGATTTGTCATTTTACTGGAAAAGTCAAAGGGCATACTAATTCTAGGGTTGCAATATCTACTTGCAATGGATTAGTAAGTTAATACATTTACGTTCAGTTTATGAATTAATCTAATTATTGACAGGCTGGACACATAAATATTGACGGGCGTACATTCTTCCTGGAACCTCTTCTCGGACATATTCCGAATAAAAAGGGGCATCATTTACACATAGTGTATGAAGACAAAAAGAATAATCACGAATCTTCTGTGCAATGTGGTACTTCTGATGATTGGGCGAGAGAGTGGAAGTCACGGTTCAGACAAAAGTATGCAGACGAATATTTGAGAAATGAGACAAAAAGAGGACTCAACAGCTCACATAGATTTCTTGAGTTACTTGTTGTCTGCGATAAACAATTTCTCAATTTTCACAAGGGTACAGATTATCACAATTACGTCTTAACCATTATGAATATGGTAAGTTAGCTATTTTTATATTCTTGTTGATATTCAGCGATTTGAACAAATTAAACTTGTCTTATAATGTGTCACATAATATATTAAAAAAAAAAAAAGTATCTACCAAGATACATTTACATACCGATAAACTAAATTTCCACTGTGAAGAGATTTGTATAAAAATATTTTCATGGAAGTCAATACGTCATCAAAAAAATTTATATTCTGTTTTATTGAGCAAATGATACTAGTGGAAGGTGCTCTGCCCTGTAAAAAACAGCAAATAGGACAGCATTACACAGAGTGACTTTTTTGACAATATAAATATTAAGTGTTTTTTATAAAGAAGCTCTTCTAAATAAAATTTTATATAATATACGGGAGACGCGTTAAGTTCAGTTGCACGTCATCGATGGCGTTTACATGTTGTCATAACTGTATTAGAGAAACTAAAAAAGTTACATTGTTAAATTATACTTGAGGGCATTTATTTCATTAGCTTAAATAGCAGATTTATAAATTGATCGTAATATACGCATTCATGGCAAATAAACACATAATTTCCGTTTCAATATTAAATTTCTTTATTACATATTTTTAATAGACTAATAGTTCAATTCGGTGTTGACAGATAAATCAAATCTGTCAAAAAGACGTGCGTTGTGTATATTCTTCCTGTAAAATTTTTCATGTTTATTTTTGCTTTGATATAAATTGTTTAAAAACAATGCTTCTTAGAAGTGTATTTTTTATTTATTTGCGTCCATTGAATATAATGCCGAAAGGTTTCTGTAAACAGTCGAGGCTTTCTACAAACTCTTCTATAATCATGTGTTAAATTTAATGTGAATAGCGTAAGTATTGCTTATTTTAAATTATATTATGGATACGTAATGAAACATTTAAGGTTTTTGGACAATCTAAATCAATGTAATAAATAAGTTGAGAAAGACTGAAGTCTTAGAGCATTTCAATTACTAAATATATTAACGTTATAGTTATTGTATTGTGAATAATTTTTTTGTTTGGTTATATCAAATGTCACTGACAGAAATAAAAATAGATCGGGCAACATATACAAGGCGAGTCGTCATGGATCTAGTATGACGTGCAACGGAATGTAACGCGTTTCCACCATACCAACTTTTATCTTGTTAATAACGTGAATCTGCGACTAAACAACAAATTCTACTTCTAAATAGTGAAAAGCTACTTTCTATAAATATTTTAATTTTTTTTTTTACATAGATGATTCAAAACCATATTTTAGTAAGACTTCTACTTCCAGAAGGAATTTCGAAAAACTTTTAAAAATATTTGCTATCACATTTCACAAATGGAATTAGACGTTTGTACTTATGAAGCCTACAGCACGAAATGCCAAATTTGCAACAAATGTGTGAGAAAATTTCCTGTATCATTTAGGTGCTAAATATTTTAATTTCTTTTTGTTCTTTCATTCAAAGTAAACAAAATTTTATGTTGCTAAGTATTAGAAAAAATCTTTTGAATGATAATAATGAAATTAAAAAATACCAATAATAGAAGAGGCAAATTTAGGTTATTTCAGTTTTAAGTATTGAAATGGTTAATTTAAATTCATAAATTAAAAAATCCTTATAAGTTTAATTTCGTTTTGTAAGAACTAGGTTTGTTCACGAGCTTGAACAATAAATCAGTCCTTATCTTGAGCACATGCCTTTGCAACTAGTATGTAACATTAAATGGCTTACAAAATAAACCTGAAATATAAATAAAATAATAGGTTTCAGATTTCTTCCACGATTCAAGCGTCGGCAATCTAATGGATGTCGTTGTCGTAAGAATAATATATTTAGAGAAAGAGGAGAATGAACTGGATTTACAAGTGACTGGTGATGCTCAGAAAACATTGGCTAGCTTTTGTAATTGGCAATCTACGATAAATCCCAAGGATGTAAAAAATCCAACTCATCATGATATAGCGATTCTAATTACAAGGTATTTTATAGCGTACTTGATCAGTATATTATAAATTATAATCAATATTTGTCTTGAAAGGCACGATCTCTGCGATCAAGCCATGGGCACAAGTTGTGGAATGTTAGGAATTGCTCATGTTGGTACACCATGTACAAAAGATAAGCAATGTTCCGTAAATGAGGATAGTGGATTAAAATTAGGATTGACTATTACGCACGAAATAGGTCACATGTATGAAAAGAGTTTAGCCATCTTTATATCTAAGAAATAAACTTCGTTTTTATAGTATGGGTTGTGCTCACGACACTGAAAAAATTTCTGGTTGTAAACCAACAGCTGAAGATGGCACTTATAACGTAATGTCTCCGATAATTGACGTAAATACAAGACAATGGTCTAGTTGTAGTAAAGAGTTTATAACAAATTTATTCGAGTATTCATATTTTGATTATTTTGGTTGCCCTTTATACTTTCGAAGATTATTTGCAGCAATGATTTGGGAGAATGCCTCAATGACGAACCCGAAGTTTCAATATTTCAGTATTCGGAAATGCTAGCGGGTGCTGTTTATGATGTGGATTATCAATGCAATTGGATTATGCCGGGTTCGAAAAAATGCAGCGTAGAACTACCAGATTTGTGTTCCTTGCTAATGTGTGGTAAAGAGGGTGAAAATACTTGTGAATCAGATGGTAATCCACCAGCGGATGGTACAAAATGTGGTGAAAATAAGGTAAATTAAAATTCAAAATTTCTGTTATTTAATGTAAAGTGGAGAAAATTAATCGGTTTCCTTAAAACTTCTTCTGTAAACATAAACAGAGAGTTTACTTTTTCCAATTAAAATAATAGAAATAGAAAAAATAATTATATGAATGATTATAAATGTAAAAATTAATTTTTAATGTTAATCCCCTGCCTTTTTTAAACCTGTTACAGAGTAGCAAGAATGGCGCAATTCAAATGTTAAATGCACATATTCCTTCATAAGACCACCAATACTAATTTACGTTTTGGCAAGATTTAGCACTATTAACCGTTAGCTAGCAATCGTTAAAATCTCTTTACATTACCTCTAAATATATTTGAGATTGAAGAGAGGGAAATTATCAGGTAAAACGTTGGGTCTTTTGACAGTAGTAGGCTATACTACTGATAAAAGATTCAACGTTTTACCTGGTAACTTGCCTCTGCACCTGGTCTTAATATGAGGTCATTGTGTTTCCGCTTAACTCAAGTGGAAGCGGTCATAGGTTGGACGAAATCGAACAAGTTAATTGACTATAAGATGCCAACTCGTTAAGCGATGGTTAAATAATATTTTTACAAAACAATGTGTGTTTTATGTTATAAAATGCTAACTACAATAACTATACTTATTTATAATAACCTACAGTTTAAATTAACAATCATAGAAATTTATATCCTCTAGTATTTTAAATTTAAATAAAATAAGCCCCTGATGATCATATCAATGGAACGAACAACAAACCTAGGTTAATTACAGAGTAACAGATATTAACAAATGCATGTAACCTTATTATAGTGAAGATACCACATCATTCGATTTCTGGTGTGTTGTGATGTGTTTACGGAAGAACCGGCGACAATTCACGATATAGGAGAGTGTCTTGACCAAACGGAATTTGAAGTCAACTGGGTTGACCGTTATGTGCCAAAAAAAAAACAACAAGAAGGAGATAATAATAATTAGTATTGAGTAATACTATTGAATGCACACAGTTGGTATTAAAAAAAGCTTACCGAAGATATCTACTGCAATATCATAATTTGTACCTATTTTTATCTCAACCATTAGAACTACTTGCCAACAAGTTAACCAGTTAGGATATCAAAATATTTAAGACTGACGGTGATAAAACATAGGAATATGAATGTACAGATATGTAAATTAAAAATCAATTTAGAAATTCCTACGTATAAGGCAGCAATAGGCACATTTGTTTCAAACTCGTTGGTTTTATTCAGTAGAACATAGCCAGGAAAGTGTGTGTTGATTAAATAATATGTATTATATAAAGCCTTACCATTAAGAAATCTCAGAGTTCAGAAACCTAAATATATTTATAATGTTTACCAGCAGTAGTCAGTAATGTATTCTGAAGTGTATAAACGCTATATCTTCAGTTAAACATATTAGTGAAAACATTATAATTATTCGGTATTTTTTCAATTCATATGTCCTTGTGATTGACTCAAGTAAGATTGCAATTAACACTCTGTGGCAATCACGCACTTTGAAGATATGGTATTTGATTCAGATTTCTATTAAAAAGAATTTTAGGAATTTTATTGTTATTTGGCCAACGAGTAAAGTCATAGACAAATAATTTATATCCCTGTGTCTTACATATATACCTTTATATGTAAAACGTATATGTATATATGCATGTGTTTGAGATACACACATACATTAAGTGCCATTGTCGATAATCGAACGCACAGACACCGGTGTTTCGACCTATGAGGTCTCATCAGTGCATGTGGAGATTCTCGACAATAGCTTCAAGACTTAAATCGCTGCCTATGTCATTTTCGCATGTTAAATGTAGTGAGAGTATCACAGCGACATCTAACACCCAAAAGATGACACGGAAAAAGCGATGGCTTCTGACAGCATGTTCTGCTATACAGAGGCCTGTATGTTAATAGTGTATCTCGTATAATAGAGCCTTAGGTGGCGTCACCAATCAAAACGAAAATGAAAAGTGTGAACACATGGATGTTAAAACTAACATCAAGCAGTAAATAATTACTGTGTCTTACATAAATATATACCTTTATACGTAAAACGTATATGTATATGTATACATATACGTATATATGTATACATATACGTTTTACGTATAAAGGTATATATGTATGTAAGACACAGTAATTATTTACTGCTTGATGTTAGTTTTAACATCCATGTGTTCACACTTTTCATTTTCGTTTTAATTTATATCCCGTTAAAAGTCCCATATTTGCGGAAATTATAAATCTTGCCTACTTTATTATTTATAGGTACTTATACTTGAATTCATTTGCAACCAAAGAATTGAATAAGCTATAGATAAGCCAACGTACAAATTTTCACCGCAATGTTTTCACTTAAATATACTGAATAAATAGTAATCAAATGTGCGTACACAAACGAACTGCTACAAATTAAAATACCATATACTTAATTTAAATCTTAAACATGTAAGAAACTAATTATATAATTGGAAATTTTAAAACAATACTTACTTGCAATGAAAAACTATAAGACTAAAGACAAAACATTTTTTTTTGAAGGTGAAAAGTTAACAGATAATGAAATTAAGGTTCATTATTAGTTTTATTATTAATATTGACATAGTTTAATTGTTTTGGCAAACGACGATTCAATGCTATTGCAAATTCTCATCCACGGTAACAATTTCAGAAAAATAACACTGTGACTTTTGTAGGTTATGTAAAATGTTCCAACATCTCAAATTAGACGCCATTTTAATTTATTAGAGCGTGTAGATTGACAAAGCGACCCAACTATATAAATTAACACCAAAACAAAGACTACGTTATACAAATTTTAAAATTAATTCGCTAATTTATAAATAACATAGTAAATAAAATAAATACAACGCCTGCAGCCGTAGTCATGCAATTTCTATTTCCTTTCACATACTGTCAACACAAACAAAATATTCTTTCGTTAAATACACAATCGGCAAACACAGACATTTGAGCAACTATTCAGTGATAATAGTACCAGATAATAGATTAAGCAAGAACCCAAATATTAACTTTTGTGAAGTAAGCAGTTGGAGCGGAAACGATTCCCGATCCGTATGCTGAATGCGACCATTATGTCTTTGCTAGGTCTTGATCATGAGGACAAAAATTTGATAACAGTCACATGTAAATTGATATATTGGTTAGTTTATCGACTAATTAAATAAATATGAAGTAAACAAACTAGTTTAAGAGAAGGTTTTGTACGTCGGTTATATTTATACCTTTGTTAGTTAATCACGCATTTAACCGCCACTGTTGAGATTATCTTTAATAATTTTTCTATTTTATGTAGTGGTGCTACCGAAACAAATGTGTTGAAAGCGGGCAAAGACCGGAATCAGTAAGTGGTGGTTGGGGGGAATGGGGTGAGTGGTCAAAATGTTCTCGGACTTGTGGTGCAGGAGTATCATATCAAATGAGAGAGTGCAATAATCCCACACCGAAACATGGTGGACGCTACTGCATCGGCGAAAGAAAGAAAGTAAAACTATGTAACACTGATGTACAATATTCTCCCTTGAAAATGTTTGTATTACATAACTTCCTCTTCTAGCCTTGTCCGATTGGAAGTCCAAGTTATCGCCAGACTCAATGTACAGCTAAGAACAAGGTACCTTATGAAGGCAAATTATATAACTGGACAGCGTACTTTCTGGAAAGTAAGACAAATATGTAATTTTCTTTACTAATTTTCATTCTACTAATTTTTAAATGAAGTAGGATAAAATTCGAAAAAAATCAATGTTAAACCATAGATATTTTACCAAAAATTAATTACCTAATTTATAACTATGTGTAAACTATATGGCTTATTATTTAAGATACTTTTCTAGTTGACTTTACGCAATATATTTAAACTTATGAAAATATATTAAGTACTAACAAATACCAGTTTCAGAAGGAAACAAAATACAGCAATATTTATTATCTTAGATTAGATTAGTAAATAATGTAGTTTTAGAATAGTTACATTTTGACTTGATGTTATTCATCTATGAAATGCAATAGTTTGTCTGCATTTCGTACCTTGTTTTGTGACACGATTGACTGGGGCATATATAAGAATATTAAAAAATAGCTATAAAATTATATTTTAACTTTTCAAATCGCACAATTATTAGAGATGATTCTAACTTTATAAGAAAGTAAGGCAAGTATTATTTCACTTCTTACTAATACAACGAAATATAAAAGTATCTTTGGCAAACACTAAATGTCATATGTACCTGTAACTAAAGAACAACGAAAAATCTGATCAATTTATTTTAAATTCTATTTGGTCTTACTTTCTGTAGATTACAATAACCGAAACAATGAAGATAGAGTTCCTACTTTAAACTCTACTAGACATATTCTGACAAAAGAAAATAGCTACTTAATTACTTAAATGAAATAATAAGTTTAAAAAAAAATGTTCTAAATTATAACCATGAAATTGGATGCCAAATTCGAAGCATTACCTCTTGTCTATGAGCGGTTTGAGTAAAACATCTAAAATATTATTTATGTCTACGAAGTTATCATCAACTTTTTCGGTCTAAATGCACTTCTTTTTCCTGTACTTGAGAAATTTAACTCTTCATCGAATATCACTTTTGACAATTATTTGACCTAGGTAATAATAAATTAATTTTCGTGGCTCTTTTATCAAGAACTCAGCTATTATTTTCAACATCGCGGCAAAGAATTGCAACGTTTTCCTTTTCTTCTGAATATTTCAGTTCATTATGAAAAACCTCCTTTTCGTCAGATTCCTGAAATTTGAGGCTTTGGCAGATTCCTCATCTCCACTCGACAAATATGCTATTATTTTATGAAATAATTTCCGCACCCTGGGTTTGAAGGACTTCTTAGCATTAGGTTCCATTTTTTTCGTACCATTCCTTATTGTGACTTCTTTTTCCTACAGGTACTGTTATATACTGAAACGTCAGAACTTCAGAACTACTTGCGACTTTCTTCTTCTTCTTCGCCATCCGTGGTTCAGAATTTTGGGTCATCATTTTTTCTTGGTCATAGAATTATCTACGTACTCTTCAGCTAGCTAATTTTGCAAAATAGGCCAAGAAAATGTTCTCAGAAAAAGATGTTCCATTTCATGGACGTCCTGTATGTTTCATTATAGTGTTTTCTCGATTATTCGGCGGCCTATAGGTTTCATTATTATCACTTTCACTATCTAAATTCATTTTAAAACACAGTGCAAAATGTCAGCAACAAATATTTGACCAAGTAAAAAATTGAAATTCAAATTTAGTTCAAAACAGTTTATTTATTCAGTACAATTGTTTCGCTCTACTGGAGCTTCATCAGGTGATGAATATTATAATACAAAATATATGTAAGTGTTCATCATATTGTCTTTTCCTAAATGAATAGGGGGGAGTTATATTTGGCCTTTTAAAATGTAAGAACTTTCTAACTGTTACTAAGCGACAGCGCATACTGTTTCCAAGGAAATCTGATTCGATGATCTGCCCGTGGATTCCCTAAATACGAGGAATGTGATTGGTCGAGAGGGGTGTGGAAATGACATCATTTTTCAGTTTAATATTCAATAGAAATGCACGAAACTTTAATTGTAGCACAACCTACTGTTGTTTTACTTCATAAAAGGTTTCTAGAACATTGATCTTGCAATTTCTGTTTATATACTCACATTATCGTTGCCAATTTTGTAAAATGTTAAAATATTAACGTTTCATATTCCCAATTCATATATTCCAAAATTTTGACAGTACTGTTATATGTAAAGCTCTAATAATATGTGTAAATAATAAGTGAGCCTTTTTTCATTATGAAATTATGTAATTTCTAGAACGACCATGTGACTTATTGTGTATGAATGAAGCAAATATTTTTGTAAAGATGGCGCCAAGAGCGAAAGACGGTACCAAATGCAGAAAAGGTTCCAAAGATATGTGTATGGGAGGTGTCTGTACGGTAAGTAATACGTGTGCTTCTAATTACTGACCCATGCCTTCAATAATTTATAATATATAGAAAATAGGATGCGATTACCAAGTAAATTCCAATGCTATAGAAGATATATGTGGTGTTTGCCAAGGCGACGGCACATCTTGTAAACTCACCGAGTGTATATTTAATACTAAACCAGGAAATGGTATTGCTTTATGTATGCACAAAATTACGATTTACACATATTCTTTGTAGGTTACACTAAAGTAACTATAATTCCTAAAGGAGCAACAAATTTTGTTGTTGAGGAAGTGGCACCATCTGCTAATACGATTGCCATAAGTGACGAGTCGGGTAAATATTGTCTTAATGGAGATAGGTATAATTTAGTGCACATTACCAATATATATTATGAATACGTAAATTTGATTTTAGAACAGAATACGTTGACGATGAATACATTTGCGCTGGCACAAATGGAATTTATTCGCATCCTGAACCAGATAAAGAGAAATTCGTTATGCATGGTCCTCTTAAACAAAGTCTTGTATTATACGTAAGTATCAGTATTATAATTCAAAATAATTAATAATACTTTATATTAAGTTTATCAAGGAAACGAAATTTTTCTGTATCATATATAATTGCTGTAGCCTTCATCGAACTGAATAGTTGCTGCGATAATCAGCATGCTCCTCATTTGGTGTCATTTCAATTTAAGAATCTGGTTGGCTGGGTTTACTAGCATTCTGTCCGTCACACTTAAGACCGAGTGGGTTCACTTTTTGCTGAATGTTTAACACTTCAAAATATTGGGGACACTTACTCATTTGTAATTTTATACTAGGGGCCATTAAAAAGCGAATCGAAGAGTTTGTAAAGGTGTGCCTTTTTATAAAAATCTGATATAGACGAGAGTAAACTGTTAGCGTCATGACCAATCAGAGAAAAGCGCGTGTAAAATAAAACGAATATTAAATATTTAAGAAAGTAAATAAAAAAAAAGCTCTACTTTCACAGAATTACATAAATGTATTTATATTCTCACCAATACTCAGTGTTTTCCTATTATTAAACTTCATTTATTCGCTAATGTAGAATAGTATTCGTAATATACGAGGAAGTCATCTTAAGTTCGCGGAATGGAGGGGTAGGATGGTAGTGCTAAAAGTCTTTCGAATTGTAATGTGTTCAGTGACACAGTATGAATACTAGGTTTTAACACAATCGCGTCAGTGGTATTTAAGCACAAGAACGTGATGAAAAAGTCGAAAAATAAATACTGGAAGATACTCGACGAAAGAAGACAGATCTCGGAAGTGGGGCTTGACTATCTGCTACAGCTTTTTAAAATTCTTAATGTTTATTTTGGAATGCCTAAGGTTGGTGCAAGAAGGGTGCCGAACATGCTCACGCCACCGCAAAAACAACAGTCCGTGAAATGTTCCTGTTCGCTTTTGAAACTTTGTAATGATGGTGGGGATGTTGTATTGAGACGAATTGGGGATGAAACTATAGTTCATCATTATGCACCTGAGTCCAAGCAAACCTTTGAGAAGTGGCATAAAAAGGCACAGCACCATCCAAGAAGTTTAAGATGCCACAGTCGCACATAGGGGCATTTATATGAAAAATGGAGACAAAAGTCCTTTTTGAAAATTCTACCAGAGTACGACACGGTCAACTTCCTAGAATACTTGAATATAGTAGTAATTAAAAAACCATCCTTCTTTGTTCATTCGGTCGTTCAGGTAGCCAACGGCTCAGTTCGAATTTGACCTGCCTATGTTGTGCACGTATCTCTGTTCGGCCTTCGTTAAATTACAAAAGTGTCTGAAGCGCTTGTTTACACAATGACTAACAGCGAAAAACAAAACAACATGGAGTTCCTCTTCACATAGCTTGAATTGTGTGAAACCTCGTTCAACTTATTAAATAATTGTCTTTCATGTCTGTCCCTGACAACCGATAAAAAAAAAGTTGATTTAAACAATAATTTTTTAAAGTTTTTAGGCTCATCACTGCAGTCAAAATATTGACTCGGAGAGGGTTTTATCACCTTATGCCCTTCCTAGTGCAGATACAAAGGAAAAAATGAAGCGTGGTGAATCATCTTTGTTAAACCCTCAAAAATACACACAAGATCAACGGCAACAGTTCAAACACAAATTCTCATATTTAAGCCTAAAATAAAACCATGATGGACTGCCTCTCATTATATTGAAGACCTTTTCATAAAAAGAAACATGAGCTGACTTGAAGGATGAATTGAATTACCACAAGTACTATTCAGACCTGGTCGTCCGCAGAAGGTTTCTGAAGATGTTGCAGAGCGAAGCAAACGAAGAAAACAGTAGCCATTCGAAGCAAAGTAAGTTTGGAGGAGTTGGCATTAGCAGCTTAGATATAGTTGCGAAGTGATGGCAAAAAAATGTATCACATGTTATAACAGAAAAAGACACAGTTAACACCACAAGAGGCATTATCAATATTTGTTGAAGCAGACCTTTTAGAAATTATAGAAGTTTTTCAAAGAAACAGGTGACATAATAAAGAAAAAAAAATGATGTAAAAAATAAAATCAATACACCAAACAAAAATAAAGTCTTCTAAAGTTGAAAAGCGTTTTATGTTAAACACACGATGATGGTCACCGTGGTGGACGCAAAAGTATGTATATAATGCTGCAATAAGCACAAAATCTACATGAAGTGCTACATATGCGGGGTTTCTTCCAAAGACATTAACAATTTATCAGTGAAAAAACCTGTAAATCAAGACGCACTACAGTTCGGTTTATCTATATTACATGCGCGAATAAGATTATTTGAAGGAATACTTTATCTTTCCTATAAATTGCCCGTAAAGAAATGGCAACTTAGAACAGAACAAGAAAAAGAAGTAGTAAAGCAACGTAAACTAGAAGTGCAGGAAAAATTTAAATATAAAATGGGTCTCATCATTGATGTTCCAAATCTGGTTTTGGAAACACAAACGATGGGAACACTAGTAAAAAAATTTTCATCGATCCTAAACTGGCGACCACAATTACAGGAGTAGATGAACGACTAATTTATAGACTACAAGTAATTTTAGAAGTAATTTCAAGCGGTCATAAAGTAGATACACAAAAATTTGATACGTATTGTGCAGACACAGTCAAATTATATGTTGATTTGTACGCATGGCATCCAATGACATCCGCTCCACACAATTCATGGAGCTCATATTATTGATAATTTTTTAGCGGTTATAGGAATGATGTTTGAGAAAGCCGCAGAAGCCAACAAACAAACACTTTCGGTTGTATCGACAGAATTTTGTTCAAAAATTCAGCCGGGAGTCCTGTAGTCTCAAAGTAGTGAATAGACTGTTATTGAGTTCCGATCCTGTTTTGACTGGCATGAGGGGTATTCCTAGAAAAACAAGTCCAAGCCTTAACAGAAACAAACAGTTGTAATGCTGCTTCCTGGAGAATCGTATAAACACGTAAGATTCTTTTTATGACAAACTGTCTGCAGAAGAAGAAAAAAAGGTTCGCCTCATGAAATTTAGTCGTATTAATTCAAGTGGATTATTTCGTTTATAGTTTACCTGTAAAAAATTTACATTCTATTTTTAAAAACTAGGTAATTATAGATGTATATATGTATAATAATAGTAACTGTTTCATATGTTTTTTTTTATTGTAATCTTAAAGAGTCATCTATTTAACCAAGGATATTGCAAGAACAAGAAGTATTAAATGTTGTGAGAATTAATATTTTTCGTGCAACTTGCACCACATTTAAAATAAAATCGTTGAAGAAATTTTTGTAAATGGTCTTATTTATCTTGCTGTTTTATTATGTAGTAAATATTTCTCATAGATTAGCTAATAACACCATTTTATGAATACAAATATTTTTGTCCGGATTTTTCATGTAAATACCCCTATGTGAGTGGGCCAGAAAATACATGGCTATTGATTAAAAGACACTGGCGTTTCCACAACTGAATCAATCCTGGTACGGTTAAAAAAGTCATTAAAGAAAAAAGAAGGGGAAAATTGAGGAAAGGTGTCTTGCTACTGGCCGACAATGCTTCCGTCCACAAGAGTGCTGTTGATCTAGATGTCATGTATAAAGTGGGCTTCGCTGTTTCGAATAACCCACCTTATAATCCAGACCTGGCACCTAGCGATTTTTACCTGTTCCCTAAAATGAGAAAATAGCTGCATGTGTTATATTTGACGAGCGCTGAAGAAATAAAAAACGCAGTTTTGACGTACTTTTTAGACAAAAATATTTTTTTTAATGAGGCAAACGAAAGCTAACTGAAATATTTGGAAAATGTATTAGGGGTTGCGGATGAATACATAGAAGAGGAAAATGCCCTTGTATTTTTCTTTTTTTTTTCCTTTTCCCTTATTCCGTGAACTCAAAAGCGCTTCCTCGTACATTTTTCTTTTCTTTTCACAATATTTCTTAGGATATTCTAAATCACTATAAATAAAAACATCTTCAAATATTGTAAAGTCAATTCGTCATTCCTAAAAGGAATATGAAATAAAACTTGAATTAGAATGTGAACAAAAAATGAAACAAAAAGTTATTTAAATACGGGGGAAATAAACGTAATTAAACATTATGTAGCATTTACCAAAAGATTTCCTTTTGATATGCCGGGAACTTGGTAATTTAAAAAACGAGTAATAAGACTTTTTATATTTATGAATAATTCATTTAATTTAACCGACATTGTATATCTTATAATAAACGAGCCATGCTGAAAATTAGACGGTGTACAATATGCTGCCAGAAGGGAATATATTTTTATTCAGTTTAAACATACCTAATGCTTTGAAACGTTCTATGAAATGGAAAAGGAATGCTATACTGTTTAATAAAATTTAGTTGCATACGGGCAAATCTATCTTTTAATAATAATAATTCTTATTAGAGCTATATTTTTGGATCTTCATTTAATACTGGTATTTGTAACTGCAGTTCAAACAGTATTTTCAATCGTGAAGAAACAAACCTATGCCAGAATTGGTGCCGCTCCTGGATAATATGTCGATGAAATTTTTTACTATTGAGATTTATATAATATTATAATAATATGTATTATTTATTCATTTTACTACTAGTTATGATGTAATTGAGATGTACATCGCCATATATTTTATAACGTAGCATGAATATCGATGGAGAGATAATTCGCCAACCTTTGTAAATTTTCTTTAATAAGTTTGTCGCAACTTCGAGCAAAGTTTGCGCTACTAAAGCTCGCGTGTTTCAATTTTATATAAAACTTGATGTCAAATTTATGATGACTAACTTATTATTATATAAAGTGCCAGTAAAAGAATGTGCAAAGCAAAATTGAAAACCTAAATTACATTAGAAATTCTTGCAAGAAGAGACCAGATTCAGATGAATGATCAGCGGTTATCGCTTTTCGATAAATATTTCAATCACTACTATAGCAGTAGTTCAACAATTAAACCCATTTAAAATAACATTTATAACAATCTATATTCTATCAAACTCTAATAATTTTTTTTCTGATTTATTATGCGAATCTCACATATTTAATAGATTTAAATTGTAAATTATAATATTTTTTCAAAAAGGGTGACAAGATATGCATGAAAATGGTAGACTTTCATTTCTGTCACTTTTATTCTATTATTTTAAAAAGGATATTAAAATCAGTCACTATCGATTACTTGCAAATAAATTATTTAATATTAAAAAATCAGCTAGAATTTTTAGAAAATAAATCTAATTGATTTATTTGGTTTAGGTAAAAAAAAAATTGTATTGGGGTTTGTTTTGACATTATGCCGTGAACTCGCAAAATTTATAGAATAAGAATAGCTTTAGAGATTAGTTTAAGATTAGAAATAAAATAAATATCATTGAGTAAAACTATGCAACAAAAACTACATAGATGTATACAAAGTTGCATACACATGGTCAATACAAGTAATTCAAAAGTCAGTATTATTCAAGTAAATAATGAGAAAATACAAAATAAAGTTTATTAAATAAATATGAAACAAAAGACAAAATAAAAATTTATTAAATAAAAATGAAATAAAAGACAAAATAAATATTTGTAATATATTTCTTTTGTAAAAGAATACACAAAATGTATGGTTTATATATAATGAAAAAGATGAAATACGATATGCAAGAAATATAAATAAGTAAATTATTATGATTTATATGCATAAAGCGGTAAAAAATTTTATGAAAGAGTTTAAGAACTAAATTGTATTAAAAGATAAAATTTACCTTAGCTTATAAATAGACTAAGAAAGGATATAAAAAATATGTAAAACGTAGAAATGATCAGCAATAGCATTTTGTATTAAAGGTAGCTGATATCATGGATAAAAAGTATATGTGTTTATGATTTGTTTGTAACACAATGCTTCAGAGACTGGAAACAGACGTGTACAGTTTCATGACCTACAAAAAGACAACAAAATATATAAAACTTGTGTAAAGTCTATTGCAGATTGACATTTTACCAATAGAAAGATCATGGATAGAGAAACAGTGAAGAGACAAACGTGTCCTCCAGGTACAGGCAGTGCGGGAAGAAAAATAATAGTTGTCTCCAACATGTTTCCCATTTTGCAGAATCGCAATCCAGCTAAAAGAAAAGTGAAATTGACATTAATAAATGGAAAGAAAAATATGTATCGAACAATGAACAAGGCAATAGGTTCATTGACGAATACAAAGAAGGATGGTATTAGCGACAAGAATAAACCTACCGTTGGAAATGCTGTGCGAGGCAGAGGGGACTTTTGAATTGGAAATTTATATTGACGTTTGGTAAATAGTGAACTGTCAGAACAATATGTGTATGTGTGTGTGTATCAAGACGGCAACATGCGGGCAGCGACTTCACTGGAACGTGTATTCCAATGCCAACCTAAAATATGGACTAGAGGGCGCATTGGTCAACATAGAGTTTTTTTTGCCGCTATAAATACGAAACAAGATTCGACACGAAGGAGATTTCTCATGAGAATTCCGAAAGGGAGACTTCTTATTACAACTCCTAAAGAATAAGACGCTTTAGATTGTTACATTGTAGTTTTCATTATTTCTTCATCACGTATATTCATAGTAGTTCTTATTTTATTTAATATATATGAATTCACTTGAAACGTTCAATATGGACATTCAAAATGAATATTTTGATAGCAAGTAAGTTTATTTTTTTTGAAAAGGAAGTTATACAAATTGTTGGACAGACATTGGTTTTTACGTGCAAATGATTAATCAATGTATTGTTGGACAGTATAGATAAGTAAATATTTTATCCTGTAAGGTTTGTTTTAAATTCATAAAGTTGGAATTACAACAAAATAGGATTAATGGTGTTGGGCAGTTGGAGAGATGCTACGTGCGAATGAGCATTTTCTTCATCGTATTGTCTAGGCATCATTAATCTCTTTTAAGTTAGGCAAATAATTAATTAAAAGTTTCACAAGGCAAAGATTAAGAGCTAGATACAACACGTGCAAATGGTTGTCTAAAGCAATTAATTGAAGCCAATACATAAATATAATTACATCGATAAGTATCACCATCAATGTACAATAAAAGTTTACATTTGTTTATTTACAGGATAAATATTTATTTTGTTTAGCAGAATAAATAAATAAATAAAAGATTTACATACATTACAACCGGCATTAGGTATAAATGATATGATCATTTTCAATTATGTATTTTGTTTAGAGCATAAAGGTGTGTATAAAAATTATTTTGAGTCTATAAATTACAAAATAAAAGGTATATGATTATGTTGTATAGACATACAGTTTTTCTTTGAACAAAACTATTACCTCTTCCCTAATTTGAGCAAGAGAAAAATCATCAGTAAAGGAGAAGGAACCACATACATTGCCAGAATCCACAATAGTCACAAAGTACATGCTTCAACAATATAAAAAAAATAAAATACAAAACCAATTATAAGTTTTTGGTGTATAAAGAATAATTTAAGAATACAGCATATACAAAAGACTATACCCTACGTGTGATAATACACACAAATATATGTTGTCACAGCATATAAATTATATGGCGATGCCCAACGTATGGCAATAACATTATTTAAAATAAATATTTATATGCTACAGCAATATGTATAGCTGCACGCAAAGTGCGGCAAACTTTGAGATATAAGTTCGAATTTTACAGGTGGCAAAATTTTTATTTCGTTAATTAATTGTATCAGTTGTGCAATTGGGGAGATTGTAATGTTAGGCCTCTGACTAACAATCATCTTTGGGAGTGATAGTACTTTCAGTAGTTAAACACATTACTTTTGGTAACACCTTCATTGTGCTCTTCCAGCAAGTGTCGTTATAATAATCATATTACGTAGAGATTACTCATTACTATCTTACTTCTACTATTTATCTTATTATCTTATTCTTAAACTACAGTTTACTTTCAAAACTATGTTAAGCAGGTGTGCTAAATATGAGGAAAAATGTAACGATATATAACACGTTGTAAAATATTGCCCTCATTATCTATCACATCTCCCATAGTTGGGGAAAATGAATATAAGGAACGTTGCCCTTTTTTATTTTCATCCATATTTACATATACTTATATCTAGTTATCTTTAAAAATATTATTCATAATATGGCTTAATTCGATATTTATGTACTTTTACTAGTTTGTTCTCTATTTTTATAGTTACATTCGGTGCATTATTAATAATTGCGGAAGGAACCCTATATAATTCTTCTAACTTATTACCCATTCCTCTTTAATTAAAATCTGAACACCTCTATAATAATTAATAATGTCTCTATGTTTGTCTGAAAATGACTTCCTATAACTCTTGATGTGATCAAGTTATCTCTTGCCCGTTTGCAAGCTGTTCGTAGATTGTACTTGATTTCGATCGCGTAATTTTCGAAATTATAAATAAGCTATATCACGGTTGTTACTGGTGATTGTAAAGCATTTTGTTTACCAAACATTTCGTGTGAAGTGTATTTCGTCTCTGCACGAACTCCAACTGTAGGCGAAGAAATTCTCCCAAATTCTTATATAATTTTAATAATTCATTTGCACTGAAAATATGTTTTATTTATGAAACAGCGGCCATATCACATGTAACATCTGTTGCTTAATACCAGTTCAGACATTAAAAATGAATCAATCTTACGTCCCGTCTTGGCGCAGTTGGCAGCACGCAAGTCGTACAAACCTTAAGACGAAAGTACGAATCTTATAGACGGTGACGTTTCTAAAATTAAATAATAATTCGGTAATTAACATATAATTGGAAAGAGTCTATTTTTCAATAAGATTTTCGAAATGAAAAATATGTTTCATTTAATAAAAATGTATGCAACTTGGAAACTGCTACACATTAGACGATTTGTTAATGTAACATTTAGATAATTAAATAGTACTAAAGCAGTGCTTTATATTAATACTTAATTATTACTTAAAAAGGAAATAGTTCTATTCGAGCGTGTAAAATTATTAAACGGAAACATCTACAGGCTGATTCATTTTCGGCCCTCAAAATTAAATTTGGTGTTTATTATGAATCCGTAAAGAAAATGGAGCGAAAGCCCCATTTTGTTCTTATATCTGTAGCACCTATATTTGGACTTGTAGAGAAAAAATGAAAAACATATTCTTATGGCTCCTTTTAAATCTCTATCCACTGGTGTACTCGGAACTTTTATATGACGTTTCGTTTCTTTCTGGCCGTCATCAACTCACTAATTTTTTATAGGCACCATATTGGATTTAGACACCTTGAGAAAGAGTTTTCTTTCTAATTTCAACCATGTACTACATGTAAAAATTGAAATAAATTCAAATTGAGTTCAAAACAGTTTTATTTAATTCACAACAATTGTTTCACCCTACTAGGGCTTCATCAGGTGATGAATATTATAATACAAAATATTTGTAGACGTTCTTATTTATGTCTTTTCCTAAATGATGAGGGGGGAGTTTGTGACATTAGGTTAAGAGCGGGAATAACTTATATCTTTAATGTAATATTTAATATATATATACATAACAATATGATTAATAATATTAAAAATTTTTAGTCATTCAATTTTTAGTCATTCGTCTTCAATCAATCATGTACTACATGTTGACAAAAGTTTTTGATATTATGCTTTAATTGAAAGATTAAATTTTGGGATTAAAGTAGGTAGCCATAAAATTTAAATCCGTCAAATATTTTATTTATCGTTCATTAGTAATACAAAAATAGCATACATCAACGAAGAGAAACGAGATATGTTAACTGTTTTTTGTTCTTTTTTTTTATTCTGAGTCATTGTGTGCTGGTGCTCTGTCTTGTTGCCACCATAAATGTTGCAATTGATTTAATGGGATACTGTTGTCAAGATAGTCAGATATGTATGTATGTAAAAGGTTCGAATATCTTTCTCCATTGAAATGTTCTTCATACACAACAGGGCCTAAGAGGCGATTTGCTAAAATACCCATTCAGACGTTAATTCCATAATAATGTTGTGGTCTCCTTTCCCAGCTTTGTCGGAGATTTTGTGCTGCCTAATAGTGTTTGTTCAGAATATGTAAATCTAGTTTTATCTGACCGGATGCTTTTGTTTAAAAAATTTTCGTTATTTTCAATCCTTCCCGTCTAAACCTACTTTGATGTAAAGTTCTCCAAACACCAGACTAGCACAAATTTAATTCTGATGTAGAAATTGAAGGATTATTATTTATCTCCAAAATACAAGATTACATTACAACTTTGCAAAACACCCCTTAAATTTACCATTTGTAAAATATCCTCTCCATTTTCATTCAAATTCCTGTTGACATGAACATTACGCGGCTTAGTAAACGATCCATTTTCGACCAAATTCCTATCAAGATCTAGAAAAATGGTACGATGAGGTTGTTACCGTTGTGGATACAATTGTAAATATCTTGTATTCGCTACTGTTGAATTTCGGATCGAAGAATAAAAAATACGTAATTATCTTATTTCTCTTCGTTGGTGTATAACATTTTTGTATTACTTAAGCGATAAAAAAAATTTTTGACGGATTTAAATATCATGGCATGTAATTTTAATCTTAAATTTATTTTTTCAATTAATATCAAAAACTTTAATCAACATGGTTGAAATTATAAAAAAAAACTCTTTCTGAAGGTGCCTAAATCCAATCAGAAATTAGATAATTGATGATGGCCAGTAAAAAACGAAACGTCATATAAAAATTTCGAGTACGCCATTTGATAGAGGTTTAATAGTAGCCATAAGAATGAATTTTTATTTATTCTCTACAAGGTCAAATGTAGGTGCTAAGGTAAAAGAACAAAATGGGGTTTTCGAGTTTTTTTTTTAATGAACGCCATTTGTCACATGCCCATTTTCTTTACGGATTCATAACACACAGAAAATTTAGCAACTTTGAGAAATTTAAACCTATATTCTATATCCAATAATAAGCGAGATCCTCATGGTGAGGGTCAAAAATGAATCAACCTGTATTGATAGAATAAGTTTTATTTTTTGTATTAGATCACGGTTTTATGTAATTGAAATTTACCAATTGTACACATCTCAAGAAATTAAGTTATCAATATCTAGTTTGAACAAAACGATAATTATGTCTAATCAAAGGGAAATCATTACCAGACACGATAACTGTAAAACGTTCCGCCGTCGGCCGCAATTTTCCTTTTCATGCTGCAATCACTGCTAGCAAACTGGATATTCCGCTAAAATTGTCTAAATTGCAGAGGTAGATATCATTTGGTAATTGGAAACGTTTCTCTCTACTCTAGTAACGGCAGTCATTTCTTGGGCTTTTATTTACTACAAATTGCATTAACGTTCGTTTTTCTCCACCGATCTAGGTCGTCTTTTACAAGAGAAATGAAAACGTCGGATATCATTACAAGTACGGAGAACCGTCAATGAATTCGAAGTATCAACCGAAATACCACTGGGAGTTTTTGGACTGGGGCGATTGTTCCGTTCGCTGCGGAGGGGGCACTGAAATCTCTCAGGCATCGTGTGTCGAGGAAAAAGCTGGAAAAGTATCCCCTACGTTGTGCCACAATATCGATAAGCCACTGCCCAGGAGTCGAATATGTAACGAGTTTCCCTGTACGATAAAGTAAGAAACAATCTTTAATTAAGAAATACAGTGTCCCACAAAAACAATATGAGTTGTAAGCGCCTTTATTTACTGGAAGATTTTAATGAGCGATACGTCAACTTAAATGGTTGTAAATAGACTATAAAATGTGCCAATAGAATGCTTTCTAGTAAGCCTCTGTAGTCAACTTTTTTTTCCAAATTAGACTACGGAGTTTTGTTGATTCTTTTTTCTGAACACGACAATATATTACAAGTATAACCTTACATCACAAAATTTCCGAAAAAGGAATATAATTTTTAGATGTGTTAGGCAAAAATGATATCGGCCATTAAAACACATTGCCTTGAGAAACTTTCGTTTCTATGACAATGAGATCCATACTAAGTGTGCACAAACGTAAGCTCAAAATTTTTGGAAACACATTAGTACTGAAATAATTAATGATATCAAGTTTTCCTTGGAAAAAAAATGATGAGTGACAACCGCACAATCTGTCAAACTAAAATCAATGTTTAGGTGAAAAAGTTTACCAAAGGGATACTGAAAAATATTTTGATACGATTCGCGTTTATTTTGAGGGCTGTGAAAAAAATAAATGTAATGCATCCAACACGATATCCAAATAGAAATCACGCAAGCTGGCCGGCAAGTTTCGGAGATTGATGGACAACCTACAAATATATAGGGGTTTCAAGAAATCCGAAAGTGCTCAACATCAGGCTCAAAAATGTAGAACTGAACTTGCTCTTGAGTGTTGAGGAAACCATTGGACGTTGACCAGATAAATTACCAGCAAAGTAGATGCATCAAAATCCTGCGTGTGGCAAGTTTTAAAAAACATAAGTTAAAACTTTAAGTTCCACATAATGTGCATGAAATAAAAGCTAATGGTTGTGAATGCAATTTTTTTAGAAAAAATTCAATAAGATCCTCATTTTTACCAAAGAATTTTATGGTCTAATGAGTCCACTTTTTCAAATAATGTTTTGTTTAATAGGAACAACCGGTATTGGGTCGAGGGAAACCGGTAACTCACAGTACAACGGAATTTTCAGTAAGGATTATCTATAATGTATGTTGCGGAATTAAACATAATAAGCTGGTTGGTTTTGTATTTTTTGATTGAAAACTAAATCAATTCAAGTACAACATAATCCTCCGCCAGATCTGCAAAATTTTCTTGAAGAGTTGGCGCTTAATGATTTTCAGCGAGTAATTTTTTATCAAGATGATGCTACTCCTCATTAAAAGTAGGGTGTTTCTAACAACAAAGTTTGAAGATTCTTGGTTTGGAGCCCATGTCTTGGCGGGCTCGGTGAGCAGATATTAACTCAATGGATATTTTCCTTTGAGGATATCTTCAAGATATAGTATATGCTACACTCCAAGAAAATTAAGATGAACTGTGATTTTTTATTGAGGTTTGTCCTATGATTGCCGCCGATATGTTGACTAATATGACATATGTGGTTGCGCAAAGATGTCTATATTGTTTAGAGTAAAATAGGTCGGAATTTGAACATACAAGATAACTTAGTAAAAATTATTTAGGTGTTTCTTACATTTAAATGTTTTCATTTCGTTTTCATATTTTTTCGTTGAAAGATCTGAAAGGGAGAAATTTGCGTTTACGTTTGTACGCACAAAGCATAGATCTGATTGTCATAGTCACGAGAGTTTCTGAAAGCATTTTATTTAAATGGCATATATCATTTTTGCCTAAGACACCTAAACAATTTTATTATTTTTTTTTTTGGAAAATTTTGTGATGTAAGGGTATATTTGTGATATTTTGACGTGTTCGGAAAACCCTCTACCAGAATTACTCATGAAAATTACGTAGTCTAATTTGAAACCATAGTTGGTTGAAGGGGCTTAAAATTCCGTTGGGTGTGAAATCATTATATTGGTGACGTCCTATAAGGTAATAATAATCTAATATTGCCTCCATTGTTAAAGCAAATTAAGCTATCATGAAATACCTTAATTTGCATTACTGTACATTGTAGTACGTATTTAAATAAACCATTTTAAAGAACATATTGTAACAAGCAAGACTGTAATTGTCAGGGCGACAGCGCAGATTAGAAATTTGGGCGGTAATAGGTATTTAGCATTATACTAACCTTCGGCGCAGATTAGTATAAGGAAAAATGCATTAAATTCATATTATGGTACTGTAACTTCACTTTTTGTAATTGCTAGTTTTAATAGTCAAACCGATGAAATCACTTATGAAGTAATTAAACTCGCTGCTAGCCGGTGACGATCTTTAAATAAGCAACAAGCTTTTGAGGAAAAGCATGAAAACAAGAATAGCGAGATATAACTACAGCAGTTACAAACAGGAAATTTAAATAACAAAGTTTAATAAATATTCAAAACAGTAAAATGTATGACAAAATTAAGTGTCAACAATAATTAAATATAAAATCAACGGTTAATTAAGATCGCATTGTAAATGTTGACTTATGGCAATGTTAAACAACTACTCATAAGAAGATGTGTAAATCACCAAATCAATGACCACCCGCATTAAATTTAATTAGAAATACAATATCGTCTAATATTGATGTTCCATGTACAGCAACTAGTTCACATAACGGCTGTAGGCTGTTCTTTTAAGTGTTTTAATTAATCAATGTTGGTGTATATGCTATGGTTTTGAAAACTTAAAATTCTGACAGTTGTTATACTTAAATTCAAATTAAAGACGCCTATTATTATTTATATGACATAACCAAACTATCAAAATTATGCACTGTCACCAACCATTAAAAAAAGCATGAACGTCTCTAATGAGGAAAGTATTTGAAGGCACGGTACATAGTAATGTATTATATGTACGAATTAACAATCTTACCCTTTAAATACACTATTTAAATTGTAAATTCTATTTCTACAATATGAATGTAAATATATGATCAGTAGATCAAACACACTCGTTATAAAAGGACTATCTAAATACCTGACAAATGAAGACTGCGTTGCCTTTGGATATACATTTCAAGTTCAGGCAAAATGTATCAAACTTAAGTGGTGTAGGTAATTCTGATGATAAATATCTTTTGGCATATAGTAGGCGAGGAAAACTCAATATAAATAAGGAGACCATTTGTACGCTAGAGTTTAATTTTATTTTCTGCTAAGATGTGTTTAACTTGAATATCTTTCAGATGGCGTGCTGGAAAATGGTCGAGGTGCACGGCGTGTAAAAATAAGGCTGGCATAAGGATAAGAGATGTCGAGTGCGTTCAAGAATCACCAATATCAGGGGCCGACGACGTACTAGTTGATGATGGCATGTGTACCAGTATCAAGCCTGGAAACAGAGAACTGTGTAAATCTGATCGACCTTGCACAAAGAAAAGAGAAGAATCTGACCTTTCCACAGATATGATGCGTGAATTGTGGTACCAAACCATGGTGGATTTTATCAATGTGGATCCATGGGTACGAACTTATTTGATAATATCTTATTTAATGATCAGATTGTTTTTTCAAAGTATATTTATTTTACTATTCATAGTGTAGCCGAATACTAACGAATTCCTGTTATTAGAGTAAATTTTCTATGTACCAGTATAAATTAGACATTCAATATATAATTGCAAAATTTGGCACTACCGCGGAATTTGAAATTCGAACCATTATATATTTATTTTCACTATATATAATTCTGTTTTTGTATAATTGAGTTGTTGTACAGATGACAGCATAGTCACAGACTAAGCAAACCCTGACCAGCAAGTACTTGAAAGACAAATATCCAGGATCTTCTATCTTTCTCACACATGACTGAACGCGCACGAAGATGGCGCTAGCAGCATATTGGCGCTGAAATTGAAACGAGCCTCCTTTTAGAATATGTGTATTTAATACGTTATTAATGTAATAGGAAAATATACAAAACTATTGGGCAAACCACACATACCCTCAACCTGTACGTTTCAAAAATAAGAATACATAGATTTTATTATTGACAGAAATCTACGTTTATTATACCTACTATTCCTTTGCGTGGTATATTAACTATACTTTACTTATTTTTACTCTTTACTTATTTAATCATAAACTGACGATCAATATCAACATATAATTAATACGACATAAGACGGTAAAGGATTGGATTAATACGTCATTTAATTTTGATATCTGAAATGGTATTCTTTCCTACGCTGAATCTAACAGCTAATTTTCTAACTCACCATCATTCTTTTAGCAACGTAATTATTTTAGTTTTAATTTAATTATTCAAATGCTGCATATTAGTTTATATTTTGACAAACCTTAATACGAGACAGACAGGTCTCTAGAAAGAAGCAAATAGAGATAAGTTGTGTTAAAAAGCCATCTTCAAATCAAACAAAATAAGTGTACGATTTTCGAATGGCGCGATCGTAGACAACTACTCCTTAAAAAGCTTAGGATTCTTTAATTATTATGTATATTCGTCAGACAAGAAATGTTTATACATACAAGAGACTATGTATCTCTCTTTCCAGAAACTTGAATTGATTTTCCACAAGTTTAGCAGATACCTTGTGACGTTAGATTTTATGAAGTTCATTAAACGATTATTTCAAATTTGTATTATATTATTTTAATTATTATTTACTGAAATACTATATTCTGGTACTATATCAATCTTGAATACAATAGCGCATTACTTTCATAACTTTATTAATTATATCTTTTCTAATGCCTTGAAAACTACATACGCATTTCGATAACTATTTTCATCATTAGTAGTAGTGATTAATATAAACCGCGTTATCTGTACACCGTAGCGTATACACAAGAACACGCGACGATGGTCAAGCACAGCTGTTTTATTGATTACACTACTTATGATTACAACACAGTTGTCGAAATGCGTATATAGTTTTCTGTGCATTGGTGTGGTAAAGGTGACATTTTAGTGTACTTTGTTCAGTATCAAGCCACAGTCTCCCATTAAGTTTCATAATAGAGTATTTAATTGAATTGAGATCATGAAGTGTAATTTGTGCTATGTCCATCGTTTGGATTCTGAACAACCGACGCTTCAGCGAACATTACGTCTGCCATAATCAGGGTACTCCTGTTTCTTGCTAAAACTCAAGGCTAATTTACACAATGCCAGTAACTCGGCCGAGTTACTAAAACCGAGTACTGGAATAGAGTATTTTGCAAGATAGTAGCGTCTACACACATTCTAGTAAAAATTAAGATAGTAGAGTAGATGTTTATATTTTTAGAAACTTTGAGGTTATAAAACGCAAAGTTTTTGTCATGTAAAATGAGATTTAATCAAAATAGTGCTTTAAAACTAAGAAAGGCAATAAGTACATGTGTGGAAATGTTATGCGAAGAGACGATAGATATCTTGGAAGAAGAACAAAATCACCCAAAAAAGTTGTGGGTAAGAAAATGGCTAGCTCGGAGAAACAGACACGGGACTTCGAGCATGCTTTTAAAAGAACTTGCTGTTCAAGATATTGCAGAATATAAAAACTGCATGAGAATGTCTCCAGCATGTTTCAACATACTTCTACAAAAACCTTTAATCTTTGTCAGTTCTTGATTGTACGTCGATCTTAAATTTTTAATTTTATTTTTTACTTCTGTGGTTTTAAAATCTGCGATATTCATTGCTTCCACAATTTTTTTATGGCAGATTCTCTCGCCTGTTTATGTTTATATAATTGCAACTTCGCATCCCAGAGGCATTCCTGTTCTCTATACAACTCTACAAACTTAATTGTAGGGTCTTCATTCCACTTAGCTATTGTCTCGTAATAACCTGTTATAACTTAATTTATAATTATTTAATGACACCGGCCGGTATTGCACTTGACTGGAATCGTCACCAAAAACCCTGTCTACACGAATTTAGTGGTCGAGACAGTCGATTAAAGGCATAGTGGAGGTAGTCACTCCCTCCAGTAAATAGGATTGCTTTCTATTCACTCGACTGGAATGAACACTGGAGCGAGTACTGGAATAAATCACTATAACGCCTGTTTACACGAGGAGAGTACTAAAATCCAGTACTCGGTTTTAGTAACTCGACCGAGTTACTGGCACTGGCCGTGTAAATTAGCCTTAAGGCTCAGTTGTATTGGAATACGTGTAAAACACTTATGACAGTTCTGAATGTCAATGTCTCGAGTTATGTCATTCTTGATCTGAATCTGACCTGTGTAATGTAGTATTCTGTTTATACTCTCACGAATAATTGGCCTGCATATCCTTTTAATCTCCAGGTTTGGTGTACTTATAGGATTAGTTACTGTAGCCATATATGCCGCTTCTTTTATCTCCTTTCTGATGCCATATTTTCTTTCAGTACGGCCACATAATACGACGTTGCAATGTTTACTCTTTAATATCAAGTGTTTCATTACACAAGCAGTATATTTGTTTGTTTGTTTGTTTGTTTATTTTAGTCAAAAAAAGACTAGGACACGTCAAAATAAGAAAATACAAACCAGCAGTAACACTGCATATACAATACAATAAATAAATCAATATACAGACAAAAAAATGTAAGTATAAATATAACATGTTAAAATAAGACAGCGATTAGTCAAAGCTATGTAACAGGAATTCGTCCACACTGTAAAACACATTTTCCAGCAGTAGCTTTTTAACCGCTCTTGCAAAATTGTCAGGCGGCAGAGCCTTAACGGCATCCGGCAATTTATTGTACAATTTTGGACCCCAGTAGTCCACCGATTGTTGGGTTTGCTTTATACGACAGTGGGTCACCACCAGATGATCTCTATTCCTTGTTATGTGGTCATGTATGCTTGAATGTTTTTTAAAACGAATCTTGTTTGTATGGACGAACTTTACGCCACACAAGATATATGCACCCGCAAGTGTCATTATTCTTTCTTCCGCGAAAACTCGACGACAAGAGTCACTGTATTGAAGTCCACACAAGGTCCGTACGGCACGCTTTTGCAGCACGAAAACTCTCTGCGCTTCTGGGGCCATGCCCCACACCAATAAACCATATGTCGCCATATTATGGAAATTGGCATAATAAGTCAATTTTGCCGCACCACGACCAACCAAGTGTTTTATCTTTCTTATGGCAAATATCGCCGCACTTAGTGTCCCCATTAGCTGTGATATGTGACCCTTCCAGGATAGTCCGTCATCCACAACCAACCCCAAAAAAAGAACCGCAGCGCCACTCTTGTTTCCCGAAAAGGAAATCGTTTGGGTTTTGCTTTCGTTTATTTTCAGTTTATTCACATCACACCATGTTTTCATTGAAGTCAGTTGGTCCTTTGCTGTTCCCACTGAAGGCACATCCGCGCTCTCTACAACAAAGGAGGTATCATCAGCGTATAGACACACTTTGCAGTCACTCAAGTTTGCTGGTAAATCATTAATATAGATAATAAAGAGAACAGGCCCAAGGATCGAACCCTGAGGCACCCCATACTTAACAAGCCGTGGTTTCGTTGTCCTATTATTCCAGCTAACTGCTTGTCTTCTGTCTTGTAGGTAGGACCTTAATAAATTATACGCCACGCCCCTCACTCCATAATAATATATGTATATAACGATAATTCTAACTTTCATGATGCGAACATTTTACAGTAGAGGATTTTGTATTATTCTAGAGACTAAATCTGATAAACCATTCACTAAACTAAATTGAAAACACGGAAACTTCAATCCAGGTATTATGTTATTATCTCAAACATTTATCAGTAAATGTTTTGCAGGTGCAGCAACACATAGTGTCTAATGCAAGAACTTTGAGGAAGATTAACCGAGACTTACAGCGACATATTTATAATAGAGCTAGTCCAAGTATACCAGAGTTGTGTGGGACATCGGGTGAAAATAACAGCGATTCTAAGAATTCAAGCAAAGACCTTAAAACTGGTTCTATAATCGAGGATAAAATTGAACCTCAATCTATAAAACTAATAGAAGTTCCCATTAGTGCAGTAGCACCCTCCTCTAACATATCCGATCAAGCTTTTGAATCAATGGGTGATCAAATGCCGGATACACTGGACTTCCAACACGAAAAAAATTTCACTGGTGCCCAAGCTGTGGAAAGATTAAAGAACTTTAAGAAAAATGGTTCGGAGGCAGCTTTTACTCAAGCTAACGACTCTTGTGCGGATGTTATTTTATTTTAAGTGAATTATATTTATACAATGTGTACTTAATTTTTTCAGTATATTACTACCGTCTATGTTCCTTATTATAGCAGTAGTAAACGTTTCTCATTTAGAGTGAAATAAATAAATAAAATGTTTATTTGTCGTTGTGTTTAAATACGAGAAATATAGACATAGAAGCAGGGAAATTATAAATAATTAATTACCTATAGACATAGGCGTCATTTGCATAGAAGCCACTCAACTAGTGAATTCCTTCGTTTTGTTGTATATCCCATTTCCGTTGAAATGAATCACTTTTCGTGTTTCTCTTGTACTACCCAGGATTTGCATTTGTGTGTAAGAGTTAAAAGAATATTTTTATCTCAGGTATAAGCCATTTACAAGACTTTTTCGATGTTTTCTTCATTAACTTTAGCATTTGATACTAGAGTGGAATAATTTCGCACACTATTTTAGATAATATAGTAATCGATGATAATAAATTTGTTTGTGAAGAATTGTTTGTATTATTATTAATGCCTAGGGTAATAAATATGCATCAATGGTAAAAATGGCAAACAATTTAGATATGCAAATCTTAGATCTGCCTCTTATTTTCAAAATCACTAAAAGAGTAATAGCATCTGGTAATCAGTAACTTTTTTACCTCTACTTTGAATTTTTCCAACGGTAGACCCTTTAAATTTTTAAATATCTGTTGTATACAGTTATCATAAAATACTGTGGGCTTTTCCTATAAATCGGCATTCTGTGTCTGGGCACCTTCAAAGCATCACCCCGCCTCGTAGCATATTCATGGTGATCACCAACTTTTACAAATTTGAGTAGATTTTGTTTGGTGTAAGTTAATATTTGGTAAATAAAAATACAGAGAACCGTCATAATATTTAACCTAGTGAAGTAATCCCTACATAACGTCCCTGCACTTACACCCACCATGTTCCGTATTGCTCTCTTTTGTAATCTGAAGACCATCTCACCCTCAATTGAGAAACCCCATGCTAATGTAGAGTACGATATTAAAGAATGAAAACTTGCATAGTAGTACTTTCTTAAAACATCTATATTCACTGACTGCTTCAATTGTTTTAATGCAAAACAGACCGATCCGAGCCTCTTCCATAGGCCTCTCCCAGTTCCATTCTGAATCGAGTGTTACGCCTAAAAAATTTGCTTTCCCGTTTTGAGTAATATTAGTTTCATTAGTTTTAATTAAGTAACTATAATTCTTTTCTATATTTGATAAGTTAAAGTTAATAAATGTTGTTTTATATTGAGTTTAGATGCAAGTCATTTTCATATAAGGCGGATTAAATTAATGAAGTGTAGGTTTGGCAACACCGTACTATAGCAATTACCATACAATTACACAAATGAGCAGGAAGTAAGAATTTTATTTATATTTTTATATTGAATGCTTTTTATTAACTTCTTTATTATAACTAAAATTAATATCAATAAAAAGGTGTGACCACCTAACGACTTCCTTATACATATGAGCATTTCAAATTATTCAACAATTTTTCAAAATCCTATTCTAAGTACTATTCTCTTAATAAATATTTATAAACTGCTTACTCGCTACTCCCTAGAAGTAAAAGATGTCACTTCGGTATGAATTTTCAAATTCCATTTATATAAAACATATTCCAAATATTGCACTAAATACTTTTGTACTTTTGATAAATATATATAAAATTCATAATTTACGGCATATTTGCAAAGAATCCCTATTCGATAAGAGTAAAAGTGTTACTTCCGGTCCGAACTTTGATTTCTTTTTATACAAGAGATATTGAAAATAAAGTTTGAAATATTTTTATGCTTATAACTAGGGCGCGGACACGTACGGTTGATGACTCATCGCCCATGGGCGCACTATTGAAATGTTGTATTTAAAGAGGTTTTAATTTTATTTATGTAATTGGATAACAGTGGCTGATGATCTATAAAATACAAAATACCTTATTATTTGTTCATTTTCTCTTCTGTAGGACTTGTTCTCTTTGAATTAAGAACATCTTTGTAGATAGAAAACGTCCTTTCTACATCGCAACTGGTTATAGGTGCGTACTGGAAATATTCTTTTATTTCAGCGTATTTAGCATATACAATTGCCGCAATGTTATTAAATCTGGATTTATATTAAAAACTGCGTCTACCGAAGGCCACGTCCGAAGTCACTTGGAATACTTTTAAAATTATTAATAGCTCACGTCTAATGTGATTAATTCATCTTTTAATTTGAGATTTCGATTTTCAAAATATGTGATTAGTTTAGGCAAATTTCGAGTGTTCCTGAAGGAATAACAACTGATTTTTTAAATTTGGGATTTGTGTTAGTTCCTTGCACTCAGAAATACTTCGAGCATCGTCATTTAAACATGTAACGAAATTTTGTAGACTATCGAAATTCTCTGCATAAAAACTATTTCTGTGTATGTTTTAGCAAAGCTAAGTGACGAACCTGCGATATTTTGGCAATCTGTAACGATATTTTACAGACTTTGTAACAAATTTTGGAATCACTGACAATTCATTTTCATATCAGAAAAAGTAACATAAACAACGTTCTAGATCTAAATAAATGATAACTAAAATTGTAGGCGTATGTTATTGAAACTAAACGAAATCCAGTGTACACTTACGTCTGGATAATTGGGAGAAGTCGATTCAATAAACCGGTATTATACAGACTATTACAAAAATTACGAAGTACGTTATTAACAGGCAAAACAATGAAAAAACGAAACTAACGTAAATATGAATGAACATTTTATTTCCCTTGTGAAATATAAGGTAAATATAATAAATTTTAAAAACCCTTCACGCTCCTATCTACGCCGATGAAAAAAGGATTTTACTCATAAATTCCTTATTTTATGGGCATTTTTTGCTCTCATTCTCGGGTACTTCTCGGGCGTAAACAGATGTTGCAATTCACCATATGAATTAGTGCTATTCAGTAAGCATGTATTGTTTACAATATTATCTTTGCTCCGTTGTAACTTCGTCGTAGTTTAAACCGGTCATGTCCGCGCCCTACTCATAATGTGTGTGCCTAGAAAGTATGACTTGCGAGCTACAAGGAAAGAATAGAACAGGAGAGATAATAAAGTGGTAGGTTAATAGGCATTATTTAGACAAAAGTTACCACTTTAAGGCAGATCAGTTATTGGTCAAATTGACTTCTTTAGAGCTTTTATAATGGTGAATTGTGTGACTTGTAGTTATTCTAAAACGACAAACAAGAAAAATCTCACTTTTTCTCTTCATAGATAAAGTTAATTTCAAATTGGCATTCAACATAGGCAATAATAATTTTAAAAGTATGTACTTTGAATAACTTGTCATATATTTGATATGTTTGAGTGGCGTAACATACATATCCTAGGCATGTTTTTTTAATGTTTCCTTTAATACAGTTAGAATAAATGTTACTATATTAAAAAGAATACAAGTATTGAAAAAATAATGCACTCATGATATTTCTTTAATTATTATCGGACTAAGAACCTATTTTGAATGATTATCGAGAACATACAAAGTGTACATATACCCTATACAAAATATTTATTCACGCCTATGCATTACGGCGGCCATATTGGGTTACCACTTTGGACAAATATTATTTTTAACAAGACCCTCTCCTATTCCTTCCTCGTAGCTTGCGAGATATTCGCAAAAAACTGATTTTCGGTAAGAGTAAAAGACCCACTTCCAGTAGGAATTTCGAAAAACATTTTTAATAAAATTCTTCTATTTAATTTTGAGTACATTTGAATTCTTTATAAGTTTGTTTAAACTTAGTAGTTGACGAAGTATTGGTAAAATTCGACTTTCTCACTGAAATAAACTACTACTTTCAGTCTACCGATTTTACTGAAAATATAACAAGAAGAGATATTATACTCGTAATTACAAAATTTGGAGTTGATAACTATAGCCGTTTGACCACTATCGGGGTTAAAGTAATCATAATAACTCGAAAACTACTGACTTTACTTTCACGTAAAATCCAAATTTGGACTTATCTGTAGAGCATTCAATTTAAAAGAAAATACATATACTTTACGTCATTGATTTATGGATTAGCCTGTATAAGATTATATATTTTTAAATTATGAAGAAATGACAACTACAGTATTGTATTATATTAAGATTTTATTATATTAAGCACTAAATTTACTTTGTCAGATCGTTCACTCACCGTGTGCAAGGATGTTTTCCAACATTCTATTTCGGTTATATTGAATTTATTCAATATGGCTTGCCTTTGATGTAAGCAAAAATAAGGGTTATGCTCCGTTTCTTTTTCCATTTCCAGCAGGTGCGTATCATGTACATTCCAACGAAATGCTGTTTATGAGCAGATTAGTAATTGAATAAATTAAGAATATAAAACAAGTAGTGAATAAATTTTAGATTAACTCCATGAAAAAACAACTTCTGTATGTTGAATAACTGTTATACCATTCATCCAATTGCGATTAAACTTTGCTGAGTTGTTGTGTGCACACCCACGAATCTTCTGAATTAGTACAACCATTTTACAGTAGCACCACCTATTGTAAGCCGTTTCAATAATTTTGTCTATTTATATAGTTTAACTGATGTTTGTGTGTTTTCGTTCTGTGGGTGCGCACGCTTCACAGAATTGAAATGAATGTAATTTAAACAGCGACATTACAATTTGCGTGTGACATAATAAGAAGTGTTGATTGTAAAACCCCAATTGCCGGTCAACATTAGATAATATATAGCACACGCATTTTCTTTGCTTTTTCCAAGTGAATTTGTAATAGTCCTCACAAAGTATTACTTTCGCTGTAAAATCAATTATGTCCACCAAGCGACAAACGATTTTTCAGTTTACAACTTAAGTACGAAAGAAAAAGGCATCACAAGCTTCAGAAAGAGACGTGCAACGGGAAGCCAGACCGGAAAACGTTTTACCACGCACGATACCAGCCTGTTCATCGGAAATAGTCCAGCAACGGGACGCAAGACTGGAAACCGTACGAGTTCTTTGAGTAACATCACATGCCGTGGTACAGCTAGTTATAGTACACAGACCGAGTGCTGGCCGGTGGGAGAACTCTTCGCTGCGTGACTTATAGGTCAGTCATAGCATATATTTAGCCGGACGAAGGAGTGAAAGCATATAGGAAATTGTAATATACTGAAAAGAGATCAAATAGGAAACATGATGCACTTTGATGTGTAACGCTTGAAAATTTTTCCAGACTGCTCGTGCTTATCGTAATATTATAAGAATCTACTGCGCACCTTGTGGGAGGGCCAGCTCTCGATCTGTGAGCTATAGGTAATAATTGGTACATTCACGGTGGGCTGCATCATGTCACTGTAATGGACAACAGAAACATTCACTGAAACGCGTCAGAGTAATTATATTTGGTCATCTTCTGCTTCCTATATGCCTATAACGTCAAAGTTTCAACTACATATAAAGTTTCTTACTAGTATTGTATATAAATAAGTAAAATACAATATGGCTATTAATTTACTTTACTGAAACGGTAGGCCTTCTAGTGGTTAGAACTCTAACAATTGACACTGTTATTTGACATAAACATGGACGTTTGGTTTTGGTTAGATGTAACGATGTGTTTGCAAGGTCGTAAATAGTGTTATCTACTGAAGAAAAGTCTTCTTAGTTGAGCACTATTTTCGCTCATACTATTTTAGGTAGACAAAACGGTCCAAGCATTAAATTCATCCGCGATCAATTTTCGGAACATTTCAATAAAGAAGCACCAAGTACTGCTATTTTACTGAACATTATAACCAAATTTAGAAGAACTGGAAGTGTGCTATACCAAGGGAGAGATAGAGCAGGAGAAGAAACAAGTGGACACCAACGAAAATCACGAACTAGTATTCAATGAAATTATGGACTCACCACGTCGTATTCAACGGAGATCTGCTGCAAAATGGAATATGAACAGGATAGGACGACTCTTCAGAAGATGATGAAAAACAATGGGTGTGCTTAAGACCACACGGCAGAAGTGGAAACTTCATTAAGGCGAGGTTAATAATACGAAATATAACTTTTTTTTCGTTCTATATTCATTTACATTTACATTTTCCATTTTCCATTTTTGTTCTATATTACATAAAAAATATATATATTTATTATTATTGTGTATACATTATTCTAGTACATTTCGCTCGGTCTGATCAAGTTTTCACTTCAAAAATTCATACGTACGCATGTATGTATACAAATAGACGTTATGATAATTCTCATAGGAGTACCCGCGCTGGTCTAATGGTAACGTGCCGGCCTCACACCCGGGCGGCTCGGGATCGCATCTGCACGCGGACAAGAATTTTTCAGAAAATAAAAATACAATATTTCGCGTATTTATTCTAAATTTCAATTTAATTGAAATTAAATACCGCTAGACAACAATCAACGCATCAACTCGCCCATAGAAGTTTTTACTTCAAAAAACTTATGCCCATTCAAACGTTCTTCGGACGACCCAACAATTGAAAAGGGGTGATTATGCTGCAAGATTTGAACACTGTGTCAGAATCCTTGCGCTGCAATATGATAATCCCAGTTACATCAGTAACATGTGGTACAGTGATAAATGTCATTTTCATTTACCGGATCATGTAAATAGACGTTGCAATATATTTTTAGGTTTTCAACGACCAGAAGAGGTGCAAGAAGTAGGGAAATACGATACGACACATTATTTATTATTATTAGATATTATTTTAATTGAATAAAGTTTGAAAGTTTCAGTATTATAAATTAATAGCCATACTGTATTTTTATCCGCCTGAAGGAACATTTTAGTCGTTTAGAGAAAGGCGTGAATTATCATCTGTTTAGATTTTTGCAAAATTTGTAGTTTGTCTAGATAGACAGTTTATAAAATAGAAAGGGAGGTTGATATTACCATTTCTTGTATTACCATAACTATGCAGTGTAGCGTACCTGGGCAATAAAATAAACAGTTCGAACTAATGATATAATTGTTACATAAATAATAAATATAATAATAAAATATCTATCTACACTTTCACAATTAATCAATAATCTATGTGCAATACCTCATATCTGTGTCTTATTATTCTCGAAATTCTTTTGCATAGAATCTATGAAATGCATAGCTTCTTTACCGTGCACTTCAAAACTCGGTTTATCCACATCATTTGCACTTGCTGGTTTTGGTAGACCCGCAGGTCTTTTGCCGTCTTCTAGCTCGGTATGTATAGTCAATGTCAAGTTTTCGTAGTTTTCCTTATCCAGTGCAGTTTGTCCAATTAATTTTGCCTATAAAACAAAGTATTAAATTTACGCGGTAATTTTTAGCATTATATTATCATTATATAAATGAATTTTTAAAAATATTTGCAAATGTCTATAGGTTGCTATCTTAGATACGTATTTGAAGAAGTTGATGTCGTCTTATAAATGCGTATGCTAGCTTTTTTGGATACCTGCTTGCATGATTATTACTTCGTATATTTGCTTTCTTAAGAGGGGCGTTTACCTATCGAAAATTAAGGCATCGCCGTTTCGCGTTTTTTAAACTTATTTTGTAATTTTAGAATCCCAAATTTGGGTTAGTGATGCAAAAGGCATAAATTTATAATGTCAAGGTCAGTTTTTGTAACTAATTTATTTTCTTAAGAAAGTTATGTGTTTTAGAAATAACCACAAAAATGCATGAATTTGATGAATGTCTACTAAGGCTGGTACACAAAAGAAAAAAGAACGACCTCTACGCGCCATTTCATGTACAATATAAAGAAAAAATCAAATTTATGTAATTATTTTTAAAGATAAAAAACATTAAACAGTAAACATTGTCACACACATTTTACATGCGGTTTTTCGCGTCGTTTATCCTCACTTTACGGTATCTCTAACGGCCTAGCGAAGATGAAAATCTATCGGGATCGGTCGGCTATTGCAGACTTAAATTCGAGTGACAGTTTAATTACAAACTGTCACTCGCATTTAAATGTCATATATACCTATAATATTCGAGTGTATAATAATATAACAGTTATGGGCAAGCGAAAATTAGTTTATTATAAAACATCAACAACATCAACAGTTCCGTAAGTACTCATTCTTTATACATTATGTTTCCTATCTATAGTATTTCTTTATCTATGACAGAATTTGTGAATAAAACCGAAGCGTTGTGACAGAACCGAATATAGTCAACCTCCACCTACTTACACCCCCTTGCGGCTAACCGGCCCGCGAGTAATATAAGTTACATAAGTTTCTATTTGTTGGTAAACGCCACTCTTAATAAAAGTGTAAAATGTTGAAGGTGCAAATAGAGATAATTGAAAAAAATAAAATAATGAAGCAAAAGGTATATATTTTTACTTGCACTAGTATATATGCATTTACATCTAACTTATTAACAAACATAATAGATTTTTCTTTGATAATTTTTGGAAATATTTCAAATTGAGACGTATGATCGTCCGTGTCTGCCAGACTTAAGAAACCCTTGGGATACAATTTAAAAAGGCGGAATTGTAAGAGGTTCTTAATACAATATACATATTGGACGCAATATCACATAGTCCAAATTTTAGAAGATTTTCAAATTTCTTCTCTATTTGCTTCGGATTACATACGTGACAAAATGTAACTGCGACACCAAGCGGTAACTATTTTGTTTACATTTTAATAATAATAATAAATTTGTAATTTATTTGTGAATTAGCACACACGTTACCAGACAAACGTAATTAGAGAATCTACTAGTTCAAAATATAAAAACAACTTCCCAAACTAAGAGCGACATTTGTAATAGCAATACATTAAAATTTTAAATTGAAACGCTAAAGCTTTATAAAGATAATAATATAATTAAGTGTTACTCTTTGAGAGGGATGGATCGAAAATTAGTCTCGTAAGAATATAAAGTACCACTCACCAATTTTGAGCATAATTCGTTACTCTTATTTGCTTTCAGATCAGAAAGAGGCGTTGTGCATTGCGTGTCGTTAGTCAACGTATTATTCTCATATGTCATCTCCCCTGTGGTATAGTCGCCACTAATGGTGACATTATTTTCTGTTGTATTTGCCAGATCCATTACACTCAAAACAATACATGTCGTCATATTCATATAACGTGATGTAGTCGTAATATTGGAGAATTCCGTACTCTCATCATAATCCTGCGTTTCATTACAGTACAGTTCTTCATCGTATTCAACACTAGTTGGACAGTGTGGTGCAGTCAGGTTTATATTTATGGACTTGTACTGATTCTCTAGACTAGCATTTTTGCATTCTTCCGGACTTAAAGTGTCACTCTCATTTAGCGAGTGTACAGTCGTCGTTTCAAGATGTGTAGTATTACTATTAGATATTCTACTAATATTGGTATTTAGACGTGTAAAATTTTTTCTTTGGAAAGTTGATGATTCATTACCATTCGCTTGTTTATTTATTCCTTCCGCGGTTGTTTCTTTTTCTTCTCCAGGATGAGGTTTATCGAGGATATCAGCTTTAGCTTTTAAAACATTTCCATTACTGTCAACCTCAATTTCCTCTTTTGTTTGTTTATTGGCATCTTCAGGCGCTGAAGCAACAAGATGCCCAGCGGAGTCAGCAGAAACATCACGCTTTCCTATTTATATAAAAATATAGTTATTTCATTGTATTAACAGTTTTAACTTTTCTCACTAGTAGGAGTTGTTTTCGCTACAGCGCACGTACAGGATTCTCTATATTTCGGCTTTGGACCAACACATTGGGAATCTTGTACAAATATTACTTCACCTTCACCCTGACCGGTTGGTTGAATACACTTAACGACTCTGGTTCTCTTGCCTTTTGGACATTTCGAACATGGTTGCCAGTCACCAACAAACCATCTGTAACAATTAATTTTAATTTAGAATAATAGACGTTATAAGGTAGCGACGGCCTGGTGTACGATGCGGAAGTTGCTGCGTTCACGACTTGGGTTGAGATCTGGTAAGTTGCCGACAAATAATGCCGCATTAGCTTGAGGCATGGTGCATGCTGTATTGCACTGAGATAGATACAATGCAAAATGCTATGGAAACATGTGTGCAGATACAATGATTTATTTCCCGTCCCTCATTAAAATTACTTAGCGAAGTGTAGCTTATATATTATTATTACTATTGTAATTAATTTAAAATAACTATACCTTGTCTCAGAATAAGAAGTAGTGATTCAAGTATCGCGCCAAAATGGTGTATATTTTTAAGGTATTTTATTGGTTCTTGCGTAGGCACGTTTAACATGGGAAAATTTGTTCGCCAAAACGTCATTTTATGTTTCTAACAAAGCCATAACCTAGAATCTTACATTTTTACTTTGGCTTATTATACTTTATTGTGTTATTATATAAAATCCGTACTTTTATGTACAACATGGACATAAGCTTAAGACTTAAGGAACAAGTGATCAAGCATTTGAAAGTTAGAATTTGATTAATCTGTCAAAAACACTGTACGACAGTGCATAGCAGGGGGGAAATGTTAAATTGAGTTTGCGTAGACATCGTTTTACTTCTGCCTGTAGTTGGTAGGTGGTGCATGTTAAGATCTGTTCACGCAATTTTAGGATCAGATATGATACTTCAGCGCTTAGCTTCGCAGAACTGTCTATTGTTGTTGGTTGTTATTAGTAACTATGGTAACGATATATGGTATAGCTTTTTAAATATTTTTGTTGACAGCTTTTAAAATTATTAATCACAATTATAAAATATTAACTTATTTCTTAAAATTGTATGTACGTAAATATTTATTCTGCATAATTCGAGTAATTTACTTATTTATTAGCACTTTTTTCTAAACTTCCTAGTAATTAAGTCGAGAAGAAAATGTTATGTGTCAAATTGTGACCAAAATGTAAAAGTTTTCCATGCATTTCCACATCCAAAATCAATTCGTTTTCATGAGTGGTTGGAAGGTACAGGATATCCTAATTTATTCAATGTTATAAGAGAAGATCGACGATTTTCAGGAATATATATGTTCAAATGTAAGAATAATTTAGAAAGCTCTCTCGTTAATATTTTGAAATACAAATAAGTTTTCATATAAAAATAAAGCATTACTAAAAAGATATGTTTCTAATTTATTACTAAGTTAGTATTATATATAATGCACAATTTTTTTTAAATATGTCAACTTTACATACATTAATAGTTTTTATTCTTCACTTTAAATGACTTAAAATATAGTAATATGTGTAGCAGATTTTACTTTAAAATACATCTACTATTTTATCTCCGAACATTTAAAGTGAAGAATGAAAACTATTACGGTAAATACAAAATGGAATAGAAATACATAATATTTAAATTTCCCGGTTCATTGGTTTGATCCATTTTAGTACTGCCTGTAGTTGGCAGGCGGCGCTAAACAATGTCTAAACTTTTTACTATTAAGTTATACTATCTTCTAGTTATAGTGATCTGTGGTGCACAGTTTCTTTTTTAAAATCGAACGAATAGGCGCTTTCCTTTTGCTAGAGATCTGAGCTGAGCTAAAGTGATGTGAGTGTCTTTGCTTTTGACAAGTGAGATTTTAAACTTGTGTTGCAATTAGAATGCCTGGTATGTCCAAATTTCAGATTATGTCTGGAAGTTATTTAATGCCTTGTTATAATTGTTTCAAAAACTTGACCAGGTACTAAAATTACTACCGATTCCTGCTAGTCGTCTGATTCTGATATCACATTTATCATTCATAATCCACCCATTTTTAGTTTGCTGAATTTCGTACATATTTTTCCATGTAAGTAATCAAATGACATAACCCTATTTTCGCCTACTATTAAATGCATTTGTTACCACCACCGCCAAATGATATTTGAATCTCAGTAGTGAGGAAGGTTCTGACCAACCTCAGAATCGGTAAGGGGGGAGGTAAAAATCTGACTTTGTGTCAATCAGCTGATTACAAAAGGAACGCGTCAAAATATAATCTCAGCCAAAGTGAGGTGATGTGATGTGATATTTGTCAAAAGGAATACAGCTAATATCATTGCAAAAATAATTATAGATGAGTCAATACAAAAATGAACTGAGCAGTTCTACACAGATTCTTGAAACTCATTAATTTTATGTAAGTGTTAATTAAATACTAATTATATTACCACATGTTCATTTCATGTTATATTTCGGATATGTTAAACGTAATAAGAGATTTGTACTAACAGAAAAAGGTGAAAATATCTAATGGAAAATATCTGGAAATAATAAAACAGTACATATTATGATCGTCGTCCAGTATTTAATAAGATGAAACATGCTTGAATCAAAGACACACAAAGAAAAAAAATTGGATTGCCGCAAGTATAATGAATGCACGACAAGCTTTTGTTGAAAGCCTATCGACAGGATTAAAGATACGCAAGGATCTGAACTGATATATGTATAACAAGGACTTTTGTAATGATTCATGAAATGAACGGTAACTTTTTTGAAGGATGTAACAACAAATATTACCCAAGTTGGAAAGGGCAGCTGCACAGGTTACCACCATATCATTGCGAGCGCAATCCAACTGAAAAGATTTAGGCCCAAGTAGAAGATGAAGTTGCTTCAAAAAATTCCCCTTTCAAAATATCACTTGTACGAGAACTTTTAACAGACACAATTAGAAATGTTGCAATAAGTAATTGGAAAAAATGTGCCGGCCATGTAATTACAGTAGCAAAGAAAATTTGAGACACATGTGGATTAATGGATGATTGTGAAACAATTTATTATTTCACAACAGTGATTGTGAATCAGACTAATTTATGCGGCAATCCTTTTTTTGTAATTATAGTCTTAATTTTTGTATTTTTAATCTTTTTAACATGGGGTGAACACTAAATTATTGTTAGATTCCAATATATAATAGAAATAAAAATTTGTTTTACTTTATAAGAGTTAAAGTGTACATTATTCAACTAAAAAGTTTCTCCATATTTTCAAAATACATAAATAGGGAATAATAAATAGTAATTTGTATATGTAATTATCTTTGCAGGTTGTGTAAGCAACTCCAGCCGATATAAATTTTTATATTTATTACTGTAATATGTAAAATTCAAATTTCCAAGAGTGGTTTAGTGAATTTACCTGCTCAATGTTTGTAACAGTAATAAGAATGATTTATTTGTATAAGTTGTTTATTGATATTTAAAATGGAAACTAATAAGCAAAACATCTTCCGCTAGTTCTTGATAGAAGATGAAAGGTTTGATTCATTCTTGCTCTCTGGTACAAATATTTAATAATAAATAGACTTGATTCACAATTTCCATGTTGGTATAACACATTCACTATACTTCCTGTTTCCAATTGCCTTGCACTCTTATTGCCACTTCGATTGGTAGAATGAAAAGATTGTCTAATACATTTTAAGCTGTGTGTTCCATCTTTTGGCGGGATATTTGAATCACTCCTTCTTATTCTGAGACAGGGTATAAATATATTACGAAAACAGTGGAAACAGTCGTCAATGAGCGATCAATGGGTGCGACAAGCAGCATGCACGCACTCATCTAAGCGGTCTAGCAAATAATTGCGCATATCGGGTTCCTCGCTAAGTTGACTAATGGGTAAATGTAATTTTAGGTTTGTTCGAACCCCCAGTTATTATGAACAGTTCTAGAAATAGTGCGCATGTCATTAGAAAGAAAAACACTTTGGGCAATGCACTTCTGGAACTACAAATTCTAAGAATTAGTAGTTAAATGTTCGATTTTTCAGAATTCGTAATTCAAGAACTGTTCGGAACAGTTCTTACAGTTCTGAGCGATGTGCTGGTATTAGAAATTTGAAGTTTTGATAAATCCTTCGTATTAACATTCGCATTTTTATAGTTATGTTTCTGTTGAACGTCGAAGATATTTTAGGTTAGTTTTATATTGTAGTCTTTCGAATATTTGGTTACCCTTTTATTTTAATTTGTGTTATTATTAGAATACTTGTCTTGATTAAGTTTCGTGGAATTTATTTTTATACTTATTTTATTTTCAATTTTGTACTAGTGGAAGTAGACAGCTTTAATAATATAATTAAACGTTCCCATTTGCTCAAATGGTGGTTTATAATTTTACAAATTACTTCACCTACTAGGTACCATTGTTCGCGAGTCTAGTGAGTTATTTTTGCTCTATGGGTGAAGTGCACGTAATGGTACAATTGTAGGAAGGAATTGTGAAAAGTACATTTAGAATTCTGTAAACTTCTGGTAAAATAAAAATATATGTTTTATTTACCCAGCTTATCAGAAATATGTATTGCAAAATTTAGAGAAATTTATGTCTTACAATACATTCTTAATACCTTCGCATTCTTGGTGGTTTGATGTTAGCATTAGATGTTAATTACAATCGATATATGTTAACGTAAGTTTCACATATTTCTATTACTCATGTTGGTAGTACAACTCTCCCTAATATTCTAAATTTAAAATTGTTCGAATCTTCAGAAACAGAATTTGGCCGAACATACGCATTACCATCAACACTACTAATTCTAGAATGGTTACAGATTTATTTAGAACTGGCAGACCAGAACCAACTTTTTGATTGACGGTAAGATCATTTTTATTGTTTATAGCTTTATTATTATAGTGTTATTAATTATAGTGTTATTATTATTGTTTAAATAAGTATAGTTCATGTTAATATTTACTTTTTAAAAGTGCAAATATTAATTCATTCTTCTTGATGAGTGTTTGCATTTACGAGAAGTTCAACAACTACTGTACTAACTTAAGAATTCAATAACATGCGAGTTGGTAAGTGCTAAAATATTGGCGTCACGGATAGTAATAAATATAAAAATATATCACATATTACATTTGATAAAAAAAATTTTGTACTCCGCTTCCATTTTTAGAGGTCGTATTGATTCGCTGGAAATTAATAGAAGATATCAAGAAAATAGTACAAATAATCAAACTGATTAATATACTGTTAGTAAAAATAAATAAAGAAGACCAACACAAAATTATTAAGCTTAAAATAATCGTAGTTAATCCATTATCAATTTGAATACCATACAGCCATAAACTCTAACATTTAAGAAATGAATATGACTCTAACTAATGATGTGAATGCATTGAATTAAATTGTCTTAATTTATAATATTCATGCTAATAATTTAAGTATGTCTTACTGTACTCCGTTATTATGGAATGCACTTTTATTCTTATTTGAAAATTTTAAATAATATTTAGTAACTTAAAACCAGTGCTCTTAGATGGAACTTGTTGATTTAACTATATAAAAAAAGGCAATGTAATGTTAATATAATTAAATATTGAACTCTTGGGTTAATATATGTTAATATGTTCATACATTATAATCCTATATTATTTTCAAATTGTGCCTCCCTCTTTCAGCGCCCTAGTCATGCTAGGCCGCAGGATGTTTATTAATGCTATTCAACAAATTTGCATAAATTAACCGATAACTTCAAGCTTCATATGGTGTATTACAACCAAAGACTAGATAAGGTCGACTATTTGAGAAAGTTGTTCATAAAGCTCCCTCCTCTTTGGCACGCATACATGAATTTGAACGAATATGACTCCGGTAGTACATTGGCGCTGCCTTTGAAATGAGAATCGTCAACATATGGGTAACATATACGTTATTTATACAACACAAAATTACATAAAAGTGAAGAAATGTATTGCACTAAATATTAAATATAACAATTACAGCCGCAGGTGCAGAATCTGGTTTGCAATATCCTTTAAAGACATAATAGCCTCATTGATTATAAGAAATATTATATGCAAATGTTTTAATGAGGACAAATATTTTAATACGAAGAAGATATTAGAGTAAAATTTCATATATACGTCTAATGGTTTGTTGTCTCGCTTTCAGTATATGAGTTTTTATTAAACCACATAAAAAACCAACAATATATTCATACAAAGTAGATAGAAACATTCAAAATTTCAAATACAGAATGACATTACCATATATTTGGATTGATATATTTATCAGCCCACATAAAGTTTGACATTTCCACTTGCTAATCAAGGATTACCGACAAGTATAACGTCTAGGATTAATTTACTCGGAGTCCTAAAGTTGGGCCAGTTTACCTTAATGACCCTTGGCTTGAAAGATTACGTTGTTAATCGTACAGTATAGTTGGGCCAAGGGGCTGCGGTTCTTGTCTAGCGAGTCATATACAAATTTCTTGTAGGAGTAATAAAATTAAAGTTCATATTTATTTACCGAAGCATATTTTGAAAAAAAAATACACAGCAGTAAGAAAATAATATACATATTTATTTAAAAGACGAAGAAATTATATACCGGGATATCAACAATTAAATTGGTCAATGGTGGTCATGGATTTTAAAATTATTGTCGTAGCGTGCATCGTACATTTAGGTATGGCATAATTTTTTGAACGTCAAAATCTGTCAAGTTATTGTGTTGGTTCTCACCACAGAGCACAAAATTTACATGATTGAAGCCTATTTTCGAACGGGTGTGCTAGTTAATGGAACTTGGGAATACAGTCAACGTTTGTGTTTGGACAATTTTCGAGAGCAATTTTTATGCACGCCCTACAAATTGTGTTGAAGTGTTTCGCGAAACTGGTTCTGTGACGCATAAAAAAGGTACTGGTAGACCAAGACTTCGTACAGAAGAAGTTATTAATGACGTTCGTCAACGTATGGAAGAAGAGTCTACAAAACCTTTAAAACGTCTCTCTAAAGAAATTCGGCTTTCTTACGGAACATGCCAAACGATTGTAAAGAAGGACATGAACATCTATCCATATAAGGTGCAATCATATCAAGCTCTTCTGCCTGCAGACCACCCCAGACGCCTTGCGTACTGCCATTGGTTCGTTCATAATTTAATGAATAACGATCTGCTGAACTTAACTTTTTTTTCTGACGAAGCTTGGTGCCACCTTTCGGGATACATCAATTCTCAGAATATGCGAATGTGGAGCCCTGGTAACCCGCATATTTTTATTGAAACGCCACTACATGCTCAGAAAATTGGTGCTTGGATGGCAGTTTCTCGCAGAAGAATAATTGGGACAATTTTTTTCAATTTCACCGTCAACGCAGAAAGGTACAGAAATATTTTTTTGACTGAATTTGTGCAACAGATAGACGATGATGAACTTCAATACGGTTATTTCCAGCAAGACGGTGCAACAGCACATACTACACGAGAAAATCTTGCTTTTCTCCGCGAGTTTTTTTATGACCGGCTGATAAATTTGCATACGGAAGTTGAGTTTCCTTCGAGATCACCTTGTTTGACAATTATGAACTATTTTATCTTTCCTTATTTAAAAAATAAGATTTTCGCAAATCCGATACATAATTGGCAAGAATTGCAACAAAGAATTGTTCAGCAATGTGCAACCATAACGCCAGAAAAGCTGCAAAATGCTTTTCACAGCATGAGGAGGCGCGTAAACTTGTGCATTGACCAAAACGGGGAACATTTCCAACAATTATTGTAATTTAGTTTTTTTGGTTAATGAAAACGTTATTTATTTCATAACTTGTAGTTCATTATTATTTTACAGCTGAATTGAGTAGGTAACACATTTGTAGGTTATTGATAATGTCAGTGTAGCTTGACAATGATTGAATTATTTCAAAAGAATGATTTAAACTAAGACAAGCGTTTTACATTCCATGACCAACATTGACCAATTTAATTTTTGATATCATGGTAGATCCACATAAGTACAACATAATTACTTATTATTTGTCGTTGAAGATGCTCGTCGTAGGGATGATTGTGATTCAAATCTGAATCAAGAATCACACTGTGTGTATAATTTTGCCGGAAACTTAGATTTTTTATTTACATCGTCTTGTCTTTTAGATAATTTGCGACACAAAACTTAAATTTATTAACTGATAGCAATTCTTTGCCCTTTTCACTATACATTTTTGTCACTTCCATAATTCACAAATTTCTGACTGAAAGTTTCAGAATAATATAACAAAATTTGCTAAAAGTGTACATTTATAAGCCCTTATCCCCGCTACAGTCTCAAGATATTTTCAAAGCCAATAGGTAATTCCGTCCTAATTGCTTTTAAAAATAAATATTATTTGCCGAATCTATAAATGCATAATCAGGGATTAGAAAGTGTCATTAGCATTGCACCTAATCCCTACGTCGGACTGCTCCGGCCCAACTAAAGGGTAGAATTATAACTTCTCCCGCTGCGCTGGCCCAACTATACAGCGCCCAATTTACTGCTTTGGCAAGTCTGGATCATTACAGGTAATACGGTCGTGCTTAATACCATTCAAAATTCATAATTTTATACTTTCAAATGAAGGCCCCCAAATAATTTTGAAATAATAGATCTAAATTTGTATGAACTTTCTTAGATCCTGCCCTTTTGGTAAATTTGGCAAAATTGGTGCGTACTCTTTGGCTGAAATATTATTCCTTTTTTTTTCCGTTAAACCGCAAAATTTGTTGTTTTAAATTTTGGACATTTCAAAATTTATAATTTAATTTTATAGTGTTCTATAAATTTCTAAATTTCCATATTAATTTTTCAGGAACACTAGCTGGTAATAAATTATATTAAAAAAAATAGTACGATCAATAAGAAAGCAATGTATTATTTCTCTCACCGAGTAATACATGGAGCCACTTCACATGCACGAACTTGCACATTAGGTTTCGTTATTTTGCTACAATATTTATCATCCACTTCGCCACCAATTTTTTCTACGCATGAAGGAACCGATTCTTCAATACCCGGTCCACATTCTGAGGAACACCGTTTCCAACGCAGGAAATCCCAATAAAAGTGTGGCTTTCGTGGCTTTTCTGTTGGTACGCCATAAGAATATCTAATAGTAACATTTTCTATAACAACTACCTGTAACAGGATTTAATAAATAAATCATTTATAGCCAAATATCTAATCTAGGCTCCAACCCATATTGAAACTGGATCTGTAATAGGTCCAGGAATTCTAACAGCTTCCTGCTTGGCTCTAATATTGCCCATCCATGCCACTGAACCAGGAACATTAAAAGTACCAAGAACATTTCTAAAATATTAATGAAACTAATTTACAAATTTGTACATGTAGGATACAGGTCTAGATTCCATAATAATAATAATAATAATAATAAAGTGTCTTTATTGCAACAGGAAACAACAAGTATATAATCAACATAAATACACTGCACAATCGCAAGGTGAAGTTCAGCTAATGCTACTTTACAACTTAACATTGGGTATTGAACCAAAAAATATTGTAATTTAATAATGAGTGCCTAAGGCAAAAAATTCGATAAGGCACTACTGTAAAAATGACTACACAAGAAAACGAATATTCCACTCTGAAACTCTGACGGTTTTCAAAAACACACAAATAAAATCTGAATTATTAAACTTTAAACTCACTAAATTTACTAAATCTATCGATTGATCAAAATCACTGAACCTATTCATTAGCAAGTACCAACATCTTGACCACGTAATAATTTTTCATCGTAGAATTACCGAAAGATGAGCCAGGAAAGACATGAATAAGTACCCCATTATAAAGGGTCTACCAATAGGAGTGATAGAACTTTCGACGGTCGTAGGTGCACAGTGTTAACTGTCATAACGCAAATCAAACGTCAATTGTGCTTAGTATACTCTGACATTTCACGATGAATCGATTAACTAAAGAGCAACGTATAGTTATCGTACAAAGGTACTACGAAAATGCGCGATCGGTTAGAGCTTGTTATCGTGCTCTTCGAGGAGATTTTGGCCAACGTGGACGGCCTTCCGAGCTCGCTATCAGGCGCATAATTGATAAGTTTGAACGGGATTACACTCTCCTGGATAGTAAGTCACCGACACGACAAAGAAATGCAAGGAGTGCTGAAAATATCGCTGCTGTAAGGGAAAGCGTGAATGCGAATGCTAATGTGTCCGTTGTGCGCCGTTCTCAGCAATTGGGCTTTTCACCGATGTCAACGTGGCGCATTTTGAAGAAAGATTTGGGCCTACATCCGTATAAGTTGATTCTAACCCAAGAATTGAAGCCTGCCGATCTTGGTTTGCGGAGAACGTTTACCGATTGGGCGCTGTTGCAGCTAGAACAAAATGCCGATTTTGGTAAACAAATAATCTTTTCGGATGAGGCACATTTTTGGCTTAATGGTGTTGTCAATACGCAAAATTGCCGTTTCTGGTGTGAGAACATTACACCCCATGAAAGTTACTGTATGGTGTGGTTTGCATGCCGGCGGAATTATCGGTCCCTACTTTTTTGAGGACGCAGATGGGCATACTGTAACAATCAATGCAGAGCGCTATCGCGACATGATAACAAACATTCTTTGGCCTATAATTGATACTGGAGACCTGGAACAGAAGTGGTTTCAACAGGATGGCGCAACATCGCAAACTGCCCGAGAGACAATGAATTTATTGAGAGAACGTTTTGAGGAGCGAATAATTTCACGACATGGTCCTATCAACTGGCCGCCAAGGTCGTGCGATCTTACGCCCCTGGACTTTTTTCTTTAGGGATATGTAAAGTCATTGGTGTACAATAACAATCCTCAAACCAGCGATGACTTAAACCCGAGTTATTCGCGAAATTCAGCCCAACTTGTTGGAGAAAGTTATTGAAAATTTGGTTCGTCGTCTAAACGTCTGTCGCCGCAGTCGAGGTGGTCATCTTAATGACGTCTTATTTAAAACATAATGTTATATAATATATTACAAAATAAAATATAATTCATAGAAACATATCAATTCGTTTTCATTTTATACTAAGTTTAAGTTATATCATTCTTATTGGTAGACCCTTTATTTACAATAAATTTGATATGAAAATGGTCTTTAATATAATGCGGTTTTATGCAGTGGTCTAAATCTCGTGGCAAGGTTATGAACATCAGTTCTGAAGGTGATCTTCTGATATAAATATGGTGGTGCTTTCAATGTAATATTATTACAATATATACCTAATAAAATGAAATGAAGGTTCAATTTTTAAAAAGAAGTAACTAGTATTTTGCCAGCACTATGCTTTCATAAGACAGCCTCGCGTATTATTACAATTTTAAAAGTCAATATATAATCAATTACAAACTTTATAAAACAATACCTTGAACATGAAAAGAACTTTCTCGACAGTTGCTACAGGTATTGAAACATCTGCGTATCCCTGGGATCCACTGGCAAAATAAGAATCCATGCAGTTTCCACAAGGAAATTACACCGCCAAAAAAGGCTAAAACACCTTTGTAAAGGAAACTGTCGGTGACGCTGTTTTGAAAACTGGTAAGTTATGTAGACGGAAAAAAACTCAAGAATAACAGGTAATGTTTTTAAGGAAACAATCAGTAATCTGAAAACTGTCATACCGCAAAAAAAACCCACAACTGTGATCAAAACGTTATGCTTTTTCATGACATAGCTCAACAAAGTTCACGACGAGTACGACTTCGACGTCGGTTTCTTTTTGTATGAATACCTAAAGGCAGAGGTGGAGGAATTTTTTGAGGGCTTATTAAAGATATTTTTTATTGAAAGCATAAGCAGTATGTATGTATGGATTAAAAGTGTGTTAAAAGTTTTGTAAATAAAATGATAATATTCAATTCAAGAATAATTTAAAAATAAAATATCATTCCTTACAAGAAATAATATTATAATTTAAATTAGATTTTAATATTTTTCTTGGAAACTGCCAACGAGTCGGCCGATTAATTTAAGCAAATCGCCATATGTCTATAGCAAAAACGCCAAATGCCGAAATAATTAAACAATTCGGCATTAAATTATGTCAATTTCCGTAAAGCCCGACATTTGCATTACGCTTGCTTATATGACCAAGTGATATCAAGATCACTCAACATTTTTTCTTTGGATCCAGGAATCCTTTACTTGATGGAAATTCATAACGTTGAAATTAATAAAAGTGACAATGCAATATCACTTAAATTTCCACCTAATTGATAATATATCATGACGATTGTTTCTGCACACATTGTCTTCTTCAGATGAGGTTGTATGATATGTTATCATTAAAGTTGAAATTTAAGTGATATCGTATTGTCTATTTTATTTACTTTGCTCTTGGAAATTCATGATAAATTTAAATTTTTGGTTCTTCATTTGGCATCAAGCCTATAATTTTAAATACCCATATACGCTTTTTTGAAAATTATAATACTACTTTCTATTCCCAATTTTCTTTTATGGTGTCAGCATTCTTGTCAACTTTCTCTAAAACACCAAGTAGCTTCTTAACATCGCAACAATATCTAATAAAAACCACAGGACCATGTTCTGCAATAATTTTGTCTTTGTTCCTTATTTTTATAATTTCGAACCTATTTAGAAGCAGTCTTGGCAGTTAATACTTTTTTTTCTTTCTCTTGCACTTAATTCAACCTTTATTGACAAACAATAATTATTTAGTAACGTTTTTATTACAGCAAATGCCCCAAACTATTAGACCTGGTAATTAAAATTACAAATTATCTAAATATTAAGCAACATTTATATTTCAAAATACCGACAGATAAACATTTCAAAAATTAGTCATATCGTTTGCAAGTAAATCTCAAATCAAATACTTTAGAACTCAAGTATTATAGTTTGATGAAGTTGTCTTATCAAGAAAATTCTCAACATATACCATTTACCAATGTATAACTTTAGTAGGTCACACTTGCTTTGAATAGCCTGTATATTTAAAACAGGCTTCAAACGATGGCTCTTCAAAGCTAATATACACGTCTATAATTTTATTGCAATATCTTTATTAACTTGACAAATATTTATATACTGTGATTTACATATACACATTTATACGTAAAACGTATATGCATATATGCATGTGTTTGAGATACACACATACATTAAGTACCATTGCCGACAATCAAACGCACAGACACCGGTGTTTCGACCTTTGAGGTCTCGTCAGTGGGCGTGGAGACTGTCGACAATGGCTTCAAGACTTAAAAACCTGCTTATGTCTTTTTTGCGTGTTAAATGCAGTGAGAGTATCACAGCGACATCTAACACCCAAAAGATGACACAGAAAAAAGCGTGTATCTCAAACACATGCATATATGCACAACGTTCACAGTATTTATTTACTGCTTGATGTTAGTTTTAACATCCATGTGTTTACACTATTCATTTTCGTTTTAAATATTTATATTGTTCCACAATTTTTCCGATCCATGTAAATGCTTATTGGTATTTATAATTTGTAATATTAATAGTACCTTTCTAATAAGGCTACAGCGTTGAGCAAATATCAGTATCACGTTTTTTGAAACTAGAACTAAGTGTTTTGTTTTACTTTACGATTATGAACCTTAATGAATTAAGAACCGAATGTATTCAATTATTATAATAATTATAAAATTATAGACATTAATTCGTAAATACAAAATAATCAAGGGTACAGTCCTCTCTACTCAACGCAACTAAATGCGACATAATTATACTCTTTCAAACAAAAATTGGCGCCAGAAGTTGACTGAAATATCCCAATATAAGTATTTTTCGCGAACCATCTTAGATACATTGCTCTCATTGTGGAATGTTAGAACATTTGTATGTAATACTAACCTGAAATAAAGAGACGCGAACGCTGATGGCTTTGTTCGTATAATGACTGAACTCGAAAAATGTTGATTGAGAAATTTAAACGTAATTAATTCTATTTTAAAAGTTTTTATTGGTTTGGAGAAATAAAAGGAAAATGTAAATGTTTCTGTTCACAGGCAAACTGTTAAAGCCTGTGAAGTACGAAAATAATGCTGTAATTTCAAAATATAAATGAAAATTAATGATGGGAATATCCATTTTGCATTTTTGCTATCGTCTATAGATCTTTAAGTTACCGGGTTGAAAGTGCTAGGCTTATAATAGTGAGTTTAGAAGAAGCAAGCAGTTTTCTGATAGATGAAGTAATATAATCAATAATCTTACATGGAAGTGAAGTTAGATTTGCCAAAGCACACATAAAATATAAAAATAAACCACTTTATGAAGCGAAATATATAGACATAATTAAAATAAAAATTTCTATAAATTAATTATTTAATTTGGCAAATTTCTTTGCAGCACATGTTCTAGGAAGAGATAACTTCCAAGCTAAAGTAAGAAAACACCACTTTGCATTCATTTCTAGTGCACTCAGGTTCGGCGATTCAGAAACCAGAAACAAACTCGAGAAGGTAGTTCTAATTGCACTCAATTACGGAGCAGAGAGGACGTTATGTTCAACCTAGCTAGAAGCGAAATGTGTTTGAAGAAAGATAGTGATCTACTAATGTTCACACATCTTTTACTATGCTATTCCAATAAGCTTATGTCTAAAAAATCCTTTTCGAGGGTATTTCCATTCATCACTTCTCCCGGGCATTTTTCATCACATTATCTTTACCACAAAATAGCTATGCTATTCCAATAAGCTTATGCCTAAAAAATTCTTTTCGAGGGTATTTCCATTCATCACTTCTTCCGGGCATTTTTCATCACATTATCTTTACCACAAAATAGCTAGCGGCAACTCAAGTGATTATTAATTTAGGTAAGAAATATTACTCACTGGGTGTCAAACCTGGGTTGTAGGCTGCATGCTCCATTATTTTAAACTCGCATATTTCTATTATTTTATGGACTTTATGATCTCCGCATTTGTGTGTTGCTGAGTAGCAGTTTTCAACTTTCTGTTTTTTTCCTTATGGACTTTGCCTGTATAACCCTTTTCTATGTACACTATGAGCGAGATACTTTTCATATCCCAAAACACCGTCGCAATCAGCATGCATGATGAATTCTGCGTTCTAGCTTTTTTTGGCAATAGAGATCTCTTGTAGCTCCATTTGTTGATGAATCTTAGTGATAGACTCTTCAGTTACAACTTTCGGAAGAAGCTCTACGTAGTCTGCCAAAGGCATCTAGTTTTTTCACAAATGTATTGCCGACACATATTTCTATTATTTTATGGACTTTATGATCTCCGCATTTGTGTGTTGCTGAGTAGCAGTTTTCAACTTTCTGTTTTTTTCTTATAGACTTTGCCTGTATAACCCTTTTCTATGTACACTATGAGCGAGACACTTTTCATATCCCAAAACACTGTCGCAATCAGCATGCATGATGAATTCTGCATTCTGGCTTTTTTTGGCAATAGAGATCTCTTATAGCTCCATTTGTTGATGGATCTTAGTGATAGAGCCTTCGGTTACAACTTCCGGAAGAAGCTCTATGTAGTCAGCCAAAGGCATCTAGTTTTTTTCACAAATGTATTGCCGACACAGTTTTTCTTTGGATGTGAAGAATTTCGTAATTCAACGTGTTGAAGCTTAATCATCCCTAAACCTTAATGCAAAGTTACTGTAGCTTGCGGCATTCCTATTACAGCGGCAATTATTGAAATTCTTGTTCTTCGATCTGCTATGATCAAACCCTCGACTTTCTTAACGTTTTTGCTGGTGTTGACTTAAACAAGCTAGATACATTTTGGGGCACAATCAGATCGAATAAAAACTTTATCATAATATATGAAAGCTGATCTTTTCAATACACATTATCTTTGACTACTTATTCTTGGATCAATTTCCTTCTGTTTACAGGAATTATATGTTCTAACTGCATTTTACACATTTTTGTTAGCTAAGGTTATACAAAGTAACAAAACTCTTGGGATGTGAACAAAATCTAATAAATAAAAATTTCCACATTTATATTTTAACCTTTCTTGATAAGTTGCAGAAAATATACCATGTTGTATAGTGTATTACCATAGAAGAATTGTGTTGTTGAATTTTTGTGGACGATGCGAATTTCAGATGTACCTACCCAACAAACCCCGTAAATATAAAGTAAAATACTTTGACTGAATCCAAAAAACATTACATTTCTAAATTAATATATAAATTTTATAATGTGTATAGATAAAATGCATCTAAACCAACACATAAAATATTTTTGTGTAAACCAATTATTGAAAATGAGGTGTGGGCACCACACGACCTTCTTATACATATGTGCGTTCTTCCAAATTAAATTTTAATACTTTTATATTTTTTGGGTAGATATTGTAAGTTTACCATTAAAGACGCGTTAAAAAATGAAGTAGTTAATTTAAAGCCCTGTTACTCTATCCTATTTTATAAATTAGAAGCAACCTTAACTACCGGCCAATTAAGTTAAAACTTGTTTGTTGTTTGTGGGTACCACAAGTGAGTGAAAATAATAGGAAAATATTGCGTGATTGGTAGTCCTTTCAATTACATTAGACCTATTGTTCATGCGCGTAAGCGTATGTTGGATGTGCGATGCGTTGGATAGTCAGTTAAAAGTGTGAGTAAGTTAAACTTAAAGAAGAACAAAAACATCTTAACATTTTCAGAGGTACCGTATGAAATTTTACATCTGGTATAATTAGGTTTATTATTGCCAACTTTTGATGCATTTCTGAAAAAGTGTTAATAATTTTCTAAAAGGGAAGAATTGTTACTTATTCTGGAAATTCAAAAATATAAAGAAGTAATAGAATGTAAGATGACGGATAAAATTCGCTGGCGATTTTGCATCTAAATTTTACCACACAAGTGCTACACAATTATTATTAGGTATGTTTCCAACACAAAATTTGGCGAAAAATTCTTCTAGTTCAATTGTTACTTTTTTTAAAAACTTAACCATTTAACATTAAAAATAATTACTATTCTCACATACCCAATGACAAACACAGTTTCGCCTTCACTATTTCTTATTTGAATTCGGGAATCCGTAGGAGTCATTTCCTCGATTTTTATATTAATCGATTTCGCAGGTACGACCATTAATTTTTCCTCCTCTAACATTCGATAATTAGTTAAACCAAGAGAAAGAAAATAACAAAACGTACTTATATGTCCACAACAGGGTACACTGGTTTCACCCATGATCAAATCACAACTCGTCGAATCTCCTCTACAAACACCGCAAGCGTCTTCCACTGCATCTGATTCCAAATCTAGATCGCACGGAATTTCCTGAACATTAACAGGGATGGAAGGAATGCATGGAATAAGTGCAGATATATATTACATACAAGTAATTTTTACTAACCTGACATAATCCATTAATGCATATGTCGCGTACTCCACGCTGACAGGAAGTACCATCGATCACTCGAGGACGCAGAGACGCGATGTCACCGTAATCGTTAATGCAGAATAACACACAAGGGTTTTCTAGAAAACATTAACGAATAATTCATTGCTATCTTCTTTACTTTCATTTACTATTCGAAAGATTTTAGTGAAATATACTACAATTTCACTTTAAAACTCATTTCCTTAATGTATTTCTGAGGACTTTTAAAATAAAAATATATAAAATACATCGGAATGGGTTAATACTATATTATTCAACGAATTTGCGTAGGAAATTTTATGAAGTTTAGAGCACGAGCGAAGCGTCCGAGGGTAGTAAGATATTCACGCAAATTTGTTGAATATAATACTTTATCTACTAATGTCAAAATAACATACTGTGTTTCAATCAACAATATTTATTCAAAAAATTGCAATTATTCAAGATATAATATAATTACAAGCAAATATTAACGAAGAATGTTACTTGATATGTATTAAAATTGACAGTGATGTTGCTGCAATTATTAAAGTTAACTGTTGCACATCAAGCAGCTGTACCAAAATTTATATTTCTGTCTGAATGTGTAACAGCAGATTTATTCTTCTTATTAGTATTAAATCTTGGATTGAGTTGGTCTTTACTTGATGTAAATCCATTTCCAATGTGAAATAAAACAAACAAATATTTGAGATATACACTGTATTTAATAACAACGACAGCTGTTTTGCTACACTGCAGCTTCGCCAGGTTGACATATACAATAGTAACTATCTACATACACTTAAAACTCTTATATATAGTGTGTGTTATTAGGAATTCTTAGAACTAAACAATATCTTGTCTAAAACTATCGGATCTATAAAAAAAGTTCGTGTAACTAAATATATTGCTAACAGATGTTATGTGTGAAATTAGGGAAACTGTACTACAGACTGAATAGATTTAACAATGGTGATGAGTTTAGATCCTCTTTATCGTTTAATAAGTTGTCTGAATGTTTATATTTATTAATTTCTAATGTCTCTAGTAAATCTAGTTTAATACCTTTATTTTCAACGTAAAGAATGTCATAATCTTTATTAAAACTGTGATTATTATCTATCAAATGATTCGCGTAAGACGAATCATTCTTTTGGTTTATGTAAGCGGAGTAATGATCAACGATCCGTGTTTTAAACGCTCTTCCCGTTTGACCTATATATCCTTTAGTACATGACTACAAGTTAACTTATAGACTCCCGATTTATTGTTGTGATTAGTTTTTCCTTTATAATTCTTGATGTATTTCGCAAAGCTATTGTTTGTTTTGTAAGCAATATTAATTTTCTCTTTTTAAAGTAATTTTGTTAGTTTTACTTGGTCCTCCCCTAAGTAAGTGAAAGATTTAAACTTGTTAATTGTATTGTCTTTAGTAACTGGATAAATTTCTTGTAACGTTTTGTTGAATAATCTCTTAGAAATTAATGTATCTATTAAATTTGGGTCGTATCCATTGTTATAGACAATTTGTTTGATAATCTTATATTCTTTACTATAGTCTAAAGTGGACATTGGTATACTAATCAATCTATGGGTCATACTGTGGTGGCTAATTTGTGTTGGTATGTTTGGTTGGATTTGTTATGAATGGTAATCAGTATGTGATTCTTTGTGGTAAATTGAAAATTGTGCTTGATTATTGACTCTTTTTAACGTAAGATCTAAGAAATTGATACTATTATTCACTTCTTTTTCTAGTGTAAGCGTAAATGGGAAATAATAGAATTAATAAACTCAAAGAAATTATTCAATTGTGTGTTTGCACCCGTGTATCCTACCAAAATGTCGTCAACATATCTGTACCAAAATAATAAGTTCTTAGTTAACCCTCTAAGGACGATATTTTCGTAAAAATTAAAAAAATCTTCGAAAAATGTTAGCAGGTTTTCGTGATGGTGACCACAACAACGAAATACCTATTAAGCCAGAATTTTTTGTTGTTGATTTTTTTTTTTTGAAAATTCAGAACGTAACGAAATCGACACATTCTGCATCTAAGGAATAAATTATCGAATGAAAATACCATACCAATTTCAAATAATGAATTTATTTTCAAAAGAAAACATCTATTTTAGATGAGAATCGTAAAAGCAATTTGAGTCTTTATTTATACATAAATACACTGAACATTTTGCGCAATAAAACACTGGACTTGCGTTACAGCCAGGTTTCTTACATCGTCTTCGTTTCGCTTGTAGAATTGGCCAATGACAGACACCATTCTGGCGGATATTTTTTTGGGGTAAAAGTTTCGTTGCATGCATGCCCTTTTGTCTTCTTCAGGGCCTGTTCATTATCAATGGAACGGCTACTGAGGCGGCCCAGTTTTATTAGTTCTGTACTTTTGCCCTCCTTTTGTAAACATTCAGCTATTTGGCTCTTGAATTCAAATAAGCTGAGTTCATTCTTTTTTGGAACGCTAAAATCACAGCAATCTCTCAGGTAGAGCAATCAAGAGTTGACCAATGTCAAATCCATGAAATGCAAGAGCAATCGATGGTAGTATGATAGAAAGTACTACTAAAGTTTACCACAAGATGGTATTTTCACGTGTTATCGTTTTGATAGGTAAATTTGCACGTAAAGAATTGTAGTACACGTCCATAAAGGGTTAATATTTTTTTCTCAAAAATCTTACTTTCTAAATTGTACATAAAAATTTCTGCTAATAGAGGTGATAAAGGATTTCCCATAATTAAACCACTACTGCACTTACAAAATTTATTCTCAAATGAAAAGTAATTCTGTTCTTAGCAAACAGATAATAATTGTAAAATCCCATCTTTTATTAGAATGTCAGTTTTGTTACATTCTGAAGAAGCTGCAGTATAGCGAAACAGCTGTCGTTGTTATTAAATACAGTGTAAATCTTAAACATTTGTTGGTTGTATTTCACATTATTAGTATTAGTTGAAGTTAATGGATTATTATAATTATTATTACGAATAGTTGTATTTTTATTTAATTGGTTAAAAATTCTGCGTGAATTGTTTTCTTTTATAAATTAAGGAATCGACAACATTATCAAATTCCACAAAAATACTAGTTGAAGACCCTACGCACGAAATGGGCAGTCCAGTGATGTCGCTCTCGCAACCGACATGTGCCACTAAATTAAAATGGCGTGAAATTTGGTATATTCCGAAAGCCATTTCATGACAATCATAACTTTCATTCAAACAATATAAGTCTGTTAACAAAGTTCGCCGATTAAACAGATTAGTCAAATATTAAATAAAATATAGGTTTAGAATAGTAATATTTAATACATTTATTTATAAAATTTAATTTGTAACTGGCTTTCATTTAAGAGTATTATAATAGCGAAAGATATATATCATGAAATATTAATTAATTAGTTCAATTTTATTGTTTGAAATTGTTCCGGTCGATTGGAATTTGTAGTGGCATTAAATCGTCATCTTTAGTTCGTACTTTGGCCGTGTAGTTTGCCAAAACCTCTCAACTATATTTTCTTGCCTTTCCTATTTTGGCAATATTATTAATACCAACATTTTGAGTAATACAATGTACTTTCTTCCTGTATTGTAAAAGAAACAGTGAAGAAGTTACATATGGAGGGCGCAAATTAATAGGTATATTTTTTACAAATTTTGTTAAAATTCTCTCCTGTCACAATGAAGGTTCGAGGCCTGTTACTTTTTGCAGCTTTTCTTGATACAGAACTCTCAAAGACCCACCTAAATATTACAAGTTACTTCTTTGTTGATAATGTGCTTCATTACCGCGTCGAAACCCAATACCCCCATAATTAAAATAACCTAAGATATCAAATAAATTTTACAAATTCTCATGTAAAGAGAAGACGCGTTATATCCAATTGTACGTCATTGGTGACGTTTACATGTTGTCATAACTGTATTAGAGAAACTAAAAAAGTTGCTTTTTTAAATTCTATTTGAAAGCCTTTATTTCATTAGTTTAAATAGAAAATGTATAAATTGATTGTAATATATTCATTCATTATATATCCAAGATCTTCTATCCTTGTCACATATGAATGAACCGGTACGAAGACGGCGCAAGCAGCATATTGGCGCGGAATTTGGAATGAGATTGTTTTTAGAATATGGGTATTTAATACGTTATTAATGCAATAGAAAAATACACAAAACTATTGGACAAATCATATACCTTCAACTCTTACGTTTAAAAATACGAATACTTGAATTTTGTTATTGATCTCTGTTTATTGTACAGTTATGTGCAATAAACTGGCGTACACTTCATATACGATTGTGTAAGTATGACTTTAGTTTTCAATTTGTCATATAGCATCAATTCAATATGACATACAGGAAATAAATAAATTGAAATAATATGTGCTAGTGGTCACCTAGTGGTCGAAATTCGACCTTTTAATTTTCTTAATTTAATGTATTTGTAACACTTGTACATAAATTTGATCATTCTGCACTCCTTCTCTATAAGAACTTTATTATTTACATAACTGACAGATACAGATATTCAATATGCCCGCATATTTAAATTTGATAAGTAAGGCTCATATTCTAGCGAAAATCGAAAATAACTGGTCAATTATAGCAGGAGCACAGCAATTTGACATAAATAAATCTACTCTGCTAAAGATTAAAAAACGCTGGGAGGAGGAAAAAACATTATATAGAAGAAGTGCTTTTACAATAATTTAGATAAAATCCTTTTCATACCGTTAGAAGTGCTAAAAGTGCAGTAAATTTGTCTGCCTCACGATTCACAGCTTGTGGAAAAATACATGAATTCTATGCCGGTTAGAAAATTACAATTAACAGTGGAACACAAACAGTACGCACAATTGTCGTATACGTGTGTATAGACAGTCGAATGCAAAATTTAATCAGCAATGTATAATATCTGGTACGAAAGAGTGGACGGTTCAGCGTAAATGTATGGGCTTGCATGGTGCAACTATGAAGGGCTGAGTTTGCTTCAAAATAGACGGGCGTTAAATGCTGAAAACTATGTGCATATCCAGAAAACGTAATGCTGCCTTCTTTTCGACAATTATATCCCGAAAATTTTTTTTATTAACATGAGAATTGTCTTCTGCACACGGCTAATATTGCTAGAACATGACTTGGTAATAATAACGCGGCAGACTAACAGCTCAGATCTGAATCCTATTGAGAATATATGGCGTTTATTAACTAAGAAAATTGCACAAAATATTCGTTTTCTAAACGTGAATAATCTTTGGGATACAATAGAAAATGCGTGGGAAGAATAAGGGATAGATGAAAAAAAATACGTGCTGCAATTAATTAATTCAATGCCCCATTGTTTAAATAAAATCATTGAAGGAAATGGCAGCGTGACTATATTAATATTTTCGTGTTTTGTTTTTATATTTACTTTTATTTGTATTTTATTTTTCGTGTTAGATATTAAACAATTATATAATATAATAAATTTTATTTAATGTTAAGATAATGTCAGTCAGAACCAATCATTTTGACAACTAATGTTAATAATGGCATTATTTAACCTTTCAAATACAGAAAAAAATATGCCATTTTCACACTAACAGAATAGTGTCAAAATTAGCAATAAGGCTGGTACGCCAGTTTATTGTACAGAACTCTACATTATTATTATTATTGTAGGTACACAATATAGTACATGACACTCTAACGCAATATATTCCTATGAGTTTATATTACACCACAGTTCACTAATTTTCACTATGTATTGATTTAATCATAAACTCGCGATCAATATCAACTTATGCCTTTCATATTATGCATAACTTGATATTGTTGTACATCAGTACAACAAGAAAGGCTTGAAATAATACGTCAAATTTGAAATATTGTTTGGAATTACATATAACCGTTGTTAAGAAATAATATGTTCTAGTGGTCGCCTAGTGGTTGAAATTCGACCTTTTTATTTTCTTAATTTAATGTATTTGTAACACTTGTACATAAATTTGATCATTCTGCACTGCTTCTGTATATGAACTCTAACTATGCCACATCTCACAATTCTCCGTGCGCGTAATTTGCTTAAAAAGGAGTTTTTCATCACGTATATACGTATATAATATACAAATTCCTTCAATAAACGGTAAAAACACAACATAAAAAATTTCAAATGACGCTAGCGCCATCTCATCTCCGTTTAGTTAATATGACAAAGATGGTAGAAGATTGATATTTTCATTTGCTAAATAAGGAGGCATAATCTGGATGGAATTTGGGATTTAGTTACCAGTCTGGTTTGTTTAGTCTGTGGTCATACATGTTTTTAATAGACTAATAGTTCAATTCGGTGTTGGCAGATAAATCATATCTGTCAAAAAGGCGTGTGTTGTGTCAAATTGCCGTGTTTATTTTTGCTTTGATACACCTGTGATATAAATTGTATAAAAACACTTCAAGTCTTATAGTATTTCAATTACTAAATATATTAATATTTAGTAATTATATAGTTACTGTATTATAAATAATTTTTTTCTGTTATATCAAATGTCACAGACAGAAATAAAAATACATCCGACAACATAAACAAGACGAGTCATCATTGATCTAGTATGATGAACAATTGCATGTTTGCGCGTTCATGAAGTTTTGAATATTTCTCCATCAGTGTTCTATTTTAATTTCAAAGTTGTTTTAACATTGAGTGATCACCTGCTAGCCAAGTGTCTTAAATAGGAAAGTAGTACATTTTTGGTAAATGGCGTGGAATTATTTTCACTTTTGCAATTTAAAAAATTTAAGTAAGTTAATTGGTATTTATCTTTCGATTTTTTGGGTAGTAGTTCTTCGGTTCATTTCGTAGCTGCATTAACTAACTTTGGTTAGAAAAATAATAATAAGCACACTGCTTGAGTTTTAAAATCGTTCGATATCGTTCAGTACAAACGCACAAAGACGAAAATCATTCCTTTCCAGTATCTATTTGAAAGTAATATCCTGTTATTTTTTCATTGGTGTCTGGAAGTATTGAATAATATTATTCAACACTTCCTATCCATCAAAAACGATTTATTAACACAATGGCCTATAATGAGGTGCAGTATGTCCCTGTAATATTCTTTTATATATTATTTCACATTAGTAGATATATAAATCATAATCAATATAAGGTTGTATATATTAAACAAACAGTTGTAGTAACATAGGTGAAATGAGGCACGAACATCGTTACAGATTTGTTATCATAATTCCCTGTTCGGAAGTAAGTTCAATCGTGACCGAAATGCGATACACTTATGAAACTCCAAACTTGGAATCTCTCAGATACGTGGGAGATAAAGGATATCACATTTAGCAGATCAGCATTTGATTACACTAAATAATTTTCGTAACGCTTAACCAAATATATTAAGAAATAAAATTAATGAAATGGTATAAAAGTTGTTCTTCAAAGTGACTACAAATATTTAGGATTAAGATCAAACAAATTATACTTATACAAAGTATTTGCCAGTAATAACTTGTGTATCATTATGCCTATTAAAGTCTTTGGAATTTTGTACATTTTGAATTTAAGAAAGGATCATAACATAAAATGTAAACGCAATTGAATGGAATAGATATTACAGAAGATAATAAAAACATATTTTTAATTATTTTCTTCAGGATAACTTATATTTACAAACACCTGTATCTATTAATGTTTAATAATAATGTACGCCTTTTTATTCTCCATAGGATAATACTACCGGGATATCAACAATTAAATTGGTCAATGGTGGTCATGGATTTTAAAATTATTGCCGTAGCGTGCATCGTACATTTAGGTATGTCATAATTTTTTGAATGTCAAAATCTGTCAAGTTATTGGGTTAAAGTTTTCTAATCCTGTACGGTTTTTGAATAATGGTTCTCACCACAGAGCACAAAATTTACATGATTGAAGCCTATTTTCGAACGGGTGTGCTAGTTAATGGAACTTGAGAATAAAGTCAACGTTTGTGTTTGGACAATTTTCGAGAGCACTTCCCAGTCGTAGCAGTATTACCGGACAATTTTTATGCATGCCTTACAAATTGTGTTGAAATGTTTCGCGAAACTGGTTCTGTAACGCATAAAAAAGGTGCTGGTAGACCAAGAGTTCGTACAGAAGAAGTTATTAATGACGTTCGTCAACGTATGGAAGAAGAGCCTACAAAACCTTTAAAACGTCTCTCTCAAGAAATTCGGCTTTCTTATGGAACATGCCAAACGATTGTAAAGAAGGACCTGAACATGCATCCATATAAGATGCAATCATATCAAGCTCTTCTGCCTGCAGACCACCCCAGACCCCTTGCGTACTGCCATTGGTTCGTTAATAATTTAATGAATGACGATCTGCTGAACTTAACTTTTTTTTCTGACGAAGCTTGGTTCCACCTTTCGGGATACATCAATTCTCAGAATATGCGAATGTGGAGCACTGATAACCTGCACATTTTTCTTGAAACGCCACTACATGCTCAGAGAATTGGTGTTTGGATGGCAGTTTCTTGCAGAAGAATAATTGGGCCAATTTTTTTCAATTTCACCGTCAATGCAGAAAGATACAGAAATATTTTTTGACTGTATTTGTGCAACAGTTAGACGATGATGAACTTCAATATGGTTATTTCCAGCAAGACGGTGCAACAGCACATACTACACGAGAAAATCTTCCTTTTCTCCGCGAGTTTCTTGATGACCGTCTAATAAGTTTGCAAACGGAAGTTGAGTTTCCTCCGAGATCACCTTGTTTGACAATTATGAACCATTTTATCTTTCCTTATTTAAAAAATAAGATTTTCGCAAATCCGATACATAATTTACAAGAACTGCAAGAAAGAGTTGTTCAGCAATGTGCCGCCATAACGCCAGAAATGCTGCAAAATGCTTTTCACAGCATAAGGAGGCGCGTAAACTTGTGCATTGAACAAAACGGGGCACATTTCCAACAATTATTGTAATTTAGTTTTTCTGGTTAATAAAAACGTTATTTATTTCATAACTTGTAGTTCATTATTATTTTACAGCTGAAGTAAGTAGGTAACACATTTGTAGGTTATTGATAATGTCAGTGTAGCTTGACAATGATTGAATTATTTCAAAAGGATGATTTAAACTAAGACAAGCGTTTTACATTCCATGACCAACGTTGACCAAATTCATTACTATTTCATTACAACAACAACACCTACGTATAATATATATCCTGCATATATAATACGTAGGCGTTGTTGGGCCTTAATACATTAGTCTTAGGCGACGAAAAATAGAAGGTTGTGATAAAGCAAAAAATACTGCATTTTTGAACGCGTCAAGACCAACATGCAGCTATAGTCTATTTCACCTGGGAATCGAAGTATGGACTCTTATGGAATATAGCCCTCTTTTGCTATTTTATAATGAATTGCATATAACTATGCTTATTTGGTACATAAAGCGTTGTTAAGTAGCTTGACGTAATTTTCATGGGGAAATTTTTTGCTTGTATATTCATATCATATCAAAAACAAATTTCGGTCCAGCTTGTTTATTTATTTTTGTATTTTCGTGGTGTTCCCTACTTTTCTATCTCTTCTTCAGTGATACAGTTTTTCTAAAAACTACATCAATCGTTAAAAGCTTTATCCATTGTAAGTATAAATAAAAATGATTTACTATCTGACAGGAATTACAATGTTTCATTTTTATGATGGAAGCTTCTGAGATTAGGCGCTATAGATAGACAAGGTGAATGCTAATTCCGTACGAGAGAAGCAAATGATTTTAAATGCCTTTAACTATTTTTCAAAAAATATGAATACTTCCAAGGCTGTTGAAGAAACCAGTACTTGGTTGTGGTAAAAGTATAATATAGCCATACGAAACCAAAAGGAGAAGCAATCATCAACAGCTGTGGAAGAAAAGAAGGGTTAAACGGTCAAATCCAAGAACACCCGGCTGCAGCTACATGATGCAAGGCACTTATCAGACGTAAAGTTCACAGTATCTTATTGCATATACAGGTTCGGCCTGTTTTTAACGTTCATGCGGTTTCCCGTGTATAACCCGAAAGGAGTTGCCAAACCGTACCCCGCCTAACAAATATACACACGAGAGCCGACAAGTAGATCTTCAGCGAATGTCATAAGCTGCATGTGTGTGTAACGATGAGATTTAGATCAGTGGTTTGCCGTAGCAGATGTGATAGACAACGTACTTTAATTTTGCAGTATCTACTCTTGTTTGAGAATTGACAAAAGAATATGAATGTATTCCGTAATAGTGATATACTATACAACTACGCACATGTACAATATTATTAACTACGACCGCAAGAAAATACTTATTTCTAAAATCTTATACGTAGTAATCAAATGTAAGCTCTAAAAAACAGTAAATGTATAACACTACCAAAATAATAAGTAGGAGGAATAAAAATATTCTTCTAAAGGCAATAAATTTCAAAACAAAAAAATTAAAAAATAAAGGAAATTCTTGGAAAACAAAATGTAAAAAATCAATAAATAGAATTTATGGGAAAACAGGATAAGTACGATAAACTAAAAAAATAATTCTAAACAAAGGAAATTAAAATATGCTTCCAAAATAAACAGAATTCTTGAAAAACGAAATTAAAATTTGTTATTTAATTAAATGTTCAAATAATCCACCTCTTTGCTCCTGACAGTATGCAAGTCTATGATAAAATTATTTCGTACATTCGAAAACATTTCCGGGGTTATAGTATTTGCACAATCAACAATTTACTGTTGTAGTTCCCCAATATTACGTGCTTGATTGTGTTGATGACTATACAGGGTTTCTTTTACATACCCCCAAAAAAAGAAATCCAGGGGCGTTAGGTCGGGGGATCGAGGCGGCCAAACAATTGTACCTCCGGAACATATTAAATGTTCATGAAATGTTTCCCTTAAAAATATTTGAACCAGACGGGCAGTATGGGCAGGACAGTTGTCCTGCTGAAACCAAATATCGTCAAAATTCACATGAAGGGCACGAACAGCAGGTATAATTTCATTTTGTAGCATTTGTAAATATTTAGCTGCTGTTAAGGTGCCGTGAATAAGAAAAGGACCAATGATGTGATTCCCAAAAATGCCGGCCCACACGTTCAATTTTTGAGGATACTGAGTACGCAAAGGTAGATAGAGATGAGAGTTTGCTTTAGACCAATATCTTGTAGCTATTGGATTATGCCGTCCATGTAAATAAAAAGATGATTCGTCCGTAAACAAAATATTTGCAATAAAATTGTTATCCGCAATGACTTTATCCATTACCTCTTCGCAAAATGCTACGCGTTTTGATTCATCGTGAGGAAATATTTCTTGACGTTTTTGAATTTTGAAGCTACGGTATCCTTGCCTATTCAAAATTTTTCTTACAGTTCTCGAGGGTATATTGACTTGTTCGGCAATTTGGCGCGATGAGCATGGTTCATTATGTTCAAGCGCTACATACTAAAATATCCCGTTCTTCTCTTCCTTGATTCAATACAGGCATTCTAGGTTCCCTATTTATACATTTTGACAATTTTGCACACACCCAGTAGATTCAAACTTATGAACAACACTCATTATTGTTCGTATTGTAGGCAGAGGTCTATTTTGGAAAGAAAAAATAAATCGCCCTACTACCTCTTGAGCAGTACTACCAGAGTAGTACCACTTAATAATTTGTATTCTTTCCTCGTTTGTATAACCGAAAATATTGAATAAAAACTAGAAAAACAAGCCAAAATCAAATAATATAAAATATAACTGAGAATGAAAACCAAATTAAATTCAATTAAAAAATAATAAATCTCAAGGAATTCTTATAATGTTAACTTAAGATACCTTTTTAAAAATATTACGAATGGGAATAATAGCTAAAAATAAAGATAACAACCCTTACAAATGCACACATGCCACTATATTGGAATCTTATGGTCGTAATGATCGTATCGGCACCGGCTTGTCGTCTGACTTCCCCACTACTTTTGTCGCCCACATATGTACATATTGGCAACAACGTTCGTTTCAATGCATGCATTTTAACTGACATGCACGATAAAAATAGGCCGAACCTGTATATCATACGATGATGTTATGAATATTTACGTAATACTAAAAAGTATCGTGACGAAGGGATAAATATTATATTTACAAATGAATCGTGGATAAATGTTGGATATTTTGAATCTATAGCTTGGGCTGATACTACCGCAAGTACATCAAGACAGGTCTTCTTAGAAAACCTATGTACAAGCACCAAAAAGTTGAGGAAAACGATTTGCATTAATTCATGCTGGTAATGGGAAAGGATTTGTTGTGGGAGCTGAATATAGCTTTTTGTGTAAAAGAAATATTGCAGACGCGCACAATGAGGTTTGTGCCGAAGTGTAAGAAGACTGGTTTCTAAATCATTTATTACCTAATTTACTTAAAAATTAAAAAATGTTAAGGGTACCGGGGGTCGGGTTTACATTTTCGGAAAGATCGCCTTATTCTCCATCTAGATATGGTTTCTTTTTGAAAATCGGCTGATTTAATCAAGAAAAATTACTTTTAATATTATATAATCAATACTGTTTGACTTTTTTTTGGTGTGACGTCTTTGATTTTGTATATCGCCATATCGTCTGTTATTTAATTATGAGTGGGGTTAATTAGTTTAATGAATCAAATTTCGAACTAACTGCTTTATTGACTTTGATTTGTTAAGTTCAACGTTGGGTCAAAAGGAACGTTCAACTGAATAAAAGGAAATTCAAATCTTAATTATGCTCGGTTGTGGTTATAAACGTCTTTCTCAGACGAAAGCATTTTGAATTGATATCAGAAACATTATTTATAGTTTATCCCGGTGTATTGTATCACTTTCAGTTTAAATTTTATATATGAATTAACGATAGAAACTTCAGCTGACCTTTACATAAGTATTTGCAAAAAATTACGTATCGTAATTGAAGCTACTTTTACATCTACAAATAGTCCATATGAACTTTGGTTTTATATCCTGTTTAATATATTGAATATATAAAAAGGAATTGATATAGATTGAACGTTTAAATAATATATATCATTAGTAGCAATAGTCAAATCTACATAAAATAAAATATTCATATGTAGAAGAAATCCCCACTACTATAATTATTTGTCACACGTTCAGCAGGACATAAACGTTAAATCATTTTGAAGTGTTTACCGTCGGGCATTGGGTAATTTTTCCAAGTATGTATTTTTTCGTCCTCCGGGTACACCCAAGAGTTAAACTCGGCACACTGGACGTCCCTGAAGGATGGCAGACTGACATCACAGGGCTGCAAAACCACGAAAATGCATTAAACTTTCTCAGTGACAAAATTCGAAATGACCGTGTTTACTTTGTGAAGTAGGGTTTATTGATTTAGCACTCTTTTTATACTTCGTCCCGTTAATATAAATATATCTTTTTGTTTTCTATTTAATAATCAATTCTGATGTAGTTGAAAATAAGCAAGTGTTAATATAACGTTAATTGTTTGTATTAAAAGTTAAGATTTTATGCTATGTAAGAACAAATGTGTACCGATATATGGGTTTATTGCCAAAACGCACACATAATATTTAACATAATCTAGGAATATAAGAATTTCATAATTTAGATATTATCAGTTGGAAAATTTTCTAGACAAAATAAGAGCTATAAGGTATCCCCAATAAAATAGTTAGTAATGTTATTAACCATTTATAACTATTTTATACGAGGGCTCCGTATAAAGTGCACAAAGCTTCAATTATAAATTGTCCTTAATTATGAATCGCCATTGTAGAGACAACATTGCTCAATCTTTAAAATATATTTAGGAGCATCTCAATCATTTTGAATATTTCATTTAGTACTTCGTAGTTTTCTTGAATAGATCCATGCTAGTGTTGTCGGTACTCAGTAGTCAAAACTACAAACTATATAATTCACCTGTAGTTTACGGAAAAATTAAGATGACGCTAAAATGTATTTTTTTAAACGAATTTCTATATACTTTGGCAACAAATGTTATAATAATAAAATAATTTGTCAATTTTATTTTTACGTATCCATAATTTACTCGAACCTGACATGAACCTTCCCTAAAGTAAATAAACTGCACACTACTATTGCTTGCACTCTTTGACTATATATTTTTTTATATCTTAAAAATTAAAAAATGGTGAACATATATTTTCGTCAGACAAGAAGATAATCTGAATAATCGGAGACCCTTCTAGGATATTCACCTTCATCCACAAAGACCATACATTTTCGAAATCTTCTCTAAACTGCTTCTGTGTATGGAATACCTTACCATTGAAGCATACTCAAATCACGATCTAATGTAGGTGGTATAGAAAATACTCAGGCATCTAGTGTTAAAATATTGACAGATCCCATAAATAAATTCATACATTTTGTACGCGCCAGCCACTATCTGACTGATATGTTCAACAAAAAACAATCTGATGTCAAAGGTAACACCCAGGTCTTTATCATCGTGCAGCGCTGAACCGGTGCGTCAACCAGCTTAGAGCCAAACCGTATCACGCAAATCTTCCTAAAGTAACTCATTATTTTATATTTGTTTTGACTTGAGAAAGAGGTGGTCTCTCCGACACCACACACCGACTGTATTCAGATTCCTCTGCAGTCTCAAACAGTGATCCATTGTGTTGACGAAAAAACGAAAACTCTTGAGATCGTCAGCAACGAGAAGCGCTTTACAGTCCATTCCTTTGGTAATGTGATTTATATAAATAAGAAACAACACAGGCCCCAGATTAGAGCCTTGCGGTCCGTCTGATTTGAGAGTAAATGGAAGCGATCACATCTTGTGATATTTAGCAAACTGCTCCCTATCGTACACATATGATGTAAATAGTGGAATTAGCACCGGCGAGACTCCAATGGCAATGGCTTGTTTATTAGAATAAAATGGCCAATTTGGCCATATTTGCAAGCGCCTGACTATCTCCTCCAACGAGGCTGTAGATTTACATTTTAAATTGTCATCCACAAAAAAGTACATTTGCTTCTTTTGTTTATGGAATATTATTTGATTTGTAAGTCATTGTCAACTTACCCGTTGTCTTCCACTGATTCTTTCAATTATTATTGCATATTTTATATTCTTTTAATTCAATCATAAATTTCATATTTAGATGTAAGCAATTTTCGATTGAAAAAGAAAAAAATGAAACTATAAAATTTTTAGATCCACATATAACTAAAAAACATGGATTTGTAATTAACCACAACCTACACATACAGTCATCAGCTTATCAATCAATGCTCTACACTAATTAAATGTTCTTTTAAATAAAGAAAACTTTGATGTAGAAGTAACAAAGATATAAAATTCATTGTAAAATAACGGTTTTTTGATAAATTTAAGTATAACATATTAGCAAAACTGCAGAAGAAAATTTGCCCCTAGTTTACTCCGCAATAAAAACAATCAAGCTTATAATTATAATTCCATCACATACATTGGCAAAATGTCAAGAAGGGTAGGACATTTAAGTAAAGGGATTGAAGAAGAGATGTTTTATTTAAAAATGCAACTCTATACAAAAGATAATCAAAAACAATAGGGATAAAAAAGACAATAGAACTCAGTAGTGTACAAGTAGACTTACGAAGACTGTAAACAAGTGTATGTAGATCAGACAATATGGACTTTCAAGACAAGAATGAAGGAACACGAAAGATGCTACATGGATAGGAAGACAGACTTAGCTTTCTCTAATCACGGGTTAGCACATAATCACAAACTCAGCATCACTTTTAACATATTACGTGTATTAAATAAAAGTAAAAAACTCAATATGTGAAAGTTTAGAAGTCAATAAATTTAATAAACTAATTTTTAACGACCATTTATATATAAATAACTGACCTTCTCTCAGAATAAGTATATTTTTTTCTGGTTGTGTGTTTATATATACACAGTGGCACAAATAAGTTCCAATATTAGACCCATACTGAGTAACTAGAAGCGCCATCTATGTGTTCAGATCGGTTGATAAAAAGCAAAGTTATGACAGTTCTCCCAAAACAACTTTTTTTATAGATGCTGAAATACTAACGGAACAAAGAGCAGTTGTTAAATTCCATCCAAAGTTTGCCAAAAATACATCAGAAGCATTCTGTTTGATACAGCAAGTGTACGGCGATGATTTCTTGAGTAGAGCAAATGTTTTTCTGTGGCATAAAAGGTTTTTTGTAAGGCAGGGAGAGGTTAGAAGATGATAATGGTGAACACGGACACCACAAATGATCAAAAAAGTACGTGATTTTATTGCAAACGTACGCAATGCTTCGCTGAAAATGATGGACGAGACCTTCAACATCAGCATATCGCACTATGTATATATATAGGTACTAATCTGTAAATTTAAATTGCATTTTTCATCCACCTGGTGAAGCTTCAGTATGATGAAATATATGTAAAATTTTGAAATTAAATTGTTGTGTTTTTATTAGACGTGATGCAGTTTCAGGATAATTGTAAATCTAAATCTTCTTCGCTCTCTTCGATATTTTTCAGGTTTGGGCAAAATTAGTAACAACGCATATAATCACGGAACTTACACTTCAGTATACAGAATTTAGCTACGGTAAAATACAGATAATACATTTTTCATTATGTTCATATATGTCTATACATTTATTAACATACCTCTGTAGCGCAAATCCTATGTTTCACATGGTCGCCAATGCAATACTTTCCACCTCTTTTTGGACGTGGGCTGTCACAGTGCCTTTCCTGAACGGCAACACCAGATCCACAGGTACGTGTACATTCTGACCATTCCGACCAAGGACCCCAACCACCATCTACTGATTTTGGTCTTTCTCCTATTTCCACACATTGGCCGCGAATACACCACTATGAGATATAAAATAATAATAAACTTTATTGTCCAACAGACATAATCCATTTACAGGACAAACCAATAATTAAAGTATAGTACAGTACAAACAAAAATATCAGCATATTTCCAATGAAGAAACAAAGTATTATAGTAGCACATAAACGAATACAAGCTGAATAATTAGTTAATATAGGCAACATATATATCAGAGTATATTACATAGTATTGTAACCATTAAGCACTCTGAATCAACTTAGATAATTAGTGACTGGTTAAAATAACTGATAATTTTGTAGGGTATGAATAAGGTAAAGCCGTGGCAGCAGGCAAAGGATTAGGTGTGGAAGGGGTCAGAATATAAAATATTTGCATTTGTGGTCATATCAGTTAACGGTGCTGTAACCGTAACATTTGTTCGAGCTCTGGCAACTAAAAACGTATCAGTCGAACGCGTTGCATACGTTGGCACCAAAAGGCCACGGCCGACAGAAGGCAGGGCGAGTCAATTTCGCTATTGATTAATTTCCTTAAATACCCCGCACTGGCTATCTTCCTCCTTGAAATTAAGCTTATGAAATTATTGGTATTTAAGAGCATCAGTACCACGCCGCTAATTCTGAAAGATGCATATTTTAGAAATCTCTTCTGCACTCTCTCTAAAGCTAGTTGCTAGTAGACGTAGCAGGGGTACCATATTATTGACGCCTATTCCAATTTGGACGAACCAGTGTATAATATAAGGTGGTAAATGTTGAGAAAATCGAAAAACCTCTACATGGCCTTATTAAAAAAAAGCAAAGCGTGCGGGACACAGAAGAGCAAATTGATTGTATGTGGCTAGTGAAATCCAAACGGGAATCAAATAACACACCCAGATCTTTATATATAAATAGATATTAAACTACTGTTTTTTAACAATAAATAATGAAAATATTGAGTTTATGAACGCAGTAACACAGACAAATTATGCTTGTATGTCGAAATCCAAAGAGAAATAGTATTCATATGTGAAAATTGAATTCTACCAAAAAATAACGCCACCTATTATGTCCAGATTTTGTAATTTTCTTCTTTAGCACTAAATCAACATACACTTTGCGATATAAAATCCTTAATATTTCTGGTGCTATAGATTATCGGTTTTTACTTCGCTTACTTTTATAAGTAATTAACATAGCCTCATATAATATTCTTCGTCGTACATAAATTAAATTTAAAGTGACGAGCATTAATGCAAGCGGTCTATAATTGTTAAACTTGAGAATAGTTATCATCGCCCTATTTTGTATTTTTTCCACTATTGACATTCGTAGCTTGACGTATGAACTTTACCAGCATGCCAAATGTGTATGTTTTGCATAGCGTTAGATTTATAAGTGATGATATATTTTGACCAATTCTAGATAAGTAACTATTTTTTTTTCACATATTATTTAGTATATACTTCGTTTTTTATTTAAAAGTTAGATGAAGATCTCTAATTATTATTAGATTAGATACTTTATGTTCTTCGCCATTACTTGAACCATTGGTACACAACCATTTAACAACAGTAATATAATAATGACGTTTTTATTTACTTGATCCCACCAAATCACATTATAAAAATATTAGATAAACGATATACGCTGATCTGAATTTGTGTTCCATGCTTCTTGAACATCAAGCCAAGATACACCCAGTACCCTTGCTTCTTACGTGAATGGGATAGTCGGGATAAGAGCAATCACTTGATCAAATAGGAGTGGCCACCTAAAAAAGCAAAAAAGTAGTGAAGAAAAGTATGTTTGATATCAGTCCTTCTGTCTCCATTTCGCGTCAAATTTGGGTTGATGAAACAATTTGTTAAAGCTCTATCAAGCACAAGCTCCCAGGACTGTTGGAGAAAGGTTAAAAAAAAGTTGTCTTTGCAGATCTAGATATTCTTAAGCTTTTTGTAGAAGAGGAGTTTGAAGATGTAATGAAAATGAGTGAAAAAGAGGTACACAGAAGTTTTAAAGAGTAACTAGTCAAAAAATTTCAAAAAGACATACACTATAAATTAATTGTGGAGAACGTTTAACAAAATTCAAAGAATCGGGTTGTTCGACAAACTTAATTTCTTAAATTTGCATTTAGCCTACTTTCTCGGTTCTACTCTTGGTGCTCTTGGTCCTGTTAGTGATTTCACCAAAATAATTAGGAGGTGAAGGGTTAGGTGGAAAGTCAATATGATAGCGGACTAGTGTTGGGTGTTGTACATTGAAGGCTCAGTTGCTGCCTACAGGAGGCAAAGTGCTAAAAGAAGCATTCAAGGAAAAAAGAAAAGACAGAATGAGGATCTATGAATGTCAGGATAATTTAGAAAATCGTTTCCAATGGTTTTGCACGCAATAAATTTGTAAATAAACTATTTGAATAAATAAATTAAGGGGAACTACTTTACGCCAGAATATGTGAAATACTCTTTTTTTCCATATATTCAAGGCCATTTCGTGCAAAATGCGTATATCACTGAAAAGAATGATTGTCATATTCAAAATCAGCATACCAAACAATATAAAAATCAGTCATTACATTGGAAACTCTTTTTCAAAACTCAAATTTTGCAGGTCAGCGCAAATTTTAACACACGAATGAACATTTCGTTTTGTTTCAGCACGGTTTATTCCAATGGGGGTATGTCTCTGTACATAAAAAGTATTTGAAGGTGATTAGAACCTCAATAACTTACCTACTATCACTTACATTTATTTCTTGGAAGTAAAGTCCGATTTTTTGGTAAATTTCATATGTGGGTAAGTTAAATTAAATTACACTATCAATTCCTCTAGTTTTTTAACCACAACACAAACAAATAAAATTGCAGCTAAAACCTCTTTTATTACTAATTTCTATTGTAGAAATTAAATATTCATTCACCCTTTCATGCATACGTAGGCACTCAATGTTTGTGCATCGGATTATTTTATATACTTTACATGTAATTTCTATCAAAATATACTAGGAGTCATAAATGCACATTGCAATTGAGAGCTAAGGTAAATAAAACAAAACCACCGTTCGCAATTCTCTACACAATAGGCATGCACACCTGCGTTGCTAAACAATCGAGCTCTTAACAAAATAGCGTATACTTGTAAGTGCAAATTGTAAATGTAAAAGATAAATTCTCCATTGCAGAAGCCATATTCACAATGATAAAGATGAGGTTTAGAATAACATTTTCTGTAGATGGTCGCCGAAGAAAATTATCATAATAAATGTTGTGTTCGCTCTTCATTTTTATGAACGACTCTTATAAAGTTGATTAAGGTAAGGCCGACGAATCAAATTAGTCGGTCAAAATATCGCTCAAAAGAGATAAATCTGCAAAAAATAGCGCAATTTTCTCGACAGTGTGATATGTTAAAGGGGTGTATTCTGAGCTTAATTCTAGATTTGAGAGGTTCCACGAGTGTCAGTGGCGCCGTTATCGCGAGTAACACGTTGAATTCTGAATCTCGAGAACGGTTCGGTTTACCCATTAAACTATAGAAATATTTTTTTCTAACATCGATATTTTCCGAGTTATTTCATTAGAAATGCCCCAAACTTATCTACTTTAGTTTGTTTTTCGCCTCTATCTCCCTAACCATTCACTTTTGTGGAATCTCACCTATTATCAAACTTATAAAGCATTTGATTACGTACGTCTTTTGTCTGAAACTTTTTTACCTACTGACAAAACTTTGGAAGTTATTGGTTGGTTTATTGATTGAACTCTGCGCGATTGTTATTAGACTTGTTCAAGGACGCGCCATTGCATGGGTTAGGCTAACAAGTGACTCATATGAGGGGCACCTTTTATATTTTTACAAATTATGGGTAGAAAACAAAATTTTTGGGAACAAACTATTTCATTGTTTTTCAAAATATTCGCCTTTATGGTCTATACACTTTGCATGCGTACGAACCAGCTCTCAAAAAAAAATTTCCACTCTGAAGGTTGTATCTCAGAAATAAGGTTTTCAAAGACTTCGACTGCTTCTTGAGGTGTTGAAAATCGCTGTCCACGCATTTTTTGTTTCACAGTTGTGAACAAAAAAAAATCATTCGGCGACAAGTCAGCTGAGTATGGGCAATAAGTCATTATTTCAACACTTTTCTCCTTCAAATAGTCAATTGTTAGACATGCTGTATGGGAACTCGCATTGACGTGATGAAGAATAATGCGACGTTTTCGGTTGTTCTTTCTGATTTCGTCTATAACTTTTAGCAAACAAATTACTCTATACCATTCAACGTTAACAGTTCTTCGATCCTCTAATAGAATTGTTGCTATGTCTCCTGTACAGCCAAAGAAACAAGCGGTCATTTTCTTGGAAGTGCTTCTTGCACGTACAACTTTTGTGGGTTTCGATTCACCTTGGACCACCCATATAGTAGATTGTTGCTTGGATTCCGGCTGATACGCATACATCTATATTTCATTACCTATGACGATGTTGTATACTGATTTTGCGGTTCCTACGTCGAATTTTTTGCGCATTTCTTTACACGAATTGACACGAGCTGCTTTCTGTGCTTCGGTCAATGTATGTGGAATCCACCTGGAATATATTTTTTTTACAAATAAATGTTCATGTAAAATCGAATGTACTGCAGTCTGCGATATGCCAAGAGATGCCTCTATCTCACTATAAGTCACATGTCGATCGTGTTCTATCATTTTCGGCACAGCATCGATGTTTTTTGGAATCACAACTGATTTTGGTCGACCTTCACGTGAAATTCTGAAAACCAATTGTAAACTGTCTTCTCTGATGGGGTTTCATTACCAAAAGTCGACTGAAGCGATATAATGCATTCTTGTGGAGTCACGCCCTTTTTAAAATCGTAAAAAATCATCCAACGAAAACCTTCACGAGTAATCTCCATTATTTTACAAACTCGCTGTCTTAAAACTGTCACTGTCAACAAACTACTGACTCGATTTCAAAGCTATCGCGGATACTTCATTAATAAATGTCAAACTTTAAGAACTTAGTGTTTACATTTGTCAAAAGCACCATCTAGTGGTCGATTTTAAAAATATAAAAGACCCCCTAGTATATTATTGCGTTGATGGCGCGGTGTTCGATCGATAAACTAAGGAATAACTATCAAAATATTATCAGTAGGTAAAAAAATAGATAATAATAGTATATTAAAGGACAAGTTTCATTTTGACGTTTCAAAGTACGAATTCAGAGTTTAAGAAACGAGTGGCGTAGCCACGAGTTTCTTAACTGAATGAGTGCTTTAATGTCAAATGAAACGTGTCTTTTATGCTATTTTTTGCAATTAGTTTTAAAATTTCTCTTTTTGTAAAAGCAAAACGAGAAAAATTTGATAATCAAGGGAAATTTTGTGGCGGTTGTCACCTTGGTTTGGCACAAGATTTAAATTGACAAGTTAATTTAAAATTGACACATTTTTGATAATTTTCAACACAATGTTTCTACTGCACACGGTATCACTATCACTTCGAAAGATAATTCAAACGTTAATATAAATGTTTATAATAGTTGTACTATTTCAAAGATTAATTAAAAATATCAAATCTTACAATGAATTTCAATATAAAAACCTCAAACTTGCTTACAAAATGTCATATTGACATCTCCATTTCTGTTGCAATGTGACCAACTTAAAATAAATCTGTTTAAATGTTCCATTTCTATTACGCAACTAGTGCTGTAATAGACCCTATTACAGCACTAGTGAAATAAATGGTATGATTACGGTACTAATTGCAAAAAATAATTTATAAGTTTGATAATGGGTAAGATTCTAAAAAAGTGAATGGTACGGGAGATAGAGGAGAACAAAGACGAAAGTAGGGAAGTTTGGGCATTTCTAACGAAATAACTCGGAAAATATCGATTCTAAAAAAAATATTTCGAATAAGAAAGTTATTCAATTTATAAGAAAAAAGGTTTCTGTAGTTTTTTGTGTAAGCCAAACCGTTCTCCAGATACAGAATTTAACGCGTTACTTCGTGATAGCGGCACCACTGACAATCGGGGTACCCCTCAAATCTAGAATTATGCTCAGAATACACCCCTTTAATATATTACACTATCGCAAAAATTGGGCTATTTTTTCCATATTGATTCACAGTTTGACTGGACTAAATGTAAACACTGCTAAATAACTTGAAACGATAATCATGTTTATTGTTTTTAAGTACCATAGTGCCGGATTATAATCTTTTTCGTCAACCATCTCTATGCTATGGTGTTTATGGACACTTTATGGCACCAAATTAGCAAAATTTTGAGTAATATAAACCGACACACAGCTCTTACTTATACTTAGTACTATATTATTCTATTACGTATTCACAGCTACTAAATTATTTAAGAGATTATTACGGGAAGTAAATGGCTAATATTTCTGACTTATTTAAAGATGATTAAACCGTTGATTGAAGGAATACATAAAGATGCGCAACTACATAGCACAGAGCGTAGCCAAAACTGGGTCCGAGATCTATAGCGATTCCGAGTCGTTTGGGTCCGAGATTCGAAACAGCCCGAGACAGCGATGATGTTTCTCAGCAAGGGGTTTGCCGGACGACTTAACGGAAAGACACGCAATTTTACTATAGCGTTGCGCATCTTTATATATTCCTTCAATCAACGATTAAACTATGATATTTATTCCAATCAGATAATCATTTTTAAATTCTTGTGAGTGTCTATATGTTGATTGTAGTAATTATTTTTTAGTCATCTTACATATTACGACAAATACAACAATATATTTAGATTTTATAAACTTGTTTATAAGCCATTGAATTACAAAGTGTGGGACAAACCACTCCAATTAAATTCGGAAGTAAATTTATACACCCTTGAGCTTAAGTACTGTCAATTATTAAGAGTGTTTCTTTGAATTTCCAGTATTTATTCGAAAACATTGGTAAAGTGGGGAGCAAAATACGTCTTTATGAGGTAGTGATTACAAAATTTGGCGTGTTCAAAATTTACTCTTTAAAGTTTTGAAGAAACTGAATCAGATGAAGTCAAATTTAAACGACTGTGAAGAAAGGATCGAGGGTGTTTTAATGTAAGAAGTTAGAAATGGGCAAAATGATATTGATGATGAGCTAATGATGTTTATACTGTTAAAAGCGAATATACATGGAATAAAAGAAAACCGTTTAACATTAAGACAGCTTAGCTTATAAAAATATTGTTTTACGTCTACCGGAGGTGAAAGAGGAAACAAATAATTTGTTAAATGAATTCCAAGTGTGTACAGTTTTATTCGGCGAAATAATAATTTTTCATATGCTATTGGAAAGAATTTTTTTTTGTACTGTGCTACATACAATGTCTGAAGTACTAAGAAATAAAATGAATTATTATTATTATTATTATTAATGAAATGAAAAAAAGACATTACTCGGATAAAACACGATATTTAAATGTTACCGAGTCGAATAATGGCGTTACTTGGTATCTTGTACATTGCTAGTGAGCGAAAGGATTGTTACTAGCCTGTGCAGGATATGTTCTTTAACAAAAGACCTAAAATTTTTAAATTTATTATAATTCAAAGTCACTGAGTCAATGTTGGTTTAAATGAAAAACTTCTTATCCATGCTACAAACCTTAATTTTGCTATGGATAATTATTTGACGTCAATCCCATCTAACACTATCGCAAATTTACTAATCAGAGTCTTACTATAATCAGAACTTTGCGTTATAAAAAAGGGAACTTCCAAGCTTGTATATTGCCACACAAGTACAAATGATTTTTTTAATTTCGGTTTGCTATTACAAATATTAAATCGGCCCTAGCAGTTATTTCAAAAAAAAAACGAAACTTTCTTGTTGTCCACTATGTACTAAAAGGAAACAACAAAAGAAACAACCAAGAAACCAGAGAAAAACGACTTATATAATAATGGTGTTGATACTTATGACCAACTCTTAAATAATTATATTATAGCACATGTATTTCTTAACGTCTCTTAAAAGCAGAAAGATCTTAGAAAAAGGTTTCTAAGAAAACTAAACACACAACATTTTCAATAAGACTCTGCTAGAAGAAACTAACTATGCAGAGTGTTACTTGTGTGAACGAAGAAAATTAGAGACACGTAGGTCGTTATGAGGGTGGTCCCAGAAGTACCCGACCCAACAAAGAAAACACAAAAATTTTGGAAAAAAATATAATTATATTTCAACATAATCTCCTTTCAGCTCTATACACTTTTCCCAGCAATGCTCAATAAGTTCGATCCACTTTTTATAATAAGAACTGTCTTGCTCCTCAAAATAGCCATTAACTGCCGACATGACTTCTTCATCGTTGGAAAATCTTTGACCATTGACCCATTTTTCAAGTTTGGGAACAGAATATAATCCGAGGGGGCTAAATATGGTGAATAGGGTGCATGAGGTAGCAATTCAAACTTTAATTCATTAAGTTTGGCCATTGCAATAACGGATTTGTGAGCTGGTGCATTGTTTTGATGAAACAACACTTTCTTTTTAGCCAAATGCGGCCGTTTTTGCTTGATTTCTTCCCTCAAATGTTGCAATAAGTTCGAGTAATACTCGCTGTTGATAGTTTTTCCTTTTTCAAGGAGCTTGCCTGCAGATGGAACGGTCTTCCCCTTCTTTGGAGCCGGTTCTCCCTTTTCAGTCCATTGTTTTGATTGTTCTTTTGTCTCGGGTGTGAAGTGATGGACCCATGTTTCATCCATAGTTATGAAACGGCGCAAAAAATCTGCTTTGTTGCTGTGAAACTTCGCTAAACACTCAATTAAAACATCTTCCCGACACTGTTTTTGCTCGAGTGTGAGCAAACGCGGCACCCATCTTGCACACAGCTATTTCATGTCCAAATTTTCAGACAATATGCGATGTACCACACTTTTTGAAATGCCTAGTATGTCTGCTTGCTCGCGCACTTTCAGTCGACGATGATCCAGTTACCGCTTTGTGGAGCTTCTTCACCATTTCTGGAGTCGTCATCTCATTTGGTCTACCACAGCGATGCTCGTCTTTGCAGCTCGTACGGCCTCGTTTAAACTCCGCTACCCAATATTTTACTGTTGTAAACGAAGGAGCAGACTCAACCAGAGTAGAATCCAATTCAGCTTTTATATTGGTTGGATTGAGGCCTTGCAAATAAAAGTTTTGTATCACATAACGATGACCAATTTTCTCCATTTTCACAAATTTACTAAAAACGTTCACTATTAAGAGCTGTTAAACAAATACTAAACAAGGTTGCAACATATGTTTTATGGATTGTGTACTTTCTAATACAATGATAATTTTCCAAGTCCAACTGTATCTGATATCGCTGCACGATATAAGGCCGTCACATAACTTCAATTTGATTTTGATTCTTGTAACCTCAAAATATTGATTCTTATGTGGCGCCATCTAGTAGTATCCAAAAGAAATAATTCCTGAATTTTTATCGAAATAAACTTTAAAATAACACTTTAAACATTAATTTTACAGTTGGTACTTAATATTAATAATTTTAAAATAATTAAAAAAGTGTTGCTGATAACAAAATTGTTGGGTAGTGCAACTACATATGCATATAACACTAATCAATTTTTTGTTTGCACTTCTTAACCTTACGATGATAACAAGGAGCATTATTGGTAATAATTAAATAACTAGAGCATTTTAAAAGTACTAAAGTATCTTTATTTATTCAACAGGTGCAAGTCTTATTACAGAACAAAAATTGACAATGTTCAAATATTCATAATAAATCCATTTGTTTCCATTTTAAAATTGTTCTAAATCAGCCCTCAAATACCTTAGAGTTCACATACTTAATGTTAATATTAAAGACCAAATAACTTCTGCTTCACTTCAGCCCTGCAATTTTTCCATTAGAATTTTATATATTTACAAATATTAAGATATAAATTTAACATAAAAATGCAAAAAATTATAGCTATTTACCAATAATTTTCCTTATACTACATTTCGAATAATCAATTCTCATTTCCCGAAGTAGCTTGCAAATTACTTGCCTTTTATCACAGACTATTTTAGTAAAAACTAAATGACCCAGAACTGCCACGTTTTTTTTCCGTGAGAAAACTGGGTGTTCTATTGGTACTCGACGTAACTTCCAAACTATGTTATAGTAAACATGTAGCACACATGAAATGAAGCGACTGAATATGTGTAGTATTAGAATAATTTGAGTAGAAAAGAATATGGAATAGATAAAATAAATGTCATATCAGTCAAATGTCAATAACAGTAGATTTGATGTAATCCAATCATTTTGCATATTTTTATCGCGTGACTTTAAAAATACTCAGCGATTACCAAGCATTTTATTGTGCTTTGGATAGATGGCGCCACATGAGGATCAATATTTTGAGGTTATAAGAATCAGAAACGTCGAATTATGTGACGGCCTTATATCGCGCAGCGATATTGATACTGTTGGCCTTGATTTTTCAAACAACTACCGCCATCTCTACGTCAAGTCGGGTACTTCTGGGACCACCCTCGTACTTGTAAATATTGTTTTAAATAAATAAAATGCAGATATACATTGTATTGGTGCTGGAAACCATAAAAGTACCAGCCAAATGGACTGCTTATCTGCTAGAAAGTTTTTATGTGCATTAGAAGGCATCAATTTTTAAGGCTAAGTGAGGAGGATCCGGAAGGCATCTGCCCTTGCAGGATATAAATTGAAATTAGTTTTTATTAACTGGCTCTTACAACTTTTGTTTACTTAACACTATATAGCTATCTTAATGTAATATAATTGTTGCTCTTCAGTTTTGGGTTCTTATACTTGGAAAGTGATCTGTGTAACTACTCCTCAAAATTTGAGGTTACGTTTTTCCAATTTTTATAAATTTTATCGAATTTTGTTCACTATTGGTATTTTAGTGTGACATTTTGGAAAGTCTAATTTTGCTTCGAATTACAGGTTATCGCAAAAGTATAATTAATAATCTCAAACCCGTGTGTTTTATTACTTCTCTATTTTATTTCTAATTAAAATTTAAATAGTGCTAGTAGTTCAGATTACGTATTTTTATAAATCTTTAAATGTCCTTTCGAATAATGATCAATTATATTTTGTATAAAATTCATACAAATAATAAAAATTTATAAGTTAACGTGTTAAAATATAATCTTGCTAACAAAAATATTTGGAATCATTTATTTTGGAAAATTAAAATAAACCCTCATTTGTATTTTCCCAATTATTAATTATCATTTTAAGCATAAATTATACTTCTTTGGGTTACCACTACAATATGCATGACTAGTCGCTATGTTTGAAATAAACGACATGACATTTTCTCTCTTTCTTAGTATTACTATTCATTTGACAGTTGACAGAAAATTTTTGGAAAAAATAATGACAACTAATGAACATTAAGCTGTGTATTATAACATTTTATTACATTAAAATAAATGAAGGATAATTAGAAACTCATAAATAATAAAGCTCAATAACACAATGGAAATATTTAATTTTTGATATATCTATGGAATCCAATAACAATTAAAGTATAGTGATATCTAAATATTCTATACTATTAATATAATATTCCATATAGCTGGGGTAACGTAAAGGGTTCCTTTAATATTTAAAACAAACAGACTGAAAAGAGGAAAAGAGAAATAAGGCTCTTACCATTTTTTCTCCGCAGCTAGTCCCAGGAGCCACTCCTGTGTGCGTTTCCACGCATCCTTTATCCTCAATGTAACATATCAGATTCTCGCATTCCTGCAAAACAACATCTCGTTGATAAATAGGCCGATAAAATAAATGAAAACAGACGCCTTCGTCGAGGCGCTGCGCGTTCGACCGAATACCGTACGTTGACGATGCAATAAAGACGCCAGGTAATGTTAAAACGGTACATTTGATGATTTCGTTTTTTTTCCGCGAAAACATATCGGCAAATTTCGGTGTTTTTAAAATTGCCCTCTCCCGTACTAAATGGTAGTTATTTCCTTTATACCTTCTCATTATTCAGATCAAAACCATATTTCATATTGTTATTTTCCGCTGTTCTTTTATATAATGCCCATGCAGGCCTTTTATGGGAAGTACTTTCAAAGTTAATAAACAGACTTTATTGTTCACATGTGCCCCGAATTCTTAAAATTTCTTAAATTACAAATTTAATGTTTATTTTGGGCTTTCTATATTTTGTAGTAAACTGCGATAACCTGTTTTACTTAGATAATCATGTATTGAAATATCGTTATATTAATATGGAATTAATAAACTTTGTATGTAATTTAACGAAACCAATTGATTTGAAATGATCTAATGGTCAAGTTGATTATTAGAAAGACAGGTTGCCCAGAAGTTCCATGCATTTTCGTAAACTACGTCATCATTTACCAAGATAACGTATACCAAAACAAGATTTTATATAGTTACGATACAAATCAAATAGTTTGGTAGTATAGTTTATTTCAAATTATAAGAATATAACTTTAAACTTTCATCTAAATGGCATTAATTACAATTTACTTTAAAATTATCATTACGGACCTCAGCAGTTTGTTTGCGTAAAAGATAATCGTATTAAGCGGCCAGGTAGTTATTGCCGCAGGTGGTACAATAAAAGCATTAAAGCCGTTCAAAGTTATATTCTTATAATTTGAAATAAATTATACATCACTACTTTACAAATGGTCATAAGTTACACCCTCTCAGTAAAATATTAATCGATAAAGAACGAGTCAACCTTTACACAAACTGTCATTTTAAAATCTTCATCTACTAACGGCAGTATCGTAATCAAGTTAAATTGACTTTTAATTTCAAATATATCTTTGGCCTTAAAAATTGTTTTTTTTTAAAGTCAACTTTAAAATCACATTAAAGTCCTCATTTTTCACTTTAACTGACTTTAATATTTGCTTTAGCGACAAGTACCCTATAACCTCACATAATATACTTGAGTTGTTACCAATTTGCTTCTCAAATTTCGAATTTACATTTCATTTCTATTTATTTTGAATTCTAAATAATACAATTAGCTAATGTATATGGCAAACGATTTCTAGTTCTTCAGAGTACAATGACGTTGATATTATAAAACGGCCCAAAGATTATACAAATATGGAGAACAGCTATTAGAACAAACCTAATAATAATGAATTATTTGATAGGTCTGGTTAGAAAACATTAATTAATTTGTTCTAATAATAATAATATTGTTTAATTAACAAGACCTGCTATACATTATAGCATTGAAATATTTATATCGTTAGTTATACTTAATATTATTTTCAATTTATAATTTAATACTAGACTAGTATACTTAGAATAACTCTTTTAAGGCTTTCTTGAACTCTCCTAGATTATGACAGTCTTTGATATTGAACGGTAGTTTATTATAATTTAACACCCCACTAAAAAAAAAAAATGAACGGCTTTAACACGTCATATCAATTCTTTTAATCTAACCAACATGATCTTTTACTCTAGTGTATCTATCCTTTCCTAGAATAATAGGCATACATGTATGCTGCAGTATTTGTAACCGACAGTATAATATTGTAGCGTTTTCGGGTTCGCAATAAACAGCAATTTATTTATTTAAAACAGTCTGTATATTTATACATTTAAAAACTAATCACTATATAAAAATATAAAACTAATCAAAATATAAATGTATCGCTCTTAAAACTACTAGGATTTAAATTAACACAGGTATTTATTTCTATTACTAATATTTATGTCCGTATATTTATGTAACACTGTACCATATTTATGTCACTTCTATTTATATAACACCGCACCACTATATTTATTTTGTACTACTTATATTTATGTTTACTCCTCGACTACCACTCAAGGAACTATTTATTTATGTTTATTTATTTATCTGCACTGTTCCGCTCGAGACTATTGAATCTCTTATTCCGGAATGACTCATCCATCGGTTCAACTGTCTTTATATACGCATACGAAACATCTGGAAGCATTCGCGAAAACTCCATCTTTCTCTCGATGTTTGTAGAACATACGACAGACATTCTGTCTCTTCGCAGTACATATAAATGGATGATTTATTGCTTTACGACTTGTTTACCAGTCGCGCTGAATATTTGCCTTTCTTTTTTTGTAGACTGGTTTCGTTACAATATATTGCAATCAACACAAAAACATTGAAATTAACTTTAGTTAAAGTTAATTTCGGTCGTCAATGTCATTAAAAAAATTTTCTCATCTGTCACGAATTACATATTTCTTCTAATTGATAATTACTTTTCACAGTAATTGTCAAAATTAAATTTGGTTGTCATAATAATGGCACCAATTTCTTATTTCAGTAAAGTTAAAATACTTTCTTTATATGAAACTGGACTATCCGAGGCAGCTGTAGCAGTACAAATGGGAATTTCAAAAAGCACGGTAAATTCTATAGTAAGACGTTGGAGGGAAAGAGGATCTCTGCAAAGGTTACCTGGTTTAAGACGTCCACGCGCTTCAACAAGTGAAAATGATGATAACCTTTTACAGGTTATTGAAAATACTCCCTTTACAACTGTCGCAGTAAATTTTACAGGTTTTCCGGCATCTATATATACAAGTCATCGCATCGTCGCGTTCGGGAAAGAAATTTAAAGTGCTATTCAGCAGCTAGAAAAGTGAAACTTATTGCTAGGCACAAAGAAATTAGAATGGGTTTTGCTCTAGAGCATATTGTTAAAGATGACATTTTTTTGGAAACATGTCATTTTTAGCGATGAAAAAACGTTCAATTCGTCTAAATCTGGACGAGTGAGGGTTTATAGACCAAGAAATGAAAGATATAATGTCAAATACGTTAATAAAATTGAAAATAATCGTAAGTTCTCAGTAAATATGTGGGGTTGAATACCCGCAAATAGTGCTGGAATATTACTCCACGTGGAAGAACGCCTTACAAGTCCAGTATATATACAGATTTTAGAAAGCGTGATGTTACCTTCAGTGCGACAAGTGTTTCCAGAAAACAACTTTATATTCCAACAAGATAACTATCTAATTGACACATCGCGTCAATTAAACGAATGGTTTCAAGATCATGAAGTAAATGTGCTTGACTGGCCGAGTTTAAGTCTCAATTATAAACCTAATAGAATATTAAATTTTTAGCATATATTTCAATATGGTAGAATATTGGCAGTCAAATTATTTACGATATAAATATATATAACAATAATAAATTATTAGGGTTTATTATTACTATAAATATATATATATATATTATTTTATGTACCCGCGATAATTCCTCTTTTTATTAAATATATAAATATAGAAATAATGTGATTTGTAAAGTATTAGAATTATATGTTTAACTAGGGATAAATAAATTTCTGCTATATACTTTACTTTTTTATTAACAATACCGACCTACGAGGTAGGCGCCATAAATTCTCGGTCTGATATACAAAAAAGAAACTTGGAACAATATAAGAAATCTTCCCTAACTTGTATACATTTATTACAACGATTAATTAATAATTCGATACCCTTGTAAAAATAATCTGAAGTTTTTCAACCAAAATGTTCTATAACAGCTGCTTGCAACTCACTGTCGTTCATAAAACTACGTCCCCTAAGGTCTTTTTTTTATTAGAACACACAAAAAATCACAAGAAGTCATATCCGGACTTCCGGATGTTCCAATTCTTAAAAGCCGCATTCGCGGATGGCAGCTTATGAAATGGCGGCAGTATGGACTGGAACATTCTCGTGCAATAATTGTCAATTTTCCACGACGTTTTGCACGAATACTGTCCATTGATTTATGCAATAAAGACGCATAATATATGCCGTTTACACTTGTATTGCGCTCTTTAAAATCAATTTGCAAAATGCCCTCACAATCCCAGAATATTGTGGCCATCACCGTTATCGTTGATTGAACGGCTTTCGCCTTTCTGGGACGAGGTTCATTAGGTCGCCGCCATTCCATGGACTCTCTTTTCGATAGAGGATCGTAAAACAGAGCCATTGTTTTATCCTCTGTGACAATGGAATCCAAAATCGGTTTTGGGTCGTCTCCACACATGTTTAAAAACGACTGCGCACATTCGATTCGACGTTCACGTTGGAGATCAGAAAGAAGTCGCCGTACACATCTAGCACTAATTTTATTCATTTTTGGAAATGTTTATTATCACTGGTAATTCCTTCACTTTCAAACGGTGATCTTCTAGCAGTAAATATTGAATAATTGAAATTTGTTGAGGCGTTATCAGTTCAACTGGTCGACCCGACCGATCAGAATCTTCCAGGGATTCTTCTCCCAAACGGAAACATTTTGCCCACTTTTTTACAGTAGAATACGAAGGAGATGAATCACCATAAACGTCATCCACACTTTATTTAATGTGATAAGGTGGATGCGCTTCTTTTGTTAAAAATTTGATGAGCACGCGGTACTCAATTTTCGTTACTTCAGACATTTTCGCGCGCTAGTCACGTTGGTTCGCTGGTTACTAAAAACTACTAGACTTTGAACCATCATATTTATAGTGATACCTCGCGTATGTCCATGCATGACGTGACGGAGTTTGAACACGTTTGAACAAGTATAAGCCCGTCAGGCTGAGAATTTATGGGGCCTACCTCCTAGCAACAATAGATCACAAAATATAACTGTATCATATTTTCTATATAAATACATGGAATGCAATAGCCAAACTTTTAATAAAACTGATCATACATTGTGTATTGTCTTGTAGAAGAAAAATTTAGGCAACATGTGCTCCCCTTTAATAAATAGAGAATAAGATATATCTAAACAGAAGTTGTATCAATATATTGTAACGTTTTCGGGTTCCAATAAACAACTCGTGCAATTATTTATTTAAAAACAGTCTGTATATTTATATCACTTAAAATTAATTAACAATATAAAAATATATAACTAGAGTATCACACTTAAACTACTATTAATAAATTAAAATTAACACATGTATTTATTTAGTTATATTACTAATATCTCTGTCCGTATTTATATAACACGCACCACTATATTTATTTCTTTGGCTACCACGCACTCGAGACTACTAAAGGACTTTATTTCCCGAAACGATTCCGCAATTACTCCTCCGCAATCAATCCCGCAATGAATCCATCGGTGACCCAGTCGCCTAATATACACATGCGAAGATTACTAGAGCATTCCTGTAAAACTCCATCCTTTTCTCGATGTTTAAAGAACATTCCATAGACATTCATGACTCACTGTTTTACTTGCATTTCGTTCTTATACGCCGCGCCGAGATGATTTATGGTGGTGTGTAAATAGGAGCGTTTTTATACGTCGCCCGGTCTGCCTCTTTTTTGCGTGTGACAATTTCGTTTTTATCACGCCGTGAGATCTGATTCTTTTTTTTAATGTAAACTCATTTCGTTACATTGCCCCCTTCTTAAAAACTGCGTTTCGTCCCGAAACACACTATTCCATGTTCTTGTCGCTGGCGGATGACGAAATCCACACCGGGACCGACGGGTGCACCCAGCCGTCTTGTGGGAATGGCAATCCACCGTCCCAGGCTGCACAACGGGCTGATTGGGCCGACAGCCGCACACGTCCATTTCCATACCAGCACGCCGAAACACCACCTCCAGCATGTTTCCTGCGATTTTCCACTCCAAACGGTCTAATCCGCAGCCCAGCCTCGGAATTGCCAGCCTCCCAACATTTTGCTCGAGTGCACGTCCTCGTAAATCGACAAGGGATTCCCATAAGCTGGCTCTCTAGGTTTTCTGGTAACTTGTCCCACATCCGCCACTTCACCGCCGTCACATCCATGGTATGGGCAATTGGTTGAAACACACCATCCCTGGCTCACTATGAGGTGTTAGTCTCATGCGATAAACGACGTCATCTATTTGGTCTAGTATTTCGTATGGTCCCCCCCAGTATTGTTGGAGCTTTGGGGACAGGCCTCGGCGACGTTGAGGATTATATAACCAAACAAGGTCCTCTTCTCGGTAACCATCTCTCTCGGCTTGCACGTGGTAACAATTCTTCGTCCTGTCGCTGGCATCCTGAGTGTGATGGCGTACTCGCTAGTGAGCATCCTCCAACCTTCGTCTGGATCCGCTGACGTAGTCTTCTCCATTTGGGTTCTCCACAACACACTTAAGTAGATCATCCTCTACCTTTAGAGAGTCCCATTGAGCCCAGTAGGATTCCAGTCCCTGTGAACGAGGAGCCACTTCTAGCCAAGCCGGTCCGCGACCAATTCCCTTCCAAACCATCAATGAACCAAGGTCTTCATCAGCTTCTTGACCAATCCGCAAATTGTCAGGATGCCACTGATCGTCAACCACGGTAATTTTGAATGTGTTGGCCGATTTTTCTTCTAGTCGGTTACCATGCCTGCAGTCTTCTGGACGCTGTCTGCTTGCAACAGCATCAGCGTTTTGGTGTTGCACAGATGCAATTTGCGCTATTGGTTTTGAGGCTCCACGATACTGGTCGACGATTGCCTCTTCTCATCGATCCGTTTCATTTTCGCTGCTCCGCTATGGTTTTCTTGGGCTTCTTCCCGCATTTACTTTGCGCATGACCCATTTCCATCTCCATTTCCATCTCCATTTCCATCTCCATTTCCATCTCCATTTCCATCTCCATTTCCATCTCCATTTCCATCTCCATTTCCATCTCCATTTCCATCTCCATTTCCATCTCCATTTCCATTTCCAATTACAGCATCGGAGCGTTCTTCTCTTAGGTTGCACCTGATTCACCAATCGTCGGACTACCTGTTCCAGGTGTGCATGTCCATACTTCATCTCAAGACGATTGATTAGTTGAGGATAGTCTTGACACTCTTCTGGAAGTAAGGTCTGTAGAACGTCACTGGCTTCTCCTCTTAATGACACAATCAGGGCAGTAGCTTCCTTCGGGGACATCCACCCATTTGCTCTTGCAGCGGCTTTGAATTGTTTCAGGTACGTCATCCATGACGTCCTTCCATCGAAGGTGGGAGGTTTTACCTTTGCCTTCGCTGTTCGGGCAATCTCCAGGCTTCCGCTTGAGATGTCATGGGGACCGCAGTCGTTCATCGCTGGCAACTGAAGCTGAACCCCAAACTCGTCCCCCATTCCGAACACGCGCTCCTCAACTTTCTGTTCTACGGCTTCGATGGCCTCAGAAAATTCCTGTCTCCCATTCGATGAATTCTTTTGAATGTCTTCCTTAAAAGTAGTCTCGCGTTGTTTTGCAATTTCATCTCTTAAAGCTTTTGAATTATTTGCAATTTCATCTTTCAAAGCTTTTGAATTATTTGCAATTTCATCATTTAGAGTCTTGAAATGTTTTACAACATCTTTTAGAGTCTTCTCAAAATGTTTTGCCATTTCATCTTTTAAAGTTAACATCTCATCTTTTAGAATTTTTGAATTATTTTCAATTTTATCTTGTAGAGTCTCGAATTGTTTTGAATTATTTTCAATTTTATCTTGAAGAGTCTCCAAAATTAAGTTATAATCAGCCTGTACTTGAAACAAATATTTCTCGGGATCCTCACCTTCATTTATTAAAAGGTCACGAAGCCTATCCTGGAGAATTGTTTTTTTCCAGACGTATCTGCGTCCCTTTCCTCCAATTCTGCCCTTAACTCGGAGACCTTTAATTCTTCCAAACGTTTGGTAGCCATTTATTTATTTATTTATTTTTTTATTTGCACTTATGTTTATCCCACACTGACACCAATTGTAACGTTTTCGGGTTCCAATAAACAACTCGTGCAATTATTTATTTAAAAACAGTCTGTATATTTATATCACTTAAAATTAATTAACAATATAAAATATAAAACTAACTTTTCACACTTAAACTACTATTCATAAATTAAAATTAACACATGTATTTATTTAGTTCTATTACTAATATCTCTGTCCGTATTTATATAACACGCACCACTATATTTATTTCTTTGGCTACCACGCACTCGAGACTACTAAAGGACTTTCTTTCCCGAAACGATTCCGCAATTACTCCTCCGCAATCAATCCCGCAATGAATCCATTGTGACCCAGTCGCCTTATGTACACATGCGAAGATTACTAGAGCATTCCTGTAAATCTCCATCCTTATCTCGATGTTTAAAGAACATTCCATAGACATTCATGACTCACTGTTTTACTTGAATTTCGTTTTTATACGCCGCGCCGAGATGATTTATGGTGGTGTGGAAATAGGAGCGTTTTTATACGTCGCCCAGTCTGCCTCTTTTTGCGTGTGACAATTTCGTTTTTATCGCGCCGAGAGATCTGATTCTTTTATTTAATGTAAACTCATTTCGTTACAATATTAAACTATGGGAAGGTCAGGTTTCATATTATTGTAATAATTAAACAAACTGATTCAAATAATTAATCGTCCATAAAAGAAATCAACCGGAAAACTCTCTCTTAAATGTTCAGTGTAATCCAACATATTTAAATCATTATAAGTATCCACATGATTAAATTTATCATTCTTGCCTAAATTCTACTGCTTTAGATGGCTATCTTGTTTACAAGATTATTGTAATAAAATTAGTATGGCATATTGTAATTTTGTATAATTAAATTTACTAGAATCCGCAATATTTTTTAATATAATCGCATCATACACAATATAATGGTAAAGTGTTGTCTAAAACTAATCATGACAAATTTCCGGCAAAATGCTAATGTTTCAGTGAACCATAAAATACAGCTCGCTTATCTTTAGGTAGTTTTCTTTTTCTCTCTCCATGCTGCACATGAAATATACTTAATGGCGGAAGATCGACCTACACTAAATTTATTCAAATTGTAAACTAATTTTCGGGATGCACATTTTACAAATAGAGATATGTCGAAATTTATTTTTGCACTGAATACTCATGGTACTACATTCGATCTCCGCTTTGCCGGTCTGAATTGGTACAGACGGGCATTACGACCAATGAAGTTCAATATCAAGGAAACGGTAACAGGTTCCATTTGTAATACACATGAATTCTACATTAATGCGTTAAGTCGAAATACTATCAGCGCGGGCTTTAAGTAAATTAAGATATTAGGCAAGGTAGCAAATATGAAATATGCACTACTAGATATTAATATTTCCTCTTCCATAATTTAGTTATATAGAAAAAGTGGTTTTTGAAAATATCGATTAATTTTTCGACAAATCGGGAGAACGGAAATAGTAAATTACTTCAGCAAGAAATGAAATTATACAAATATCTCTATTACTAAGTAGTGGTGTTGCAAATGCAACTATCCGTTACTAAAGTATTCGTTACTCGATAAGATCCGAAGTAACGAATACTGATTTCAACTCATATTCGTTACTTTTCTAAACAGTTACTCATAATATATAACTTTTAGAATACATTCCTGTCTGAAATATTTTATTAAAAATATAATTTAGATTAAATAACTTTGTCCAAAATATTTGAATTTAACCAATTATTAGTATTACTTGTATTTGCGTAGATTGATTTCATTATAAAAGTTTTGTTTGAACTTATTGTATTGATGCAGTGTTAAATAAATTTTGTGCCATGTACTACATTCTACATTTATTTGTGTGATTTAATATCGGAGTCCGGAATTTTTATGGTTTTATGATAGAATATCTGGCTTATCGTAAATAAAATAGGGAGTCCTTAAAAAATACTTTAGGCTTTGGCATTTTACTTTTGCTTTTGAGTTGGAATGTTTTGTGATTTTTTTTACAAATTTCATTTATTTAACGTAATAAACATGTGTCCCAGAACCGTACTGACAAATTTTAAGGGACGGTTGGGGATATCAAAACAAACATTTTCTATTTAATAAATATATGTCCGCAAATGAGCCATATTCGCATAAAATAGGAAAAATTATTTGGTATTATTTTACAACAAAGGGTTCAGGAGAACATAAATAAATCAATTTTGTTTTATTGACAAATAAATGATGGTTTATAAAAATTCTTGAAAATATCGGCCATTAGCTTCAATACAAAGATTGCACCGTCGGTTTATTAATTCGGAGACTCTATAGAATAATCCGGGAATAGCTTCTACAAGTGTACAATTCGCCATTATTCCGGCTATTATATTTTCCTCATTACGAATAGGTATTTTGTAAACTAAAGATTTTAGATAACCCCAAAAAAAAATCCAGAGTGTTAAGATCAGGAGAACACGCGGGCCAGGCCACGAGATCTCTTCTTCCAATCCACTTGCTGAGAAATTGCTGGTCCAGATACTGACGCATGTTCAAAACCAAAATGTAGAGGTGCCCCATCATGTTGAAACCACATGTTATTGCTAACGTTTAAAGGAACATTTTCCAATAATTGAGACAAAACATCTCACAGAAAACTCAGACAAATGTTTGTGTTCAACGAGCAGACATTAAGTGAACTATTAGATTTTCTCCTACAACACCAGCCCACCTATTAACACTAAATTGTTGCTGGTGTCTTCTAGAAAGCACTGAGGATTTTCATCATTCCAAATGTGACTGTTTCTACTATTAAAAAAAACATCGCGTGTGAAACATGCCTCATCAGAAAACAAAACTACTATCCCGAAATCAGGATCCTTGTGACCCAAAAACCATTGGCAAAAACCCAATCGATGAGGATAATCTTTAGGATTTAAAGCTATTACGCGTTGCAAGTGGTAAAGGTAGAGAAAACAAATGTTTGTGTTTAACGAGCAGGCATTAAGTAAACTGTTAGATTCTCTCCAACAATACCAGCCCACATATTAACACTAAATTGTTGCTGGTGTCTTCTAGAGACCACTGAGGATTTTCATCATTCCAAATGTGACTGTTTCTACTATTGAAAAAAAAACATCGCGTGTGAAACATGCCTTATCAGTAAACAATACTACTCTCCCGAAATCAGGAGCCTTGTGACCCAAAAACCATTGTCAAAAACCCAATCGATGAGCATAATCTTAAGGATTTAAAGCTTGTACGTGTTGCAACTGGTAAGGGTTGGAAAGTTGGTTATGAATGACTTGGTGTACTGTCGCAATTGCACACCATATAGTGTGCAATTGCGCGAACACTTGTAGATTGGTTTTCTTCCACACGGTATAGAACTTCTTCATCAAATTGAAGCGTTTGAGCTGTTCTTGCATCACCACCACCACCAGGACGTCTTAGGTTCCCACTCTCTCTTAGGCGATGGATGGAAGCAAAGGTTGTATGATAATATATCTGTTCATACAAACGTGCAGCTTCTCTTCTGTCCTGCACCATACGCAAGCTGCATGTGGCAAGTTCTTCAAATGATAAATTATCATTCGTTTTTAATTAAATTTTAAATTCACAATCAACAAAGTAAATGTTATGTTGACAACTAAATGTCACAAATAACGACTACCATTTCAAAATCGGCATCTGTGTAATGTTTATTGAGATAAATAAATGATTCTGCCGCGCGGCAAAAACTATAGTTGCAATAAAAAATGTTTAACGAAAGACACAGGCATCCAACTAAGTCAATAATTACTTTAGTTACTTGCATATAATTTAAAATATTATATTGCTCTACAACACAAACTGCTCATTTGCGGATATATGTTTATTAACCAAAAAATGTTTGTGTTGAAGTTTGTCGAAATGCTTTTAGGCCTTGCTGTATATTAAAATTAGTGCATATAAGTGAACATTTTGTTTGTACTATACCGTGCCTTCAAATACTTTCCGCATTAGAGTAGGCTGTTTTTAAAGTTTTTTAAGTAGTCAATGTTGGTGTACATGCTAAACTTTTGAAAACTTCAAATTCTGACAGCTGTTATACTTAAATTCAAATTATAGACGCTTACATTTTTTAAATTATTATATTATAATGTTCGAGTTACAACATAAAATATTTAATATTGAAAGTTACTACAGAACTGGTCAAAAATTAGAAAATGGAGATTGGGTTTGTTCCTTTAATCAGTGCTTACAGGATTTCCTGCAACAGTTTCCTAATCTGCCAGTTACGTACGCACAACTGCAAAGACATGTTCATGCTTGTGTTATTAAATTTGGTGAAACAGGAGCAGTAACACGTAAATCTGGCGGTGGAGCACCCAGAAAACGAACAGCAGATTGTATAGACGATATTCAACGTCGAATGGACAACTCACCCAAAAAATCTATTGCAAAGCTCTCTCAAGAAGTTCAGTTGTCAGTGGGAATATGTCATACTATTTTAAAAAAGGACTTAAAGTTATTTGCATATAAAATTCAAGCAGTTTCGGAATCACTTTTTATCGAATATTTCGCAAGTCATGCTTTTTAGACTGGTACATGACGAATATACTAATATAGTCGGGTCGTTTTCGCAACCGACACGGCAAAAGTACGAACTAAAAACGCTGATTCAATACCACTACAAATTCCAATCAACCGGAACAATTTTAGAACAATAAAATTCAACCAACTAATTAATATTTTAGGATAAATAGCTACGGCTAGTAAAATACTATTACATGAAAGTCAGTTAGAAATTAAATATTATAGATATAATTATTAAATATTACTTTTCTATATCAATATTTTATTTGATACATGGCTATTCTGAGCATTGTTGTCAGATTTTTATTTTCACGGAGCGTATGACACTTGACAAGCGTAGCGTTTGACAAGTAGGTGACTAGTATTCAGTACAGCGTTTTTCGAACAATTACACATGAAACTTGGGCTACCATCACTCATATTGAACAAGAAATAAAGACGTCGTGGGATAGGGAAATAGAAATTGATAAAACAGATATTAATCCAGTAATATTTTGTATTAATGATAGCGGTAGTAGCTACTGTGAAAGTTATTAAAGTCAAATATATTGATCTAAACCAAATTATATACGAGAAGGTAAGTTTTATTCAACAGAAATGCTTGGTTTTACTTGTAATTGCTTTATGTTATTTAGAATAATCACGCAACTGATAAAACGAATGTAGCTTATAAAGGATTGGAGACGGATTAAATTCAGTATCTATATCAAAAGTCAAAGATAGATTTTGGAACCTGTTAATATATTTGTTCATAATGCTTCGGCAGAAGATTACGATAGTTAAAATAATTTGTACTTATATTGATCAGTTGAAGAAAGAACTCTGTCTAATCGAGGAAGTAGATGACTCTAACTAAAATAACAATTGTTTGAAGATCACATAAGTAATACTGTTTAGAAAATTTTAAAATTTAAGAAGGTATAACCATATTGAATGTAATAGAGGAATGGTGGATGATTGATTTCAGAATAAAATAATGGTCGAGTTTATTAATGTGATAACAAGATAAGCGTTTGCATAGGGGGATGCAGTTAAAACATATTTATGTTATATTATTTTTAGTTTTTCTAAAATAACCTTTGTATATTTTCTGTAGGAATTTTGTAATTATTTATTGTTATTAATGGAATTAAGATTATATAATTTCAAAAATATGTGATAGTATTGTAATAATATTAATGTAGTACATTATAAATTGGGATAGTCAAAATACTTGTTCATTATTGTATTATAATTTAAAGTTGCTTGGTAAGTTAAATTCTGATCAGTAGCAAAGATTCAGCTTACGAATACTCAACATTTGGAATACTTTAAAATACGTTTGAATTGTTTAATTCTGCATTAAATATAATCTTAAACAACAACAAATTTATACTAGTTTAAAGCTTAAGTAAATAATAATGATGTGTTTAGCTTAATCAAAAATGTTTGATTAGCATGCAAAAATTATGTTGTAATCAATGATATACCTACGAGAAATGTTTCAAACAAGTTGCTTTTAGTACAGCAGTGATAATGGTAATAATCATAGTGTACAGTAAGAATCTGGTAAACAAATGTTTTTATAATTAGTGTAATACTTTTCTTACCTTCTCGCCGTTCCATGTAAAAATACTTTAATTTTGATGCATTTAATGGAAAAGCAATATAGCACTATTAGTAAGGATACTGCTGTACAACTGTCTTTGCTACTAAATATCTTTATTGTCTGTAGTAAAACTAACTCGAACATAATTATTAAATACATTCCTGAATGTTTAGATGAATTTCAAAAGTTCAATTTTCTCTGAAAATCTAACCTTTTTTATATTTATATCTAATTACTAACAGCAGACAAGTTCATACAAATATAAAATAATCATTATATTCTTCTTTTCAATAGTACTTAAGCAAAATTATTATCAAATTAATAGTTACATATTAGAATTATTGTCGGTAGTGCTAAAACCACAAGTCTAATTGATCATTTAGGGTTATAGTGTCAAAATTAATATTACTTGACAAATCAAATTTGCAACGTCTCAAATTTGACGCCATTTTAATTTTGGTGGCGCATGTCGGTTGCGAGAGCGATTCTAGTATAGAACTTAATTTTGAATATGTTTTGTATAAAATAAATTCAAAATTCCACCGGCAGTAACACTTTTACTCTTACTGAATAGCGATTTTTGTATTTATTAAGAGTACAACAGTATTTAGAGCTGGGTTTGTAATATGTTTTGTATACCTGAAATTTCAAAATTCGGACCGGAAGTAACACTTTTACTCTTAGCGAATACAACTTTTTTCGAATATCTTGTAAAGTATGCATTCTATAGAAATTTATTAAGAGAATGGAAGTGCTTAGAAAAGGATTTTTAATAATTCATATGTAAAAAAATTTTTAAAATTGTATATTTTGAAACGCTCATACTTATAAGAAAGTCGTGTGGTGGCCACACTTCATTATTTACTTTCTTATACGTAGTATAAGGAAGTATTGTGATGATGAAAATTTTCGACCTCGTGATGTCCACGTTTTGAAATCTCCTGATAGCAAAAAAGTTTAAGTTTCCTCTTGAGATCTCATTAGATTTTCAGTAAAATCGGCAGGCTGGATGTAGTAGTTTACTTCAATGAAAATATCAAATTTTGCCAATATTTCGTCAACCACTAAGTTTAAACAAATTTATACAGAATTCATATGTACTGAAAATTGAATTTAAGAAGAATTTTATTAAAAAAGTTTTTCGAAATGCTTTCCGGAAGTAGGTCTTTTACTCTCAGTTTTTTGCGAATATATCGCAAGTAATGCTTTTTAGACAGGTACATTACAAGTATAAAAGTATTTAGAACTTAATTTTTTCTACTTATATCGAATAGCGATTTTATGCAAATATGTCGTTAATTATGCATTCTATATTATATTTATCAAGAGTACCAAAGTATTTAAAGCTGGATTTGGAATATTTCTTCTATAAATAAAATTTCAATATTCTTACCGGAAGTAACACTTTTACTCTTAGCGAGTAGCACTCTAGCCAAATACACATTATATAGACATTTTGTAAGAGAATAGTACTTAGAATTTTGAATATTATTTGTACAAAAAATTTCTTACAATTTGGACTTGAGTAACGCACATACAGCTTTATTTATCTAAGAAGATAAAAGTATTGTGTATAATTTGAAACGCTCATACGTATAAGAAAGTATGGTGGCCACACCTCATTATTTTAGAAATGTGTAGCAATTATTCAAAATACGCAGATTCTATAAAACTATATTGAGAGCTTGATTTGAATCAAAACTGGCACTTTTACTTTTTCTTGCATTATGCATTCCACACAATTTTTTTAGTTGGATGAAAGTATTTAAAACTTGATTTGTGTATCTATAACAAACAAGTCGTGAGGTACTCATACCCCATTTTAATTCGATAATATTACTACCTGAATAATCACGAGTTTCACAAAACAATAAATCAATAATAATGCGACAGCGTCCCTTACACGCTACACGTATGTGTATATCCAAATGTAAATATGCTCTAGTCTAAGCTGATTTACCTTTGTTATGTATGTACATGTATCACTACATGTATATATATCTGTCTATATCTATGTATATTCACTATTACCATAGCCCACAGTTTATTAAATTAAATGCAAAGGTAACCTACAACACTCAAATTTGTTAAAGGTGATATAGTATTGAGAAAATTGTTAAAATCATTATTAACACTCTTCAACATAGCAGTTATTAGAATTACAAGTTGGACTTTCTATTTGTGTCATTCATTCTAATTGTAATTTTGTAATAGTTGCCTTTTTTTTTATAAAATAGATCTCGACAAACATGCAATTTTTATCGTTTATTGTTTTATAATGGGAATATTAGACTTGTTCCGCAAAAATAACATGGACATGGTATGAACAATGTGAGACAAATTCACAGCTAACCTTTTTTGGGTTACTTTACCACTACTTCTTTCGTGTTGTTGGAACCACTAATTCACGTAATGAAGAATTTGGTCAATGTAAAAACAATCAAGTTCAGTTATAAACTGACGATGATTTCTTCACCTATAATTACACGAGAGTTTCAACTTATGCAAAGTAGATATCAAGATACACCAACATACATATATCTCTACTGCATTTACAACTGAAAAACACAGTTTTTGTAAATGTTTCGGAAATTATGCTTTCTTAAGAGAATTATTAATACAACAAAAATACAGCAATGATATGGGTAAGGTTTCTTTTCTAAGATTGTTACATGAGTATACTAAACTTTAACAGTAATTTTGTCAAAATTTACCCTATTTTGTTGGTATAGACGAGCTATATGCGTAAATCAATTAAATGAAAATTACTATATTTCCAATATTACTAAGGAATCGCCACAGATGGAAGGATATTCTATTAAAATTTTTGTAAGATATCAATGTTTAAGTACAAACTTAGATTTTATGAGGATGTGAATCTAAATATAAATATTATATTTTAACGTCACTTGTGCTACTTATGTAAAATTACATATAACAGATACAGTAAGAAGGATGTCGTATTAAACGTGTATGAAGAACTAACTAGTAGAATTAAAACAATATTTGTACGTATTACTATGTATAAGGTTTGTTTGTGTTTAATATTACGAACGGTTCTAAAACAGTTCTGTTACTGCGCAGAACTGATGCGTCATAGTACACCGTTCGGAACGGTTCCGAACGATTCTGTAACGATTCGATGCCTTTAGCCCGAATTAATTCTACAGTTCTAGAACGGTTCCAGAACTGCAAATCACAAACCAAAACACGACGGTTTTTGTTCCAGAACAGTTCCGGAAACCCGAACACTTAACATAATTCTGCGCATGACGTGAACTGTTCTGGAATCGTTCTTAGCGAAACAAAAACAAACCTTATGTAATACGAATAATGTTTTCTAAATATCTTTGCCTATTTAATGTTGCTTCTTTTATCTCAACTATGTATCAACTCTTTTATTTTAAATAAAATATTCATCCTTTGTTATCACAGTAGAACACCAGTTACTGCTTTATACGTATATCAAGGAGCTTTTTTCATGGTACCCGCTAATTACGAGAAAATTTGACCCTTTCATAAGCACAGATATCTTTGGTATTTAAAATAACTTACAGTTAAATTTCAGAAAAATAGACAACAATATATATTAATTATTTCTTACTACGGGTATTTACATAACATTTATTGTTTTGGCTGTAGTACAATGTCTCTTTATTTTGCTTATTTCTTGTATGTCGCTAAGTCTATGTTGATGTCGTGATAGCCTTTTTTTTACACATGTTCGTTTTGTTTTGTAACTTTGACTTGTTTTTGAAGTGAAAACTTCTATGCGCGTTGATGCATTGATTGTTGGGCACTGAACGAGACTGAGCCGTCACGCTCGGAATGTTACGCTCGTTCGGGTAAAGTCGGCTCGACTTTGTATTATAATACTAACTAGCGGTATTTAATTTCAATTAAATTGAAATTTAGAATAAATACGCGAAATATTGTATTTTTATTTTCTGAAAAATTCTTGTCCGCGTGCAGATGGAAACCCGAGCCGCCGGGGTATAATGCCGGCACGTTACCATTAGACCTGCGCGGGTACTTGTATGAGAAGTATAATATTTGTATATATACATGCGTACGTATGAATTTTTGAAGTGAAAACTTGATCAGACCGAGCGAAATGTTCTAGAATAATGTATACACAATAACAATAAATATATATTTTTTAAATGTAATACAGAACGAAAATGGAAAATGGAAAATGTAAATGTAAATGAATATAGAACGAAAAAAAAAGTAGTATTTCGTATTATTAACCTCGCCTTGATCATGTACACATTGTCATTCATAACTTTAAATTGTATACTGCTATTTATTTGCTGCTTTTCGTATGTACTGTGCCGAATTTTTGGTTTTTCATTTTTTTTTAGTTTTAGTTTTAATTTTAATGTCTAGGTTAGGTAATTACTTTTTAAACTTAACTTTGATCGATTTTTATTTATATTTATTTTATATGTTATTTAATACATTAACATTTTAAAGATTAAAAATTTAATAAAAGATATAAAGATATTTATTGCACTTTCATATAAGGTATACTATGAAACACATAATGTAATTATTAAATTCTAGTACTTTGGTAAATTAGTACATGGCTTCCTGAAACTGTGTTCAAAAGTACTGTTTTCGATTATTTTAAATATCAAAGATGGCTGTGCTTTGGTAACGGGCAAATTTTCTAAAACAAGGTTGAAATTAATTTATATATACAGAACGCATTGAGATCGGTATAGATAAGTAATTGGAAAAGTGAATTAGAATAGATAAGGAAGCTGTTAGGTACGTTCATCATTATTTTATCTCTTTTATTGTTTTTTATGAAGTAATATTATCTATTCTATGTAAAATTATATATATTTAGTTTTAGTTTCAATATGCTTTATTTTACATAAATACAATTAATTAGAACATGTATATATTCTCTATATAAGTGCTTAGAGTTATTTTATTACTTCTCATAACCCTAAAATAATATATACTTATAATTATAATGAAGTAAAGAATTTAATGGGTTAACTCCGCTGAAAATGCAACTGCGGACACGTGTTTCGAACTACTTGGTTCTCGTCAGCGCAGTGTAGCCAAGGAATATATCTGGAAAGACCGAGAGGGACATACGTCCTATAATGTAATTTCTTTCTTAGAAACCATTCTGTTGTCCGCATATTGTAGGCTAAGGATTTAGTGATAAGCACGTTCTAGAAAATCGGCAAGACGCTTTGTCTAAATTATCATTTATTTGCCTTCTTTTATTAGCATTATAGCGCTGTAATACTTAAAAGTACATAAACATTTGCCTGATTTCAGAATTATAGATACCTACTCTGTAATTGAAGAAATATCTAAACGCATAGCAGGGCTCATATATCTATGTTAGATAATTTTATCGTTATTTGCTCATTCCGAGAACATTAAATGAAAATATTGCAACCCCTTAATGTAGGGTTTCTCTCCGAACAGCAATAGAGGAGGTACGGTTTCTAAACTTACCACCCCCATTCTAAATACTTACTACGTTGTAATAGAAAATTGAAATAGTCAATTCATAATCGAAACTCAATTTGTTAGCAGTTCTTTTTTGCTATCATGTAAGGCTCAACTTGCCCATTGCAAGAAACCTACACTTATTCGCATTGTTAACTTATGTAATAATGTAAATAAAGTTGTAAATACAAGGTGATTACCGGGAAACGCATGTTTTTGAATTGGGTAGTACACGGCAAGTAGTGGTGGATGGCAGTTGGGAAGGTCATACAGTGTGGAGGTTAGTTGGAAGTTTCAGTTACACTCAAGATGTGGGACCTTGAACACCGCGCTTTTGTTATGAGACGGTTTTATGTTAACAATGAGTCCGTGACACAGACCCAGCGAGACTTTCGCTGGCACTTCAATGTTCCGCCGCGTGGGCCGATTCCGGATCGTAACACAATATTGAGGTGGATGCATAATGTGAACACAACGGGATCATTAATGGAAAAAAAACCTCCAGGACCAGCAAAAACCGTTCGTACGGCTGAGAATGTTGATCTTGTGCGCGTCGCTACGTTGGAGAGCCCCAATCGTTCGCTAAGGAAGCGGGCCTTAAACCTCGACATTTCTGTCTCTACGGTAAGAAACATTTTGATTAAAGACCTCAATTTCCATCCGTATAAGCTCGCGATCTGTCAACAACTGAACCCTGGTGATTACAGACAGCGTTTACAATTTTGTCAGTGAATGTTGGCAATCTTGGGCGAAAACGAAAATGCAGTTTTAGTCATGAGCGACGAGGCTCATTTTCATATGGACGGTTTTGCAAATAAGCATAACTGTCGATTTTTTGCAAATATTGCAAGAGAAACCGTTACACAGTGCCCTAGTGACAGTGTGGTGTGCGGTAGGTGATGTGGGGGTCATTGGGCCGTATTTCTTTGAGAACGATAACGGCGAAGCAGTTACTGTTAACGCAGACCGCTACTTGGAAATGTTTAATAATTTTTTCTTGTCTGGACTTCGCCGTCGCCGCATAGCAATGCGAAACATATGGTTCCAGCAAGATGGGGCTGCGGCCCACACTGCTCGAATTTCGATGGAACGTGTCCGACAAGCTTTCACTGGAAAAGTTATCTGTCGTTTTGGAGATGTTCCTTGGCCCCCACGGTCTCCTGATTTGACGATTCCGTACTTCTTTCTTTGGGGTTTCTTGAAATCGCGTGTTTACGCTGGAAAACCACGCACATTATAACAGTTGAAGGCAGCCATCCGAAGAGAAGTTCAAGCCATTCCACGAGCAATGTTACGAGATGTAATGCGTAACTTCAGGGAACGTCTGGAAATATGTGTTCAATCGGAAGGACGCCACCTACGCGATCTTATTTTTGCTACTTAACTTTTGTAATTTTCTTAAAATTCCGAGTTTGTACAACACATTGTATAAAATAAATAAAGTTTTTGTTCAACATTTAAAAATATGTGGCTTTTTTAAAACCGTGCGTTTCTCGGAGAGCACCCTGTATAACAGTGAATATACATATTTTATTTAAATAATCATTTAAAACGGATAATCAGTGATGAGTTATTTTGCTACTTCTAAACCAAGAAGATCCAAATGAAAAGTCGAATCACGTCTTTCAAAACAGGAAGACTCATCAGAAGCCCTCTATGAAAACTAATACAGGATCTTTCATTTAAAATTAAAAAGATGATAGCTAGGTCGGGTAGAAGTGGCATCATTTTAAAATTATTTAAAGACGACAAAATCACGTGCAAAATTTGAATTAATTCTGATATTACAATTTTCATTCACCGTCTATTTTGGAACTCCCGGTATATAATAATCTTTTTTAAAAGACGTTACCTTCGAAATGTATAGTATTCCTTTGTGTATAAAAAAAAAGGAAGTTACAAATCAAATTTTTGTATTAAAGCATAATACCACATGGTAAACAATTCAGAGTGATAGACAATTTATCGGATATGATTTTGAAATTCTGAATATACATATTTTTTCTCTCTTAGTTTGACAATTGCTAATGGGCATGTACTATGTCTCTACTGTAAAGCTATATAAATTAAAAGCTTACAATTCCTGTCATGCACAGAGCTGCATTAGGTCCGAGGATCTCTCTACATTGAAAATTACCATCATACATGACACCAGGAAGAATATCGACGATTGTGAAACTATGCTCGGTCGGGGCGTCATACATACATTTTCCAAAACCTGAACTAAACTACAACGGTTTACTGGAACAATCCGTTTCATTACTTGTTAATACTTACTCGACGAACAATTGCAAGAATTTATTACTGCACGGCGACCAACCCGCTGTGTGTATGCTAACAGACGGATCCATGACCGTCGTGAGATTACCTGTAATCGTAGAATTGCATCCGGAATCCTCAGGGGTGTCGTGAAGTATGGCCAACCTGCGAAATGATGAATATTTTAGAGATTATCCTTTGTTTTGAGAAAGATGCATTGCCCCAAATATAATGTTTCAAACGTGTGTACAACTGAGTGAACTGAACGAGTATTGTTCATTTGGAAGCTGACGGCGCAGAAAATCAACGATCCCATCGACCGACAGATTTGAGGGTCAGCAGAAAAAAAGGAAAAACAAATCTCCGAGTGAGCACGAGAATAGATTCTATGAGGGCATTTCAACTGAAACGTATTTTTTAGCCTTTTTTTTATTGTATGTAATATACAGTCTGTGCAGTAATTAAGTAAGTACACGGAAGATAAAGTATATTAACAGTATATACAGTTGTACCCGGATGGACTGAACAACAGGGAAGTTTTTTTATTTAGGCGTTTACGCAAAAATGTCGTTCATTATAAAATTTTTGCCTCTCTCAAAACCACCAACATACAAAAATTTAAGCAATGTTCATGTTTTTCGTTTAATCATAGTAGGCGCTTTCCTTTTAGTAGAGATCTGAGGTGAGCTAAAGTGATGTGAGTGTCTCTGCTCACTTGAAGTGAGGAAGGTTCTGACCAACCTCACTTCGTCTCAGTCAGCTGATTACAAAAGGAACGCGTCAAAATATAATCTCAGCTAAACCGAGGTGATATTATCTGAGATTTATGTCAAAAGGAAAGCGCCTATTATCTTGTTATCTGCCATGACAACTTAATATGTAAGTCAAGTTACTTGACATCTGTCATTTTCATTACGTATTTGTGAATCTTTAATGAGAGTTACTTAATAGTAATGCTAACTTTAGAACAAAGAGTTTACCTCGTTCAATGTTATGGAACTGGTGAGGTTTCTTACAACTTTGCAATTCAAAAATTTCAACAAAAACGTATTAATGTTCACGTGTGCGTTAATGCTTTACGAAATTTGATAGAAAAATTTGAAAGAACAGGTAGTGTACATGACATCAAGAAATGAAAAAGAATTCACGATGAAGATGGTGCTGCTACAATATTGATTCTAGATTCTGTAGATACATATCCGAAATTATCCTTAAGAAAATGGTCTGCACAGTTAATTAACAAATCACATTTACAGAGAATTTTTAAATAAAACAAAATTAAACCTTATAAACCGATTTTTGTACATGAATTGAGAAATGGTGATGATGCATTGTGTTTAGACTTTTGCTTATGGGTAGGAGAAAATCATTTTGTAAATCGTAATTTCTGAAAAACATTATTTTTTCGTACGAATAGACATTTACAACCAATGGTGTAACTGCAAAGCAAAACTGTAGATCTTGTTCGAGAGAAAATCTTAATTTCAAAATTACAACTAGAAGTCAGTATTACAAAAAGGTGAATGTGTGGTCTGGTGTTATATATGGAAAAATCATCGGTACGTATTTTTTTAATGAAAATGTGAATCATATGTATTTTGAATTGCTTCAAAATTCGTTAATGCCTGAATACATGAATCTCAATTGGAAAGTGTATTTTTTCAACAAGATGGGTGCTCGGCTCACTCAACAGTGCTGGTTAGAAATTATCTGCAAGAACATTCTGGAAACAGATGGATAAGTCATTACGGACCTGTTAATTGGCCGGCTCGTTCCTCTGATTTAAGCCCATTGGATTTCTTTTTATGGGGATATGTTAAACAGCATGTTTAAATACTAATTCAGATAACATATCGAAATTTTAAAACAAAAAATTTCTGAAGCGGTCAATTCTGTCACTGAAGATATGATCCACAATATTTATAAAGAATTTGTACGTAGAACTGAAAAGTGTATAGAGGTTGGAGGATACCACGTTGAATAAAATAAAAAAAACTCCTTTAATTCAAGTGTGTTTTTGTAATTTTCTCAGTTGCTAAAAATAATATTTAGATTATTGTTTCAGAATTGGTGGTTTTGACACACGCAAAAATTTTATAAAGAATGACATTTTTGTGTAAAGGCCCAAATAGTTTTTTCCCTATTGATCAATCTATCCGGGGGCAGATTGTATACCGATAGGTCCAGCTCGGAACGGGCCCATAGTCAGCACACATAGCATTACGTACATACGTATATTGTTGCCTATGTATGGCCCGTTCCGAGCTGGACCTATCGGTATACATATTACATACTAAAGTTTAGTACGAATAAATACACTAATCAACAAATTGCTACTTTTGGTTTTGCTATGAAATTACATACTATTTTTTATAGAAAACACAGAAACACTTATTTTAATAAAAAGATCTAATGTAATTTGGAATTTAATGAAAAATTTTTTCTGTTTATAACATAATTTCGCCCAAATATGCTAATGTACTACATATAGCACACAGAGTTATCCCCATATTTTTAGATATAAAAATGAGTGATTCAGATATCCCGCTAAAATCCGGAACTCTAGCTTAAAATGTATTAGACGATTTGACACGACATGTAACTCTTAAGAGTGTAGTAATTTATCAACCATTTTAATTTTATCATTTATTTAAAAAGACAAAGATTATATTAATAAAATGATTGTACAAAACTAACTTTTTGGATCAATATGTAAAATCTACTGGAAATTAGGATTGAATGCGATTTTAACGAAATCTATATTGGTAAACCCAAGCATATCAATATTTCAGAAAATTTTCTTTTCAAATTGCGTATGTAGGTAACATATACAGTTAAATTCAAGGTGGATGTTCTTAATATCCTGAATTACAGTCAATGTTGGAAGAACTGTATTATTTTTAATTAACGATAGAACTGTTTTATGTTTTTTTTACTACTTTGGTTAAAATGTTTTGCTGTGCCTCTTTCCATTATACCAATCGAAGCAGTAATAAGAGTGCAAGGTAATTGGAAACGGGAAGAGTAATGTTATAAATACAAGTAGGTACATACAGCTATAATTTGATGTGTATAAATCTTTTATCTTAACATTCTAATTTCATGATTCTAGGTTTCCAAAAAAAATCTATCAGAAGAAATCTGAGGATAAAGTCATAGGTCCAATTTCCAAATGAAAGTAGTAGACTTTCTTCTGAGCATTATGAGGAGGATTGGCATTATAATTATATTATTATTATACACTTTAGGAAATGTGCTATTGAAATACGAAATTTTGAATTAAGTATATGTGTTATCAACTATTTGGACCAGAGCAAGAATAAATCAAACCTTTCATTAAGATGTCCTTAAGAACTTGCGGGAAAAGTTTTGCTAAATATTAAAGAAAATCATTTAGCAGGAAGCTCCATAATTTAATCGAACAGGTGTAAACACAATGCAGAGGTTTATTTGATTTATATGAAAACCTTCTATAGGTGATTATGTAATGCTCGCACGTCCATTTGGGTTATATACAAACCAATACCGCATTGTTATGCGATAAATACTGAGGCTTGCCTCGCCTTAGAAAACTTCGGCGATCCATAGCTACAGAGATACTCGAAACTTACAAACGAACAACCAAAAGAGGACCATCAAAATATCCTCAAAGTCTGCATGAATTTTCTCGCGGCGACAAGTTAGATCATCTAGTCCTATACAATGAAAATCAGCGGCGATGTGCCGTATGCCAAAGAAAAGCCAATTTTGTGTGCAAAAAATGTGATGTTGGATTGCACCCCAAATACTGTTTTATAAGATACCATACTCTGTAAGTTTTATTCGTTTTAATAAAAAATTAAACATAACTGTTCATTATTTTTTCTTCTCAAGTAGTAAGCCATAACCCTACTGTCCTTTTAAAAGGACAGCATGTTTTAGCCTGTTGAAACCTTCGACAGTTTTCTAAAACGAATTTTCTAGTCTCGTTTATTGTTCTTTTTAATAATTACAAGAAAACATTATGTATTTCCACCAAAAATAGTTTCAGGGCTAAATGGGTTAATTACATTTCATCATACTCACTAAATTACAATTGCATCTATCCATGATCATATGATTATAAAATATTCACAATGTTTTATTGGTTGTGTATATATCTAAAATTCTTTAATGCATTATTTTTGAAAGGCAATGAAGGCTATAAAATAAATAACCTTGTTAATTCAACTCAAACAATAGTCATTTATTTATATTATTAATTTTATATTATGTTCTGAATACCAAGACGTGGAAACCCAAATTATTTATCAATTTTCTGTTGATCGAACCTCTTACATATATACGTACAAAAATATAAAATAAATACTGACGTGTGTGCTATTTCGTGGGCGATGACATAGCCCAAACGAAGCCCGCTATCCTCGCAGACCGCCGCTTGATTGTGGGGATCGCACATACCGCCTATCTTGGATGCCCCCAGTAGACCGCAGCTGTTGTCGTTCCCACAAATATCTATCCTGCAGGAAGTGAGAGTATTAATGAAAATCTGTACGGCTTTGTTTCGGATATCAGTGTGCGTGTGTTGGGTTTTTAAATTTCGCTACGGCTTCCTCCATTATTAACAGATGATACAACACGAACAAAGAAAGAGTGAAAAACTCTCTTTTACGATGCTGTAATACAAGTTTATGAGATATTCCACAATTAACAAAGATAGCAAACACATTTGTCAACTGAATTTTGAGATTTAAAGCTTTGTTTCGTAAATCTCGCCGGAAAAACGAGAATTTAGTGTGTTGTTAGTTAGATAAAGGTATATAGAAAAAAATGAATTTTTGATATAAAACCTATATCTTGTGTGAAAGAAATAATTCGTTTAGACACAGGTTTAATATTTTTATCTATAACCATGCACATGATGATGACATTTCTGACTTTTTAAAAGTTTGGAAGTGTGACTTTTACCTGCAGCCCTCATTTCCCAATCTCAATTTGGATAAAATGATTGTTCATTTTTAATTTTAAAAACTTATTTATTAAAACTAGTTGTTATAATAGGTGCCTCAAAATAAAATTCGATTTTGATTTTTGTGCCTAGACGAAACTGTCAGTGTGTCAGATTATCTTTACTGCCACAATTCGAATTATCGTCTTGTGGAATTTTTTTCCCAATGGAATACTTTAGTGGTGAACAGTATGCTTGTTAAGTAAGAGCATTCTACGAAAATGCTCATTTTTACTTGCAAGGCCAGAGAGCGTCTCGAAATCACGACAATTTGCGCTATGCTCATGAAGTTCTATTTGCTACTTTAATTAAGCAATGGATACGTACATTTCAAGCAAGTAGTTCTACAGTTTGTTCTAAGCCCCGTGGTCGCAGAAAATCTGTTAGAATGAAATCAACATCAAAGATGTAAGTGCTGCTGTACCAAAATCCACATCGAGTGGTAAGAAAACATGCGTTTGCTTTACATTTAAACCAGTGTAGTGTCCAAAGTTTTGAAAAAGGATTTGCATTAGCATCCTTATAAGATCCAGACGGTTCAATTTTTGAAAAATGATGATCACTGTAGACATCTTAATTTCACTACTTTGATGCAGGAGTTCAATGGTTTTGATAATATTCTTTTTAGTAACACAGCACATTTTCTTTTAGACTGGTACGTGAACAAACAGAATTGTCGGCACTGGTCTGCGGCAAACCCAAGAAAAAAACATGCAGCCGCTTTGCTTACTCCAAAAGTAACGTCTTCAAGATGCATTATTGGTCCGTATTTTTCTGAGAATAATCATGTAGGTCCAGTATTACAAGCATTTGAAGGGCTTGATTATCGCACATAGAATGAAGTTTTAGAGTCATGCTTTTCCATGAAAAATTAATTTCGCGTAGAGGTAACATTGACTGCCCTGCAAGAAGCTTTGATTTGACATCACTAAATTTCTTCTTGTGGGGATACGTTAAATGTAAGGTATATGAGAAGCCTCAGGTAAATGAACGTAAAGACCGAATGCGGAAACAAATTACCGATATCCCTGTACCACTGTGCCAACGAGTTATTCTAAGAGCACGACTTTGTTAAATGAGTGCATAAAACGTCAAAGGCAACATTTCGACTACATTGTCTTTAAGGTTTAATTTTCAGATACAAATAATTATATTTGTAAGTAGAATTTATTAAAACGTTCAGTTATTTTATTCTTAAGAAAATCTGCGTGCTGAATTAACTAGGTTGTAATTGAAATAATTTACATACATACAGGTTCTTAATAAATTAAGAAAACATAAAAATGTTTCAAGAGAGAAACACTATTAGCTTGCACTTTAATTGTGTAATCACAAGATGTCAATCAATTAAGATTGTCCTCAAAAATATTCCACATGGTGGCCTCTAGCTTCCATACATATCTCAGTCTTTTTAATAAATTCGCCATAGGCTTTGTATGCTTCCTGTTTTCATGTTTTGAGAATTTCTCTATCATAAAGCAGGTCGTCTCTACAAACATTTTGCTTCAAATACCTCAAGGTGTAAGGTCATGCGATCTAGTATGAAAATTGATTGTTTCAATTTTTCCATCAGTCGTTCTTCGAAATGATCTGTCCACCAATGCTGTTTCAAAAGCGTCGAATCAGGAGGGCAGGTCACCCGTTTTATTGCAAGAAAAGGTTACGATGCATTTCTAGCGGTAGCCTCTCCAGAAACACTAATAGATCAGTTTCCAAAAGACACATAACTATTTTGATTTAAATTTCCATCAGTAAAATATGGATGAACGATCTGATCTTAAAAAAGCCGCTCCAAACATTCACTTTTTTATAACATTGATTTGGTTCTGGAATGACGTAGTTTGGATTTTGAAAAGCTCAATAGCGACGGTTTTGTTATAACATGTGACCATTGGTGAGAAGGTCGCTTCATCTGTAAAATAGATCTTGCTGTCAAAACTTCTATCTACGAGGTAATTCTTCCCAATCCATAACGAAAAGTGAAATCGCTACTCTATAGCTCCTATTTCAAGTGTATATCGGAGGTTTGGTCACAAGACCGAACTTTGTTTTCTTTATTAATTCTTTCCAAATATAAGTATACAGTAAACTCTAAACTTCACGATAATGGTATTTCTCTCTTGAAGCACTTTCATATTTCCTTAGTTTCTTAAGACCCGGTATATCAAGTGTAATTTATTTTAATAGAAACTAGACTTTCTTTGATAACTTCATCCAGGGTGCATACTGTATATTGTTCAAATTAATTTGCAAATTAATAAAATAAAATGAATAGAATTAATACATATAATAAATTATTTGTGAATATATTTCCTCTCAGGACGCAATCTTAGATATATTATTCAAAAAAACATGACAACAATAACTCGAAAAAATGTGAATACTAAACTAGTTTCAATAATAATAGTACATAAGATACTTAAATTTTGAATTTCAATTTATAATTGAGGGAAATTAACATTGCAGCCAAACATGCAGGCTAGTAATAGAAACTTGTTAATAAAAATATGACATTACAAAAATGAGAAGCTGTGACGGCAGTTAACAATAGATTTCTTCTTTCCACAATTCTGTTACATAAAATTAAAATATCTTTTAAATTATATCAACAAATCCACAATGTTCAAAATAATGTCTTTCTTATATGTGTTTTTGTTAAGTTGTGTATCCTTTCAACTTATATGATCTCGTATATTTAATATATTTATAAATGCTAACCAACATTAGAAAATTTTGTATAAATAAAACAAAAGCCGGATAAAACCAACCTAGTCAATAGAATTGCGACGTCGTGATGGTTAGGGTGGGTATCTTCTTTTGGGTTAATTGTATTTTGCCATTCACGAAAATAATCCAGTGTTTTCGCAGCATCTCTGTTAATGGCCATGTTCATCTGTGGAAAAAATTAAATACTTTATTATAATCAGCCTTGCTAATTGAATTAATCCTATTTCTGGAAATGAAATGTAAAGCTGCTCTCCGTGCTTAATTTCCGCAATTTTAAAGTACAAAGCAAGACATATATTGATTAAAAATAATGTAGATCGATTATATTTAAATTGAACACATAGAAGATTCTAAAACTCAATGTTCAAGTTATTACAATTTTGCATTTTCATAAATCTTTCGAATTATGCTATACATATTTTACTCTCTTGTTTATATTTCTTAATTTTTGAGTGCGTGTTTTTTATTTTTATAATAATTACAAACAATAGTCGGCATACATTATTTAGTCTTTATTTATCATAATAATATAAATTACGTGACACTTTGTTACAAGGTAAAAGTATAGGAAATGAGCAAGCCACCACATACACAGGGAGAGTCATCTTCCTGGGAAGGCAGATTGTGGCTTTATGAGAAAAGATATTTCGAAGCTCTTTTTTCCCTTTAATAGCAACTCATTAGGAATATCCTCTAAAGTTGTTTTGTATTATACAGAGAGTGTTCTAAAACTTGGTGGCTGACCATTGTTACAGTTTTTTAAATGGCACCTGCTGTGCATTATTACATTCACAAATTCCCCCTACAATTATTATCCTAAAAGTAAGAGGTAGTAGAAGCCTAAAATTTAAAGTTACGATTTATGACCATTTTCCTGAAAAATTCTATGTTTCTAGAAAACTTCATTTCTGGAAACCTATGTACTAGATGGACACAATTGTTGTTAATGCTGTTCACAGTAAAAGATCTTAATACCAGCATATTTTATTTTTTTAAATGACTACTTACATGTGCAGAAAAGTGGATAAAATTGCATTACATATTTTTGCCTAAAAGTCATTTTCGTTCAAATAGAACAGCCTGTATATCAGTTTATTTTTCAATTACTTACTAAAATTTGCAAGAAAAACATGTAAGATGTTTTTACTTCAAAAGTGAACTTTTCTGAGCTATTGTCATTCTTTAATATAATTCTGCCCTCTGTAAGTTTTTTACTTGAATACGGTATTTTTGTACTGGAGGAATGTCAAAGAAATTTTTTATTAGCCCAAAGAGTTTACCAGCAGAGGATTTGGACAGATATTCCAGAACAGATGCCTTCAGAAGAGTATAGAGTGGATATGGTACTACTGGTAGTTTTGCTTATTCAAAACCATGGAAACCTAAATATGTAATAAGTGATGAATATCGTTGCAAATTCTCATGGAAACAACAGAAAATCCTCACGGCAGTACCCCACAAATAAGTCGTTTGCTAGATATTACCTAGACCGTCGCCGTAAGGACCTTAAAATAAAATAAATGTTATCCGTAATGAAAACATTCAAACGAGTTCGCACCCATCATTTTAAAGATATAAGGGAGTGTCAATAACTAAAATTAATGCAAAAGCAGTGTTATTAACCGATGAATCTGCTTTCCATAGTACCGGAATTTTCATTATTATTCAAATGAAAACCCTTACTTTACTAATAAATATATCTCAGCATAAGTGGAGCATAGTGTATGAAGAGGCACCTTGGTGATCCAATAAGAGGCCCGCATTTCTTTAATAGTAGTGTTAACGGACAAGCTTATGGGTAATTTCTATCAAGCAATTTATTGGAATTATTAGAAGAAGTTCCGCTATATTTTCGAAGAGATGTGAATTCAATAAGACGGCGAACGGACACATTATAGGCTACAACCACGAAGTATTAGCTCGTGGAGGCCCTATTCACTAGCCTTCCAGATCTTCGGATATCACAAAATTAGTTCTTTTATAGAGATACGTAAAAAAGCACATACATTATACCTGTAACCACAACGAAAGATATGCGGGAATATATCCCACAAATATTTAGAAATATAAATAATCAACAACTTATTAATTTTTTTGTTTTTAGAATGTGTTCATTGTGCCATATCCTAAATATTTTATGAAATATATTGCTTGTATAGAGTGTACTGTAAATAAGATAAACCGTTTTTTTTGTCATTTAGCGTCATATTCAATTAAAAAATAAAGTTATATATATATATAAAGTTATATCCAGTGTCGTCAAAAGGTGGCGTACCAATATCAAAAATAATAATGATTACTATTTTTGATACTGGTACACCACATATTGCGTAATAATATACAATGTGCAAGCGGTCTACCTGCGGATGAATATACTAGACAAGCTGGTCGACTATAAGTGGGAGAATAAGAGGGTAGCCTCTGTTACTAACATTAGAGCTACGTTAAAGTCAACATCGCAGAAATCGTTACTGTGTTAGTCCGTAAAAATTGCTACTGTTACTCTTAATAACAAATTCTTTAACCAAGAATAAAGTCATTTACTTTACTGCTTTAGAGAAGATGGAAATAATATTAATCGATAAAAAATCACTACCTGGATAATTTATAAGTAGAAACTTGTTGAAGCATCAAATAATCGCAGTAAACAATTTTAGTAACGGATTTCATCACACCTTGCCAAACTGTATGAGTAAATAAAAGAAATGATCATTAATTCTAAAAACTTAAACATAATAATTTGGCGCGTAATTGTTCTAAATTAGATGGACGAAACGCGATTTAAAAATGCACTAGTCGACTAGAGATCAAGCGTGAACAAAATTCAAATGAAATGCGCAAGTACAGGTGATATCCTAAACGCGAGTCAGTGAAGCCTAACTACACTCGACCAATAGAACAGTTTGTATATTGCTTTTTCGTACTAATGCATACAAACTCTTAGTGTCGTCGTTTTATCACACAGTAAATGCTTCCGCAGCTCATCGGCAAGCACTTGGTATATATATCACTGCGTTACGCCAAATATCGTGAATCTCAAGAATGAAATGTTCCTTGTCAAAAATGTTCCATGTTTATAAGAAAGGTTTTTTTGGATTGTGAAAAGAAGTATGATATATTACAGGCTAGAGAGCGTTATCTTAACAATAAGTTTTTTATGGCAACCGATAGTAAAACCAAGGCTGCGTGGCGTATTATTAACGATAAAAGAGGTAACTATGCGAAACAGTTGACTTTCCCTGATTTACCTATTGGCAAATCAGCTTTATGTGAACGGTTTAATCAGAATTTTGTGTCATCATCTGGAAAACTAATATCTTCCAATTATAAAGATGATAGTGTTTCCTTCGGTGCGATTGATAGATTGGTGATACCAGGTTCTTAATCATTTTCTATGTTTCCTGTGGGTAAGGGCGATATTATGAAGCAATTTTTAAGCTAAGTTCTAGTATGGCTTCTGGTGAAGACTCCGAATCATCGGTTCTTTAAAAAAAAACAGTTTCTTTTATAACGGGTGTACTGGCTTACCTAATAAATATTTCCTTAGAGAATGGTATATTTTCGTCAAAGTTAAAACGTGCTACTGTATACCTGATTTCAAGAAGGGCAATCCAAATAATATTAACAATTACCATCCCATGAGTATACTATCCGTTATCTCCAAGGTGTAGGAATTTATTGTAAATAAAATATATGGCTTTTTCGCAGGTAAATCAATCCTGCTATGTATTCTAATAGACTTGTCTAAAGCGTTTTATTGTGTTGACGATTTAATATTACAGCATAAGCTTAATAGGTACGGCGTAAATGGTGTCTGTTTGAAGTGGTTCGAATCATATTTCGGCGGGAATCATATTTCGGCGGGAATTTTTCTAGTAGCACTGATGTTCGTATGGGTGTTCCATAGGGCCCTGTCCTCAGGCCAACGTTATTTTTAATTTTTGTCAATTACTTCCCTAACTGCCTAACTGGTACTGTTAAGGTGATGCTGTATGCCGATAAGAGAAGTTTAGTGGTTTCATCGAACAATGTTTATAATGTCACTAGTGCTACTGATGTGGCCATATCTGAAGTGGGTCAAATTTAATAGGATAGTCGTGAATATCGCAGAAACACAGTGTATGCTTTTTTTTATAACAAGAGAAAGTTTAACATCTCAAAGTTTATCATGGCTAACTCAGACATTAATTTGGTTGGCAGTTGTAGGTTGCTCGGTGTCATTGTCTATGAAGGTTTAAAGTGGTCGGAACACATAGACGAGTTATGTTCCAAACTCGCCAAATCGTGCAAAGCTCTGTTTCAAAAGGGCAAGTCTTGTAATTTATCCACATTAAATAGTTTTTACTATTCAGACTTCATTTCAAGGATGCGTTACGGAATAGTGCATTGGTGGCATGAGTAATGACGTTTCTCGCATTTTAATTTTACAAAAGCGGCTATTAGAACTATTTTTAATCTTCGAAAGGGCAATGTTTGGCCAAATGAAAAGCATGTCCCGTATTACGAGTTTTTAAAAGGAAATTGAAGGACTATCTTGTTCAAATCTGTTATAGTGTACAGGATTTTATTAATTATTTTAAATAACTTTATATTATATTGCATTATATGTGACGTATTTCTTTTACTTTTGTTGTACTTTGCTATATTGTATGATGTATTAAGAAATAAAATGAATTATTATTATTATCATTATTATTACATCTGCAGTAGTTAGAATATGTTAATTCAGTTATCGATAGACCACACCCCTTTGGCGCATTCCTTTTGAATAACAAAGGACGCCTAGATTTTCTCATAGACATCTTTATATGAAGAGACGATATGCGGGGGGTCTGGAGCTCATTGAGCACTGTAGCAAGCACGTCGTACACTGATGAAGTCATAGTATACTGAAACACGTATCTGTGCGTTGGTTGCTGTAATGCCGGCTCTCTCTCTAGGGTAAACTGTAAATCCATTTCATGCATGCATATATGAATTTTTAATTCATATATATTATATGCGTATAGTTTCCGTTATCTATTGGAAATTTGCCAAGTACTCAATATAATTGTTCAAGAATATATATAAGATTCACATCAACTTTACGAGTGGAAAAGCATCGGTTGCTCGACCTTACTGCAAAATTTGTCGATATTTGTAGTATTTATTTCATGTGGAAAATAGTTGTGGAATTTCTGTTTTCAATAGTTAGTACCTAGCTCTGTTATTTTAAGACGATGGTGTAGAGTTAATAATGCATCTTTGAGTTTTGTGCCATATCAGCAACAGGAGGTACACAAATTTTAAGAAAGAAGGATCTTTCTTTGTGTTATCGACTTCATTCGTATGGAGTATCCGCCTAAGTTTATTACAATATACACCTTGTATATGGACCGCATAAATTATATTGAGGTAGAAAGTGAGGTAATAAAATTCATTATTTTCATGTTAGTTATTTAGAGAAACACAGCGTATTGTGGAGTTTTTACGACTTATCTGTTGTATAAGAAGAAGGAGGGTTCTTTGTTTAAATTTAAACCCTTCCAACAATATCTTTTAAACGTTATATGTTACGCTGAACGCATAGTTTTATTACTGAGCTTACATTACTTTTATAGCTCTCCTCTATTAAAATTTTCATATGACCCTATCTCAAAGAGCTTTGTTATAGCGACATGTTTTAATGACAGAAAGACTTTCATGTACGATTTTAGTTGACATTAATGTCTAGAATAAAATGTGGGCGCAATTCCAGATCATTTGTGAGGATAACATAAATCATCATAACAATTAATAACGCACGAGATAGGAGATTATTTCGGCCCTTTATTGAGATAAACTTTGAAAGTTTCAGGGGCGAAAGAAATGTGCTACTACAAAATGGCAGAGTTTAAGAATGGTGATAAACTTACCTCGTGATCTTCTTGCTCCAGTCTAATCAATCTAACGATTGCCAAATTAATGTTGGTTCCCAGAGAGGCATCGTGGAATAAGTCGTGAGCCTGAAAGAAGTTATGAAATAGAGCGTCGTAAAAAATATATGACCGAACAACTTCCGGCATTCATACTCTTATAAATACGAAAACTTGTATCCTCTACTTATAGAACCTACTTTTGCAATTGGAGAAGTGTAATCCTTTTCCATTTCAAACACCATAAAGAGATATCTTTCTGGATATATTCACATTTTAAATGTTATAAACATATCTATCTGTACTGCAATTAAAATTCAATATATATTTGAATCATTCTGGCAATCTTCACGGCCTAAGTACAAACTAAAGAGAACTAGTCAATGCCACTACAAATTCTCATCGACCGGAACTAATTAATTAATATTTCAGGATATCTAATAAAGTACTTTTACATGAAATCCAGTCACAAATTAAATATTATACAGGGTGGTTCACCGGGAACTGAATCAATCGATTGCGGAAAAACTGTACATAGGAATGATCTGAAACTTTAACACTATACTAAAGTCGATGGGGGCCATTCGCTTAAATTATTTTCAAGATGGCGGCACTCCGGACTATACCGGAAGTAGGCACCAACTTCCTAATTTTAAATAGAATACCCTGTATATTGCCAGGTTTTTAGATTCTATATGAAATTCTAAATATATTTCATGTATAATGTCATATATCTAAGTTTAACCCTTTTTGACTTATTGCAATTCTTATGTTAAATTTGACGTTTGCCAGCAGGAAATCAGTAGCACTTTTTCCATATAAAGATGAATTAATTATTTAATTTGAAATAAACTTTTTCAAATAGATGGCCTAATTAATACTATTTGTATAAAATTGTTAAAATTATTAATATAGAGTGTGCGAGTTATACGCCTGAAAACGAATTTGGAGAAATGGCCAAAAGACATTTTTTTTAAATGGGAAGCGGAAACTTTATTAATTTTATCATATTCTGCATTAAAAATAAGGATCACTTTGTATAAATATGTCTATTATAAAAATTGGTAGTTTTCGAAATATTGTCAAATCAGTATTTTTATCTTCTACAATAGTATGTATTATTCTCTTTTCAGTAGTTAGTCATGACAGTTTTACAAAATTATAAATTGTTATTAGTTGAAGAAGAGTCATGTGCCTCATCATAATTACAATAAGTCATGCCGTGGCGCTTAAATTATACAAAATAATAATAATAATAATAATATTTATTGTGTTTATGTGACCATAAACGTGGTATAGAACAAGTCAATAATATAACTATAAGTATAAAAATTAAATAATTCAAACATTTTGTCTCGGTCACTTTTCGGTATGCGATACGTCATTATTTCGTTTATATATAAAAAAAACAACACAATAGTTGTACATATAAAAAAAAACTAGAATTACAGTTTGAATACATGGAGGAGTTATTGAGGCACTCATCCAAAGAGTAGTAACCTCTTAAAAGCAAACGTTTTTTAATATAATTTCTAAACTTTCTGTATGACATCACTATTTGTTTATGCTCATCTACTGAATGTAGAAAATAAAAATGTCAAATGAAAATATCAAAAACGAATGAAAATTATATACAGGCTGTCCAGAAACTCTCCTGGCAAATGAAGACCGGAGATTCCTCAGATAATTTTAAGACAATTTAACCCAATTCACCTTAGTCCGAAAATGCTTCCTAAGGGAGCTAGAGCCCTTTGAATATGACGCCTTGTAATTAGTTTTTTTTAGTAGCTCCCGAACGCTTCTATTTAGAAAAACAAACACTGGTATGCTTATTTATGCTCCAGAGATGAATCGATTCCATCAATTGAGAATTTCTAGTACCGGTCATAGGCGTCCGTTTTGGGTAGGTTAACGGTTATTTTAACGCATAACTTTTTGTCTTTAACTTTTAAGCATTTGTGACACTAGATTATTAAATTTTCAGGTATTCTAGTACTAAAAGGTACTCTTACTTTAAGTCGGTAGGATACACCGTTTTCTAGAAAAATCGATTTGAAAATTTTTCGTCATTAAAATTCAATTTATTATTTTTTTTCGGGAGATATTAAAAAAAAATAATTACAAGGCGCCATATTCAAAGAGCTCTAGCTCCCTTAGGAAGCATTTTCGGACTAGGGTGAATTGGGTTAAATTGTCTTAAAATTATCTGAGGAATCTCCGGTCTTCGTTTGTCAGGAGAGTTTCTGGACACCTGTATATAATTTTCATGCGTTTTTGATATTTTCATTTGACATGTAAACATTTTTATTTTCTATATTCAGTAGATGATCATATATATTGATGTACAGTTTTAATTCATTTGCAGCTCATTACAATATTATGATATCATTAACTATTTGAGAAAATTGGCAATATTTTGCTGCTGCTTCAGTGACAAATTATATTACTAAAGTTAAAAAGAAGGAGTAGTATAGGAGTGTCATTCTAATTAATGTATACTTAGTATACTTCCGGTTCGAATTCAAACATTTTCTTTATACAAAAATTATTCCAAATCGAGCCATAAATACTCTCATAATTACAATATATCTGTAAAGAATGCATACCTTGCGAGATATTCGCAAAACACTGCTGATCGATAAAAGTTGTTACTGCCCATCAGAAATCTGATTTTTTTATATACAAAATTTTTCAAACTCGAGCTCTAAATACTTTTATATCCTAGATAAATCTGTGATGAATGCATAATTTGCGAGATATTTGCAAAATACTGTTTTTCGATAAAACAAAAATCCTAAGTACTTCCGGTAGGAACATTTTTATAAAATCTTCCTAAATTCTTCTTTCCTTTTCAGTACTTTTTTATTCTTTAGAAATAAAGTATTGTTATTAAAATTAATGTAAATACCATTATGAATTCCAAATAACAAAATTAGAAACAGGCAAAATCAAAGTAACGGAGCTATTGCAATATTAAACAAAACAAAAAATCAATATTACAAGATTTGTGACAAAATAATAGTATTATTAATTTATTAGGAAATAGCATTCAATGAGTTTTCGGTTATAATAACAGACAATATATTTTATTCTAATGTAATAATCTTATATCATAATTATGCTAAATTATGTTATTATTCAAACGTAAATGACAGAGCAACCGTTTTCTATGTATTTAATCACTAATTTGCTCTGCAAAAATATATACTTTTTTAAAAAATTAATATCCCACTAAAAGTTTGCTCATTCCTTCTTATTTTAAAATTACGTGGTGTTAACGATTTTATGAGATGAAAATTAGCAGCGTGACATTCTTATTTGTCGGCTTCTACAAGTTGTTCCTGTTAATTAATTCCGCCGATTCAAAGAAAGAAGTTTTGGAAAGTTCTGAATTACGGAAAGTCTCATCTCATTCCTTTTCTACTCTCCCACGCTAATGCCGGTAAATATTTTCGATTAAATAGAACAATGATAAACTTGTAAATGTGGCTGAATAGGAAACAAGAAGAGTGCAATTTTGTCAGAAGATTTTTATGCTCACAACTATTTTACAAGAAATAGTAGAAAACACTTTTAAGTACATTTATCTCGAGAGATAATTTTTATTAGCTCCACAAAACTTTAGCTGTTATTTACTTGATATTGATTTTATTTATTAATTCTATTTCAGGAAGAATAATGCAAAACCTAGGCGTAGAGTTAATAGTGCAGTACAGAAAAACGACCTTTTGGTCCTCGTGAAGAGTTTAAACTCAGTTGCAATCACTGTCAATATCCAGAATAGTGGTAAAGGTGAAACTTAGTGCAATTTAATAAGATCATTTATACTTATAGAGTCATACAACACCCACGCCCTTTTTTTACTTGCATTCAATGGGCGTGACACTATTTATGTCCCTTATCTGCAGGGAAAGCAAATTTAACCAGCATCCTTCAAAAATTACTACATCAGACAATTTGTGGCACTTTTTCTGCTGTCAAATTTTTGTCATGTGACCATAGTCAAAATTATCGATAACTACTTTGTGATTCTTTACGGCGGTGATGTAAAGGATACTAGCTTTCGCTATCAATTCTTCACAAAATCTAAAACCAACACAAAGGTGCACCTTGATCGTTTGCCTCAAACGTAGGACGAAACTGTTAACATTCTGAAAAAGCTTACTTTTAAGTTCGGAAGTGATTTGGAGCTAATAAAAAAACCTGGAGAATGTAGGTGCCAACTTGACAATTATAACCTTATCCCAATTATTAACACCACGGATCATAGTCTTTAGAACCTACTACGCTTGGTAACTTGTATATGCAGAAAGATGCAGTGGAAGATACAGCTTTCGCAAAGCTTGATTAAAATACAGAGGATTATGTAATTTTTTCTGCGTTCCATAAATTCATTTTTACGATTCCGACGTAGAACTCTTAAGGAAGTATCTACACCTACTTAGGGATTACCGAAGAGTTCTCGAAGACAAGAATGTCGAAATATGTTAACCTAATTATGTAGCACATTATTTTTGTAAGATGTAAGTATTAATTATCGTAATTACATATTCTTGTAATAAAATAGAAGGTGTGAATTCATCTTGTTCGAAATGTTGTCATTATGCAATTTTCTATACGACTTTTGGGCCTGCAGTCGTCAGCCTAAAATTTGGGCGGAATAAATTTGCTATAAATTCATTATGCCATTTGGCAAGATAAAGATCAAAGAAAAAATTTGACTTTTTGAAAAAAAATTGCGAATATTGGAAAGTCAGGAAAAACGAAACTCAATTAGAACTTAAATGACAGCAACATTATGCATTATGCATACTTTAGGAAATAATTTGTAAAAATTGATTAAGCGCAAATATGTTACTAATTCCATTTGGGGCACTGTGCTTTTTGGAGCAGTTGATTCGGCTTTTTATTGTCGTATTAAGACCTAAGAAAATATAAATATACGACCTTTTGCAAAGTAGGTTGTATAAATTAATTTGGCTGCAAGATATGCGATTTAAGACGTTGCAAGTGAATATAAGAAATAGCTATTACTGTATTTGATTACTGCCTATCCCCTTCTAGATTTTTTAAAATAATAAAATCAACGAAGCTATTCCAAGGTGTGCTAAATGAATTATAATACTTACCATATTGAAAACTGTTAAAACATAATTCTCGACGTCAATCTGCCTGTGGTATGCCAACATAGTATGATCAACTACAATAAGAGTTTCTATATGAAGTTCTGCTACACATTTATTTAGACTTTCATCGCGCTGATGCCTGGTCGCTCTTTTGGCTATTATTTCCTCGATATTTCCCGTTGTTTCACAATTTATATCGAAATTATCTTCGAGATTATGTAAGTTAACAATATGTGGCGAACCGTCTGCTATGCTGGGAGTTGGTGTTGGTGCAGGTTCTATGAAAAAATAATGCCGCTTTGTTCGTACGTAACCTGTCTTTTAAAAGAAGTGTGATTAGAAAAGCTGTTTATCTCTTAAATATTAATTAAATACTAACCAAACCGTTGCAAGTTGACAGAGCCACTTTTGAGTATTTGTCACCTCTAACAAATCCAGTGTAGTGACACTGCGTATCATTGGCGTAATTTATACTTCTTTCGCTTATAAGTTTTCTGTGATTCTCAACAACCATGCCGGGGCTTACTAAGTGATGGTTTGGCATTAACTCAAGATGATGGTCTGTACCGTGCAGTGGAACTATATAATGTACTGCACTATTTAATGTGTGTCGACCAGGTTTCCCGTGAGATGAACGACTATAGGTGTTTGGCAAATAATGAGATAAAAATTCTCCTCTTCTGTTTACTCGTCTGGGATACACTATATCAACATGCTCCCAGTATTCTGCTGAATCTAACAAATTTACGTAATTGAAATTAAAATAATGTAAGAACAAATCTAATTTTATAAAATCAATGGTTTCACTTCTTAAATATTTATGATATCATAGATTTTATCTTATAAAAGAGACCTGTCAAAATAACATGTACATTTTTTTGTTATAATTATGTGCTAGTAATTTACGTTTGCAGTGCTTAATTACAAAACATGGTATGGTTGAGTCGCTCTCGCAATCGACATGCGCCACTAAATTAAAATGTCGTCAAATTTGAATTGTTGCAAAATTTTGCCTCTCTGTAATAAATAATAATCACAGACTAAACAAACCAGACTGGTAACTAAATCCAAATTTTATCCAGATCACGCCTCCTTGTTTAGCAAATGAAAATATCAATGCTCTGCCATCTTTGTCATTTTAACTGGACGGAAGATGAGATGGCGCTAGCGTCATTTGAATTTTTTTGTTATGTTATGGTTATACCTTAGATTGAAGAAATTTATTCCTTCAATAAATGTCATATGTCATTCCAAACAATATTTCAAGTTTGACCTATTATTGCAATCCTTTCTTGTTGTACATCATATTAAGCATAAGTAAATTTATATTGATCGCGAGTTTATGATTAAATAAGTATAGTGAACTGTGGTGTAATATTAACTCACAGGAATTTATAGCGTTAGAGTGATTTCATATATAATATATTGTAAGTGTAATAAACAGAGATTCCTATCAATAATAGAATCTAAGTATTCGTATTTTTTAAACGTACAAGTTGAGGGTATGTGTGATTTGTCCAATGGTTGTGTGTATTTTTCTATTACATTAATAACATATTATTATTAAATACGCATATTTTAAACATAAGCTCATTTCAAATTTCGCGCCAATATGATGCTAGCGCCATCTTCGTGCCAGTTCATTCATGTGTGACAAGGATAGAAGATCTTGGATTTCTATCATGTAGTTGCTGGTTTGGTTTGTTTTGTCTGTGTAATAATATTCATACACGTTTTGACGGTTGTTATAACTGTCAACAATTCTTGCCTACTAAACAGTATAGCCAAATATTATATAAAATATAGGTGCAAAAGTAGTATTTAATAGCTTTGTTTATAATATGCAATTTGTAACTGGCTTTCATGTAATAGTACTTTGCTAGCAAAATGTATATATCTTGAAATATTAATTAACTAGTTTTACTTTATTGTTCTGAAATCATTCCAGTTGATGGGAATTTCTAGTGATATTGAATTTTCGTCTTTAGTTTGTACTTTGATATGTCGGTTCCCAAAACGACTCAACTATAGGTCTATAAAATCTTTATTTTATTATATGATTGAATAGTTTTGCAACCGAAATGGCTAAAGTACCAACTAAAGACGACGATTCAATGCCACTACAAATTCCCACCGACCGGAATAATTTCAGAAAAAAAAAATTAAACTAATTACCTAATATTTCGGGAAATATAATTTGCACAAGTAAAATTCTACAAATATTTTATTGAATACCTGGCTATTCTGTTTAGTAGGGAAGTCTGGCTGACAAATTCATACAGTTTGGATGACAATTATAAAAAACGTCATAAGGTAATTATGACAACTGTCAAAAGGTGTTTATAATAATATCATTATTATGACAGTTCTGAAATGACTTTTCTAGGTTATAGCTGACAGCTGCAATATTGCAACATATCAAATTTGACACCATCTTAATTTATTACCTCACGTCAGTTGCTAAAGCGATTTAATTATATGTAATATATTATGCTAGGAAAGGTTTTAACCAGTACTTCATGTGTCTCAGCGTGCAACAATCGGTTGAACAGTATTGCAAAACATTACTATTTTATGTTCATAGCACTTTTCAAGCGATTTTATACGTATGTGGATAGAACTTTCTATTATCTTCTCTGACGTCACGTTCTTATTGTTCTATTTCCTCTGTTCTCTATAAGTCAGTTACATATATATTATTGTGATTTATCTAATCACTTCATATAGTATCTCTGTATTTTGAGGTTGTTCTTCTACGTTATTATATGCAATTCGATGTTATTTCGTAGGTTTCTCCTACCTTATAAATCACAACTTTGAAGACAGCATTAAGAACCAGGATCTCTCTGTAGTCGGTATAGTTAATTAGGTTAACATTACCAATATTGGTACTATTTTTTCAAGTTTCCATTTATTGAGTATTCTTTCTTGTTTTTATATTTGTTCAAATAACGTATATTCCGTATTATCTCATTAATTATATCATCAGGGTTTATCGCCTTGTTCTTTTTCAAGCTGCCAATTACTTCTACTATAGTAAATGACTTCATTGAAAATTGTCGCAGACCTTACAATTACAGGCCTTTAGCTAATATTTTGATTATTTTGAGTATCCAGTTTCGTTGACTGCAGTCTGTCAATGGCGTTGGTTGTAGAATGCGTCATTGAATACAATATCTACTTATGTATAGCAGAACATGCCATTCAAAATATACCTTATGTTCACTATTTCCTTTTATTGCACACCAATGTGAAGATGTCATGGACGCACTTTAGATAGTAAATGAAAATGAATATAGGCCATAAATATAGTAGATGTATATAACGTGAAGTTATCGTCAATCTATGTGAAGATAAAATATATCTACCCGTTTGTTAAACCATTGTTGGCCTACAGCTAATAAAGCGTTCTTTGAAGAGAGAATATTTTATAGAAGAAACGTATTCAAAATTGTTATCTGCAGGACATGTAAAGATATAAGTGATATCCTATTCCCAAACTTTTCTTAGATTAAATTTGCCATATTTCTCTAACAATCAATGTCATATTTGAATTTTGTCCAAAAAAGATGTTATATTTCTGTATGGATATTATTAAACCTAGATATGGATAAAACAAGATTAAGCATTGCTCATATGAATATAATATTAATAACCGTCTACTGTCTTTTATGTTAATATCTTGTATTTACATATATATGAAAAGTCTATTTCTCTATACAAAAATATGTAATATTTTACATAAAATACCTTTGTATTACAACAAAGCAATAAAATGAAACGAATTAATAATTTATTTGCAGGAGTATATTCTAGGAGTAGAATATGCGAAAAGTAAATTCATTTGCAATGGAATGGTCGACATGGCTGACAAAATTTACTCACAGAAGACCAAGAATTATTACAATTGAAATACCAGTCTCGGCAATGAATGCATGTGTATAATGCAGAGGTCGATGAAAAAATCGCTTAATTCAGACAGTTTTAAATGGTGACATGCAGTCGTTGCGCGAGTATCTGTTAGAGGCGTAGCATGCAAATGACTCGAGTTTGAAAACTCTGTCGCTGTATTGTACTCAAATCAACATTACTCAGCATTTTATAATTTACCTTTGTATTCTGGAGCGGCATTGCTGCCGGTAGCGCAACAAACGAAGTACAGAGTCGAACAAATCAAAGCTCCGGTTATATAATGGACCATTAGATGGGAGATTGGTTGTTAATCATCGGTTACTTGCAGCACTGAAACGTCTGTCTTCAACAAAACAGTTTATTTTATGACATTTGACCGACATATATACAAACGTAATATATTGACAGTTAAAGATTACTTGATTTATTACTTTTTTAATAATATTCGTTCAATATTTGTTAGGATGGGGGTTTAAGGGAAAACTGTAGTGTATTTTTGATTTTATAAGAGTTTTTAGAAAAACATAAAAGAAAATTATTTAATGTGAAAAATTACTATGTATAATAAGCTTGGAAAATTCACTTAACACACGATCTATGCAGAGGGAAATACATACTGAAGTAAATATGAACGACATTATTAACTAATTGTATAAATAGGGCAGCTTCCCCCATATTTCATCAAATTTAATAATGAATTTCATATACTATTACTGCATTGAACTATATACAATACAAGTAGGTAATTGGAATGAAAACAAGCCAGGCAAATGTATATAAAAATCTTGACAATACATTTGAACAACTAAGAGGCAAATCGCTTCGATTTGTGTCACAATATTCGAGGTGGATTTGACCATAGATAACAAGTTGTACATATAGGACGAACTATAATACTAACAAGTGAGGTAGACTTTTACTTTCTTATACGTAGTATAAGTATTGTGATGATGAAAATTTTCGACTTCGAGATTTTTGCAGATGTCCACGTTTTGAAGCCCCCTGATACCAAAAAAATGGTTTTTAAAAAATGTCTGTGTGTGACCACGATAGCGGCCAAACCGCTATAGCTATCTATTCCAAATTTTGTGTTTCGTAGTATAATCTCCCTCTTGAGAACTGATTAGAGTTTCAGCAAAATTGGCAGACCGGAAGTAGTAGTTTACTTCAGTGAAAAAATCGAATTTTGCCAATATTTCGTCAACTACTAAGTTTAAACAAATTTATAAAGAATTCATATGTACTTAGAACCAAAATTGAGAATAATTTTATTTAAAAGTTTTTCGAAATTCCTACCGGAAGTAGGTCTTTTACTCTTATCGAAAATCAGTTTTTTGCGAATATTTCGCAAGTCATGCTTTTTAGACAAGTACGTGACGAGTATAAAAGTATTTAGAACATAATTTTCAATATCTTTTGTATAAAAAAAATTTCGAAATTCAGACCGGAAGTACCACTTTTACTCTTATCGAATAGCGATTTTTTGCAAATATGTCGTAAGTTATGCATTCTATATGTATTTATCAAGAATACAAAAGTATTTATAATTGGATTTGCAATATTTTTTGTTCATATGAAATTTCAAAATTCGGACCGGAAGTAGCACTTTTATTCTTAGCGAGAAGCACTTTTTTGATAATATCTTGCAAAGTATGCATTCTATCGAGATTTATTAAGAGAATAGAAGTACTTAAAATAGGATTGTGAACAATTTTTGTATAAAGAAATTCTTAAAATCCTATAATTTGAAACGCTCATATGTATAAGAAAGTCGTGTGGTGGCCACACCTCATTTTTTTCCTTCTACCAAGTAAAACAAAACTAATGGCACAGACTAAACAATCCAGACCGGCAACTTAATCCTAGATTTTATCCAGAGTACTCATCCTTGTTTAGCAAGCGTAAATTTCAATACTCTACCATCTTTGTCAGATTCACTGAACTTGGAGATGAGATGGCGCTAGCGTCAATTGAAATGTTTGTTATGCTGTGGTTATATGTCATTCAAAACTACATTTCAAGTTTGACACGTTTGACATATTTTTGCAATCCTTTCTCGTACATCGTATTAATTATATGTTGATACAAATATGGTGTCCAAGTGTTTAGTGTGCGGGTTTGGGCACGATGAAGTTAACAAAGTGCACAGGTTTCCTGCAAATATCGACTAGTGAGTATAAATATTGTAAAGTTGTGCTTTAAATATGCTTATTACAAAATTTCTTAGTCATCATATTATATTATATTACAAGATTTGTATTATTTTTGTCTTCTCGTTACTGGTTGTGTAATTTAATTTTACTATGTATTGTATAAGTATATGTATCAATAAAAACTATTATTATTATATCCCTATGTTTTCCTTGACAGTTTTCACTTGATTTTTATATTTTTTTTAATCTTAGTAGTTTATTGTGTCTAATAGGTCACCGTAAGAGCGATGTTATAATACATGTAAGTAAAAGATGAATATTTATATTTCGTATCACATATTTAATATGTAACACCACAAAATTACACATAAGATGCTCAAACTATGGCTATAATTGTTACAGTAAGTAATATTTATTGCCATAGTTTTAGTAACTTTTGTGTATGTTTCTGTTATATAAATAACGTATTTAATAAGCGTATTCTAAAAACAAGTTCATTTCAAATTCCGCGCCAGTATGCTGCTAGCGCCATCTTCGTACTAAGTTCAGTGATGTGTGACAAGGATAGAAGATCTTGGATATTTTTTTTTCAAGTAGTTGCCGGTCTGGGTTGTTTAGTCTGTGCTAATGGTTTAATTTATGGAAATAATTTTGAGAAGCAATGACAGCTTTCCTTTCCTAGAAATAAAGGCGCAGATGATATTATTAAAAAATATGACGACGCCGTCAAAATGCTACTGTCAGTTATATCATCTACACCTCCTAGTACGGGAGGTAGCGTTGTATTTTAGATAGTGATTTTACACAGATCGATTGTTGTCTTTTTCGATAGATTTGGTATGACTACTAACTGAACCAAGTGTCAGCTGACACACCCGCGGTGGGTGTGGACCACAGATCACTATACTAGAAGATAGTATAACTTAATAGTAAAAAGTTTAGACAATGTTTAGCGCCGCCTGCCAACTGCAGGCAGTACTAAAATGGATCAAACCGATGAACCGGGAAATTTAAATATTATATATTTCTATTCCATTTTGTATTTACCTTAATAGTTTTTATTCTTCACTTTAAATGTTCGGAAGTAAAATAGTGGATGTATTTTAAAGTAAAATATACTACACATATTGCTATAATAACTTAGTAATAAATTAGAAACATATGTTTTTAGTAAAGCTTTATTTTTATATGCAAATTTTATTTCTATTTCAAAATATTAAGGAGAAAGCATTCTAAATTATTCTTACATTTGAACTTATTTATTCCTTAAATGGAAATCGTCGATCTTCTCTTATAACATTGAATAAATTAGGATCTCCTGTAGCGTCCTACCACTCATGAAAACGAATTGATTTTGGATGTGGAAAACTTTTACATTTTGGTCACAATTTGACACATAACATTTTCTTGTCGGCATAATTACTAGGAAGTCTAGAAAAAAGTGCTAATAAATAAATAAATTACTCGAATTATGCAGAATAAATACTTACGTACTGCAATTTTAAGAAATAAGTTAATTAACATGTTAATACATATTTGTAATTTTAAAAACGTCAACAAAAATATTTAAAAAGCTATATAGTTACCATAGTTACTAAACAAATACAGGCAATTCTGTGCAGCTAAGCCCAGAAGTATCATGACTGATCCTAAAATTACATCAACAGAATTTAACATGCGCCCCCTACCAACTGCAGGCAGAAGTAAAACGATGTCTACGCAATCTTAATTTAACATTTCCCCCCCTGGTGTGGACGTGTGAGGCTGCGATAGTGTTCAAAGTATTTTTTTACTAACAGTTCTTTGACTGACTTTTTTTATAAATACAGGGTCGGGCAGGGAAACATGACTAGAAAAGGTAGAACAAATTTGTTTTATTATTTTAAAAAAGCAATATTGGAAGTTCGTTTGGTTAAGTTTTAAACAAAATATCTTGCAAATGATTGCCTTCATTATCAATACATTGTTGTAGCCAGATATTGAAGTTTCGCATTATCCTGTGAAGCATCTCTCCCGGTATGAAACCTATTTCCAAACGCATTGCTTCTTTTAAGGCTTGCATGATGTTAGAGGAATATTTGTACACCTTTGAGGTAGCCCCAGAGGAAATAATCGCAGGGGAAGCGCATGGGCCATGCAATGTTACCGAACCTGTAGATCAAACGGCCGGGAAATATTTCTCTCAGAAATGCCATTGAATTATGGGCTGTGTGGGCCGTCGCGCCATCCTGTTCGAACCAGACACATTCCATATCCAACTGTTCGAGATGTGGTGCAAAAAAATATTCGATCGTGCCCATATACCGTTCTGAAATGATTTTAACCACACCATCATGATTCTCAAAAAAGTAGGGCCCGACGATGCTTTCACTGGTGACTGCACACCAAACTGTTACCCTCTCACTAAGTAAAGGCTTTTCTAGAATCTGTCTAGGGTTGACATCACTTCAATAACGCATATTCTGCTTACTAACACAACCGGAAAGTTGGAAATGCGCCACGACGCTGAAAAAAATCACTGCGTCGTCAGGCAGATTTTCAACAGTAATTACATAAGTGGTGATAATTTTAACTAGATGCACGAACCTTTGTTGCTATAGAAATCTCACAAGTGGACGAAGTCCACGAGTAGGATTTCTTAATAGCAATAAAGGTGAGTGCTAATCTAGTTAAAATTATCAACAAAAAATTATTACCACGAATGTAATTCGGCGTGATTATTTTTTAAACTATGTCGGAAAATGTTAAATAAGTATGTAAGTATCTTTATTAAACAATTAAGAATCTTTACAATTGTTGTAGTTAATGGTGCAATTATTGTAGGTAATAGTGCTATTTCCTTGAGATGAAGAGGAAGAAACAGTGTCTCCTCTTAATTTGTTTATTACGGTTGCGTGATGCTTTTCGTCAAGTTGTAGATAGGGTTTGATAGAGTTTGCAGAAGAGTGTCCTATTATTTTTAACAACTGCTGCTTACCTACTCCACTTTTAGCTAGTTGTGTTACAGCAGAAGAACGATGTGAATGGTTTGTAATTTTTATCTTTTTAGGATCCAAGCCAATCTTTTGGGCCGCTTGTTTTGTCCAGTTTCCTATTTCGTTTTGGCCTACCGGGAGATTTTTATACCACCCCTTAGATAAAGGTTCCTGCCAATATGGATTAGGTGACAAAAAGAAACGATCAATTTGAATATTTTCAGTTCTTTTTGACATTAATTTATGAAAAAGACGTACCGGACATTTGTCAGTGTTATTTTTATTTGGCGTTAAGAATTTGCTATCAGTTAACCTGCGCGATCCACCTTGTGCAGTTTTAGAAATTATCGGATTATATTCTATCCTTCCAGTTTGATTTCCATAATGATCTATTTCTGCTCTAGCACTAACGCTTTTGACGCTTCTCCACCTCTCCATGCCAGTTCGTAGCTAGCAGTGTGATAGAACTTTCTGTAATCCATTTGGAGTATTTTCGTCCCATGCTGCTATCATCTGTTCTATTTCTTCTTTCTTGAGAGCTGCAGCAGATGATTTTCTTTTTTCGAGAATAAATTGAAGTTCTCGACGCTTACAATTACGCGCGTCTCTCGCAGTCTTAAATTCAATATCAGTGAATGGATCCATTTTTCTATTATAATCCTTGAAATATTTTTCCTGGATAAGTTTTGCGGTTCCATTCCACAAAGTTTTGACAACAGATTCTTTGTAGTTTTCTCCATTTTTTTTTGCGCATGTTATATGCCCAGTCCTCCAAAATTGTTGCGATTTGTTTCAACTCGGTTGATGCAGTTAACTCATAATTACGTTCAAGGCAAAACTCTGAAAACTGTTTCCATATTGTGTTCTTACTTTTTTTGGTGTTGATTGGTGTTGTTTGTTCGACAGCTGTTTGTATTGAATCAACCGAGCTTTGACCAAATCTCGTGCTCATGTTGGTTTTTGTAAGATAACTAATTGTTTCTTCGAATTTATACCAATTCACTCACCTTATGTTAGAGAAAATCTCAAAAGCGAAATCTGAAGGTTGCTTGAAAATGGCGACGGTGCTGAATTTTAATGCTTATTTTGAGACAAATGGATGCGCTACCTTGACAACCAGGGCAATACTAACTTTTTTATGTATTTATTTAAACACAGGTCCAATTAAACAACTTAAAAAAATAATAGAACAATTCGTAAAATTATATTTATCGCTTATGTCATCATAAAATGTCATACATCATTGTCATCGGAATAGACAATGATAAATGACATTTCATGATGACATAAGCGTTAGTTAAATGATGGTTTCATTGGTTAATTTGACACACATGATTAGAAATAGACCAATTTGATTGGATTTCTTTTTAATCAAAAAATTATCATATATAATACAACGGGTAGTCAAAGTATGCTCGATTATTTTTGTGGTGGTTCACGAATGTTTCCTTGCGCTTGAATATTAATAGGACGAGTGCGTCAGCACGAGTCCTATTTACAAGCGCAAGGAAACAAGAGTGATAACACCGCAAAAATGATCTACCATACTTTGATTACGAATTGTATTCGAAGGACTATTCATCGAATGATTCATTCATAAATGACGAACTGAGTTTTTTAATTTTCTAAAATTAAGTAGCTATTGCGTTGGTTTCCATAGTAGTATGTTTTCAACAAACTACTGTCAATGTAGAAAATTTTCTACGATTCGAATTTAATAAGTTATTGCAAGAATAAATAGATTTCTGATATGGAAAGCAATTCAAAAAGGTTTGGTGAAAAAGGTGAAAGTGAAATTGATGCTGAAATTCATAAAACTATTCCGGAAAACACAAAGAAAACAAGAGATTATATCTGGAGACATATATCTGTCAAAATATCCACCGATACCACTAGTGGTGATTTCAATGAAATACCCACTAGTGTAAATACGCAGCAGTATTTTTGTTGCTAGGACACAAAAATGTGATTCTTTGATTCTTATTGGTCATATTTTTACAAATGACACATGAGTTGAATAGTCAATCAAATTTTCACATGCCTGTATTCGATAATTACAACTCTGTTGTGATAGTTTTTGAGTAACGACCATCGTGTAAGAATGGAAATCATGGTCAATGTGAATAATTCGACGTACAGTACGGCCAGATAGGTTGAGGGCGATCGCGTGTTTCCGAGCAGAGCGCGTAGGAGACCGTATAATGTACTGTCACTATCGCTCTATGTTCTCCGATGATCGACTGGTCCTCTGTACGCCAACTCTTTTTTCGCAACATTCTCATATCTGCAAAAGTTATCCACCTAAGACACAATCAATTTCCAATCGCGCACTATATTTCGAGTAGGAATCTGGTAGCGAGTTACACGTTAAACCGCGACGATAGAACTGTTTGTTGAAGTGTAAACTTCTTTAGGCGCGTTGCGCCTATTGTAGGCAGTGAACAAGACTGACCTGCATCGCTCGGATATGTAACGCTCTTCGGGTAAAGTCGGCTAAGTGAACAAGATAAATAAATATATCATATAGGGGTATTTAATTTCAATTAAATTGAAATTTAAATGAATAAATAAATTCATCTCCCAGAGCAGATGTGAACCGGAGCCGCCTGGGTGAGAGGTCAGCACTTAACCATTAGACCAAGGGCGGGAGTCGAAAGCCAGTATTCATATCGTCTACTTATATATAAACATGCGTCCGAAAATCTCCTTAATAATGCTTGCGGCCGAGATATACACACAATTTTTTGGCAACCGTTAAATTTTTCAATTGATTTAATTTAAATTGAGACACAATTTAATTTAATTTAGTTCTAAAGGTGCTAAATTAAAGTGGTTTACTTGCTTTACATGCGTTACCATGGAAATGAGACGAATATAATAAACTACAAACACTTTATAATTGTCAAAATAAGTCGTAGGATGTGTGATTAAACATGTGTCAAAATGTGTATTTACTTTAACGGCCGCTGCCATAGCAACGGCCGCGAAATTGTATTTCGCGAACTGTGTTGCGTTCGCGAATTGGTAACTTCGCGGACGATTAACCAAAAAGTTTGTTGTGTGTGTATGAGACATTATCTCTCTTCATAAAATATAGTTTGATATTTTTTAAATGTAATATAGAACGAAAAAAAAAAGTTGTATTTCGTATTATTAACCTCGCCTTGATGAAGTTTACATTTCTGCTGTGTGGTTTTAAGCACACCCATTTTCTTGTTTGAGAAAAGTAGATTTTTGCGCCAAAAGCGCGTTGCTCAATAGACCACAGCATTTTGTCAACTGACAGTTGACATATTGAAACTTCCCCAAATACTGCATCACTTGCCTGTTCCCACCCTTCTACGAACTCAACCTTCGTCACAATGGTCATCTGAAAGTAGGGATGTTTCGCTGCCCCACCCTGTAGTTGACATTATATTGATTTGAAATAAAATCATAAGCTACATCGTGGAGGGGAGATTATGCGTCAGCTGCTCGCATGAACTTGTAAGGTCAAAAAAAGATAAAATAAGCGCCGTACGCCGTATGACATTTAACTAGGTGATTGCTTACATAATTAAAAGTACGAAAACAACAATCAGCTGCCTGTGTAATGGTGGAAAGACCGTCAGCTGCTGCAGTAAAGGCAAATATCACTGGGCGTTAATAAGTAAAGTGGAAATTGCACTTAGCACGGAGAATATGCTTCTAATATACAGAAATATTATTAGAATATTCTACCTACACTGTTTACAAATTAAGCTTCTTACTAAGTTAACTAATTATAAAATACAATAGTAGTATAATTTTAAATGGTATTTTTAACTAAATACATTAAGAGGAGCGTTTACCTATCGAAAATTAAGGCATCGCCGTTTCGCGTTTCTTAAATTTATTTCGTAATTTTAGAATCTCAAATTTGGGTTAGTGATGCAAAAGGCATAAATTTGTAATGTGAAGGTCAGTTTTTGTACTAATTTATTTTCTTAAGAAAGTCATGTGTTTTAGAAATAACCACAAAAATGCATGAATATGATTAATGTCTACTAACTAAGGCTGGTACACATAAGAAAAAAAACGACCTCTACGCGCCAGCGGCACATTTGATGTACGATATAAAGAAAAAATCAAATTTATGAAATTATTTTTAAAGATAAAAAACATTAAACAGTAAACATTGTCATACACATTTTACACGAGATTTTTCGCGTCGTCTATCCCCACTTTACGGTATCTCTACCGGTCCTAGCGAAGATGAAAATCTATCGGAATCGGTCGGCTATTGTAGACTTAAATGTGAGTGACAGTTTAATTACTAACTGTCACTCGCATTTAAATGTCATATATACCTATAATATTCGAGTGTATAATAATATAACAGTTACGGGCAAGCGAAAATTTGCTTATTATAAAACATCAACAACATCAACAGTTCCGTAAGTAGTCATTCTTTATACATTATGTTTCCTATCTATAGTATTTCTTTATCTATGACAGAATCTGTGAATAAAACCGAAGAGCTATGACAGAACCGAATAATATCTCCTCCACCTTCTCACACCCCTTGCGTCTACCCGTCCCGCAAGTAATATAAGTTGCATAAGTTTCTATTTGTTAGTAAGTGCCCCTCTTAAGATTCCAATCTCAATTATACTGTATCTATGGCGACCATTTTCGGTAATATTCTTCGAACGCAAGTTTAATTATGTGGAAGATTCAACCATTTTGTTTATTCTGGGGCGAAAAGAAATATTACTATATTTTACGGAAAAAACTGTACACGATAAGATAATTACTTATTTGTAAGTTTTGTTCAATTATTAGTATACAAAATTATTATTATATCACAAGACTGCAATGTTACCTCTATATTATTTTATTTATTGTACTATTTTTGTTTTTATACAATTCTTCCGGCAATATTTAAATAAATGCTTCTTGCAGATTTGTTTTGGCCAACATGTCTCTTCATCGTACGTTTTCTTGCTTTGTTCATTTAATTAGACCAAACGCTATTAAATGCTGCATGTTGTGTATATATTTCCGCTTCAGGAAATTAAGTATTACCCACATTAATAACAACATTTTTGCAAGTACGTATTAATAAACCTATTATTACGTTTATAAACTTTCTTTTTCTCTTTAGTAGGTCTATTATAAATTTGAACACTTCCATAGGGAGAATACTTCCTATATTTACACGGAATTCAAATACATGTTATATTTTCAAACAGCCTAATAATTTAAATAAAATAGTAAAATTTGCTGGTATTATAACGGAATTTATACAATTGGTAACCTCGAATACTATTTAGCATAATCGTAAAATGCGCCAAGTTAAGCGGTAAGTTGAATATCGCTTCTTATAGCAGCTAGTCTGCTAACACGAGTGCAGCTCCTTATCGACGCGGTTCAGGCCATGTCGTCTTGAAAAACTGCTTAATTGTCGGTAGCGAGTTCACATTTCTCTTCTACTCCACCCTTTAAACCTCCGCATAATTTTAACGTTTGCTTATTAAATTCGAAGGAATATTAATCTTCCTTTCTTCATTGACATATAATCTAAATCGTCAGGGTATTCGTTTCAGAATTTCTGACTTGAAATTAATTCAGAAACAGAAATTAACTATACAATAATGGATATCATGTCGCACACATAAATTTTGTTTTAGTAGTAAAATTACATTACAGTTTCATTAGATTAACTTTATTGAAATGCTGATTGCAATGAAATTTTATATATGAGTTTTGAAAATGTCTAGATACTCTGTAGCACAAATCATGGTCGTTTAACTTGTATAATGAAAGATACTTTTCATATCATGTACTATTTAAATTCAGTTTATATGTTGCATAATATTGTATGTCAAATGTAATCAGTAATCTATCCTGTAACCGGTGAGGTGGAGTCTATCAGACTCTAGCAGATATTTTTTCCTTTTTAACTACCTCGTGTATTAAATGTCAAAAACGCACGCCTATATACCTTTAGTTTGGATACGTGAATCTCGTTTGTCGCTTTGGTTACAGTTCTACATGAAACGTGTGTTAATGTGCTTGTGTTTTTGTATGTTAGGAAGTCTCGCTGACTCCACCTCACGGTTAATGTAAGTGTTTGTGGTTAATAATGTTAATGTTTGTTTTACATTTATGATATTTTAGATGAATTTATATGATAGTACTTCAAAAGACAGTGTTAGATTTAATCTGAATTGACGTTAGAAATTAAATCGGGTACATTCTTCGAATAGATAACCCAATTCCATATTTACTGGAAGATAAATTGGATGTTCGAAAGTATTGTCATTTATATCCACCAAACAAACGTAATTTTTATGCACAAGATGCAAAAGCCAATATGTTTATCTTGTAGTTGTAAACTATGCCTAAAATGCCTTGAACATTGCGAGTGAAACTAAATTTTGTGTTTCAATATACGTATTTTTGAAGGAATGTCCTTTTTCTTGTTTAACAATGAAATCATTTGTTATCTGTTTGACTACTTATTATGATCCTCCTTAATATAAAAAGTCTTATTTTTTTGCAAAATAAAACTCAGTTTTTTTTATATTTCAAGATATTACCGATCATTACCAAAATTATATAGTTTTTTACGCTTCTGGGATAACATAAATAGTTTAAATAGACTCCAGACTATGCCATAATATTTATATTAAACAGATACAAATTCGTATTAAAAAAAAACTTAATCGGAAGTCTGAGGGACTCCACCTCACACTCAACGTGACAAAAGTCGCACCTCACCGGTTACGGGATATATTTGCTTGTCACGGACTAATCATAAATTTGTTTCATGCATATTTGTATATTCTGTATTTCTTTCTTTTCTAACGTTAATAATATAGAAACGAATTATACTACTTACTTGCTAATCATCTCATTAAAAAAGCTGGTGAAACTACAGTTTGTCTTATCACCTACAGCAAGTGAATAATTGAAAGAAATTCTGTATAACAAATAACATTAGCAACTTCTCAAAGATATGTAAAAATGCATTAGCACAGCACCCTATTTAATAAATGCATTGAATCAGTTCACTTTTCCCTCTTTTGCAGAAGGATGACTTGATACCACTAGAGTGAGATACTAGACCTAATTTGGAAAATTCTATTATTAAGTACTTAATTTTGTTTAGAAGAATACCTCCAGGGTAATAACTAATGGTGTGGATTATGAGGATCTATTTTGCTCTTGATTAAGCCTAGGAAACCCATAAAGCACACAACTATTAATTAAATGGAAATACTGAAGACAAAGGCTTGCTGTTTCTAGTAAATATTAATACAATTTTCATTCCGTGTTTTAAGAAAAGAACTCGCATACAAGAAACAAATTTCGTCTTTTGTACTATACTTTCTCTTGGACAACATCCCAATTTTTTCAAAAGCATCTAGTGTTAGATATATTATTTATATTCCCAGATATTTAATGTTTCTATTTATTATAACATAACTAACTATGCCATGTAGTTCCACCAATGCCCTGTAAGGAGCACACTTTGTCATCCCCTATTTACTTTACCTGTTGTTGAATTTTTTGCAAATCATTTTTATTTAAGTAATTTAAGCAACCTGATAATGATTTCTATTAATGTGCAATCTGTAAATTATACCAACATTCCATACTACTAAAATGAAAAAGTAGTAAAGTAGAAAATGAATACAGTGTAGAAGAAAGGAAACCAAATTAACTTTCACATCCCAAGACACTGATAAAGAAAAAGATGATGAACCGCACAGATTGAGTCAAGAGAAATTAAGTGATCTCATTCGAGACCATAATTTATCGCAAGAAAAGGCAATATTTCTATAGTCGACACTGCAGCAATGTAAGGGTTCTTATTCTACGTGATATCAGAGTCTCACGGTACAGACATCATCATAGAGATCTAATTCCTTTTTTTTTATAAAGAAAAACAATCTTCTTTGCAATAACTTTAATGGCTTGATGAAATATTAAATTTGAATCATGATCCAACTGACTGGAGGTTAACCATAGGTTACTCCAAGCTTATTTTGAAAGCTATAGTGATTACAACGACAGCTGTTTTCTTTCTACTATTGTTGGTCATACAGTTCACATGAAGGAGTGTTACGCGAACATGACAGAGCCTACAGTATCAAACACTGATTTCTAGCTAAACTTCGCAATAATATCTCTATACTTATCCGTATATACCGGGTGTCCACACGAAAACTTTATATTGAATTATTTCTGGTGTTTTTGAAGACAAAAACTTGAAATTTTGGGTGGTTGTTCAGGATATAGGGGGACAATGAATAGTGTATTTCATACCGCCCCATCGGGTCACCCGCCGCCGCCGGCCACCCCCACTCCAATATTTTAAATGACACCCTGTATTTTTTTTGGTGGTTTTGAAAGAACACAATTTTCTTGATATTCCTATGTGAAAAAACTAGTAACACACATTATGACATTTATGAGATATTTAAATTTAAAAGTTTCAGATATCAGAAATTATTAACTCCGAAAAATCATAAGTTAGTCATGGAAATACTTAAAACAAGATTTATTCACAACATTTTAGTTAAATTAAATCCTCAAATTGTTCACCGTTTACATTTAAACATAAATAAAGTCTATTTTCAATATGCCCAAGAACTGCTAGTTGCATAGCTTCATTTAGTACACCACAATTATTCGTATTCCGTTTTTTATTATTTACAGATCCAGTTTGCAAAAATTTTTCTATTAGCGTTCTGACATAAGCAACAGATACGTTTCTGTTTGGATGGTTTTCATTGAATAACGTCGCCGCTTGGGAATAATTTTTGTTTGCAATCCCATACAAAATCACTATTTCAGTTCTCTCTTCAAGAGTATAAACCATTTCAGCGAAAAAGCCGAAACTTTAAGAACAATTTTACAAGTATTAATATTAATGAAACACAAAAGTCACAATTTTGACAATTCTAATTTAAAGCAAACTATTTCCATGACTAACTTATGATTTTTCGGAGTTTATAATTTCTGATATCTGAAACTTTTAAATTTAAATATCTCATAAATGTCATAATGTGTGTTACTAGTTTTTTCACATAGGAATATCAAGAAAATTGTGTTCTTTCAAAACCACCAATAAAAAATACAGGGTGTCATTTAAAATATTGGAGTGGGGGTGGCCGGCGGCGGCGGGTGACCCGATGGGGCGGTATGAAATACACTATTCATTGTCCCCCTATATCCTGAACAACCACCCAAAATTTCAAGTTTTTGTCTTCAAAAACACCAGAAATAATTCAATATAAAGTTTTCGTGTGGACACCCGGTATAGAAACTAATTCTTCCTCGGCTCAAGCAAATATGCTGAAAACAATTCGAAAAAAAAAATCTATAGCAATCTAAAAGTTATCGCAGTAGTCTTAGGAGTGCAAGTGCGGTATACTAAATAATAATGATTTTGATGTATCTGGGATAGTAGGGATAAGAGATCATACTATTTCCAAGCAGAGAAGCCTGAAAGAAATCTGACTTTGCCGAGCCTCTGGTGACCCAAAAATGTTTTTCTTGTACCCTTTCATATAAAAATGAGTTTGTTGAAAATATTTGTCAAAAAATGATGCATACACACTTACCGCCCAGATTTGTTTATAGCAATGTGTGCTACAAGGAATCGTGATTATTGATGTCGCATATGGTTAACTCATTTGGTATTCAATTTTACATATGAGCGATATTATCCTTCTGCAAGTTGATAAGTCTGTAGTAGGTCAATATTATCAATAAAAAAACCATTACCTACTGTATCAATTTGTGTTTATTAAATTAGAAATGGCATATAATGTCGTGGGACAAAAAAGAGTTTTAGAAAAATTCTGTATTTCATGGAAATGGTTTAGAGACGAATAACAGAATCGGAACATTGATATTTCAGTAATACGAGGTGCACTCAAGTTCTAAGGCCTCCAATTTTTTTCTCCAGACTGGAAAGAAATAGAAATATGTGCATTGTTTTAAAATGAGCGTGTGTTCGTTGTCAATACGTTACAGAGATGGCAGCACTATACGACAGGTCGAATTGTAGCGACAGCGTCGAGAATGAGAACTGTTTTAGATACTTAAAGTGGTTACGTTTTCCTTACTTGAACAGCGCGCAATCATTCGTTTTCTGAATTTGCGTGGTGTGACACCAATTGAAATTCATCGACAGTTGAAGGAGACATGTGGTGATGGAGTTATGGATGTGTCGAAAGTGCGTTCGTGGGTGCGACAGTTTAATGAAGGCAGAAAATCGTGTGACAACAAACCGAAACAACCTCGGGCACGCACAAGCCGGTCTGACGACATGATCGAGAAAGTGCAGAGACTTGTTTTGGGGGATCACCGAATGACTGTTGAACAGATCGCCTCCAGGGTTAGCATTTCCGTAGGTTCTGTGCACACAATCTTGCATAACGACCTGAAAATGCGAAAAGTGTCCTCCAGGTGGGTGCCACGAATGCTGACGGACGACCACAAGGCGGCTCGTGTGGCATGTTGCCAAGCAATGTTAACGCGCAACGAAGGCATGAATGGGACTTTCTTTTCGTCGATTGTGACAATGTATGAGACGTGGATGCCATTTTTCAATCCAGAAACAAAGGCCAGTCAGCTCAATGGAAGCACACAGATTCACCGCCACCAAAAAAATTTCGGGTAACCGCCAGTGCTGAATAAATGATGGTGTCCATGCTCTGGAACAGCGAGGGCGTAATCCTTATCCATTGCGTTCCAAAGGGCACTACGGTGACAGGTGCATCCTACGAAAATCTTTTGAAGAACAAGTTCCTTCCTGTACTGCAACAAAAACGTCCGGGAAAGGCTGCGCGTGTGCTGTTTCACCAAGACAACGCACCCGCATATCGGGCTAACGTTACGCACCAGTTTTTTCGTGAAAACAACTTTGAAGTGATTTCTCATGCTCCCTACTCACCTGACCTGGCTCCTAGTGACTTTTGGCTGTTTCCAACAATGAAAGACACTGTCCGTGGCCGCACATTCACCAGCCGTGCTGCTATTGCTTCAGCGATTTTCCAGTGGTTAAAGCAGACTCCTAAAGAAACCTTCGCCGCGGCCATGGAATCATGGCGTCGACGTTGTGAAAAATGTGTACGTCTGCAGGGAGATTACATCGAGAAGTAACACCAGTTTCATAGCTTTCGGGTGAGTAGTTAGTTAGAAAAAAAATCGGAGGCCTTAGAACTTGAATGCACCTCGTATAAAGCAAAAATTGAAAGTGTTGAATGTAACAACTTGGAAGAAAACGTTCCAAATTTATGTCAATGAAAACATACTCGAACGCGATCAAGGCTGATGAAAAGCGATTTTATGAAAAATCGTTTTTCGTTTACATTCATATTTTGTAATTAATTCAAAGAAATAATCTTGGTTATGGAAATAAGGTTGCTTTAAAATTATATCAAGGAAAATATACACTCTGTATAATTTAGTACAAATAAAGTATCTCAGTACATCGTAATTCCCTACATTTAGCCTCAAAAGTCTTGCACAAATTGTTTTTAACTGTTAAAGTAAATATTCTAGTTATGAGAAAACTGAATTAATATCGACAACGAACAAAGAAACGTGGAAAGCCCTAGGCAAAAATATGTGTTGGTAAAAGTATGTGTGCGTATGATATCCCTTTCTGTGCCGTTTTGTTTTTTTTTCACAAAATTGCCAGAGTATAAATAAAACGTAATACGGCGACACCTCCTAAATTAGATTTTAGGACTTTGTTCTGAGGATTTTCGTTTGAGTTTCCCTTCAGATGAGAAAAGAAAACGCTATAAATTTCTTGGAGAAAAGATGAAATTGACTCAGAAACGTAACCGACAAGAGGAATGTCGTTCTACACTCAACCTTATAGATCTCTATTAAACTTCCTAATTACGCTTTGGAAATAAAGTTAATACAGAAATACGAGAGAAAAATGGAAGTTTAGTTTAACGATAAACGTGTCTCTTAATTAAGAGTAAATAAAACTTAATTTTGGGATTGAAACGTATTAGCACATTTTTCCGATTATTTACTTAAATTACTGCTTATTACTTACAATTAAATATTATTACTACATATATGGACCAACTAAATAAATATTTAGATTGCTGTACGATATGTACTATATCCTATAAACTATCTATATCCGTGTAAGCTTGGTCACCGGCCATATCTTGGTAATCGTTTATAGGACAACCTGGCGGAAAAAATGTTGATAGTAAAACGTACTATGGAAATTTCAGTTAAAATATTTTTAAGTTTTGAAAATAATCACAAGGGGGGCAATTCTCAAGTTGAATTAAAATTTCGATAATTATTCATTAAATTAATAAGTTTAAGATAGATTAACATTTTTACGGGCAACTTTTTCAGACGCTTTTATACATTTTTTTTTGAATTTTAATGTTTCTAGGCACAGTAGATAGAGAATTTTACAGGGAATTGAAGTGTATTTAGTAGAAAATTATGCAGCTGGCAAAAAAATGAACAGGAAGCGTTATTCTTAAATTTAATTTATATTATTATTTGTTTTTGTTTTAAAATTTTAAATGAAACAATATATCGTGAATATCATAATATTCAAGCACAAAAACTGAAGAGAATGATGAAAACCGGAATTTGCTTCCTTTTTTCTTGACGAAGACATAGGCAGAAGAAGACAATTCAGAAAACTAGAGTTTTTAAATATAAATTTCTGCAAGTAAGCCATGAAAATTGACAAGTCAACATGTATCTTGAATATAATAGTGGACATTTTGAGTACTTATTACGGTTGGAGTCTCTTTAAATTTTTTGTATTTTTTGTATTTACATTTTGCTTGTTTTGTTGATATTACTTCCTCATTATATTTTTTTATTATTGAAAATTATGACAAACATAAATATCATAACTTATTTTATTTATTTTGATGCTATTTTCGGGGATGAATTGCATATCAATATTTCTACACTTTTGTCACTAATCAGTAAATATTTTGTTTATAGCGGTTGTATAATAACCTATTTTCTTTATTGTATTTTTTCTCTCATTGCGCTATACTTGGTTGTTGAGTTATCGGAATTATTTTTTATTGTTCTATTATTAGACGTATCTTTTGGACAATAAATCTATTATCATTATTATTATGATCCAATGTTGGAAAAGACAATCAATGACATTAAAAAGTAATAGTTAGAAAATTTGAACACTCTTGAAAGATTAATGCAATGTAAGATATGCAATGAGCTAAAGTAATATGATGAAAATATAAGTAAAAATAAACGCTGTGGCTAGGGGCACGCGAGCGTGCCGCTTAGTTTGAAATTATAGGTACGTAGCTGACGTCACTGCTGTTATGACGATATCATTTAACGTGCGCTGAAATCTGAAATTAGAGGCACGTGTATAAGAAATGGGGAAAATATGCATGTTCTAGTTTGTGGTGCGGATTTCTGTTAGTGTTAGTGGATTATTGCAGTTTATAACGACATAAACTATTAAATATGGACGGTCTAATAGGTCAATACTGTATTTTAAAAATAGTTATATCACTAAACAAAGCGTGCTCAGATTTTGTATTATGCACACGTAATGCATAATACAAAATTAATCCTCGAGGAATTGGGGTTAGGAAATAATTTATCCTGACTAGATTTATGTCATAAACAGTACTTCATAAGGTATCTTATGTCTCATTTTTTTAAGATAACAATATGGCTACAGTTACGATAAATAATAGTAGTAATGACAGAAATGAGACTATTAATGAAAAAAAAAAGAATTAACCCTTGGTAAAGCAAATATGTAGTTAATAATATGTTTAAACATAAAATTAAAGTTTTATTTTCTAGAAAGTTTTTGATCATTTACCTCAAAATCGTATATTAACTGAAACAGGACTTGGAAATGTGCAAGATTATTTATGTTTGGACGCAAATAAGAAGAAGATACAGAATAAAATCCGTGGTAAAAAGACAAAATTAAAAGATCCTCACTACAAACTCAAGACTGGGAAAAATCATTTGGCAGAAACTGTGAACAAATGTGACAAATGGCAATTTAAATAATACAACAAATAACCATATGGAGTCAATTAACCATAAAATAAAACCAGTAGTACCTAAGAATTCAACTTTAACCGACTTTGTTAAATAATCTTTCATTTTTTTGGATAGCCATAATCAAGAACGCGACAATCGAGCAGCTAAACACATTTTGAAGCGACCACAGCACCGATTTCAAAATCATAAAAAAGATTTATTGCAGTATGTGAATATTTCAACAGGTTACAGTTTCAAGTATATCCAGAAACAGATAGATTTAATCACAAAAGTCAAAATATTAAAGGAACATAATGACGGTAAGTGTCAAATAAGAACATAAAATGGAAATATAATAAATGTCACAACAGACAATTGCCAATGTCCTAATTTTTCTTCCATGATGTTGCCTGCCGAATTATCTTAGTCGTAAGAAAACATAAAAACATAACATTATTTGCCGACAACTACTTGTGTCACATACGATGGACAAAAAATTATTATTTATCAAAACATAGAATAGGAACAACCAAGTCAGATATTGTGGCAAAACTAAATATGTAGTAATCGAAAAGCCTAAAGTGATGACGTTAACCGAAAAACGAAAATCAGCCACTTTAATTACCAATTCTTTAATCAACTTAATTAGCATTTCCAGCAATAGTGAATTCAACTACAGATTAGATTTATTGAAGAAAATGGAACACTGCTGGAGAACTGAAAACGAAGTGGCAATTATTAAGTGGGAATTATATTACAACAGGTGAGGCAAATTGTGATCTGATCGATACAGAAATAGATTCTCAGGCATACGATAATAATCAAGAAACGATCTCACAACAAAATAGTGTTAGAATAGTATTGTCTGATGGAGATATAAGTGAATTGACAGATAATAATTTAGCAAACATGGAACACATTACATTTGTTGATGAACCCTTTGGTGATAGTGAAGATAACATAATAACAATAATAACAATGAAAATATTGAAACTGATTTATTAAAATCAATAGTGTTGCCCTCAAAAATTAAGAAAAGGGGGATACCCAAGGGACATGATTCTACGACAGTAATCAACGCAATAAAAATAGTAAAAGCAAGACATTCTCACATTTATTTTAAACAATCAACTAGACGCTATAAGGAAAGCATCCTTTGATACAGAATGTTCTACTAAAACTTTCCAATAATATTTTATTTATCCTTAGTAAGAGTTTTGTTAATTTGATGTTTTTGTAATAAAAAAGACTTATTTTGACTGTAATTGTTATTTATTCCTTAAAAAAAAATAATGAAAACTATTATTAATTATTTGCATAACTTATACATTGGCGCAGAATAAACTAATGACTTGACGTACCCCTAATTTCAAATTTAGGTGCACGTTAAATGATAATGTCATAGCAGCAGTGACGTCAGTCACGTGCCTATAATTCCCAATTAATCGGCACGCTCGCGTGCCCCTAGCCACAGCGAAAAATAAACCATAAATATAAGAATAATTCAAGAAAACAGAATTTGATGGATTAAACATACGAACTGTGTATTTATTATAATATAAAATTTATGTATCGTATTAGATGTATGTTTGACGTATTTCATGCCTATTGGGCAGTATGAAATAAAGGCACTATTGTTATTATTATTATTATTATTATTATTTATATAAATTTTAATATAATAAATAAATAAGTACACATTAGAAATATAGTGTTGCAATTTTAACGTGAACAAAAACAAAATAAGACGAAGAGAAACTTAATATCTGGAGACGGTGAGGCCTTAGAAAAATGTTTGGTGGAGTTAAGGAGAATTATAACAGGTAGTGACACACAAGTATAAAGTTAGAAGAAATGTATCGAAAACGAAATGTAACACAAACAATTGAATCGGTGTATGCAGATAGGGCACATGTCAAAATTACCTGATGTTGGGAAATTGAAAAGAACTAATTTGCTGCTTAACAAGTTTTGACATTTACTGTAACTTATGTAAGTTCTAGTCTACTGCTTATTTAAAATGCATTTAATTTCTAACTTGGCATTTAACATTTAATTTTTGAGTGTACAAAACCTTTTTGAAAATTGTGACATGTCCTTTTTGCAAAATAAAGATAAAATAGAACATAAAAATAATTATTATTCAAAATATATAACATAGACATAATATAAAACAAAATCAAGTGTCGCTATGCTGTCCCCCAGTACCGGTAGTAGGCCACTGAAGTATTAATTCATAAAAATTCTTGTATTCTTCTTCAACAAAGGCACTGCACTTTCTTATATGTTCCATTTTTGTGGCTTTTATGGGGACTTTGCCGAGAGGATAGGCCTTAGAAGTTGGTAAGGAAGGACCAAAGTTTAGAATACGTCTTTTTCCAGGTTGTAACAAATTAAATGTGTGTGATATTACACCATCAATTAATGGATGGGCTGAATGCAGCCTTTTAGTGCGGAGTTATATTCAAAGCTTGAGAAAGTGCTAATATTTAAACTGACTTTTTCATCACGTGGAACGTTTTTTGATTCTATAGATACACAAGTTTTTTATATAAAGGAGGCCACCACGTTTTAAAATCGAGTATATCACTTGTTTCGACTTCTTTAACCGAAAACTTTGCACTATTTTCTGTGCTAGTGATAATAATCTCCGTGATCTGATGAATCGTAGCGCGAAGTCCCTGTTACACGGCAACAATGAATGCCCTCTAATAGGAAAAAAGCGGATTATCTTGGAAAACATTCCACAATCAGTAAGGGCCAGGTGCAGTGCGGTATGGTTTTTATTTTGGCCCCAACAGTTATCGCTAAAGAGATGTAGTTCCCTGTGATTAACCTTACAGTCTCTAAGGTAATCCATAAGAAATGTACAAATCTCATTTGCTGTTTTCTTTACCTGTCCCTCATGGTACACATACATTCTAGACTTATTTGTTTTCAGATTGAAAAAACTCACGTTTCTTTACGATTTTGGAATAAACAATGCCCCAGGTTTACATCGAAAATACTAAAAAAAATTTATCTCTGTTTCGCAGAAAAGGCACTAGTCAGTGACATGTGTCCTTTATGCATAACGCTCTGTAAAATTGTACTCTCGTTTTGTCTCTTAGGTTAAGCTGACACGTGCCGTTTCTATATAGCTCAAAGCGTTGACATAAGAAAGGCATAGTTTTGGCTAAACATGAAATTCCGTAAAATATGACGTGTGCCCTTTCTGCGTACACCGACTTAATTGATCACGAGGGGCTACTTGATTGGGACATATCTCTCGGATGCTGGAACAGATAAGTGTTGCATAGAAGACAAGGTGGTACCTAAACGAAGAAGATTTTTTTGAAAATTGACGTACGAACGTGAAATTTTAGATACGGGGGTTTTGGGGGTCGCCGATCACGATTCCAAAGTCAAAATGTCATAAAAACCAAAATGGCGGAAGATTTTTTGGAAAATTGACGTACGAACGTGAAATTTTAGATACGGGGGTTTTGGGGGTCGCCGATCACGATTCCAAAGTTAAAATGTCAAAAAAAACAAGATGGCGGAAGATTTTTTGAAAATTGACGTACGAACGTGAAATTTTAGATACGGGGGTTTTGGGGGTCGCCGATCACGATTCCAAAGTCAAAATGTCAAAAAAACAAAATGGCGGAAGATTTTTTTGAAAATTGACGTATGACTGTGGAATTTTAGATACGGGGGTGTTTGTGGTCGCTTATTACGTCTTCAATTTGGCGATTCTTCGAAACGTGATTGAACAGGGCTTAAATTTAATACTTCATTTTTTCTTAACGATAGTAGATTCGCAAACATCAGAATCTTATTGTACACTGTCTCTATGGAAATGTTGCGCTCATTGAGCTCATTGTCTCTTTCAATACTTTAACATGACTTATGTTTAACATTAAATAACCTTTCTCGCTCTTGAGTGTGTACCAGTTTGTCTAAAAAGCAGTTCGAGAAGAATTTTAAATATAATAATAAAATATACTATTGGCTTAACAAAATATATGTAGGGGTGCTTCAAAAGTTTATAAAGGTGGACATTCTAAAAAGCCATGACAGTGATTGCTTTTTACAGGACAGGCGCTTCAATAGGACTTAAATTTAAAACTTGGGCTTTTTACTTTTATTATTATTTTGTGCTTTTTTCTTAACGAGAGTAGACTTCGAAAAGGTTGACAGGCTTTTACACTTTCACATCAAAATAGTATTGTACACTGTCTTAATAAAAATGTTGCGCTTCATGATCTCATTGTGTATTTGCATACTTTAACACGACTTATGTTTAACATTACATTACCTTTCTCGCTCTTGAGTGTGTACAGATTTGTGTAAAAAACAGTTCGAGAAGCATTTTAAATAAAACAAAGTTAATAAAAACGGACATTCTAAAAAGCCATGACAGTGATTGCTTTTTGCAGGAAACTGTGAAGAAACTGTAAGCGGACGCGAAAAAAGCCATTCAATAGGGCTAAAATTTAAAACTTGGGCATTTTTTTGGATTTTTGAGTAAAATGAATTTTAAGTACATTTTTATTATTCCTTTGTGTTTCTTCATTAATGATAGTAGAATTCAAAAACGTTGACATGATTTTTTCACTGTTACATCAAAATAATACTGTAAACTGTCTTAATGGAAATGTTGCGCTCTGAGCTCATTGTTTCTTTGGATACTTTAACATGAATTATGATTATTATTAAATTACATTTTTCGCTCTTGAGTGTGTACCGGTTTGTGTCAAGAACAGTTCGAGAAAATTTTTAAATAAAATATCCTATTGGCTTAACAAAATATATGTATATACAGGGGTGTTTCAAAAGTTTATAAAAGTGGATATTCTAAAAAGCGTCATTCCAGTGATCGCCTTTTACAGGAAAGGCGCTTTAATAGGGCTTAAATTTAAAACTTGGGCTCTTTACTTTTATTATTATTTCCTGCTCCTTTATTAACGATAGTGGATTTCGAAAAGGTTGACGGGCTTTTACACTTTCACATCAAAATAGTATTGTAAACTGCGTTAATGGACAAGTTGGGCTTTTTGATCTCATTGTGTCTTTGGATACCTTAACATAACTTATGGTTTAAATTAAATTACCTTTTTCGCTCTTGAGTGTGTACCTGTTTGTGTTAAAAACACTTCGAGAAGAATTTTAAATAAAACGTCCTATTGGCTTAACAAAATATATGTATATACAGGAGTGCTTCTTACTTTTATTATTATTTTGTGCTTTTTTCTTAACGAGAGTAGACTTCGAAAAGATTGACAAGCTTCTACACGTTCACATCAAAATAGTATTATAAACTGTCTTAATGAAAATGTTGCGCTTTTTGAGAGCTCATTGTTTCTTTGGATATTTTAACATGACTTATGTTTAACATTAAATTATCTTTCTCACTCTTGAGTGTGTACCCGTTTGTGTAAAAAACAATTCGAGAAAATGTTTAAATAAAATATACTATTGGCTTCACAAAATATATGTATATACCGGGATGCTTTAAAAGTTTATAAAACCGGACATTCTAAAAAGCGTCATGCCAGTACTCGCTTTTTACAGGAAAGGCGCTTCAATTTAAAACTTCGGCTTTTTACTTTTACTTTTATTTTGTGCTCCTTTATTAACGATAGTGGATTTCAAAAAGGTCACACTTTACATCAACATAGTATTCTACACTGTCTTAATAAAAATGTTGCGCTTTTTGATCTCATTGTGTCTTTGGATACTTTAACACGACTTATGTTTACCATTAAATTACCTTCCTCGCTCTTGAGTGTGTACCGGTTTATGTCAAAAACAGTTCGAGAAGAATTTTAAATAAAATATCCTATTGGCTTAACAAAATATATGTATCTACAGGGGTGCTTCAAAAGTTTATAAAAGTGGACATTCTAAAAAGCGTTTTTTTACAGGAAAGGCGCTTTAATAGGGCTTCAATTTAAAATTTGGGCTTTTTACTTTTATTATTATTTCGTGCTCCTTTATTAACGAGAGTAGACTTCGAAAAGATTGACAGGCTTTTACACTTTCACATCAAAATAGTATTGTAAACTGTCTTAATGAAAATGTTGCGCTTTTTGAGAGCTCATTGTCTCTCTGGATATTTTAATATGACATGTTTAACATTAAATTACCTTTCTCGCTCTTGAGTGTGTACAGGTTTGTGTTAAAAACAGTTCGAGAAGAATTTTAAATAAAATATCCTATTGGCCTAACAAAATATATGTTTATACAGGGGTGCTTCAAAAGTTTATTAAAGTCGACATTCTAAAAAGCGTTTTTTACAGGAAAGGCGCTTCAATAGGGCTTAAATTTAAAATTTGGCCTTTTGACTTTTATTATTATTTTGTGCTTTTTTCTTAACGAGAGTAGACTTCGAAAAGGTTGACATGCTTTACCACTATCACATCAAAATAGTATTGTAAACTGCCTCGATAAAAATGTTGTGCTCTTTCAGCTCATGTTTCTTTAAATACTTTAACATAAACTATGTTTAACATTAAATTACCTTTCTCGCTCTTGAGTGCGTACAGGTTTGTGTAAAAAATCAGTTCGAGAAGCATTTTAAATAAAATATACTATTGGCTTCACAAGATATATGCATATACCGGGGTGCTTCAAAAGTTAAGGAACGCGAAAAAAGCCATTCAATAGGTCTAAAATTTAAAACTTGGGTTTTTTTTTGGATCTTTGAGTAAAATGAATTTTAGGTTCATTTTTATTACTCTTTTGTGTTTCTTCATTAACGATAGTAGAATTCAAAAAGGTTGACATGCTTTTTCACTGTTACATCAAAATAGTACTGTAAACTGTCTTAATGGAAATGTTGCGCTCTGAGCTCATTGTTTCTTTCGATACTTTAACATGACTTATGTTTAACATTAAATTACCTTTCTCGCTCTTGAGTATGTACAGATTTATGTCAAAAACAGTTCGAGAAGAATTTTAAATAAAATATCCTATTGGCCTAACAAAATATATGTATATACAGGGGTGCTTCAAAAGTTTATAAAAGTGGACATTCTAAAAAGCGTTTTTTACAAGAAAGGCGCTTCAAAAGGGCTTAAATTTAAAACTTGGGCTTTTTACTTTTATTATTATTTTGTGCTTTTTTCTTAACGGGAGTAGACTTCGAAAAGGTTGACATGCTTTTCCACTATCACATCAAAATAGTATTGTAAACTGCCTCGATGAAAATGTTGTGCTCTTTCAGCTCATGTTTCTTTAAATACTTTAACATAAACTATGTTTAACATTAAATTACCTTTCTCGCTCTTGAGTGCGTACAGGTTTGTGTAATAAAACAGTTCGAGAAGCATTTTAAATAAAACATACTATTGGCTTCACAAGATATATGTATATACAGGGGTGCTTCAAAAGTTAATAAAATCGGACATTCTAAAAGGCCATGACAGTGATTGCTTTTTACAGGAAACTGTAAAGAAACTGTAAGCGGACGCGAAAAAAGCGGTTCAAGCTAAGAGAGATTGACGGATAGCTGTAAGCGGACGCGAAAAGGCGATTCAAGCTCGAAGAGATTGATGGACAGCTAGTTCAAGTAATATAAAACCTGTGTTATATAGCAACAGCATTTTCTATATTCTATTATTGATATCGTGCCATAATTTATTCCATAAATTAGCATACAATTTCAGATAGTTTCTGTTTTCACGTTTTTGTTGTCAAGTAATGAGATCCTGTTCCGAGTATTTTTTTATAAGTTACATGCAGTGGATATTTAGGAATTACTACAAATTATTAAATTTTCTAAATTTATAATAAAGCTGACAAACTTATTCAGTATATTTCTTGGAAAGTAATGAACTGAAAATATGGTCAATATTTATTGACATTATTCAATTGCATTTATATGAATACTAGCAAATCGCGATGTTGAATCCCTTCTTCAAAGAAAATATTGTCAAAAGATTAAAATATCCCAAACAAGGCATTTTACTTTCTTATTTACAGAATAAGAACTCATTGTGATATGGAAAATTTTCGACTCAGAGGTTTTTGCAGATGTCTACGTTTTCTAGTCCTCCGATACCAAAAAAAAAGTAATTTTGAAGACACCTGTTACTCTCTCCCTCTCTGTCCTTCTTCTTCTTTGCGTGTGTCTGTCTATCTGTCTGTAAAAGCACCATAGCGGCCAAAACTGCAAAGGCTATTAATAATAAACACTATATTAAAAAGTATAATTTTCTTAACAATATGATAGTGAAATCGGTAATAGTTTACTTCAACAAAATAATGTAAGTAATGCTTTTACCAGAGAATAACCATCAACGAGAGCGACAAAGATGAGACACGTGACCCTTGGTTGATTAGTCGTCATTACCAAGCAATGCCAATCATAAGAATGAAAATGTTTTGTTTCCTCAAATACAGAAACAAGGAGTTAAAATTGAAGGCTTAGTGTAAAGTAGGTAATAATTTTTTCACATATATAATCTTAATAGAGGAGTAGTAAATCCCGTATTTAAAATGCCATTTATTATAGGTTTCTATGATGCTAAGTGACTCTTTAAACACACATAGACAAGCTGTGGCTGCATGCACTTTAGTCACGGGGTGAACTTAGCAATGGGCGCTTTATTCAGTGACTAAAGTTAGCTCTAGATTTTTGAAATACAAAAATGAATTGAAACTCAGACAAGATGGTTGACGTTTGTCATTGATCTGTCAAACTACCTCGACCTTGTTGGACAACATACTCTTGTTCATTAAAAGAAATGATTTCTTAAAAAGCTGCACCATTTAAATAGTAATCAGAAAAGATATGTTTCCTATAATACACTTTTTTAGCCATATACCTTCTGCTTTTAGTGGAAGAGTATGATATTCTAGAGACAAGTTATATGAAGAAATCTATACTCATATTCTAATAATATGATTTCCATTTAGAATCATATACTAAAGATATACACTCTTTTCAGGTAATTGTGTAAGTATTTATCAAATAAAATAAATACATTTTTATCAACAAATTATGTGTTATGTCAATATGAAAAACGTCAAAACAGTTTGCCGCAAAGCCACGATATTTCTCCATGCTCCTACTCATATTGATATAAATGAGAACAGTTTATTTGCGAAATAAAGATACAACAAAACTTAACTTCCTTTAGCGTTTAATTATTCAATGTTATGGTTTTTGTTTCATCCCAATATTCCTCGTTCGCTTTAGATACGTGTTTATTGATTTTCATAGTTCGATATACCAAAGAAATTTGAAGCAATTTTTCACTGTCAATATCATTTGTAATTTATCAATACAACTCAACCGGATGGACTTTTTCAATTTTCTTCTTCGGAAAACTTCATAAAGTAGTAATTCCAATCCGCTATTTATTTTTGAAAGGACAAAAGTAGTTAAAAATTGATGTAAAACAATTATATTCATTCGTGAATAAATCTTTAATATTTACGTTCATTTTTCTAAAATTACTTAATATTACGTTTAGAAAAGACATCAATTATAAGTTCCATTTAAAAAAAATATATGATATATGTAAACACAAAAACGGATACTTACATATAAATATAATGTTTTTACCTCACCCTGATGAATTGCAAAATAGAGATTATAGGTATATATATATATATATATACAGTGTGTCAATAAAGTTAGGAACACCCTAAATATCAGCTTTAAAACATATCTCTAGCAAAAACGCTCAGACACGTATTTTTCTATTTTTGAAGGCCCATTTTCTTAGATTAAATTGAAGTATACAGGGTTATCAAAAAAGAAGATATGACGTTATCATGTGTTTTTTTAAATGGAATACCCTGTATATTTTTAAGAAAATCAAAAGAGCTTCTCATGAAGATTTCAACGATATATGAGTTGTTGGGGATATCTTTAATATTTACTTGTAGAAATTGAAAAAACACTTTTGGTGGAACTACATAACACTGGTGTTATCCCACTGGTGATTTGGTGAAGAGCATATCTTCTAAGGTTACACCTTAGCCAAAAATACCACGTTTAACACTCTTTTTTGTTTTATACAGATATCTACTGAAGATGGCAACTTAGTTGCCGAAATACGTATTTAGATTTTTTGATATATATTTTTTGTGGTAAGGGATTTTCCTTTTGCATTTTATTTCACATTTTTAGCCACAGTCTCCACCCATTATTGGAAAATGAGAGCAGATTTAAATTTTTTACCCCACGAAACCCCCCCTACCCAAATATTGTGACAATATACCAATTATTACAGAAATTATTTATAAAAAACTAAAACCAAATTGAACTTTTTACACTCTGTATCTCCGAAAGCATCCACTTTTGGACTGAGGTAAGTTGGGTTAGATCGTCATATTTTGCCCTCAGAAATGTGTGGTAGCGTTTTTTCCGCACCTTTTAGAGACACCCCAGTATATAGTAAAGTAAGGGTGATCTCGACTGGTCAGTTAAGACAGAAAACGTGGAATTTAATGGGTGTAGCAGTCGGAGGGCCAAATAAGACAACTCTTTACAGTTTTGGTCGAGCTTTCGTTTGATTTATTTAATCTTCTTCTGGACCTGTTATAATTATTTGATTGTTAACAAAAATTGTACATTCAATTCAAAGATTTTACATACAAATCTAATTAAGTTACAAAGAAGTCAACATCACACTGTATTTCATTTGGATACAACCAATATGGACAAATCACAACATTTTAAAATTTATTGAAAAAATTCATTAAAAATCATACTAAGTTAAAATATTCGTTAGTTACATAAAAACAAAATAAACATTTTAAAATTACTTTAAGTCGGATGATTGACGTAGAACAGCTGATTGATACAAAACAGCTGATTTTATACGTGTGCACGAGCACCTGTTAAAAGTAAAATGAACAGTGATAACGGTCAAACACCCCGAAGGTCATAGTAATGCTTTTTAAAATTTAACAGTGCGGCAACTTCAGGAAAAGGAATCCCCTCGTACGTGTTATTGACCGATACCAACTAACAAACAATACAGTGCTGAATTGTTTGGCAGTTGCAGTATAAACTAATATTACATACAATTCTACCTTTATATCAAGTGTTACCCCCATATTGGATTGTGACAAATATTACCGCAATTGCTATTTGTGATCTTTTGGCGTTTATTTATTTTCTTTTTTTGTAATTATGTTTATTTAGGTTACTAAAATAGGCAATTTACTCTTTTTATGTGTCTCTTAACACGTTCGCTGCGATACCAGACACATGAGACTGGTGATCTGTTTGCCGCCCATGCGGGAAGATGTTACGACATCTAGTGCAACTTTGCGAAAGCTATAAAACCTGAAATACTTATCCTACCTCAACTTTAAAGGTACCTATTTTGTCGTTGGATCGCGCTTTATCAGATGGTAATATTCCTAGATACCGGACATCCGAGACTGGTACCGCACTGGAGGAATACCGTTTTCTCTAGGTGCGATACCAGTCATATGTATCTGGTACGCTTCTTCTGTTATGTGCACCGGAAAAATGTCGGCAAGAAGCAGAAAATTGTTGGCAATGGCCGTTTCGGCCTTTGTAACAGCAGAAGATAAGGACAATGTAAATTATAAAGTATATGTAGATGCTGGTGGTGGTACTAGTACGAGTACAAATGAAGAATCTGTGCAACACAACCTCAATCGCGACTTAGAAACTGATAGTTCAGGCACTGAAAGTGACCCTGAAGATCCTTATGCATGTGATCACTCATCAACTGATCCTGATTACGAACCATCTCTCTCCCCTAGTGATAATGAAAGCAACCAAGATGAAGTTGAAGAAGAAGGTGAACAAATCGACTTAGACACACTTGAAGATCAAGAAGTGCGACAAGTTGTTGGTATGTTTTAGATGCATTTTTCCGTAAATTTTATATTAATTGTTATCGTATGTTTGTGGAAATAGATACAATCAGTGACACCTGGACCCCTATTACTGACGAAAATAACACCAACATTGTCGATTACAAGTTAAGGGCAAATTTTGACCACGCTATTTACACAAAACCATTGGAAATTTTTAAGCTATTTATGGATGAAAACGTAATGAATATTATAGTAACTGAAACAAACAGATATGCTTCACAACAAACTGAGTTGATTGTGCGAAACAAATCCAGACACAATGCTTGGATTGATACCAATTCTCAGGAAATGTATGTATTTTTTGGAATAGTTGTATGCATGGGCCTAGTGAAGCTACCATCTATACAACATTATTGGTCAAAAAACGAGTTATACCACAACAACTACATCAGTAAAAAAATGACACGAGATCGATTTTTGTTGTTACTGAAAAATATACATTTCAACGACAATGAAAATATTGTGGATACAGATCGGTTGTATCGAATTCGTCCACTGTTGGAGGCTTTAAACCAGAATTTTCAAAAATATCTAACACCTGGCCGAGATGTTGTTATAGACGAAACCATGGTACCGTGGAGAGGACGTTTAGGTATGCGACAATATATTCAAAATAAAAGACACAAATATGGTGTCAAACTTTACAAGTTGTGTACTGTTGAGGGATACACTTTTAATGTAAAAATATATTGCGGCAAAGAAGAAAATACCGACAATTCTGTGTCCCACACCGAAAATGTTGTCTTAAAGTTAATGGAAGGGTTGCTTGATGAAGGAAGGACTTTGTATGCAGACAACTTTTACTCTAGTATTAGTCTAGTAAAAAAACTGCAGAATAAAAATACACACTACTGTGGTACACTTAGAAGTAACAGAAGAGGGGTACCAAAACACTTTGTTCAACGCAAATTAAAACAAAACCAAATTGTTGGTATACACAACAACGTAGGCATCAAAATTATCAAATGGCAGGATAAACGCCCGGTAATGATTATATCAAATCGACCGGAACATAACATCAATTTATGTGACACTGGAAAAAAAAATCGAAAAGGTGAAGCAATTTTGAAACCCAAATGTGTTCTGGACTACAATAATGCCAAAAAAGGAGTAGACATAAGTGATCAAATGTCTTCTTATTATACGACCCTACGCAAAGGATTAAAATGGTACAGAAAAGTTGCGTATGAGTTGATTTTTGGTGCAACTGTTGTCAATTCGCATTTATGTTATAACATCGTTCACAAACATGATAAGAAATTGAATATGCTTCAATTCAGGGAAGAACTGGCTATGGCTTTGACAAGTGAAAACGTGGAACCAACAGCAAATAGATCAGAAACACCGAAAAGGGTTCATACATTTAAAAAAGAAGAAGGAACTGGCAGAAAACGTAGACGAAATTGCTGCGGATGTTACCAAAAGCTTAGAGCCACTATGAGTAGCAAAGAAGCCGACAAGAAGGTAACAAAAATTAGTTCATTTTGTCATGATTGCCCGCAAAAACCAGCGATGTGCCTCGATTGCTTCAACGAAAAACATAACAAAATATAAAATATAGTTTTTTGTTTACTTTGATGTTGGTTAATTTGTAAATTATATACACATTCTAATAAAATAATATAGTTCTTGAAACACGTTCTAATTTTTCAGTTTTTACGTAAATCTAAATGCGACTAAGTTGAAGAATAAGACATAGTCTGAGCTTCATAAATACTGACGGGGGTTATAATAAGTTCAATGGCTAAAATGTTAAGGGATGAAAAGGGTCAAAGTGTATACCAGTCGCAAATGTCCGGTATCGCAAAAATTACAATACACCTTACCAGTCGTATATGACTGGTGCCGCACCGTGGGGATAAGCGCTGAACGCTTTGCCGCAGCGAACGTGCTTAAACAGATAAAATTAAATTTAATAAATTAAGTAGGAAGAAAAAGTTCGACTATATTAATACATTTTTATTTGTGAAAAAGTAAATTTTCTGAGAAAACAATTAATTTTGGAATATATTCTCTATTTTTTTTTATAACGGTCGCCAAAGATTTCTTATGTTCCTACAAATGGTCGGTAATGGGAACATCAAAATTTGGTCGGTAAAAGGGATATTTTCAAAAGTTAAAAATATATACATTTTTAAAATATATATGTGCGATTAAAGTATATCTATTCAACTTAACAATTTTATGCTTAAAAATAAATCCTTACCGCACCATAGCTAAGGAGTACCTTATTTTATCTCTTAAAGTGATACAAAGTCTTATGTGGTCGGCAAAGGGTACTTTTACCTTATATCGAAATATTTACAGTTCAGTATTCCATTTCTATTACCGATTATAGACAATTAATTAGATATAATGATGCTAACCATTTCCCTCCACTCATAAAAGTGTTTTTAATATAATCTCTTACTGACACCATTAACTAATAAATGCGGTCATACAGATTATGTGACTCTTTTTTTTATAAAAAGGAATGTATATCGTAACTCAAAAGAACGGTAATTTTATATTAGAAGCAATTGGAAATACGATAGAAGTACCTTAGACTATGCTTTTTAAGAATAGTAAATATTTTATCAACCATTTCTTGTTTTTATCACAACTTTCCGCCATGTTATGTGACGTCACACAGCATTCTATTATGTCTACCATATAATAGTGCCGTTTTGTAGGAAGCCAAGGGTTAATGGAGAATAATGCTAGTTAACTCTATTACATGTACATCTGGTAGCCACATATGAATGTTTATGTGCCAGAGACGTACAAATATTCCTAATTCGCACGTCAGTAGCCCTTCAGTAAATTTTAGTTAGGCCATATATTTAGTAGAATATAATTTGTCTGTAACAATACAGGGTGTTTGATAAAAAACGCCCCATCCAGTAATTTCTTTGTTTCTTTTCCGATTTCAATAAATAATAAAAAAATATAAAAATGGTTTGACAAAGTCTATAAACTGCTCATAATCCCACTTTTTTCAACGCTGTCTTGAGTAGATAACGATAGTCAACTTTTTTTTAATCGACACCTGTTTTTTTTTCGTTGTCTGGTAAATATTTTTTTTTCTCAATCTAGTAATGTTTGGTTGATATTTAATTTAAAAAAATATGAATTATTTGCAACTTTTATCCGCTTATTGTGAAATTTTCAAGTGTGCAGTGAAAAGAAATTGCAACACAAATCTGACAAATATGGCATTTAAACGTCTGTCATTAGCTGGGAAGTCAGCATTTCTTATTGTTTTTTTTTTATTTTTACACAATACTGCCACAGCAGTCATTTATTATTCATAATTCATTCGAAATCACGAGTCAAAAACAAAAGTCAGTGAGATTTAAGGACAAAAATAAAATTATATTAACAATAATAACCAAAATAAAAACACATTAGAATGAATTAACAAACGACAAATTACTAGCAATCTCTCGAGTTAAAATAAGCGGATTCTGCTGTACATTGAGAAGAACATTCATCTCAACATTTTCGCCAAATCGTCGCTGTTCTCGCTCTGGATTTTCAAAAGCACCATAGCGCCTACAATTTTCTTCACGCCGTCTAAATTGATGGGGGTTTGGAAGTTCCCTGTTCGGAAAACGCTCACCGTAAAGCAGAGCCGCTTGATTTCGATTTTTATTACATTCAACGTAAATTTCAAAAATATATATATTGATGAGATAGTTATTGTTCATGATTGCGGTGGTATCGTTATTCCACAAGAAATAATGCAAGGTAGAAAAAAATGTTTGAATATTGTTTTCAAGAAATTCAATTTCAAACGACTACATCTTCACCTGATGAAGCCCTAGCAGGGTGAAACAATTGTAGTGAATTGAATGAAACTGTTTTGAACTCAATTTGAATTTATTTCAATTTTTCCTCTTAAATTTTTAATTTTGCTTAGCATTCTTGAGTTAGCAAGCAAAGTCTAATTTTTTTAAATGGAAACCATAGTTGGCTTTATTAAATTTTATTTTTTAAACCCAGGTTTACAGTAGTACGGGATTGCACGTATAGGTTTCTTTAGACACGATTTTATATTCCATTATTGTTAGGGGTACGCTATTTAAGCAAGCAGACTGAAAGTTAGTATATTTCTGAACTGTTTTAGTATTAACTACAAATTGGAAATTGCAATTTACTTTTTATAATTGATCTCTCTGACGTACGAGAACCTCTGTTTGTATAATTTTTTTGTTATTCCCAGACACGAGTCTCGAACACGGTTCATATGGTTCGCATTAACAGCTAATAAAAAATACAGCGATTTACTGATTCGCCGAGGTAATTTTTATTTTCGCGCGTCAGTGAGTTCACTTAATTGCATGGCAATTGACTGAAATTAACACTCGACCAGCATTGACTTTTTTCTCGAACAAAGAGGAAACCTTAATTAAAACGGAAGTGTGACGTACTAAATTTAAATTACTATTCGATTCACTTGCTCAAAGATTATTTTTAGTCGTCCTTTGGCAAATGCTGCTATCTTCTTTTACTTGAATTGCATTACTCACCTCAAAGACAAACTCAAACGAACTCGAAATATATAATTTTCTTTAACAGCTCATGTTCTTATTCATTAGTAATTAATAAATTGTTCTAGTTGCATGTCATCGTTTTAGTGTGTCTTTCTTTTATGCATTGTCATGAGGACATTCTATAATAGGTGGAATTATGTATTATATTTACTTCATTTTAGTAGTAAATGCTACTGACACTGGCTCAGTAATTTTTTACTTTCTTATTCCTAACACTGAGAAAAGGTTTCAGCATTGAGATATTTTCAGAATGTCTACATTTTAATGTCTCATACATGCTAAAAAGTATATTTTTAAATTAAGGAAAAAAGATTCTCAAAAAAATTACATTCATACGAAATATAAATTGCTTCAAACGATTATATTATCCTTATGTTAAGTATAGTCTTGGCTCAAGTGAATGCAATTTTTCTTAAACTAAAACTAAATTTACTTCCCTATATACAAAACAGAGAAGTCCTGATTTGAAACAGATTTACTCTACTCAAAATAATACTTTTAAGCGTGTAATAAAAAAAAAAAAAAAGTCGAAATAGCTGTATGTCTCTGTGTGTTTGTGTATATAGTAGCCAAACGGTGAAAGCTATTAATTTATATTTAAGAGTATAATGTCACCGTCAAGATCTGATTATACGACGTCTGTTGTCTTTCCGCTGAGCTCGGTAAAGTAAAACACAATTTGTTTATAAAAAACATGTATTTAAAATTTTCCAAAGTTTTCTTCTCCACAGTCAATGCATTTTTGCATCTGTGAAAACTAATCTTGATAACATTTTCTCCAATCCTCCGACCGTAGTTTGTTTATTTCATTCAAGGATCAACCTTTGCAGTGGAAACATGCTCAGTAATTCCAAAAAATGTGATAACCATATTCTTATTTCGACTTTTTGAACGAACAACTTCTTTTGGAGCCGACTTATTCTCAAATATTCATTTTTCATCACCCGTGATGATGTTGTACACCAAATGAGTCGATCCACTTTTAAAGCCATCTAGTGTACATATAAATTACTTTCACACTAATCTTTAAAGTTGCATGAATGCAATATTTTCTTTCTGTAGCTGCTGTTTTTGGCTTAAGAGCTCGACCGCGTTGAAGTTCATTGTACCACCGCTATACTATAGCAATGCAACACGACTTGTCATCAAAGACTCGAGTGAATTCCTCAAAACAATCTTTACGCCTTAAGCCACGCTTGAAATTGTGTTCTTGGTTCAGTTTCATAATTTATGGGCGAAAGGAGTACTTTAAACTATTGTAACTTACAAACAATCAGGTATATTTGACAACTGTCAGTATAACTAAACTTGTAAAGAACTGATTGAAATTTCCATACAAAATTCGTGGCAATATATCATCGCCTACTAGATAGGCTAAGCGGAAAGAGATCATCCCTCCCACTTAGAATTAAAATAATATTAACTTTAGCAAATTTTCTAAATTAAAAAGTACTGTAAAATACTACATCTAATGCGGATCTTAAGATACGATCATCTTTATAATAATAACAATAATACCATTACTAACCAACGCTAGACAACTAATGACAATTTAATGTCAATGATGATAATTTTGCATGTAAAAAATGGACAAGTATGAAAGAACATGTAATTAAATATATAAAATACTTATATATTATAAAGACCAAGAAATGAAATTAACTGATTTATAGGAAATGTCTTCATACGATAGATCCACGAACATCGACGAAAGGTAGGAGTCATGAAGCGGGAAAGTCGTTCTGGCAAATGCTAATTCAAACATAAGAAGTAAACCGATGGGAAAGGAGAACAAGATAAATCAATTGAGCCATGAATCATTGTTTATAGAAATTAGGCACATTAAGTTTCTGTACGTTGTCCTAAGGACTGTACAACATTTTTTCCAAAAAGGAACGCATGTTACGATCAGAGTAGGTACGTATATATTGTGACAATTCTCTTAACTAATATAGAGTATCATGACATTCAGATAAATAAATTAACTTTAAATCTTTATTATATAATTTTATCCCAAAAACTAGCTCAGATATTATAACTTTCAAAATATTTACAAATTAATAAGCAAATATTTTGTACTAATTGAGTTGCTGACTATCAGTAATCTGTATGTTTAAGCAACCACTAAATGTGCTATATGGGTTGCTGACTTTCAGTAGCTTGTATAATTAAAGCAGTTACCTATATCTTGATGTGTTCAGTAACCTTATATGATAGCTTTATTACCGATCTTTAAAATTAATAATTTATATCAATTATTAAATAATACCAAAACTATCTGTAATTGTGCAAGTACCTATTAGGATTAATTATATCAAGTTTTCACACAACTATACAAGGTATGTATTTCAAAAACAATTTGTACCATTTACAATTACTGACATATATATTTTCTCCTTTTAGGTTAAGGTTATAAGCGTTTCTGTATCTTTTCCCACTCCACTCAAACTAATCATTTATTTTACGATGCCAAATAAAAGAAAATATCAGTATAGATTTGTTTAATTCGTTGAAATTATATAGAAGTAATTATAGAAATTTATAGACAATTATCAAAAATACACATATGGAAATTTTTCCTCAACACGTCTAATCAACAATATGAGAAGAATTTAATACGAGATTGTCACTTGACTACAATGGTTATAAATGCAATAACGTAAGTATTAACCTTTACTACTATTTAATTCAATATCTGAAACCTGTTTGTTTCTATTCTTTATAGAATTTTAATAAAGTATTTATAAGCAGAACCTTAATATTTCGGGTAAAACTAAATTTTGTCATTCAATTATGTAGTTTGATTATACAAAAGCCTTTTGCTTTCCAAACAAATTCTTATTTGATTATGATTTTATATCAGAAAGTAAAGAATTAGATTTACTATAAATAAAGATGAAATACAATAATTCACACGATCATTACAACGATTTATAATTTCTCTTCAGAAATTATGCAATAAATATTACTTTAACTCCGAAATTAATTTCAATGTTTATACGACCTGATATAATTATTATAAAATTTCTTTCTTATTCTTCAATGTGTTTCCTTCTAGCGTACTTTCTTCTCACTCTTGTGATGATGTTAGTATTACAAACTGGATTCCTCGGACCTCGAACAGTTATCCTGTCGTACCTGGATGAAATCTCTGCACTCTCGTACACGTTCTGGAATGGTCGAACTGGGACGGTTTATAATACGATTTCCTGTCGTACCTGGATGAAATCTCGGCACTCTTGTACACCTGTAATAAACACACACTATCTTGATGTTCTCTGGACTTCCACGTTCCTGGAATGCTCGAACTGGGACGGTATATAATACTATTAGCCTCGGATTATTACACTTCTGGATTGACAAACTTGTGCACCATAAATTCTCACTCGTATATTAATTCTTCAATTCAACTGGTCCAATGATTCATATGCAGGAACTCCTAATCGATTCTGACGGGATGGTTATAGCTGTATTGGATTATACTTTTTAAATATCCGCTTATAAGGTAAGTTCGAAATAGATCACTCTTCTCTTTACTATATGTTCTAAATATTTATCCTTTCCTCCTTCCTTTATGTTATCCACCAGTAATATTAATGGAAAATTTCTAATTATTAAATATTTTCCTGAAATAAAAACCTCACTATCTTCTCCGTTAATTACTAAACACTTCTATTAATCTTTGAAGCGAAAATTATGAACATTAACTGTATTTAATGATGAAATTCTTTCTCTTCTCGAGAAACACGTTCGCGTCTTCCCGAAAAAATTAGAATTGTTATTTTTTCCATTTCACATTTCCTTGACGATTATAAATTAATTTTCATTTACCAATTATATTGTTCCACACAGTTTATTTATTCAACAAAGTTTCTATATTATTTTTGAATGTTTTAAATACCTATTTAGAATTTCCCAATCTTACTATATAAAATCTCAATTGAATATTTTAGTTTGTTTTCTCCACTTCTACCTATTAATACCCATTTCTAGTAGTATGTTTTTATACATGTCAAAATCTGACATTTCCAACATTTGAATTTTGGCGCGTTAGCTATTCATTATTTTATTGCATTTATATTTTTAAATTTCATTACTTATTACTATTCTCATATACTTTGTTAATTAAACAAGTTTTCACAAACATTATATTACATATACAAACAAATCAAGTAATATTTAAATCTTTACTTTCAGGATGAAGAAAACTAAACATCAAAGTATCCTGCCACAACTATCTATGCAAATGCATGAAGAAAACAGAATAAACTACACATTTGATGACATTAACCTCTTTATACATTTGGTATACTTTAAATATTTTATTAATATAAAAATTCTGCCATATAAAAAAACACTTTAAATTAAATTCCTCTAATTTATTTATCAACCATATTGTTGCCTAATCATAGTTAATGGCAAACCATTACAATATTTACATATTTTTTATAAAATCGCCGTCATAATTTCTCTGTTAAAGAACTTGCAAAAGCGAAGAATAAACTCTAAAGTTCGCGAAGTAGAAATTCAAATGTAGTTGCTATGAGGTAAAAAAACCTTTGGCTAGCATCATAGAAAACGCACATAACATTTTCAACCTCAACCTTCCTGAGAATAGCTCTCATTAATAAAATATTCAGAGCTAATAAATGTATTTTTTCTTGTAAACAAGAAGCAGCATACATTCATATTTAATTTCAATTTAAAGCTTTTTGCACCAATGCGTAATCAGGTCCATAATATATTGTAGACAACTAATCCTAAAACAAATTCTAAAGACTAAAATTCATTATTCAAGGTATAATGATATTTAATACTCCGAATGTATTTGCTCAAAACGGTATTAAATTTATTTAATCTGAATATTTACTTACATAATATGTTTAGATTGTATATAAACATATGAAATATGCAAATGTAAATAATTAATTGACTTGTAATTTCATGCAGGAAACTGTACGCGGCTTGACTAGTGACCAATGGACTGCGATCTTGGATCTTGTATTTCATGACCAAAGAGCGGACACGAAGGATTGATGACTCATCGCCCATAGGCGCACTATTAAAATGTTGTATTTTTAAAGAGGTTTTAATTTTATTTATATAATTGGATAACAAGTGGCTGGTGATCTATAAAATACAAAATACCTTATTATTTGTTCATTTTCTATTTAGTAAGATTTGCTCTCTTGGAATGACGTACATCCTTCTAGATAGAAAACGTCCTTTCTACATCGCAACTGGTTATAGATGCGTACTGGAAATATTCTTTTATTTCAGCGTATTTAGCAGTTAGATTTTGTGTCCCCATACACAATTGCAGCAATGTTATTAAATCTGAATTTCTATTAAAAATTGCGTCTAACTTTTGCCGAAGGCCACATCCGAAGTCACTTTTGAAATTATTAATAGCCACATCTAATGTGGTTAGTCCATCCTTTAATTTGAGATTTCGATTTTCAAAGTATGTGATTAGTTTTGACAAATTCCAAAGATTTCCTGAAGGAATATCAACTGATTTTTTAAATTTGGGATTTGTGTTAGTTCCTTGCACTCAGAAATACAAATTTTGTAAACTATCGAAATTCTTTGCTTAAAAACTAGTAGCTTCCAACCATGTTCCCCAACGAGTTATTACTGGCGAGGGAGGCAGTGACAAAGATGGAAGTTTTTCCTTCGATGGCGCCTTTCTAAAAACTTTTTTAAAAGCGGATACAAGTTTATCAATTTCCGGATACCTGTCTCTGATATATTCAAAGATTCTGTGGAGAGCATGTGCTACACAAGTAATATGCAGCCTATAAGGATAAGTTTCCTTTAATAGTCTGTCTGTTTTTAACATATATGCGAAAATGTCACTAACAAATAAAAGTATTTTTTCCCTGTACTTGTCGTCCGAATAAAGCATTTTGTGCAAATTCTCGTCAATAGTTTTAGCAACTGTTTCCCTATCAATTGTATTTATAACTTTAGACGCTGTTACATATGCGTTTTATGGAATAGTTGGATGAACTACACCAGCTACAACATTTACCACACAGCGTCCTAATATATCGACAGTTTTGTCGGCACTTATCCATAGGTACTGATTTGAAAGATGTCTTCTAATGCATACTACTGTTTTCGTGAAACACTTTGAAACATAATATTTGCGTAAGGTGGAATCATCAGGAACATTTCGACCAGTATATTTTTGAAGAAATATTTTGAAAGTGGGATTGTCAAGTTTATTTAAAGGGATATTAGCCGCCATTAAAGCTTCACACAGTTCTTCGTTAAAATTGTCAGATTTCAAGGGGACCAATTTCTGTGTATCCTTTAGCGATGCTAAGTGACCTTGTTCGTGCGCTGTTTGGGCATTTTGTAACGTTATTTTACAGACTTTGCAATAAACTTCGGAATCACTGACAATGGAGGACATACAATCAGTATGACCCTTAATCCAACTCGCCATTGTTTCACTATGCCATTCACGACATTCTTCCATAGCATAGCAACATAAACAATGTTCTAGATCTAAATAAATGATAACTAAAAATGTATGCGTATGTTATTGAAACTTAACGAAATCCAGTGCACACTTAAGTCAAGATAATTGCGACAAGTAGATTCAATGAAACGGGATTAAACAGCAACTATTACATAAATTATCAAGTACGTAATTTAACACTCAAAACAATGAAAAAACGAAACTAACGTAAGTATGAATAGGTATACTTTATTTATCTTAAGAAATATAAGGTAAATATAATAGATTTTAAAAACCCCTCACGCTTCTACCTACGCCGATGAAGAAAGGATTTTACAGGTAAATTCCTTTCTTGGTCGGCTTTTTTTGCTGATGTTGGAGTTCACCATATGAATAGTGCTATTCAGTAACGGCGTGCTGTTTACATTACTTCTTTGCTCCGTCGTTGCTTAAAAATGGGACATCCGCCCCTTAGTAATTATACTGGCAATTGTGCTAATTTATTATTTAGGAGTAATGTCAATAGGAGATAGATAAATAGAAATGCAATAAGAAGACAGGTTAGACTACCACAGCAGCACAAGAAAAAAACGGTTAAAAATTAAAAATAAAGGTATGTAGATAACACTCTCAATGTACCAAAATTAAGGTGCTGGAATGTCTGATGTTCAATTGTGGTACAAAATATGAGAAGGAGAAAAAAGGTAAAGACAAGTTCAAATCAATAGAATGTAGAATTAAATGAAGTACGCTGCGATAGTTGGCTCGAATGATATGAATTATGAAGATTAGCAAAAAGAACTTCAATCAAACATAAATTGGTATAAGAGAGTCTATAATTAGAAGGAATACAATAATGGATTGGAAAAGTGCTAAACAAATAATAATAAGAGAATTCCCTCAAGAAAGAGGTAATACTAAAAGTAGAATATGAATAATTTAGTCTTAGTATTATATTAGTGGGAAAAATGTAAATAGTAGGTTAAAAAATAAATACAATTATTTAATAATTGACTTCAAAGTAACAATTTGTTTTTATTTTTATGTTTGTCTAATTTAATCTTAGAAATTCTGGACCATATTATTATAATTATAAGGTTAAGCTATCATAATTTATTAATGCTATACAATATATATTTTATTCTTATGTTAAGTAAATATCTATCCTATTATATGTTAATTGTATACTAAGTTTATTCATTAATGCATAAAGAAGTTCCATTAATCAAGTATAATACATACCATCCTTTCGAAAACTTCAAAGTCTACGATATGGAAATATAAGTATAGAGTTACTTGTTTCATTTTTTAATTAAATATTTCCGAGGAACTCCAGGTGTGCAACATTTAAATAAGAGGAGGGTTATTGTACGAAACACTGGCGTCCTCGCAATGTGTTCGAATACAAGTGCAGATATAGAGTAGACTTCAAGTTAATGTGTAGGCAAAAGGTTTCTGTTCAAAGTTTATGTAAATAGGCTGCGGATACAGACCGCAATATTAAGAGGATTTACCTATTTGAATTCGCTCTAGTTATAAACTTTGCACACTAAACTAAGTTAAACCAATCAACTAGTAGCACGCAGCTCTTATTATCAAGATTCCTATCCTGAGAGTTTTAAACATTTACGAAGCCGTTAAAATATTTGTTATGATTATTCAAGACAGGCACCTTTCGATACATTAAAATCCTGATAATTACTATATCCTATGGATATTGGCCGAGTCATCCATAGGATATAAATTTTGATTTGATAGATGCATAAATTTTATTATATTCTCTATTTACATGACATACAAAATGCGATGTTTTAATAATATAAATGTATAAATCCTACTTTGCGTAATATGGGTGAAATAATTCGAAACACTTAGTTAAAAAAATCTCTATATTGACCATAAAAAATAATGATCAATGAATTATATTTTTTATTGCTTGCTGCTCTGTCCTACATCATCACGAGCATTCTTTTTGTAAAAAGAAAAAAAAAAGGTTAGCGGCGGTTACGTGTAGTGTGGAAATAATATATAAATTTACAATACATATTAAGGATTAAAAAAAACTATTAACTATAAATATTAAATACACTTATTATCTATTGGATATTTCAGTTTAAAAATTAAAAACTGCAGAATCTTTATTAAGCAAAATGAAGAAAGGATATAAAACTTCTTTCGCTAATATTATATTTTGTGATAATTTAATAAGAATTTTTTTATTTTAAATGAGAAAATCATTGAAATATACTATAATTGCCAATACTTACTCACTATTTCTTAATCTTTCTGAAGCATATCGTATCCAATGTTTGACAGCTGTAATGAAGTCCTGCTCAGTTATTCTTTTGGCGTTGGCATTTGGACTCCATGCTTCAGCTTCTGCAACAATTATATAAAGAAGTGACAAAGTCTGTAAAAAGTTTTCTTTCTTTGATTATCATCGCATGGTTTCTCAGATGATTTTGTTGTTTCGTCATTCTGCTTACTATTGGTGCAAATCAGAATCGCTATTTTTCAAGTTTAATAATAAACGCTTTTTTAATTTTATTTTTTTGTAATGCCTAACGGAATATCCATTAGATATCCACTGGATGGCCAATATATCCATAAACCCTAAATCAATTTACCGCGTAATAGCAGACTGTTCCAGTTCTGGAAAGCCACATTCGCATGGCAGCTTATGAAATGGCGGCAGTATGAACGGGAGCATTGTCGTGCAATAATCGCGCACCTTTTGTCAATTTTCCACGACGTTTTGCGCGAATACTGTCAACTAGCAGAATTCCCTCACAATCCCAGAATATTGTGGCCATCACCTTTTTCGTTGATTGAACGACTTTCGCCTTTCTGGGACAAGGTTCATCAAGCCGCCGCCATTCCATGACCTCCCTTTTCGATAGAGGATCCTAAAACAGAACCATTGTTTCATCCCCTGTGACAATGGATCCCAAAATCGGTTTTGGATCGTCTCCGCACATGTTTAAAAACGACTGCGCACATTCGACTCGACGTTGGAGAGCAGTTCGGTACCCATCTACCACTAATTTTATTCTTTCTCAAATGGTCATGGAGAATTCGGCGAACACTTGTTTCGGAAATATTTGTTATCACTCTTACTTCCTTCACTTTCAAACGCCGATCTTCTAGCACTAAATGTTCAATAATTGAATTGTTTGAGGCCTTATCACTTCAATTGGTCGACGCGACCGATCAGCATCTTCCAGGGATTCTTGTCCAAAAACGGAAACATTTTGCAAACTTTTTTAGAGTTGAATCCGAAGGAGATGAATCACCGTAAACGCCATCTATACGTTGTTTAATGTGATAAGGTGTATGCCCTTCATTTATTAAAAATTTAATGACCGCGCGGAACTCAATCTTCGTTAGTTTAGACATTTTCGTGCGCTAGTCACGTTAGTTGGCCGTTTACTAAAAACTACTAGACTTCGAACTTCGCGTATGTGCATGCATGACGTAACGGAGTTTGAACACGTTTGAACCTGTATAAATCTGTCAGGCCGAGAATTTATGGCGTCTACCTCGTACTATGCAATTTTTAGTTTTACTTCAGTACGGATATCTTTTAATAATGTATAGTCCCCACGCTTCATCAAGGAGTTTGATTTACTAAGCAAAATTACTGTTACTTATCTACATTCCACTAAACACTAACGAAATAGTACGGAATGGTGATACATATACTGTGCCAATGCTGGCGCATTTATCTTGTTATTGTAAAACCTACAGTTGTACCTCATTACTACTTTCAGGAATTCAGGTATTGTTAATATTAAACTGATTGAAGCACTTGAGTCTAAAGGAATACACACTTTAAGTCCATTTTATTAAATTATTCAACAACAAAAATAAGTTAATCCGCCTTCTCATAATTGGCATAACTACCAGTTAATTCTTCAGAGATTTTTCTTTATAAAATATTAACAAAAAGCTTCTGTTTATTAATTATTTTTAAAAATATTGTATTTTCTTTATTTTAATAGTAAAAGGCAAAGCGTCTTCATATTTATATTGATTTCATATACAATTTTACACACATTCACATACGCTAAATCCCTTAGATATTAAGGATCAAAAGTTCAGTTTTCGTTTTCATATTTAGGTTAACGATATGCAAAAACCTGCCTGTGAATATCGCACCATAACGACGTCAACACAAGCTCTCGCATTATCCGTATTCTTAAGATTCCCACCGGTTCTATATACACTAAATCTGCATTACACACATACAAGAAAAAAGAAATACAGGCCTTTTGAATGGATTGAATATATCTCCTTCGGCTTTTTCTAATCTCTCTCTCCCTATTATATCCAAGCAAAATATGAATTGCTGCAAAGCCAAAAGACCAGTTTCAGTTCTGCAAAAAATACATTTTCTATTAAAAAAATATTATTAACAAATTTCTGGACTTGTGCTGGGAAATTTATTATTCCAGATAAAATATTTTTGGATCGTATCGCAACCCGTATTCATTAATGCTCCATCAACCATATTTGAAGAATTAGTGAAAAATAAAGCAGCCACTCAACCTTACGATAAATAGCACAGCGACGGGACTACTAGTTAACTACAAATCTTTATAAATTTTATTAACTCTGTACACCCTAAGATACAATTCACAGTTGAAATTGTTAAAGATCAGTTTGATTTGATACATTCACCTTTGTGTGGTTGCTGCACTTACTTTTATATTATTCTACTTAATTTTCTGTTTTCTGGTTTCTCCATTATTGATTAATTGGTACATAATAGTCTTCTGCGCTTGCTATACTTAGAATTTATATTTTATTTCATTACCTTTGTGTACCCATTTTTTGTATTCTGCATGCTGGTTTTTCTAACTGATATGTAATTATCGCCTTTGCTACGTTGTAACCTGGGTATAAATATAAATAACGTATATTTTAAGTTTCATTTGGAATACGGTGCTTGTTAATAACTAAGCTGGACGAAAGTAATCACACATTTAGTTTATGTTTTATTTAATTCATTATGGAATATCACAAAGTCAAATTGAAACGTTGAGATAAATATACAGGGTGTTACAATTAATTTTTAGTTTTAATCGAGTACCTTTGTTGTACGTACTTAATTTTTAACGTACCCTGTAGATATATCGTTATTTCTTTATTTGGGACAAACATTGGTTTGGATTCCATACTTTTCGAATATGTTGGGGGCTGTCGTGTTGATTTGGTTTAAGTCTATCCTGGTACCGCCATCTTGTGTGATCTAATTGAGTAGAGCGATTTCGCGATCGATCGTAGTTATGCGAGATCTGTATCTCATCAGGAGTGGTAGCGCTGTTTTACAGTCATAGATGGCGTATGCTTGGTTATTCGTATCTATTCTCCGTAATTAACTATATTAATGATTTCTGTTTAGTTTAAGCAATGTTTGGGTTTTCTTGTCTTTTAGTTTCATTTGTAAATTATTATGTTCCGCTTGAAATTGCCGTTGGAAGCCTAAGAGTTATGTTAAATACTGTGATTGTTTCCTCCGTGTTCGCTTAGATGTCGCCTCTGCCGCAATCTTTCGAACGTTGTTAATTGAAATTTTGACACGTTCTCTTCCGTTTCAACCGTCTTACAAACAAGACTGAATCACGCAAAAGCAGCGTTTTCTCAGCCAGTGCTTGGGTAATTAATTTGGAATGTTGAATTTGTATCGTAATGAATCACTAATTAAGGTGGATGTTTTCATAATACCTCAAGCTTAATTTGGTTATGACGTTATTGAAGGATCTCTGTAAGAGGATATTTTATTCTTCTGGTTGAAGAAAGCCTCCGCTGTTGTAAGTACTCATATCACGTGTCTGATAGATCCGAATTGTATTTTTGTTCCCTGATCGATTTTTAGTTTGCGATTGCCGGCAGGTAGAACTTAGGCAGGCATTTCCGTTTGGAAATTCTGAAACACGTGTTTGACTTGTGAGATAGCTTGGAAGAATTCCGGAAGGTTTAAGACGTGGTATCCTTTGGTGACAACAGATGTATGGTGCAGTTTCGTAGATATTACTGCAGCCTCCTGCGTTAATCCCTGACGACTGTTGGTAGCCAAGGATTACTGGAGTAGACATTTTCCTGTAACTAATGCGGTATCGTTGAAGAATTTGTAACCATAGCTGTGTGTATGTGCAAAATTTATGGTATTTCGACTTCGTTTATTGCTGTTTTGCTAAATATGGCTAGTGTATTGCACAGTCACTTAGTGCAATCAGACACAATCAAATTTGTGCAAGTTTACGTGCAGTTTTTGAGAACAACGTACTGTCTAACTTTGTTTTTCGGTCTAACTGTTCATTAGAGTCAACGTAATTACTAGTTTTATGTTGTAGTGGCATATGAGTCACTCAGATTTAAATTTCTGACATTTATCGTTTTGTTTAACTAGTAGTGGTGGCCTTATTTTGAGGTTACGTGTCGGATTGGCCCTGTTACTTAGCCATTTCTTTTCTTGTGTAAATTTAATTAATATTTTGGGTGCTTAGTTGCATTGTAATATCCCAACATGTATTGTGTAAATTTATTGCTTTGATTTTAGTATATTTAATGAACAATTTCAATATAACTATGTATAATTTGTACGATCTTTAACTTGTGGAATTTTATAACGTTTTCTTTTGTAAGACAATAGTTATCTGGCACTGTTAGTATTAGTTAACCATTTAGAATCTATTATCTAGTGTCGATAAGCTTGTCGTTGGCCTCCAATATATAGAGTGTTTCATTTTTGGTTTATGTGTTGCTGATTGCGACCAAACTGCTCGACATTGGGCAGACTCCCTGGCATATGTTACCTGTGTAATCATTTTTCTTTTAGTTTTAAGTATTTTCTCATATATTTAATTGTACTCGAGGTTTTGCCTCATATGACTTAATTCTTTTGATTACTTCAAATCAGTACAACAGTGTGTCAAGTGTAACTTGAATTTATGGCTCACATTTGGTGACCGTCGTGATCAATTAATACACACGTTCAGAATTCTAAACATTTGTAACTGGTATGCACTTAGGTGTTTCTTGTTTTTAATGTTCTTTTATTACTTTTATTTGCACTTAAATTGTAAAGAAATTACGTTAGTTGACTTGAATGATAGGTTGGCTAAGCTCTATCTTATCTAGGACTTTGGGCATTTTTTTTATACAGTAAATAAACCTGATGTTAAGTTTGTATGAGTGTGTTTGGCTTTGCCGATCACTATTCCTGGGGTTTAATAATAGACTTGTTCCGGGCCTATCTATCAGTTGCTGGTCAGTATAATTAATCGGAACTGGTGCCCTTAATATATAACACCTTCACCTGTTGAGTGAACGAACCTACTCCTGCCCGGCTGGTTAGAGGCAGTACTGACCATCACCTTCGACATCAACCTTGGGAAGAGTGAAAGGTAAGGCTTAGTGAGGGATAAGCTGGCGATTAGAAAATTAATTAGTAGACAAGCGTCACTGTTTAGTTATCAATAGAAGGTGTGTTCTCCAGTATAGGACGATTGCGCCGATTTTACCTGAGTTGTCTTTAGCCGATGGCATGATTGCGCCGACAGACACGAAGTACCCGCTAATACCATGGTACGATCGCGCCGACACCTGTGGTGCAGGCAAATCGTGTATTAGAGTTATTAAAAATACTATTTTCTAGAATAATAAAACGAAAACTACGGATATAAGTCAAAATATTTATTTTTACATCTAAATTAAGTTTTCACAGTACCTATAAAGATATGTATGGACATCATTCCCTTAACGTTCACTGAGTATTCTTTCCATCCTTATTTTATCTAGACAGTAACAGAAACTAGACTAAATTGTTTTCTGGAATATTAATAACAGCACCTATATACACCCCTTCAGCTGTCTTTCTCAACATCTAATTAACTGTTAGTTACCTAAACTCAAAGAGGATTAAAGAAGCGGGCGCATTCGTGCCATAGGATTAAAGACCTATTTTAAACACCTCCGATTATTGCAGGTATCATAAGCGCAATCGTGCCCTGCCCGTGTTCTCGTAGTGGCATCATACCTTCTGTCCTCTTGCATATTTTATATTTTATATCTTTAACGCAAGAGGGTAGCAAGGGTGATTTAACGATTTGTTAATAAAAATTTGCTCTTTGTATTATACTAAAGAGCACATTTTTATTAAAAAATGTATACCTACACATACACAGTGTGATCCTTAAATAAAAAGAAAATAGTTTTTTTAAATTGAATTGCTTATATATAAAATAAAATTTAAAAGTTGAAATAATTATATTTATTATTAAGAGTAATTAATAGCTTTAATTAAATAGCCTTTTGTTATATATGATTGAAGTCACAAATTGACGGATATAGTAGTGTTTTTAATTGCTTATAATTCAGGAGTGTCATAAAAAAACATGATATAATTTAATACGGCGCAGAAGTTGATCTAATATATACTGAGTGTTCGTGAAATTGTGGCAAAATGAAGAAATTTTAAACAACAGAATCTTATTTATTTTAAATAAAACACAAAATATTTTTTTACAGAATCATATTAAGCGCTTTGACAGCTACTGGCAAATATAAACATACAATTTACGACGGAAATTAGAAATACTGTTGACTATGATAATATTATGACTATTCTAGTAATATCTGAAAGATAATTGAAATATGCTTATAGATTTATCCGTAACATAATTTAAAAAAAAAAGATGGAACAGAGATACAATAATAAAGAAAATTAAACATAAAATAATGAATTAGAGTTGAGATATTTATAAGGAGAATTTACTGTACTGATGAAATGCCAGGACGGTACCAGTGCGGAAAAAAGAGTATTTTAGTCAGTATGAGTCTGACTCTTCCTCTAATCCGCACTCGAACCTAACTGAGGGAGTTTTATGAAATATTTTCTTCTTCCCCAGAAAAAAAGTTTATCAAAATCGTAAATTACAATTTTGTTGAATTTTTACGTAATTATTTAAATAATAATAGCTTTCATATAACTCCCGTTATTGCAACCTGTTCTATTCTGTTCTCTAACATATTTTTGGGGATAGCATGTATAAAGATTAGTATTATCGTTATTACTTTAGATTTATTCAACATTCCTAATTACTTCTCTTATAAAAATGTGGAAGGGGCTTCTATGTTCAGAGTGAAAAAGTTTTTGTGATCGTATTTATACCTTAGTCAATTTCTTACAATTAAGTTTTGCTCTAAAAGCGTTGTAATGTTCAAGTATATGGTATAAGTTTTTGTATCCAGAACAGGAACACTAAGGAGTAAATATTGGAGATAGTATAATGTATTTGTTGTAGCACTGCCTTTCCAATGATTTGATTCCCTTGCGTCTTGATTTACATAACGGGATTCTGTCGAACTATTGAAACTACTGAGGAACTAAAGCGTGAAACGCAGATTTCGCTGACAATACATTGTCACGTTCGCACTGAAAATAAATTGAATTGATCAAATTTACAATCTGAAGCTCCATTTCCTAAACCTATTTACTGTTAGTAGATAGAATCATACGTGTTCATATAAAGTAAAACTTATATGCGTATTTTTATTGTTTATAATTTATTTGCTTAATAATAATATTTGTATCTAATTATATATTTTGTAATCTAAAAGTGATTTATTTTAGAATCACAAAAAAAAAATAATGTTAATGCTGTTTCAAATAATTAATGCTGTAAGCCGTTACTTTGTGATAATCCATATTAAAACAATAAAAACACATTTACTTTGTTGTATCACTATATTAAACAAATGGTGTGACCGCGGTTTCGACCAACATGGCCATTAACGAACACAGTGTTGAAAGAGACACAAAACTATGTTAAACTTAGTGTTAGGCAGTAATTATAAAGTAGAGGGTGTGTATTATCCCATTTATTTCCCCTGTACCTTATAATTACTGCCTTACACTAAGTTTAACATAGTTTTGTGTCTCATTCAACACTGTGTTCGTTAATGGCCATGTTGGTCGAAACCGCGGTCACACCATTTGTTTAATATAGTGATACAACAAAGTAAATATGTTTTTATTGTTTTAATGCTGTTTATTTTAATGACTACTAACTAGTTCATCACACTCTGTCTTACTTACTCTTGCCTCAATATTTAATTTACAATATAAACATTATACAATAATGATGATTAAGTATTTATAATCTGTAACCTCAAATTATATTCAGCTAAAGTTAATTGGGTTACATCGATAATTTTCAAAATCACTGCTAGGACAGCTTTACGCGAAGGAAGTAACTTATTTGATTCTAATATCAAATTTTACAAATAATTTTAATTCAAGCAGGAGTGTGAATTGTAAAATTTGAAAATCGCTAAAAGGCAGATCGCGCACGCTTACATCAATTAAAAACATATTGTAAAATTATTTATATTTAACTAATACTTATTGCTATATGCGACAGCAAGTTATTTTACCTTACACATTCACAGTTTGAGTTGAGATTCTACTGGCTGGCTGAGATATTTGGATGAATTGACAATGTATCACACACGAAGCAAATAGATGATTTTATTAACATATTTAGCCAGGGCTTGCAATAGAATCATTAGCATATTTAAATTATTAGTAGTGTCCTACAACTTGGTTCTGTACCTATATTCACATGACTTTAAAAATTGTTTTATAGAATAAAATGTATTTGTCTAAAATAATTTATAATTTCTGGTCTATGATCTACTAGAAGATGGGACATTTATAATATTTCACCAGAATGCACATAGTTTGAGAATAATAATATAAAATACTAACACGATATTGTCCTGCTCTGGGGACATTTGAAATATGACCACAAAATCACTAAAATATCACATTGTAACATTGTGATATGGCAATATATGTGATTGATTTAAAATGCTATTATAATAATATCTTTATTTTACCCATTAGAAATTTATTTTTAATTACATAACAACGTAGGTACAGCTGAATATATTGCATACTATTTAACAATAGAAAATCGCAATATGTAAGTCTAAACATAAGAAAAATTTACACATTATTAGAGCTGATATAAATGCGCAGCAATAGCCAGGAATAGTACACATCTACCTCTTCTTGGCATAAGACGTTATAACATAAACACATTCGGTTCAAGAGCGAGGACAGTAGAATAAATAGCCTAACCTAGATGTCAACTTTGGTGTAAAAAGTTTGTCTTTTTAGCGAATTTTCGATTCAACAGCAATATTAAGAAATTTTTACAGAAATCTAATGGAAACCTCATTTCTATGGAGAGAAAATAAATTCAGACAAAGCATATCTAAAATTATTGGTGACTGATGTCCTATGGAGGATATATGTTCTTCTGCTTGTATTGTATTATTTTAGACAGTGTCTTTGAAGGAGGTGGTCTCCAAACTAACTTATTGACGTTTTGAGCGGAAATATCACTACCTTGGAAGCAGTGAGTACTCTTACACTTTGAAACTGCAATGTGGTGAAGATATTTAAGTATTTGTGGAGATAGTAATTTTCAATTATTCTCTTAACACCATTTATGGACCACATTACCACAGTGAAAGAACTGAGAAGGCTAATTACATTATCCAAAAAGAAAAAAACCGCAACAGTTATGCAAATAAATAGACAACGGCGTATGGGGCGAAGAGCATAATATCACATCCGAGCGGATAACTAACTACGCATCCTTTAACCTAATGATCGAAGATAAAGAGAAATTTGTGAAAGATCTCTACCATTGAAGAATGTTGTTATGATATCGCGAAACAAATGTAACAAAACGGACATTTTGGATGAGATTTGTTATGATACTCAATATACTCAGGAAAAGCGTCGGAAATAGATGGACTGTCACCAGAGGCGAAACGGGAAGCGATAGAATTTGCAGCTGTATAGATATTGGGTATGTTAGATATCTTATTGTGAAAGCAGGAGTTCCTAATGGATTGAAAGAACGCCATGTTGATATTGATATCAGAAGACAGTAAACAGGGGAAAAATGCGACGGCATATAGGCCAATATCTTCAACACTTTAAGAATTCTGTATGATTACAGGAGGATACAAAACTGTCACTCGACCAATATGGGTGCCGAAAAGCCGATTCAATATAGACTATGGAAGAGGTAGTAAGTATGAGTAAATATAAATATTGTGCTCTTATAATTTAGATGTTAAAAATGCCTTCAATACAGCTAAATGAAATACAATCATATCAAAACTCTGAGAAAAAGCTATCTCTGGGTAATTATTAAACGTTATTTGCAGTTACATCCACGATACGACAACCAGTATTAACGATCGAGTGAAGGTAAAAATAAAAAATGCGACGTGAGTTGCGGTTTATTTCTTATAATGAAACCTAAAATTTTGAGAGCAGAATTAGCCATAATTATAATGCAATTAGTACAGATTAATCTTTAGTAAAATATAGTGCAAAATGTCCTTGCATTTTCAAATAACACCGTTTGGTGTATCTTAGTAATACGTATGAGATGTTTGATTTATTATATATTATAGTTGTAAGTACTCTACATTTGAAGATGTTAATGTTCATCTGAAAACATAACACGAAAGTTTTGCTAGAAAAATATAAAGTATTATACGAGAAGCAGTATGATCTTTTCATTTAAAAATATAGTCAAATGAACCTGAAATCATTATTTAAGGCTGTATAGACTAGATATTATTTTTTTAATTTAAATTTCTTTGTCTACTATGTGTTATGTTAAAGACAACACTTTAAAAAAATGTTCTATGTGGTGATTGCGGATGAAATTTTCTGAAATTACTAGCGAAACGTAATATAGTTGTACTTGAGTGATTATTGTGTTTGAATCGTCTTTTAGTATCTAACAATAAAATACCGCACTTCTCTCTTGAGACACAAATAAGTATTTATTTTATTAGGATAAATGATGTGTGCTTCACACGACTTTCTTAACTAACAGACTGCAAATCTTAACCATACAATGTAATTTACAGTTGTGGTGTTTAATTAAAAAATATAGTGCCCCACGTTGGGCGCCATAGAAATATATTCTGTAACATTCTCTATGAGAATTTATTTAAATATAGGGTAATTCAGAATATTTTTCGTTATGACTTTTACAGAATGTCCTACTTAAATATGGGTTGAATAAAAGCAACAATTAACCAAAAGAATTAAATATTTATTATAAAACAAAGTTATAAATGTATATACATATATCAATTGTAACAAATAACCATTTATATTATATTTTATTCAGATTATTTTTTTTAATAAATTAGTTATTTTTACATATTTTTAAATCATTATTGATTTTTAATATTTTTCAAATAATTAATGCTCTAAGCCGTTACTTTGTGATAATCCATATTAAAACAATAAAAACACATTTACTTTGTTGTATCACTATATTAAACAAATGGTGTGACCGCGGTTTCGACCAACATGGCCATTAACGAACACAGTGTTGAATGAGACACAAAACTATGTTAAACTTAGTGTAAGGCAGTAATTATAAAGTAGAGGGGAAATAAATGGGATAATACACAATACATTATAACAGTTATTAGTTAATTACAGGGAAAACCAGAAATTAGAAATATGAGGTAAATTAAAAATCTAAGTACAGCAGGTAAACAGAGGTGTATATATCAAATCGGTCTGGTCGTTAAGTAAATGACATTCGAAATTGCGGGAGGCTTTGAATATTTCGAGGGACTCTAGAAGGTTTAACTTCTCACATTTCTCGGTGAAGTGTAAGATTTTTACAAAATTATTAGTTGTTGTATGATTGTACTCTTTTATATGGGCCGCAAACGCAGACATAGGGCATTCATTGTCAACTTCTTTAATATGCTCTTTAACTCTAATATTAAAACTACGACCAGTCTGTCAGATATATCGCTAAAATTATTTCTAAACATGATATTAAAGTAGCATTCAAACCTCACACAAAGATCGCTAATATTCTGTTTAATTGTAAAACGAAAATAAACCCTTTAAACAAATCTGGTGTTTATAAGCTTGAATGTTCTGATTGTAAAGGGGTATATATCGCAGAGACTGGTCGTAGTTTTAATATTAGAGTTAAAGAGCATATTAAAGAAGTTGACAATGGATGCCCTAAGTCTGCGTTTGCGGCCCATATAAAAGAGTACAATCATACAACAAGTAATAATTTTGTAAAAATCTTACACTTCACCGAGAAAGGTGAGAAGTTAAACCTCCTAGAGTCCCTCGAAATATTCAAAGCCTCCCGCAATTTCGAGTGTCATTTACTTAACGACCAGACCGATTTGATATATACACCTCTGTTTACCTGCTGTACTTAGATTTTTAATTTACCTCATATTTCTAATTTCTGGTTTTCCCTGTAATTAACTAATAACTCTTATAATGTATTGTGTATTATCCCATTTATTTCCCCTCTACTTTATAATTACTGCCTTACACTAAGTTTAACATAGTTTTGTGTCTCATTCAACACTGTGTTCGTTAATGGCCATGTTGGTCGAAACCGCGGTCACACCATTTGTTTAATATAGTGATACAACAAAGTAAATGTGTTTTTTATTGTTTTAATATTTTTCTTTTACTTTATTATTGAAATGAAAAATTATTAGAAGTAAATATTACGAAGAATACTATAATACACTATATGTACTATTGCTTTTCCAATAAACTCATTCCAGTGCGCCTTGATTTACATAATGGAACCCCGGAAGAATTATCGAAGCTTGGGTGAAATTAAAGCGTGAATTGCAAGCATCGTTCGGAAAACGTTCCCACGTTTACGTTGAAAATAAATTAAGTTGATCAAATTCACAATGTGAAGTTCACATTTTCTGAATTTCTTTTTAGCTTTTCAATTCACTCATATATTTTCTAATCACAAATTGAAAATTTATAATTAAATCCCTCACATATAGTTATAAACATTATTTTTTTATCATAAGATTACTAAAATCCTGTCACTTATACTCTTCAATTCAATACAGATTCCTTTGCTTGTGTAAACAACAAGAGTAATGATTCAATTTCATTAACTTTATATACTTTTGTTTGTGTATTTACTAAATAACTAATCATATAACATCTTCCTTTTTTTTCCAAAATTGATATTAAAAGATCGTTTAACAATAAATTTTTCAGTTTTGATAAAAAAGCATGTTGAAATAAATGCAATTAATTACATAACTACAATTGATTATACTTATGATATAACTACAATAATTATAAATGCTCACCTAAATGATATCTACTTCCAATTTCAAATAATAATAATAACCTCTGTTACATTAGTGAATACATTAGAAAACTGCATTCCTATTTATAGTGTATATTCAGTCCTCCAAAATATCTTGCAAACGAATTAGGTTATGCTCCATTTATCATAATACGATTTAAACCAATTAAAACTGAAAGCCCCTAAAATGTATGAAAACAATATAATAATAATGATAATAGACGATTGGGTAAGCCACAATTATAACAACATCAGAAACCACACAATGTATTAATTTAATTAAGAAACCACTAAATTCGTATGTGTTAAATTAAATAAATTAAAATTATTATTAATAATTCGTTACTAATCTCTTTACATCCAAAAATGTATATTTGGTATGTCTCCAGATTCAATCTTCTCCTTTTTCATCTGTTTGTAAATAATATCTCAAATCTAAGGTATTAATATTACTTGGACTATATTTTTAAATGTATTCCAATAAAACCATTTATCTATTTTAAATAAAATTTCTATACTAATATTTAATATTTTGTTATTTCTTATGTATTTTTTTGTAAAGATATATCTATCTTTGAAACTTTCAATTTCCTGTTAATATTTCGTCTATTCATCACATACAAAATATTTAGTTTAGTTAATTATAATATTTAAAACACCTTTTCTTAGCATCATCTCTTTCTATATAACTATCTCTATCACTATCACTTGCAGTTGAAATCATAAATGGCTCCACGATATTTTCAATTATCATATTTAAATTACCTAATGCAGTCAATAGTAATTGCCATTCCATTTTAAAATTTCTATTATTTGCGGCAATATAATTTTTTATTTCGGCCCATACCAGTTCAATGAGATTTAGTTCGCAGTGGTATGGTGTTTGTTCTTTGCTGTTACCCTTTATCGACAACATAATGGTTGAAATTGTTTGGTCTACTCATTTTTAGTTGAAGTGGTATTTCTTTTAATTGCAGTCAATTCTGCATGTCCTGTTTTTAGATGATGTAGTTGGAATGTTTTCAAATTTGTGAGAATGGTAAGGCGCGTTATCCATATTTTTCTAAAGCAGAAAACCAAAAGGATCACGTTTCCTCGGTGTAGAAATTGATGGGTTATTATTTGTACTCCATGATATAATATGGCAGACACTAAATAAAGACCTATGAGTTCTAACTATTTTTCTTGTATAAATACAAGAACATAGAAAACGAAGTAGAAAAAAATGTGGAAAATGAAAAATTAAACTGCCAAATAATTAGAAATGTCTGTCAGTTAAATTAAGTAAGTGTCATTTGGGCACAAAAAGAACCAAACTGTCACTGTCAACAAACATCTATTATCATTGTAAAACATTTATTTATCAAAGTTTTCAACACCTCTATTTTTCTCATTTATACGTATAATAAAGCAAACCATAAAAGTACGCAAATTTTTTCCAAAAAACCTTTTGATAAGAGTTAAATTGTTACTGCCGGTTCGACTTTCGAAATTTTTTTCAGAATATATTATTTTCAATTAAGCTCTATATATTTTTATATCTTAATATATCTGCTTAAATGAAATTCAAAAATATTAGCAAAAAAGTCTGTCGATAAGAGTTATAGATCTTCAATAGGAATTTCGCAAAACTATTTTTAGCAGTCTTTTAAATATAACTTGACAAGCTGTGACTTCGTGCTCTTTAGTCACGGAGTGAACTTAGCAACGGGTTCTTTAGTCAAGGGCTGCTGAGGTTAGTTCTAGGTGTTCTAAATGCAAAAGTCAACTGAAATTCAATCAAGATGTATGTGTATGTTTGTTTTGTTTAAATAGAACTCAGCTAACTATACTGTTATTCTATTGAAAACTACTTTTTCGTTACAAAATACACTGTCAACAACGTGTCACTAACCAACTTCATTCCATTCCTTTTTAGTCTATCCATACGAACTTAAAGTATATGATATAATATAAATATACTACAATGCTTGTCACCAATTTGTCAAAATAACCCAACGTGGCACGATAACAGGCAAGTAATTTTGTATTCTTTTGATTATTTACTGTCTTAAAAAAAGTATATTATGAAACTCGTTAGTCATTCGTTTTATGCTTCGCTCGTGATTAATAAAACTCATGACATACAAAAATTCTAACTCTAAAATTAACTTTTGAGTACTTTTCTATTCTATAGATATTTGTCTAAATATAATAATTGACGAGATATTGATAAAACTTGATTCTTTCGTCGAAGTAAACTAATATCTCAGGCCTGTCGATTTCATTGAAAATCTGATCAGATGTCAAGAGGAAAAGTTAGTATAGTAAGTATAAAGTTTGGTATTAATATCTTTAGTCGTTTGACCGCAATCATGGTCATATTTATAAAGAGAGAGAAAGGAAGTGAGAGAGGTATAGGGCGAGACAGAGGAAGAGAGATAAATAGAATGAGGTATAGGTAGATAAATTAGAACTAAAAATTACAATGTCAAAGTTGAGTATTTAGAATACTAATTTTTTGTAAACTAAATGATATTCTGAATATGAGAAAAAGAGAGGAGCTTACATTCTTTAAAAACCATTGTTTATATTTTTGATATTCTTTCTTTATTAGATTATGAAATCTCAATAGTTAAGATAACGCATGTGTTGAATATACATACATTTCATATTCGGCGTGAAAATTTAAAGTCCTTTCATTTTCAGCGAGATGAATTCTCGTCGATACATATATTCAAATATATCGAGCAATAGTAGAAAATGTTGACATTCTTATGCATTTTCAGTTTCATATCCATGAGAAAGTTAGAAATGCTCGGTATATATCAAGATCTTGGAGCGACGTTTTCCTTAACTTTCGGCATGCTAAAATATACCTACTTATATGTGTTGCACGTCATCTGTACAATAAGGAGCTTCTTTGAAAGTTGTAAACATGTTTTATTGTTCCATTTTGTTCTTATTCTTCTGCTTGAAATACACTTGTACTGAGGAAGAGAAAATAATATCTTCTTTTATTTCGTGCAAGGTAATATAAAAAAGAAATAGCTGTTTTGAAATATTTTAATACCAAACAAAAGTAATAATTTGAGTATTTAAGTGACATATCTAAGGATATTCAGCAGGACACGTAAAGCTGTAACACTTACGACTTCTACGATATAAACGTTATTCTTCACTTGAACTGGAAAGGTGTTTTATCACATCTTTTATTTGTACATCTAATTTCTTGAATAACTTTGAAAGTGTCCTAGTTGAATAATGGTTATTAAGGGGGCTTACGCAGAGGTGCCGACTAACTGCCTTGAGGTATGACGTAGGGGGTGGCGCCATATGCGCTAATGGAAATTCAGCCATTGTAATGTATTCGTTCTGGTGAAACAAACAGCAGAAATGGTGGTTTCTCTTATTATGTTTTTGCATTAAATTGAGTACAAAGGATTAATTTAGGTTTCGTTGGGAGTACTTTTTGATAATTAAAATTATCTTCTCCTACATTTCACTCTCGAAGTTGGTAAAATTTACAACATCCTAACACAGTTTCAGAAACTTTATTCTAAACACCAATTCCAGTCTAACATGCATTGAACCTTTACTTATTTGTGTTTTAAATTTCGTTTTAATATTTCGTAAATGTAAGCGGTACTATTGCTAGAACGTAACCTTCTTAAGTCAAGCCAAGAATTTTCATTAGCGCATATGGTGCTACCCCTTCGTCCTTCCTCTCGGCAGTTAGTCGGCAACACCCCTCTTAAAGGTGCCCGCACACTGAGTCGAAGCGCATCGTCGCAAGACCGGAGACCGTACATTAGGCCAAAGCGAAGCGAGGCAAAATAGTCCCCAGGCCTGGTGCGCATGTGCATGATACAATATTTCATTATCTTCAAGTGTTATTTATCATTGTGCGTGTAGAAGTGATCCGATCAAGATGAATAATTCCTCATGTGACGAACATTTATTTGTTCTTGGTCTAACTGATACTATGGAAGAAGAGGAGAAACCAAACATGAGAGTTTGAGTACATGAAATTAACCAAAAGAGAGACAGTTTTGGTGAATTTCATCACTTATTCCCGAATTTACGAAAAGACGAAAAGAAATTTTTCAAATATTTTCATGTCAGAAGAAAAATTAGCACTTCATCATCCATCCTTATAGCAATTTCTTTCTTACACTATACTAAACTTAATTATCAAAATACTACTAGTTTAAAAACTTTTCAAGCGAAGTACGAACTGAGCCTACCAGCTTCTCATCGAACAGCGAAAATGTCCGAAAACCAATGAAATGGCAAAAATTTAATTCTACATGTCTCTACGTAACGCACACTGGGGCGTGGAGAAGCGAAGCGGCGCGGAATACATTGCCTGCTTCGTCTGGAAGCTTCTCTCGCGACGATGCGCTAGTGTGCGGATACCAATTTGATAACAAACATTTTTCTCAAGCGTAATAAATTCGCTGCCCCTCGCTTCGCCTCACTGTACGGGCACCTTCAAGAGTCTTTCTCAATGTTTACGTCATGCAATAAATTGTTTCGTTTAAAATATGCTTCCCATACATTTGGAAATGTTCATAATTAACGAACACATTAAATGGTATATACACCAACACCTAGATGCTATAATGGGAGGTAGCATACTGTATATTGTAAATAAAATCACGCCTATAGATTATGAACAGAGAGACTCTTTGGATGTACATGTCGTTTCATAGAAAGTAGTACAAATTTAATTGTTTTCTTTATTAGGGAATACATATAACCATTATATGTACAACTTAAAATTGTTTGCAACTATACAGAATATTCAAGAAAGGAAGTAAATATAAAATTTATGTTTTTTCAGTGGAATACCCTGCATTTAATGATATAAGTATGCAACCCTGATGGATGCTTGATAGTACAATATGCAAATCTAAATACACACAATTATATACACTATATTATTCATAAATACGATATATACTAAAACTTAATAGCAAAATGGCAAAATCAGGTTGATCCAATTCTACCCAAAGATAAAATTAGTGGTGAGGAACCTCCTGGTGACGCATGGGGGCAGATCCGTCAAACAGGTACACTGATAAATATCTCACTTTACATGCAATCCAAACTAACATGGAAAACACACGTCATTGGGTCTGCGCTAAGTTGAGTGTATAGTGTATATACTTTTCGTAATACGTAATAAATGAAAATGTGACCGGGAAGAGGAGGGGGGGGGGGCAGCGCACGCAAGATGTACTACGAGCATTTCCAATCTGTGGTCTCATACGGACTATTTTTTGGAGGTCTAGTGACCGTGTTGATCAAGTCCTGAAACTACAAAAGAGAGTGATACAACTGAAAGAGGAATTCGTACAGGATTATGACTGTGTACTTATTTTGTATACACTGTGTATCAGACAAATGTAATAAATACGAAAATAAATAAATGGGGGCTTGTTCAAAAAAACCCTTGGATACGTAGATTGGTATTTTTAGTTGTGCATTTTTTTCAATAGAAACATTTTATACATGGTGTGTCATGCAACAGTGGCTAATGCAACACCCTGTATATTTTTCGATTTTTGGATTTTTCAGAAAATTCTAGACATATTTGATGTACAATTTTCTATACCTATCTTCACCTGTTGCGGAAATATTAAGTGTTTTCAGATTTATTACAAAAATTAACATTAAAGAAAGAAAGTTATTTGATTACAAGAATTCCCTACAACACACTCAATAACCAATAAGTAATCTGTTTATTTCTTGAAAATGTAAAAAAAACAACAAAAAACACATTAATGTCAATGTAGGAGATGTTCAATGTGCTCGCCGCGAACGTCTTGGCATCATCCTGATCTTAAATAGAAATTTCTTCTAACTTTACTCAATATCGTTATTGGTCTTCTTAAGTCAGCTGAGTCGAGGGGTTTAGTTTTGTATACAATGCTTTTGACATGTCCGCATAAGAAGACATCTAATGACGTCAGATCAGGGGATCACGCTGGCCATTCAATCAATCCTCGCCTCCCTATCAATTGATTTGGAAATATTCGGTTGAACTACTGTCGGACATCGATTTGGGGCGGTGCTCCACCTAGCTGAAACCATATCATATTCGCTGGAACTTTTGGGTTTGCTGGATCAGGATATAAGTTTGTCAAAGTTGGCACGACATTATTTTGGAATAGTGCTATATAATTATAGCCATTCAAATTGCGTATGTTCTTCTCTCATCCAGTGAGGATTTTACCTCGACCAACAGCAGCAATTTTGACGTTTAGCATGACTGTGATGTGTAAAGGTGCCTCATCAAAAAGTAAAATATGTTCTAATTGGATCACATTGTTATCTAACATTGCTATCATTTGCTCACAAAAATACATTCTCCTATCAAAAGCTTCTTCCATGAGCTCCTGAGTTGGTATCATTTTATAGAGATACATTTTATTTTATTTTAATGTTCGAATAATGGACGAATGGCTAACATCGAACATTGTGGCTGCTTGTCGACTAGAAGTATGTGGTTTTTTTGGAAATTATTAGAAAATCAAAGAAGCAAATTTTAATAATACATCAATCTTAAATACATAACGTATGTATGCATTTCGAAAATAAATGCTCTGCTACCTATCTGATTATTAGGTAAGTGGTTTAAAGGATGTGGCATAAGACCTCAGTTTATACAAAATAACAGCCATTCTACCACTGCGAGTAAAAAACACTTTTAATATAAAGAGGACGCTACTACATATTGCTGTGAACCTTACATTTTTGAAAATGGTGGTAAGGGTATTTAGATAATTTAGTTAAAAATGAGAGAAAATTCAAATAGATAATAAAATAATATATATATAGTATTAAATATTAATTTAGTTATAGAATAAGACTTATAATTCATTTGAATATTTATCTAAGTTTAAATAGCTAGAGCTATATTAATCACATAAGTAAAATGGGTTGCAAACCCTAAGGGATGATCTCTTTCATTAAAAATATTGTAAATAACATATACACATAGTTATTAATAAACTTTATTTTGTAAAAACGTAAATGTTAACATGAATAGTATTAAATCATAAATATGACTCCAGCAATAAAAGTAAAAAGGTTACAAATACGTACAGTTAATAAAAATGGATATATCTACGATATTTATTTTATGAGATTTTGAATCAATAATAACATATTTTGTATATAATAATGAAATGTTTGAATGTGTTTTTTAGTTCCTATATTTATAGCCTTTATGTTTCGGAGGTATCAATAACGATTAGGTATGAATAAACACGTGCAAAAATAAAATAAAACGTCAATACTTTATTTGTAGCACATTAGAAATAACAATTTCGCCTCAGATGAAGAACTGGTTTGAGGATAGAGAAAAGGAACGGCGACGATTCTTCCTAGTACGGGTTTGTGGAAGAAGATAGATGTTGTCTGCGACGTCTTTCCGTTGTTCCCAAATAGCTGAACTAATAAACCAAAAATTAGAATACGATTAGTAAACGGTGAAAAAAATACTTTGACGAACAATTACGAGAGTAACGAGTTCATATACAGATATAACAGATGTTTACAGTAAAGAAGAAAATGAATAACACACTTACCTAAAATAAGATGTAATAAATTTGTAAAGTTAAGTGAGGAAGAATTTGGATTGCGGACATTGTTGTATAGCTGTCAATGTGAATAAATAAAAAGCGACAAGGGCAAGAAAGAAATTTAACCATGTGTGTGGCAGTATGGCCAACTTAAAATTCAAGACAAAGGGCGCGAATGTAACGATCGTCTTTTGTCTAATGATATATAAACGAAAAACATGATTGGACAAGAAAATTTTCGATTGAGATTGTGATCGTGAATACACGAATTTGAAAGCGAAGCTCCGGCGGCATATCGATTCAGAATAATATATACAGTAGGGCAAATACGCACTACCTGTTCCTTTAAAAATTGAAAATTTGTATTCAAGAATAGAATTTAAGTATTTAATTGGTATTTTTAAAAAAAATCTTTTGATTATTTTTTTTTGTTAAACAAAATAGAAGGTATTTATAAAAAGGAATTTGATGAATTGTATGATCAAACAAAGTGAGTTACGGAAAATCCTTATGAGTTACAATATAAAAGTTATCTTAATTTGTTTTATGAAATGAATGTTCACTTTGTTATTTTTTTATATTTTGTTTGTTAATTACTAATTAGAAATATATTTAATGGTATTGGATAGACCATAGAGGTACTACTTGTGAATGTTTGCCTCAAATGGATTTTTGAGCATTATTAAATATTGCGTTACCACATGACAATAATTTAAATAGCTCAACACAAATATACGAAGATATTTTGTTGGGTAAACACTAAGTGGCTAGAAGTACTACGTGAAAATGTTTGCTGCTAGCAATTAGTGTGAACTGATTTCAAAATATTTAAGTAGCAAGACACTAGATTACTTTTTTATTAAGAACCATTTCTTTTTATAAAAGGTGTTAATGTTATTCATTATAATAATTAAAAAAGTATATATTTAGTGTTATTATAAAACATAGATATTGTGTTTAATTTCCTCACCTTATCCCATAGTAGACTAAATAAGAGAAGGACTATAAAGCAAGGAGTAAACCGTTGTTCGAATCCACGTATAAACTTAATATTTATGCTGTTATAAATAAACCAAACGTGAAGGTATTACCATATTTATATCTATTTTAAACGTAGATACCACAGCAATATGAAGTCAAGGTACTTAAATTATGTGCCAATCATTCAATACGTTTCAAAATAAAATTCAAAATTTGGTATTTGAAAGTGTTCCTCTGTTATTTCCTTCTAAAATTATATCGTTCTGGTAAAACCTCTATACGTATTTACATTACACGAGGTAGAGAAACATGTTTGAGTAATTAAAATGTATGAGTAATGGACTAATCAAGTTTTGAAGACCATGTGAGTATATATCATTAGGGTATCGCTTCGTCCCCTTGATAATTTTTTGTAACTAATGGGATATCGGTACAAATTAATTCAGAAAACTGGTGCGCACAGTGTAATTATCCATTTAAGTACGTTCCTGAACTGGCAATGAAATTTCACCAAATGTTACGTGCGTCCGGTGTATACACAAACAATCATCTCAGGAGGGTTCTAATTGATTTGCCGAGGATACCGGTCGACGTAATCAACATGTTGACCGCGATTTGCCGACGGAAGTGAACGTCTCCCACTGTTACTCTGCTGCAAACTCTGTAACTCTCAAATAACAAGGGCTTAAGTGCTCTCCTTACTTACATGATACGTCTTACTATTATGTACTACCACAGTATTATCTTTCGGAATGTTCCTTTTAGTTTATCCATTCAAATAGCCATCTGGTTGTCTAAATTTACTGCCCAAAATCTGTTTAACGTTGGAAGCCACATTATATGTAAACAATGTATTTAGTATACTTCAAGTTCACTTTAACTAATACACCTAGTGTTTGGTTGATAGCTCCGGTTGCTGCTTTTTACGTAGAATTAACCGTAAGATTTAATGTATGACTTTAATATATTACAAAAATAATCTTCTTTTTTATTTGGTTTCCTTAATGTAATCGAAAATCAAACAAATACGTTCTCAACTTAAAAATATATACAGGTTGTCCCAGAATATACTCTAAAGAAAATATCTCCATTACTTGAGTTGATACAATGATAAAACGGAAAGTATTTTAAACGATATCAAAAATTCTTCATTTTCCGCCCTTTGAAGTACAATTGTGTCAACAACCGTTATACCATGACGCCCACTTCATTTTACTTTCTTATACGTAGTATAAGGAAATATTGTGATGACGAAAATTTTCGACGTCGAGATTTTTGCAGATGTCCACGTTTTGAAGTCCCTTGAACCAAAAAAGTGGTTTTAAAAAAATGTCTGTGTCTGTGTGTCTATGACCACGATAGCGCTCAAACCGCTATAGATATCAATTCCAAATATTGTATTTACGTGTATAATCTTCCTCTTGAGATCTGATTAGTTTTTCAGTAAAATAGGTAAACCGGAAGTAGTAGGTTACTTCAGTAAAAAGGTTGAAGTTTAAACAAATTTATAAAGAATTCATATATATTAGAAATTAAATTTAAAAAGAATTTTATTAAAAAAATTTTACCGGAAGTAGGTCTGTTACTCTTATCGAAAATCAGTTTTTTTGCGAATATTTTGCAAGCCATGCTTTTTAGACAGGTACGTTACGAGTATTTAGAACTTAATTTCCAATACCTTTTATATAAAAAAATTTCAAAATTCGGACCGGAAATAACACTTGTACTCTTATCGCATAGCGATTTTTTGCAAATACATCATAAATTATGCATTCTAAATATATTTATCAAGAGCATAAAAGTATTTAGAACTTAATTTTCAATACATTTTGTATAAAAAAAAAATTCAAAATTCGGACCGGAAGTAAACTCTTATCGAATAGTGATTTTTGCAAATATCTCGTAAATTATGCATTGTATATATATTTATCAAGAGTACAAATGTACTTAGAGCTACATTTGGAATAATTTTTGCATAAAAGAAATTTCATAATTCGGACCGGAGTTAACACTTTTACTCTTAGCGAATAGCACTTTCTTGCGAATATTTCGCCAAGTATGCATTCTATAGGATATTTTAACAGAATAGAAGTAGTACAGTAGGATTTTGTTTATTTTTTCAGAAGATAAAAGTATTTAATCTTAGTTTAGAACAACTTTTGTATAATTTGAAACGCATAGAAGTATAAAAAAGTAGACACCTCATTTTTTCATATTACGCCATGAGTTTTTTGCCGATAACGATTGCACACATCTACCTAAATACAGTAATAAAGGCTAATTTACACGGTGCTAGTAACTCGACCGAGTTACTAAAATCGAGTACTGGAAGAAAGTATTTTGCAAGATAGTAGCGTCTACACCATGATCTAGTAAAAATTAAAGACAGTAGAATAGATGTTTATATTTTCAGAAACTTTGAGGTTATAAAGCGCAAACTTTTTGTTATGTAATATGAGATTTAATCGAAATAGTGCTTTAAAACTAAAAAAAGCAATAAGTACATGTGTGGAAATGTTATGTGAAGAGATGATAGACATTTTGGAACAAGAACAAAATCACCCAAAAATGTTGTGTGTAAGAATATGGTTAGCTAGGAGAAACACACACGGGGCTTCGAGCATGCTTTTAAAAGAACTGGCTGTTGAAGATGTTGCAGAAAAAAAAACTGCATGAGAATGTGTCCAGCATGTTTCAACATACTTCTACAAAAAGTATCTTCTACCATCCAAACATCAGGCACCACAATGTGGGGGGCTATACATGGCAGGTTAAAACTAGAAGTAACATTAACGTATTTGGCAACAGGAAATAGCTTTAGAAATCTCCAACAACAATTCCTTGTTTCAAGACTGGCTATTACAAAATTTGTAGCTGAAGTGTGTGATGCCATTTATGAGGCATTGAAGGAATTTATTAAGATAATAAAAATTTATTATAATATTTAGCACACACAATATATCTAAATCTAATATAAAATACATGCATAAAAATTCAAGTTAAACATTATTGGTGTAGTTACTATCCATTCTTGACAAATGATTTATTGGTGGTATGAGATTGCGAATCATAGGATTCTTGGGACAGACTCGGCAAAGAATAAGTGTCAGTGGAAATACCAGGAGAATCTAACGTCCGTGCATTCCGATTAATATTTCTTAGTCTATATTGCGCTAATAGCTATTGTATTTCTCCCTGAGCACAAATGGCTTCTTCAAAGGGCATCTTTTTTAGCTGAGCTGCCACGCTCTGTCTAAAACTGGTAAATTCATCTTCCGGGTCTGCAGATCGAAGAGATCCAGCTAGAATCTGTAAATCGTTTACACATACAGAAACTTCTCTTAATCCTTTTTTACTCTCGGCCGTTTTGAAGTTGCTTCTGAATGTGGAGCTTGGACGTTATCTTCATCTGTCTCTTGCATTTCGTCTTGACTGGGGAACTCAACTGTTGCTGTTCTTTATATTCAACATTACAACAAGTTTTATTTATTGTAGTTTCTGCTGTCCTCAGAGGATTGGCAAATTATAGAACGCGATTTCAACAACAGGTGGAATTTTCCGAGATGCTATCCATCGACTGACGGAGAGCATGTGCAAATTCGTGCCCCCTCCAACTGTGGTAGCGAATATTTTAATTATAAAAAGCAACATAGTGTTATCTTACTGGCGATTGTAATGGTAACTACTGGTTTCGGTTTATCGATGTTGGAATCAAGGGAAAGGCTTCAGATGGAGGAGTGTTTGCTGCAATTCGCATATACTCAGGTCTGGAAAACAATATATTACCTGATGGCGGGTTCATTGTCGGAGATGATGCATTTCCATTGAAAAAGTATTTACTTAAACCATTTTCGCGAACACAATTAAGCATCGGAGAAAAAATATTCAATTATAGATTATCGCGTGCCAGAAGAATAGTTGAAATTGCTTTCGGCATTTAAGCAAGCGGATTTAGGGTTTTTGAGAAACCCATATAGCTTGTCAAATTTCAACTGTCGATAAAATTAATCGAACTTGCTGCGTTTTGCACAGCTGGTTATGCTTAACTTCAGTAAATGTTTATTTACCGCAAGGATCACTTGATGAAGAAGATATTGTACGCGCTACAATTATTTCTTGGGAATGGAGATCCGAAACAAATGGTTTGGCATCCGTTGAACGCGTAGGGAGCAACCACTCATCACAGATTGCAAGAAACTTGATAGAAAGATACGTGCGATATTATATGAATGAAAGGGCGGTGTCTTGGCAAAGTTGGATGGTTTTTTAAAAATAAGGTAAAGAACATAAGGTGTTAAGTCAAATAATAAAAATAAAGTACATACCAAATTATTGTAGCTCTCCCTTTTCTTATCTCCCACTTTCAAGAAGGCATGCATCGTGGCAAACCACTTCATTTTTGGTTTATAAATATTTTTCGATCCCATTCCAGACAAAAATGCTCTGATCTTTTAATCTTTGTCAGTTCTTGGTTGTACGTCGATCTTAAATTTTTAATTTTATTTTTCACTTCTGTGACTTTAAAATCTGTGATATTCATTGCTTACACAATTTTGTCTATGGCAGATACTCTCGCCTGTTTATGTTTATATAAATGCAACTTCGAATCCCAGAGGTATTCCTGTTCCCTATACAACTCTACAAACTTAATTGTAGTGTCTTCATTACACTTAGTCATTGTCTCGTAATAACCAGTTACAACTTAATTTATAATTATTTACATCTGACACCGGCCGGTACTGCACTTGACTGGCATCATCACTAAAAAAACTTGTTTTGTAAAAAAGTGGGGATGTAATTTGAGAAAAGTGAGTGTGGGTGATGTTGTACAAGCTATTGACAATTTGCGCTTCTTTGCTTTTCAAAGAGCTGAATCTGAAAGACTTTTCGATGTCCTTTAAGACAGTTTTTTTTCATACTTGCATTGATAATATATAGGAAATTCTGGGACACTCGGTATAAAACCTAAAAACAGAAAAGTGTGGATTATACACCAAAAGATGAGGCATAAAGGAGTAAAAATGTACGTGTACATTATCATAAATTGATAAATTTTAGCCCAGAGATATGTATAGAGTGGACTGATAGTTGAGTTTTAAAACGTACTGGAGCACAGATTGAGCTATCCCAAATGTAGTGGATACCAAATGCTCTAAGTTAAGTATTAAAATTCAGTGGTATCTAGAGACTGGGTTATGTAAAATATATAATTATTTAATTCATAACTATTCGCTGGACTGGCTAAAACTATTGATAGCTTGCTAAACGTTGTGTCTATATCCAATTCATTACATGTATATCATATAGATGTGAAATATTACAACAGATATTTCCTATGGGCTAATACTTTTTTCTAAGTTTAATTATTATAATTATTTAGTTATATTTTAGAATGTTATAATTTTATAAATAGCATACTGTACCAATTATCGAGGCAGTCTCTTTTAAGAATAGTGTTTAAAGTATACGAGACAGTATTTAAACAAAGACTAAATCAAGAAATTGAACCAAACCTGGAACATTCACAAAGCGGGTTTAGAAAAGGCAGATCGGCACAGAACCACCTATTTAATATTAAACACCTACAAAAACGTACTCGAGAATATAGAAAAAATTATCTCTTGACTGTTCTAGACTTAGAGAATGCGTTCGACAAAGTAAACGGCAATTTCGTGAAGCATTCATAGAAATAACAGAAAGAATTTGGTATCAATGTTTGGCTACGGCAAGGAATAGCGCTGAGCCCAACTCTATTTAACATGATTATGAACGACGTTATCAAAGAAGCAAAAACAAGAACAAATTCTATAGACACTGCAATTTAGAGGCAAAGTATCTAAAGATATGTGCATTTACTGACGATTTGGTTGTATTGGCACGCATTGAGGCAGAATTGATAGCCTACATGGATATATGAAATGAACCACTTTTAACGAGTAACTTAAAGATCAACGTCAACAAAACAAAGGTCATGAAAGTTATGGAACCACAAAGAAAGTTAAATATAAAAATAGTCAACAACGAAATGGAGCAAGTGGAAGTGTTTAAAAACTTAGAAGCTCCTATCAATAGCACTGGAACACACAAAACAGAAATATCCCACCGAAAGGAAATGCATCCAAGTTATACCACATAGTGAGAATTGTTTGTATGGAAAAAGGAAAAATTCAGAAAGACTGACATGAATGCAGGAGTAACGAAGAAAGACAGGATAGGAAATGTGACAATAAGTGAGCTGTTAGAAGTAGAACCAGTTGCGACAAGAACTAAATGGAGCTGTGATGGTATGAGTACCTAGTTCGAATCAACAGCAACAGATCAGCAAGAGAGTATGGAGGTCTAAGCTACCAGCAAAAGGGAAGAGGGAGACCAGCCAAGACATAGAATAAAAATGTGAAGAAAATACTCAAAGAACGTGTCTGAAAACAACTAAAAGCGAAAGAACTGGTATGAAACAAGAAAGAGTGGCGGCAGTTTATTCACCAGAAAATCTAAATTGGCAATGTGCGTATAAGAATCTGACATCTAAGGGTCCAATATGGTTTCTTGATTATATACATATTGCCGTGAGCCTTGCAAATTAATAATAGAATGAAATTTCTAAAACTCTATATTCCTAAAAATACGAAGGTTCACGCATATATCTCAAGAAATTAGCTGTATGCTAATCTGAGGTGTTATTACTTTTGCAAAAATGTGGGTTAGGCAATGACACACTTCACTAGTTCAGTTAATGGGATACCCAATTATCTTTGATCTCAGATGCAGAAATATTCTGTCTCCAAAGAATTGTACTCTTAACTTTTCAGATACATTAAATAAAAATCAGATATATCTTACAATATAATTTATTTACAACCCACCATACAGGACATTAGCATCTAATAAGGTATATAAACTAAAGTATATATTAAAATCATTTGTAACACACAGGTACGTGCTTAGTTTAAAATTTTTGTACAATCAACAAAACAAAAGAAAATATCTCATAATTAATCTGTAATGTGTAACGATTATATTGGTTATGATTATGAAACAAAATATTATTCTTATTATTGTGCGCACACTAGAAAATACACTTTGCTTTGATTATAATCCTGTCCAAATGGCTTTTTTCGCTTCTAGACAACATTCCCACAGCAAATTCACGTTAAAGAGTAAGTCAAGATCCCATCCTATGAGTTTATCCTTTAACTCATTAAATTCACCATTAACTCACGTCATAACGTATCCGATCTCTAATGTTTACAAGAAAGATTGAAAATCTTTCGAAATAAAAAAAAAAACTTAATTACAAGTGTTTAGAAATGCATTAATATGCTGACTTTGTGCTTATATTAATTTCACTCTAATGCCTTTTCTCGCTTCTGAATGATGTTCTCATCACAAATTCATGTTAGAGAATCAATCAGGGCTCCATTCTACAAGTTCATTAATTACTTAACTGTTTAATACATCTCTAATTCATAGAGTCCCAACATGTCAGACTTTAATGCACAAACATAGAAAATCAAAAAAATCATAAAGTCTAAACAATAAAGTATAAATTTAGCAACCTTATTAACTTTCAATATAAGTTACCGCACAAAAACAATAAAACACTTTATATACAAAAAGAAAACTGTATACAAACTGCCTTAGTTCTTCATATAAGCATTAAACTCTTCCATATTCAATTTTAATTGTTTTATTTTACACCAATTCTACCATAAATAAGGAAAGAGATATAATACACATTATATAGAAAAGAAAAACATAAAGTGTCTGTACTCCAATTCAAATAAAAATAAACTACAAAATACCCTAATTCAAAAAAAATTATTATTATGATTTCCAGAATCTTATATCGTGATATGTAGCGAATGACCATCATCATCCTAATATCTCGTAACTATAATTTAAATATATTTATTTAATTCGAAAGTTATTCTAAGTTCGAATAAAAATTTTCAATTAGAAATTATTACAAGTCTAATAAATTATTTCTTGAAAATTTTACAAGTTCAAAATAAAATTTATTTCTTAAAAATGTTATAAGTTTAAATTTAAAATTATTGATACAGACACCGAATGCTTATTTGTATTTTAGAGATGTTTTCACCTGCATCAAAAATTCATCGAAAATAATGGTTCGCCTTAATTTATAAGGAATATCTTTAACAAAAAATTCATGCATGTCTAATCAAGAGATTCTTCCCACTCTTTAAGATGTACATTACTGGTATCGCCCCTAGCGGCGTGTAAATACATTACAGCTTGAAAAATGTAAACAAACAACTGAATTTTAAATCGATGTGATTGTTTCAATTTAAAAAACGAAATTTACGGAAAAACCAGTATATAAATGTGAGAAAATGTGAATAATTGCAATACCTTGATTCAACACGTTTAATAAAACCAACTCACCTATTATACAGGTATTATTCCAATAGTAATTTTGTTAATAAAAATTATAATGACATTGCTACACTGTTTTACTTAAACTAGTATAAATTTACTACATCCTAACCTACTATTTTACAGTAAATATTTATATACAATATGTATTGTTTAATTTTAAACTAAGACTAATATAAAAGATTAAAGATAAAATTAAATTAATTAAATCTAATTGTGATCTTGAGAATACTTATATACCTACAACTTAATTTGAACTCAAGATCACTGCAATATGTATAAGAAAGAGGTTATAATTTAATACATATACATATACATACAGGGTCGTCCAAAAGTCTGGATTCACGTGGATTTTGAGTAAACTATTCACTTTTTTGGAAAACTGAATTCTGTATCTTGAATGGGAATAAAATTGCAACTCAATAGTATTTTTTATTTCAAAAAAATTGTTTATAATTTTGAGATAAAGTTAATAACAATGTTTTTTTAAATGGAAACCTACCGTGATTTTTATTTCAGAGAGAGTACTTTCGATAAGAATTGCATTGGCATAGAAATTTTGGCTATAAACCTTACGATTATTGTTTAAATTAATATTAAATTTTCGATCCGAACACTCGTTCGCGCTTGTTCGGAAAATACACGAACGTGTCTTCTCTTACCACGTTTCCAACTGTAGGCATGGGTCCACCCCCTAATAAAGCATTCTATTGAAGGCGTTACGTTTATCTTGAATGAAAGCATTTTTTTTTTATAAAATGGAGATCTACCGCGATTACGATATTTAAACGTTATGAGAAAGTACAACGTAGTTTAATAAAAATTAGATCCGAAACGTAATTGGCAAACGTAAGGAAAGAAGCGTAAAAATTAGTAAATATCTCAGAATAAAATATTAGATTAATGATTAAAAACGCAACGTCATAGTTTTCGGCGTCCTAATTAGACATCAATCCACGGAACTGCGGATGTGCAGTTTCTCTTTCATTATGTCAATTTAAATAACAGCAGTGTCAAGAAGACGAAAAATAAAAATACCAATTACCACAAAAATCCCTCAATCGATGAAATCAGTTTTTCTTTTAATTAAAAAACGCCATAAGAATGGCAAAATGCAAAGCGAGTTATTTTAAACAATGAGTGCCTCAAGTTCTATAAAATGATTTTTTATAATAATATAAAAAAACCATTTTATAAGACCTTAAGGCACACATTTTTAAAAATGATTTGTGACCACTCGTTTTTTAAACTTTTTTTATACTAATTTTTCTTACTTTAGTAATAAGCAAAAATTTTTCTTACTGAATGCGAATTTGATTTTAAAAATATTTTACAGATATTTTTATTTATTAAAAAATGGGGTAATACAGGAAAATAACAAACACAAAATATAAATAAAAATTGTAATTAAAATTTCGTGTAAAAAAAAATACTCCTAATATAAAATTAAAACAAACAAAACAATGAAATTAAACTAGATATTACCAAAATCATATTAAATGTTCAAAATGTTCGCCATTAACTTCCTGGCAGAATCCAACTCGATGAACTACACCTTGGACAGCATTATTCAACATTTCCTGAGGTATATTCGCCATGGTCTCTTCAATTCTCTCTCTCAGATCCTCTAGATTTCTTGGTCTACTTTTATAGACCAAACCTTTTACGTATCCCCATAAAAAGAAATCTAATGGGGTGAGATCTGGAGATCGTGGTGGCCATTCCACGGCTCCCCTCCTTCCAATCCACCTTTCGGGAAAGATTTCATTTAGGTAATTTCTTACAGCAATACCAAAATGAGGCGGTGCACCATCTTGCTGGAACCAAACTTGATTCGGAATTGCATTTCGAAATATTCTTCGAATCGCTGGAATTATCTGGTTCCTTAGCAAATCCAAATACAATACAGCAGTTAAGTTGCCCTGGATGAAGAAAGGACCAATAATTGTCCCATTAACAATACCTGCCCATACATTAAGTTTCTCGGGATGTTGGGTATGGTGCTCCTGCATCCAGTGGGGGTTCTCCAGCGCCCAATATCGACAATTGTGACGATTGACTATTCCATTTAGGCAGAATGTTGCTTCGTCCGAAAATATGATGTTATTTGTAAAATTCAAATTTTGTTCTTGCTGGAAGAATAACCATTCACAGAATTGGAGGCGACGATCGTAATGTTCTGCGGTCAGCTCTTGCTGAAGTTGCAGTTTATATGGTTTGGCACTTTGGTTTTTCAATATCCTCTTGACAGAAGTGGCACTTACATCATAATCTAGTGCCAACTGCTCGGTTGAAATGATTGGCTCCTCAATAATCCTTTCCATTACAAGCTGTGCGACATGGTCGTTCGTTGCTGTCTTGGTTCTGCCAGATCTTGGGAGACTCTTGACGGTTCCGTTTTCAAAAAATCTTCTGTATGTTTTTGCAACAGTCGATTTTGAAATTGGGTTTCGCTCGGGGTGAAGTTGATTGAAGAGATCACAAGCTTCTTGATGTGATCGCTTTTGTCGCCGTATCCCACCATAATTAGAATTTCTATCCGTTCTCTCTCTACCAGTTCCATATTTACGCAAATTGTTCAAAATCACAGATCACAAAAATAATAGATAAAGTCAATACCAAAACAACACAATTAACAACAAACAAAACGTTCAAGAAAACAGAAAATAAAAATTCAAATTCGCTCCGTAAACGTACACTAGTAATACCAAAAACAGAATGAGATAAGATTTGGACCTTCCAAGTGTCTAAAAACGGAAAAAGACCATAAAATTATTTTTTATTAAACTACGTTGTACTTTCTCATAACGTTTAAATATCGTAATCGCGGTAGATCCCCATTTTATAAAAAAAAAATGCTTTCATTCAAGATAAACGTAACGCCTTCAATAGAATGCTTTATTAGGGGGTGGACCCATGCCTACAGTTGGAAACGTGGTAAGAGAAGACACGTTCGTGTATTTTCCGAACAAGCGCGAACGAGTGTTCGGATCGAAAATTTAATATTAATTTAAACAATAATCGTAAGGTTTATAGCCAAAATTTCTATGCCAATGCAATTCTTATCGAAAGTACTCTCTCTGAAATAAAAATCACGGTAGGTTTCCATTTAAAAAAACATTGTTATTAACTTTATCTCAAAATTATAAACAATTTTTTTGAAATAAAAAATACTATTGAGTTGCAATTTTATTCCCATTCAAGATACAGAATTCAGTTTTCCAAAAAAGTGAATAGTTTACTCAAAATCCACGTGAATCCAGACTTTTGGACAACCCTGTATAAAAAGTGTAATGTACATATATTATAATAATTTAAATTTTCAATATTTATAAGTATTAAATCAAAATAGAAGAATTTTATTAGATTTGTAATGAAATGTATAAAATGTTAGATAGGAACTAAATTTCTTTGTAATCTCAATCATGATGAATGATTTTAAAAAGTAACAATATTAGTAATAACCGCAAGACATAAGATAGGCAATTTAAATTACTATACAAAATGTCATTATCATGAAAAATCAAATACGTGTTTGGAAACTAAGGAAAAATATCCTGGTTACGACAAAAACAAATAGGTGGCTTGACATGAAAGGTAATGAATTATAGAATAAAACGAGATTTTTGAAGTAAAGAAGAATTTATATAGAAAATTTGGTATAAAAGTAATAATTACCTGACTTTATAAGTTAATTATCATCTACATGTTTGATAAGTCGTAAACTTGTGGAACTCTTATCTTGGACTGAAGTGATTACTGAACCAGACTTACCATGATGTTGCTTGTAAAAATAAATGGAATTGGATTTATAAACTGAAAAATACATATATGATACGTTCTTCCGAAATAGAAAAAGCCCATAACGTGTATACAAACACAAAAAAGAAAACCTGGTGGATGAATTTAATTTGGACCTTATATGCCGTATTATCCGGACATTAAGAAACTATACCTGCAATCCAGGATAGATGTATTTTATGAAGAAGACCAGTCCTAGACAGAAACAGGAAATCGTTAAGCAAAATTATAAACATTTAAAAGAAAATCCTTTCATAATCTTTAATATCAAACATTGATTTAATATCTTTATAAGATAAAGAGAATAATGGAATTGATATTTAATTCATTGTAAGAAATGATTCTATTTTATATAAACATCGTCTGAGTTAATCATAAAATAGATTGAGATGATTTAAGATAATTAATTTTTGACACAATTAAAATAACATTGTGAATATATTATCTGAATAGTCATATTTATATTATTGATTTAATAATTTTCATTAAGAATGAGAGTTTAATTTGAAATTGAATTTATTGTTTATATGATAAAAAGAGATTTTCATCATTACTTACCTTATACACACATTACTTAAATGATATAACTTTCACACGAAAATCCAACGCAAGAAATTACTAAGTTCAATTTCGAAAAAAGGGAGATAGGACTTAAGGTCGCTCTTAAGTCCAATCTTTGGCATTAAAAACTTAATACTCGTACAACAAACCGTTTGTTATAAGGAACAATTAAATACATCAGGTCATTACGAAAACAGACTATATTTAAATTCCATTTTAAATGTTTAAAAATGGATTGCTAAATTTTTGCATTGAACTCTTCAACTATAAATGTAATATTGTTCATTTCATATTCTAAATAATATTTATGAATGTATGATTTGTCTTTACCGCAATACATAATTCGTATTATCTTGACCATCGAGTACCTATACAAGAACAAATTATGTATACATTTTTTTTCTATTTTGAAAACAGGCATTTTTGTAATTGCCATATTGAATATAGCATCAAAAAACACACGGCCAAAGTATACTCTTTAAATTCTGATTATGTAATTCTGAAAAATAAGAAAGGACTTGCATCTCGTTAAAAACTACATCGTTTAAATTCCACTGTAAAGTGAGTTACTTAATGTCAATTTATCTCAACACTTATTGTAACATTGCCAAGGGCATTAATGGTACAGTTCGGAGCTGATGCCAAGCGAAGCATATGTTTGTAAATTACATCTCATCAGAAAGCCAACATGCAATGAGATGTCGCATGAGAGAGAAGGACTATCACAGCAGGAAACCGGAACGATCTGTGCCTGGAATTTTATTAAGAAAATCAGATTAAATTGCCTTAGCTCAATTGCTTTAGTTTGTATTACTTTCTATGGTCTAACGAGACTTAAACTGATATAACATTATCAATTTTATTTTAAACGCTGCTAATGCTAGTGAGGCGGTCAACTTTGTGCCGTTATAGTTATCTTTTCACTTTAACGTAAGTCTCCTATCCGGTTCTATACAAGGAAGTTTGTAGGAATAATTTTATCTGTAATGGCTTTCATTTAACAATTGTACTACGTGATTTCAATAAAGTTTGATTATTAATTACATACAGCATGTTTACAACTTTTAGTTCAGCTGCATATAAAATAGAATAGTTTCTTCGCTTGGAGTTGACAATGCATCTTATAATTTACCAAATTACTAATATGATTCATGAAATAACTATTTTAAAATTTACTTAAATACATTTGTATTTTTACTATTACTTTTAATTTCTTATAAATTAGGGTTTGATCCTATTTATATTGCTTCTCTTAGCATTTTGGTTTAATCTCTAAGAATATTTTTTTTAGACAAGAACCAGTAACTTATATAACCAATCTTACAAATGTGTTTGTAAACCACTTGACTAAAAATGAAAATCTTCTAGATTGTTCTGACATAACAATAATATTTATGGGTTCATTTGATCATACATCATAATTTTACATTTGTATAATTATATAATTATTATTTTTAACGCGTTTAAAAAAAAATAAATTTGATAATATGAATTGTTTTGGAGAACTTCCACTGAAAGGGGAATCATTGCAACAAATAATCTATATAATAACAAGTATGAAAGGCATCAAGAATAATCAAAATATGGATATTCTCTAATAAATTCATTATAAATTCCTTACTGCAACTAGACCATTGTCTTGTATTTACATCAATTATTGGCGTCATTACATTATAAGTTCCATCTTCAGCTGTTGGTTTACAACCAGAAGATTTTTCAGTATCGCGAGCACACATAAAAGCAAATTCGATTTATTAGATTTAAAAAAAAAAAAAAGCTGAATAGTTGTCATACATGTGACCTATTTCGTGCGAAATAGTCAATTTTAATTTTAATCCTCAGTCCAAACTTTTTTATTATCAGGTGTTTTAATTCAAATACATCTTTAACACGATCTGGCAAGAAAACACTGGAAAAAAACAACAAGAACAGGTGTTCTCGAAGTATTTAGGAAATAATTCTCGAAATTTATCTCATCTGCTCAAATGAACCACTCTTTTGTGTTGGGAGTTAAAGTTATATTCAGATTGAAATAAACGAAACACACCCTTACATTAAAGATATACCCAAATATAAGTTTTATTTTTAGGTGTATACCTCCAAACAGTCAATGCACAAATCGGAGAGTTACCATAAACTATTATTATGAATATGATATACATTATTTAATTACTGTGACTTACATATATATCTATACGTAAAACGTATATGCATATATGCATGCGTTTTACGTATAGATATATATGTAAGTCACAGTAATTATTTACTGCTTGATGTTAGTTTTAACATCCATGTGTTCACACTTTTCATTTTGTTTTGATACATTATTTAAGTGAATAAAGGTGCAGATTGTATAAATTTTACAGATTCTTTAAAAGCTAAAATATAAGTTTATATACATGCTGTATGTAAATAATATTAATATGCCTTTTAAGTACCCACAAATATATTTGTAAAATTGTGCCTGTCAGATAAGCAAAACGTATTACATGTCATTGCATTTTCATGAGCGTTTGAATATTGCAAAATTTTTATGTTACATAATGAGTTAGATTACATTTAACTTTATTTATGAAATATACTGGGTGATCTATGTTAACATCCCATCATAAATAATTATTTATTCAAAGTATGATGCATAAATTTAAATAAATAAAATTTTATAATTCCTAAACATTACCAAAACATATAAGCGTACATATTAAATATATTTAACAAATATATGTTTTTCTCATGTATACTGTTACATACAGAGGTCTTTAATTTGCATTATAAACATATTTAACAGTGTACCTGACTAAATACAGAGCTAAACTACAAATTCCTGACATTTCAGTAACAAAATATTAATTATACAAATCTTATATTTATATACAGATTTTCATAAGATTGCGTACCACAGCTACCTATATGTTAAGAAATAATAACTAATCGACAACTATCCTTTCGATAACCTTAGAGGATGTAGTAAGCAACGATAGAGGTCTGTAATCCTGTTTAAGATTTTCATCGCCTTTCGTGTGTATAGGTATTATTTTGGCAAGCTTCAAGTCGTTCGAAAATATACTAGAGCCTAAGGAATTATTTATAATAAACGTACGGGACAGTAACAAAGTTTATACATAAATAAATAGGAGTTTTTCATAACCTGTTGAGGCATCTGATTTTAATTGCATTACTTGAATAATAATAATAGTAATAATAATATTTATTCAGTGTAATAAAATCATTACATGAAATGTCAAAATATACAGTAACAAAGAAACAAAACAGATTAAAATTGTATATCATTAAAATTATTATTTAAATATTCATTGATTGAATAAAAACTTTTTGTCACTAAAAATTTTGATATTTTACTTAAGAAAGTATTAGCATTCATTGTATGCAGGTGCTTCACTTTGTTATAAATCTTTGGCCCCCAGTAGTCCACATATCTTTGGGCAGTCTGCACACGGTGATAAGGGGTTCGCAGTTTATCCCTCTTTCTTGTATTATACTGGTGGGAGTCCCCATTTGCGGCAAACTCATCCTCATTGAAAATGACATACCTAATGCAGTTGTACATACAGCATGTGTCAATTTTCATTAGCCATAGGCGATTAATCCATATAGTACGTGGCAACATAGAACCCTTTCTTTCCTTTCCAATGCCAGCACGGCCGATGCATGCTCATAAATACAAGTTAGCGTGGTTAGCAGTAACTCTTCGACCACCGGCTTGGGTGTTTGTAATGCGTTCAGAAATAATATTTACGAGTTGCAAGGATTTGTTTTTCTTTTTCCTTTCAGTAAATGCAGAGAATTATTAAGCTGCGTTCACGCTGCATGACACAAACAAAAGCGTAATTCTAATAAAATTAAAAATAAGGTAAATAAAAAAGGATTCTGAAAATAATAATAAACTACTAGATCAGGCGGCCATTTGATGTTTCCCGTTCCAGTAATAAGACGGCTTTTATTGCAGACTAGATCGCAACGTGTTCGCAGCTAAACATTGAATGTAAAATCTGGCCGGGAGAATTGGGAAGATCGGAGAAAGTCGTTGTGATGTCGATTGTTGCCGGGATTGGTGACGGACAGTAGAGGTGCCACGTTGCCACGTATTACTTGTATACGTATAAATCGCACGTAAACATTGAATCCCTATACTTAATGAAAATTGACACATGCGGTATATATAGATGGAAATGTAAGTATAGCCCCTTTTACAAAATATTTTCTGCAACTATCCCGATGTCCCAAACCATACAACGCTCGAACAGCCCTCTTCTGCATCTGAAACATTCTCTCTGCCGACGGTAAGCTGCCCCATACTAAGATTCCGTAGCTCATCTTAGAGTGGAAGTTGCAGTAGTAAGCCGTTGTTGCAGCTTCATGAGTTGCAACACTTTTCATACGTCTTATTGTGTATGTTGCCTTTGCAAGTTTATCAGCCAGACTGGAAACATGATCCTCCCAAGTAAGCCTACTATCCAGCGTCAGACCCAGATAGCATACGTTGCCGTTCGAAGGTTGATTTTTTGCACAGAAAATAAGTTGTTGTGTTTTCCCTTCATTTAGTTGTAGACCATTGCAAAGGAACCATTCCCTGGCTTTCTCCATAATGTCCTTCGCCTGTTAATTCAACTCTTCTTCATCTCTTGCAGTCACCAAAAAGGCAGTGTCATCCGCATATAAACAACATTCCATCGATGCTAAGCACTGCGGCAGGTCATTGATATATAGTATAAACAGAAGGGGACCCAAGATTGAGCCCTGTGGAACCCCATTCTTTGTTGATTTTAAAGATGATGTTTGTCCATTGTGTTCAACAACTTGCTCTCTATGCCTCAAATAGGACACTAAAAGATCATGTGGAGTGCCTCTAATACCATATTGTTGTAGTTTGTGTAACAGAACCTCATGATTGACTAAGTCGAAAGCTTTACTCAAATCACAACAAGTCAACTGAACTTGCTTTTGCTGATCATATGCATTTACGATTGATTGTATAATGTTCATAATCCCTATTGTTGTTGATCTCTTTCTTCTATATCCATGTTGACTAGCTGTGACGTAGCCGTTTTTATATAGATATTTAGTTATTCTTCTTGCAATCACCTGTTCAAATATTTTCGATATTGTGGGCAATATCGCTATTGGACGATAGTTATTTGGATTATCTATATCCGTCTTTTTGTATACTGGAACTACTCGAGATGTTTTTAGTTGTCTCGGAAAGACTCTTTCATTTACGCACTTATTTAGTAGTTTGGTCAGAGGCGTTATGATTTCATTTGTAATTTGTTTTAAGAGATATGTTGAGGTGTCGTATATATCTCGCGTGTGTTTACTTTTAATAAACTGAATAACATTTTTGATTTCATTTTCGTCAATGGGTGAAAAATAAAACGAGTTGGTATTGTTTAAATTAAGATTTTTATGTGTTTCATTGATTCGATGGTAGATGTAGAGCTGATAATTTGATTTCCAATTTGCACAAAGTGGTCATTCATATCATTTGCTGTTAGTTTGGTTTGAATGTGTGTTGTTCCATTTGTCTGACGAGTTTCATTATTAATTACTGTCCATATTTTGCTTCCTGTTATATTCTGCGTTTTGTATATGACTTTGATTAATTTTTTGCTTTTCTGTTGGTACCACATCCAAGTAATCTCTCTTATAGCTTCTGTATATCTGATAAAGATCATGATCCTTATTGACGCTCACCACAGTATTCAGGGCATCTAAGATATTTCAGTGTGTTAAATCTTTTTTCTTTCTGGGGAAAACTTAAATTAAAATAATACAGGAAGGTATTATGAAATTTTTCAAAAGCTTCATTTGCCGCAAATCGATCCCAGTCACATCAAGTGTGCGAGGCTAGCTTTTCTCTGAATAAATATATTGTGTCGTTATTTATTTGTCTGGTTCTCATCCCATACATTTTTGTTTCATGTGTAATAGGAAAGATTTTTGTTCTAGCAAGCTGTGTTAAATGATCTGAGAGATGCAAGTTCATTGTTTGTGTCGTTATTCTAATCTGTTGCTCATGATTTGTAAAAATATTATCTATACATGATGAGGTGGAATTTGTTACTTTCGACGGTTCATTAAACAGATATTTTAGATTATAGGGGAAGGTTGCCGAATATCGGATACTTTTTTTCTAATTACTAAAAAAATTATGTTTTTGGGATTTATTGCACTTATTTTAAATAAAAACATAATTTGAAGTGTTTTACGAAATATTTAATACATTGGTTATAATAGTTCTTCATTTACTGTTATTTTTAATTTTTTGGTAATATTCGGTACTTTACCTCTTTTTCAAAATGGAGTCCTAATATCGGATGGGGAAATAAATCAAGGAAAAATACAATTTCATGTAAGATTACAAAAGAAAAATTGTATTTACATACACATAATATTAACTTAATATGGAATAATTATTGATATGTGAGTATAAATGTAGGTATACAAAAAACAACTCATTAAAAAAATTTGAGTATCAAGTGTGGTTTTAAAGGTGTTTTTGACAAAAATCGCACGTGAATGTTTTCCATCCCTTTTTGTCAGCTCCAGAGCAAAGTTCATGTGCCCACCGAAGACATTTGATACATCGTATCCACTGCTCTCCACACTTATCCTCCTTGTAAGGTTGGCAACAGTAAACACACTCCTCATCCGCACTGTCTTCATCGTCGGTTGATACCAAGGGAATGTCTGAATATTCGTCAGAGGTTTCATCCTGGGTTCCTACATCAAATATTTTACGCTTTGTAGCTTTTTTAAACGGTAGTTGTTGTTCCCAAGAAGGTATTGTTCGTTTCTTTTTTATTGGCTTATATTCTTCAGTCTATTTTCCTTTAATCCTCTTTTCACCTTTACTCTTTGCTTTTTTCTTTTCTTGTAACTGTTGCTCTTTGTTTTTGGCTTGTTGAATTTCTTTTTCTAGGTTATTTTTGTAAAGGGAACTGGTGATTATTGCTGATTTCCCAGCAGGGCGTCCTCTCTTGGGCTTTGAGGTAACTTCAGGTAGTTTTGGTAGTGGTTTTAGGACAAATGGTGAAACGATTTTTTTCTTTTGCATGTCCTCCTCTAGCGTCTTGGTGGTAGCTGTAACGGGCTCTGCAAAAGCATTTGGTGCATTAGAGGTGGAGGCAATTGGTCCTTGAAAATCAACAGGCGATTCAGCTTCTTGTGGTTGGCCTAAATCTAAAAGAGGCTCAGGTTGATGTTCTTCTACTTCTATGAAATCAGATTCCAGAAATTTATTCCTATCAAATGGTAAAATACCGCATTTACTGAAAACTTTTGAAGCAATTTGAAGAGTAGCACACTTAGCATAAGCTTTACCCATCAATTCTCCGATTTGATAACAGGTTACCGACCTGTAAGGATTGTTAGATAGCCATGTCTCAACTTCTTGAGAATAATAAACTTTGAATGGGCTCATGAAAGAAACATCCATCGGTTGAAGTTTGTGTGATGTATGGGGTGGCAAACAAACAATGATCACACCAATCTCCCTGGCTTTAACAATAACATTAATGTTTCTAATATGTGTCCCATGTCCACAGACATTACCTAGAACGGCATCATTTATTGCTACCACCTCAGCAGTGAAAATCTTCATCCTCACACATTCTACATTCTACAACCCCAATGCGACGAAGGATATAAAGTGAAAATCACTAGTACTCCGTAAGAAAGGGAAGATACAAGACCCAAGAAGGGTACACACATATTGAAAACATTAATATCTTCTTGTTAGTAGTGGCAATAATATGATGAGCAAAAGTAATTACAGAATGACAACTGCTTGTTATTTAGAAATACATTGATAAATATAGAATGTAAAGTCAAATATGTATGAATGAAAATGTAAACAAATAATCATAGGACAGTCGGTATTCTTTCTGCAGTTCCATCAAAAGGTTTAGGTCTACCATAAACAGTTCAATTAATGTAACTACATAAATAATAACAACGCAACTATGTAATTAAAAATTACGAGTGCAACCACCTTCCATAAGTAACCTCGACGATCGAAAGTTTTATAAGTTTATTAAAAAGGCTAACAAATGGTATCAGAGACTCGCCACAAAAATTAAAACACTTGTATTTATTACTTTTCTTCTCTTGTAAAAAAAGGGAAAAATAAGAAAATTATCCTATGGTAGTGCTTTTGTGTTGATTAAGATAGACAGGTACCTACCGTATAAGTATAAGATCTTTAAGCATATGTCTAAAATTTTATATTTAATAACCTTCAACAAGCAAAATGGGTATAATTATATTTCATTTGCATTGGCATTGCACTATGTGTCACTCATTCCATGATATAAAAAACTTAAGACAAAAAAACGAGAATTTATTAAAACGGCTGGATGATTCATTTAATTTAAAGAGGGTGTAGATGCATGTATTTCTATTACAACGTTTTTCAATGTGAAAAATTGTCTACTTCTTTTGAAAATTCTATTCTAAATTATATTACACAACATTACGTGCAAGATATAAAGTTTAAGGGCAATTTTACTTTGAATATTCTATATCGGAAAATACTTTTGCATTGACTAAACATTCTAATATTATGAGTTACACGCCTTGCTCTATTTAGAAGCTATGTAATTTTGTTAATACATTAGATTTTTCTATGTTAATGCAATCGCTTTTCATGTGTGATGAACAGTAACATTATAGGTTATGTAAGCACGGTCGCCATAAAACTTAACGTGACGCTGATTCATTACGAATTTCTGCACATGATGAATATTTATAACATACTTGACACGACTAATATCACGATGGGAACCAGACTTATCATACATTTCAGCATACATTGTGTATTTAATCTGTAAGCATGAAATTTCAGACGAGAAGAAAGTTATAAAGCTCTTTGCGTACGAGTTTAAGGTCTGAAATTGTCTGCAGTAAAATATACAGCGAGGAAAAGACCTATGGCGGAGACAAACTGACAAATTAAGGACTAACAAATGCGCAGTTTAAAGAAACCCTGTTTTCAGACCCGGCTGATTTAAATATTAAACTTAATTAATGAAGCGAACTGAAGGATAATCACTACCGAGAGAATTGCTTATTCTCCTTTTGCCAGACATTATTTGACATGAATTGAGGACGAAAAAGTTTAACATTTATATTTATAAAACATTTTTTCGAAGTATAAATTCTCAAGATTAATTTCAATTTTCCTTTAAAAAAACGGAAGACTTGACCCTCTACTGAGAATGATCACTTGTCAAGGGACTTCTATAATTTTTCTTTATATATCTGGGTTAACAGATCATAATATTATATAAAGATATATATTATTCAATTTTATCATAACGGAATTTTTGTGCCTGCGTGACTTTTTAAAGCGTTTAACTTTGTCTGATAAGTGGGATACCTTTTTTTGAATCCAATTATTATAAATGTGTACCTTTAATTATATACATTTTATGATCTTTAATAAATCAGTCACTCATATAAATTCTTAAGGCGAAAGTTGATGGCCAAGTGTGCAAGAGAGATAAAAGTATCGGAAAAGTATTCCCGTCTTTATAAACGAATTACGAAACCTATTTCCCTTTTTAAAGTAGTATATGACTAAAACGGAGATGCAACGTCCTACTTTTTTTATTTTTTTATAATACTTGAGATATTTTGTTTATCATATTTAATGTTTTTTTAAAATTCTGAGAAAGGGCGCATGTGAAGGAAATATTTTTAAATATAATCCAAAAAAGAAAAAAAAATCGCATGAAAATTACCGCCCAAAACGTAAATAGTAATTTTTTCTCATGCTTTTTTTCATGTAGTTTTTTTTTTATAGCGAACAGTCGGGTGTGGTTTTGTTCCATTATGCGTGATTTTGAGGCAGAGAGGTGTGGAAATGTCTACGTAAATGTTTGTGGATGGATAATTTCGTAATTTTTAAAATATACAATAGTAAAAGATGTAAGTATGGGGCAACTGTCTTGAGTTACAAAAATAGAACAATATGACTAGTGGAATTAATTTAAATCAATTAATTAAATAAATAATGAAGGAAAATAGGTTATATGAAAGAATATGTCCAATAAAGGCTGTCAGAGGAATTACCGGCTTTGAAAATCTATCATTCGTTTCGCACTCGGGTTTTCAAAACTAGTAACTAGTCATGGTATGTTTTATAAGAGTTTATTTTCAAAGCTTGTTGTATATTACATTTTTTAGATAGGTAGGTAATTTTTAAAATACGACTATATTGAATGACAAAAACACCCTGATATTAGTCAAAAACCTGACTCATTGTCATGACGTCATCTTCGAAGCAGCAAGTGCGGTTTGTTTTCATGTTTGGCTATTTCTTACGTGTGCTACTTGTAGGTGTGTTTGTAGTGGTAAATTATCAGTTTTGCGATCGACTCTTAATAGTTATCATCTAAAAATGCGATGTTGTGCAGTTTTTGGGTGCTCAAATTACAACCGGAAAATTAAGGGAACTAGTATAAAATATTTTAGTTTCTTGAAAGATGTGGAATTAGCAAATAAATGGATAAGAGCATGTCAGTCAACCGATAAGTTCAGTTTAAAATATAGCTCAATGCTCTTAAATAATTTTAATTTAAATTTGTTATATTATAATTCGTTTCACATTCTTACACTGCCAGTAATTTTAATTCTTTTTTACTTTCTTATACGTAGTATAAGGAAGTATTGTAATGACGAAAATTTTCGGCCTCGAGATTTTTGCAGTTCTCCACGTTTTGAAGTCCCCTGATAAAAAATGGTTTTTAAAAAATGTCTCCGTGTGTGTGTGTGTGGTCACGATTACGATCAAACGGCTATAACTATCAATTCCAAATTTTGTATTTACGAGTATAATCTCCCGCTTGGGGCCTGGTTTGAGTTTCAGTAAAATCGGTAGACCCGAAGTAGTTTTTGCCAATATTCGTCTATTTTAAGTTTAAACAAATTCATAAAGAATTCAAATGTACTCAAAATAAAATTTGAGCAAAATTGTATTAAAAAAGTTTTTCGAAATTCCTACCGGAAGTAGGTCTTTTATTCTTATCAACAATCAGTTCTTTCCGCAAGTCATTCTTTCTAGACAGGTACATTACGAGTGTAGAAGTATTTAAACCATGATTTTCAATACCTTTTGTTTAAAAAAAATTCTAAATTCGGACCGGAAGTAACACTCTAACAAAAGTGCTACTTTGAGCGAGTAACACGAATATCTTGCAAATAGAGAATCTAATCCCGGATTAGACTAATGGTTTCTAATTGGGCTCAAATGAAACAAGAAACTTAAGTAATTTCTTAAAAACTATTTATTAATACTGTTGCACAACACAATACACAATATACTAAAATAAGAAACAAAAAAGATAATACAAAAAACTATTTAGAATTTCGAAAATACAATCACAGGAATATCAAAGCACCCAATGTTTGACTTCCAAGCCTGCTTCATAGTATATTGCCAACATAAGCAGCAGATGAAGACGCTCACTCAGGTTCTACACTGGTTGGAGGAATAGACAATAGATATTTATATGCTAATTCTAAGTGATATCCATGAACTTCTCCATTTTCAACAAGGCTCATTTCGCATCTATTACTATTTACCAACCCCAATTCATTTTGTACTTCAGGATCTGAGGATTCCATGCTCTTATTACTTTCCAGCTGTAACTTTTCCTGTAGTGTCAATTGGGGTTGAGAGGTTTGTTGGCTAGGCTCATCATCTGTTTGTGATCATGACCTTTCCTCCTCTTCCGTGTCATCTCGGCTATATAGTCTTTTAACAATATTCTTTATTTGCTTCCTCACTAAAGCCTGTGTAGGAACTGGAAATAAGTCAAGCTATTCCAAATCCAATAATAACTGATTTTCATCATCTTTCCGTAGATTTTGTAAATAATTCAACACACCAGTTAAATCATCACTTCGTCGTTGCTTTATACGTTCCACTAAGGATGTTTACATTTTATTGGCGAGTGATCAGTTTTTCCTAGACAATTGTTTTATAAGAAATTTCAAGGAGCCGTCAGCTTTGCATAAATTGGCATATCGCCGACAGATTGCTTCTACTGTTAATTTAATTAGGGTCAGCACATCAACAATTTTATTTACCAAGTCAAAATCAGCATCTTGTGAACGGATTGGACGATTGAGATCTATAAGGGCTTTTTGAATGCAGGATTTTAAAAGAGAAAATCTTTCCAGCAGGGTTAAAAGACTATTGCATTTTGTTTTACAGTTCAAATGAAGTGACAGCTCTTTTTCATGTTCAATCTTCACATGTTTTTGAAGCACTCTTTCATTTTTCGATGGTGATCTTTTGAAATATACCAAACTTTGCGAATTTTTTTATCAGCTCATTAATGTTTTCATCTTCTGTTAACTCTGGTATGTGATCTCGCTCGGGATCAAAAAAACGGCCGGGATCCCGGGATTGTATTCTCTACTTGCAAATTATGCATTCTATAGAGATTTATTCAGATAATAGAAGTACCTAGAATAAGATTTTGAATAATTTTTGTATAAAAACATTCTTAAAATTCTGTAATTTGAAATGCTTATACGTATAAGAAAGTCGTGTGGTGACCACACCTCATTATTTTATTTTAGCGTGAATTTGTCCTGTAGATTTTACCATCACTAGTTTTGAAATTCGTCTGAAGCAGCATCTATTAGATTATGAACCAGAAAATATTCGCAAAGTAAAAAATAATACCAGTCGACACTTTGTTTACCATCCGCATCGGTAGAGAGTTTCACGAAAATACATAAAAATTAATTCTTCAACATCGCCCTTTCTCGAATTTTCTTTTTGTCTGTTTTTTTGGAAGTTATTAAATATATTTTTTTATAGAATGAAATATAAAAAAAAGTAAAACATTGTATCATTTCTATATACACTTAACACTATACAGTTGGTATATATACCATCAATAAAATGCATAATATGAAATCAGCAGACCGGAAGTAGTAGTCTACTTAAGTGAAAAAAGCGAATATCACCAATATTTCATCAACTGCTAAGTTTAAACATATTTATAAAGAATTCATAAGTACCCAAAATTAAATATGAGAAAAATTTTATTAAGAAAGTTTTTCGAAATTTCAACCGAAAGTAGGTCTTTTACTCTTATCGAAAATCAGTTTTTTGCGAATATTTCGCAAGTCATGCTTTTTAAACAGGTACGTTATGAATATAAAAGTATTTAGAACTTCATTTTAAATACCCTTTGTATAAAAAAGAGTTTCAAAATTCAGACTGACCTCACAAATGCGAAAACTTTAAATTAATAACTTGTACTGCAACAGGTGCGTGACAGTTTTGAATCAAGACATGTGGTCACGACCGATCATCATGATCTCGCTCGTTCGGGATGGGTGGAGGTGAGGGGTGTAAGGGGACGGAAAATTTATGAAAATATGCGTTTCGGATGTTAATATTCACGGTAGAAAAACAATAAAAAGACTAAAGTACATGAAAATTAACTCTACAAGGTCGCCCTTTCTCGAATTTTCTTTTTATCTGTTTTTTTGGAAGTTATTAAATATATGTTTTTATAGAATAAAACATAAAAAAAAGTAAAACGTTGTATATTTTCTAAATACACTTAACTATATATACAATCAATGAAATTCATAATATATTGTATAGTTTTTGAAAAAAACGGGAAATAAAATCAGCGCCATCTCTGGTTTCCGAAACACATTAAATGCATTTCACATTTCGCCTTTAAGCAACAGCAAGCATTATATGATAAACAGATGCTTCAAAACTAAAAACCAGCCACTTCAGGCGATTAAGAACATTATATGACAAAAACTATTGCATTTTCTGTTTTTAAAAATTGGTTGTTGAAGAACAATACGATATTAGTGGGTCAAATCTCATGAAACCAGCAATAGAACAGCGACAAATAATTGTTCATTTATTTCAACATTTCAAAGGTTACATATACGTAAAAATGATATTAATATAGTATATAATAGAAATAAATAAATATTTATGTAAATTTTATCTTGATATTTCATTGAGACACCTATCCTACATAAAATATAAGAGTATATATCTTAAAGAAAGAAAATTCTACACCTGAACTGAACAAGTTAAGGTTTCGTGTAGATTACAATTTCAATCATTGTGTATGTATATAATTGATGTGACTAATGCTACTGATCATTTCCACATTATCTAAACCTAATATATATTATATAAATTATTTTTAACATATGATCTATTTAATCCATTTTAAATTTGGTTATAAAATATTCTCATAAAGAACACATACAATTTAACCGTAATTCGTTTCCCGCAAACTCAAACTCGAGAGAGGAACATATGAAATAATAAGTAAGTGCAGAAAGCCCTGATGCGCAATGTGGAAGCGGTTGTACAGAGACGCTATTGAATTTAAGGTACTCTACGCATCTCAAAAATTCCCATAGACTTTTCTTTCATGTGTGCCAGCGCAATTATTAGAGCATTTCAAATGCAGTCTCAATCGAGAAATTTTCTGAGAAGATGTTTTAGTAAAACTCGACAAATTTAATCAAAGCCATAAATACAAAATGTTTGAGTTTTACAGTGAAAGCAGGAAATTTAGGAAATGCCAGCAATCACTAGTAAAAGCTTGCTTACATTGGTTGTACTAGTAAATGTGATTATACAACAGCATTTACTAGTAAAGGCTTACAATCACTAGTAAAGGTACATTCTCTGATTGCCACCAGTAAATGTGCGGTCAGCTCGGCTGCCACAATTCAAAACACAGTATCCAACAATTTTGTTAAAAATGCATTTTTTAGTCCATGTAGATACTGTGTTTATTGTCCGTCTTTATCGCTAGCTAGAATAGCTGTATTTATTATAGTTACGGAGATAATTTTTGCCGAAACACAGTATCTACAGCACTATTTTTTGTTGCCCACATCAAAACACAGCAAAAGGCATTTTCCAGTAATATAATATGAGCAAAACACAGTATGTGGCACTTACTGTATATTGGAACTAATATCCGCGCTGAATTATTGACAAAAATTTACCCGTAGCACAGTATGTGGCAGTTATTGTGTATTGGAAAAAATAATTCAGTTAGCTGTGTACCAAATATTTACTCTTAACACAGTAAGTGGTAGTTACTCTGTATTGACAAGTTAATTTGGTAAATTATTTTAACCACATGTTCCCGTATTCACTCATACTGCGTTTAAGATCTGGAAATCTAACCTAAAAATAATTGTATTTTAAGTTACTGTTGTATCTGTTAGGTTTATTTTGTTCGGCGAGATGAATTTTAATATTCCCGGCTGTAGTGCACACACAAAAGCTATGTTAAATATGTTAAAACCCAGTGAGAGTTTTGTGAAAGATTGGCAAGTAATAGGTAAATTTGTATATTTATTTTATGTAGGAAATGTTTTCTTTTTGGATTTACATCGTATAACCATATTTTAAAAATGGGAATTGCTTGACTCTTACTAATAAAAGACAACATCCCATGAGACCCCCATGTTTCGGAAAATGTAGAAATAGCCGCCAAGAATTTACAGAAGAAGAACGTCAGGTAATTTGGGTGAATTATTGGAACTCAAATTACACAAGTCCCAGAAAGTGGCTTGCCAAGAATGTCCATTTAACTAACATTAAAAGAAGAACTGTTGTGCTCAAATACCCTAACAAAGCAAGAAAGAAACATGGACGCTCGTATTTCCTTCCCAAACAAGGAAAAAGTCTAAGAGTATGTCGTTTATTCCTTTTAAACACACTTGGTACACAAACGACTCCCTTATTACAAAATTGTGCCTTGCGATGACGACGAATCCTGTGTGTAGCTATGTTATAGAAAACCGAGGTGGCAGCAGCAAAAAATGTGATCGAGAACTTATAAAACGTCATATAGAGAGTTACAATCCATGTGTAAGCCATTACTTAACAATTCACCTAACATTAGATACCTGCCTAGAGATCTTACACTTAAAATGATGTATGAGGATTACAACGAAAAACATGCAAATGTTTGTAAACTTGAGATTTACAGACAAACTCTTAAATTGGAGCACATTTCTTTTTGTATGCCTAAATCGGATAAATGTGTTGATTGCGAAATGCTTGAAAGGGAACAAGATGCCAAAAACTCAGAAAATAATGATTATCTGGTAAAATTATCTGACGAATTAAGACTGCATAAAGAAAAAGCTTCCAAAGCAAATGCGAAATATATAGAAGATTATTTTAGGAAGACCTCCCAGTGAACGCCGAGTCTAGGGATTTAATTCAAAATATTGATGTAGAGTACTTTTAAGCATTTATTGGTTTAATAGTTATTTACGTATCAAATCCGGAAAGTTAGGTTTTACTGGATGAGTAAGCAAATACAGAACGAGTCTCTGGTAGCATACAAGGCCAGTAAAAGCACTTTCCGGACGTGATGCGTACAACATTTTTTTTTTGCAATCGTACTGTAATGAACACTTTAAATTTGAACCTGGAAAGTACCATATTAGCGGACCGGTAAAAAGACATTCAACGGACCTGTCCGATAAAGTGGTACTTTCCAGATAAAAAAATATTAAAGTAAAGTGTCCATTACAGTACGACGGCAAACAAAAATTAATACAAGTTTAAAATATATAACTAAAATAAAAATAAAATTTGCAGATACCACGCTTAATACTACCTACCTCGCTTAATTTTTGCAACCTATTCATTCCAAAACACAGCATCTACATTTTTTTCCAAAAAACACATGAATTTTAAAAATATTTTTTATACATAAAATTATATGCAATTATAGTATTCAAAACCGCTAAAATTGTATTTAAAACTCTTTAAAAATTCTAAAGCCATACACTGAAAGTTTTCATTGATTTACTCAAAACTTTAAAAATAATTGTTACTGTGTTTTGGAATGTGGCAGCCGAGCTGTTCTCGGCTCAGTAGTTCCACAAGCCAGCAGAGTAAATGCTTACCTACATACAGCGGTGAGTTTGAATAATAGCTTTGTGATTTTTTTTGTATTGTAGCATTAAAAGACTAAATATTGTTATAAACTATATTTTGAAAGAAATAACAAACAAAAAAAAAATTCTTAAAATATAAAGTGAAACATGAAACAATATTATTGCACGACATAACACAAAATAAATAGTATATTAAAGTATAAGTGGATAATAAAGTCTTAAAATATGCCCGATTTTTCTTGAAATAGAGCAAATGTTTTAATGCCTAGTTATTCACGAATACTTTACATTATTTTTTTTTATCGGTACACTTTAAAAACATAATTTTTACTGGTTTTAATACTACAAATACAAATACGAATTCATAACGTAAAATTGTTGGATGTGATCAGTGATATGACATTAGTATACTTTTGGTTGTTATGGAAATGATTAATTAAACAATCTATCACATAAAATCATTTTTGTGTAACGATGAGTTCGAAAATTGATTACTTAAGTAATAAAGCCGAAGGTCGATTAATACCGTAAAAGTCGGAAAGTGCATATAAAATAGAGTACAACAGGTTTGTCAAATGGATGGAAGAACAACAGGCTACAGTTATAGATGAACGTGTTATGCTTGCTTACCTTCAGGAAATGTCGGAGCAGTACAAGGCCTCGACAATGTGGGCAATCCATTCAAAATTGCAAAGTATGTTGCGGATAAACAAAGGGGTTGATATAAAATTATTTGCGGAAGTTCATGCATTCATGAAAGCAATTAGCAGGAATGACGCATCAAAGAAGGCTTGTGTATTCAAGGAAGATGATTTGCGGAAATGGTTGTATGATAATTGTTCAAATCCAACGACAAGTAGGTTGTAAATCGACAGCTGTGGCGACATTGAAGAGAGTATTAGCAATAAGAAGAATGTTTCAAACCTTATTGGGAATGCCGTAAGTGGAAATAGTGTTAGCTATTTGAATAACATATCCCCTGATTTAAATAATCAAGGGTTTAATATTTCAAACAATACAAATTGTTCATTTAATATTCATTTAAAATGAGAGTTTTTTTTCAATAAAATTATTATGAAAGGTTGTTCTGTCAGATTAATTGATAAAAAAGTTGACATTTATACTTGACTTATTTGAATTTGTTGACATTGCCATGGTAACCTTAAAACGCGCGTGCCTTAATGATTGATTTACACACGCGCTGGCGCGTTTTAAACAAGCAAAGTGACGTACTAATAAAAAAAAAGATTCTATAAAATATGAGATTAAAATAAACAAACTTAATTATAATATTTTGAAAGACAACACATAATAAAAATAAGATTCCTTAAAATATGAAGTTGAAACAGGAAACAAAATTAATAATTATGTATAATATTTTGAAAGCCGAGACAAAATAAAATATATATTTTTGTTCTTTAAATATTAAAAAACTACCGTCAGTTTAACTTATTGCAGCATGATAATGAGGTGTGGCACTTTGATGTACATAAAACGTTTTTTTACAGAAATATTTATTCGTTTAGTATCTCGTTTTACAATGGCATTTTACAAATCCATATCCTGTTGATTGCAAATTTGCAACACTCCTCAGACTTCATGGTCTGGAACATGGTTTTATTTAATGACAGCTTCAGGACAACCGCTGAACTGGGATCTGAAATAAAATCTTTCAATTAATTTGGAGATCAAGAAAAAACATTTTACCTTGCATAAAGATGTTTAAGTATACCATTTCTGGTCCCCAATTTATAAAAACTATTTGATGTTACATCAAGTACCTACTACAGCAAGAATTGATCTTGCATCTCCTCGTTCTCTGTCAACTTCAAGAATAGGAACACGAACTGTACTCCCTTTTTCAATAGCTGAATGATAATTGTCAGAGAACTTTTCCATTCTTTTAGCTTACTATTCCAATCCCTGCAACATGATTTGTATACCAAGTGCTTGCCTGCAAGTTGCGCATTTTACTGTGTGATAAAACGACGACACCGAAAGTTTGTATGAGTTAGTACGAGAAAGCAATATACAGACTGCTTTTTGGTCGAGCGTACTGTTGGAAGAGAGGGGATTCGAGCACATTTACGCTGAGGCTAGACTGACTCTCCTTTAATCAGTCCAACAAGAATAGCAGCTATACTTGTGCATTTCATTTGAATTTTGTTCACGCTCGATCTCTAGTCGACTAGTACATTTTTAAATCGCGTTTCGTCCATGTAATTTAGAACAATTATGCGCGAAAATTATTGAATTTTCGAATCATGTTGCCCCGGAAATGTTAACAAATGCCCGTCGAAATTTTTATAATCGGCTGGGTTACTGCTCAGCTCAAGAGGGAGACTTATTTGAGAATTTCATAAATAATTAAGTACTTGTAGAAATTCATTTTTCTTTAATAATTCCATTCTTAACTTCCAATTAAATTATACTTACTGACACATTTTGTTTAGTTTCATACAAATTTATTGTTTACTTCCAGAATTTTAGTTTTTCCTTTTCTATTTTATAATACTACGGAATTATTTTCTTTTTATCTTAATAAGAGTTTTGTTATTGTTACGTTTTCGTTTTTTATATCAGCTATAATTCCTATCTTTGATATTTTAAGAAAAAAATTATTATTTTTAAGTTTTTGGAATTGATGATCATTTATTTTATTTACACATACAATTTGGGAAGCTGTGATGAAATCCGTTCCTAACATTATTTAGTGCGATTATCTGATCTACTTATAAATTATCTAGGTAGTGCTTTTTATTGTTTAATATTATTTCCATCTTCTCTAAAGCAGTACAGTAAATGACTTTATTCTTGGTTAAAGAATATGTTATTAACAGGAACAGTATCAATTTTCACGGACTAACGTAGTAACGATTACTGCGGTGTCAACTTTAACGTAGCTCTAATGTTAGTAACAGAGTCCCCCCCCCCTCTTATTCTCCCACTTATAGTCGACCAGCTTGTCTATTATAGTATATTCATCCGCAGGTAGATCGTGTGTGCACACTGTATATTATATTACATGCTCTTTTAAAGTGTCTTTAAAATACTACAATGTACACAATTGCTGTCACATTTTATTTGCCACTAATAATACATTTTCAAAAGAATTGATTTTGTTGTTTTTTTCTAGAACCAATTTTAATGATACGGTACTTTCTTGCTATTATAATCGATAGTACATTTTTACTAAAAGTAAATTTCGTTGCAATAGAAAAGAATTACTTTTGTTGAGAATATTTAAATATCCGTACACCACATATTATTGAAAATAATTAGAAAAGCAAAGCGTTTAGTTAGACACACATTAACCGCAATAGCAATTTTATTGAAATAAAAATATATGTATTACCTTTCTTATGTTAAGGTCTATATTTTTCTCAAGGTTTGAATTTTATTCCTCTAAAATATCTTATCTACACTGCGCTGAATTTACTTATTCACTGCATACTATTTCGCTAAAATTCTCATGCATCCAGTTATGCATTTCTCTTCAGGCAAATAAGTGCATGCAGTAAATGGGATATTTCCCAAGAATTCGTGATTGCGGTTGTACGTATTTCAAATTTGTGCTCTGAATCGCTGTATTGTTACGAATGCAGTTATCGACTATAGATGTACCACCGAGCTTTGGGAGAAGCTATTACATATATTCAAACACCAATCTACTTCGGCAGAAAACGTGAAGCTATTGCAAAAGTACATCGCAGCAACTTAAGAACTTCAAAAGGTCTATTGTATGTTATTTATTTTGTATTAGTATACGCTATTTTAGATACATTTTTTATTGATTGATTCTAGGACCAACTCTCAATGTAGAATAAAATTTATTTTGAGATATTTGCCATGTCGGCATATATTGATTTAAAATAAATTTATTAGTAAAATCGTTTTCTTGAAAATAAGTAATAAAAGATTATTTATTGAACAAGACTAAACTTAATAGTAGTTTATACAACGAGTCAATAATGACAGTTATTATTCCCGAGAGCTGAATTTACTCCCGAGCCGCGTAAGCGGCGAGGGAGTTACTCAGCTCGCGGGAATAATAGTCATTATTGCGAGTTAGTATACACTACTTTATCGACGACTAACTGAAAATTACTAAAAAAAATCAAAATAAGTAAACGAAAATGTCAGATTACTATATCAATATGACGTTTGATGGTTAGGCAGTCAGTAAAATGGCCGGACTTGTCTATCGTTACTATGACAACGTTAGGAACGTTATGTTCTTATTGGCGGAATGCAGTGAATAATGGTAACGTTATGGCCCATTATATGTTCTTATTGGCGGAATGCAGTGAATAATGGTAACGTTATGGCCCATTATTCACTGGTCGCATTTCATTATTCCCTACGGGTATTATGAGTGTTATTATTAGCCACTCATAATACCCGTAGGGAATAATGAAATGCGACCAGTGAATAATGGGCCATAACGTTACCATTATTCACTGCATTCCGCCAATAAGAACATAACGTTCCTAACGTTGTCATAGTAACGATAGACAAGTCCGGCCATTTTACTGACTGCCTAACCATCAAACGTCATATTGATATAGTAATCTGACATTTTCGTTTACTTATTTTGATTTTTTTTAGTAATTTTCAGTTAGTCGTCGATAAAGTAGTGTATACTAACTCGCAATAATGACTATTATTCCCTCGAGCTGAGTTACTCCCTCGCCGCTTACACGGCTCGGGAGTAAATTCAGCTCTCGGGAATAATAACTGTCATTATTGACTCGTTGTATAAACTACTATTTGGTAATAAATTATAATGCGAACTCTCTCATCTGCAGTATTCGTGAACTAATATTCAATTCTATGAGACAAAAAAAATTATTTATTTTTGTTTGAGTATAGTACGGGAAATAAATACGAGGAAATTACTAAGTTGCTAAGAATTATGTTATCAGAATTGAGTAGTTATAGAAACATACATATATCAAGTAATTCATAAAATTTTACATTCTGGTAGTCGATTTGTGAGGCGTAATTTTGCGATGGTGAAACATCACCTTTATGTATTATCTTTGGCGACCTCGTGTCAATTCTGCTTACAAAACGCCCAATAGTTTAGAACAATCTACCTCTTCTCCTTCCCTTTTGGCACATTTCTACCGATTATAGTCAACTGCTCCGACTATTATTTCGACTTAGGTTTATAGTAGTGAATTTAGAATTTTACCTTAGTAATGAATCGGTGTTAGTTTAGGATTAATATTAAATATAATAATTACGCAAAGTCCAAATACGAATAATGTACTTATCAATAAATTACAAAAATAGGGTAAATTATGTTCTTTGTGAATTGACAGATTAATTACCGGCTATGAATTATAAGCTTCGAGTGCTACATGATTTAATTTTCTCTATACCTTGCTGCGTAGGGCAATGTGCAGATAATAAAAATTCTATTGTGTATGTGCTCACATTAGTTTTCTATCTGAAACCCCGACATAAAATAGCCAGCCGTTGTTGCTGTAAAGCAAATGCTTTAATATAAATAAATAAAAGATCTAGTTTTATCCAGTTTAGCTTGTCGGCATGTGCATGTGAAGTACGTATTCTTCAACGATTATCATCTGGTTCTACTAGAATCATAGAAGAACTACCATTTTACGCCTTGAAAAATGGGGCGAGAGAACCTCAAGACTTTCTTTTACGTATGTACGTTCCGAATTTTTTATATTAAAGATGTTCCAAAATGAGCTTCAAATACTTTTATCTTTTTAATAACCCTGTGAATGAAAGTGTTACTTTCGGCCCAAATTTTTAATTTTTGTTGTACACAAAAGTTACTCCAAATACAACTCTAGATACTTTTACAGTCATAATAAATCTGTATAGAATATAAAAGGTGTAGCAATTAAATGGCCGAACTGGTGTTACAACATATTTACAGTTTATCGCCATCAAATACTCTCCTTACCGATTCCTACAACGGTCTATATGAATATTCCATTGTTTAAAGCAGTGCTCGAAGTTCGCTTCTGTCAGCTTGTAGAGAACCTCCGACTCTCTTGATATTATCGCTCCCACATTGTCAAATTTTGTTCCCTTAAGCTCCGGTAGCCTTAGGAAATAAAAAAAACTTAAATGGGACCAAGTCGGGTTAGTACGCTGATACCGTATTTCGCAAAGAACGCCTTCACGAAAGAGACGGGATGGGCGGACGCTTTGTGTTGGTGAATCATCCGGGACCTGCTCTTCCACAAATCGAGTCTCTGCCCCTTCACAATAGGCAGCCAGAACCCAAGGAATACTCGTCTTCCAGGACGCTGAGCGTTTTCTAACACTTCCTTTAATATGGCTTCAGCTTCTATGGCAGTTTTCTTCAATTTCACAAGGAGGTTAAGGTTCAAGTTAACTCGTTGCTCCATCTGAACACTTTAAATTTTTTTGACGAGACAGTGGCCCAAGGACTTGAACGGGCGTATGCTACAGGGAAACTGAGCGACGTACACCGTGCTTATCAAGCTCAGTGTGAAGGATGCATCAACATGCGCAGACATGTTCAAATCTGCCGCGGCTGTTTGCCGGTAACAACACAAATCCGGTAATGTCATTGCAACGCCATGTATAATTTGCCAGATATTTGGAAAAAAACAGCTATTAGATAAGAGTGAAAGTCCTATTTTTGGCCCAGATTTTAAACTTTGTGTATTACAGAAATTATTCAAGATCAGATTCTAAATCGTAGGAAAATCAGGTCTCAGAAGGGAGATAATTTTATGTATAAAGTTTGGTATTAATACCTTCAGTCGTTTGGTCGCTATCATGTAGATACACAGAGAGAGAGAGCAAGAAGAAGAGAGGAGAGTGAGATAGAGATAGAGAGCGGGAGCGTGAGAGAGACAGGTAAGCACTATTATTGTTGCATTACGTCTTAATCAATGTAAGACGTTTTGTAGCAGTAAACAATTTGAAGGAGAAAATATGATGTGAAACATATTGAGTCCACTGCATGAGCGCAAACCTTACAATCAGCATGTAACAGGAGATCTTTGATGTATATGTTAAAGAGTAGTGGGCTCAAGTTAGATCCTTGGAGAACGCCGCTGAAAGCAGTGAATATGTTGAACACCTATTAATTCTAGATCACATAATACAAACGATTCAGAAGATAAGAAATGGAAATATGGCTGGGGAGGCACTTGAAGTTTGTAACTCAAAAGATAGTAGAGAATAATCTATCCTTTGATGACAAACCATATTTATATGTTGAGCGATTTGGACTAATTTAGTTGTAAGCGACCTTTATCTGATAAATCCATGCTGATTGACAAAAAGATGTAGTTCACAATTTGAGAGAATGCAAGTAAGTCTGTAGTTACAAAAGCTACTACAATCACCCTTTTGATATACTGCTGCAAATTTGATGATCTTATAGCAAATAGAGAAAGTGGACCCGCGAAGTAGTAAGTTAAAAAATATGGTGAGTACAAACCACCACTGAAGCTGCATTGCGGAAGAAAAAACTGGGTAGACCTTTAATGCAAAATGTTGTATAGTTGACTTCAGTTTCATGATGCAACACAATACGTCCTCGACAGTAAAGTACCCAATAAATAAAAAAGGATCACATTAATTTCTATTAATTTGACGGATTTTCCAAACAACTCTTCTAAATGAAATATTTGTGAATCATCATTAAATAAATGCATTGCTCACAATACGTCATAGGAAAGGGAATGTAATGACTAGGGCGCGGGCATGACCGAGTTAAACTACGACGAAGTTACAACGGAGTAAAGAAATAATCTAAACAACACACATTTACTGAATAGCACTATTTCATATGGTGAACTGCAACATCTGTTTACGGTCGAGAAGAGCCCGAGAATCAGAGCAAAAAATGTCCATAGAATAAGGAATATCAGTAAAAATTTTTCTACATCGACGTAGATAGCCTGAGGGGTTTTTAAAATTTATTATATTTACCTTATATTTCGCAAGAGAAATAATGTAAATGTGTATATACTTACTGTTATTTAGTTTCAATAACATACGCGTACATTTTTAGTTATCATTTATTTAGATCTAGAACTTGTTTATGTTCCTTTTTCTAATATGAAAATGAATTATCAGTGATTCTGAAATTTATTACAAAGTCTGTAAAATATCGTTACAGAATGCCAAAATATCGCACGTTCATCACTTAACTTTGCTAAAACATACACATACATAATTTTTATGCAGCGAATTCCGATAGTTTACAAAATTTCATTACATGTTTAAATGACGATGCTCGAAGTATTTCTGAGTACAAAGAAATAACACAAATCCCAAATTTAAAAAATCAGTTGTTATTCTTTCAGGAACATTTTGGAAATTTGCCTAAACTAATCACATATTTTGAAAATCGAATCTCAAATTAAAAAATGGATTAACCACATTAGATGTGGCTATTAATAATTTCAAAAGTATTCCAAGTGACTTCGGATGTGGCCTTCGACAAAAAGTTTTTAATAGAAATCCATATTTAATAACATTGCGGCAATTGTGTATGCTAAATACGCTGCAATAAAAGAATATTTCCAGTACGCACATATAACAAGTTGCGATGTAGAAAGGACGTTTTCTATCTACAAGGATGTACTTAATTCAAAGAGAACAAGTCTTACAGAAGATTGCTGATTGATGAACAAATAATAAGGTATTTTGTATTTTATAGATCACCAGCCACTTATTATCCAATTATATAAATAAAATTAAAACGTCTTTAAAAATACATTTCAATAGTGCGCCCATGGACGATGAGTCATGACTCGCTCGTGGCCGCGCCCTAGTAATGAGTTACTTTACATTTTTTGTGATGAAAATTGTTCACAAATTTGTTTCTCAAAAGATATTCTTGATCCACAAATCAACTTAAGTCATCTAATTCTTAATGTAATTTATACTGTATGAGAAATTAATTTGTAGATATTACCTAATGTTCCTTGTGCTGCGTGAGTGCAAGTTTTGGTATAACACTTACTGACAGTATTCAAGAAACATTAGTCTTCCATTTTTTGAATTTAAGACATGTAGAGGGTCAAAATTTCTGTTTTATTATATAACATTTTTATTATAATGCTAAAATGTAGGTTATTATATAATTTAGTATGTACGTAGGTTTAATTATGCCCACCAGCATATAATTTTCTTTATTAGGTTATTCACGCACGTGTTACATATAGATATTTACTAGCGTATATGTATTGCACTCATAAACGAAATTTATAGCACCGTGTTTGCAAAGTTGTTTAAATTAGTAATCAACAAAACCCGTTTCCCTTTTTTATTAGATTAGACCATTTACAATAACAGTTTGCGGCATCAAATGGGATTACTCCGTATACCTGGCATTTAGTAAATAAATTCATTTACGAAAGTTGTCCCTTAAGTCACTAATCCGATACTAAAACTTATCCAGAGCCTGTATTTTCGCATCTGTATAGCTATTCATCAACGTTCATTAGGAAATTTATAACAACTTCTATTCACGGTACCACGGACCGTCTGGCGTACTCAGCCTTAGCGGGAACCTTTCTTTCCTTCTCTCTTTTTATACCGGAATACATTTTTTCTCACCAGATATTTATTTTTTCGATAAATAAGGGATGCGATATTTCAGAGAAAAAGTCTAAAAAGTGCCCGTTTTTATCAATAAATTTATTACAGCAACAATATCAGGAATACAAATCCCCGGTGAGCTTCCGTTCCATTAATTTTTTTTGTATTTTCTAAAAATGTATATTGGTAGGTATGGCTGAATATACCGTCTACTGCTATGTAGATTTATCATCCAATATTTAAGGCTAGAATTTTAAGATAAAATACTTTTAAGTTTTTTATTGGAAAATAACTTCCTCATATGGTATGTATCGTATATACGTGCTTATATTACAAAATACTGCGTCTATCAGTAGTACTGAAAATAAGAAAATGTTACTACTGCTCCAAGTTAAAAATAATTTTTATGTTTACGTATATTTTGGTTATTAGTATGCAAAATTTTTAATTAAATTCATGATCTTTTGCTGTTGGTTATCATCAATAACAGTGATGAAATAAATGCATATGTCGAGTACTACATATTACTTGCATACGCGTACTGTTGCTCATCAGAATTAGTATTTCTCACATAGGTAGGTAATAATAACTATTAATAACTGTCTTGTGTTATAAACACATTTTTAATTTTATTTTTTCTTATGTTATCGCTTCTATTATTAGCATTCCCTCTTTCACGAATGTGTTGCTTTGTTTCTTCGATAAATCTTTCTTTTTTAAATAGTAATTTGTTGAACGCCAGATATTGCAATACTTATTTACTCGAAAAAAACACGTGTATATAATTCAGTGCACTTTTGTAGTTAACTATGAACCAAGTGCGGAAAGAATATGGTCCCGCATCAGCGCATTTTTAAGGCACGAGCGATTGAAAGGAGCGAATGCTTTTAAGTGCACGAATATTTGGAAGTTGTCTTCACGAAAGTGGTTTCTATAATATTTTTTGAACGAACCTTAAATTAAAAATATTGGTAATTAACGTAATTAGTATCATATCTAACCTAAAATAGATTACCTAATCAATTATTTTCATTAAATTTTTGTTACCATCGGTCCCCTCAGGTTTAATTTACAACACCGTTGTTTGAGAGTAATTATGTTCACACTATGTCGCCCCAGAAATTATTTCTAATTCGCCTCGTACTTACATTTGTAATTTCTGCCATACTTCTACTCGACTCCGCCCTCTTTTCTACTGTGTGCCAACCGGCATAAAATCAGACCCAATTTCGCAGTCTCCACACATTATCGACGACGGCGAACATTTCTGCATTTTTACGACCATCTTTATCTTTACAGATACAAACGACACTTCTTCTACCATCGGTCTTCTGCATTACTCTATGGAGAAATCTTTTACTACGATACGACTTTGACTTCATCGCATCCAAGGACAGTGACACTAGGATCATCTCAATGCTCTATTCCTGGATCGACGATAATCTCCATGCTCTGTTCCCGATACGTCCTGCGCCAGCTTGACATATGGAACGAGTTAAGTCAAGGTTTCCGTACCGTCAGATGGCTTGATTTCCGGAGCAAGTGTTAATTTTATTTTTGTTTTTGTCTGTCGATAGTAAGGTTGGCCGACCGAGCTATTGACTTCCTCCAACCTGTTCAGGAGAACAGGCGCTATCGTAAACAAGATATCGGCTCATCTTTTTTCTTCGGCTATTTCACGACAAGTACAGCCGTACTTGTCTCGTCCCAATTTCTTATTTAGTTCCCTTCGGCGGTAGTGTCAGTGTTAGTTTAAGTTAGTGCTAAGTCCCTTGTATGTATATTCTTTCCTTTTGTACGTTCTTTTTATTTTATTTTTCGGTACATAAACCTGTAAGTAGCACTTGCAACGTATTTCTCTTTATCACCACCACAAGTGTAAAGTGTAGTGAAATGATAGTGCCTCCAGCAGCAGCCTCCTGTGTATGTATATCAGAGAAAGACGTTACCGGGAGCTTCGACAAGAGCTGACTTGCGAGTACCAAATTTTTTTTTTTAATTTTATATATTTATTTTACCGTCTGAGAAAGCTCCCTGCCTAACATTATATTATTATATTCTTGCTCGTGGCGTACTTATTCTTATATTTATAGCGGATTTATGGCGGTTTTAGAGTAAAGGACACATGTAGCTTCTTATCTGAAACGGAAAACAGAAAACATATGAGTATTAATCTCTCACGGCAAAATTTGACTTGGGAATTGCTTAATTATTACCGCAGGTATGATTTACTTTACTGCAAAACTTCTTATGGTTTAATGTAAGTTATAGATCTTTTGGATGTATACTTCTTGTTTAATTTCATAGTAAATTATGCTTTTAACATAAACAAACTATTCATATGTCAAAATATGGGGTCATGTTTTTAAAAATATGTTAACTTTGTTTAATCTTAGTTTTAAATAAAGTTGATTATAAAAATAGTATTAATAAAACGTAACAGTTCTCCTATGTCACGCCCTCTCCATTACTTGATGAGATCGATCAAGAATATTGCAACTCTAACTCTAAGTCCATATATTTTAGCTTACGTCCTGAAAAATTCAGCAGTCGTTCTCCCGGTTGATAATTAATAATTACTCATGGGAATCCCATAATAAATGTGCTTGATATACCTGAAACAATAAAATTATCAGTTGGCCGTCTTATCTGTACCTTCTCTTCCGCAAACCGTCTGTTGCCGCTTACTGTACTGGAGGCAGTCATTGGTCTAGCAAAATCTGTTAGATGATGGACTAAAAATAAGGTGCAACCCCCTTAATTAATAAGGCAGGTCCCTGATTGAATACCTGATCAAGAAGTCTCAAGGAAAAGAAAACGAGAAAAATTAATAGCAAGACAAACATACACCGATTAACAAGTTATTCTTCTCATAGGGAGTATAAGAAATAACAGTAGTTTAAAAAAAAAATTAAATCGCCATTTAATACATTGCAAGGTAAATTTAAAACAGGTCAAAATTCTAAAATGTTAAACAAAAGGTAAAGTTACATGAGATAAATTTAAAATAAGCCTGCAGTGATTACTCCAAAAAAAAAACAATAAATTTATTAGAGAGAATTATGCAAACTGACACTATGTCAAATTATCTATCAAGCTTGTATAAATGAATTGGTTGAAAGCTACTACAAAAAAAAAGTAAGCTAGGCGGAGGTTCGATCCGACAGACACTAGTCACACATAAATCATACACAAAATTAAAACTGTTACTGAATCGTAGTAGATGCTGTTTTCCAACTTACGAGGTAGGCGCCATAAATTCTTGGCCTGACAGGCTTATACGGATTCAAACGTGTTCAAACTCCATCACGACATGCATGTACATACGCGAGGTGTACACTAAAAATATGACAGTTTTAAGTCTAGTAGTTTTTAGTAACCAGCCAAGCAACGTGACGAGCGCACGAAAATTTCTGAATTAATGAAAATTTAGTACCGCGCAGTCAGAAAATTTTTAACAAAAGAAAGGCATACACCTTATCACATTAAACAACGTTTAGACGGCGTTTATGGTGATTCATCTTCATCGTATTCAACGGTAAAAAAGCGGGCAAAGTGTTTTCGTTTGGGACAAGAATCCCTGGGAGATGCAGATAGGTCGGGTCGACCAATTGAAGTGATAACGCCTCAACAAATTTCAATTATTGAACATTTAATTCTAGAAGATCGCCGTTTGAAAGTGAACGAATTACCAGTGATAACAAACGTTTCAGAAACAAGTGTTAGTCGAATTCTCCATGACCATTTGATATGAATAAAATTAGTGCTGGAAGGGTATCGCGATTTCTTTCTGCTCTCCAACATCAACGTCGAGTCGTGTGGAGACAACGAAAAACCGATTTTGTCGCAGTGGATGAAACAATGGTTCTGTTTTATGATCCCCTATCGAAAAGAGGAGTCCATGGAATGGCGGCGACTTGATGAACCTCGTCCTAGGAAAGCGAAAGTCGTTCAATCAACGAAAAAGGTGATGGCTACAATATTCTGGGATTCTGGGGGATTTTGCTAATTGACCTTAAAGAGCGCAATACAAGTGTGAACGGCACATATTATGCGTCTTTATTGCATAAATTAAAGGACAGTATTCGTGCAAAACGTCGTGCAAAATTGACAAAAGGTATGCGATTATTGCACAACAATGCTCCCGTCTATACTGCCGCCATTTCACCATCTGCCATACGCGAATGCAGATTTCAAGAATTGAAACATCCACCGTATAAAAAAAGACCTAAAGGGATAGTTTTAAGGACGACAGTGAGTTGCAAGTAGCGGTTATAGAATTTTTTTGACGGAAAAACTTCAGATTATTTTTATAAGGGTATCGAATTATTAATTAATCTTTGTAATAAATGTATAGAAGTTAGGGGAGATTACATTGAAAAATAAACATTTGTATATTGTTCCAAGTTTCTTTTTTCTATATCGGGCCGAGAATTTATGGGGCCTACCTCGTATATATGCACAGCAATGTGCAATATTATTTATATATACTATTAATCGTGTTCTTAATTACCAAACCGTATATGGATGAATATGAATCTCAAAATGAAGAAAAACAGTGACTTGACATCCCGCACAAATTTATATTAATTTAGTTAAATTATTGGTTACTAAATTAACCTCAAGTTAATCCCTTCACAACTTGTAAACCGTTCTCTTTGTGTATATAAATGCTACTATTAAAAAACTTAGATGCTGCTTGGTGCCAGTACAGATCTTAATAGTTTTATTACATATAAATGTGATGTGGTTTCAATTATTCCAAACGACAGCAATATTTGATTTCATTTTAAACATCAATATTTCTGGTTTATGTTTAATATATGTAAATCAAGCTTAAATAGAGCTCCAATGTAGGTTTTCCAGTTTTATTAATTTATGATGATGGCCTTTGTTTTAAATTTTTAATGACAAAAATTGGGTACAAATAACTAATATTAACGCTATTTCATCAATTTGAATAGCAATCTATTTAATATTTTTTAGCTTACAAAGTTAATGATTGACAATATGATATTTGGTAATGTTGATATTTACTATCAAATTAATAGCTTTTGAGACAAGTCAAATAAGATATTGTCTTTTTAGAAGATATTAAGGTTAATCTATTGTAAGGATGACTTCATCAGAACCACTTCTTGGTATCTGAGTTGAAACCGTTATCTTCTGCTAACAATGAAAAATAGGAAAGCTTTATGAAATATCAATTGTCAGATATTGTGTAATATAAAATTACAGCTGTAGTAAATGAATATAAACAAAATCAAAATGTCATATACTTATCGTTTTACATTATTTTATTTGTGGCAAATACGTAAGAGAATGTTTATTAATTTTTTATAATTACAATGACATGCACATCAAAGCAGTTACTACATTTCGTATAATAATAACTTTTCGTAGGACCACACGATATTATAAATATACCTGAAAGTTTGTCTTTCAATAGAATACAATTAGTATATGTAAAACTAATTGTATTCTATTGAAAGAGTTCATTATATATTCTTTGAGATGGTTAAGCTTGTCAAATATAAGAACTATATATAGCTTCTTTGCACTGAATGGGAGTACTAATCCCAACTTTAGAAATAAATTAAATAAAAACAAAACGGAAACAAAGTACCACATATATAGAAATACGAGGGTTCATTTTGCAAGCAATTGTCCCTTTAATTTCATTACATAGGACTATCGGTTATACTCTGTAATGCATTTTAAAAACTGTTTGAGATGGAATAAATTTAAATAATACACTTTCATCCCTTATCTAACTATCTACAAAATATTCCAGTACAAGAAAGTTCTGTTTACTAATAGATAAAATAACAACATCAAATGAACAATATTTTCACTATTTGTCTTGGATTTCTGATAGATTTTTCTAAAAACAAGTAATTTTAATAAAACGTACTTTATTTTGCATTTGCATGTTAATATAAACACATACACATCTTTTATTATTAATAAGATATCCCGCTTGTTTAAAACTTGCTCATAAAGATCACTGAAAGCAATTTTCTAATAAACTAAGTAGTAATGAAACATATTTACCATCTGACAAATAAACTGAAAAACACTGTGGTTCATTTGCTAGATCTCAAATAACGCTAGTATCTAAGCGTAGGTATCGGACGTAATGTAAAGTTATGTGACAAAATTTAATTTTCAAAAGTGCTCTGGATAACATGTAAAACTATGATATATAATTACGCTAATGTATTTCACCGTCAAAATCTTTTTTCTAGATTATGTATCTATTTTTAGTGTAATTTATGTTATAGTAAAATTATTTACCTACACAACGTGAACAAGAATTATAATTAATTTTTTTGATTATTTTTGATATAACCAGGAACACTATTTACAATTAGTTGAAGGTTTTATTGACCCTTAAAGAAATAATTTAATTATAGATATTAATATAATTAATTTTATACAACTACTAGTTAGTAATTTAATGTCTATATTTGATAATATCTTTGGATACGATTTTAGTAGAAACTGTTTGTAGATAAGTTATTTTTAGAATCAAGTTACTTTTGCTCCTACCACATTTTGGAAATACGTAGTTGATAGTTTGAGAGGTGAGAGGCAATAGTTGATGCTTTTGCCAAATTGTTGATGCATTACAACAATATTCCAGGTATACTTACCTTTCCAAGAAAGAGTGAACCAAATCTTACAGTCATTTTCTTTTGCTTTTCCGCATTTGTCAATTGCATTTTACTATTTATCAAATGACTTTCCATGTTTTTAAACGTCAGCTGACTTTGTTAAATGGAATTTCCTTTTTGTGAAATTACATTCCTCTTATATCAATTGCTTTTCTTCTTTATATGCAGGTATGTATACCTCACCATTTTATAAAAAATATAGCAATTTACACATTAATGTGAGAGATTTATTTTTTATTTAGATACAAACACAGTATGTTTCATGTGTTAAACATAATTCAAACAATTTTGTGGACTTATACTCAGATGCATTGTGTACAGCGTCATATGCATTTTCACTCGTTGGCTGTGTCCTTTTTATTCTCTGCTTCTACTGGTTGGTCTTCCATTGGATTAACAAAAGCTCTATACGCAGGAAGAAACGCGGGAAAATGACCATGACCTCATAAGTACCAAGACTTTCTCACTTCTATGGAATCTCATATTGTCCAGAACAATATGGACCCCTTCTACACTGTCATTACTTAAATGTTGAATTAGCATTGTGAGAAATTCAGAAAAGTGCAGTACATTAAAGGGCACATCTTGAATTTCAAATGAATACAAGGAATGTACGTTTATTGCTGCAGCAATAGAATAATTGTGTCCTCTTAACTCAACTTTTTTTTTTGGTGCTCTGGTATTTTTCAGAGATCTTCTGTAAGAAACGCAAGAATATATTTGTATTCCGTATTCGTGAATAAAGAACGTTTTTTTCTTTCCAACATCATTCTGTTATACTGCACTGTATAATCAAAGCGAGCTTGAATAATGTCCGGTGTATTTCTTCATTCAGGAACAAATAGCACTTTTTTTAACAGAATAACTGCTCTATTAATCATAAATAGTGATATTTGTTGAAGTAGTGGTCATTACTTTAAGCACTTTTCTTGCAACTGGCGGAGGGTTAAAGAACAATCCAGGCCAACCCAGTCACAAATCTGTTCTTTTTGAGCATATAATAATTAACTTTATAATAAATAACTTTCTTAGTTTAGTTTAAGCCAATGATAATGTTTATTAACGGTGAATTTAATAAACCCTAGCATTGTAAAAACGGTCTTTCCAGATAAGTCATGACCTTTGCATAATTTTCTATTTTTTGAATTTTTTTCCTTTACATTTTTGTTTGAAGTAGGTAGTTACAGTATATTGAATTTTACTTTAGTTTCTCTAGAACACCTGACGATGCCGCAAGGCGAAATTTACATCGAGTGTGAAACAATACCACGTGTTTTATTTGTTATTACTTGCTTATATTTTGACATGTGTCACCAAGAGATTTCCATCACTTCATTTAATTATTTATATAAAAAGATGATCGCTCTCATAGTGGTAATTATTGACCGATTAAATTATAAATAACTTTAAACGATTTTTTGAGTCAGTCATTTATTAGTAAATTATTACTTAATTTGTAATATCCCTTTTCCCATGTCAGCACGGATTTTCACTGTACAGCTGCTCTTGTAAACTTGGATGAACAAACGGAATATGTTTCAGTAGCTATGGGCTATCTCTTTCAATTTTATCTACACAACTTTGCTAGATCATTCGATACTATTGACCAGCTTTTCTTGTAAATAAATTCTACAGTTTCGATTTCTTACCTTCTCTATTAAAACTGATTTCGTCATATTTAAAAGACCGATCTAGCCGTGTATCCTATAAAGGATTTCAATCTTAACATATTATCGCAACATATGGTGTGACCCATTGATCCAATTTGGTTTCTTAGCTCTTCAGAATATTCTTGAATGACCTTTTAAATTCACTGAGCTGTGGTGTATTGATGAATGCTGATTATCTCGAAATACTCATTAGAATCTATTTTTTGAATGACAACTGTGCACTGTAGAAAAACTTGTAGTTGATTTATCATGGATTTGTCAATAATAAAATTTTATTATACATATACAAATGTGCTTCTTTATTTATATGAAAATTACCAATCCTGCATTCTTCTCCTACAATGTTAATAACATTATTAACCTATATAATTTAAAGGACTAGATGTAGGTAATATTTAGACGCAATTCTTCAATTCTCTGATTATTTATAGTTTGTACTATCGCCACATAAACTCTTGATATCTTACTCGTTTGTTGTAAAGGTTTTAATAATTGTCTCACTTTTGATTCAATTTATTTTATTTTTGTTAGCAGTAAATTCTAATTCGGAGACAACTTGGTACCCTTACACGAAAATTATTAGAAATAGTGTAAAAGCGATAGCGTTTAGCGTGTTAGAAGGTTATATTACTTCACTTCAAATGCATTCTATTCAGTCGTCATCTGGCACAAGAGGTATAACAGTGACATTTTTATATAACTTAATTAATATTGTGATGGATTAACTAGATAAATTATCCCATGTCAATTTTAATGTCCTGTTCTCGTTACTCTGACCGATAATTACTATTTTTATAAAGGCACTTCTTTCGCAAATGGTTTTAGTTAGACAGATTCTCTTGTAGTCCAGTAGATTTGTTTGAGTATTAGTTTAGTGTGTTATGATCTAAAATCCATCCTGTATAGATAACAGTTTTTGCTGAGTCTAGGCTTGCTAATTAATTCCTTTAATATAATAACAGTATAAATCAAATATTAAAACGAACAAGTGTTTATTCGTTTTAATATTCATAATGTTTCACCAAGAACCAACCGTAGATTCTATTAATTTTGTATAAATCAAATATGTATATGTGTTCTTGGAATTATTAAATGTGGTTGGTATTCCAATTAATATGAACAAGTTTTATTTGTTTTATTGCACTTAGTTAACAACAGATGTCGCATTAAGCTTAAAACACTATGAAAAATAATATTACTATAACTAAAACTAAAATTCTTTATTAAGAAATTAGAAATTTGTTTAATATTGATTCGATAACATTATAGTTTTGATTATATGATAATTTCAATAATCTACTTTATTTATACTTACCATCACATAAATCCTCGTATCTAGTATAGTACTTCTGACGTATGAGAATTTTTGGAAGTCATATGGAATATGGGCTGATTGCCGTTTTATTATACTCATTATTATTGCAATTTCTAACTATGCTGTGCAAGAACAAGGTAATAAATAAAACATCACTCTATTACTGATAGAATTTTATTGAAAATAAATTAATAACATTTCTGTTCTCAATATATAAACAAACATTTACTTTCGTTTTTTATATTCTTAAATATTTAAGTGACAGTTTATTAATGTATGTACAATTTTATTCCTTAAATGTAATGCATATATGTTTTTAATATTAAGTAGTGGCGAATTGGAAACAACTATATTATACTCATCACCAATATACATAACAATCTCACTAAATTTGGTCAAATTTTAATATCGGATCTTTCTTTATCATTTATTTTGACAACTCAAAAATATACAAAACAGTTTAAATATAACATTTTTATCATAAGATACTATTATTACTTAAAACTTTGTTTTATACTTTAGTGTCAGTAAATTTGTACTATGAAAATAAATAATATATATGTATATAATAATTTTCAAATATAGGCAAATATTAATCAACCTGTATTCGAGATAATATAATACACATTAATGCGGTCATGTACAAATCAATGAAACTATATTTCGGTCTCTATTTTCATTACTAAAATACGTCGGCGTTATAATGCAGTAGATATACACTTTATTAGGTGACAAAATTGGGAATAGAATTTAATTCGTTGCAATACATTATATTTATTGCAATTATCGAAGTTCGTCATTACAAACATGAATATGTTTTATAAATTAGTTAAACGAACCGCCAAACAACAAAATTAATTTCACCAAATTGTTGTTTCAATTACTTATATAAAATATAATATGTAATTACGTCAGTCGTATATTTTTGATTACAAACGTCATTTAATAATGGAAGTTTTATAAAACTCTGTGTAATTGCAAGGTAATACTTTATACATTCATTGATGTTTTCTGATAGTAATGGTGTTTTTTTATCACTCTTACTTTGGCTATACTTTGGACGAGCATTATGTTATGTCTAAATACGTGCCTGACCATAGTATAGAATATTGGATAGTATCCTTAGAAAAAGAGCTTTTCTATAAGCTATTGATATATACGACACATTGACACAAAAGAATTCTTATAATGCCCAGAATTATCTATGGACGCCCAAAATGTCGTCATATCGAAATCAATATGGCCGCCTGTAGCTATGCTATAAATGTTCCTATATTAAATATACTGATTGATCCTCTATTATGCAATATTTTTATTCTACAATAACGTGAATATTAATTCAATTGCTTTTAGTTTATTTGGATGTCTTAACTAAACGTCTTTTATAGCTGTTTCTTAGGATAATATATCTACAAAGTGCTGTTTTGTAAATTGTAGAAGTAATACTATTCTCGATGCTATTACATTATTTAGAACATGTAAACAGCTAAATTTTCCATATAAACTAGATTTAAATAAACATTCAGAACAAAAAGGTCATAAATTAATACAGGTATAATAATTGAAAAGACTCAGACTTTCCTTAATAAAACTCTACTATTATTGATAAGACAACTGATGTAGTGATTTTTACAGTGTATGAATTATTTCGTATCATTCCATTTCCATTACGTTCACAATTTGTTTTTGTTTCATAATCACGTACAAACCTTTACAACATATTTATTTGTATCTTCTGAAACTGTTAAGCCTAAAACGTCTTGCATTAATAGAAAAGATGAGATAAAACCAGTGATGTAAACATTGTCCTCAGTGAAGAATATTTTGAGAATGTTTTTTTGCGACCAAAATAAAAGAACAACACGTCCAATAATTAATACTTACTAAAAATATTACATCCTGTAATGTCTCTGGGCACAGATGTTTGTATTTTGGAATTATTTACACAGAGATAATAGTGAAAGTGATAAAATGAGTAATTTGTATATATATGTATATATTACTACAGGGGGTCATACTTGTTCGTAGAAGTCACTTATTTTGAACAACTCTATTGGTTCTAAAAACCTCAAAAGCGTTAGAGGGTTATTTAAAGGTTTGTGGATGGCAATTAGTCCAGTCGCTGGTTAGTTATAATTATAAAAAGGTCAGGTAGAAGATTTTATTTTCATTTTGTATATAATAGTAGAACTAAGAAAAATTACTGCGTTATCATTTTTAAAGGAGAAACACAATTTCCTACAACTGTTGTCTGAAATATCTTTTTTATATTAAGCATGTTACTGATTATCAGAGTTGCGCAACGTTTTCTATATTTGCCAAAATGTACACAAATCTACGGTTGAAACCTGCTATATGACTCAAGAACATGGAATAGGTTATATCTGTAAAATATGTGCGTAAACAACATGTCTTATATGAGCCGGGCCGTCACCCGCAACCACACCCTTCGCATTTCTTTTCAGTTCTGTTGCAGTATTCTTCCAAACGTAAGAACATATTCTTCCACAAACCAGGGAGAGGCAATAAAGCAGGTTCATTATGCGCATCCACAACATTCAAATACGACCCTGCGCATGTACGTTTTTGGCCATAGAAAACCGAAATTGTGCTCGCTAGTGAAAAAGCAGCAACACCTGAAGGAATATACTGCAAAATGCAGACTGGCGGACATTTTATCCTTGATTTGTATGATCGTGAAATGGTAACGGACGAATCACTGAACAAATTGATATACCTGCTGTTCGCAAAATCAGTCTTAATAAGTAAATTTGGTGTTGCAAGTCTGCCACCTACAGAAGATGCAGCAAGTTTTCATGCGTTTCGAAGTCATGACCAGATACAAAGTTGAGCAGGTCACAACAAAAAACCAATTGAATAGGAATAAAGCTCTTCCGGTCTGAGTGGTATTATAATTACCAAAGACGCTGCACCTCAGTCGCTGGAAATGTTTGATCCTGCGGGTGCAAAAAAAATTTCACTGGAGCTTGCTGCTGCCGAAAAACAGGCCTGCATTCCTCCTCAATATGCATACACTGCAGTGGAACTTCTTCTTGCTTCTTGATCCTTTTAACGACAACGGAGGACAATCGTGACGGGCCAGATCCATCAAATCTCAAATCGCCAAAGATTCTAAATACTGAGTTTCTATTAGTTTACTATTTATGACAAGGAGTTTTTAAATAATAAATTTTAGATAGTTTTTTTTTAAGTTAAATAATTTTCATTATTTCAACACGTAGAATTTAGATGTGTTGTTGCTATTTGCTATTATAACATTTATAAAGTTTCCTTTTCTTATTATCAATAACATTTTTGCATTTTCACAACCATTGCTTCCATAATTCACCCAGGTTTGCATTTCCGTGCTGATTGTGACAAGTATAGAAAATGTTGCGCATATTTCAGAATCAATATCGTGCTTAATATTAGGGTTAGGAAAAACTGTTTCAGACAAAAGTTGTTGGAAATGTTTTTCCTCTAAAAGTGATAATAAAGCTATTTCTCTGCGATGAACAAAAAAAAACTTATACTAAAAAAAACTGGGAAAGTTCCGACATTTTTGTGAATTTTTTGTTACAAAAAATTCTCTCGAAGAAGGGGGAGGGCGAAAACTCATACTCTTCTTACTTATACTATTATATACAAGATAAAAAATAAAATATTCTACATCACCTTTTGCAAGTTAGAACTACTCAGCGACTAGACTAAATTTTTATCATTGGGAATATTTGAGTTTATATTTTCTTCAGTTGCTTTTGAGGTATGCTATTATGAGACTTTTTTGAATTGGAAAGTATTACAGTGGTATTAATTTACTTTTCATTTGTTTTAGTAATTAATAAAAAAAAGCGAATAACTATTTTTTAGTAGTAGGAAAACCAAAGCACTTTGCAATTGTTATCTATCAAAATATCATCAACAAAGAACATATGAATATCCAAATCAAAACACTTAATTTAACCTGCAAGTAAGTGTTTGGATTTTCCACCACTTGTAATTTGGGAATGACGCAAATGTAGTTATTTACAATAACGTTATCTGTCAAAATTTTATCAATGGATATTCTAACTCGTAGGCTTCCAAGGTTGTCGTTGATACCTTTTTGGTGATTGGGTTGCAACCACGTCGTCAGGGCTTCTACTGCTGCGATTACTTGATAAAGTCTGTTTCAGATAATCGCAGCAGTAGAAGCCCTGAATATATACGTTCAGATAGTGGACCACGTTGGCAGAAGATGCAAAGATGATAAAAGAGTTTTAACCCAGAAACTAAGAAGGTATCAATGGCTATGGTTTTCGGCAAATAAGATTCTATGCAATTTACTCATAGTATTTGCTATCATAAGTTTAAGGGAACATATGAGAATTGAAATACTTACGAAATTGGGTCATCGAGGTAAACAACAAAGTTATAATTTGAGAGGGCAGCCTGATCGCCTGTTGTAATCCAGTTGGATTTCTTTCTTGGTGATATGTAAGAACCAGTGTTTACAGTGATCAGTCTGATGACATGGAATATTTAAAAAACCGTATAATTGAACGATCCAAGAAATTTCCCTGTGAATTTTAAGAGAATTTTCTTCGCAGTTTTATAAAACGATTGTGTCAATGTCAAATTAGAATGTAGCATTTAATTTAAACAACTTAGTTTAATTATAGAAGCGGAATGTATATTTTTTGTTCGGTTCGTGTGTTCTTTTATGACAAAGTGCCGGTCTAATATGTACAAATACTAGTTTACTTGCAAAATGACACGTACATAGTATTACCTTACAAACATGTGGAATATGACTAAATCTTATTTCTTCACATATCAACCAGAGTTTGCAAAAAGCAAAATATATAGCTTGTCTGTTATATAGGCTGTTGTAAGATTACAGAATAGACCTTAAAACGGCTTTAAAGCAAAAAAGTCAAATTATATATTTAGACAATTCGTGTTTGTTTTCTTAGTAGAATATAATTTCTTACATATATACAGTACAATTTGACCTAACTATACCGTGCCTGAAGATTAAATGGAATAATTTACGTATCACACCAAAATGGCACATAATTTTAAGAGATTTAATTGGTTTTTCCGTACGTAAATTTAACGTGCTGAATAAGTCGGCCCAATCAGACATTTTATGTTTATAACCAAAAGTCGTAGCCTGTTCTCTACATTTTCTTTGATTTATTACATTTTACTGTGCTATTAAATAAAATGTATATATTTTTAATTACAACACGAGAATGAGTGAACGGCCATAACACCCAAACAGCGTCAACAATTGATATATTTAACATATCACGAAAAAATATATAAAATGCAAACGATACAAACTCCAAAAATAGGAACAGACAAGATAATAAATATCACCAAGACATTAAATAAGATACAGGCATTATTTTAATGCCAATGTATTATCAAGAATATATTATACGGCTGGCAAAATCAACTTTACATCGCATAATTGAAAATTATAGAACAACACAATTAACGGTTCCTAAAGAAGAAGAGGAGAGCCTATTAAAACTTCGAGAATTTGTCGAATTTGTCAAAAATACTGTACTACACTGCACACTCTCTTTTCTGAAAGCGGACTTCCAACATTTGATAAAATCATAGCAGAAGTAACTATGGCTGAATCCATAAGAAAAATGAGACGATCGATTCTACATAGAGTTTAAAACTCATTAATTTCAAATGTGATATGAGATATTCAGCCATGGGTTATTCTTATTGTCAATTATTACTATTATACCGTAAGCGTCAAATTTTAATTTCGGTTTGCACTTCTATCATATGCAGAAGATGATCTTATCATATACAGCGATGCCTGCTTGCTAACAGTGGAGGGAGAGCAACGGAGTGGCGGCGACCCCCACGCCTTACAAATGTCCAGTGTGGCAGCCTCGCTTATGTCTATCTTTAGTTTAATTCGTCGCGCTCTTTTCCTCTTACCACTTTCCTATCAGAAATTAAAATATATCGACCTCGGTATATCATACATAATAGTATATTACATACCGAGCGGGGAAGTGCTCTATTACAGCCGAGCGTCAAGGTAGCTTACCGAGGTGCAAAGCACCGAGGTAAGCTACAGACGCGAGGCTGGAATGAGTTTTCTCGAGGTATGTATACGATTTTACTCACAATCTACTATTAGTAATTCTATATAAGTTTTATTTTAAATAATAATAATAATACATGAGTATCGGTATTAATTTTTATGATAATTTGATAAACTATTTTAAAGAAGATACTTGTAAAATCGTTGCTAGGCAATGTAATAAGTTTGTTGAATCTGACAGTTAGGTAATTATTTTTGTCTTTCTTTAACAGTTAACAGTAATGATAATTCTAATGTAACCATTAATATTTTCAACTCTAAATAAGTTTATTATTGTTTCTTTACTAAATAAATACAGAGTTTGATTCCAATTTATTCTTAAAAACATGTTTTAATGCCAACATGACAATGATGTCATATTTGTGACTAATGAACTGACACTTGCTAGCTGGGAAAACACTTTTCCGGCTATAGCTGGGAAAGTGAAGTAGTTAAGCAATAAGTCGCTTCCCGACTGTTTCGAAGGGTACAAATCTACAAATTACTAACCGATTGTGAGTAATAGTATATTACATACCGAGCGGGGAAGTGCTCTATTACAGCCGAGCGTCAAGGTAGCTTACCGAGGTGCAAAGCACCGAGGTAAGCTACAGACGCGAGGCTGGAATGAGTTCCCTCGAGGTATGTATACGATTTTACTCACAATCTACTATTAGTAATTCTATATAAGTTTTATTTTAAATAATAATAATAATAATAATAATACATGAGTATCGGTATTAATTTTTATGATAATTTGATAAACTATTTTAAGGAAGATACTTGTAAAATCGTTGCTAGGCAATGTAATAAGTTTGTTGAATCTGACAGTTAGGTAATTATTTTGCCAGTTACAAAATATAGTACGGCATTTTTAATAATAAAAAATCTTTATACGAGTATACTAAGAAATATGTCCGAAAGTGAACTTGAATGCACCCCACCAGAACTGCGAGTAGTTTGATTCCAATTTATTCTTAAAAACATGTTTTAATGCCAAAATGACAATGATGTCATATTTGTGATTAATGAACTGACACTTGCTAGCTGGGAAAACACTTTTCCGGCTATAGCTGGGAAAGTGAAGTAGGTAAGGAATAAGTCGCTTCCCAACTGTTTCGAAGGGTACAAATCTACAGATTACTAACCGATTGTGAGTAAACGTATTTTCCATGCCACTGGCAAATGAATATATCATACTTTTGTTTTATAGTAAATTTTAAAGGTAGCTGAATTTGACGTTATACATATGTGATCTACACAATAACTATCATATCGTTAAGAAAATTTGATAAAGCATCGCTTTAATTTCTAATTTTAGATATTGATCCAAAAAATATGTTTCATGTTTTGGCGAGATATTTAAATTACTCCTTCTTATTACGGGACATGGTATAGAGTAAAACTTTGACAAATATGCTTATTTTTTGAAATATGAGCTTATTCATCATCAGCTATAGTTAATTATATAATTCATGATTAATTTTCCTTGCTTGCCAATATATTTCTTTTACTATGAAATATTGAAAGAGGCCTTAAAAAGGCAAAAATATTGTATTTGTAATGCTAAATAATTCTATATGCAAAATAAATCTCGTTCATAAAAAAAATTTAAATAACAGCTGCCTGATTGCAATTTGATTCGGACAAGTACCGATAATTTTTTGTCACAATTATACATGGTACAATTTACTTTTTACAATTTTTTCTCCTGCAATAATGTAAGCTGAGATATATGAAAATAAAGGCATTGCAAGGGAAAAGCAATTCAAAGTATTTCACGTTTTAAGTGTCATTATTTGATATCACTTTATGCCACAATTCAAACCATTAGAAGCACATGAATTTATTTTTTATTTTTCTTATTATTAAGTTGTTTGACATATTTAACATTTTTTATTAGTATTATTCGTCGGTTTCAAACGAGTATTGTTTGAGCGTCGCTACATTTGCTTAGATATCTAAGGTTAGTGAAAGATTCGGTAATTAAGTAGAGCATATTGAGGCAGGAGAGGTAGGCTAGTTCTACGGGTTCTGGATCCTCCTCCACCCCCCACCACTGCCTCACAACCAATTTTTTAGTTTCAAACGCCACCACCAAGATTTGACAGATGGCGCTCAGTTTGATATCTGTTCAAAGCTGTCGGTCTGAACAGGTGTATCTGTTCGAAAGCTGTTTAGATCACACCTGTTGAAGGTGAACAGGTCAACCTGTTCAGACCGACAGCTAAATACAATATACGCCCACAAGTTTAGACATGGGATTATATACATAATATTGTAAATTCTTAGTGAAGAGTACTATAAATAAAGCATTTGTTGTAATAAATATTTAAATGTTACACTTTATGGTGTACCTAGTATTAAAAACCTTTTCGAAGTGCTTGAAGCATATTTTTATCTGTTTGAAATTGTTTTAAAAACCAGTACCGCCTTTATCATCGGTTTTCATACAACAGGCTTTGTTTTGTAAATATATATTATACCGTAAGTAAATTTGATAATTATTATTACATACTAGGGTGTATTTTTATGTTATCTACCTAGCCATGAAACAAAAGAGTGACGATGTCAAACAAATTATTGAAAAATTGCTGTCGCTGTTAGAAGTACATGTGCTAAGTTGTGTTTAGTTTACGCTGTGTATAGAGATTTAAGACGGTCCATATCTCGATAAAATGAATGAAACTAAAGTTGAACATCGCAGCGTAATAAAGTTCCTGACAAAGGAAGGCAATGGTCCAAAAGCAATTCATGAAGGAATGGTTGCTGTATATGGGAAAGATACACCATCTTATTTCTAAGTAAAATATTGGTCTAAACTCTTTCGATGGGGCCGAGAGTCAATCAATGATGACCCAAAGTCCGGACGACCCGTTGAAGCTCGAACTGAAAACATTTTGCGAAAAGTCGAAAATTTGGTACTGAAAGATCGGCGTGTGAAGATCTCTGTCATTGCCAATGAAGTCTGTATATCCGAAACAAGTGTTCTCAAAATTTCGCATGACGATTTGGGTATGAAGAAGATGTCTGCACGGTGGATACCCAGATTGCTTAAACCTGAACAAAAACTGTGCAGAAAAGAAGTTTCTCAAGAAAATTTGGTCAAGTTGGAGAGGGACAAAACATTTTTATCTCGAATTATTACCGGGGATGAGACTTGGGTATATTACTGGGACCCTCCTACTAAACAAGAATCCATGCAATGGGTTCATAAGGGCTCTCCACCACCAACAAAGGCCAAGACACAATTTTCTGGAAAAAAACTGATGGCAACTTTCTGGGATGCTGAAGGAGTTTTTCTTATTGAATATATGCCGAGAGGGTCTACCATAAATGGAGAGGCCTGCTCTGGAGAAAAAACGCCTGCATTCTTATCTACAAAAAAACTTGTTGCTGCACGACAATTGTCGGGTTCATAAGGCAAACCAAGTGCAGCAGATAATCAATGACTGTGGGTTTATAGAGTTAAGGCATTCACCTTACAGTCCCGACCTACCTCCCTCAGACTTCTTCTTATTCAAAAATTTAAAAAAGCATCTCAGAGGAAAGCGTTTTGCTTCTGGTGAAGAACTCAAAGAAGCTGTTGAAGAATATTTTGCGGGGTTACCGAAGCAATTTTTTTCTGAGGGTATAGGGCAACTGGAAAAAAGATGGAATAAGTGTATTAGTGTTGAAGGGAGTTATGTAGAAAAATAATTTTTTTTTGTTCTCTTATGTGCTTTTTTTCATGGCTAGGTAGATAACATAAAAATATGCCCTCGTAATTATTTGATAATTATAGTTATTTATGGTAACAAATAATAGTACTGAAATGTACCTAATTAGAAAGATTCTGTTTAGTTCTCCGATGAACTTTGGATAACATCGGCAATGAAAAGTAAATGGGATTATTGTCATTATGCTAGAGAAGTTGTTTTCTCTGAAAAACAAAATGTATAGTATGTAGCTCAAAGTATATTGCGTCATGTTAAAATTTCCTTTGAACATCTTGATAAGGTTGAGTATGTTTTACAGTTAATGTAGTGTTACAAACCATAAGTATATCACTCATAAGACAACATAATATAAGTGCGACACTAATGTGCTATTCATCAAGTACATCATTTCCATTTAAACGTTCGTCTTTTTGCATTCAAGAGAAAAATTTAAAAAATCAAAAATTCATTAATTTTCACAACAAAATTTTTAATAGGTCTCAAGATGCTTTCCTTTCTTACCGAGTTTAATGCAATCTGATTTTGATGCAAGGCTTTTCAAAAGTACTGTGGTCTGAATTGTGTCTTTTGAAAAAAACAATTGGGTTTAACATAGTTTTGTGGGTTTTGTATGTACTGTATTTTTTGTCTATCTCTTCTAATACATAAAATATATCCATGAATATTGAAATCTAATTACTCTATACGTGGCATTGTGTATTATTATATTAAGTACGTAAATTATCATTATAAACTATGACTAAAATTAATATAATTTATTCAATCTTATGACTTTTTCGCTTTAAATAGTTTCGAAAATGATCTAATTCATACAAGTTGATAACAGGGCAGCTTTCTTATTACAGTATAATATTAATAGCTTTAAAGAAGTTATGTTTTCATTTTATAACTTTCTCATCTAATAATATGCTTTTTGATTTTTTTTATGTTAGTTTTATTAAATTATTGTATATTCAAATTTTATACAAAATTCATTAATCATTTACAAAAGTAAACAAAACATTAATAAAAATATTCTCTATATATGTACAGACAAGACAAAATCAAACAAATATGAACATAACAATTTCCTTAACCAACCTACGAGTTCATCAAAACATAATAAATCACATTTATATCATTCATTTCCGTTACATTTCCTATATTGACAGATATTAATATTAATAAACCTTTTATTAAGTCATCATTTATATTGTTATATCAAAGTTATCACTTTCATCTCCGCTTTTGTATAAACGTTCAATAACTTCCCCTTTTTTATGTATATATATAATATAATCTCTATATTTTTCATTTCGTTATACATTTTATTGCAACAGTTAATTTTTTCCGGTATTCATTACAAATCAAATACTCACCGCAAACGAAATGAATAGTTGCTACATTTTAATGGTGGAGGTTTTATTTTAACATATCCGTTGTATAAACACAATATAAAATGTTTTGGGGTGGGCGCATAGGACGAAAAGCAGGTGAACAGACATGGTTTCATAAATGAAAATTTATTTCACGCATCGCTTATCGGATTTCATATAATTCTCTTTCGCTCTCTGAAAAAAGAGAGGAGCGATAGAATAATATCGAAAAGGAATATTCGGAAATTTGCACGCCTGGGTTTTTTACACTTCGTCGCTCGTTTGCGGGAAGATTTTGGGTAATCGTTTTTCGGAATCGAAAGGCGCCTATTAAACGGAGATTACCGCGGAATTCATTCATGGTTCACATATTCCCGAGTACTTGCACAAAGAGAATTCCGTGAAAGTTTAAGTATTGGAAAATATGACAAAAAGTAAAATTTCAAATATACAACATGAAAATCTAGGAAGTTTTACATACGTTTGAAATAATGATCAGTTATAGTAATACTAGTTAATCTCTAGAAATCATAGACAACCTACCATCCATATTACTATAGAGTTGATCGAAATTAAGTGCATTGCATTTAAACCGCACTTTATCTCATTTTATTCCCTACAATTGCCAGCTATATATCAGTTATTCGAAATAATAAATCTTAGTGTTGTATATTATTGGGTTGATCCAAATATTTAGTACACCCTATTCCATTTAAACCACGCCCTATACAAGTCTAAAGTTTTATTTCTATTTTAGATGATGAACAGCTATATAAAGCGAACTCATAAAATGGTTTGTGTCGTATATTATTATAGTGATAAACAAACTTCAATACTTCATTGAATTTCAAGCGCACCCTATAAAAGTCCACAGATTCATTTCCATTTTAGATAATGGACAGCAATAGTGATATCAATTATATCAAGAGAACTCACAGATATTTATTTATTTAATATATATTTATTTATTTAATACGCTAATCCACAGACATATGTCTAATTACGGATTAGGAACACAAAACATAAACAATAGTCTCGTATGAAGCGGCCTTCCCTGGTCCTTTTATGGTGTTGTCGGGTGTGCCCCAGAACAGCTCCTTGGGGCCACTATTATTTGTATTATGTATAAATGATTTACCCACAGCAATACATGATTCCGGCTGTTTGTTGTACGCCGACAATTAAAAATTGTGTAAGGAGATACACTCGCAGGTCGACTCTTGCCAGCTACAGCGCGATCCAGATAATGCATCTATATGGTGTCTCAAGAACAGATTGCATCTTAATGTAAATAAATTTGTGGTTATGACAATCTCTAGAAAGAAAAAACATCCATACGCGAAAAAACGAAAATCTTTGATCGGAGATCAGCGTGTATAATTTGACTCGGCTTTCCGATTTACACATCATACTCGGACTATTGACTCGTATCGTAATTTGAGATTCATAAGGCGGAATTGTGGGGATTTTAACGACATGGGTAACATTGAATTGTTATACAACTATCCCGTAAACGGTAGTAGATAATAAAGTGATTGCAAAAGGTCAAAATAAGTTTTTAAAATTCCTGTTCTTTAGACAATACGATATAAGTGTTCCACCATTTGACACCGGTGAGAAGACGCAATGTTATACATAATATTTAATGTTTTTAATAATATTTTCGATAATCCCAAGTTATTCTCATTATTTAGACTGGATATATACACTTCTACAGCGCTAAGCCTGGCTCGCCTTGCGCATTGGGTGACTATCTATCGCCAATTAATAAAATATGTAATCCTTAAAGATATCAAGTTGTTTGATGTGTCCTAGCAGGTCTTCTTCAGATCTGCTAAATTTGCCTTTAGGATATATGTAGCTGTTGATTGAACGTGTGCTGCGCAGCCTCTAACGTTCCTCGTTCTAGTTCTAGTAGTTTAAATTTAGAATGACGTATTATCATTTATCTCAATTATTATACGTATAGTTAAGTGAAATTATTTTTTTGTAGAGAAAATCAATGTGGGGTAGACCCGGGCATGTTGGTCATAGGGACAATTGGCCCGATCGAGTTAATTCATGTACTAGTCGCTTGAGTGTGCTGGAAATCAGAGCGAAGGTTAAGAAGAAGATCTTTTGTACTTTATGCTACAGGTTGGTCCAGCACAAACGGAGCATGTTGGCCATGCGGGAAGAATATGCTTTTTGCCTTAGATGCCTCAAACCCTTCGCAAAGAGCCTTTAAGGTGCGGAGTGGGTTCAGTGTTCAAGCTGCCAGCTGTGTTGAAAAAGACGTCAAGGGCCTATCAATTGTTGCACTGTGATGATCCTTTAATCCCTGTAGAGGAAGAAAGTAACTAATCTGATATCCAAATGTAAGCTATGTACTTAAATGTTTTGATAAAATAAACGCTGTTTATTGATATGTAACACTTTTTCTCGATGCACACCTATTTCCTACATCAAATTCAGCTACAAAATGTTTTGAGGACCAACCTGCCTTAGATTATAGGCCAAAATACCCCGAGTAAGGGGCAAGTTGGCCGAAGTAGTGTTTGTGTTCAAAAAAATTGTAAATATGTTCACAAACAAATACGGACTTTTAATAATATTATTCTCGATTATGCATGGTTTTCCTAACCTTTTTCCATTAGAAAACTAAATAAAACATAAATATCTAAAAAGTAAAAAATCGAATACTAAAAAGTGGACCATTGTGCCCCAGTCCACCCTAATATTGAATTTTCCACTTGATTTGTATTATAGTATAAATAAAGTAAATAAATCTCGCTGATCGAGTTTTATCTTTCTGAAATCCGCGTCCTTTTCAAGCAATTCTATTGGGTGGTTTAAATTTAATTTCGTAAAAAGATGATGTTTTAATATATTTTTTATGCATTATTTTACACCTAGAATTTGATGAAGATAGTTTTAAAAGTATAAAATAATATCTAGGGTCGCTTTGTTGATTTTGATTTCCATAATTCTGCTTACCTATATATCAATATTTGAATTTGAAAATATGCAAGTACGGTATTTTTAAAATATGGAATTTTTAAGATAAAATGTATTTTTCTTTCAGGTTTCAATGCCACTTGAACAATGTTTATCATAAAATATTTTATTTACAAATACATTAACGTTATAGCTTGATATACTCTTTTATCGATGTCTACCATGCCTGTTAAATTGTTCTATTTAAAGTTGAATGAGATTTACTGCATAAATGAATAAATACTTTCAAATATATTGTCTAGTAATAGTTGTATTTTAAAATGAAAATATATTTACTAGTTTCTTAATACTGTGTAGTTGGTATTGCTTATAATACATGTTTCATATATTGTCTGATTATCCCCAGTGTTCAGTACAATATTTAGTGCAAAAGCAAATGTCAGCTATAATGGACAAAGAGATAAATGAAATATCTAACTCTGAATGCTTATATTACAAAACTTATGGTATACTGCAACGAAACAAGTGTGAAAATTTATTAAATAATTATTTGCTAAACACAAAACGTGACTTTAACATAATTCAACAAAATAAATCTTGTTAAATATTGGATTTATGAAAATTGCATAAAATCATTCGAATGAAAGAAATTTTTGGTAGTTCACTATCTAATTTTAACTATATAAGTTCGTGTATTCAAAGAGCGAATAATTTTCACACTCCTGGTATGCGATATTATAGTAATAAAAAAAGCTCCGTTAGCAGTTTCTTAACTTTTATAGTTGTACTTTTATACGAAAAACATTTATAAGCAAAGTTTGTGATATATGCTAAAACTTTTCTAATGGAAGAGTTTTTATCGTATTTCTTTTGAGCTACTGAAACAATACATTATTTAGTATGCTTGTGTGTAAAGAGTAGTATAAGGAAAGTCAGAGTTAAATGCAAATCACATTCTAGTCAGAATTTAATGGGCAAAAAGTATGATACAAATTTATATACTGCTAATGCTTTGTTTGCATCTTTACGAATTTGTTATTATTATACACTGAACCTTTTTTATTGTCATGAAAATTATTGACCCGTAATATACGTTTCATGATATATATATTGTAATTTGAAAACTGTAAAAGAAAAATATATTCTTTACGAATTTGTTATTATTATACACTGAACCTTTTCTATTGTCATGAAAATTATTGACCCGTAATATACGTTTCATGATATATATATTGTAACTTGAAAACTGTAAATTAATTATTTATACGAAAGATATGGTGAATAATTATTTTAATATTAAATTTAATTTCCAGCGTTCATATTTTTATAACTTAGAAAATAAGTAAACATTTAAATTTAAACAATGATGGATAAAACGGAAATTCTAATTTTAAAATTATATATACGTAATTCGTTATGTTTCAAAAGAGCGCAGTTTATGATTGAATCAGCACATCATTTTCTAGAAAACTGCATATGTGCACTTTAACATAACAAGTGTAGAGTATCATGGCTCTATGAGATATGGGTAATCCGATTCCTACCATCCATAAAGAAATCACGGAAATGTTAAACCGTACACGAGAACCAAGATAACCACTAACGAGGAGTGCAGCTGACAAAAGGGTCTAACTACAAATATACTGAACCTGGATCATATGTCTACCTTACTCGCTCGCAGTCCCTTTTTTCCACAGAAGCCAAGCAAATGCGGCACATCAAGTAACTGATATCGAATAAACAAACTTTTCCTGAAGTGCATTCCGCAGAGAATTTCGTAAATATCGTTCGAGGTTCGATTTGCTTTAAGTGACATGAAGACAGGTATGAATGATTTGATAATGCGTTTTCAATTCTAAATTCATCTTCAAAAATAAAAGAGCGAAGTATGTACGACATTATTCTGTATTTAAAAATCAACTATGTCGAAGTTTTGAGTTGTAGAAGTGTTCTAGCGACCGTTTGAAGGATGGTGACTTAATACACATTTCAAAAGATTTTAAATCAAGAATATTTATAAACAAAAAAGTGCATAATTATACGAATAAAGTTGTAACAAACTGATAAAAAGATTTTATGAAAAATGAAGTAATTTTAAAATCCACACACGTTCACATGGACTTTTTATATATTTGTTTTCGATTCTATCAACAAAAACGTGAATTATCTGAAATGTCAATTAGTATTTATGAAAATTAATTATTATTGGTGTAGGCAAAGATAACTATTCGCATTGCACCAACTATTGTAACATGAAACAAAACGGAATATGAAAAAGAAATTCCTTAAGTAGACAATAATAGAACAATATATAAAAGAAAACTATATATTGGTGCTTAAATTATTAATAAAAATCAATTATGAAATACTACAGTCTATGTCAAACAACGAATTATTGTGGCTCAATGTTTTTTTGAGTCTTACATTCATGGGTTCGTTTCAAGTCATACTGTATAGTCATCAATATTACATATTAATTTATGTACTGTAAGAATATCTATTACTTTTGAACCCTAATCTAAAATAATAAAAGGAGACTGCAATATGTCATGCAATCAAGCATTACTAAAGCTGTTTATACATCTACATGTAGATAAGTTTGGTAAATTTTCTATATATTATTATAGTTATAGCGTCGTAAAATTGATCCAGCCGTCATAAACCACTTTAACAGTGCAAATTAAATCTAATAAGGATTAATTGAAGATGAAGAAGTTAGGATGTTTTCTTTTGGTAGTATACGAATACTGTCTTCTTATTACCATTGATAACCTTACACCGTATTTGAGAATTTAATATTAATCCACTATCCAGTGTAACATGAGAGTTTGTCAAAGTGGAAAATTTTGAAGATAATAATTCTAAGATATGTATACAAAAGAGTTCTTATAATTAACAAAAAAAAATTGCAAAGTTTAATTGAAAAGAATTTCACTAATATTATTACAGATAAAAATTTTTTTTTGTCATCTAGGTACATCCCATTACGTGTGTACCCACTGTATGCAATTCCAAGTCATTAGTTATAAAGCAGATATTAGCACATTCTTTATTGTTGTAGGAATCCATAATGAAAACAAAGCGTAAGTGATAGTAATCGAATTCATATGAAATGTATAAAATTAATGCAATGTATGTTTCATGATGAATATACGTGCATGCCAAAACACACCGTGACCAGCAATGCACTTAAACATGTTTTAGCACACCTGAGCGTGATCAGCTTCCGATGTATTTTCGCGATGCCTGCCGAACTCATACCGCCCTTATACCGTAGCCGACAAATTTTAATTACGGTTTATACTTTTATCCCATGCAGAAGATGACCTTATAATATGTAGCGATGCTTGCTTGCTAACAGTGGTGGGACAGCAACGCAGTGTCAGGGACCCTCATCCTTACATTTCATAGGAAACATTTGTCGAGTGTACTATTTTGGCAGCTTCGCTATATGTTTATCTTTAGTTTATTTCGTCGCGCTCTTTTCCTCTTTCTACTTTCGTATCAGAAATTAAAATATGTCGACTTGCATAGCACATGTTTCAGAGAGATCTTAGGAGCATCTGCTACCTACAAGGGTAATGTATTCAGCTCGCATTTACTTACGGTAGTCATTATTTAGAGAAATCTGGATTATGTGCACTCAGCCACTCTCCAATTGTGCTAAGTATAGCAAATAACACTTAAATGTAAGCGCAAGGAGCTGCATCAAGCCAACGTATAGGTAGACTAATTAGCTCACCCATCATCCTTTTGAGCTCGCACTCAACACAGGTCTGAGCGCCCTTAAATGCGGACGACCAATCAAATCCTTCATGCGGCCTTAGTATTTGGAGTATGTGAACTACTAGAAAAATATTAAAATCGATTGCTTGATGTTGCTGACTTTCCAAATTAACGAAAAACCATTTAATTGCTACTGAAACTGAAAAGAAATCCAATGGAGTTTATACAATTCAGTCCAATTCGTATCCTCAATGTGTGCCAAGAAATATCTTGCAAGATGATGAAAAACAAGTTTTAGAAACGACAACTTGTTTTTAAGAAAGAGCGCTCCACTGATCTAACATCCATTATATCAGGGTTTTAGCAATGCGGCTAATAGCAGAAGCCGTATGAATTTTGTAACCCGAACGATGTAGCGGTGGTGGTAGATACTGCAAACGATAAAGAGTTTGTTGTACAGAGTAAACAAATTTTTGAGATGTATGGACGGAGATACTCATTCTGGAACTTGTAGTGAAATATACAAAGGCGATCTTCTTGAAGAGATCTAAAAGAAGACAAAATACGTGACAAAAATTTTACCTAATCTAGGGGTTTTAGGAGCTATAAAATAAGTGTATATTTGGTGTCATACGTTCCATATTTGTATATGGTTTACCCATCTTTACCGCACTCCAGCATTCAAGTTAATCCTTCCTCAGCGCCTACACAAATCATTGTGCATATACGCATATCTCTTTGGTGGCGGAAAAGAGACACCGATTATTCCATGAAGAGTTTGCCCAGTAAAGCAGGTTGGGAAAAGGGAAAGAGAAGTTACAATGGCTGAATGGCGAAAAGGTAGACAAAAACACAGCAAATGCAACATGGATAAAATGACCAATCCCAGTCTAATACCTTAGAGAAATTGCAGTCATAGAAAGTTGAATCTATTATTATTTTATATTTTTCTTGGCGGGTCATGGGTTCTTCACAGATTATATCAACAGGATGAAAATAAGACCAGATGATAAATGTTTGTACTGTACAATAGATATACATAGCCGACCATACAGTATTAGTATAAAAAGTAAGGAAAATAACGGACATAATTAATAACTGAAAACTGCGCAAAGTTTATGGTCGAAAGCGATAAGGAATAAGAATAGGTCATTAGATTTATTGGAATTAGTTAATAACAAAAAGATATCACAAAGGAAATACGCACAGTTAAGGAAAACTGAGAGCGTTTGACCATTCTGGGTTTACTAAATACAAATCTTGAGAGATTTTAGTAGTTAGTAGAGTCCCCCATTGCCATGCGCTCTACTGGGCCCGTAACTAGTTATTATTTGTCCAGATGGTAGGCTAGAACATTCCGTATTGCGCAAATATTAACTATGATAGACACGCCGACAGAACATTTATCAAAGCAATCTATTGTTAATTCCTTAGTAAGTAGAGCCTTTGACAAATCCCAACCCAATGCTCTAACTCACATAACCAAACACAAAATGCAATCTTAATCCAAAATAAGTAGGCCAACAGTATTTGACAGGTTCATTTATTCAATTTCGAATGCCACGTCAACAATATCCGCAAATTTGTCGAAATTCAGAAACTATATCTTGGATCTAGACCATAGAAATAGAGTGGGGAGAACGCACTTTGACAACTACGCATCCTCTTTTAGCGGGATTAAGTAGTGGCAGCCATTTTTATGGTTGTATTGTCAAACGCGGTAACCTGGTGGAAGTGTCATTTTATTTCGACGAGTGTTTCGTGTTTTGTTATCGTTTTGTATTGTTTTTAAAGACTTTAAAGCATGGTAAAACAATGAAGTATTCATTTAAGGAAGTTTACAATATTATTTAACGAAAATACGCTTGTAGTTTTCCCCGGAGTGAACTGCTGCCAAAAATGGTTAGATGCATTGGGTAAACCTTCCAGTAATTTTACTTGGTCGAAAAGCAAGGTGGTTTGTTCTAAACATTTCAAAGAAGAGGATTTTATTGTTAGAGGTGGCAAAAGAACATTAAAAATAAATGCAGTCCCTTTCATTGGACAACCACTTGAAATTAGAAAAATGGTCGTCTTGAATAATAACAACCTACCTGAAGACACAGGATTCATAACTGTATTTACAATAGCTGTAGCACAAAAATATTACGGAAAAATATATATAATGTTTTCTGAACTATAAGAACATTTTAGAGAGATTCCTATTCGTGAGGAACATCATGAATATACTCTAATACAAGCAATTGTTAGAGTCTATACAAAAATTCGCTTTTTCAATTTGGCGAAAAATATACCACTTCAATCCAAGGAACAAAAATTCGCCATGAATTAACGAAATTGGTTCTATTTAATCACCAGTAGCAAATTGCTCCAAATTTCTACTTAGAATTCCACCAGTTATGTAATTCAGTGTAAATAAAATACTATAATAGTAACTTTGTTCCACTATTTTAGCCTAGTATAAATTGCAAGATATCAAGGAGAATTGAAAAGAAGGAGAGAGCATTGTCCACAAAAGTGATGCCGAGAGGGGTATGTTTACATCCGCCATTGGTGGGTCCATCAGCTGATTATTTTTGTAATACATATTTTGTATTTTATTCTTTATTATCGTGAATTACAAACTTATTATACTATCATTTGTTCTTAATTAATTTAAGGTTAAGAATTTCCATTATTTCCCATATCTAATTTAGTACTTAGTATTTAATAAGGGTTGATGTGCCGCTTTTCATTGCACGAATTGGATTAGCAAGAAGAGTGCAAGGCAATTAGAGGCGTACAAAATGAAAATTATCTTTCCACGATTGTAGGTAGGTACATAAAGTTATTAATTTCATCCAAAATTTGGTGAATATAAATCTTTTAACATTCAAAATTGTTGATTATAGGATACAAAAAGAGCCCATTAGGAGGAATCTGAGGTTAAAGAAAACAGATGGGCCAAATTGGGCTCCAAAGGAAAGTAGTATACTTTGGTCTCATTTTGGGAAGAATTGCCATTATAAACATACTCTAACTACTCTATACCTTAGTGAGGTGCTATACAAACATAAATTGTAAAGCAAGTACATCATTTTATATGGTTACGGTGGATTTGTTCATTAAATATTTGTAGCAACGAGTGAGAGTGAATCGAATCTTCCATCAAGAGAGCCACAAGAACTTGACGAATAGTTTATATATATTATTATATTGTAAATGAAATCATAAAATAAAACCTCATATATGTAAATTCAAGCCACTAGTTAAATGTTGAAGTATGTAGATATAATACTAATAAAATAAACAATATATTTTCTTGGGTATTGTGGTAAAACTATATTAAAATAAAAGAAAGATTGTTAACGTTTCGATGTTTAATTTACATCTTTCTCAAAACATTGGTAGATATATATATATAAACTGCAAAATGTAGAATTGTCTAAACAAAAAATTATCAAAATAAAAATAAAAGGGAGTTACATTAAACGTATACAGCAATATCACAATTAAAAGATCAAGATTAAAAACAGCCGGTTGTATTGTATAATGGTATAAATTAAAGATAAAAGAAATATAACTTCATTATAACAGATATCAAAAATATAAAATTGACAGTATCTATCAAAAGTCAAATACTAGCGTGCAAGGCTATACTATAAGTTTTTATATTTAATTTTTAACTACAATCAGAAATATTAAATAGTTTCATAAGATTATTTTAAAAATTATATGATTGCATGATAGAAATTTGATAAGTTCGCAGTATCTCCACGATCATTAATGGACATTTTTTGTTATATTTAGTTATATTTCTTTTATCTTTAATTTATACCATTATACAATACAACCGGCTGTTTTTAATCTTGATCTTTTAATTGTGATATTGCTGTATACGTTTAATGTAAGTCCCTTTTATTTTTATTTTGATAATTTTTTGTTTAGACAATTTTACATTTTGCAGTTTATATATATATCTACCAATGTTTTGAGAAAGATGTAAATTAAACATCGAAACGTTAACAATCTTTCTTTTATTTTAATATAATTTTACCACAATACCCAAGAAAATATATTGTTTATTAATAATTAGTGGTAAAGAAAAACAAACACAATTTATTACTAATAAATATATATGTATATAAATTTGTTGATGTGTATGTAGTTTATACTACTGCCAACCTAAGTACGTACACACATTTTTAATTATTAATTTCAGTTTTACATTGAGCAAATATTAAGTGAATATTACAGTTGAATGACACACATTTCTATGCTTACAGAACTATTAATTGTTCTGAAAGGCAACTTTAAATAACATTTTTACTTCAGTTATGTATTGAAACTTTAGAAGTAACTCGTGGGCACTAGCAAATATTTATTTTCAAAAAAATCTATAATTTGTTTTTTCAATGTATAATTATTAGATAAGAAAATTTAATTAAAAACAGTTTAAAAAATAATAATATTCGGATTTAAATAATTTAATATTTTTTTTTACATGTGAACACTTAACGGTATGCATATATTTGTCTATAAACTGACATTATGCTCTCTCTCTATATATCTTACTCACTCTAAGCACGATATGAAAAAATTTTGTTAGTTTGTTTTGCCAAAAAATAAAAGATCAAATTCGCGCAATTTCCAACCATCAAAATGGCGGCTTTCAATTCTATCAGCAACGCGCTTACTTGAAACGCGTTCTCCCTACCCTATTTCTATGATCTAGACAAATGATCCTGTCTCCATAGTTCCTAGAAGTTTCTTATTCCAACTCTACACCCTCAAATGAAGTGTACCACAAAATACAATGTCAACCAGTCCCTTGCTAACCGACTCCAGTCTGTTTTAGATAATCTTAGAAGCAACAATAGCCCTAATGGTGTCCTAAATAATAATAAATAAACGTAGATTTCTGAAGTAGACTCGACGACACAATTTCAACTCCAATACCAAGAAACGTTTAAGAAGTAAGTATTGGATTACCTTTTTGTATTGATATACATATATAAGAATGTATGTTGTTTCCGTATACCCAAAACCCTGAAGCACTTTATACAATTTCTGTATTGGACCTAAAGTATAGTTCGTAATTCAAGTATTTAAGAAATTCATTGAAAGAAGCTGAGTTAAAATTAATCACTATTAAATAAAAATGAAATTTTAAGGTATGAATTAATACTATACCGACAATAAGATGTTTGATTTATTAGCAAATTATATCAAGTCAGCAAAAATTATACGATTTTATATTTCAATAAATCTTCACATACAATTTACTCCTAACAAAGATTTATGATCCTTTGTCATTTTCGTCCTCTTTACGGGTTTACCACTTCCCATGATATTAAATCAATTACAGTGAACTATATACATCGTGTATGTAGTTCCACAGAATCAAGTTAGGATACAAACACAAGAATCGTTGTAATGGTATATCCTTGTAACGGAACAATGAGAAATGCAGTAATGAAATAGGTGTTATAACATATATTTCCATTATTAAACCGTGAGCTTACAAATCGTATATGTTGTATATAAGATATATCTCCAGTTTATATATTTATTTGCTATTTAAAGGTAGCTCGTATACGGAAAAGTTGTTATTACAATATTATACTGATATTAACATAGTGCATTTGGAAAAAGTACAGCTCGTATGATAATAGACGACTTATAATTTTTTGAGAAAACATCAATGTATCAGTTACATCAAAATTAATTCTTCTCTTAATATTGACGTGGCAAAATGTTCTATGTCTGGTAAAAGTATTGTACCTCTTCTTGGTTCCATAAATAAAGATAGCTTTTTTCCACAAAAGCCAACGATGTTTTAATATATTGCTCACATGGATCATGTTCTTATTTATAAAATGCTCATGTCACAAAGTTCGAAAAAATCGAGTAACCCTCTGCTCAAAATGGTATTACCGCGAGTATTAGTCAAATTTGCTATTGATAATGAAGATTTCTGATATTTTCAAAATGGGGGCTTCGTAGCAGAGGCTGCATGATATATGTAGTAGTAGTAGTAGTAGTAGTTTATTGAAGTTGCCAGTAATGGATACAATACGTCAAAATGTATATACATTAAAAAAATAGCTAACTAAGAAATACATATCATAAGACATGTATCAAATAATAAAACAGTTGGTGTAAAAGTATAAAAACACTAGAACACTAAGGATTACATTCTATATCCCGAGGTATTTACTTGTTGCCAGACCCCTAAACCTTAATTAGTCCACAAAATTCTTCAACTGATAAGTAACGATTTTAAGCGGCCTTTAAATTTCTGCCCACATGTTTCCCCTTTCAAATAGGGGGGTAGCCAATTAAATAGTTTAGTACCCAGACAGAAAGGCATTTTCGTCGTTATGACCAATCTATCATTGTTAATAATATAGTCATCCTTACTTCTGGTGTTATAAGTATGTTAGTCCGAATTTTTTTTGAAACATTCCTTGTTTTTAAAAACGTAATATAGAGTCTCTAGAATGTGGAGACTCGGGACTGTCAAAATATTTTAGCTCTTGAAAAAAGGCCGACAAGACTCAGAACTGGTAATACCCGCTATACAGCGTACTATCCGCTTTTGCGCCAAGAATACGTCACGCGACGATACTGAGTTGCCCCAAAATGCAACACCATATGAAATACGTGACTGTACCTCAACATAATAAAATAATAGCAGATAGTCATGGGATAAAATAGATTTTAATATTTCTTATTAAGTAGCATGAAGAATTTAGCTTTTTTACAAGGGTATCACAGTGATCCTTCCAACTCATATGTGCATCCAATATAAGGCCCAGAAACTTTGCATACTGCTGGGCCTCCATAGGCGCATCATTCACACCAGCCTCAATCCCTCGATCCAGCCTAGATTGAGGGGTATGTATCAAGAGAGTGTGCGTCTTACTTAAATTCATGTGAAGGCCATTACTACTAAACCAGCGACCAAGATCCTTGAGGGCGTTATTTATATTATTTTCGATTTCAGATACACTTGAGCCTGTTATCACAAGGGAAGTATCATCCGCATATAAATATGGCGAGTAATTATTGAATTGTACTATATCGTTTATAAATAAAATAAACAATATAGGCCCAAGAATAGATCCCTGTGGGATGCCAATCGTCACCGGCAGAAAAGAAGACACATCCGTTTTTATTAAATCATTTGTATTGTGCCTTACTCTAACAAACTGCATCCGACCCGAGAGGTATGACTCGATCCAATCTGCAACGACACCCCTAATCCCATATTTTTCTAATTTTCCCAGTAATACTTGGTGATTAACACAATCAAAAGCCCCGAGTTAGGTCACAGAAAACGCCCGCAACACTGGTCCCCCCATCTAGAGCCTGCGCAACATCATTTATAAATTCGTGAATAGCTGTAATTGTAGAACGTTAATTCCAAAAACCGTGTTGTCTGCCACACAACACGTCAAATCTATCCAAATGGTTTTGAAGTCTTCCAAGCATAGAACTTTCGAATATTTTCGAAAAACTAGATGTTAGCGATATAGGACGAAAATTTGACACATCGAAAGGACAACCCTTCTTATAAACCGGCGTAACCGCCGCCAGCTTCAATTTTTCGGGAAAGATGCCCCTCGCCAAAGACAAACTTACAAGTTTTGTCAATGGAGATAAAATACTTGGTTCAATGTTACGCAACAACCAAGCCGGAATGTTATCAGGTCCACAACTGCTTTTGTTATTTAGCTATGAGATAATTTTTAAGAGATCTTGTTCGGAATAAGGATATGCACACATACTATTAGAAATTGACTTCACTGCCTTAATATTTGTTAATCGCGCAGAGCTACCGACTTATGCCACAATTTCATGAGGTTTGTTTACAAAAAAGTAATTAAAGCATTCAGCTACCTCGCGAGGAGAGCTTATTGTCACATCATTAATTTTGATATTAAGCTCCGAATTTTTTTGATCACGATCTGTAAATTCTGAGATAATGTTCTATGCCTCTTTAGTTTTATTTTCGGATTTTAAAATCCTATTTCCAAAAAATGACTGTTTTGCTTGTGTAACTAAAAATTTATGATGATGAATTACGAATATTATATTTGTAATAGTAGTTTTGATCAAACCCTAGCTGAAGGCTTCTGGTGGACATATGAATTAACCGACATCATAGAGGAAAAGAAAATTTTATTTCAAGTATCTAACTACAAAAGACGACGAAGATAGAAGACAATACCTATGTAATCTATAATACCTATGTCTCTATAATATATATTTAAAAAGGACATAAAAAACGTAACAAACTGAACATGGGACAATAAATGCGCACACAAAACTCTATGATAGGTGGATCTAGGTCCAGAGAAGCTTGAAAAATAATAAACTGCATGAGAAACATCCAAATGAAGCAAAAAAGATCAATCTGATAGGGACGGGGGTTGGAAATCCTACTACACCTTCTGATAGAAAAACGAACAGATTCTTTGATTATATACGGAGGAAGTAAAGGAAAATAATATAGACCAGATTACGGTAGCAACTCTGAGTGAGAGCCCAACATGAACGATCCTTTCTGCAGATGAGCAAATTGTAGTTGCAGAAGAAGAGCAAGACAAAAAATATATGTTGAATAAACTTGGCTTAAATGCTAATACGGAAAAAACGTTATATAATCAATGAAGGAAAAGGACAGGATATAGAGCTAGACAGCGGAATAATAAAAAAACGTTTGCTAGTACAAATATCTGGGGCTCACAATATGAAGAAAATATGCAGGAGAAAGAATATGACAAAAGCAGTACATCCAACACCGTGAAATAGAGCTCTCACAAAAGAAAAGAAAAAGAAAACAAATATATTTGAAACAATAATAGAACCAGTAGTGACATATGAGTCGTTTTGGTGATCGTCAAAAAAATAAGCAAAAATTACTCTCAGCGGAAATAACATAACGGACATGCTGCGGCATAATCATTTACGACCACGTCATAAATGAAGACAGAGATAAAATGGAAATGATGGACACTATTATAGATGCTACAAATGAAGGGCAGCTGAGATGGTACGAACATTTGCGTAGAATGAGGGAAGAAGGAATACCAAGGAAGATATGGAATTGTATCCCAGCACAAAGAAATAAGCGGGGAAGACCTCGTCAAAAATGGGATAAAAATACAGAAAGCTAAATGAGGGGGAGAACTATACGAGAGAAATACTGGAAGGACAAGAATAAATGTCGTCTTTAGTATGCGAGAAGCGGCAATAGCTGCAAAAACTCCTATATATATACACTAGCTGGCACGGCAGACGTTGTTCTGCTTTTTCCGGTAGGTGGCGCGATGAGTAAATCCACGACAGCCTCACCTATCGGGTTAAGATTCAGAGATTCTTTTTTGGCACTAAGCCGACATACGACTCGTATATTGTGAATATGAGTTATTTCGATGGGTAAATACAGAATTTGTTAATATCTTGACTACAGCGCCCCCTCTCGGATCCTGGAATAGCTATGAACCAATGTCTCGACAAAATATATATTGTGTGAATATAACCTCAACCGGTGAAGTCGTTCAGAAGTTGCACGATGTATATGTATATTTAAAGAAAAATTAAAATACCCTAAATTTGTTTGGGATGAGGCTTGAACTTTAATTTCCGTTGGCATGACGGATATGTTAATCAATCAAGCAACTAGGTAGCTATAAATTTGAATTGCTATATACTCCCTACGCAATATACAGAGTTTCTTGTAAAAGCTTGTAAAAACTACATACACAATATTTACTTTAAATAGTTATGTACCTTTCATAGTCTTTTCATTGGAAAATGCCTTACCATAATTGCATCATTTTGTAATTCAATATACTTATCAAAAGAATAATAACTATTTCCTGGTTTTACTTTTATTAATTATTTTTGTAATGATGAAGTCACCCGTCAGAATAGCAGAGTGCCATTTGCGTACACGTCTTAACTTTCTAATTTCATACGTAAAATTTCTATCAGAAAACAGTCAATGTTTCAGAGTATGCCTGCTATATATTGATTCTTTTTCTCTTCTATATAACCGATCATTTTTGGGAAAGATGATATATTCTGACTTAAATAAGGCAGCGTTCCTGTTTTCTCGCCGACTGCGTATTCCCGAAAGGCAGTTATGATTGATGTTATGAATTTTGATAGATCTGACGTCCTTCTATCATTTTCTCGAATTGGATTTTTAAGAACGGTGCGTGCCTAAATTAAATGGGAAGGTCTAGTTTTATTGTATGTTAAATCCAAAGAGAGAGAGAGTAAAAAATTGAATTTGTACATAAAGCTGTTACTTTTAAACGCTCATAAGTTGTTATTTATTAATCAAGAATTTAAATCGATGTAGAAATAGGTGGAAATTTTTCCTGAATGCAAACTAATTAATAAAGTTGTATGCGTAACTCACATACCAGTAGTATGAATAATGAGTTTAGAGAAACCTAATTATTAGATAATATGTAGGAAATATTATTCTATATTTTTCGTGTACCTAATACAACAAAATTGTACCCGGATATTATAGAAATAATATGAGAAAAAAATTCTTACGCCACCTCTGGGTATTATCTTTTACCATTTCTATCTACCATTATTTAGTGTGAAGTGTTTCAGTGAATGCTGTAGCCACGAAGTCTTCAAAATTGTGCTCCATTTGTGAGAGTTGTCAATATGGACGTGCGGTCGAGCTATTGCTTTTTATGATCCAACTTGGCAATATTCAGCTTGGCAGCTATACGCAAGAGATGCCATAAGAACTACAAGGTGTCTATTAAAACGATAAAAGGGAATTTAGAGCTAACGTTGAGCACTCAGTTGAGAGAAACATACATTTTCAAATTCGAAGAAAGATCAGCTTTTTTGTCAAGATGTCGATTAAAGCAGCTTACATGACAGAGCTATCCCTGAGATAATGGCACTAAAATTGAATGAAAAGTTAAATGGCGATTCTGATTAGTTGTTAAGATGGAAGGATTACCATGAAATTCGGCTGTTAGTGTGAGTTGTAAAATTCTAGCAAGGTACACTGAAGCCAACAAAGGTTTAAAAGTTATCTCTGAAAAATCAGTACACAATAAAGGTTGCAGATGAAAATAAATTTAACTAAAAAATGATACGTGAAGAAACCTTAATTTCTGAATTCATGACATTAATGTAATTACAAAAACTTGGAACAAAACAACATGACTCACAAAAATATGTTACCATTGTTTTAGCGAGACATGGACGTATTTCGACCTATTTGGGTCTTCTCAGCATGTCATACGTTTTGCAATGGCTATTTCATAAGTCGTCGTATAGGTATATTTGTGTATATTAGATATTCTGTCATTCGAAAAAACTTCTGTTTTTTGTCCATTCACGACTAAAGTTAACAGCATTAGTCGTTAGTCGAAAAAACCACTGCTTCTGCAGATAAAGTTGTACTTTATCATTTGTCCATGTCTGTAGAAGAAAAGTTAAACTAAATCGACACGTGTACGTAATACTAATTATCCTCATTTATTAAAAGAAATTCTAAGTAAAATTTAAACTAGTTTTCAGCAGTTAAAAATGGAAAACAAAAAATTATTGGATTTAACATAATAAATTTGTGATTAGTGTACCTTTGGCTCCTCAATTGTCGTTAATGCCTTTGTCTAAAAATAGTTTAAGAATTTTCATGGGCTTAATCGTGTTATAACTGCAATTTTATTTTTCGATCAGGTGAAACTACAGCAGTCACAGTAGTCACCCGTATTTATACACATCAAATACATAATTTCTCTGAAGTTGTTTCATGGTTTTTCGATGCTACATATGTCTATGCAACATGATATGGCATCGAGCAGATTCTGCCCTTACATGTTCTGACAACCCATGGTCAATATTGGCGATCAGATAAACGATCTTCATTTTGCATTAATTTTAAATCACTTGACGCCATAATATATGTGAGGCGTCTCATTAATAGGATATTAAAATACAAGTTACATAAGTCAGGATTTTTGCGAACGCGTTCAAGTTTCGAAAACGAGCCGCTAGCCGAGTTTTCTAAAGAACAAGTGCGCAAAATGTCTTACGAAACGTGTATTTTTTACTATTCTTTCTATTTCGGTTATTAAAAGTTCAAAAAAGCTTAAAATGAGAGACATGTATTGTTCGAACATTTAAGAATTTTTTTTTAAGTTGGTTATTCTGATTTCTAAGTAGAACATTTTAAATATTTGAATATCTGTGGTGTTATGTGTAATTATGTTCATAATTCAGACAGATTTATGCAATAAATTATTTCAAATTATCAATAAAAAGGACGAAATAAATAATTGTAGGTTCCCAGAGATTTGCAAAATAGCAGAAGACAATTTACAAAATCTTTCGGCAACAAAGCCTCGACATATCTATCAAAAAAATTTTTTTTATAACAGTTGTACTAATCACCCTTGGAAGTAAATTTCAATAAAAGCATCAGAAAACTTATCATCCAACTCTGCTTAACTATTTATATTGTTAATTAGTAAATAAAATGTTTGCATGTGTGCTTTTTATTCTTTGTACAACTTCTATTGCACATGTTTATTACGTTAAAGGCTTATATTTTGACATTTAAATATCATTTGGTTCCATTTTTTTGTTGACAACCTCAATAAAGTAAAATAAGCATGCGATAAAGTAATACTTTATGCAACCAAGACGGGTGTCGTAAAGTGAACTTTATAGCACCGAAATAGAAAATAGTATATTAAAATACAAGTTTCATAAGACATGATTTTTGCGCACATGTTCAAGTGCGCAGAATGTCTTATGAAACGTGTATTTTATACTATTTTTTCTATTTCGGTTATTAAAAGTTCAAAAAAGCGTAAAATGAGAGACATGTTTTGTTTGAACAATGTAGGAATTTTGTTTTTTGAAATTGGTTACTGTGATTTTTAAGTAGAACATTTTAAATATTTTAATATCGGCGGTGTTATATGTAATTTTGTTTAAAATTTAGACTGTTTTATGCAATAAATTGTTTCAAATAATCGACAAAAAGGACGAAAGAAATAAATGCACGCCCCCAGAGATTCGAAAAATAGCAAAAGACAATTTACAAAATCTTTTGCAAACAAAGTCTCCTCATATTTACTAAAAACAATACCAGCGCTTTTAAGTTGGTGTAAAGAAAATAATATAGCGAATATTACCGTATGTGTCAGTCAATGTGAAGCAACAGGAATTTAGACATAATGTAGTGTGTTCCCAGAATCTGCCTGAATATCCATTATGTACACGAATCTTCTTGTGTTATAGTAAACTTTTATAACAGTTGTACTATTCAACATGGGAAGTGAATTTCAATAGCAGCATCAGAAAACTTATATACAACTCTGCTTATCGATTTATATTATTAATTAGTAAATAAAATGTTAGCATTTGTGTTTTTTATTCTCCGTACAACTTCTGTTGCGCATGTTCGTTACATTAAAGGCTTATATTTTGACATTTAAATATGATTTGGTTCCATTTTTTTTTGTTACCAACCTCAAAAAAAAAAAAATTAGAGTGCGATAAAGTAATACTTTATGAAACCAAGTGAACTTTATAGCACCGAAATAGAAAAAAAATGTTTATACAGTGGATATGGTAATTGTGAATGCTACTGATGAACAGAAAAGGGTCATTGTGGATGCATGTCCAATTCTATATCCAGAAACATCACTGTTTAGAGAATCACTATTCTCAGTATAAAAGCGTAACGAATTTTGAGTTTGTTGTACTAATACAAATTTACTGTGTTGCTTGTTTTTGTCCTTACAATTCATAATCTGTCAATTTAGGACTCTCGCAAGAAATTTATGAAAATCCCTGTATTTATTTTGAACTTTCATGAAGTCCACTAATTTGACAGTGCTTTAGGATTGCTGATAGATTCGAATCCTGTCCATTATTTCTTGTCTTCAAGTAATGCAAATACACCTTATATTTACCTTTTCTCTGTCAAAAATTTTTGTAGCTGTGGTACACCAATTCTCGTTCAATTTCCCCTTTTTCCCTATATTTCTATATATTTTAACTTTGTATATTTTGGTTTATTCGTTTTAAAGTCCTCACAAGGTAAGTTGTTTCCCCTCAATATACTAGACAGTTAAAAAATTTCCCAAGAATATTATTAATTTATCGAAAATTCTCCAAATACCAATTCTCGAAAATATTTTGATGACGATAAGCTTTCTTACGGGAAAATTTCTCTACCAGAAAACCAGTGGACGTATACATAATAATGATACATTGAAAAGTAATGTTTATTTTCTTCATCCTTGATTCCAGCTTAGGAGGTGAGGTATAATTTAATTGAAAAGAATGTTAATCTTTTCATATTGTTTGTTTTATGTTAGTATCCTCTAGAAATGCCATGAAGGAACTATACATAATGATATTATTTATAATATATTCCTGCCTTCTTAAGAAATTTTCTAAACCTAGTCGTTGACGAAGTATTAGAAGTAAATCTAATTAGAACTTCAGGCGAAGATTATTCGCGTAAATATATAGTTTTGTCTTGATAGATACCTCTGTTAGGTCGCTATCATGGTGACACAGATGGGATAGATAAATAATTCCAAAATTCACTTCCTTGAGGAAGAAAATTTTCATTGCAACAAAACTTCTTTACATCAAGTATTAGAAAGTATAATAATAGTGGTCCTGATATAAACTCTGATAGAATTCCAACGTAATTTTGTGCTCACTTGTACGTTTAAATATTTCCGTCTGTGTGAAATTTGAGAACCGGGGAAGTTTCCAATCGGATAATTGTTGTACCGGAATTTTCTGTTGGTGAATTGTTGTACGGAAAATTACCTAGACCTGATATATTCTATTCTAGCTTTAGTCTCAAGTTCTTCTCATATTACGGTGATTCTATTTTAATCCTTCACAGTCTAGACTTTCTAGCGTTTATACTCTATACTTTCTATTTGTTTTCTCAGAGTCCAATGATTCGCTGCCATTAATAACTAACTGCTAATTGTTTTATTGTCTCAATTATTTCTCTTACATTAATAAATGTGTTTTTCATTAAATGGAAGACTTTGGTTATTTAGAAAAGTCATTCGTAATTTACAGACAAATTCATGAATTATTATTACTTGCTTGTGGGTCGACTTAAGTTGGTACATATCCGCATTTCCCGTGGAATAAACAGAACAACATCAAAGCCAACAAATCATGCCTTTCAACAAAAACTGCTTGGTATCTATGTTTAAATAAGTATCTCACAGATCAAAGCCATGCCTGAATATGGACAAAAATACGTAGTTGTTATGAGCGTTATCCAATTTAGTCTAAATGTATAAAAAAAGGAAAAACAGAAAATAAATAGACTCTAAAAGCATATATTAATGATGAGCAGCAGTACAAATTGTAAAATTACTATCTTTCTTTATTTGTAAAGATAAACAGCAGGGCATCAAGTCATTCGTTAGATGCTTTTCATAACATTTGTCACTCTTAATTTATAAGACAAATAATTCTTAAATAAAAAAAAGCACTATAAATTACACTGAAATTGATGTCTGGTTTAAAAAGCCTGTGCTCAGGAAGTGTAGAATTACCTTCATGGCTAATATACAATAATTTTCTCACAATCACATAAGCAGAAAATTCGGTTGAAACCAATTACTTCTAGAATGGAAAATAACGTTTCAATTGAATTTATTCATATGTTTAACTATACTCTACTTTTTCTATACATATAGTACAAATTTCATTGATTTAAGTTATTCTGAGTTCAGAATTTTTAAATGTGTGATTGCGCATGATTAACACGGGTTCTAGTGAAACGTATGCCTATTTATAAACGAAAAGGTAATGATTACCAAACAATGTAACTATTTAGGTAAAACTATTTAAAAAAAAAGATTATGATGAATATCACTATTTTACTTTCTCCAGAAAATCCTTTAATGTATTGCAACTAATTAGATCTAAATTAAATCCTATGTGTTAGATTGTAGTAATATATAACTAGCTGTCCATCAATCTCTTCGAGCTTGAATCGCTTTTCGCGTCCGCTTACAGTTTTATTATAGTTCGCTGTAAAACGCCAAAAAAAATCATTTTTGATTTTCTAAACTTTTGGCACACCTTGTATAGACGTATATTTTTGTCCACGAAGTACTGTCACGGTGACAGGTGGAACGACAATTTAAAGCATCTTAACGTCAGTCTGACTTTTCGTTGTTGGAGTTTGAAATTTAGATGCTATTTAGTGTAATACTAAGACTTGACACTAAAAGATTCATAGTTTTATTAGTTTTACACAATGAAAGGACTAAATCATTATTGAAAATGTAATATCAGATTTATTTTAATTTTGCATAATTTAACCTGCCAATTATCATGGCCCGCAAACATACTTTTGACATACCTTTTGAGCTTTGTTATAATGCAAATTTGTGAACAATGCATGCCCATTACACAGAAGAATCAAGTTTTAAATAAAATGTTGGTATAGAATAAGTATGACTTATTACTTTTATTTATAATAGTGAATTTATAACTGGCTTCCATATTAATAATTAGTTTCATTTGTCTGCTCTGAAATTGCTCCTGTCAAAGTGAGTTTGCAGTGGCATTGAGTCGTCGCCTGTAGATCGTGCTCTGGCTATGTCGGTTGCTGAGACGATCCTATTATAATTTAAATATTTAGTAGTGACGCTGGTAGTTGAACTAAAAACAATAACCAAAAATAATACTGACCGACGTTGGAATATCTGTGTAAACATTTTGCTTACACACACTGTAAAAAGAATATAATTTGTAATTGTTGGATCATTTTGTGATTTTTATTAAGTATTTAAGGAAAAATAACACAAAAAGGTAGTTCATGATTACAACCAATCCATCGAAATAAGAGCCACCAGCCTGGGACACGATCATCATCAACCATCATCAGAATGTTTGATTAACAATTTGATTTAATGGTGTATTTTCAAACATATCGCATTAAATGATTGAACGCTGCCCATACTTCAAACTTTCTACTGACAATCAAACTATTTAGTAGAAGTAATTGTTGAATTAGACTGGAATATTTACTTTAGTAAATTGAATAGTTACAAAACCATTGTCATTACATTGGAATTTGATTCGTCTGTCACCTAGTAATAATAATATAAATCATATTTTAAGGTAATTGTCTAATACCGTGCCGTCAAATACTTTCCGCATTAGAGTAGGCTGTTTTTGAAGTTTTTAAGTAATCAATGTTGGTGTACATGCTAATTTTTTGAAAACTTCAAATTCTGACAGTTGTCATACTTAAATTCAAATTATAGACGCCTATTATTATTTATATGACATAACCAAACTATTAAAATTATGCACTGTCACCAACCATTAAAAAAAAAGCATGGCCGTCTCTAATGCGGAAAGTAGGTATTTGAAGGCACGGTATATAGGCAAAACTAAAATGGATCTGATAGCACTTTTCTCATTAATATTTTAGTCATTTCGCTGTATAAAATTTGTAATTTCATATCTTTTTGTGTCAAGGTCTACAATAAATATCGATGAAGCTTAAAAACATGAACCATGAAATATCAGACAGATGTCAGGGTGTTTAACCTTTTTTTTTTGAAATAATTCAAATGAATCATGAAAGCAGTTCAGATTTCATCACGAACTGAAATCGATTGATCGTTTTGACGTTTTATAACCTGCAATTAAATTTTTGTGAAATTGCCAACATTAATCAAAAGTCAGATGGACTTTTTCTGACAATTCTGACGTTTCCTGTAACATTTAAGCCACCTAACGTGAATGTTGAGCTGACCAACATTTCGCGTATGCTCTAGTTAAATATATCGGTGTTAAAATAATAATAGATGAGTAAAGATGGCTACACCCTTTAACTGTTACTTAATTTTAGTTTAATAATATACTATGTTCACCAATTTTGATCAGCATGATGTATTCGTTTCTTTGAATTACAATTAACGTACGGCTTACGGGACAATAGTCAATAGAAATAAATTTATATGACGTTGGTTGCAAATAATCAAGCTCATCAGTGCTCCATAATGTTTGTCATAAAATGTCGATATAAGTCATCAAGTGCTGATTATTCAATTTACTCTTTCCACCTTTTTTTTATTTAGGACACATTAATTTAATAGAATACTTGCTCTTTTTGTTATTCCATGAAACTCTTCGAGTTTGAATTGCTTCTTTGGAACGTGACTACTGCCAGTCGCAGAGGCACTTGAATTTTAACGGTTATAAATTTTCTTTTAATTAGTTTATGAATGAAGATGCAAATTAAATGAAATATCTCTAGAAATTAATTATACATTATTGTGGCATCTATAATTATAGACAAATGGATTTATTAACTAAAAAATTTCCCATAAAATGTTTAACATTTCTATAGAATTTACTGAAAGCTGATTACTTGGAACATTTCGTTGACATTCAAGTTTGATATAATGCGTGTGCACCTAGTCTAAGTTGAATGTAAGTAGGCCGAACAGGTAAACCTAAGATGGTTGTATGATCAAGACTTGTTGTATCATATATAAATTTCTTTGTTTTTTAAATTTGGTAGTACTCTAACTTTATTTGTCTCAAGTTTTATGATAAACGTTGCCCATACGTTAAATTATCTTGCAAACTGTCATGGTGGTGACAGTTCGATCTATTGCGAGAATGAATTGTCAAATTGAATGTCACTGTAGACATACCGTGCCTTCAATTAATTTTTTTTGGAATAACCTACGATTTCAATATTAATTTGAAAACACTGTGGAACTTTTCAATAAATTGACTTAACTATGACAGTAGGTAGTCAAAATGAAAAACATTACTATAGCACAGTATTCCCAAATTAATATTGATATCATAAGCTACTCTAAATTTAAATTAAAGACGCTGTATGTATATTTGTATGTAGAAAGATGACAGAGATGTGTCCAAGACATTAAAGATACGATAAATGACCGATACAATAGTAATAATAATAATAATTGATGATAATTGATGAGCAAGTGCTCTTTTAAGATTTTGATTTGAGTGGTTTTCCATCTGGTTATAGAAACTGAGCGCTCTTTCCTTGATGTAGTCAATAATGGTTGGGGTATTTGTTTCATTCATTATTTGATTATTTCTCATATACCATGGAGCATTTAGTATCATTCTAAGACTGGTGTTTTTTGATGTTGGTCTTGCACATATGCACCCATGCATATGTGAATATTGGACCTAATACTTGTTTGTAAAGTAGAATTTTGTTGTTCGTGTTCAGCTGGCTTTTTCTGCCTATAAGAGGTCATAGTTGACATCTTGTTTGTTTGGTTTTGGTTATCGTTATGTGTGTGTTATAATTGAGCTTTATATCCAGGTATATTCCCAGGTATTTAATTTCTCTACTCCATGGTATAGTGTTGTTGTTGATGGTTATTTCGTTGTCTGTTGTTTTCAGATTCCTTTGAAAGATTATTGCTTGGGATTTGTCTTCGTTTATTGTTGTCCTCCATTGTTTGAACCATTTTATCGTGTTGTCTAGGTGCGTTTGGAGTTTCTGTACCGCGTTCGTCGGACATCTTGATGTTGAGAGCAGTGCCGAATCATCTGCAAAGGTGGCCGTATTTAAATATCTTGTAGGATTTGACACTGGTATGTCGGCTGTAAATATTGTATATAGGTGAGGTGACAGGCATGAGCCCTGGGGGACTCCCGCTGTTGGATGTTTTATTGAGGAAAGTGTGTTCTGGATGCTAACTTGAAAGCAGCGTCCTTAGAGAAAACTGTTCGTGACTTTTATGATGTGTGTTGGGTAATTGTGTATTATCATTTTATATATGAGTCCCTGCCTCCAGACTTTATCAAATGCCTTTGCTATGTCGAGAAATACAGCTGCTGTCACTTGATTTTTGTTGAATCCTTCTTGGATAATCTCAGTGACTCTTGAAAGTTGTGTTATCGTTGAATGTTCTTCTCTAAACCCATGTTGATCTTCTGGTATTATGTCTTGATTGTCAGAGTGGTACTTTATCTTCTGTAAGATTATTTTTTCTATCACTTTGCTAATGGATGGTAACAGGCTTATCGGCCTGTAGCTGCTTGGCATTGTTTTTGGTTTTCCTGGTTTAGGTATAACTATTACTTTGGCATGTTTCCATATCTTTGGGAATGTTTGGAGTCTGATAACGGAGTTTGCTATTGCCAGAATTGACATTATTGCTTTTGGGGGGAGGTTTTGTAGTGATCTGTTGGTGATGTTGTCTATACCAGGAGCTTTTTTGGGATTTAATGCTTTAAGGATTGCTTTTAGGTTTTCGACTGTGACTGGGTCGTTGCTAGGGGAGTGGGGTTCACGTATTTCTCTGCTTACTACTTTGTGAATCTGCACTACGTGTTGCATGTCTACTTCATCCAAGTTCGGAGTGAATTGCTCTTCTAGTGATTCCGCTAGAGCTTCTGCCTTTTCTTCTGCTGTGACTTGTGTGGAGTTATTAAATTGAAGTGGTGGGATTTGTATTTGTTCTCTTTTGATTGCCTTGATTATTTTCCATGTCTTAGAGGGCTCTGCACCTATCTCTTCGAGTGTTCTTTGCCATTCTACATTTTTCAGTTCCAGTAATTCCTTATGTACTTGATGTTGAAGGTTGTTTAGTATAGTTTTGTCTTCTCCTAGCTCTGTTCTTTTCCTTTATTAGTTCTTTAATATGATGTGGTAGACTACCTGATTTATATATCCTTTCTATTTTGATGGTATTAGTTTTAACAGCGTTTGTTATTTTATCTTGTAGTGATTTTATGTTCTGTTCTAATTCTGCAGTGTTTTGTATTTTAGGAACTGCAGTGATGGTTTGTTCTAGTTCTGTTTTGTAGCCGGCCCAGTCTGTCTTGAAGGTGTGATATGTTCTTTCGGTTATGTCTTCGTTCCAAGTTATTATAATTGGATTGTGATCAGAGCTCATGACACTTTCAGTTTCTATCTTTATGGTTTTGTTAATGTTTTTACTGATTGCTAAGTCTAATTGTCTAATTGTGTGCATCTAGCCCAAGGTGAACGTCGACAGACCAAAAAAAAAAAAAACCAAGACGGTTCTGCAATTAAATGTTGTTTCATGTTATTCGTTCTATAAAATTGGTAATACCATGCCTTGTGTCAAGTTTATGATAAAAATAGTGTATACTTCAAATTTTTTGACAGACTGTCATCGTGACACTTATACGACAATAAAAAGTTGATGTTTAACCAAATTGTCGTTCCACCTGTCATCGTGACAATACTTCGTTGTAGTGTATTCGTTCACACATAAACTTGTGAGAACGAAATGTCAGACAGAGTGCTTAACCAAATTGTCTTTCCAATTGTCAAATGAAATTAACAACATAACATGATGAACTTTAACAAAACATGTTTTAAACTTACAGGTCATTGAGAGAATTAATTAATTTTCATATTACGCTTTAATAGTATATATATATGTACTTTGTAAAACCCAATCAAAAATCTTGCTGGCTCCTAATACCATTTAACCGAAAATGTACTTCTGATTAGTTTGTGCCAACCCGCATAGTCGCGTACTTTAAATGCTTTCTTTTATAACTGAATTGATAAACGAAATTACATAAATGCTTATGGGAATTTTACATATTTGATGTATTTATGTTATTTCGAAGTGTTTCGGACACATCTGACAAATAAAGAAAACTCAGATGATTCTTTATTTAGGCTTGCTTCGGTACTTCTTTCGCGAGAAGTGACGACATTTCGATGACATATATAATTTGTATTTAATAAGTATATCTTAATAAAATATAGAAAGATCGTTATATTTGTCACTGTACTTACGTGCGATAATACACTTTAAGTTTATTTTATCATATCCGTCGGCATTGTTCATATATTCATAAATAGAAAAGAAATAGTAACAATTGATAATAATAACACTAATACGTATCTGAAAGGTACCACATTTCCTTCATAATCCCTTTATTTGTCGGCCTTCTGACATTTAAACTTGACAACCGATCGATAAACGTGAATAGATAGTCATTATGTGTTGTGTATTACACGACTGGTGCTTTCCGCCAATTTTGACGTTTCCCGGCAAATGCCATATCGCGAACTCAAACTGATTTGACGGTTTTGATAATTTATAACCTGAAATTGAATTTTTCGTGCGTTTAACTTAACCTTATCCGAAGTTTGATGTGTCACGGTCATCTGTATCGATCCACCGCCATTTTAAAATCGAACCTAGTCCATATTTTTTATTTTACACGTAGGCCTTATGGCAAAATACTATGATTCATACTCTTTTTCTGCACGTTCTAAAATTTTCAAAAACTCCTTTCGGGCCCTCGTTCTCTCTTCGGAGACGTGAAAAATGGCCTAAGGCACGTGGGACCGTGGTCCCCGTCGCGTGACACTTTCGTTCCCACCGTAGATGCGCCAGGTTCTCAGAAAACTGTCTCCCCAATTCGTCAATTTTGGGGTATAGCTTTGCCGTTTTAATCGTTCGTGTTAAAAAGAGCGAGACAATTGGCTTTTAGTATATATAAAATGGCACGCAACTGAATAATTATCCTAAAAAAATAAAAATAAAAGGAAAAAAATATAATTGCTACATTTACTTCAAAAACAGATTTTTGTTATTCGTAAAAGTCATTTAAATGCATTCTTCATATTCCAGAACTTTTACCAAAGATTTCATATCGACGTTTGATATTTCAATACAATAGTAGAAAGACGGCCTTTGATCTTTTACCCATTCTCTCGTTTTCAATTACCAAACCTCGAGGCACAAACGCTTTGCACACAGGTCGCAGGAGTATATATTTATACGTCAGTACAACACATATTTATATTCAAATATTTCGCATATTCATATCATGTAGTAGAATTTCTCATATTTAGCATTGTTGTCAATTTGGAATATTATGTAGGAATACATCCGGTTTCGTTATTAGATCTTTTTCAGTTCTGAACACATACAAACGTTAATCAGGATGTTGTCTATAATTAAACAGCCAACGCACTCTGAGAGCTTGTTTATGCTTAGACGAGTTATATAGAGATCTAGAACTTGTAAAATAAAGCCCGACGCCTTTGATTGTTTCTGACTTTGCAATTTGTTTATTAATATAACAAAGAACTCGAAACAATGCCAATTTATTAGAGATCATATTTTTTATGCGAAGTAGAAAGAGACTGATGGTACCGAGATATTGTGATGTTATATTAATATAAATTCCTGCCTATGATTATTTCAATAACAATAAAATTTATAGGTTGAATAGTGAAGTTCAAATAGAACAAAACGAAGATCGATGAAAACTAACAGAAAGAAAACAATAGAAGGAACCCAATATCTCAATATAAATAAGTCATATACAGGGTGAGTCATTAGTAGCCGCGTCCACGAATGCTCCTTTATGTTTTAAATAAAAGAAAAAACAATTAGTGGAAGATCCATGGTTGCTTGTGGCGCATATTGTAAAAATACTTTAAGCTCTGACGCACGAAACCTAAGTTTTTTAAAAGGCTCACCCTATATATTTTTGGATTTTCTTGTACTGCTTTAAATTGTCTGTTCAACTGTTTTTTCTTTTTCAAAATTGAGCCAATAGTTTTTGAGTTATTAATTTTTTTTGAAAATATTTGACTAAAACACGTGTTCAGAAAAAAATCATTTTCACATTGTTTTTAAAAGTAAAAACATTAACTTTGATGGTGCTCGTAGCCAATAAAATTCTGCATCATTTTGTAAAGTTGCACTCGACAATATCCCAAAAAACTTTGTTTTTTCAAAGCCTACTTCCTGAAATTTTCACATACCAAAAACTTATTGTTTTTAAATGGAACACCCAGTATTTTATTGAGACATTTTTTTCCTTTTTTGATTCTCTTTCATTTTTGTTAACAATGTCCTAAACCTATCTTTTATAATTTCTCAGATAATCACTATAGGAGCAATTAGCGGTCAATTAAAGAACTACGAGCGCTGTTGTTCTATGCACCAAAATATTCGTTCAACCAATGGAAGGCAGGAATGGCGCATGACTTCCTTAGTCAACTGTCAAACAAAATAAATCTTAAATCCAACTATCCCAAAAGTAATAATTTTACAGAATAAGGAGCATCGCATTTCAATTTTTTAATTCCGGCAATGTCCAGTTGCAGTATTACATTTTTTACACTGTTGGTTAACAACGAAATAAAATAAAGGTTATGTTTACTGACATATTTGAAGATGTCTTTAAAAAAAATTTAAAAATCCGTCCGTAGATAGCGAAGATACTCTCCTCCATTAACATTTTCATCAAAGAAATAAGGTCCAATTATGTAACTACCCACTATTCTTCCCCACAGTTTTAATAACCAACGATTTTGAAAGTTTACAGGTGTAATAATGTAGGGCTTTATGTGTTATAATAACGGAAATTATGACGATGAATGTATTCACTTTAATAGAAGTGGCTTCGTTGGTAAACAACAAAAATTTGAGAAAGCCAGGATAATATAATCTGCTGCCAATTGACAACAATGTAAGCGATTCTGAAAATTTCTTTCATCTAACCCTATGTATGAATATGCTTACGGGTGAATTTCATGTTTCCCAATTATTCTGGATTCTCAAATTTGACTTACATCTAACTGACTACTAATTATCGTAGTACTAGTATGGGGGTGTTCGACTACACTCGCCAGTACCATAAACATCTTATCCTCACCAGTTATTGCTTTTTCCGCTCTTTCTTTCATATTTAATACTTTCTGTTCACTCAACCCGTCCACTTTATACTTTCGAAGGTTTCTGGCTTCGGTTGACTTCTACCAGGGATCGCTGTGCATAAAGTCTGGATGCTAGCAAAGAGTTTCTTTCAGATTCGCCCAAAACGTCAATCATATCTATTAACTCTTCATAAGAATAATTCATTTGGATGATAACTAATAGCGATGCTTTTATAAGTTTGACATAAATGTATACCGACTTTCTTTAACAGTTGACTCAGGCAGTCAGCCGCATTACAGCCTTTATTGGACGAATATTTGGATGCATAGAACAGCACCCGTATTTCCTTAATTGACCGCTAATTGCTCCTAGTGATTATCTCAGAAATTGCAAAAGATATGTATAGGACATTGTTAACAAAAATGAAAGAGAATAAAAAAAGGAACAAAATGTCTCAATAAAATACTGGGTATTCCATTTAAAAAAAACGAGTTTGTGGTATGTGAAAATTTCAGAAAGTAGGCTTTGAAAAAACAAAGTTTTTTGAGGTATTGTCGAGTGCAACTTTACAAAATGATACAGAATTTTCTTGGCTACAAGCACCACCAATGTTAAATGTTTTTACTTTTAAAAACAATGTGAAATGATTTTTTTCTGAACACGTGTTTTGGTCAAATATTTTCAAAAAAAATTAATAACTCAAAAATTATTGGCTCAATTTTGAAAAAGAAAAAACAGTTGAACAGAGAATTTAAATCAGAACTAAAAAATCTAAAAATATATAGGATGAGTCATCTAAAAAAAATAAGTTCCGTGCATTTCCGGTGAAACCGGAAGTGCGTCAGAGCTTAAAGTATTTTTACAAAATGCGCCATAAGCAACCATGGATCTTCCACTAATTGTTTTTTCTTTTGTTTAAAACGCAAAAGAGCAATCGAAGAAGCGGCTACTAATGACTCACCCTGTATATGAAGAGAAATGTGATATGTTGCAAATCAAGTTTTGACGATTTAATAACAATACAAAGCAAGTATAGTAGTATTTCCTGCTAACCTGTAATGTTGTTAGTATGAAATAAACTTTATTATTATTGTTGTTGTTGCTGTTGTTGTTATTATTATTATAGACTGTATTTTATTCATTTACCGAAACGAATTGACATTTCAGGCAATTTGACATCACTGCTTGAAATTAATCATACTTATCAAAAGGATATACTACACCTACTAATTCAATGGAGCAGAATGGAAATAAATATTGAAAATGAATGATAATGAAATGTCACCTAAGAAATATCACTTCAATTAAGTAAATGGAAGGCGTAATATTAATTATTGACATAGGGGTATATCTAAATCTTGAGCTTCTACGGTTATTGATGAATACTTTTCGGTTTCTGAGTTATAACCGTGTCGCGATCTCTACATCTGCCACTGGCGTTTTGGTCACTATCTTCAAAGTTATTGTTTCTGCTAGTACTAATTAAATTAAGCCAGTGTTTGTTGACCGAGTTTATACTGCATTTTTGGTTATAATTCCATAAAGCGTGAATGTTATCGTTCAGTTGGGTTTGAATGATGCATTTTCTGAAGTTATGGAGATAGTACTTTTCGTGTTGATTCAGATTGCTCGGAAGTTTCTGGATTTTAATGCATTTGCGAAATTTAAAAATGTAGTTATTGTATAAAGTTTTTGAAAAGAGGGATCTGGTGATTACTTTGGAGTATGTGCTTTGATAGTACAGATTCAGCTATTTGATCTTAACAATCGTATACAACGTTTATGCTCGAAGATAGGAGTGTTGATCGATCACTTATTTTCGCCGAAGCATAATCCAGAGATATGGTTTTCTTCATTTCCTTCATGTACTGGCATCTCGTCATCAAGATGATAACCTAGGACTCCCTCATATTCAGCAAACCTAGACACAACAATATGTCACAAAATCCAGTCCCATATTCACAAGAGCAATTTGTCACTAAATCCTTAATAAATGGTATCGTCCCCTAGTACAAACGCATCACAGTACTCCAGGAATATATAGACAGATTGATTTATCGACATTCAAATTTCACAGCAAAAATAATACCGACGAAATATGACCGACCTGCACTTTCCTAATTTATACCTACGGCATATCCTACCATATCAGCAAAGTCCATAACAAACAGAAATGTTTTCAAGCAGATTCCAATTTATCCAAATTTCTTTTTTTCTGTCAAAAACGTGGTACTTCTTAAATCTTCCTGCGTGTATCGGGTTCCATTGTCAGGCGACAGTGTAGGTAAAGCGATCGATCTGAATTTTTATTGCCCAGTTGTTAGGCGTAGCATGTACCAGGTCAACAGTTCTTGTCCAATTCCACAAAAAATGTATACAAGGACTCCCATTGCTGTAGTCCCAAAATTTGAGAATTTATCGAAAACTACAAAGGCAGTAGCTGCTTAAATTGAAGAGAACGATACTATTGCCAGCGGTCCTGCCATTTTAAATCTCTCTAAACCACTCATTCACGCTCCATTGAATTTTCACCCTAAGCACAATATAAATCATTACTTTGTCAGCCAAATGGCAAACTAGGTCATTCCGTACTATATACAATACAATAAAATGTAAATAGTACGATCAACACCCTTCCAAAACCAATCATTCATCAACTTCTAATTAAACAAAACCGTCGCCCCATCCGAAACTAACACATTAACCAGATTAACAGATCCATTCATTGACATTCGCCGCATCCGCAAAATCTTAGGTAAACAAAACAAAGTCCTCAATTCTGTCAAAATGCTGAAACTCCCCAACATCTTGAATTGTAGTAGACGCAAGCAAAACATAACCTACATACTACACTGACATGTAGTACGAAATCCAATATAAACCATTCACTTGACAAGCGCCAGTCCGTTTTAGGTAATCCCAGAAGCAGCAACAATTCCGAAGATGTCTTAAAATAGTGAACAAAAAGGCGTCAGAAAAGTGTTAAAGTAAATCGATATTGAATAACATAAATTTTAAGAATGACCAGTAAATGAGAGCTTCGGGAGTTAAAGTCTTCACCAATGTACAAGAAAACGTAGCAATCCTACTGCCATTTTTGTAAAACAATAGCAATAAGAAAGGCAGTACAGGCTGAAGGATATTCTACCAAACAAACAAGTACATTAAGGAATGATGAAAAGGCAAGAAATATAAGAGACAAATATAGCCTCACAGGCAAAAGCTATCAAACTATTTATGCATTTTTCTATAAATCTATCTATCTATCTATCTATTAGTGAATCTTTTTTAATGAAAGGTGTCATCATTTAAAAATCTTATGAAATCGATAGAATTTCTATTGTGAACCAGCCATTTACAATATTTGGCTTTAAAAATTATATTTTTGTAGATTCAGGTTCAAAGAAGACATGTCTTAATTATTCGCGTGGAATCATTGTGACCCCACAGCGCATGATCGCCAATGTAACTTTGAACTCAAGAAGTGTATAACTGTTTCCCCTACTCCACTGTCTAAATAGACATCTACTCAAGGTTCTTACACAGTATATAGCTATGTAATAGAAACAGTAGTTTCCCTCGAGGGAAATAATTGTCCTCCTACCGACGACCTTGAACCGACGCGTGCGTGAAAATTTCTGAATGCGCAGTAGTCAGCCATCAGCTGTTGAGTTCGCGGGATTATTTGATGCGACTGCTGGGCATGCGATTTGTGAATGGCCGTTAATATAAGTTATGCTGTACACCAATTATACAAAATGTTTGACAAACAATTTATTATGAACACTAATTTTACAAATTAATGGGTAGTTGTACACAGATTAAACAAGGCATTTGTAAAACTAAATTATACATTCTTTTGGCATTTATAATTAACGTCAAATAAATTTATTAACACATTATTAATTTAGAATTTGTGTTTAAAATGTGTGTCAAAAATTTTTGTTTGATTATTGTGCATTTCCTTGAAACATTTCCATATAATTTAATGGATACTGACGTACTTCCAACATTTTTGACAAACAAATTGTTTTTTATAATTAGTGTGCACGCAGCATAACGTTTTATTAATAATTGTAGTGTTTCGTTTCGCGAATACTTGGAACAAAAATGCTCTATTATTGTTGTTCACCTCGGTGCAAGAATAGTTCGAACAATTCTAAATTAAGCTTTTTCAGGTTTCCGAAAGAACCAATGCGGTAAGATCCCCAGGCGCATTAAAATGTGCATATTGTGTATTGTAGTTGTGAATAATTACTCAAATTTCATGACAAATTCACCACCACCAACGCAAAATTTAATTTTCGAAGATTGATTATGTACCGACAATGGGAAAATATAACTGAACAAAATGCCTTCACTTATTTTATAGGTTATTTGGGACACAAATGTTTTGAAAAGCATAGTCTTCCAACAATTATACGTTTAAAACACAAGAAATGAATGAATTCAAATTTTACACTTATTTTGAGGCATGTCCTAACTTTGTGAAACAGCTTTACTAATTTGGCAACGCCCGACCATAATTTCAGTATACCTATATATAAATACCGCATTAGGAAAAAGCCTTCTGTGAATTTTTTTCTTCATTTTCCTTCGAACCAAATGTTAGCTTTAAATTAAAACAGAAGTTGAAGGAGATATCATATAAACATCCCTGCGAAAATTTTCCTACTGAATTTTTGATAAAGCTATTTATTCGTGTAAGAATTTTTTATACTTTGAAATTTTGCAATAGAAATTTCAAAGTTAGTGGCAATGCAAATAAAATAACAATTTTACAACACCATTGATGAATTGTGTCAAGAAATTTAAGTAATCTTCAGGTTAGAGGAGCCTTTTTTTGTATTGTACGTATAATGTATTACATTTTAAATGCGTGTGTAATATGTACTTAATAAAAAGCAGTGTTTTGTCATCGTTTTTTGTATTATTGATATAGCTTTTTCATAATTTTAAAAATAGATTAACATAATTATCTCATAAACGATTTGGTTCTGCGTCACTGGCTTATTCCTGAATAGAAAAATTTACTACGCCTCTGGTTGCGCGTGCGTGAATGCCCAGTACTATTTTGGGACACAAACATCAAAGGTGCCGACGGCGAGAGAAACTACTGTGTCTATACAGCTCTATACTGTGGTTCTTATGAGCAGTATTGTTCTGAGTGTCAAAGGATGTTGTGTGTCGCATAATATAAACCTTTTTGACCCCACGCGACTAACTGTGTAACATTTGTTGTGAGACTTTCTGCTGTAAATAAGGTTAGTGTGTTGATGTTTTTCGTATATATATATATATTTTTTTCTTATTGATCGACATTTATTCTAATGTATTTAGTTGATTCTGCGAATATTTTATTATACCAATATTCTCAAATGTTTGTATACAAATTATAATAAAATAATAACTGTAATGTTTATATCATAATAATTATTTATTCAAGTATATTTATAAAGTTTTACAAACAATACTATAAGTAATTCCATATTTATAGGATGACTAACAAACCGTTAACTGAAGCAGAATTACAGAAAATTGCAGAGACATTGTCGGACGAGGAAGGTGAATTCATGCCACAAGAAACTGCTGACACGGATGGAGAATATTCCGAACAATAAGCTCCCATTCTTCTGACACTGATCAACAAACACGTGATGAAGGGGGCGAAGAAGACAAGCAAACTGAAGACCCGGTATCACAATATTTTCTCACTAAGGATAAAACGTTGGTGTGAGAACAAGAAAACACAACATAGTTTCTCTGCTACCGACACCAAGACAGGAAGCAAGAACTGCATCAACTCCTTTGGAGTCATTTTCTTTATTTTTCGATGAACGTAAATACAATTTGCTTGCCAAGTATACAAATAAGTACATCGAAAATATTTGTTGTAATTTTGAAAGAGAAAGAGACGCCAACGATGTAACTCATGAAGAAATGCTTGCATTCATAGGGCTATTGATTTTAGGTGGTGTGCTAAAATCCGCTCATTTGAAATTTAAAGAGTTGTGGGCAAAAGTACCATCTTTTGCCCAGGTTGTGAAATGTTTCCCCTGACTATGTCATCAAAACAATTTTTGTTTATATTTAGATGTTTAAGGTTTGACGATCTGGCAACTCGGGAAGAAAGGAAGCAGCTTGATAAGCTTGCAGCAATAAGAGGGCTAACCGATATTTTGTCAGAAAATTTCCTGCCCCTTCAAGCAGTATTTGCCAAATAAACTTAACAAATACGGCATCAAAGTGTTTGCGATGGTTGATGCCAGAACATTTTATTTAAAAACATTTGAGATATATGAAGGGACTCATCCAGAGGGCCCATATAAAGTAACAATTCAACATCAAATATAGTGAAGCGATTGGTTGAACCCATCAAAAATTCAAATCGCAATATTATCACAACAATTGGTATACCAGTATCCCTCTAGTAAGGTCATTCCTTAGTGATTATAAACTGATAATGATTGGCACGCTTAGAAAAAATAAAAAAGAAATTCCCAAAGAATTTTTGCCGCAGTTAGAACTAGCATTTTTGGTTTCACAGAGGAAATAACAATTGTCACATACGTACCTAAAACATCAAAAAGTGTTTTCTTGGTTTCAAGACAAATCCACAGGAGATCTTCAGAAGCCAGAATTGATAACGTTTTATAATTGCATAAAAGCTGATATTGATGTTTGCGACCAGCTCTCTGCTACTTATAATGTTGGAAGACGAACCAAAAGATGGACACTAGCTGTCTTCTTTCATTTTTTAAATGTTACTGCAATTAATTCTTACATCATATATAAAGCAAACGTAAACAGTACCGCCAACATGCGAAGAAGAATATTTTTAAAATCATTGTCACAGAAATTAGTGAAAAGTCACCAAGTATCTCGCAGTTCTTCCAATTTTATTCCAAAAAATTTGTGAACACGTATCAGCCTACAGCAAAATATATCTGACAGTATATTACTTCAACCCGATGTACCTGGACCTTCCCGAGTGAGATGTGGAAAATGCCCAAGGAAAAACGATAACAAACTGTCGGTTAGATGCAGTGAATGCAAAAATTTTATTTACAAAGCTCACACAAAAAAGATTTTTTATCGATTGTGTTGATACTGATTAGAGTATTTTTAAGAATATTTCTATGTTCTTTTTACTAAAATGTTTATGTTTCGACCTGCAATGTATGATTTTCTTAAAATAAAGTTTATTCATTAGTAAAAAGAAAACATCATTCTGGACATTGGGTCATAATGATCCCACGCGACCAGATACGTAATTTTTTATAACTAAGGGTTAATACACTTTAGTATGCAGTAATGCCTTAATTTCTATCTCTTGCGAATTGTTGCTCTGTGATTTCTTAGAAACTAGTTTTCATCGTTTTTCTTTCTTTATTTATTTATTTTTTTGTTTGACAATATTTTTATGAATTCATTTTGTCATAAGTTGCTTATTCTGAAAATTCATTTTTATGCTCCTTTTTATATACCTTTCTGTAAAGATATTCCAAAGGAGTATGTATATTATTGTTAATTTTTTCCATAGCGCGATTGTTAATAATATTTCTCGAAATAGTGTCTATGATAATTATTCCATATAGTATAAATGAAAATACAAATATTATAAATTCAATAAAGCATAAAATTGTTTATTTGACAACATATTGTTATATATTTACTTGCCACTGTATTGCATTATCCTATGCTAAATATTGTTTGAATAACGTCCACTCAAGGAATTTAATTGTTTGAAGATATTTTTTAATATTCTGAAGATAATTACATGACAATTACATATTTATCTAGGCACATGAACGTAATTGTCGTTGCATTGAAGCTACTATGAGAAATTTTCTTTTCCGAAAGCAACTTTTCTGAGACAAAATTAACTTTCAGTGACTATGGAGAAACAATATCTGATTTATTTAAATATCAACCACGCTCAGACTAGTAACTCCAATTTTTAATGGGAATAATAGTCATCGTATCACAGCTTATAATTCATTCTTATCCCCCCCTCTCCCTCTCTCTCTGGAAATTTCATGTGTTACTTTAGTTGATTTCACATTTTTTGAACGAGACTAGACCATTTCAACTTGGTTTGGTAATCCAAATTTGCTACGTTTTACGCTCACAAAACGATCTGCCTGTCATATTATTATTATTTTCCAGTCTAAATAGAATCCAGTTACCAGAAAATATTTTTCTTTCTTAAACTCAAAACTAGAATAACATATAATAGATAAGATAATAGAACTAGAGATCTATTTAAGTTCACATTTTCAAAAACGAAGTACATTATTTTCCTCCTCTTTCAGGCTAAACATTCTTGCCGTAGAAGATGAGCTGTAATTCAATATTTCGACTAATAAAAACATATATTGAAAAAGTTTTTATTACATGAATTTCTCCTTTATACTTTTGGCAAGTGAAAGCATTGGTTTAGCGTTCCTATAAGAAATGCACATAAATAATTATTTCGTTTTTATTATATTTTATTTCCAATATTGGAAAAAAGTTTTTAAACTTTCAAATACACGGAAGCGTATTCTTTGCAGCTGACTTGATTTCATATTGCCTATTCGGACAAGAAAAACTTTTGCTACACTATTCAAAAAAGTTTACAAGCGTCCATAGTACGGATCAATAATATCAAAGTCTTTGACAAAGTACAGAACAGGTCCGCGTAGGTAACATGAACTTGGACGTGGTGCACATACGAAAGTTGTTACAAAGTTTTACTACAAAAGAACTCTATGGCGTATGAATAGAAAAAAAAATATGTTTAAATCCATCATGGCAAAGACAATTGGTAGGTGGTGTTAATGTCTCACTTCGGAATAAATCGTCAATAAATGGCTATGATAAAAATAATATTAGTGCCTTGTCTTTTTGATTACTAGAGCCAATCTTCAGAAAGATTTCGTAAATACACCGGGTGTCCCATTGTCCATTATTGGTATCTAATAATGTAAGATAGCAAAGAATTTTTAATCGAAAAATTGTATATAATCATGAGCTCTATAATTTGAAAGAATTTTAATTTATACAGAGTGTTCCACAACGACGAACCAACACTAACTTGAAGAGCTGATTGAAATAACATTAATAATACTACTACTAATAATAATAATAATAATAAAAATAATAATAATAATAAACTTTATTGTCCAACAGACAGAATCCATTTACAGGACAAAACAATAATTAAAGTCTAGTACATTGCAAACAAAAAAAAAATATATCAGCATATATCCAATTAACTTGCATTGGTCGATTTTCAACTGTTTGAAATATGGCAATTTTTCTTTAAAAATTGTGCAACATTTGAAAAGTTGCTATGAAATAACGATTGATGATGAAATACCTATTATGGGCGGAATTAGTTGGGATATCTCCTCAGTACGTGAAATTAATGTTTATTTTGACATATCTATGGATGCTCTTTAGTTCTTTAGAATTACATACCATTAGATAAAGTGAAAAATTCTATAAGAATTAATAGAACACTCTGTATATTTGTATGTCGTTGAAAAATACTTAAAATTTACTAAGTAAAAATATATACTTTCTAGTGCATGTGGGCGATATTGCAAAAATTATAGGATATTATTCCTGAACAAAACCGATAACGATTTAAAAATATGAGTTGCCTTGACTTAAATACACATAGCATAACTAAAATTAATCGAAAAGAGTTACTTTCCTTTTAAAAATAAGTAATTTTTATTAAAATTTCACGAAATGAAAAATTTGGAAGTTAATGAATTAACTATAGTTAAACTATCGCAGTCGCTCTGTCAAAAAATTGTTTATCGTCATACAAGTATTTAAATGTACGTTATTGAAAACTTCTATAACCTTCGCAATATCTTGAAGAAAAAAAGAAGCTACTATTTTCAAGCATCACAGTAATTATAAAGAATCGCATAACAACCTTAAACAGAATTAGTTTTATAGTATGTTTCTATTTTTTAGTATTTGAAATATATAAAATATGGAATACATTTACGGTAAAACAAAAATGGTGGATTCTTAGTGGCAAAAAAATGCTATTTATAAGATCATTACTTATAAAAGAGGCTTCATCACAAAATAAAACCTGAGACACAACATTGTGGTTGTGATTTATTTTGGGCAACATCGAATTACAGAAGGCAACCCTATTTATGAAAACTTTCCTCTGAATATCTTGATGTACTACAGATAGAATTTACATTTCTCTACAGTTCCCTTAATTAAAGTTTTTGCTCACATCAAGGACACATTTTACGAATAAAAGAAAAAAAACGAAAACTGTGTCCTGTCAAAGTAAAGAATACTATAATCTATTTGTTCAAGCAAGACAAGCTGTCATGACATTTCGAATTACAAAGATTTCCAATAGCTTTACATTTACATTTGTTGGTCATGCATTTAGCTTTACAGCTGCAACATTTATAACCTTGACCTCCTAAAAGTGACTGTTCATTTGCATGGTATCGTAAACCTCTCTTTTCCGGTGATACACTTTCCAGATCTTCAAGTTTCTCACGGCACACAGAAAATTGATTCCTGGAAAACATTTCCTTTATAGTTCCCGTCTTGTTAGCTAATTTATAAAAATTGTCGCCGGTTTTCTCGATAACTGACATGAGAATGTTTCTGAAACTGCCCCTCCCTCGATCAATGTCTGGAACTTTCACTCTGACTGTATCTCCAACGAAACATGGAGTGAATTTAAAATTAGATAAGGTTTTCATCTTCTTTTCTTGATTTTCTAAATTTATTTTTGCGTGTAACTGTTTGAAAGCATATTTTATTGGCACAAGCAAAGTTCACACCTCATACTGGCTGATGTACATGGCTCACCACATTCTGAACATTTGGTCTGATTTTCTAAAGTTTCTATATTATTGGCGTTTTCTCTATAATTATTGCCAATATTTTCTTCTCTATTGCCACCTTCAGTAATACCTTTGTGCAGGTTGTCACTTCCAGTAATATCTTCTTCTTGCGGGATATCTATTTCTGGTCTTCGTTTTGTTCTTGTTGAGGCTGTTCACCCGCACCAAATTCCCTGACGACTCTCGCAAGCTCTTCTTCGGTTTGTAGATTTTCAATAGTATCTTTTGGAAAAGCTGATGTCGACAGGACGATTTTAATATCGTTTCACTACTCTCAACAAGTTGATGCTTTCCTAAACAACTCTGTCATTGTTCTATCAAGTAACAATGGTACCAATTTGTATTTTTCACATTACATGTATATGCTCCTAAACTGTCACAGAGAGTCTTGAATTTTCATACTTTCAATAACAATTTGTTTAATCACAACGGTTCATTAATTTCAAAGCCATCATTTGTTCAAAACTTTATCACCAAAAGTATTTTGTTATACACAATTCATGAGAAAAATTATTATTCTGTTTTTTATCATAGCCGATATTTTGATCATTAAATATGTTTCTTAGTTTGTTCAAAGTTCCACTTTGTTTTGCAAACCAACTACTAGTCCAAATCACCTAAAATGGAAAGGAAAACTTTAAAAAAAGTAGAATAGAAAACATATGAACGATCGTCGCAGCCATCATTCAGCAGTTTTGTTTTGCAGCATGCTTCAATGTAGATAGCCGGTTTATCTATATAATAAGATCACTTATAATTATCGGAAGGATATCCACAACATTAATATCCGACAAAGAAATATTATGGGATTGGTCCAAAATCGGACTGGCGCTTTTGAGCGTTGTTACTCTTACCGCATCGTCAAATTTTGGAATTCTTTACCTGAGTCGTTCGGAGGCATCAGTTGTAGCGCTTTTAAAAAGAAATACATAGAGTATTTGCATGGGCCACGGTGAATGTCCCGCAATTTTCTTGATTTGCAGTGTTGTTGCTCGTGTTTCAGACTTTTTCAAGCTTCTTATTTCTTTAATTGATAATTGTTTTTTGTTTTCTATTTCTTATGTTTGCTTTTATTTATTATTACTATTATTTTTATTATGTATCATTGAGGGGTATATGCAAAATAACAGACGATCAAATTTCCTGGTCAGTCTATGCCTTTTAATCTTCTCCATGTAATTTTTTTGTCTTTCTTTTTTCTATATGTGTACCTGTATTGTACCTGTACCTGTATATTATTTAAATTATTAATTAATGAAACAAGAATTGCTAATTTTCCTATTGAATGAAAGATACTTTTCATCTAGAATCTGAATAGATATCTTTTAATATGGAATAGACTTAACCCCCATAACATAACATCTGAAAGGCGAAAAGATACAGAACGAAGAGTATAGTTAGAGAAAACAATAATAAATTGTTTACGAGAAATAACGAAGCTCCTTTTATTTTACATTGTCAATTTGTGGTCTATACATATATTTAAATCAGAGTGTATATTCTATTACCATAATTACAAAGCTTTTACATATTTCCTTTTTTTTATAAATCATAAGTAAACGTTTATAAACCTATGTAGGTATATTAACTTCTTTAAACGTAATGGAATACAGGCAACAAAAGTGCAAAAAAAAGTATTTCGTTTAAGTGTAGGTATCTCAAAAAATTATTTTTTGTTAATATTGAAAGTTATTCATGATGATTAAGAATATATACGAAATTTATAAAGCATAAATATATTATACAGCGCGTCCAAAAAGTCTAGAAACTATCAAACAAAATTGAGATAATAATTTTTAGGAGAATTGCAAAAATAGAATAATTTTTACTAAGAATCACGTAGATGGTATCTGCTTGGCTATTTAATATCATTGGAAAATATATGTAACCAATTTCAATGGCAGCCTTTTACAGCTTTAAGTTTGTTCTTAATAATCTTTTTAATTCTCTGAATTACAGACCATCATCTAATGTAAGAAAATATCCGGAAAAAAATTATTTTTAAAAAGATAAAAGTTTAACTTGCGTATTTGCTAAGCATTTAAAAATTGTAAAAATTTCTTATGAAATTTAAAAAATTTGTTTTCTGATATTACAATAGACATTTTTTTTTTAAAGTAAACAGATCTACTGACAGATGTAAGTTTGCTTTTTTTTCAAATAGTTGGCAGAAAAGCAATTAGTTTTCTAAAGAAATATGTTTTATTTGTTACATTCTGTCGAATACCAATTGTGTAAATGATAAAAATTTGTTTGAAAATAGCTTCATTAAGTGAGAGAGAACATATTGAAATATTTATGACTGGTTTTGGAAGTAAGACTCGTTCACTGAGAAAAATTTGTTACTTATTTCATACAACACGCCCAGGCCATGTCCCAATCAGTATTTCAGTAAGTTTTGCAACAAATTTCAAGAAAAATTGCATGTTCTTTATTGCTGTCAAAATGAATGTCCCAGGATCACTCCAACTCGATATGCTACTGCTAGTAGAGAAAATGCCAAATCCTACTACACAGGAATTTTCTCCAGAATTTCATTTGTCGAAGAGTACAAGATATAATATTTTTGGGAAAACCAAGTAACATCCTTACAAAATCTATTTTGTCTATGAGTAACCAAATCATAGAGCCTGCGTTTTTTTAATAGTATAAGCCGTTATCACCATGCTTTGGGAACACTTCTGGTAATTTTGGAATTAAATAATTAGCAGAATTCTTCTCGCAACATGTTGATAATGGCTTGCCTAACTAAAGAATTTGGCATTACGAACATTTCCCATGTAATTTGAGGAAGCACTGAATGACAAATATACGTACGAATATAGATCATTCCTAAATAGATGTCAGATATAATGGTTTAAATATTATTTTTGTGGGGGATATCTAAAAAGTAAAGATTACTCTAGCAAACATGAGAACTAGGGAAGAGTTGTCAACAAAGTTTGAAGAAATACTCCTAAAAAAATATAAAAGGTTCAAAACAAATTTTTGTTATCCTTTAGAATATCGCCGAGTTCTTCAACGAAATATTTTCAATATCTCTTGTGAGAGTTTTGGTAAACTTCGACGATCAAAGTTTTCCCGCTTTTTAATACTAAATTCTACTTCTTTTCACACAGTTTCTTACGTAAATTTTGAAAATTAAAATGTCTATTGAAAACATGTAATAAGATTGTTATTGAAAAAAGCTTTGGGATGACATCATAACTTTTTGAAGGTGAGCAACAAGACAAGCAGATACTATCAACAAGAAACACACTAGCGTTCAAACTTTTATCCACATACCCAACTTATGCATTTACAATAATTATAAATTGTTTTTAAATTTATTCTTTTGAAATATCTTTGCTAGTATATTTCAAAATAAAATGTCAAAAAAGAATCTGTAGGCAGAATAGAGAAATTATAAAAATAAAAATGTTTAATAAATGTAGTAAGCAACCAATATCCATTAAAAAAGGATTATTCAAATTCTTTACTTAATTTGGCTATTTTGTACGAGCATAAGATTCTAGATATAAAACATGTAGATGTAGATATAATAAAACAAGTAAGCTTAAGTTGAGGCTGATTTGATTACTTCACTTCCAAAAGAAATATTTGCTATAGTATCATTTGACATTATTTCGCATCAAAGGTTTCAGATTTAGATTATATAGAGCGTATAACAGCTATTCTCAATATCAAGACCCCCCCAACAAGAACAATTTATAATAACAATAACTATATAACTTTCTCGTTCGTAGAATTCACGGCAGTAAAATCACAAAACAGCAAGAAGTAAATATTTTTATGTTTCGGAGAGCCCTGATAGAAGAACAGCGCCTTGTCTAGAGAGAGTTATCGTCAAGAAATAACTTTTCCCCCAAAAGTATATGAACCATAAATGCTCTACGACACAATAGACAGTCTCCATAACATTTTACGCACAATACGGTAAGCTCTCATTATGGATTTCCTAATTGAAGTGTCTACCTTACCCATCGTAATAGAACCTCCACCGTCAAAATTAATTTATTTCCTAGAATAAATTTGGAAACGCAGGTCAAATTAAAAGCTTTTCTCTGTTAATTAAAAGGTGTGGCCATAACAGCTATACATCATGTAATACGGTAAGCCTTGCACGCATACCGAAGAATTTTTTTTCATAATTTTCTTTTTCACATAAACAGAGAAAAACACCCATACAAATTTATAGCAGATATTTTATAAAATACGGTGACTTATTTTGTTATAATCTTATTCGCTCTACAATATACTTTGCTTTGAATTTATTTCTAAATTATACATACATAACATACAAGTAATTGCCATATATTTTAGTGTAATTTGCAATATTATTATCTCAATATATGTCTTTTATATCTATGATATTGATGACATACATGGTATAGGTTGAATATTTTTTAGAAGACTTATAACCTATAGTGTAGTATGCGCTCATATTTTTATTATTGTGCAAGAAAATTGCTTGTTCTGGTTTTCTCTGCCGTTCTTCCGTTAACTTATGTAACAATAGTACACAAACATCGGTCAACTCATTTTAGATAATTTTAATGCAAGGAAAATGATAAGAATATACAGCTTGTGTAATGCAATAATTGATATAGCAAGTCTAAAATACATGATTATGAAGCATCGACTGGCAATGTTACAATGCGCTGTATTATTTCATACATTTCCGTTTACTCTCATTTTGACACCGTTTGTCTTTGACATTAACGCTTTGATATTTCAAGTAGTTTGATTTCGTTTCACAATTTGTTATATACACCACCATACTCATTCTTTATATATTTTTCAGAAGTGTAGCTCGACAAGTGTTTACTCTCTGCACATATTTTCAAAATGGAAATTTCATGAACATTTCATTATTTTAGTAGAATCTGTTATGTAACTCTTCACCATTAAGTTGTCGAGATGTAGAGAAAGCAAGTTACAAGCTGGATCAATTATTTTACACCTAAACAGTAAAATCAACTTCTTATATTTTTAGGATCTAACTTCATTTCATGTAAAACATGTATATCTACATATAACAACTTCGATCGCAAAGGGCTCACATATACCTGGGTAAATCGGGAAAATCGATTTTTCAAAAAGGTGCTCATTCGAAAGTACTATCCTTCCAGTGTCTATCCTGAAAATTTCATAAGGAAATTCGCAAATATGACGAAGTTATAGCGTTTTGTAGCTGACCGGGTAAGCAACGAATAACGGTCGGGGCGCAGGTAGAGGCGAAACAAAAATCAAAATCGGTACCAGAAATATCTCCGCAACTACTAGACCGATCGAGATTAAGTTTTGCACAGTTATGCTTCACACAATAATCTAGTACTTATCGAGCCGTTTTTTCGATGTTTGGCATAGTTTTTTTTTTGTCATAATTACTCAACAATTTTAAGGCGAAAAACCGCCAATTTTATTCAAATGATTGCCATGACCCGAAAAAATTGAATTCGCAAATTCCGGCTCGATAAGTACTAGTTCTGTCTATCTACTTTAAGAAAATTATTTTTGTTTTTTTTTTCAAATAAGAAATGGCAGAGGCACGTCTGGTACCGCGAACGCTGTCGACAAAAACCCAACTCAGGAAAACGACTGTAATTCTTTTACCGTTCGAAATTTTCGAACCCGATTTCCACACAATTTATAATAAATGCCATACTTCAAAATGTATATTATGGTTTTTAAAAAATATGCAGTTTCATACACGAAAAAAAATCTTAAACGTGACCCTGCTTTTAGGTGCTCAGGTATATGTGAGTCCTTGTTTGATGTAAATAAATTGTATTTATTGTTTGTTTTGTACCCACGTTATTTCTCAATAAAGTTCTATTATCATTTGTATTTTGGCATATGTTATTAAAAGACTATTGAGTTTTTATTACATTTTTAATGAATGATAAAGTTGTTTATCTAATTATAAATAACATAAAATTAGATCGATTAATTTAACCGGAAACGTAGATTGTCATCATTATAATTTCCATGTTCATTTTATAGTTTACAGTACTTACTATGATGGCGAAGTATTGATTTGAATCATACAAAATTAAAAAAATTAGGTGTGGCCACCACACGACTTTCTTATAGGTATGAGCGTTTCAAACTATACAATTTTAAGAATTTTTTTACACAAAAATTATTCAAAATCCTATTCTAAGTACTTCTATTCTCTTAATTAATCGCTATAGAATACATATTTTCCAAGATATTCGAAAAAAAGTGCTACTCCCTAAGAGTAAAAGTGTTACTTCCGGTCCGAATTTTGAAATTTTATTTATACAAAAAATATTGCAAATCTAGAACTAAATACTTTTGTACTCTTGATAAATATATATAGAATGCATAACTTACGACATATTTGCAAAGAATCGCTATTCGATAAGAGTAAAAGTGATACTTCCGGTCTGAATTTTGAAATTTTTTTTATACAAAAGGTATTGAAAATTATATTCTAAATACTTTTATACCCGTAACGTACCTGTGTAAAAGGCATGATTTGCAAAAATTCCGCAAAAAACTGATTTTCGATAGGCGTAAAAGACCTACTTCCAGTAGGAATTTCGAAAAACTTTTTAAATAAAATTGTTCTCAATTTTAATTCTAAGTACATATGAATTCTTAATAAATTTGTTTAAACTTAGTAGTTGACGAAATATTGGCAAAATTTCAATTTTTCACTGAAGAAAACTGCTACTTCCGGTCTACCGATTTTACTGAAAACCTAATCTATTATCGGGCTCAACCTACTTCGACTCCGGATTTATTTGATAACTCGTTAGTTACATGTACATTCTTTAAGAATATTGTGTTGATCATTTAACATTTTACCATTTACTTCAACTGTTAATGTATAAAATGTGTTTTTAAATTGATCCTTATAAAAGTCAGTTTTATCATCAGTCATTTTCAAATTATCATTAAATCAATTAATTATTATATAATATTTCCTTATTTTTTTAATGTATTTTCACGTTCCTTTGCTCAAGTTTAGGTAACTTCGAGCTTATGATGTGAAGTAATTGGAAATTTACCGAGTAAGATAAAAATTGTGATGCTCATAAATACGACATTTGAATAAAAAATTGTACAAAAATAAAATTAAATAAATATAACTCAAAAAAGGTAAATCCCCTGGATGTCAATTTTTGCAATTTATTCTGTCGACTTGCAAAGTCTTGGAAAAATGTCATAGAGTCAATTAAGTTATATCTACACATTTGTAATTTTTAAATACTTTAAGTAGCATCAATAATTTACTGATATCTCTCCATGATACTTCATATTTGCTTTAATTAACATATATTTTATATATATTTACGATTAGTTTATATTAACTGACTAGCCCATTTACACTGAGCCAATATATTTCTATATATTAAAACAAAATAAAAAAAATCATTTAAACTACGACAGAATTAAATACGTAGTGCACCTGTATTTGAAAGTGTAATGCTTTCATGGTATATTGTGGATTTTATATCAAAAAAACGAAATTCGTTGTTTAGTTGGAGTGTATCAGAATAGCTTTGGAAACATTTTTAATAAACCAATTGAGGTTTATTGGTATTAGTAGTGCTCGTAACTGCTACAAAAATCAATCTTTCCTTTCCCTTCTCTGCATGTCATGAGAGTTATTCATATTGTATGGCCTGAAATTTTGTGACCATTGCAAATTCATGTGTTAATATAGTAAATATAGTATTTCAATTTAATTTGTCGGGACAACAATATATAGGTCGATAAATACTAAATCTGCAATGTTAATATCTTAATTATCGTTGACTGTATCAAATCGTTTAAATAAATTAGCAACAGTAGTATTATGTTTTAATATTTACCAAAGAGCTTGTCTGGGAATTTTCAAAATTTATTTTACTATGATATATAATTATTTAAGATATAAAAGCTTTAAATATACTTAATATTATTTTGCTTGAGTCTAATATAAGAATTATTCAAATAATTTTTTCCTTATGATTCTTATCATAACTGGACTTCCTGTTGCCCTGTCTTCTGTCTGAGTAATGTAAATCTTGTTGTCCAATAATATTCGGTTTCTCAATATATTTAGTTCTTAATTTTTTTTTAAGTTTCTATATTATTTTGAGTTGCTTTCTGTGTTAAAGTTTTAAATTTTATATAGTATATTATCAAAACTTTTCTTACACATCTTTCAAAAATATCTGTAACAAAATTGTTTATTTTCGATTTGAAGCATAAGACTTGAATACGTGTAATAATTTAATTAAATATGGAAATATTATCTGTGCTTTTATGAAATAATTAAAGACAACTTGCAGTCTTTCTAGTATTATATTACTATTAGTTTGAGTGTGAATTCAGTTATAGTTTTATATTACAAATTGCCGAATCTATCATAATCTTTAGAAACATCCATTTAAGAAAATTAAAATATAAAATGATCTGGAGAAAATGTTCGATAATCTGAATTTGTTAATTTCCAATTAATTTAAGCTAAGAATATAATTTATTTACTAATTTAAATTATGTAATAGGATCAATTAAAATGGTGCTAACTTAATTTGTATAACTTTATATACATTACGAAATTTGAACCCATTTCCAGGCATGATCACCACTTGGGGATTACCTAAATTTTAAACGGCAATTTGTTGTCTTCCTATGTATAGGACAACTTGTGTTTGCTCATGGATTTCAATAGCGAGAAGTAGGTTTGTATGTTTAAAATCTAGAATATTTAATTTACGGTAAATAGATAAAGAATCGTTCCTTTTACTTTCTTATACGTAGTATAAGGAAGTATTGTGATGATGAAAATTTTCGACCTCGAGATTTTTGCAGATGTCCACGTTTTGAGGTCCCCTGATACCAAAAAAGTGGTTTTTAAAAAAATGTCTCTGTGTGTGTGTGTGTGTGTGTCTGTCTGTCTGTGTGTCTGTCTGTGACCACGATAGCGGCCAAACCGCTGTAGATATCAATTCCAAATTTTGTATTTACGTGTATAATCACCCTCTTGAGATCTGATTAGTTTTTCAGTAAAATCGGTAGACCGGAAGTAGCAGTTTACTTCAGCGAAAAAATCGAATTTTGCGAATATTTAAGTTTAACCAAATTTATAAAGAATTCATATATACTTAAAATTAAAATTGAGAATAATTTTATTTAAAAAGTTTTTCGAAATTCCTACCGGAAGTAGGTCTTTTACTCTTATCGAAAATCAGTTTTTTGCGAATATTTCGCAAGTCATGCTTTTTAGACAAGTACGTTACGGGTATAAAAGTATTTAAAACATAATTTTCAATATCTTTTGTATAAAAAAAATTTCAAAATTCAGACCGGAAGTACCACTTTTACTCTTATCGAATAGCGATTTTTTGCAAATATGTCGTAAGTTATGCATTCTATATACATTTATCAAGAGTACAAAAGTATTTAAAACTGGATTTGCAATATTTTTTGTATATATGAAACTTCAAAATTCGGACCGGAAGTAGCACTTTTACTATTAGCGAGGAGCGCTTTTTTGATAATATCTTGCAAAGTATGCATTCTATAGCGATTTATTAAGCGAATGAAAGTACTACTTAGAATAGGATTTTGAATAAGTTTTGTATAAAAAGATTCTTAAAATTGTATAGTTTGAAACGCTCATACGTATAAGAAAGTCGTGTGGTGGCCACACCTCATTTTTTACTTTCTTATACGTAATATAAGTATTGCGATGACGAAAATTTTCGACCTCGAGATTTTTGCAGATGCCCACGTTTTGAAGTCCCCTGATACCGAAAAAGTGCTTTTTAAAAAATGTCTCTCTCTCTCTCTCTCTCCCTCTCTCTCTCTCACTCTCTCTCTCTCTCTCTCTCTCTCTCTCTCTCTCTCTCTCTCTCTCTCTGTGTGTGTGTGTGTGTGTGTGTGTGTATGTGACCACGATAGCGGTCAAACCGCTATAGATCTCAATTCCAAATTATGTATTTACGTGTAAAATCTCCCTCCTGAGATCTGATTAGTTTTTCATTAAAATCAGTAGACTGCAAGTAGCAGTTTACTTCAGTATAAAAATTGAATTTTGCCAATATTTCGTCAATTACTAAGTTTAAACTAATTTATGAAGAATTCAAATGTACTCAAAATTAAATTTGAGAAGAATTTTAGCAAAAAAAATTCGAAATTCCTGCCGGAAATAGGCCCTTTTACTCTTATCGAAAATCAGTTTTTGGCGAATGTTTCGCAAGTTATGATTTTAAGACAGTATTTAGAACTTAATTTTCAATACTTTTTGTATAAAAATATTTCAAAATTCGGACCTGAAGTAACACTTTTATTCTTATCGAATAACCATTTTTTTGCAAATATGTCGCAAATGATGAATTTTATATATATTTGTCAAGAGTACAAACGTATTCAAAGCTGAATTTGCAATTTTTTTGGCATACATGAAATTTTAAAATACGGACCGGAAGTATCACTTTTACTCTTAGCGAGTAGCACTTTTTTTCGAATATCTTGCAAAGTATGCATTCTATAGAAATTTATTAAGAGAATAGACGTACTTAGAATAGGATTTTGAATAATTTCTGATAAAAAAAATCTGAAAATTCTATAATTTGAAACGCTAATACGTATAAGAAAGTAGTGTGGTGGCCACACCTCATTTTTTATCTTACTTAAAAATCTAACCGAATTCAATGGGCCACTTTCATGTATTTATGAATGTATGTATAATTTGGAGAAAACAACACATATAGAGGTGAGTCATCTTCCTAGGGCATATTGTGACTTTATGAGAAAAGGTATTTCGAAAGGGTTTTAATCCTATGATAGGCACTTATTACTCATACCATTTCCAAATTTATTTTGTATTATACATAGTGTTCAATAACTTGGTGGCTTTAACATAGCTACAGCTATTTAAATGAAACATCCTGTATATTATCACATTTTTGAAATCCCCGTATAGGCATTTAATTTAAAGTTTTCGAAATATTACCATTTCCCTGAAAAATTCAATGTTTCTATAAAAATATATTTTTCCAAAACGACGTATCCAATGGACACAATTTTTGGTAGTGATGTTCTTAATAAAAGTTCCTAGTAAAATAATGTTTTATTATTTGCAACTACCAATTGCATGTGCCCAAAATTAGATTAAGTTTACATTACACGTTTTTGTCTAAAAGCCAATTCTTTCAAGTAAAACATCATGTATATGGGTTCATTTTTTAGTTGTTTATTGTACCATATTTTAGATATTTTATGAAATATATTGGTGGTATAGAGCGTATTGTAAATAAAATACAACGTATTTCAAAAATAGCTTCTTCTAGTTGTCCATAAATTTCGCCCATAAATCATAAATGATCTTTCGTATTTTTAAAATGCGGATATAGATTAAATAGTATAAAGGTTATCCACCTGTTACTGTCAAAATTTATCATCGAGCGAATCTATTATTTAGAATTATTTATTTTTATATATTATTTAGAATCTGATGAACAACCGATACTTTGTATGCAAGGGACGACGCGTCGCGACGCCTCAAAATTATATGAATGGTGCTAGAAGATACGTTTGTTTAAAGTGATAAACGACGAACTAATTTATGCAGGTTTTCTCCAACAAGGTCAACAATATTTTTCTGTGTACCTGGTCTACCAGAAGTTTTGCCTTTTAACACAGATCCTATAGCTCGAAACTTCTCCCCGACTAGGCGAATGTGATGATGTGAAGCGATATTATCCACAACTCTATTAGAAAACTGCAAGTGAAATTGTCGCTTACATTCCGAGTAGGAATATTGTTATCCTCTCCCCATTAAGAAATTGTGCACTTCGGAAATATGCTCCAGCAATAAAAATATTTTCTTGCACTCTTTAGTAGTATTATTAAGTAAAAAGCTTATTTGCAGTTACAAAATAACAAATTGTCGAAATGATATTAGACAAAAACCTCTCATGTAATTTTAAACCAGTTTTCTGCACACAAAATTGGTAATTGAAAAAAAAGAAAATAAGCTTGCATTAAGAGCTCTTATTATGAATAATACTATCAAAAATTGTGTTCATCTATGATGCCGTCTTCGAGTATAATTTTATGGAAACTTTTCGAAAACTTTAATTTGTATGCCTAAGCTATCTGATAATTTTTTCACTAAGAATTGTAAGGTGAATAAAAAATGTAATAATATACAAATATTCCATTTAAAAATTATAAGTATGGTCAGCCACCAAGTTATGAAGCACATTGTATAATACAAAATAAATTTAAAAGGTGGCTATCAGGAAGAAAACAGCGTCGAAATATATTTTCTCGTGATGTCACAATCTGCCTTTCCCAGCGAGGTGACCCACTTGTATATAATGGAAGATACTTCTATGGTGTTATCCTTTTATCAACTACTATAACAATAATAAATCACCGTACTTTTAAATTACATTAACTCTAACCTTATTTATGGACATGTTTAGCTATGTATATTTACAAAATTTGTAAACAAATTGAAATTATAAATTTCTATCGGATATTTACAATGACGGTTTTAGTCATTCATTTATAGTTCGGTCCTTGATATGTACAAATTCCCCAGAGTTTTTACTGCCACCATCAACCACCAAAACCCGGATTATCAACCGGTTTATGTATACGTTGCTATCACGTCTCATAAACGGCGATCATTTGTAATAAAACGAGTCCACCATTTGTCATTTGTCCGGATAACGATGTCGGGCGTCGTTCTGTTATTTTTTTCGCTTTCGTTTGTTGTTTTTTTTTTCTTTTAATAGCACAATGTATACGCGATTAATCACACGTTTTATTCATTTGGTCTTTTATGTCACAGAAATCGCACGATGCTGCTACGTAGGCGATCGCAACAGAAGGATCAAGAGGAGATTCAGCAGGACGAGCAACTTCGACTGAAGCGACGTTTTGCTGCCACCATGATGCATTGCAGCTGGGTGTTCTCCTGAAACAATTACAACTAGTAGAATCTGAACAAAAATAACTCAAAATATGTACAAATAGGTACTACACAAAATTTTGTACTAACTGGAATTTTGAAAGTGGTTAAAACAATAAAATGTATGGTGTGTAGTTTTGTTTTATTATATAAGTACAAAAAACAATATTTTTACAAAATATATGTCATTTATACAAAATGCAATCTGTTTTTAAAGTTTATACAACTAGTTTCTTAATTTTAAATATAATTAGAATGTTCTAAATATTTTTTACATGACATAAAATTATTGGTGATCGAAATTTTCTGGGTGAGTTATCTTGCCCAATATGTAGACTGTCCTATACTTTATACCGGGTGTCAACGAGATCATGTATCAGCACGCCATTTATTTATTAGTTAAAATAAAACTTTGAAATTCGGACCGTATATATGAGTGATTGGGGGGCTTCTTCAGGTACACTCAGTTTTTCTATAGCACTTCCGGTCAAACCGGAAGTGACGTTAATTTTGAATTTTTAAATACAACATTTATTATTTCTGTTCATATTCTGTTTCTTCTGAAAATTTGCCATCTAGTGCAGGTCAACTTTTGACATTTCTGTCAAAGATGGCGGTATCTGTTAAATTTATCCATTAAAGTGAAACTGCTTCGCAACGATTGTCGAAATGTAACAACCATCAAAGTTAGCTTTGAAAACAATTAAGAAACGTATTTTTCACATTTACACGCATTGGCGAAGGAAACATGTATTTCACGTTAAAATTACTAAAGAAAATAGAAAAAAAAAAAATTTTCATTTTCAAATGACAGGTACTCGTTTTTTTAAATAGTAACACCTATTTTTTTATTACAGTGCCATATTGGCATAATTTTTAGCTTTCAAGTGATATAAAATATGCTGTGGTTTAGTGGTAGACAGGTAGTACAAAACATAAAATGTTTTAAAAGTAGTCTAATTCCAAAGACTACTTTTAAAACATTTTATGTTTTGTACTACCTGTCTACCACTAAACCACAGCATATTTTATATCACTTGAAAGCTAAAAATTATGCCAATATGGCACTGTAATAAAAAATAGGTGTTACTATTTAAAAAAACGAGTACCTGTCATTTGAAAATGAAAATTTTTTTTTTTCTATTTTCTTTAGTAATTTCAACGTGAAATACATGTTTCCTTCGCCAATGCGTGTAAATGTGAAAAATACGTTTCTTAATTGTTTTCAAAGCTAACTTTGATGGTTGTTACATTTCGACAATCGTTGCGAAGCAGATTCACTTTAATGGATAAATTTAACAGATACCGCCATCTTTGACAGAAATGTCAAAAGTTATTCTGCACTAGATGGCAAATTTTCAGAAGAAACAGAATATGAACAGAAATAATAAATGTTGTATTTAAAAATTCAAAATTAACGTCACTTCCGGTTTGACCGGAAGTGCTATAGAAAAACTGAGTGTACCTGAAGAAGCCCACCAATCACTCATATATACGGTCCGAATTTCAAAGTTTTATTTTAACTAATAAATAAATGGCGTGCTGATACATGATCTCGTTGACACCCGGTATATGTAATTAGAAATTGTTAGTAAGTATTAGTAGGTAGTAGACGTATATTATTATAAAAATATGTATTTCCGCTTTTAACTGTCCCTAACAGTTTCAGCTACGAACACCAGCATATCTACCATTTTAGAAGACGACTTTTATTCTATTAAAAAAAAACCTAGAAATTGTTGTACGTATAAGTCACGCATTTTCTCAGATATATTAAAGTAATAATCAGTACGTAGTAATAAACTAAAATTAAAAAACACTAAAACAGTGTTTTTCAAATAAACTTACTCTAACCCTTATGATACAGTAAAATTTTACAACTTTTATTTCCTATTCGGAGTACCCGGGTACTAGAGGTGGGGTGTTGGAAAAGAGTTGTTTTCAAGCGCAACAGCTGATCAGTGATCAGTTGAGTTATTTACGAGAGAATTAGTGCGTATGTTCTTCATCAAAAATGGAATTGAATCCCAACGAACCACTGACTGGACCGAGTGGCTTTGACAATTCAGCGTTGCTCGATCACTTTTGTGTACAACTTATAATTTTGTTGCCTGTGCATGATTCTTAAAACTTTTAATTTTTTATTCTCAGTTGCTGCCTCGGTCTTATTACTATAGTCTTACCAGCAAGAATAGCAGGTATTTGAGTGCAACATCGCTACACCATAGCAAAATAATTTGCTGACACTTATTTTATCAGAAAACTTTGATGCATAAAACAAAATATCAAATTAAAAAAATCTGTAATAAACTTTAGAAAAGAAAAATATCATACAACGCTCTGCATAAAGCTCAGACCAGTCATGAGGTGATGTTTCTGATTTAGAAAGCATCGATGATTTTACTTGTAATAATGTAATTTTGGAAAGAAATGGGTATAAATGATCAACATTGAAACCTCCAAAAAGCAAAGCTCAAAGCTACATAGTCGTAAAAATACGAGACACGCAAAGATCGGCAAAGTATGTAAAAAAAGAGAATCGGAGGCATGGACAATTTTGTTTCACACTAATATGACTGAAAGCATTGTAATGTACACGAACCAGGAAATTGAAAGACAGAAACTAAGTTATTTACCGATATGAGTGAAATTTTTAACACTTATTGACAACCTTTATATAGCAGGTGCACGAAGATATGCACATTTTGCAATACGGGAAATGTTTTCGAATGAAGAACCTAAAATTTATAAGTGCATAATGAGCGAAACAAGGTTTAATGTACTATTGTGTTGTTTATGATTTGACGATAAAAATGTAAGAAATCATCCGGATAAATTTGCACCGATAAGGTAGTGAAAATCATTTATAGAACATTATACAGAAAACTATACACCACATGCATACTTTGCGACAGTTGAACAGTCATTGGGTTTTGGTGGTAATTGTCCTTTTTGAGTTGTATAGCATCCAAACCTGATAAATATGGCATAAAATAAGTACTATGTGTGACTCCAGAACATATTATATGAGCATTGCTCTATCTTAGATTGGCAAAGAAGATAGGACCAATAACGAACCTCTGTCGAGTCAAGTAGTAAAAAAGTTAGCAGAACCAATGGCACAAACAGGAACCTTATTATGAACAATTATTTTACATCTATACCTCTTAGCTGGTGATATGTTAAAGAATCATAAATTGACAATAGTAGGAACTATTCGCCATAATAAAAACGAGATACCACCATCTTTTCTACCAGATAGAAGAAAAGAAATTCTTTCATCACAATTTGCTCTTGCTGAAAAGAAAACTTTAGTATCCTTCACAGCACTGTATATTCAACATCAAGTAAAAATCGGGAAATTTTTTTTTATAATTCCAAGAAGGGGACAGGTGACACCTTTGATCAAATGGTGCATTATTACACAATTGCGTAAAAAAAAGTTAAGATTCTTTTTTGGAATTCTTGATCAGGCTGGAATTAATGCTTACGTATTTTATATCTCATCGACTAAACCTGACAAACGAAACCGAAAACAATTTTTAAATGAAGTGTAATGTACAATGAGCACGTAAATTTATACAGAGTGGATTGGATCATCTACCAAATGTGGTTAAAAAGGATATAGAGAAAATACTGGATATAAACACACCAGATGAAGATGAATTACCATTCAAAGAGATGAATCCGGAAGATGTGTCCTAGTATTATGGATTGCAAATCCAAAATATGTTGTGTTAATCTTCGAATAATAATAATTGTAATTATAATATACTGCCACGAATAAAACATCAAAAGGCCCGTGGCAATAATAATATGGCAATGGGTAAATTTAAATTACAAATACAAGAAATTGGCAACTAATGATTCCAAATGAGTCGCAAACTCAATACCCACCTAACTGCTATTCTTGTCATTTAGGCTGCCGCTTTACTCAGTGAAGATGGTATGGGTCGAAACGACGTGAAGCTAGTTTTAATAGGTCGTAGATGGCAAGAAAATCAGGTGGCAATAGGTAAAAGCAACTCTACAATAAAACAAACCAAATTCAAACCACAAGTTCTAAATTTAATTCCCAACAAAAGGATATAGAATATTTATATATATAATAAGAAAAGTCGAATATGAAATGATTGAATATTAATAAAGTGAAATCTAAAGAGAAAAATAAAACAAAACTGCTCTTGATGATACAGCCTGTATATCAATCAATAACATAAGCAACAATCCAAGAGGATTAAAAAAAGAAAGAAAGAAGGATGCACCTATCACCCCACACTGTATATTAAAAAAAAAGATATTAAATATACTAAATTTGAAGTGCAATAAAAAAAGAGCACTCCTAAATTTAAAAAAACACAATCTGTGAAATATTTCTGTAGGTCAAGAAGAATTTGCAAATTGATCGTTTACAATAGGTTATGTCGTAGGTCAAGCGACACTAAAATCATTAAAAATATTAACATAGTACATATAATCAAAGCTACGGTAAGCTATTCTTATATATCTCTTATACAAAATTACTAAACGTATGACAAGTTCAAAGATTAATTAAGTTCATCCTGTGTAATGGGATCATATGTAAGAAAAACTATAGGTATATCTCGAAGTTATTGAAACTAATTAAATACACCCTCATGATGGGCTATTACTATATATAATTACAAAATTAAATAAAGTTTATACAAGTGTCTTCAATCAAATGGATCAACAGGCCTTACTCCTTTAATTACTAATTATTATTAAAAAATTAACCAATTTAGCCAAGGTAATCAGTTATCTGAAGTCTTCGTTAGCTGGTGACAACAGCGATGAAAAGAATAGACAGAACTGATGGCCAAGATTTAATGATTTAGGTCTTGCAGCGGAACAAAATTTAGGCACCTCCTCCAGATAGGTTATTAGACATAATTTGTCTCACAATTTGAACGTCACAAGAGTTTTAACGTGACACAAGTTTTCCCTAAATAGAGAGAATAATTAGTTCTAAATGTCAAAAGAAATTCGAACCACACAAGAAACATTTAGGTTAAGAAAATGAGATATTAACATTTTCAACTTAATTGACAGATAAATACTTGACTGTATGTTCTTATATTCTTCCACAGTGCAACAATTGATCGTCAATACCAAGCATTCGAAAATTACGTGTAGATTAACCAAACTTATTCCGGCAATGGCCGATACAGGAATACTAAATACAAAATTTAGATTAAATATGTTATATGTTCAGTTTTTATTTTACATTAATACCTAGTACTTTAACACTTCCCCTACTCTTACTATTCAATATTAGTTACGTGGATAATTAAACTTTTATTGTTATTATAGATACATATACAATGTTTTATTCCACATTAGATGTGCTTTATCATAGCTCAACTTTCAACTATTCATTTCTGCAGTACGAGATTTGGTGAAAGGAAGGAATACGAACTTTAATTAGTAAACTTGTCTCGGAATACCGAATTCAATCAGTGAAGGTATTTTCATTCTTATTGCAATCACGTTTAATTAATTAGGAGTAAATTTGTTGTCAGCTTGTAATTTAGAATGCAAATACATTTTACGCAAAGTAAAATTTATTCCATTAAATTACAAACTGCGACAGATTGCACATATCTCGTAAATTATGCATTCTATATAGATTTATCAAGAGCACAAAATTATTTAGAGCTGGATTTTGAATACTTTTTGTATAAAAGAAATTTGGAAATTCGGACCGGAAGTAAGATCTTTACTCCTATCGAGTAGCACTTTTTTGCAACCATCTCACAAAGTATGCATTCTATAGTGATGTATTAAAAGAATAGTAGTACTTAGAATTTTCAATAATTTAAGTATATAAGAATTCTCTAAATCGGGCATTAAGTAACACACTTATTTTTTAAAGAAGATAAAGTATTTAAAACTTAAACTTCTGTTAATTTGAAACGCACATACGTAAAAGAAAATCGTGTCGTGGCCACATTTCATTTTTTAAGCTCTTAAAGATAAAAACAATACCGAAGTAAAAGGAAAGCGCTAAGAAATTTCATAATTTCTGAAAAATTACCAAAGTTAAGACAGAATCTTGCTTTTTTAATATTAAAAACTCAATTACTGTTCTTACACCCGAAGATATGTAGCGTATTTTATTGCTACAATTTCTGTACGCCTGTTGTTTGCTCTAACATTATAATTTACATTTTTATACATATACCTATATTTTCTTAATTATTGCCATGACTTTTGTTCTACTTTACTTAAATAAATTTCGACAATTTCGATTCAACCTTGTAAGGTCATTTTTATATGATAATTCTTATGGGTCAATTTTATTTTGAATTACAGATTACTAACTGTCCAAAATTTAACAGACTAAACACTTAAAATTCTCTAGAACTGAAACTAAACTCTTCTTGCTCCCTTTTTTCTGGATAAAATGTCTCATTTACCAACCAATAACAATCGGCATTACGATAAAGCTTATAATCTTAAGCCCTAGAATTGAATATTTTAATATTCAATTTCTAACTATGCTTTAAATAACAATAGTAAATTAGCTTTAGTACTTTCATGAGTTTTAAATATCTTTTGTAATCAACTTCAATTATATTAAATTCCTTTTAATTAAGTTTTTTAATAAAGAAACCTTTAAACAAAATTTGTGAAACTAAATAATAATTTTGATGTTACTCTGATAGAGCACAGTCTATACTTTAATCGTTTTGGCAACCAACAAGGCCAAAGTGGAAATTATACATGACGAGTAAATCTACCCATCACATTATACATCAAATACCAAAGTCTTCTTTATTCGAAATTTGATACATAACATACCACCAATAGATTTTCTTTGATTATATACGGTGAGTCATTAGTAGCCGCTTCTTCGGTTGCTCTTTTGTGTTTTACATAATAGAAAAAACAATTAGTGAAAGATTCATGGTTGCTTGTGGCTCATATTCTAAAAATACTTTAAGCTCTGACGCACATTCGGTTTCACCGGAAATGCATGGAACTTAATTTTTTTAAGGTACTCCCTCTATATACTTTCGGATTTTCTAGTCCTGTTTTAAATTGTCTATTCAACTGCTTTTTCTTTTTCAAAATTGAGCCAATAGTTTTTGAGTTATTAATTTTTATTGGAAATATTTGACCAAAACACATGTTCAGAGAAAAATCATTTTCACATTGTTTTTAAAAGTAAAAACATTAACTTTATTGGTGTTTGTAGCCAAGAAAATTATACATCATTTGGTATAAGTTGCACTGGACAATACCTCAAAAAACTTGTTTTTTCAAAGCCTACTTCCCGAAATTTTCACATACTAAAAACTTACTTTCTTTTAAATGGAACACCCGGTATTTTATTGTGGCATTTTGTTCCCTTTTTTATTCTCTTTCATTTTTGTTAACAGTGTCCTATACGCATCTTTTGTAATTTCTGAGATAATCTCTATAGAAGCAATTAGCGGTCAAATAATAACTACGAGCCCTGTTCTATGCACCTAAATATTCGGCCAATAAAGGCTGGAATGCAGGCGACTGCCTGAGTCAACTGTTAAAGAAAGTCGGTAAACATTTATGTCAAATTTATAAAAGCATCGCTATTAACTATCATCAAAATGAATTATTCTATTGAAGAGTTAATAGATATGATTGACATTTTGAGTAAATCTGAAAGAAAGTATTTGCTAACATCCAGCGTTTATGTACAGGGATCCGAAGCCAAAAACCTTTAAAAATATAAAGGAACGGTTCGAGTGACCAGAAAGTATTGAATAGGAAGAAAAGAGCAAACAAAGTCAGTAACTGGTGAGAATAATAAGTTTATGGTACTTGCGAACACCCCCATACTAGTACTACGAAAATTAGTCGATAGTTAGATGTAAGTCAAATTTGAGAATTCAAAATAATTAGAAAATATGTAATTCATCCGTAGCATATCCATACAAAGGGTTAGATAAAAAAAAATTGGGAATCGCTTACATTTTGTCAATGCGCAGCAGATAAATTAGCCTGACATTCTCAATTTTTTGCTGTTTATCTACGAAGCCAACTTCTATTAATATATATAAAAACCGTCACTTTATCACACCTGCAAACTTTCAAAATCGTTGGTCATTAAATGTGTGTGGAGGAATAGTGGGTATTTACATAATTGGACCTTATTTCTTTGAAGAAAATGTTAATGGAAAAGAGTATCTTCGTTTTCTACCGGCGGATCTGCAAAACTTTTTGAAGACATGAACATTAAAATCCGAGAAGCGTTTACAAGAATATGTCGAAATGTTTTACGCAACATTAGTATTTCTTTGGAAAACAGAGTACTCACGTGCATTGCACAAAGTTGTGGATTATGTTGTACATATTCTTTAGTGAAATTTGTTTTTCTTACTTTTGATAATCGATACGTTGTTCAATAGTTTTAGGTTATTTAAATTGCGTTATTTTGTTGCTAAATTTTTTTCTATCAATGTCTTAGGACAAACAAAGTTTTTTGAGGTATTGTCGAGAGCAACTTATACCAAATGATGCAGAATGTTCTTGGCTACAAGCACCGCCAAAGTTAATGTGTTTACTTTTAAAAACAATGTGAAAATGATTTGTTTCTGAACAAGTGTTTTGCTCCAATATTTTTAAAAGAAAATTAATAACTCAAAATCTGTAGGCTCAATTTTGAAAAAGAAAAAACAGTTAAATAGACAATTTAAAACAGTACTAAAAAATCCAAAATTATATAGACGGAGTCATTTAAAAGAATTAAGTTCCATTCTTTCCCGGTGAAACACGAAGTGCGTCAGAGCTTTAAGTATTTTTAGAATATGCGCCACAAACAACCATGAATCTTCCACTAATTGTTTCTTCTATTATGTAAAACACAAAGAGCAATCGAAGAAAAGGCTGCTAATGACTCACCCTGTATAATAGAACAAACATATATTTATAATGCTCCTGTTTTTTTTTTTTTTAATTTCAAATATAGATGCAACAGTTACAGAAGGAATTGCAACAACAATAACCTCTACATGTATATTAACAATTATTTTAAAATTTATATTTGAGTACTCTCCCATACTAAAAGTTTTAATTAAAATGTAGATGTTTTAAGTCCGCGAACTAACTTTTTTAGTAATAACAGGAAGAGCACATAGAGAGCGAAATTTAGTTATATAAATTAAAACGGTTAAACTTCCTGTGAAAGTAATAAAATCCCTCGCAGATTGCTAAATACATTAACAGTTTCAAACATGGTAGCTCCCGCAGGGAGAATTGAAAAATTTGAATTCGTTAATGTGAGAGATCCTTTTGTCGGAGTAAAATGTTCCATAATACAATTTCTATGTTTAATAGTTTAATAACTTGGTAATATAGATTTAACAGATTGTAAACTTTATGGGAATTTTATTGCTGTATCATAGCTAAGTATAGTCCTGAAATGTTCTTCTTTATTGGAAAGGGCAACATTATTCCATATAGTCAAAACTGCATAAAATCATCGCAGAATTTCATATTAATTATATTAAGTATGTAAAACAACAAAAAAATATACGCAAGCATAGAATTTATAATATGAAAAATATGTAAGTCAAATGAACATATAAGAAAGAACAAGCAGAATATAATAGAACAATTAATTAAAATATAGTCATTTTTTTATTAATAGGAATTGGTAGAATTAACTTAGACATATTACTTTCCATCAATCAAAGTATATATCATAACAAACAAACAGAAATAAATTAATGTAAGTGCAATATATACAAATATATTACAAAAGAAAATACTAGATAACAAAATAAATTTGACGCATACAATACAATCATACATACCAATTGCTTGCCTGCAAGTTGCTGATGCATTTCCTGTTTGATAAAACGACGACACCGAGAGTTTGTATGAATTAGTAAGAGAAAGCAATATACAAACTGCTTTTTGGTCGAATGTAGTGTTGGAAAAGAGGGGAATTCGAGTATATTTACGCTGAGGCTAGACAGACTCTGGTTTAATCAGTGTGACAAGGATAGCAGCTATACTTGCGCATTTCATTTGAATTTTTTTTAACGCTCGATGTCTAGTCGAGTAGCACATTTTTAAATCGCCTTCGTGCATCTAATTCCAATTACATGCAAAAATTATTGAATTTTCGAATCATGTTACCCCGAAAATGTTAACAACTGTCCGTCGACATACTTGTGGAAATTCATTTTTCTTTAATAAGTCCATTCTTAACTTCTAATGAAATTCTTTGTTTTTGCGTTTATACTTACTGAAACATATTGTTTAGTTTCATACAAATTTATTGTTTACTTTTAGAGTTTTAGTTTGCATCCTTTTCTATTTTATAATATTACGGAATTATTTACTTTTTGTCTTAATAAGAGTTTTGCTAATGTTACGTTTTTGTTTTTTATATCAGCTATATTTCTTATCTTTGATATTTGAAGAAAAAAATTATTATTTTTGAGTTTGTAGGATTGACGATCATTTCTTTTATTTACTCATATAATTTGGGAAGCTGTGATGAAATCCGTTACTAAAATTATTTAGTGCGATTATCTGATGCGTCAACAAGTCCCTACTTATAAATTATCTAGGTAGTGATTTTTATTGTTTAATTTTATTTCCACCTTCCCTAAAGCAGTCCAGTAAATGACTTTATTCTTGGTTAAAGAATTTGTTATTAACAGTAGTAGCAGCAATTTTCGCGGACTAACGCAGTAACGCTTTCTGCGGTGTCGACTTTAAAGTAGCTTTCTAATGTTAGTAACACCCCTTATTCTCCCACTTATAGTCGACCAGCTTGTCTAGTATATTCATCTGCAGGTGGATTGCGCGATTGAACCTTTAAAAGACTAAACACGAAACACAAATAATTGCTGGCCTCAGACATTCGAAGAATTGTTACAGGCAATTTACAAAATCTTTGCCCAATAAAGTATTAACATAATATTTAGAAACCGAATAAATACAGTGCTTTCTAATTTTGTGTAAAAAAGATTATACGGCAAATATTACTGAAAATATAATGAGTTCTTATTTTGATAAAGATAAAAGGTATGGTTTTGGCACCACAAATATGTTAAGCAGTTTATATTTGAATAGTTATATAGATTTCTCACATTATTCTAGACTATTTGTATATTAAAAAAAAATGTTTAATTGAGTCTGCCGACGGTTCTTGGTGAAACATGTTATATAACTAACAAAACAAAACACTTAAAACAACGATTCACTAATTTTGTTTCTAATATTTTTGCGACCTATCATACCTGTCATACCATTTTCCAAGCTAAACCTATCTGGTTGCAATTCTGTCTATTATTGGAATGTGTGTTCCTTATATTCTTTTTTCTTTGTGTGGTTTTCTTGACTTCTAATATTTCTATCAAATGTAAGTTAAGACCGTTGTTTACTTCATATACGAGTCCCCAGCTACTAATATTGGTTGAAGTTGTGCAATTTTATGCAAATACTGAATTCCTGATATTCTTTAATATTGACATTTTATGCTCTTTTGTTCTACTGTTATTCTTTCTACCACTTCGTCTTTAGATATTGTCGTATACACAGAGATTCCACATGCCGTTCACCCATAAATTTCTCGCATATTTGCTATTGGGCTCGCTACTGAAACAATATTTAACGGGATAAGTAGAGAGAGATTATTATTTATGGTGATTGATTTATTTTATTGGCAGAATTTGCTGGATGTATTCTGGATTATTAATTAGTGGTGTTCGGGTGGTGTTGAATTGGGTAAATTCTTGCTTCAGTTTATTTGTTCGTCTCTTAATTTCTAATTGCCGTTTTTCTCTAAGCATTTTTTATATATTTCGTGTAACCTGAGGCGAGATAATTGTCGATAACTTTGCGGACAAATGCTGTCGCGGAGTCATACCGCCATTGCTCATTTCCGCAACTGGCGGATAGATTTTCTCTGAATTTTTAAGGAGTTTTTTGAGTTTTGTTGTTTGTGATTAAGGTTATGTATAACCCGTTTAATTTACATTATGTATATTACGCCTATTTTCTGTCTATTTAAGCAAACATTTTCGTAAATTTTGCCATTTCAATGTTGAAAAATTATGTCTTTTTTTGTAAATAACGAAAATTACGATTACCTAATTTTGTACCGGCGATTTCTTTGCTAATTTAAATTTTAGATATTTAGCGTAGATTTCTCTGAAGGTAGACGTGGGTGTACTTGCCTTGATTTGTTCAATAGCATTAAAGTTTGTTTTGTTGATACCTCTGTAATCTTTTGAAGACTAGACTTTAATTTAAATTTCGCATTTAATCATAGTCATAATTTGAAACTTTAATATCTTTGATTTTTGCGTTATTACTTTCTTGCTGCCCTTAATTTCTTGTGTTAAATATACATGGACAGTGTATATTACTTGTTAATGCTTAAATACTACTTAGTAAATTAAGGCAACTTGTTACAATTAATGTACACGAAAGCTTTCGTATATTTTTTGTGCAAATATAAACTAAGCACTAGGATGTAACTGAGTTTTCTATCTTATTAATAGTCTTTGATTAATTTCATTATAAAATTCGTGTTATCTACAAGGAATTTTTTAGAACTTAAATTCGTAAGTCATAATTGCAAATTAATTTCTTTTAATTGATTATATCAATCTACTGTTGAATTACCTTTCCTCACTTACGTCTTGCCTCAAATGTTAATTTGTAAATAAATCTTGTTATTATTGTGAATTTGACTTGTAATTGAACACCCTCGTAATTTCCTCTCCCTCCTCTAGGATCTCGTCAACTAATGAATGACAGGTGTCACAATTTTGATCGTCATTAAAAGGAATAACTTCGAACTAAGGTGAAGTCTGTGTAGTATTCAAGAGCGTGGCGCACAAGCTTTGGTAATATAAGATCATCGTTTTGCGAAACACAATACATACCTCTGCTTACGAAGTTACACATAACCGTTTCTTCCTGGAATATAGAGTTTGCTTTCCTTTCATTAGTCTAATTGGTCACATTGGTCATTGGTTACAATAGGAAACCTAGCAAAAAATGTTGCTACTTTCTTAAAATTACCTGATTCTGAGACCATCACTGAACAATGATTTAGACCTTTAAGTGTAACATAGTTGGTTAATGGTAGATGTGGTTTAATAACAATTGTACGCTAGGGACAATGGAAATATCCAACCGCTGGTGAAGGCTACGTAATTATTCCACCGAGAAAAATATTGCACTTCCTCAAATACTGTATACTGCACCCAATAAATCACCTATAATCACTCACAATCCAGCGAATTCTAGCAGAAAAGGTTGTGAAGTATTTGCAATGTCAATCAACAGGTATTCAAACAAAACTTCTTCAGAGAGAATGTGTCTGGAATTTGCGTTAATATACACACGAATCTTTGAGTATTACAATAAAGGTTTCTAACAAATGCAATAGTCAAAATGGGAAGTAAATTTAAATTAAACTAATAGAATTTTGACATCCAATTCTGTTTAACATTTTAGGTAGTTAATTGGTTTTAATAAAATGTTAACAAGTGTCCCAAGTTTGTTACTTAAAAAAAAAAACTTAATATTGATGAGATAAATTTAGTAACATGAACTTTACAGTACCGATAGGGAAAAAGTACTTTATTGTAAACAGACAAAGTGTAGACGCTTTTTAATAGGGACTTATGTGTGTATATTTATATTACGGTAAATTAAATGCTAGGCTCAGTGAATAGGTATGTTTTATTGTTTTAAATAAGAAGTCGTATTAAGTAAATTGTTTGCCCATATTGCTGCAAATAATTTGTTGCTTCATTATTATACGTTAAAATTCACAACTTAAAAGAGAAATCTTCTTAGCTGAATTAGAATAAATTAATTTATGACTTCCAAAACGTATTCACTGATTTAATAGTAGCGCCCCAGTAACTAGCGCTCAGATAATTACTTTTTAAGACACCATAAATTAAAGGCTTTTACCACCGGCGGTTTGCTATGCCTCAAATAGGTTAGACCGCCATACACATTCAGCATTCTACGTCACTTTGAAAACGGGGATGTCTGCTTAAATAAAATATTGCATTGTTCTTTACGGGATTTTCCAGAAGTACGGAAATTGCTCTAGAGGTATTTACCGTTTAGATAAGGGATGAAAACGTAGCATTTCAGGAACGTATTTCTTCAATGCACACCTGCTATTTAACACTTGTACCTATTCGTACATACGGTTAAAAAGGATGTTCCATATAATTTATTTCATAAGTTGTTTAATAGTGTATGCTGTACTTATAATATAACACTGATGAATACATTAACATCCAAAATGAACGTGTTTAGGTTGTTGTCCGAACTGTGGGGTAAATAAGTACTATATTGTACATTAACCCCATAATACCTATTTTTTTTGTGACACCTAATACTAGTAGAATCAATAACGAATCAAAAGTTTTCCACTAAATAGGAATGACATATATATTTGACATTTTTTTTATTGGATATAAATGCAAAAAGTATTAAATAAATTTATATTTTTGATGACGTCATTCATTTTTAATAAATGATACTAAAGAATAGATTTGAAGCTACAAAGAAGGATTATTTATATAATAGACTGAATTCTAGTAACAATAAAAGGAAAGAAATTTGGAAATATATCAACGAACAAACAGGAAAATTGAAAGATTGCAATATTCTTACATTATTGGATGAAAATGGAGATAAGCTAAATGGAGGTGCTGCTGTAGCAAATAGGTTGCGGATTATTTTGCAACTGTTCCTGAACAGAGATGGAGTATACTCACTTTGGTGGTAAGTTATCAGATAATTGTATAGCGTCTGACGTACTGCCGCACAGTATGTTTTTTACATTTATAACAGAAGAAGACATTCAAAATATCAGTATGATGTTAAAAAGTAAACAGTCATGTGGATTTGATTATGTTAACAGTAAGATTACAAAAAAAATTTGTATAGAAATTGTAAAGCCACTAACGTACTTAGTTAATTTGATGTTAGAGAAAGGAGAATTTCCGAACATCTTGAAATTAGCTCGTGTGGTGCCTGTGCATAAAGGTGGATGTGAAGAAAATGAGGAAAATTACAGACCGATCTCAATTTTGAGCACATTTTCTGCAATAATAGAGAAAATTGTTGTCAATGAATTATCGAAATACATAAATAAATTCAATATACTTCACCCAAATCATCATTGATTTAGAGAAAACCATTCTACAGAAACGGTTACCTTTAAATTTGTACAGCATGTCAGCGAAGAACTGGACCAGGGAAAGTATGTTGCTGGGTTGTTCTTCGATCTTTCAAGGGCCTTTGACACCGTTAGTGCGGGATTTGTGAGTGACAAGATTTGTGCATTGGGTATTCGTGGGAATATAAATGGATTGATTACCTCATTTATGGAGGACATGTGCATGTACGTAGATGTAAACGATTAATACAATATAATAATAATAATAATAATTTGTAATATATATATTGTAGATCACAAAAACTAAAAACATGGAATTTAATAATATACAACAAAATAGAAATATTACAAAAATGGCAAATTCTCTTTTCTACACAAATCCACAGTTAAATTATAGGAAAAGGTACAATAACGCTTTCAAGTTTATGTATAATAACTTCTGTTAGAAGTGTTTCACGAGTATTATTTGATAGTATTATATTATTACCTAAACTTTTAGTGTGCTTGTTTGAACCACCCATAACTATAGTTGCTTACACTATTCAATATACACCTATGTTGATTTTACACAGATTTGGCAAATTATTTATACATTTTAAAGTTACCCTTGCAGAAAATAATGCAAATACAGTAAATAAGAACATTTATTAAATCAATAGCATAAACAAAAAACGTGTACAATATTTGACGAGTCCTGTAATATCTTCAGTTTATGCCAAAAAGACATACAATCCAAATAAATAGTACTGATTTTCTAAACATTTCCAAGCGAAAAAGAGAAGTGAAGGCAAATTAAAACTAGAAGTAAAATATAGTATTGTCCGTTAAAAAGTTAAATCATTTCTATCAGATTGAAAAATTCTTCTGTGTTGTAGAAAGGGTGGCTGATAAAGTATTCCCGAAAAATCATCAGAAACTGTTTGTTTCTCTTCTCGAATCGTATATCCGGTTACAACGCGTTTAAATTTTTATATTTGTTATAGTTTAAATATGAATAGTATCTGATAAAATCACCATTAAATATAAAACCTCTTATATCAAAGAAAAACTTACAAGAAATCGCATTTTAATTTTTTATCATTTTTTGAGTGATTTTTAGCTATTTATTTATGTAGTTAATATAAAAGTTCTCAAGATTGTTTTAATATGAATTTAAATATGAGTAGTATCCGACGAATAGTTAAATATAAGCCGATCGATGTGGTGTTGATATTTATCGATCACCATTAAATTCAAAACTTCTTAAATCAAAGAAAGACTTATTAGGCCCATTTGTACAATGTTCCGATGAAACTAGCCGATAACAATCCGGCAGATTAATCTATCGGTAAGATAAACCTATCAGGCGTATTACAGACTGTAATTGTCGGCAAGATTGCTATCGGTGGAATATAAGTGAGTTGGTAATACTTTTTAGTAAGATTTCATATGCAATTGTGATGTTTACAACCCTAGTTTTAAAGTTTACGAGGTTATGTAAGACAGTAAACCATCAGTAAACAAATTGATATTAGTGAATATTCGGTTAATCTTCATTTGATATACAAATAAACAATGTTTAACCTGCTTGAGCCTAATAGCAGCAGTGATTCCGAAAATGAATTACTAGCCAATATTTTCCTAAATAGGAGAAAATAGAAGCGTATTAGAGAACGACTAAATCACATGGATTACTGGGATGATAACGAATCTTTTATGCGTTTTCGTTTGAAGAAAAAGAATGTTAGATTATTACCATTACAAATTGTAGAGCAATTAGAAACTCTAACTAATAGGTAAGACAAATATTTATTTTATTTTGTATATTCAAAAAACCAAACTACAAACTGATATTATTAATGCTATATGTACCTATTTTTGCTTACAATACGTCTGTTGTAGGACTGCAGCTGTGACCCCTATTACTCAATTGTTATTGACACTGCGATACTTTGCTACAGGTAGCATGCTCATTGTGGTTGGAGATTTTTGTGGAGTTCATTAATCTACTGCGAGTAGAATCATAAGGAAAGTGTCTGCAGCAATTGCCAGCTTTAGGAATCAGTATATAAAGTTTCCACAAAATCAACCAGAAATTGATGAAATTTACAGACAATTTTATGAAATTTCAAAAGTTCCACAAGTTATAGGAGCAATTGACTGTACACACATTAGAAATCAGTCACCAGGTATGGCTTATAATCATTTCCTATTTTTATTATTAAATATGAATTTTTAGGTGGAGATAATGCAGAAAATTTTCGTAATAGGAAAGGTTATTATTCATTTAATGTGCAAACAATTTGTGATGCCAACTTATATATAAGAGATATAGTAGCCACATGGCCGGGCTCTAGTTACGATCGCCTCTGTATAAAAGCTAGGCTTGAAAGAGGTGAAATGCAGAATAAGGTATTATTAGGTGATAGTGGCTATGCTTTATCACGATATTTAATTACACCTCTGGCAAACCCTTTGTTGCCACAAGAATATTTATTTCAAGAAGCCCTGGTTCGCACAAGAAATGTTATTGAAAGAAGTTATGGATTGCTGTTTTAAATGGTGAAAATGAATTCCCATTAGATCCTGCACTGGAAGGAAACATTTTGCAAGATATATAAGAAGGAAATATTGCAAATGGGTATGGTAATGGTAATGGTGGTAATTATGTAGCACGTGCAGAGTTTATTGAATATTTTTCAACACTATTGTAATTGATGTATTCATTTTACTGAAAATAAAACTAACATATAATATTAGGCATTTACTTTCTTTATAATTTCCAGTCTTCTTTTAACTTTTGTATTTTTAAGTCATTTATTACAATCAGTTGTTTATTAAGCTGCAGCTGCTGGTCAGGTTGCATCTTTTGACCAGCTGACGAAACATTTGCATTGGTATGTGGTCTTTTCTTTGGTCTTCGAATTTGAAGGACTGGGTGCTGTGGTTTTTTTTAACTGTGCGGGAGAATAACTACTCCAATTATTCACTGAAAAATAAGAGTGTGTAAAATTATATGAAATTTCTATAAATAAAGCTATTGTAAACAATTCTATATCAAAATAATATTAAATAATTTAGATTTACTGTCTGTTACCTGTTTCAGTATTCTCTTCAATATATAAATGGCTGCTCATATGTAGTTGTGGATCTGTAATTAAAAATAAAAATTTAAAACCTAATTTACTCAGTAGATCATTACTAGAGATTGGCAGTCTGGTGTACACTGGCCAAATTTATATGTTATAAATAGTTATATTACAACAATTTCTATCATGCAAATTCTGCTTACTCGCTGGTAACAATGACCAGGCAGTAAATACTGCCAATATACACCAGACTACCCATCCCTACTCATTACATATGCACTTACCAGCTGAATAATTTTCTTTACAACTCGTCTAAGAACTAATAGGATTATTTGATAGCATGTCATTTTATAAAGAAACTTTACCTTATCTTTCCATGTCAATGCATCTGTTTTCTTGTTTTCTACGATATTTGCATAGATTTCGATAATTTCAATGAGCCGCCAACACTCTTCTTTTGTATAATTTGCAGTGCGCAAACGATTACAATGATTTGCCATTTCGAAAAATGAGATAATACTTGCTATTTTTGTTTTTGTCTAATCACAGTTGTCACGTATAACGATACAACAAAGACTAGAACAGGTTTGTTTCCTTATCCGCCCAACAACAACTCCTATCGGTAACTTCGAGTACCCGATAGATTATCTCGCCGATAAAGTGACTAACAGAGATATCGGCATATTGTAATACGACAAAAACAACCTTGTCGGCAATATAACGCTATCGGACAGTATATCGGGATATTGTACAACCGGCCCTTACAGGACAAAGCATTTTAATTTTTATCATTTTATGAGTGACTTTTATCTATAATTTTTATTTAATTATTATAACAGTTCTCAAGACTATTTCAATATTTAAGTTTTCATTAAGAAGTGTTGCCATGCTCTAATTATATTATTGAAAATTTTCTGAATCATCTTATTCAACTAATGATTTGTATACCCTAATGGCACTAAAAGTACAATGGCCCTCGGACCTACCCGAAATAAATTAATTAACACGTACTGCATGTTAATAGTATACAAGAGGATAGTCATTGCGCAATTTTTCTTCTCTTGACAGTACTTTTATAAAATATACTTACCGCTTAAACAACTGTAGGCAGATCGTAGACGAAGCAATGAAATTAAAATAAAATGTTCTAATTAAGAAAGATCAAGGAGATAAACGTGTTATTGTATAATAAACATATATACCTGCAAAAAATGAAATTATTTAATCAAATAGTACACAAGTTTCTGTACAATGAATGCAAAACATTGTACTGACAGTTACTGTTAATTCATGGCACATCTTTCTGAGGCCCTGTAGTCCTGAGGGTACTTTTAATAGAGCTTATTACAACGATAAAACGTAATGAAGATTACGCGCAACCAAAAATGTTGATATAGAAGGCTCTGAATACTTACGACCCTAAATGCTAAACATTTTACAGCAGAATCCGTTAGAAGCAGTGCTTGAACTTATGCATACATATGCTTCAGTTTTACCGCTTATGAAGTTGATATTTAAGCGGCAAATAAACATGAAACTCCTGGTAAGAAAATATATAAAAAGCAATTCACTTCGCATTCATATCGTTCATTACATCTACGCTACAAATAGAGGTTGCGTGGTTTGGAAGCAATTAATGAAACTATATAGAGGTTCATATTTAGCATTTGACGGTTAGTAAAAGACAAATTATTCTTTTTCTATATACATTAAAAAACTATTGTGAAGAATTCATTATATGGATAACCTTGCCAGTGTTCATTCTTGAAATATCATATCGGAATCTTAAGATATTTATTTTATACAGAGTCATCTGTGCGAGAAATGCCCATTGTGACTATATGAAAATGATATTTCGAAGCGATTTTCTTCCTAAGGTAGCCACTCATACAATGACATGGTGGGGATTTATAGACAACGTAGCCAATATACATGTATTTCCATACTGCATTATATTGCATATCGAATACTGTATAGAGCCCAAAAACTTACTTAATACTACTCATGCGTCAGTGATTTAGTATGTCGTATAATATTAGAGCTTGGTCTAAATCAACGGACTAGAGAGAAGTTTTTGTATTCCCAAAGAATTTTACCTTTAATTATGTATCTTCATTATAATATTTTGTCTAGAAATGTATTTAAAGTTAAAGGCATTTTTAATTTTCATTACATCTATTACTATATGCATGAAAAAGTCAATCTAAATTTGAAAAGACTGCGAAACAGATCAGTATATTACTGTAGTCTATTCCACCTAGGAATCGAAGTATTGACTCCTATGCAGTATAGCCCTCCTTTGCTATTTTATAATGATTCGTATATAACTATCCTTATTTGGTACATAGAACGTTGTCAAATCGCTTGACGTAATTTTCATGGGAAGAATATTTGAACATAACCAACAATGTCCATTACTATTGTTATGAAATTTACGAAATACCCACCCTGCTATATGAAATTTACCTAACACCTATCGAACATTTATTATATATAGAAGTTATGCAACGTCGCGTGCGATCTCCATAAGAGTAATGCGTTAATTCCACAGTGGAATAAACTAAAGGTATTTGGTTTAGAGTTAGTTTCATATTATGAGTTAGGTTGACATTCGACAAAAAATCATCGTTATATAAATATGGAGATTTGTTCACAAACTGTGATAGAAGAAAACTATATAATTAAAGCAAATAATATGATAGAGATAATAGAGATAATACAAAACGGTGCACCGAACTCCGTAACGGGTAGGTTGTTACCTGTATTGAAAGAGTGAACTCCGTTACTATTTTCTTGAGTACTTACTTAATCATCTACTAATCTGGTCCTGAATTCCGTCATGATTTATCACAGTGAGTTCCTGGTAGAATTTATTTACTAAGTGCTATTGACTATTAGTAGCCTTTTGCTTAATTGTTTGGTGGGAAGATAATAAGTAACGCCATTTCTGTACATTTGCTTTTAAGTAGTGTAAATAAGTCGGAGTAGTTGGTTATACATTTTCGCTACAGCAAGCAGAAGACGACGGGTAAGTAAATGTCATTCTTGTAGACATGTCTGGTGAAGAGTAGGAAGATATACTTTGTGCAGCATTCGAAAGTTCCATCTATATAAATTTGTTCATGGTTTCTACACATAAATTCCACGTTAGAAGCACATGAAAATACAACAATCGCTCGTGGAATTGCTTCGTAATTACTGCCTTAATGGAATTAATTTCATTTGCTAAGAATATATATACACATATTCTTTGCTCTATTTTAAATACTTTTTATTAATTTTGTTTCTTATATACCAAAATTAGAAACATTTTCAAAGAAAGCAAGCACTATAGTACTTAGGATTGCAAGGCAAGAGATGGACCAGATTGATTGACTAAACTGAATTTGCTCCCTCACTGCGTACGTAACACAAACGAGTTAGCAAATTTTACTTCTGATATATTATGAAAATTATTTAGATTTCAAATTGTTACCAAGTCTCTAATAGAATTAGTTGTTGACAAGCCCATTATTTAATACGTCTTCCTAAATCGCTATGAGCTAACCCGTATGTGTAAAATGAATATCCAGACCCTTGCTTTCGTAATGTACATCCCCTGCATTCAATGCAGTGACTATAACTTACCTGATGTATAGTATACTTTTCCTAATGCACTGACATCGAAAGTGTGTTTTAATTCAAAACAATGATTGCTTACTTATTGTGGACTAAATCACTATCATGAAGAATGAAGTAAAGGAAAACAATGAAGGTATAATAAATAAATTAAAACATGTGATCATTATTAAAAACTCAGAGTATTGTGACCATTTATTAGAATATTGAAAATTCATTAATTTTTTATTTTTTAGCGAAGAAATTCCGGCGACTCCGCCAATTGTGAAAAATATATCATTACAAACGATTCAGGGATGTCAAGATGAATATAAGTCTTAAATACTTTCAACGATTGGAACTACGAAGTTTAGTAGTCACTAGTGCAAAAGTCCCAATTTTAGTTAGATCATAATTATGAACTTGCGCCGGCGATAACGGTTGAGATAGAGTTCCAGTTTGTACTTAAAAATCATTTTTTAATACTTAAGTAATTAGCGGATCATTTCGATTTGTTAACTTTATTTGTTATTGTGTTATTTTAATATTTTTAAATCGTTTCGTTGAATCCAAATACTTATATTTAAAACACAACACAAAACAAGAATGAAGTAAAGGAAAACAATGAAGGTATAATAAATAAATTACAACATGTGATCATTATTAGAAACTCAGAGTATTGTGACCATTTATTAGAATATTGAAAATTCATTAATTTTTTATTTTTTAGCGAAGAAATTCCGGCGACTCCGCCAATTGTGAAATATATATCATTTCAAACGATTCAGGGATGTCAAGATGAATATAGGTCTTAAATACTTTCAACGATTGAAACTACGAAGTTTAGTATCACTAGTGCAAAAGTCCCAATTTTAGTTAGATCATAATTATGAACTTGCGCCGGCGCTAACGGTTGAGATAGAGTTCCAGTTTGTACTTAAAAATCATTTTTTAATATTTAAGTAATTAGCGGAACATTCCGATTTGTTAACTTTATTTGTTACTGGGTTATTTTAATATTTTTAAATTGTTTCGTTGAATTCAAATACTTATAATAATAATAATAATAATTGTCTTTATTATCCAACAGATTACTCCATTAACAGGACAATATAATACAATGATATTGTACAGTGTTAAAAATAATATATAAATAATAATAAAATAAATATATTAATGCTATGGCAAAACAGAAACAAATATCTAACAAACAGTTCTTGCGTACAACCCTGTATAAATTGGAAACTCAATGAAGACTAGGACTAGGAAGAGTGGAAGGGATCTGGGAAGATTTTATTCGCATTTCTGCTCATGTGGGCAATCGGTGCTTTAGCAAGGATATTTGTTCTGGCTCTGCGCTCCACAAATGTCTCCCTTGATCTTGTACCATACTTTGGCACCGCTATATCCACTTCTGTGAGCAAGTTGGGGGCATCTATGCCATTATTGATTAATTTAATCATAAAGTTAGCACTGGCCATCTCTCTGCGATATGAAAGTGAGGTGAAATTGTGCCTCAGAAGGAGCTCATCGTAGTCGACGCCCCTGGCTGGATAGTTACCAGATGATTTATAAATTAAATATTTTAAAAATCTTCTCTGCACTCTCTCAATCAGTAAGTTCTGGTAAACATAGTAAGGGTACCAAATTATTGAAGCATATTCGAGTTTCGGACGCACCAGTGTATAATAGAGAGTTTTTAGCGTATTTAAATTTGAAAATTTTCGGCAGGATCGAATTACGAAGCTGAGTGAGCGTGAAGCGGAATTGTAAACGGAGTAGATGTGGTCAGTAAACTGCAGGCGATGATCAAACAAAACACCTATGTCCTTTATTTGTGTTTGCCTAGGAATATTGACAAGATCTAGTGAGTAGGAATGTATTATAGGATTAGTTTTTCTTGTGTAAGTAACAACTGCGCATTTATTTATGCTGATTCTTATCTTGTTCCTATTACACCAGTCACAGATAGTGTTTAAATCATTTTGCAAAGTTTCACAATCGAAAGTTGAAGATACTTTCGAGAAAATTTTCAGGTCGTCGGCGTAGGCAAGGACTCGGCAATTGAGTAACGACAGAAGATCGTTAATGTAAACATTAAATAATAGTGGGCCAAGATTCGAGCCTTGCGGAACACCTGAAGAAGCGGTGAAGACCGAGGAATAGAAGCCATTATAACAGACGTAACACGAACGATTATAAAGATAGGAAGCTATCAAATTAGTTGTAGATGACGTAAAGCCAAATGTACTCAGTTTAGATAACAATATGGTATGGTCAATAGTGTCGAAGGCCTTCGCGAAGTCGGTATACAGAACATCAACTTGATCTTTTGAGTCCATACAAGAACTGATATACTGGGTAATCTCAGACAAATTAGTTACAGTTGACCTTCCTGACATAAATCCATGCTGTTGCGTGGAGATAAAGCACCGAATGGAGTTATATAGTTTATTATACAGCAATTGCTCAAAGATCTTAGAACAACTGGACAAAATATTAATTGGTCTGTAATTCGAGATATCATGCTTGCTTCCTTTTTTGAATACAGGCGTAATCCTGCTTATCTTCCAAATTTCAGGAAATGTCGACGTGCGAAGGGCAAGATTGAAAATTGTGCATAACGGATTGCATAGAATGGACGCACAGTCCTTGATAAAAAAGTTGGGTAGACCATCATGGCCAGATGTAAAGTCTGCCTTGAGGTGGTTAATGGCTGCCAATGTATCAGTTTCGGAAATAGACCCGATGTAGAAGTTGTTCAGACTTTCCTTGGAGGCCGACGTACTAGAAACTTCTTGTACCCGATATACATCTGAAAAAGTTGTAGCAAAAGCTCCCACTATTTCTTCCGGATCCGTGAGTTCACCATCACCAAACTTCAAGCAACCAGGTATTCTCGACTTACCCGTCTTTTGCCCAATGAATCGCCAAAATATTCTAGGGTTCCTGGATATTTCCATTTCGAGACCAGAGAGGTATGCCTCATAAGCTCTGCGTGTTTCAGACTTGACCAGTTTGCGTAATCTAGTAAATTCAAGTCTAAAGCTTGTTGAACCGGAAGATTTCCATTTGCGATAATAAAATTCCTTTAATTTAATATTGTTGATTAAAGTTAGGCTATACCAGGCAGGAAAACCACGCGACGATGTTGTATATTTCGGCACATGCTTGTCAATAATAGAAAATACTGTTGTGTAGAAAGTGGACACGGCAAGGTCAAGTTCGCTATATAACTCCGGAAGATTAGCTTTCCGAAAATTATACCCGGAATCGATCCTGGATGGGAAGTTTTTGATTGGACATCTCTGTAGATTCATATTAAAGCTTAATGCTGGATGAAAGGTATCCTCTGGAACCAATGGGAACAGGGTATGCTAGACTACAATAGAGCAATCAAAATTAGTAAAAATTAAATCCAGCAATCTATTATCTCTATTTACAACAGTGTTAAATTGGAACAGTTTTAATACATGTATAAAGCTTTGTAAAGTTCTGAATCTTATGTTATTAGCATTGTCGGCTGCATTAAATTTAGGGCAATTAAAGTCTCCGCAAATTACAACTTTTTTATCGATCAGATTTAATGCTAAGTTTTCAAAAAATAATTCGCAATCATCATTTGAAATATACGGTGGCACATACAAAACAATGAAATAAACAGTTTGTGAAACAAAATTACATCTAGAAATAATTATGTCTACGAAAGGAACTAAAACAGAAAGGTATGATGTATCACATGGGATTATTACTTATATTTAAAACACTAAATTGAGAAATATTAAAAAGAAGCTTTTAAATTCCCTTTAAATATAAAGCGAATTTATGTTGTTATGATACGGTTAATAACATATTTTCTGATGAAGCAAATGTGCTAGTAAAATATTTTTATGATATACGTACTTACATCTAAAAAATATCTGTAGTAAATGTGATGTTTAATACGTAAATTAAAAGTATTGAAAACTCCACACATAAGTAAATGTTTTGGAATTAACTATTTTACTAGTCGTAGAATAGTAGAAGAAATACTAAAAAACAAATGTTTTAGGACTAAGTATGTTTTTAAAATTAAATGCTTGGAGAAACGCCTCATTGTAATAAAGGTTTTGAACATATACCTACTAATAAATATTTTAATTGAGAGTCGTATTTCAAGCTACGTATAGAATAAATTCCCACTGTTTTCTGGTTGTTATTCCATATTCTTATTTAACAAAAGTGTTCTTTATTATAATTCACATTTCAAAATCATTAATATTTTCTATTGTAGTATTCAGCAATAAATGGATTTATATGGCTTCTAAATCGAATAATAAACCTTAATATGATTTATTGAGCACTAAATCGTAAAATGCAGAACGTCTTTCAAGAACAATAACAATAAAAAAATACATTAGAATTAGCATAACTTTAAAGAAATACACTCAATTATCTAAATACCCACATAGCCTATTCATAACCACTATTATGTGTCATGATTTATTGATCATTATATCCCGAAACATAAACGGCCTAGTGTGTATTGTCATTATGTAAAATGAAAATTGCCAAGAATTTAATTTGTAATGTTAATCAGTTATAGAACATTAAAAGAAAATACTTTTACCTTATACACAGTATGCGAAAGTACTTCAAATTAGATTAAGGACTGAATAATAAAATTAAATGAGCTAAAATCAAGTTATATAAACTGTACCAACAGGAACATAACAGATGTGAGACCTATTTATTAGTAATGGTAATACTGTCCAATACAACAAATATCTAGGTGTGACGCTTAAAATAAAACTGAAATCGAAGGAGCATGTATAAAGGAAGGAGATGAGCTAGACCTTAAATATAAAAAGATTTCTGGATGTTAGGATATAATTCACAACTTTTGCTGTGTAACAAAACCAGTCTGTGTGTACAGCATATAAATTTGCGGTTGTGCCAATCGAAGCCAAATTATCAATATATAAAGATATCAGAACAAAGTTGAAATTTTGTCGATGCACATTGGTACATTTAAAAATAGGGGATTCACAAATAAAAATTTAGGAATCAGGATTGAATGAACACATTCATGTCGAAACAGCCAGGTCCCTTGATGTACAAAACCTAACCGAAAGAGTGAGTAGAACCAAGCCACACGAACTAGTTTAGTTTAGTGTGCAGTGTGCTAGTGTATTTGGTTCTACAAAATAGAACGACCTAAAAGAAGCCATTGGGTGAGTTTTACAAAATAACTTTGTTTATGTTTATATTTTCAGAATAAAATTAATAGTTGGTTTTAGACCTGTTTTAATATTGTAAACTGCCCTACAGCATAAATACAAAAAAAATATAATTAGGTATTTTATTATATGTTACTCAGCAGCGTTATTAGTAAAAACCGAAGTGGTTCCATTCTATGATTTAATGAAAACTCCCTCTAACACAATTATTCAATAGTCTTTCATCGCTAATGAGTGATAAAGTAATAATGAAATATAGTTAATATTGTCATAACAGAGAAGTTGATATTTCTGCTCCAATCATAAGGATAATTCCTAAATAAAGTATTTTTAACATGAGGAAACTCCCGTACATTTTGCTAGTCATGTCATATAATATTCGTTTGAAACTTTTCCAGAATGATTTATGGTGAAAGACTTATCGGCATCCAGCTAGAATATCGTGAGCGCATCCTATTGTATTTTACTTGTACGTTTGATTGAAATGTAAAAGAGTACAGTTCACACAAATTCTATTAAAGCTGCAATTTACATAAAAGAAACAGAAAACTTGTGAAAGTAACAAATGATACTTTGTAATATGGATTACATAAAGCTTCCTGATTAAACTTTATAAATGAATGCACAAAACACTTGCAATTAAATGCGTGAGTTGCTTAAAATTCCATATAGAAAGTTGTTTTTTGTTTATAATAACAAAAAATAACAAAATCTAATCGCGTTTTCGACACCAACCTCAAATATTTCATGTACAAAATAAAAATGTCCTGATTAAATAATCTAAAATTTCCAGAAAATTATAAATTTCAAAATACAGGCTTTACGTATCTAACTTCCCATTGTAAAATCTTCATAATATGTGTTTGCAAAGATTATCCATGCTATTTCATCTAATCTATAATATTAAAGCTTGTAAGTTCATCTATCTATCACCTAAATTGGTCATTATAAATACATATTTGAAAAAGTTATAATGTGAACAAAACATACGGTTTCATTTGCAGTGCTTCTGTCCGTTGCTGAAGTAAAATACGAACAAATAACGACTAACTTAATTGCAGTGTTCATCTATATAATTTGGAAAAACCGGAAATCATTTTAAAAGTTTCCGATATTTCTGTTTTACATTTAGTAGTAAAATATATTTTATTATAATCTGATTTTATAAAAATTGTAAGATAATATCATCTTTGGCATATTTGTTGCTCCACATTCTAAAATCGCGTAAATATTTTATACGATATATTTTAATTCTTAATCAAGGAAAATAAAATGTACAATATTCTTCGGTCCCTTTATATAAAATTAATTCTATCATATTTTTCCAATTTTAGATACTAATTGAATTTCCTTTCCTAAATCTGCATTCAAGTGGCAAATACCGCCTTCGATGCGCTTTTCTGAAGTAAGAACTAAATTAAATAAACTTTTCAAGAACATACGAACGCTCAGAAATGAATCAAAAGTTTTCGTAACTTTGGAATGAAGAACTGCACCGATTAAACACATCTAAGCTACTAGAAAATAAACAATTTTACGTTTACATTAGCAACTTGCATTTGGGAGTCATTTAGTTTTCTACCTAAAACAATATTTAAATGTACAACGCTAGCGTATTATTTATTTCAGTTGAACGAAACTTTGATAGTGTATTTATATTTAAAACAAGTGTACAAGTACGAAAAGGTTTGTACAAGTGCATCATTGATTATACAGGGTGTCCCAGATAGTGTGCTCACCATTGGGATCTCGTAAACGGTAAGAGATAGAGAGTTGGTTAAATGAGACAAAATGTACGTGACACCTGGGTTTACTTTTTTAAATAAAAAACTTTTAAAAAAATGAACGATACGTGCGCTATAAAATAAATAAATTTTGACATTATGAAGGTACTTTTTTACGCAGAATTCAAATTTGGTATTGCAACCTCTGAAGCTTTTATACGTTTCGAGATTTTTATACAAACTTTCTTATTTTAAATACAAATCGTAGGCGGCTTTAACTGTATCAAAAAGAGCATAATTTGCTGATTTCAATGATGTATAACACTTTGGGTTTATTTGTAGAAATAACAAAGTTACAAGAATAATTAGCATATTTTTTTGTTTTATACTTACCTATTCCTGGAAACAAAATACAAAAATGACTGAAAAGTAAATAAAACACTAACTTCACATACCTAACTATTTATTTACTACTAGTAAATAGATAAATTACATTAAATGCTCAAAAAGTCCTCCATTGTTATTGATACATAACTGAGCTCTTCTTAGTGTGGAATTAATCACTTTTTCTAAAATACGTCCATTTATCCGATGAAACTCTCTTAAAACACAAGCTTGCAGTTCCTCCACATTATTAAATTGTGTTTTATACACCTTATTTTTTATGTAACCCCAAAGGAAAAAATCCATTGCGGTTAAGTCTGGGGAACGTGCAGGCCATGAAATGGGTCCTCGATTACCAATCCACCGATTACCAAATCTATTATTTAGGTAATTCGTAATAATGTGAGCATTATGTGCTGGTGCCCCATCCTGTTGGAAATACATATTCGCAGTTAGATTAAGCGGAATATCGTCTAGAAGATCTTCTATTTCACCTTGAAGTAAGTTCAAATAGCGTTCACTCGTTAAATTGTTATTGAAGATAATAGGTCCAACTATTCTTCTGCCGATAATACCGCACCACACATTGAACCCAAAACGTTCTTGATGTCGAGCTTCATGTAGAGCATGGGGATTTTCTGTCCCCCAATAGTGAATATTATTTCTGTTAAATAACCCATTGTTCGTAAATCGAGATTCATCTGACCACAACACATTAAACAGAAATGTAACATTGTTGTTATTCTGATTAATGTACCAATGACAGAAACGAGTCCGCCTCTCTGCGTCTCCTGGTTGGAGTCCTTGGCTAATGTGGACTTTGTAAGGATGATATCGATGCCTTTTTAATATTCTATGGGCTGATGTTCTAGGGATTCCGGTGTTGTTTTCTATTTCTCTTGTGGAAACTTTTGGATTTTCACGCACCTGATTTAATACAATAACTTGGGTTTCATCTAATCTTTTTCTATTTCTTTTCGGTTTACTAAAGGCACCGTATGTTTTTAGATTTACTTCTAATCTTCGAAATAAAGTTTCGTGTGGTTGCCGTCGATCTGGGTACAACTCCAAATAATGATTAGCTGCATTCCTTGAATTTTTGTGAGCCAATATGTAACTTTGAAGCATATCATATTTCTCTTCATTATTAAATTTCTCCATAACGTGAACAACAATAAACAAGTAATAAAACGAACCAAAACAACAAATGCGGTGATTTTTAAATAAACGAACAAAATAGCAGACTAAATAACACAAAAATAAACGGATACGTAACTTACTTGTAAATAAATTTGACAGATACTACTTATTGTCTTAATAATTCAATGCTGCCTCTGATGTATAGCCTATGCATTCATAAGGATACCAAAAATTGCACAAATATCATTATAACTTTGTTATTTCTACAAATAAACCCAAAGTGTTATACATCATTGAAATCAGCAAATTATGCTCTTTTTGATACAGTCAAAGCCGCCTACGATTTGTATTTAAAATAAGAAAGTTTGTATAAAAATCTCGAAACGTATAAAAGCTTCAGAGGTTGCAATACCAAATTTGAATTCTGCGTAAAAAAGTACCTTCATAATGTCAAAATAGTATTTCGGTATCTTTTACATGAAATAAGTTAAACGACGAAATTAAAATTGCCGATTTTTAGTTTTTCCCCTATAGCGCACGTATCGTTCATTTTTTTAAAAGTTTTTTTGCTTAAAAAAATAAACCCAGGTGTCACGTACATTTTGTCTCATTTAACCAACTCTCTATCTCTTACCGTTCACGAGATCCCAATGGTGAGCACACTATCTGGGACACCTGTATATAAGAAGTCTATAAGAATAATATTGCGCCTAAAATCAACATTTTGTATGTCACCACCAGTTGGGCGCTAGTGGTCAAAGTGTCCACATGTCGTGGGGGTAATTTTCAAAGCAGTTGAGATTTAAACTGTTAAACAACATAATAAATTCTTAGTTTTGGTTTTCAGTAAACAGATGACGCTGTAAAAAAAAGTGAATAAATGTAATTTAATTTTATATAGCTTAGGTAATAATAATGATTCTGATCATATACTGCGCAGTGTCATTAATAAAATGTATATATACTAATAGTATTTAAATAATATTTTATTTACGTTCCACTCAACAACAAAATATATCTGAAGATGTCGGCCTTGCCGAAGAAAGAAGGCATTGATACAATACTTTTATTTGTATGTTTTTTTCGTTATGTATGTATTTGAAATAAGGGGACAGAGATTTAATTTTATTTGACTCAAGTCCAAAATATTTTGCGCAAATTCAAATTTTAAAAATTACAAAGATATTTTTAAAATATTCGTCGCGCCACTGCACTTTAATACGACTGTAGGGTATGCAAGAGTGAGGTACTAAGTAGGGACTGTGAAGGCGTGCGAGGTCAGTCTCGTTCGACTGTTACGTGTGGATGTTTCGACTATGGCTTACACAACGCACGAACTGAAATAAATTATGTTTTTTTTTTAATTCATTTGCGTCCAATTAAAATAAAAGTTTCTCATAAGTAGAGTTGGGCAAATTTTAAAATACAAATTTGTTTTTGTGAGAAATAAGAAGTAAAACGTCGTTGAATTTAATCATAATAACAGTAATAGTACTTACTATACATTTATTGCGGAAGAAAATGTAATATCTAAATTATCCTGACAAATATTAAAATAATTTCAAAATTCATAGTCGGCATCTCAATAAAAAAAATTCTCGTTGTTGAAAACTAAGATATTTTCAAAGAGAACAAAAGAAATCGAATAAAGTACACGTATCAATTTTATCCCAAATCAGCTAATATTTCATATTAAGGTTGTTGAACTCTTAGCATGAACACCTGTTTAGAAATAGTAAACAATGCTGTCATTGGGGTTTTTATAACGTTTACAACTGTTATTGCGGTGTGTGTATGTATGCGTATCTATGTGTGTTTATTTAGTTCCATAAAAATATTATTTTTTACGACTCATGACGTCGGCTGCTGGCGCGATACCTGCTAAATCCATAGGCGGCACATTAAACACTTTTCGGGGGGTTTTAATTTTGGCGTTCGTGTCGTAATTGACTCACAATTTTCGGGATTTATATTCTACGTAATTGCATCTTTTCATTTATCATACTCTGTCCCCTTATTTCAAATACACCCTGTACCTCTGTACACTGAGAATATGTCAAATTCTCACTTAATCGTCTGCAAATATTTCGAAGACGGATAGGCGTTTCTCTTCACTGACAATATTATATATTGGCTATTAACTATTGTTCAATTTATTATGTCATTTAGGAATATAAAAATCTATTCTAATATATCACGTGTTTATAAATACGTGTTTGAACTTATTATTACTTTATTTGTATTTTTTATAATCAATACATTATTTCAAATACAATTTTTCGCAAATGGATATTTATCTACAACTGATTCTTTGTGAAGACGTTTTTACTTTCTTATATGTAGTATAAGGAAGTATTGTGATGACGAAAATTTTCGACCTCGAGATTTTTGCATATGCCCACGTTTTGAAGACCCCTGATACCGAAAAAGTCTCTCTCTCTCTCAAAGTAGGTCTTTTACTCCTATCGAAAATCAGTCTTTCGCGAATATTTCGCAAGTCATGTTTTTTAGACAGGTACATTACGAGTATAAAAGTAGAACTTAATTTTCAATACCTTTTGTATAAAAAAAATTTAAAAATTCGGACCGGAAGTATCACTTTTATTCTCATCGAATAACGATTTTCTGCAAATATGTCGTAAATTATGCATTTTATATATCTTTGTCAATAGTACAAAAGTATTTAGAGCTGGACTTGCAATGTTTTTTGTATACATGAAATTTCAAAATTCAGACCGGAAGTAACACTTTTACTCTTAGCGAGTAGCACTTTCTTTCGAATATTTCGCCAAGTATGCATTCTATATAGATTCATTAAAAGAATAGAAATAGTACAGTAGGAGTTGTTTATTTTTTCAGAAGATAAAAATATTTAAATCTTAATTTAGAACAACTTTTGTATAATTTGAAACGCACATACGTATAAGAAAGTTGTGTGGTGGCACACCTCATTTTTTAGTTAATATTTGCTTCGATTGCATTTAGTATATTCCTATAATACATTGTCTATTTTATTTATATTCGTTTTATCTATCGTAGATATATTTGTCTAATACATTTTCTAACTAATAATTCATTCATTCATAGTACACAAAAACAATGTGATTTATATGAAAATATTTACAGATAAAATTTATATAATAGTAACACCTTGTAAAGACTTATAAACCCTCTTCTATTGCATTGATTATTAAATATTCCTATTATGCATTGGTGCATTGTAAATTTTAGATTTCTATAAAGTACTGTATTCCAAAAACTATGAAAACCGCTATAGATTAAATTTTGTATACGTCGCAAAAATCAGTAAAGTAAATTATGTCAAGGGATAAGTGTCAGTATCTAAATTGAGCTCTGTCCAGTTGGCCTCCTCGAGTTACAATTTACATGGTATAAAACGTGTGTCAATTGTGCTCCATTTGTGCTCAATTGTGCCATTATTAGTTTTATTTGTGCTCTTCTGTTTTCAGAGGTTTTTAAAAAAAATCGAAGGGGGGCTAACCTGACGATTGCCCCTCCAAAATTTTGAAATTCTCTTTAAAACTCGGTGCGTTTGCAATGCACTCCAATTGTGCTCAATTGTGCCGTATAGCGTTTTTCCGCCAACCACTCACTTTTAAAGATATATCTAAAGACGAAAAGTTCACTGTCGCCCCACGTTTGTTATAATCTGCATAGTATAAAATGTGTGTCAATTGTGGTCCATTTGTGCTCAATTGTGTTAGCTTCATTTGTGCTCTTCTGTTTTCAGAGATTTTTAAAAAAATCAAAGGGGGGCTAACTTGACGATTGGCCCCACAAAAATTTGAAATTCTTTTTAAAATTCCGTGCCATCGCAAAGCACTCCAATTGTGCTCAATTGTGCCGTATTGCATTTTTCTGCCAACCACTCACTTTCGAAGTTATATTTAATAAAGGCAGTGCGTCACATCTAGAATTGCATGCGATATTAACAAAGTACTTTGATAGAAGTGACAGACGGAACATCTGCGTAAAAACTGAATTTGTAAGTACGAAAACAACAAAAATTGAATACAACAAGCAGTACATGTTGATAGAAGTAACTATCTGAAATAACATTATGCTGCCGATAATACCGAGTCTGCATTTACATAATGTACCAAAGACCATTACTATTGATGACATTAAATTTGACCTAGGTTGCCTCATCGCTTACTCCGAACCCCTTAGAGTCGTCGAGCAGAACGTCATTGGCCATTTTAAAGCATACTGTTTCAGAATTAACGAAAAATGGGAACTACGATCATTTACTGCAACGCAAAGTAGACTGCAATGGTAGTGAGATGGTGTATCATCATGCAATATTATATAGAACATAAATAAAAGTAAATAATTCTTAACCAAATAATCTTTTATTAAAGTTGTAATAACTCAAGAACTTTTTTGATAAGTAATTATTCTCAAGAAGTATGTGCTCCATAAAATTATAACATCATTCTACTACTGTTGCTGAATGATATTCACTTAATTTTGATCTTTTTTCTAATTTCCTTAAACAGCATAGCTGAGTTCAAATGAAACTAACAACAATTGAATGCAAATGGAGCACATTTGACAAACATTTTATACTACACAAGTTATAACAAGGGTGGGGCAGGACAGAGCTGAAATTAATCGTTCTCAATCCACAACCTTCTTTTTTTGTATTAGAATTAGTAACATCGATCTGCGTAATATAAAAGCAACATTATTTCATAAATTGATCTTTTCTCCTCTTATCACATTTTGCGTTTCTGTTTGAATACAATTTTGAGCGCTTATGAATGTTTAAAACTTTATCGTTTAAAAATAAAAACTTCCATTAAATTATTTTTAATATAATCCGTCACAAAAAATCGTTCAAATACGTCAAAAAATATTGACAGGAACATATTTGACGTAAATATAATATGACTTTTCATTATGCAAAAAGCAGGCTCTTATACACCTTCATATTTTATATGGAGTCAAAGTATGCGAAGCACATTATCCCAAAGAAATTTTATAAGGAATTCATAAGTGTATTTTGCATTTTTTTGTCCGAGAAAACAAAAGAGACGGTATTACCGTTCCTTTACAATTACTACCCCCCTTCGGGGAATTTTCTCTATTAGCTAGTTACATACCTTTTTTTTTGGCGTCAGCGCGAACAAAGGCCATAGGTCACAGCGGTACAACACACGATGTTTTCTTATGAGAAGTACTAAGAAGTCGCACTCGTTCACTGGTTAACGGGCAATCTCGCTTTGGGTATCGTGGGAACGGTAGTGCTCAGATCTTTAATATTTTTATTTTCATATCTATTACGAATATGATGATGACATCGAATATTGCTGCGCTGTTGATACGAAGAAGCAGACAAATATTTGTAGCCAGAGGGATATTCAATTGCACTATGGCCTTTATAAATTCATCTAGAATGATCTTTTTATTTTCATAATTATGAAAGATGTGATTCAGATCACCATAGTCGTCTCCACAGGTACAAGCTGGGCCGTTTATTAAATTTAGTTTATGTTGATGAACTAAATGTTGTCCATGAACAAATTTCAGTGTTGCTATAGTCGACCTATAGAAACGTGATATGTGGATGTCACCGTAAAAATGTGTGACATTTGTTTCCGAGTGTATGGATACGTATTGGGTTAATTTTGTCAAGTAATTATTCTGCCATTGCTCGTCCCATTCCTTGCGGAACAATTGATGATGTTAGATTCTACATCTCCTTTAGTAAGACCACTTCTATATAGCATTCCGTATTGGCAAACGTCTTTTGCAAGTTTATCTACAATTTTGTTAGGTATGATACCGCTACGATATCCAAAATAATAGCATTTATTTAAAAATAAATTTCTGGCTGATGCATTGTATCACACTTTTTAAATTTGATATGATTACTAATTTCCTGACTTTTAAATTTGCGCAATATCGCAGTGCTTCTAGAATTGCTACAGCCTGAGCAGTGAATATTGATGCATCCTTGTTGAGTTCATACTTTCTCGAAATGTTGTTGTGGCAATCAAACAGAGCGTATCACATCCATTGTTCGGTTTAGAGGCGTCTGTAAATATTGAAGGTGTATTCTTGATATTTTCCATTATCGATAAACAAGTTTCTTGTCATGGACAAGGTTGCTCGATGTATGAGGGGAGTATAATGGTATTTGTGTGTATGTTAGTCGGATAGTTAACTTCAAACGAAATTTTGAAACGTGTCAATAATTTTTAATAACATTTATTATTTAAAAATTCTAGATTTCCAAACCTATTTTAAATAATTCTGATAAAGACATATTAAAGAAATGTGGAAGTATTAACTACTGAAAATGTCTTTCACATTACTTAGAAGAGACCTCATACCATGAAATTAAACCAATATAGATGATTATATGTATACATATATACATAAAAAATAAATGTTTCTGGTGGTGTAGAGGCATTAATGACAAGTTAAATTGTACAATAACCTGTCAATTAAAATTTCATTGACTATATGATGTAAATGTAAAAGTTTGAACCGTAGAAATTGGAAATGTACACAGTTAATAATAGAACTATCGCTATTATTATTATTATTATTATTATTATTATTATTATTATTATTATTATTATTATTACTAATGCCACTACACCACGAAAAACATTCATTTTTAATACATTTGATGTATATTGGCAAAGAATGTTAATATATTTTCATATATATAACGTATGATCAAAAAGTCTTTGGATCGGTATTGGCCGTGGAATTTATGTCAATCTATGAAATTATTTACTTTTATTAATTTTGAAATTTGCTTGACAACTTTTAATATATTTTATTTGTGACTTATGTATACTTCAAAGTCAAGAACCACATAAGTAAATAATTCTATAGATAGCTTTACGTTTCATGGCTATAGCGATCCAAAGACTTTTTGATCATACTATATATACAGCATGTGTAAAATCATATGGGGGATATGACATATTGCAGTGATCTTGAGTTGGGTTGTAAATTATAAATAAGTATAATCAAGATCACTTCAAGATTTATTTTAATTAATTTTTATTTTATTTATTTTTATCATGATGTGTATATAAATATCCATTATGTCAATAATTTGCCAAAATTTAATTTTTTATTTAAGTAAAATAATAAAAGAATGTTAGTATAATTTTTATAAAAGTCATAATATTAAAATAAGCATAAAATGTTACGTGAAGGATAACGAGAAAGTGTTTTCCCGCACGAAGAATACTGGTACCGGGAGAGATCGATAGTATGGCCCGGCGAAAACAATATTCTTCGCTAGATGAATATGAATGAATATGAATATGAATATGTAAACAAGTTTATATTTACATATTTGTTTACCTTTTTCAAAGACTGTTAATACGCTGCTTTCTCGAGTGACCGATAGGTGCAGCACTGCGGCCATGTATTTCTGGAGGTGGAATCGTATATGCCGAGGATGACCGTACGTTTTTGTAAAGAAAATTATGCATATAAGGGCCAGCGGACAGAATGGCACTTCACTTGACAGCTGGTGAAAACCGCTGACTTAGAATATTTTTGGAAGTAGGTGATAAACCACTCCCTCTTTTATAAAAAGATTATTCTTGAATCTGAACTTAGAATATTTTTGAGATTTTTCGATACTTATAAAATTTTTCAACAAGATTCAAAACTTGTAATATTTTTCGTAATAGTCATGCAACATGTTTTACATTGAGATTTGTAAATATTTTAAAATAATTATTTATGTACGGGACAATTTTATTTTTAAATTCGGACTTTGAATTTATTTAATTTTATTTTATTTTCTTCTTTCTGGAATGTTTTGTTTTGCATGTAGGGGTACTACGCCATACATTATGATAAAACATTCTAGTGATTGTAATGACTAAGTTGTATAGCATAATAATTTTATTTTAGTGTAAAAAATTTTTCTTTACTACTTTATTTATCAGACTAAAGGATTTGAGATTAATAATTTTGTTTTATGTATATATAGAATACATAAGTGAACAAGCGTTTGGATATTTTTTTATGATGGATGAGTTTGAAGTAATGTACGAAGAATTAAGGTGATTTGATAATATTTGTTATAAATGTGTGTATAGTGGTGTACAAAAATTTTTGTTTGCAGTGGTGTTTTGTATTGGAATCTCACAGAAGGTAAAGTTTATTTTTAATATATATATTTTTCTTGTATGTATATCAAGTATATTTTGTAGTACTTGTGTGTTCAATGTTAACGTGTTGGGTAATACCTCAGGGATGTGTGAAATGAATTAAGTTGTTATTTAATTCATAGCATGGAGTCCTGGTGAATCCCAAAGACACGAATTAGTCTTGGTGGTACTGTGTTGGGAGCGAGAAAAGGCACCGGGCAGAACTAATCAGGGCTGAGTTAATTAATTGAATACGCAAAGACTTTATTTTATTTCATTTTATTTATTTAATTTAAATTTTATATATATACCTTAAGGGATGAGCACATTGTGGTGTATGTTCGGGTTGTGTCCGACGAGTTAAAAAGACATACTCGTAGGGTGGAACTTTGGGGTACCCATCTGTGTGAATTTGCTTTCTGATGGTACTGTGTTGGGAGCGAGAAAAGTCGCCGGACAGGACTAATTAGGGCAAAGCCATTTCCTTAATGTTTATATTTTGTTCGCAAATGGTAAATCGTGTAAATTTTTGGTTATTTATATTCCAGTACAATTCATCATGTGTAATAAAATTTTATTTTTTTTTTATTAAAGATGTTGATTGTTTACATGTATCTATGGCAAATATAAATCATGATAATCACGTTCACATTTTAAAACATAAGTTTTTCACGACGTTATGCTTTCATTTACTTTATTTCTTATAATGATTTGTTGATTATGATGTATAGATTTGGATGATGTTTGAGATATTGATTCTTTGTTTGTAAATATATATATATATATCTGTATAATTTGAAATTTTGAATTCGTTAATATTTATTTTAATAAATTAGATGATAAGATTTATTTTGCATTTTATTTTCTTTACCTGACCTGGAGATAATTAAAGAGCATTCAAAATCGATTGGAGAATCTATTCATATTTTCTGCCCCTGAGAGAATTATTTATTTTTAAACTGAGCTAGTTGTATGTAAAAAAAATTGCTTAACCCACTATTCAGCAGAAAATTTGTTGTATCTTAGTCTAGCATAAGGCCTAGCACTGGGATGCGTGCTTGATTCTTACCTACTCATTAATGGAATAATTTAAATTTATTTTATATGAACCTCAATTTGTAAGAGTCACAGCAATATGTATACTATGCATACCGGCAACAACGCGCAGATCGTGCCAGTAAAGTACGGTTATTAATTATTGATTATAAACGTATTCGTGAGCTATTAAATTTATATCATACATACTTCTTCTAATGTTATTTTTCTTTGCAACGCAACGCAGTACTTATATATCATGTTTTTAGACAATGCGTAAAGAGAAGATATTCTTCAGGTGTACACAGAGAAATGTGTGCCTGTACTTAGTATCATACCTGCAAGTTTTTTCAAAATAATACACTTCAAAGAAGAATACGAAGTGTGATGTGTTGTGAAGTAGTAAGGAATTTCGTGACTGCAGCATTTGAACTCCCAAAGAAAATCTGCAAAGCCACTGTTTCCGATACCGGACGCTCTTCGACCCCTAAAAAAGAAAAGCTAAAGAATTTAATGGAATTTGCTGCATAGTGTGTTGGAGAGTCTGAAACATGTTATTACCCAAAATTGGCTGCTGCAGAAGCTGACGAAAGCTTTTTTTTTTGTACTATCTAATATACTTATCAACTCATTTCAAATGATACCAGACTGTTGATAATTAAAATATGATTCCATTTATGATACAGTCACACCTATATATTTAATAGAATAATGGTCAATTACTCAATTCATATACTTCGAAATTAATTATACTAATGAAACTAATTCAATAATATAATTGGAATAGGTTCAAAACAAAAACCACTTACATTAACCTAATTATTGGAATGAAAATCAGTAGAGGTTAAATCTATTATCTTCATAGGAGAGAACTAACTTGCAATTAATCTTTATTTTTAGCGACACGAAACTAGGTGGACTTTATTAAAATTACCTTCGCGTGCATCGATTGTTACAAAGAAACTTATCTGTTATGTAGGTATTTGCTATATCAATTCATTAAAACAATTAGATACAGATATGCACCGTTTAATTACTCTGTGTAGTATTTATTTAAAAGTTCAATTCCAAAAACACACATTGTCTAGATAAGGCTATATTAGATTAATTATCTGAAATGAAAAAATATTCATATGTTCCTACCTTGAGTGAATGAAATATGGTAATAAACTAGCTAATGAAGAAAATGCTCGAAGGGGCAGAATAAAGGTGAATCTACTTAAGCAAAAAGGCCCCGAGATGAAAAAGAAGTAGTACACACATGAAAAATAAGAGGACTACAATGAAAACGAAGTGCACAAACATGAAGAAGAAGGGTACAAGCATAAAAAGGAAGTGTAAAAGCTTGAAAGAGAAGTGTACAAGCTGAAAAAGATGTATACTGACATGAAAAAGAAGTGTACAACACGGAAAGGTGTGTACAAATGCTATTTTCATCAGTCTATTTAAGAAGTGGATTTAATTGCGCTATAGTCTCCTAAATTGGAAAAAATATTTTAACCAAACAATGTACATTCCGCAGCCTCGCATTTGCACTTAACCATTTCCTGCTTCACAATCAACAAGCCAGTCACGACAGACTGCGCTTTCATCCATAACAGCTAGAGTCATGTTCAACAGATAAATAAAAATTAACCCACAAGTCAAGAGTGTTAAATATAAATTTATAATTACCAATTATCACTAACTTGACCAGAAAGAACAGAAGCAAGGTATACATGCATAGCCAAAGTGGATGATGGATGAGTGTCGCTTAATTATATGTGCTTGTTGTTGTGGACATTCAGAACAATGGCCTGCAAACACAAAGATCTCTTGGCAAACCGGTAACACAGTGGTCTTAATAGCCATATTGTATTATTGCAGTAAAAATGTCGAATTTATTCAATATCAGCACGCTCGATAAATACGTCAATTTTTAAATTAAAACGAAAATAAGTTACGCCAGTCATGAGCCATGAGGGTTGAAAAAACTCTAATTTTTGAAATCCTTCTGTACCTTATAAGTTAAATAAAATCTGATCTATACAAGAATTTAAACGCGGAAACATTTTCTTGATAGAGCTGGTGTCTTTGAATAATTTAGTATCCTGATTTCCCCATTCCTTTTCAAAAATTGACAATGAGCATCAAAGGCGATTTTACACTACTGACTTTCCGAAAAACTGAATAAAATCGCTTCTAATGAAGACCTTTCTAAACGAAAACTTGTAATTCCAGCCTTCTACCGTAAAAATTTGCAATTTGCTCAAAAGGGCCACCTTCATTTTATACAAATTTTGCAGTTTTTGGCATTTTGCCAAGCCCCGCTTAGGTTTCGTGATCCCTAATTTTCACCCACATCTTAGACTCGCTTCAGCGGTCATTTAAAAAGGAACTTCAAGTAAATCGTCCAAGTGGTTCCTGCGAAGCATATGGGCAGACAACCGCAAGTACATCTGAGGTAGCACTACCACTCTACCTCTAAACAGATATACGATTTATTCAAATATCAGTGGCGTAGAAAGTGGACAATTACCTATACACAAAATATTGTAGTAAAATGCTGTTCTGTATGCGCTATACTGCACAGACAACGCGGTATTTAGTAATCAGTGCTACTAATGATGACAACATAGTTGTCGCAAGGTGTTTATAGTTTTCAGTGCATTAGTGTAGTAAAGCTGTTCTTGTAGTGTATTTTATTTACAAAGTATTGTAACAAAAATTAAGAAGAATTATAATGGCCCATAAATCAGCGTGCTTAAAATAATTTATAGTGTTCGCTGCAAACTGGCCTAAGAATCGTATTTAATTGAAAATTATGAGAAAACAATACATCCTATTTTTTATAGAATAGATATATATAAAATATAAACATAATAGAATTTCATAATAAGACACGAATATAAGAGAAGTTGTGGTATTATACATCACTATTCAAATTTTTATTTATTTGATTGTGATGATTCAAAATTTTTGTAGGCAGGGGCAAGAAATACATGAGCACGAAGGATTAAATTCACTAATTTACATATGACATATGCACCAAGTATGTTACGATGGTTACTTAAGTAAAATGTTATACGTATATAGCATTGTTTCTGGATTTATGCCTTAGGAAGGAACGCTCTGTCAGTTGTACGTAAATAATAAAAATTTTAGGAACTTGATTAAATATTCACTATAGTAAGTACGACATAAAAATATAGTATAATTTTCTCTATTATTGAAAAATTGTAATTGTCTCTTTGTCTGTTCGAGCATCGCGAAAAAACTGCTGAACCAATTTTGATAAAGCTTTTTGCGTTCGAAAGCTCATCATTAGCCACAAAATCTGGTCCATATTTTCTATCGAGATATAACAACAAATATATAATTTTACTTGTCAAACGCTAGTGAAGATAAATAATACATTTACTTGAGTCTACATGAAATTTCCATATTCAAAATGGAGATCGGTTGGCACAGCTGACAATGACAGCTTAACGTCCACGTAGATTGACATTAAAGGAAACGACAGACATAACAAGCGCAAAATTCATCCTACGTTGTTTAACGTTGGCGGCAGCACAAAAATTTAATTGCGGGTTATGAATTGTTAAAACCATGAGTCAATTTCAGTTCGGGATGACACTTGCAGGGAAAAGTCAGAATTGACGACGAGTATAACATCTGTTCTGCAATACAACATATTGCTGTGGCATATAAATATTTATTTTAAATAATGTTATTGCCATACGTTGGGCATCGCCATATAATTTATATGCTGTGACAACATATATTTGTGTGTATTACCACACGTAGGGTATAGTCTTTTGTATATGCTGTACTCTTAAAATTATTCTTTATACACCAAAAACTTATAATTGGTTTTGTATTTTATTTCTTTTTATATTGTTGAAGCATGTACTTTGTGACTATTGTGGATTCTGGCAATGTATGTGGTTCCTTCTCCTTCACTGATGATTTTTCTCTTGCTCAAAAATAGGGAAGAGGTAATAGTTTTGTTCAAAGAAAAACTGTATGTCTATACAACATAATCATATACCTGTTATTTTGTAATTTATAGACTCAAAATAATTTTTATACACACCTTTATGCTCTAAACAAAATACATAATTGAAAATGCTCATATCATTTATACCTAATGCCGGTTGTAATGTATGTAAATCTTTTATTTATTTATTTATTCTGCTAAACAAAATAAATATTTATCCTGTAAATAAACAAATGTAAACTTTTATTGTACATTGATGGTGATACTTATCGATCGATCGTAATTATATTTATGTATTGGCTTCAATTAATTGCTTTAGACAACCATTTGCACGTGTTGTATCTAGCTCTTAATCTTTGCCTTGTGAAACTTTTAATTAATTATTTGCCTAACTTAAAAGAGATTAATGATGCCTAGACAATACGATGAAGAAAATGCTCATTCGCACGTAGCATCTCTCCAACTGCCCAACACCATTAATCCTATTTTGTTGTAATTCCAACTTTATGAATTAAAAACAAACCTTACAGGATAAAATATTTACTTATCTATATTGTCCAACAATACATTGATTAATCATTTGCACGTAAAAACCAATGTCTGTTCAACAATTTGTATAACTTCCTTTTCAAAAAAAATAAACTTACTTGCTATCAAAATATTCATTTTGAATGTCCATATTGAACGTTTCAAGTGAATTCAAATATATTAAATAAAATAAGAACTACTATGAATATACGTGATGAAGAAATAATGAAAACTACAATGTAACAATCTAAAGCGTCTTATTCTTTAGGAGTTGTAATAAGAAGTCTTCCTTTCGGAATTGTCATGAGAAGTCTTCTTCGTGTCGAATCTTGTTTCGTATTTATAGCGGCAAAAAAAAACTCTATGTTGACCATTGCGCCCTCTAGTCCATATTTTAGGTTGGCATTGGAATACACGTTCCAGTGAAGTCGCTGCCCGCATGTTGCCGTCTTGATACACACACACATACACATATTGTTCTGACAGTTCACTATTTACCAAACCACAGACTAAACAATCCAGACCGGCAACTTAATCCTAGATTTTATCCAGAGTACTCATCCTTGTTTAGCAAGCGTAAATTTCAATACTCTACCATCTTTGTCAGATTCACTGAACATGGAGATGAGATGGCGCTAGCGTCAATTGAAATGTTTGTTATGCTGTGGTTATATGTCATTCAAAACTACATTTCAAGTTTGACACGTTTGACATATTTTTGCAATCCTTTGTCGTACATCGTATTAATTATATGTTGATACAAATATGGTGTCCAAGTGCTTAATGTGCGGATTTGGGCACGATGAAGTTAACAAAATGCACAGGTTTCCTGCAAATATCGACTAGTGAGTATAAATATTGTAAAGTTGTGCTTTAAATATGCATATTACAAAATTTCTTAGTCATCATATTAGGTATATTATATTACAAGATTTGTATTATTTTTGTCTTCTCGTTACTGGTTGTGTAATTTAATTTTACTATGTATTGTATAAGTATATGTATCAATAAAAACTATTATTATTATATCCCTATGTTTTCCTTGACAGTTTTCACTTGATTATTATATTTATTTTAATCTTAGTAGTTTATTGTGTCTAATAGGTCACCGTAAGAGCGATGTTATAATACATGTAAGTAAAAGATTAATATTTATATTTCGTATCACATATTTAATATGTAACACCACAAAATTACACATAAGATGCTCAAACTATGGCTATAATTGTTACAGTAAGTAATATTTATTACCATAGTTTTAGTAACTTTTGTGTATGTTTCTGATACATAAATAACGTATTTAATAAGCGTATTCTAAAAACAAGTTCATTTCAAATTCCGCGCCAATATGCTGCTAGCGCCATCTTCGTACTAAGTTCACTGATGTGTGACAAGGATAGAAGATCTTGGATATTTTTTTTTCAAGTAGTTGCCGGTCTGGGTTGTTTAGTCTGTGACCAAACGTCAATATAAATTTCCAATTCAAAAGTCCCCTCTGCCTCGCACAGCATTTCCAACGGTAGGTTTATTCTTGTCGCTAATACCATCCTTCTTTGTATTCGTCAATGAACCTATTGCCTTGTTCATTGTTCGATACATATTTTTCTTTCCATTTATTAATGTCAATTTCACTTTTCTTTTAGCTGGATTGCGATTCTGTAAAATGGGAAACATGTTGGAGACAACTATTATTTTTCTTCCCGCACTGCCTGTACCTGGAGGACACGCCTGTTTCTTCACCGTTTCTCTATCTTCTATCCATGATCTTTCTATTGGTAAAATGTCAAATTGCAATAGACTTTACACAAGTTTTATATATTTTGTTGTCTTTTTGTAGGTCATGAAACTATACACGTCTGTTTCCAGTCTCTGAAGCACTGTGTTACAAACAAATCATAAACACATATACTTTTTATCCATGATATCAGCTACCTTTAATACAAAATGCTATTGCTGATCATTTCTACGTTTTACATATTTTTATATCCTTTCTTAGTCTATTTATAAGCTAAGGAAAATTTTATCTTTTAATACAATTTAGTGCTTAAACTCTTTCATAAAATTTTTACTGCTTTATGCATATAAATCATAATAATTTACCTATTTATATTTCTTGCATATCGTATTTCATCTTTTTCATGATATATAAACCATACATTTTGTGTAATCTTTTATACAAAAGAAATATATTGCTTATATTTATTTTGTCTTTTATTTCATATTTATTTAATAAATTTTTATTCTACATTTTTACTATTTATTTGTATAATAATAGTTTTTAAATCACTTTTATAAATTGACTATGAGTATGCAACTTTGTATACCTCCATGTAATTTTTTTGTTGCATAGTTTTACTCAATGATATTTATTTTATTTCTAATCTTAAACTAATCTCTAAAGCTATTCTTATTCTATAAATTATTGCGAGTTCACGGCAATATGTCCACTGAGAAATGCTTCGAACATAATTCTATAAAAACATTGAATTTTTCAGAAAACAGGTAATAAGTCAAAAACTTTACATTATAGACTTATTGTACTACTTTTTGACTAAGAATTATACAGGGAATACTAGAATATAATAACGTACAGGATGTTCCATTTAAGAAAATATAACTATGGTCAACCACCACATTATGGAACACTTTGTATCATACAAAATAAATTTAGAATATACTTCTAAAGAGAGCCTACCATAGAGAAAAGACAGGTCCGAAATATCTTTACTTAATAAACCACCATCTGCCTTCCCCAGGGATACACCTGATTCTGTATATATGATACAAAGTTTCTAAAATTTACTTAAAAAGAACAGATTATTGAAAGGTTCCTATCAACAAATTCAAATTATAACTTACTTTAATATATTTCATATTATATAAATAAATATCTATATTTTAAAACAAATTTTTTGTATCTCAAACGTTTTTAATTGTCGTGTTTGTCGTTGCATCAGAGAGCGTTATTTTTTTTTCACAATATTGGCGCCCGTTTAGCCTTTGTTTACCGACTGATATTCCATTGCTAGTATGAATTTGTAGTTTGTGCTTACAGCCTTTTTCAAATACTGTTGACATTGTCCTCGCTGTTTGCTTTAATAACTCGAATTTTCAAAATGTCAACAACTGTAATTTTCAACATGTGGACAGTTACAATTGTCTACAAATTTGATCTCATTGGTTTATAGGAGTACTAAAACCACAATGCACGAATAAATTACAATATATAGTACATTCGCTTGGTTGCTTTTTATTTACTCTTTGCTATACGAATTCATAAAGATATATTAAAAACATACAAGTAATAAAAAAGCATAAAAATATCATTAATAATAGCTTCTACCTGAATGAGTTATATTTTTGTGTCTATTAGTAGTATGGGTTACGTATTACATTTTATATTTTGTAATTACGTTCTTAAAACCACAGGCGCTAAACTAAACATTTATGTTAAAAAATGAAGACCAGTGAAAAAATTTCAGCATATTGCTATTAGTATAGTAAACCTCTCACGAAGAAGTACCTTTTTGTAGAAAAAAATACGCGAGGCTATTTTATTTGATAAATCGTCAGTGAGGCGAGCGATGAGTATAAAACAAAAAATTTTGGACCCACGCCCTTGAGGGTCTTTGGTAATCCCAAAAAGTTTTTTTGAATCGATTTTCCGCATAAATGGTTTTGGTGCGAATGTAGAAGTTGTACAGGATGCCCACAAAATTCAATCTAACCTTTTTTCGTGTGCGATGCATTGTTGTGGAGTGTCGCGCCCTCATTCTCGAACATACGCTATTTTAAAATAACGCTTTGGGTGCATTGCCTTGTAAATTGGAAAAAAAACAGAACTATTGTTTGTTTTGGTTTGAAGAAAATACTTTGGGAAATAGAAATATGCAGGAGAGATTGAAATTACAAGGATTAAAATTTATTGAAATCATTGCAATTTTTTGGATCTCCTTATCGTTTTTCGTTTTTTCATCAGCAGCTCTTCCACTTCTTGTCCTTCTTCGATGAAGTCTCATGACGTCTTTGTCGTCGGCTCGCCTTGCAAGTCTACGATTAATATAGAGGACTACTGAAGCACTTGTAACGTTGGTTCATCAATCTCAGCTTCTTCCATGTTCAATAAAAGCACTTTGCTACAGTTCTCCCCTCCACAGTACTTACAAGCTACTGAACCAAAAAGGCCGGATTTTCGGCATCCACAAGCTGCACCACATTCTTGGTCTTGCATGTGCTTTACAGTGAACAAAATTCTATCCGTTGTCCATCATGGGGCCCGAAGTAATTGTTGTAACCTAATTAATTCACTGTTTATACCTTCTATGTTGCATCACATAAATTTAATTTACAGTGCTCTACTGTTTGACAGGATTTTCTTTAAAAAAAAGTCAAATACGAGGGATTCTCAGGCAATTTAAATTATTTTTATTTGTATTGATAGTTTTACGGCCCTCAGCCAAAAGATTTTATTTTTTGAACTTCAAATTAACACTTGCCTTAGTATTAATTAATTTTTAATTATAATTGTTGATCACGAACTGATGCATATGTGAGGTGAGAGATATCTAGAGCTATATTCTAAATGATTTAAACTTTTTTAGTACTGTGTTAAGTGAAATTTAATCATTTTCCTCTTTTTTTTGTATTGATAATTACCATATACAGGATGATCCGAAATAGGACCCCTGTCTAATTTTATTGTGCTTACCTAATTAATTACTAATGAATTTCACTTGTATATGTTAATTAGTTTCTTTATGCAAATTTTATGGCATGTTGTCTATACATTACATTTATCATCCAAGCAGCGGTTTATTAATTAAATTTGTTATTGTTTGAATTGCGTCGTTTGTTTAAATCTTTGCTACCTGGGAGTATTTTATTGATTTTGCTTCTGGGTCAAGAAACAATTTGGAGTGGGGGTTGATACAAAAGGAAGCTGGCGCCCGTAACATTCATCCATCAGTGTTTTACGTAGACCCATGCCCACACGACTGACTAAAGGCAGATTTCCTCTCTATATATACCTTCGGTACCTAAGAAAGTGAAGGTAAGGCAACTAGAAGGCGTAGAATCAATCTCTCCGAAACTATTACGAAGCATTAATTGTGCGGAGTTACAGTTATTTTAGTTTAGATGAACGGGCTCAATTACAATACCGCACGGATGAATATATTTTAGTTTCCGACGGCGCTACTTTACTGCACTTTCTGCCTTGACAATTGTTGTCTAATTTTACGTTTAACGGTGGAAGATGTAGCATACTAGTAGTAGCTCTATGGATAGTTAGACTATCTATTACATACTATCTATAGTATTCGATAGTGCCCAACATTCTTGTTGCATTCTGAATACCTTCTTCACTAATACAAACGGCGAACATCTATTTAAAATCTAGGATTGCTGAATTTCACTTTCAACTCAGGATTTTGCTTCGTTAACGTATGTCATGTTCTGTAGACGTTCTGGAAATATTTTTATACTTACAGTTTAGTAAAGTCAACCTATGATTTTTTGGGAAAAAACACGCGAGGCTATTCTATATGATAAATTGTTAGTAGAGCATGCAACGAGTCTAAAATCAAAAAGTTGGGACCACCGCCCTTGAGTATTTTTGGAAATCCCAACAAGTTTTTTGAAACGATTTTATCGCAAATGGTCTCTACGACAAAAAAAAAATTTACAAGAATAGTAGTAGACAGCATTTTCTGCAAATTATCAAACGTACTCACTGCATTTCTTCTATTTTTTGACTTGACAAAAAAAATATCATTTTGATCGAAATATAAAAGTTGCAGAGAATGTAAATTCCACAAAATGCATACCAATTTTTTTTCTGTGCGATGCACTGTTGTGAAGTGGTAGCGCTTTCAATTTTAGAAAAAGACTTCGAATCCAACATCGTATGAGGGATTTATTGTTACCATCCCTTGCTTGGAAATGCATTCTACGCAGTAAAAACCGATTCTAACATCTGCCTTAATTTGTTTGAAGGATTGTAGAGAGACGAATGTTGCTACGTTAAAACGTATCTTTTCTCGCATCTTCGTGACATTGTACCGTGGTGCCACTTGCAAGGACATATTGCCTCAATTTCGCTTCAAGAAGATCACACTATCCACGGCCAAAAGCGAAGTGAATCTCCATAGCCAAAGAGGATATTTTCGAGTGTAGGCTTAGTTGAGCAGTGTCTTGGATCCTTTTGATTATGGTTGGCAGAGGACAGCACGAGGACTTGAACCAGAAACGCGCACAAGGCAACCTCATCCCTTGTGCACGTTTCTTCAAACAAATTAAGGCAGATGTTAGAATCGTTTTTTACTACGTAGAACGCATTTCCAAGCAAGGGACGGTATCAATAGACCCCTCATACAACGTTGAATTCGAAGTCATTTTCTAAAATTTCAAGCGCTACCACTTCACAACAGTGCATCGCACAGGAAAAAATTTGGTATGCATTTTGTGGAATTTAGATTATCTGCAACTATTTGGATCAAAATGATATTTTTTCTTCACGTCAAAAAATAGAAGAAATGCAACGAGAACATTTGATAATTTGCAGAGAATACCGTCTGCAACTATTCTTGTAAATTTTTTTTTGTCGTACAAACCATTTACGAGAAAAATCGTAAAAAAAACTTGTTGGTATTTCCAAAAATCCTCAAGGGCAGTAGTCCCAACTTTTTGGTTTTAGACTTGTTGCATGCCCTACTAACGATTTATCAAACAGATTAGCCTCGCGTATTTTTTGTATTTCTCTATTCAGAGCTTACATGTAATATATTTATAGAGAAAACAACATCGGCAGAACATGAAATGCGTTAACGAAGCAAAGGAACTTTCCTGGGTAGTAAGAGAAATTCAACATTCCCAGATTTTAAATTCATGCTCGAAGTTTATATTAGTGAAAAAGGTATGCAGAATGCAACATGATTCTTGGGCTCTATCGAATACTATAGATAGTATGTAATAGGTAGTCTAACCATCCATAGCTACTATAGTATGCTACATCTTCTACCGTTAAACGTAAAATTAGATAACAATTGTCAAGGCAGAAGGTGCAGTAAAATAGCGCCGTCGGAAACTAAAATATATTCATCCGTGCGGAATTGTAATTGAGCCCGTTCTTCTAAACTAAAATAACTGTAACTGTAATTAACAATTAATGTTTCGTAAAGGTTTCGGAGAAATTGATTCTACGCCTTCAAGCTGCCTTACCTTCAGTTCTCTAGGTACCATATGGAGGGGAGATCTGCCTTTAGTCAGTCGCGTGGGCATGGGTCTACGTAAACCACTGATGGATGAATGTTAAGGGCGCCAGCTTGCTTTTGTATCAATCCCCACCCGAAATTGTTTCTTGACCCAGAAGCTAAATCAATAAAATATCCCCGGTAGCAAAGATTTAAACAAACGACGAAATTCAAACAATAACAAATTTCATTAATAAACCGTTGCTTGGTTGATAACACAAAAAAATCAATAATAGCCCATAAATGAAATGTATAGCCAATATGCCAAAAATTTACATAAAAAAATAACGTGGGAAGTAACTAATTAACATATGCAAGTGAAATTCATTAGTAATTAATTAGGTAAGCACAATAAAATGAGACAGGGGTCCTATTTCGGATCATCCTGTATATGGCAAATAACAATACAAAAAAAAGGGGAAAATGATTAAATTTCACTTAACACAGTACTAAATATGTCTAAATCATTTAGAATATAGCTCGAGATATCTCTCACCTCCCATATGCATCAGTTCCTGATCAACCAGTATGTGATCTTTCGGCTGAGGGCCGTACAACTATCAATACAAATACAAATAATTTAAATTACCCGAGAATCCCTCGTATTTGACTTTAAAAAAAACCTGTCAAACAGTCGAGCACTGGCAACAGGCTCAAAGGGTCACCGTGACATTGTGGTGGAGGTGCCGGTGAGGATATTAACGCGCCTTCACCACAATGTCACGGTGGGCTTTAACATTAATATCTCAGATCTAAACCCATGATGGGGGTTTTGCCCTGGGGAGAGCACTCGCTTATAATTATAAACTATCAAATGCAAAAGGCACCTACTTTTAATTCTCCGCTCTGGCTTCAGTCTCAAGTCGAGGAGATTGAGTCGTTTCAATAATACTACTTGTTAACAATTATAACTATATTTATTAACACTAATCACAAGACACAAGTGGAGGATCACAAGTGATCCTCCTTGCGGAAGAACACTTATGAATTATTGTATTCTGTTTGGAAGATCGTTCTTTTATTACCTTGGTAACGCCGAGTCCGTCCTTACCTCGCTGAATCGCACATTCCTTCCGTTCGATCAACTTCCGTTGAACTCATCGAACGGATCGACAGGATACCATGTAAGTCAGGATTCAGGTTACCTCGGCAATACTTCTAGTACTATACAGAGTGTTGATTCGCGACAATATGACGAAAAGCCAAGAGACCGCTTTCTCAAAATGTCTTGTCGGTAGTATTTCGGTAGACGGATGTGAAAAGTTTCGAAGCCGTTCCAGAAAAGAACGTGCTCAGCATACACCTACGATCATTCACGCATATGAGAACGACATCTGAACAAATCAACGATAACAACTAATTGCGAACGGTTTCTAATGAGAAGGTCGAAGGGAAAACATAGTACAAGATAATTAATAGAAATAATAGAAGATAATTAAACCCAATATTAAGCCATATAAACTAACTAATAGTAAATTACCATAGGCGATAAATAGTTATCTACTAGCGATATTACCTGTTCACAGATGTCGCCAGGATACTATAAATAAAATAAAAATTTTAATTAATCCGTATTATTCTAAGATAAAAGAAAAACAACCCAATTAAACTACATGGAAAATAAAAATAATTCGTCTGAAAATATATAGCTCGTACGAACTAAAATGAGCTAAAATTCTAAAATATTAATACATGAGTCAAAAAATATAAGACATACAGGGTACTAAAAAAACGTAACAAGTAATAATCGACAGTTTCTATTTTATATATGATTATCCAGATTATTATCAATAACAAATCGGATTGAATATCAATATAATACATTACAGACAAGAATAAAATTTATTCTAAGGTATGTTTGAAATAAATAAATATTTTACAAAATATAAAATACTAATTAATAAAAACTAATAACAAAATGACAAATAGGAAAGCCGGCAGACCCAATTCCAAGCAATCACATCTAGAGAAGCAATTTAGACCCTATGAAAATAGTATTTGTAAACCAGTACTCAAAAAGGAAATGATGATATTCAGGGAAAAATATACATTTTGTAAATAAAATTACCAGACTGTATATTAGTAGATGTAAATAAATTTGATAGATAAATTTATCATGTACATGAAACTAGTCACATGATACTATAAATTTCTGATGTTAATTTATTATAAAAAATTAGATTCTATAGATAGTAGCATTTTATGAAAGGTCGATTTACAGTAGAATATGGTAAACCGTGTTAGATAATAATATACCCCTTTAACTAACTACTAGACATATTTCATTAACGTCTGCGTAATTGAAGCGTGAACGTTATAAATTATCAGATACTTCGAACCGATCTAAAACAATATCCCTAAAGTTCTAAACCATACTAGCAACTGTAATAGTCGAAACTTATTTGGCTGATGTACCTATCAAGGTAACTAGGCAACTGTAGAGAAACTCTACACAATGTTTATGTGTGTATTGAAAGTGTTTTCAAACAGGACGACTATTATTTTGTAATTTTCTTTGTGGTTGCAACTTTCTTTAGGTACTATGAAAACTGATTAATAATTTTCTTAGACAGGCGATATAATAAAAAGTAATTATCATTCTAACAAAGTTTCTGTATAAACACAAATATTGATCGTACAGAAAAGTTAAGCGTTTCATAGCCAGAAGGATTTTTATTCTTGGAAATAATGGCGCACAATGATTAATTAATCGCCAGTTTGTTTGATTAAAATTTAATTTTTTGCGATTAAATATTCGACGGAGAATTTTGAATGAAAAATCATTCAAGAACAAATACTCCATATTACTGGTATGTACGATACATATAATTATGCATACACACTTACATAGGTAATATATATTATACCTATATTTGGAAAGTATCAACTGCTTTCATTTTCTTCAAAAATTATAAATCAATAGGTGATATATTTAGAAAATCAAAATCTATATGAAAAAATTACTTGAATCTAATAAACTGCTCAGTTAACATCCAAAAGTGATATAGTAATTAAATGATTAGCTTTACGTAAACATACTTAATATACAACGTACTTTCAAATGTCTTAAATAGATATTTCCTACCGTCGCCTTTATATTATTTCATATTTTGAAGTTTTGTATATTAGTATTAAAATCAAAATTTTATTGTTTGGTTATTGCATTTTGTTTATATATTATTTGTGTACTTTTTATTTCATTACGTGTTTTATTATAAATATAATAATAAATAAAATAAATAAAACTATATTTTGCAGAACGACTCATTTATATTTTTCAATATTTAGGTTGTTTAGTAAAAATCCGAAATCAATAAGTACAATTAAAATATTATTGCATTAATTAAATAATTAATTATCATTGTAGATGATATCACTTTTACGAATAAGCTATAGTCCGTCTCAACCCTATTATGCAGTACAGGTTTAATAGGGATATTGCATCTCTTATTATGTTTAGTAGTCTCTTAATAACGACATCTTAATATCCGGTTGCCTTGTTGCAAGTTCTATTATGCAAAGTATATGGGTATATGAGTAATCGTTGCTGTCAATTGTCAGTTTTTGCCGTAGTGTGTAAACTTTTATATTGTATTTAATTTATCTATATATAATTTCTGTTAAATCGTTCTATTTAGCAAGCATATTATCTTCTTCAAACATTTAAAAGTAAGTATGCATACCTAGATCTATAATTCTGATTAACGTGATAGCCTATATACATATACATATACTTTTTACAGATTGCTACATGATATGGGTTTTGAATTTTAAAAAGTGGGACGAAAGAGTATTCTTATTGAAAGAGATGACATCATTAGTTAGAGACATAAATACTTACGAGACATCAGAAAATTCAGAGACGAAGGTATAGTTTATCATTTAATTTGTTATACTTTTATGTTCATTACGCAATTTATTATTTGCTTGTGTTTGATTGTGATTGTTTTATTTTTAGGTAGAACTATAATATATACTGATGAATCATGAGTGAATGCAGGACACTCGGTAAATAAAAAGTGGACTGACGTTACTGTTCAAAGCAGTCGACAAGCTTTTACATAAGGACTCAGCACTGGTTTAAAATCACCAAGTGGTCTTGCGCCTCGATTTCCATTAATTCATGCTGGAGGCGAGCAAGGTTTTGTTGTTGGTGCTGAATGTATATTTCTTTGAAAGAAAAATACTGCTGATGTTCATAGCGAAATGGATGCAGATACATATGGAGATTGGTTCAAGAATAAACTGCTTCCAAATATACCAGAGAACTCGGTTGTTGGTCTTGATAATGCCTCATATCACACGAGAAAATTAGAAAAGTTTCCAGCAGTAGCACGGAGAAGACCAAATTATTGAATGGCTCACAGAGAAGAACATTCCACTTGATAATGACATGTTAAAAAGAGATTTACTGGCTTGTGTGTCAGAGGTTAAGTCTCAGTATAAGAGAAACAAAATTGATGAATTTGCAAAGAATAAAAGGCATTATGTTCTTCGGCTTTCACCTTATCATTGTGAATTAAACCCAATTGAAATGGTGTGGACACAAGTTAAGCACTACGTTGAAATGCACAATACGACATTCAAACAAAGAGATATTGAACAATTAATTGTGGAGGGTTATCAGAATGTAACAGTGAACTGGCAGAATTACATTGGCCACCTTGCCAACATGCAAGACGATTGCCAACATGCAAGACGATGTTGAAGAGTTTATAATTAACGTCACACATTCATCATCAGATCAAGATTCTTTAAGTGTTGAAGAAAAATAAAACAATATTTGTACCTACTCCTTTGTATGGTCATGGTTAGTTTTTTCATAAATGTTATCATGCATTATTAACTTGTTCTTATAAATGGGAAAGTATGTTTTTGCAAAATGAATTTGTGAGGAATTTGTGTCTTTAAATGTGTATAACGGAATGTAAATTAACATATTAATATTCAATAAGACTATATAAGTCATGTAACATATTAAAAAATAAAAGTACATGTGTATGTGTGGTTATTGTTATTCTTTTCATAAATATGTATTATTTAAGTTGTTTTTATAAATAGAAAAGTTTTTTATGAAAAATAAACTCGTGATTAACTTTGTCTTGGTCTGAATTTATAGTGGATAGTTGATTAAGATGTCAATATTCAGTAACGAAGAAAATTGTATACCTTAAGTGTTTCTCTGAAATATTAATTCATTTACTCTGGATTACTATATTCAGTTAGATTTTAAATAATTTTTTACAGAACAATCCCAAAGGATTATATTATTACAAATATTTTAACTAATCCATCTTGCTATATATTCCCCCCTTTTAGTGTTTCAAGTTGCTATTAATTTTTTGTATGCAGTATGCATCAATTGAATGACAAACAGTCGTATAGGTTATGTTTTGATTACAAAAAATGTCAGATATTGAACCGGAACTGTAACGACATTATACAATGAGACGATTTGGCAACCATGAAATCAATTGCCATAAGACCTGTACTGCATAATAAGGTTGAGACGCACTATAGACGCTTTTATTCCAAAGCCACCTTATTCTAAAGGCCGATTTTTTCAACTACGATTAAAATACTCGGTTCTCAATGCGAAAAAATATAGGTACCAGTTATGTAAATAGTTTTATAGGAGTACAAATTATACCAAGTAAAAACTTGGTATAATTTGTAAATTAGTACATTTCGTAAATTAAGTTCAACAAATTTGAGTGATCCCGAAACAAATATATTGATTACTTACTGCTATTGAGAAAGATCAAAATATTGTAAAAAATGTCAAAAATAATACATTATACATACATATATTCATTCAGCACTTACCAAACTTTTGTAAAATATTGTACATGTAACAAAATCGTAAAAGTAGAAATAGTTTGTTGACAAAGAAGTGTCTTCACATAAGGTCTTAAAATGGAATATCAATCACAATCTAGTGGTATAAAATATTGTACATTCTATTACTATAAGTGAGACGATTTAATTTGCACCAAATTTCTCTATGATGAATAACGACAGATACTTTTACTGAAAGATCATATATTAACTGTTTATTAGAAACTATACATTTTACCTAATTTTATGTCCAAATTGCTTTAATCAAAGAAGGTTGATTGAGAACACCTTGTTTCAAATTGGTACGATTTAAACTTAAAAAGTATTACTTTCTGAAGGAATCGCAGTGAGCTGAAAGTGCCGGTAATAACTGTAAGTGCAGAATTTAACTGCATGTCGAATTTACAAGCATGTACACTTTATCCATACCTAGTTCATCCAAAAGTACTTAAAGTGTATGCGTAAGCTCTTAACATGAAGCTGACAGTTTCTATAGAATTTCTTCCATATTCGCAATTTGATTTGTAATTTTCAATACACTTGAATATGTTAATGACATATCTAGAATTACTTAAAAATTTGTTCGACTAGAATGGTGTTTTAATTAAGTGTTGTTAAACGCAATTACAAAGAGAAAAAGGCAAAGACAAAAACAAATTGCAACAGAATATTTAGGATTTTCACGAATTAAGATAAAGCACCAGAATTGTAATAAAATTAGAAATCTATTCTTGGTTATCAATTAATTATATTTCTGAAGTAAACTAAAAGTTACACATATTCAATGCTATGTTATTTTTATTTTTAATTATACTCCTCATTTTCTTTATAGAAAAGGCAATACAACTACTAAATCACTGATGAAAATAATTATTAATTAATTCGAAAACATGCTTTCATACAGCCAACAAATGCATATGAAAATGTAACCTCAGTCAATTTAATTTTTGTAGGTTATGTGCATGTATAAGTAATCCTAAACATTGTTTAATATTTTATGAAATACTCTAAACACAGGTTGAAATTTCTTCGATTAGTGACGTTTTTAATCAATGATTACCCTAACTGGAGTTGGAAAAATGCAAATTTCTAGTAATCGGTATTTTAATTAATGGTTACTTTAGCCAGCATTTTAATCCGAGTTGGTAAAAGCCTCCCTAAGAAAGAACGGTAAATAAACATTATAATTTTGTGGTAATAGATCAATTTTGTGAGAATTTACCTGACTTGTTTTTGTGGAACACCAATACCAATACCATCTTCTCCATGAATGTCATAAATTGGTAATATAACTGCTTTTTTCAATTTTTCCAAATTAAATTACATTTATATTTAGAAATGAAATCCGCACGAAACTCTTTGTGTGGATTATGTTTTATTATTGAATTACTGATAAAAGAAAAAGTTGTGTCCTCGTTGGTGGTACCTCAAATTTTGCATGAGTTTAAAGTATCTACTATATGGTTTTTGTGCGTGCTACTACGTATAATGATTGAAATATCAGCACCAGTATCAATAATTAATGTGAACTTTTCAGAAGTGTAGCCAGTACCAGTAAATATTTACATTTCACCTGGTCGCATCCTCTGGGGCTACGACTGGTTGTCCTTATCGTTTAAATCTCGCTAAATTTGAAAGTCTAATATTAAAAAATATATTACTTTGACCACGATAATGAAATCAATTATTACTTTTACGCCTTTTATAGATATTAGCACTACAATCTCTTCCACTACTACTGTGGCTACTATTCTCGCTGACATATAATACATTGGAGCTAATGGTTGCAGTATTTATATTAACAAATTTAGAAATAATAATATCTTGTTTTATAGAAATGCTTCTGCTTCTGTGATTCGGCTGGAAAGGCGATTTTAGATCATGTTCTAATAGAAATATCTATGAAATATGTTTATAATACTGTATTAGGAACAGCATCTCTAATAGTCTGCTGCTTAGAGATGATGTGAGAACTTATACATAAGTTTTGCGGATATTATCCTTGCCCTTAATAACTCGTTTTAAAGCTGTTATATATGGAATATCTGCAAGACTCAGGTTATCGTTAGTAAATTGTCAGCTTTTCCAGCTAGCCGTGTTTTAACAAAAGTAACTGCATGACTGATATGTCCTTCGGAGTTAGCTATAGATGATCTTATGCATCCAAGAAGGACTAGCTTCTTATGCAATGCGTTTTTTAATTCATTACGTATTTGGCGTATTCTTTTAGTTTTTCTGTTTTTCATATTTGATGTAGTTGTAATAATTTCTGCCAATTGAGTGTTAATTTCAATGCTTATTTAATTTTTTATTAACCTTAATTTTTGTGGTGAATCTTCCAGTGTCCACCAAGGTCAGTTTAAATGACATACATGTTTGTCGTACATTATTGTTTATTATAAAAAGATCGTGTTAATTGTAATTGTTGTAATGTAATAATAATAATGATGTATGCATGTACTGTGCTTTAGCTTCGGCCGTGATTCTATGCGATAAGGAAACATTAACTAAAATACATGTAGACATCATCTACTTTTGTCACACATAGTATGTATATAACGGTAATACTGACAAAGGATGCAGAACACCATTGAAGGGATTTTGTTTTGTCAGTGAGTCCCACTGATATCACACATATTCGTCACATTTTCTTATTATAAAAAAAACTGCTGCCAAACTACCAAATTTTCTCGCTAATACCTTGCCGACATAGCTTTTGCTCGAATGTAAGCAATTTGGATATCCATCCTGGTAAGACCTGATCAGTTCCTAAATCTTCGTGTAAAATGTTTAATATTGCTGTTGGTTCCGGTATCTCTATTTCATCGGTAAGAATATAAACTCTTATTCTTCCACATGCTAAATGAAGAACTTCAACTTTTTCAATGCTCTTGTTGGTTTTGAATCAACAAACCTGCCGCATCTTAAGTCATTTTTAGCTAGTCATCCCATCAACATTATTTGGACCACAATTTTGTCGTCCATTTGCTTCTATAGTCAAGAATTTGATCAGATTTTTATATTCCGGCTAAATTTGACTAAATTGAAGCCTTCATAGGAACAAGAAAAGTTTTTGGATATCAACAAAATTTGGTCAATAATACATCAAAATATCACAGTGAATAAGCAACAAAAAGTCTTGTTTTGTCATAGCTAGACAGATAATACAAAAATTCCCCTCGTATTCAACCTGATCTCTAAATTTGGATGAATAGAAGCCTGCTGTGCTAACATATACGACGAACCTCAGTCGATACTGTTCAAAACATATCAGATAATTTGAAGATTAACAAAATCATTGAATACTAAAATACGTGTTCTTTATCTGGAATGTACGGGGTAGATAACGTTTAAGATACTGGCTTGTAATTTGTATATTGTTTATATTAAAACATACAATATCTCAAGTACCTTCTATAAAAAATATATAAAACTCAACAAAACTTTGACAGTGTCGTAAAAAGAAAGAGTCATTTAATAATAGCTCTGTCTTTTCGATTAATATCAATCCTATTATTCAAAGTAAATTTTGCCATTTACGGAAAAACTCCTGTTGTTCTGTGACAAAAGGACATAATGGGCAATACAAATTATTATAATATCGCTGAGAAAATATAAAAAGCTTTCAAGATTTTTCTCCGCCAGTTACATGATCCTATGTTATAAAGAACTGGAGATAATGAACAACATAAGTGAAACTTCAGTATATAAAAGGATGTCAGGGTTTCGCAGTCACAGTCAAAGAAGCATATTAAAATTCCGAACAATCTAAGTTCCCAAAATACGGTATCTGCGACACTACAAACCTTTTGAGCAGGGTAGAAATATCTGCTTCGTCGGAAACATCTCAGGTGTTAACAGTTCGAAAGGAATCCCAAACAAAACAATTCGAGTTACGAAGAATTGAAATACCAACAAACGTCACCTGCAATGTTCATTGTACTCCCTTTTAGGCAAAAGTTAAGGAAAGAACTTGTTGCTTCAAGTAATTTGCAGTGGTGGCATTTCTTAAGGCAAAGTGGAGCGCAATTTAGTGTTATACAAAAGTTGATTATAAATTTAATATTGAGGATTGTACTTCAGACAAATTTAGAAATATGTAGTGAAGTGTGAAATAGGTCACAAATCAAACATTCTATTTATATTCTACTACAACTAAGAAAAAATTTAATTTTATTGTTTAAATTAAAACAGAGATAAAAAAATATATCAAAACGAAAATGAAAAGTGTGAACACATGGATGTTAAAACTAACATCAAGCAGTAAATAATTACTGTGTCTTACATATATACCTTTATACGTAAAACGTATATGTATATATGCATGTGTTTGAGATACACACATACATTATTATCGATAATGGCACTTAATGTATGTGTGTATCTCAAACACATGCATATATACATATACGTTTTACGTATAAAGGTATATATGTAAGACACAGTAATTATTTACTGCTTGATGTTAGTTTTAACATCCATGTGTTCACACTTTTCATTTTCGTTTTGATTGGTGACGCCACCTAAGGCTCTATTACACGAGATACACTATTAACATATAGGCCTCTGTATAGCAGAGCATGCTGTCAGAAGCCATCGCTTTTTTCCGTGTCACCTTTTGGGTGTTAGATGTCGCTGTGATACTCTCACTGCATTTAACATGCAAAAATGACATAGGCAGCGATTTAAGTCTTTAAGCTATTGTCGAGAATCTCCACGCACACTGATGAGACCTCATAGGTCGAAACACCGGTGTCTGTGTGTTCGATTATCGACAATGGCACTTAATGTATGTGTGTATCTCAAACACATGCATATATACATATACGTTTTACGTATAAAGATATATATGTAAGACACAGTAAAAAATATATGTTTGAGCAAATCTGAAAACGAATAAATTCTGAATGAATTTAATTTACAATAAATAATACTACGGTATATTAAATATTATAATAATTTTTACTGAAAAAACTCAATTAATTGCATCTGTAAGTTTCCTGGTACGTTATTTAGGACAGCATTTTTCGGGCTAGCTAATATAGCAAATGTGGGGTCTATTTTGAAATTCCGCAAGCCTTGTATCAATTTCTTTGGTCCATCTCCAAAACAATTATAATGGATATATTTATGGTTATTAAAGTTGGAAAGTAATAGCAATTTTCAGCTTTAAACTGACTGTCCAGCAATCTTAGTTTATTACAAAAAGCTCTGACATATTCGTCAAACCTATTTAACATTTTACCTTTATTCAAACACCTAACTTAATTAGGCACATCTTCATAATTCAAAACAAGGTCTGCCAAATCTTTTGAAATTGGCAGCTTCTATTAATATTTCTGGATTTGATCGATTTTGGACATATATTTTGTGAGTTAATAAGGCGCAAAAATTTGTTGCTTTTTTCAGATAGAACTGTAGTTTCTTTTCTCTTCCATGAGTTATTCCAATACATTCCTTTCCAGTTATCCTCGTGTTTACGATCTGTATATTTTTAATATCATCAGAAAATTTAAAAATTCCAACCGGAAGTAGGTCTTTTACTCTTATCGAAAATCAGTTTTTTGCGAATATCTCGCAAGTCATGCTTTATAGACAAGTATGTTACGAGTATGAAAGTATTTCAAACCTAATTTTCAATATCTTTTGTATAAAAAAATTTTCAAAATTCAGACCGGAAGTACCACTTTTACTCTTATCGAATAGCGATTTTTTGCAAATATGTCGTAAGATATGCATTCTATATATATTTATCAAGAGTACAAAAGAATTTAGAACTGGATTTGCAATATTTTTTTTATAAATGAAATTTCAAAATTCGGACCGGAAGTAGCACTTTTACTCTTAGCTAGTACCAACTTTTTGATAATATTTTGCGAAGTATGCATTCTATAGAGATTTATTAAGAGAATAGAAGTACATAGAATAGGATTTTGAATAATTTTTGTATAAAAGAATTCTTAAAATTGTATAGTTTGAAACGCTCATAGGTATAAGAAAGTCGTGTGGTGGCCACGCCTCATTTTTTTACTTATCACAAAGCTGGTTTTGACAATATGCTGTGATGCTTCGTTCTTGACTTCTTGTACTTGCTGATGCGTATATGTCTAACATTTCAACTTCGGTATATCACCCGTTTGTAGTAGTCAATTCATTATTTGGTAAAATGTCTTGACGTGAAGTATCTCTACAAGTTGCATTCTAGGTTGAAAGAATATTTACAAACCTCTGCGTTTTTCTCTCTTTTTTTTAACAGAACCCTTGTTAAATCATGAAATTTATAAGCACTATTCAGAATTATCACACAAAATTATCTTCTACACCGCAAGTACCTAGCAGAACGCAATATCAATACAAGTATTAAACTGATTGATTTGCCGAATATAGAATAAAATATAAATTTAACAATTTATCTATAGATAAACATACCAATTTTAACTTAACTTTGAATTTAAGCAGAGCAGTGCACACATAGTATAACTATAAAATTCTATAACTCTGAATAGTAATAACTTCAGCCTCTATTGTTACATAATATTTTGAATGCCGCTTAGCAACAATTTATTTAAAAGGAATCAACGCAAATGGAATAAAGGTAATTTTAAAATACAACTTATTTAGAATATATTTTGTTATAGTCTTCAAAACTTTTCCAGGGCTTTAATTGAGTTATTAGGACATACTAGTGTAGGTAGCCAACTAGATAATAACATCTAAGCTATTCTAACATCAGATGGATGTTAACAATACTGTAAAATAAAACTAGAACCATTACTACAATTAAATTGCTACTACCGGGGTTTACAAATATTAAGGATTTAGGCGTCTTTTATTTTATTTTATTTTGCTTCTTGCTTTTATAGATGAATCTTTTTCTTTGTTTTTATGTATTATTATATTTTTGTAATGTACGTTTTATTTTTCACTGTTAATTATACACTATCATCATATTTAATGTATTTTTTACTTGCGAATTTAAAAATATTTTGAAAATACATATGCGGAGCGCCTTCGACGCACATGTAGTCTCAGCGGCCGAATTTATTGCTTGCCGGCCCTGCTACAGAACTGTGTATCGAAGGTGATCCGAGACCTCCTTTTTATGCTTACGAACTGCAGTGATGGGTATCTGCGCATAAACACGGTGTTCATTTCAAAACTTTCCACCATAAATTTCTGGAAATCTGGAAATCTATGAAAAATTCCCCGAAACAAGTAAGAAGTATTATCGTGGGGACCATTTCTTGATGCACAAATTGACACACCCACTTTAACCCCCTGCCCTCGGAAGCTGCCCCTTGAAAATCTTAAATGGAAAGGTGTATCGAGTAATACGTCATTTTAAAGGTCTTTTGAAACAGTATATTTTGGCGTAAATTTTTTTAAAATTGATCGACATGTTTTGAATATTTTTACAAAATTCTTTTGGTTTGTTCAATTTTTTGTTAGGCTTAAATATCTATTATTCAAACACACTTTAACTGTTTAAAAATGTTTTATTTTTGTGTTCAATGTTATTTAAGAATTAAAATATTTTTTGCACAAAATTTCAATCCAGTAATTATTCAGAATGGTGTTGATCCATAAACTCTTCTGCCATAATCGTACTCAGATAGCTCTTGACATATTTTCAATTTATAAGGATGGAATTTATGAAGTTTTGTAATTTTATGAACCGAACTTAAGGAAATTCCAGTTGCGGCAGAAATCTGATGTAAAGAGGTATTAGGATTTATGCCAAAATAACCCAACACTTCCAATTTTATTGAGCGCCTTCATTTGAAACTCTCGACTAATTATGTTTTACATTTGCAACAAGATCAAGTCTGAGTAAATTTGTCAATAAAATTTAGGATATATCTATGAGATGCGATCTTATCCGGATGCCTTTCGTTAAATGTTGCATTACTTTTTCGGACACATTGATTTTCTGCTCCATAAATTAATTCAATTTCAATCCTTCCTTGCAAATTGTAAACCATTATTGTTATTTTATTTAAATAACTTAGGGCTGATGCCACCAAATAACAATTTATACTAATATACATTGTATTTCCAAACGAGGAGCATCGGAACAAAAGAATGGCATATCTGCTCTTTATGCTGTTGCCTGTTTTTCGTTTAGAACATTATGTAATGGTGCTGTTACAAAAATTAAATCAATGAACACAAAATCGTTATAAAAACCTTCCCAAAACATGAATTTTTGTTTAATAAGTATAACTACAAAAAGAAGAAAAATTATTCTGCATTAAACGTAGCAAAAAAGTTAAAGAACTACAAGATTATTTATTTTCCATGTTTTTGAAAAGTCATAAAAGTTTTATGAGCTTTTGTTCCAATGCTCCTAAAATAGATCGACTAGCTAAAAAGACAAAACAAAACAAAACAATCGATTTTTGTAAACATCTTCAAAACGAATCGACCAATTTTAAAAAAGTAACCGCCAAATTTTACTGTTTCAAAAGACCTTTAAAATGACGTATTACTCGATACCTCCTTCCATTGGGCAGAGGGTTAAAGTAGGTTAGTATATTTTTTGAATCAAGAATTAGCCTCCACGATAATACTTTTTATGTGTTATAGGAAATTTTTTATATATTTCAGATTTCCAGAAATTTAGGCGTGGAAGATTTGAAATGAACAGTATAGCTGGTCAAGGGCTCCTCAATGTTCATATGTGTATATAGCTATATGTAACCTTATCTTTTATGCAGAGCGACCACCGATATATCGGCGCACACCGAACTTAAATACGAGGGCGTATTTTTATGTTATCTACCTAGCCATGAAACAAAAGAAAGACGATGTCAAATAAATTATTGAAAAATTGCTGTCACTGTTAGAAGTACATGTGCTAAGCTGTGTTTAGTTTCTGCTGTGCATAGAGATTTGAGACGGTCCATTTCTCGATAAAATGAGTGAAACTAAAGTTGAACATCGCAGCCTAATATAATTCATGACAAAGAAAGGCAATTGTCCAAAAGCAATTCATGAAAGAATGGTTGCTGGATATGGGGAAGATACACCATCTTATTTCCAAGTAAAATATTGGTCTAAACTCTTTCGATGGGGCCGAGAGTCAATCAATGATGACCCAAAGTCCGGACGACCCGTTGAAGCTCGAACTGAAAACATTGTGCGAAAAGTCGAAAATTTAGTACTGAAAGATCGGCGTGTAAAGATTTCCGTTATTGGCAATGAAGTCTGTACATTCAAAACAGGTGTTCTCAAAATTTTGCATGACGATTTGGGTATGAAGAAGGTGTCTGCACGGTGGATACCCAGATTGCTTACACCTGAACAAAAACTGTGCAGAAAAGAAGTTTCTCAAGAAAATTTGGTCAAGTTGGAGAGGGACAAAAGATTTTTATCTCGAATTATTACCGGAGATGAGACTTGTATATATTACTGGGACCCTTCTACTAAACAAGAATCCATGCAGTGGGTTTATAAGGGCTCTCCACCACCAAAAAAGACCAAGACACAATTTTCTGGAACAAAACTGATGGCAACGGTTTTCTGGGATGCTGAAGGAGTTTGGCTTATTGAATATATGCCGAGAGGGTCTACCATAAATGGAGAGGCCTACGAAAACACAATAAAAATTTAAAAACTGCTCTGGAGGAAAGACACCCGCATTCTTATCCACAAAAAAACTTGTTGCTGCACGACAATTGTCGGGTTCATAAGGCAAACAAAGTTCAGCAGATAATCAATGACTGTGGGTTTATAGAGTTAAGGCATCCACCTTATAGCCACGACCTAGCTCCGTCAGACTTATTTTTATTCAAAAATATAAAAAAGCATCTCAGAGGAAAGCGTTTTGCTTCTGATGAAGAACTCAAAGAAGCTGTTGAAGAATATTTTGCGGGGTTACCGAAGCAATTTTTTTCTGAGGGTATGGGGCAACTGGAAAAAAGATGGAATAAGTGTATTAGTGTTGAAGGGAGTTATGTAGAAAAATTTTTTTTTTGTTATCTTATGTGCTTTTTTTCATGGCTAGGTAGATAACATAAAAATACGCCCTGGTATATGTGTATTTGCACAGAATTTGTGTTTTATTGCACGGTGCTTTCAAAAGATCAGATATTTATAACAACAAAAATATATAATTATTTGTTAATTTCCATTAACTTTTACCATGTGCTTATTTTTATGCAAGTGTAAGTAATTTCAGCATTTTTGCTGTACTTCTTTTACCCAGTATAGATGTTTTTGACGTCCCTGATAGGAAGAGCCAATTAGTAACACGCTAATGGTTTTCAACAATAAAAAATTGTCTACCTTCAGACAAATAAGCTTTTAAGGAATGATTTCATCCACGCTCTAAAATTTTAAGCGATCCTTTTAGTTTTTACACTTTTTGAGTGAAATATCTATTTGATATACATCATAAGATTGCTCCATTATAAAAGAATATTTCCTTTCACTGAAAATATAAAAATACATATTTGATGGAAACAGCTAATTAGATAATCGCATATGACAATGCACACAATGTTCTTTATAGTTAACCACTCCAAGATCGTCAAGGCCTTTACAGGGCAGGGAGTTGGAATGTTAGATGTGTATTTAGATTTCCGTTAGGAAATTGTATCGGAGCTATTACTGCTGGATGAGAAGAACATCTGTTTTATATGTGTTGCACTTTATCGGTTTGGTTACTAATTTTCCATTGTATTCATTTCAGCTGTTAATTAGCGTTTGATTACCTGGAACATCCTATGTTGCATGGAAAAAATGAGTATACGAAGAGCCTCCCTTTGCAACATCGTTGAATTCTCATACTGGTATGTAAAATATCAGTGTATTTGCCGTGAAAGCTTTCTACGTCAACATATTCCAGTTATTTGTCACACTTGTTGAGTGTTCCAGTAGTTTAAGTAAATTTTAATATATTCGGTATTTCTTGCATGTTATTATATGCTACGGGTTTAATTTATTTACATTAAATTTGCAGTATATAGTTTTACATGTTGTATATATTTAATAAATTAGTTTTTTTCCCGATTTTTTTTAAATATGTACATAGAGTGTACATAAAATAAGCGACATTTTTGTTAATATGTTACCTGAAAAACCTATTATTTTATTGGTTATACAACTAGGCTTATCCTTAATTTATTCACTATTGAAAAAATCCGTCAGAGTGCCCAATATTTGATTACGATAAAGAGGCTTCTTACGACCATCGTGTTTTGGGTGTATTTTTTTTGATCTACACTCGTCTCCGTAAAGCCCTCGATGTGAAATACAACAAGACAGATAAGACATAAGAGTTCTAAGCCAAAGTAATGTATTTTAAAGAGAGCTTGTCATACACTAGTATTTTGAATAGATAGGCGATTGCGTAAAATGGAGTAAAGTATGTACTTTACTCCATTTCACGCAATTTACAAAAATGTGTGAATTCTATTGAACACAACCTATAAAATATTGCCAATAAGAAATAATCTATCCAAATATTATGAAAACATTCTAGGGCAATACCATCAAGGATTCAGTGAAGGCAAGTCGACTATAAATGCAATATATCTACTACTACTGTGTTGACAAAAGAAGAATCAATAGCAAAAATCACGATAGAAAAAGAAAATGTCAGTAAGCTACTATTTGATATAGCCCTGGAGCGACTTGTCTTGATGCAGGGTTCAAAAAGGTCGTAGCACGTATGATAACGTGTGCAGGTGACCTAGTCCTAATATCTGTCAACAAAGAAGAGTAAATAACCAAGCGGAAATTATCTTAAACGTAAATTAAACAAAAACGAAATCTATAAAAATAGGACAAAACGTCAGAAATTGGTAGATATAAATTCAAAAAATTATATAACTTCAAACACCTGGCGGAAGGAGAGGAAATAAAGCTGTAATTAAGAAAGAAGACTTATTCTGGAAATAACGATGACTACTAGAACATAAACCCCTCAACAACAAACAAAAATAAGGGCAGACAAACACAATAATGAAGCCAGTAATAACATACTGCTGTGCCCCTTGTATCTTTAAGAATTATAATAATATTAAGAATTAGCTTAAGTGTTGAAAAGAATATTAATTCTGAGTTTAAAAATGTTTATTTTAGCTTTAAGCATTAGACAATGCAGGTAACACAAGGGTATAATGGGTTGCCTATATATTAAAGAGAAACTTTTTGTATGAAAATAAACACAATTCATTAGTATATTTTAAGTTGAATAGGTATTAAAATTAAATATAAAATAAATACAAAACAAACACAAATAAAACTATGCAATCTATATTTGTTTGTAGAAAAGACAAGCATGAGGTATGGTTTGAATACACAGAAACGCAACTTGATTTTTAACAAGGCGTAAAAATAGCTCTAAACATTTTAAGTAATGGACCATTATTTAAAAACAAAAAGGTACTCAAAATTAATAACAGAGAAAGAGTTATAGAGGGATGGAACGGTAAAGAGAGTGACTCATTTAAATGCTATAAAATTGTATGAGCAGGGTCACATTAGATATGCACGAGATGAAAATATAACACAATAAATAAATGTAAAATTAGACGTGCATAATGTGACAATTTATGAGAAAGATTTTCAATAATCATATTTAAAACATAATAAATACCTTGAACTTATATTTATGAATAGTAAAAGGATATGAGTTGAACATTTATAATACGATATGTTCAATGACGATGTTCTATATAAACAATAACTGTATGAATACAAGAATACATTCATGAATTTTTGTATGTGTGGCACAGGAACTTTAATAGACTATGGGAATGGTGTTGTATGGTTCGAAAACCTGCAAAGAAAAATATAGTATCAATATTGTTTACAGTTTTTTTGCAAATAAATGTATTACCGGGGAAAAGAGCCTGGATAGAGACTAGAGACGGCGTAGCAGGCGTGACTGATATTTATGATGCAAGATGTGGAAGAAAGATTTCAGTTGTCTGCAATGTATTTCCAGTTTTACCTAATCGAGATGTTTCTAAACGCAAGATAAGGATTATGTTGGAGAATGGGAAAAGAAAATATGTAACGAATAATGAGAAAGGCAATACGTTTATAAACAAGTACAAGGAGGGACTGTATTAAGAAGAAAGGAAAATATACCTACCGTAGAAGAAACATAGCAAGTTGGTGAAAAACTTTTTAATAACAAACACTTCGGGATGCCGACATTAGTGAATGAACTGTCAAAGACGATATGTGCGTGTTAGTGTAAAAGCGGCAACTTGCAGAAAATGAACAGAAGAGATTTCATCACCAACTCCAAAATTAGTTGAGAAGAGGGGCGCTGCGGATGACCGATAGTCAATTGTTTTGGTATATAATCGAAAAACAGAAATAGACTTGAAGAGAGATTGAATTTGAACTTAGAAGTATTAAGACGCGAATTTTTAAAAAGAGAATAAAATTTTGGGAATAGCAAAAGTGAGTGTAAGGTTTATACATACATTTTGACTCACGATTAGTTTATTTGTATTAAGATATAGGATTTAATTTTCATTGTTTTCTTTTAAAAATAATTTTTTTTCAATAATTTAATTGTCATATTACTGTTTATTTAAAATGGAGGATATGCATAAGACAGAATTTGAAAAGATGAATAATGAAATAAAGTAAGTCAATAAATAAATAATTCAATTTTGGAGATAATTGGTGGTGCTGTGCGTTTCTAAAAAGTACTACCTGAAAATATTTGCTTCTTAGTAAGACGTTGAGCATTATTAATTTGGACAAATATTATCCTGTTTAGTAATAATAATTCATTAATCTATAATAACAACGAAGGGATAGTTAATGGTGTTGGATACTCTGAGAGTACTACGTGTGAATGTTTACTCTCAGTATATTATTAGGCATCATTAATTATTATATTTAAAATATTTTTTTGGTTTAAATTTTCAAACCAAATAATATATACAGAAAGGGAATGTTTTCGGTGGGCAGGTATTAAGACGCTAGCGGTAGTACGTGCGAATGTTTGCAGCTAGTGATTAATATAGGCCAATTTCCGAGAATTCATCATTACAAAATTCTAGGTTACCAAGGCACTACGTGAAAATGTATGTTTTTGGTAAAATAGAATCAGCTTAATATTAACAAATTACTTATCAGGAATTGAAGTTTTCTTTTATATTTAAAAACAGGATAAATACTCTATGACTATCATTATAGATATATCAGCTTTATAGAAGCATTATAACCAAAAGATGTGTAGAAATGTAGAAATAATATACAAAAATTACTATAGATACAGTATAGCAGTGCTATTTATGGTTGATGTTTTAATATAAATATAAATATGATTTTTATATAAAAACCTAGAGTTTTCTTTAAAAAATTTGTAACTTTATCCCAGAACTATACTAAATAAGAAGTGGACCAGAAAACGAAGAAGAGAACTCATAAGAACGGCTGGAAAAGAGGCATAAACGGGAATAGTGTCGTAAGTGTGGAAATTGGTCGAAGAGACACTATGATGACAATTATGAAGCGAGGCCTTCCATTTTACTTCTGTTTCTTCTCAGCTTTTGTATTTCATATTTATAATATTTTTAAATTTACTTTCTTACTTTATTAGTTTATTATTTTTTATCGTGATCTAAATTTGTTTCAAATTCAAAATAATTTATCGTTGTATAATGTTAACTTTTGTAGAAGAGGATTGCTTAAATAAATAAGTAATAAGATCAAAATCTGTCACTCTGAATTGGATATTAAACTTTAGGTAATTGTTTTTATGTTTCAAGCCATTACAGAGATTTGATTATTCAAGCACGTGGTAAGTCAAATGCTTTAAAATAATAAAATATAAATAAGTACATTTTTGCAAATACATATAGAATATGTTATTATTCGATGAAGTGATGCCGAAGAAAATTCAGGAAAAGCTATTTCAGATTAGCTGTGCTTCGTTGAACATTTATAACTTAAGTCTTCGCAATTCCTACAGGATTCGATTTCTGGATTTGTATAATAATTGAAAGCCATTGCGTAATCCTGCTATACATATCTATATATAAGGATTTATACTCTATTGGAAGAAGATTATATGTATATATATAAAGCATATTTTATCCATATATTTTTTTATAAGCGATGGAAAACAATTTGCAATGAAAATATATCCTTATAAATATTATTAGTATTAATATATTTTCTCAAACATTCATAATTCATTTTATCAAATATATAAATAAGGATTATGTAAGTAATACATACCTACTACATAATGAGTTTCTGTACGTATCCATACATTATCCGTGAGCCACAATACCTCCTACACATTCTGATATTCATGCCGTTCTAAACGATGCTTGAGTGTTAAATGATTCTGTAACTTGATCACTCAAACACAAACGCTCATCGTTCTCATTCATTGTATATATGTATGGTTGAAGATAATGCTGTATTTTGACACTTCAAAGCAAGTTTTTTAGAATTACATATCATTCTTTCAACATAAAAGTTAATAAAACAGTCTCCATATTAAAAATTTACTATGTAGAAATACCACTCTCTGAACTCTGTAATCAAAACTCTAAATTTATGAAATATTATATCTGAATAAACCCGATTATCACATATTATTCAAAACATATGAGCTGCCATAATTTCCATTACAAAATTAGTCGAAAAAATTCGTCTAATACTTCCAATTTCGAAATAAGTTATATTCACTAACAGTAATTAGTAATGTATTCTGTATTAGACTGTACAGAATACATTAATAACTACTGCAAAGACTGAACACTGAAAGAATTATTAGAATATTGTAATTATGAAGGGTAAGACACTACACATATTACTCAACATCCATCTGACAGATAAACATATGTATTTGTTTTCATAATACAACATTTGTCTTTTCTAAATTGTCGTGAAATTGTAGCTTTATTTTTAGTCTAATTGAGTTAGTTTAAATTTGTAGGTAATTCACTATGTCAACATGATATTTAAGATAAGTTTAATGTTTTGTTAAAATATAATTATCATAATGTCTTTTTCTAATATTCCTGCATGAAAATATATTTACACAATACAAAATATTAAGAACTGGTGAATAACTTGGATATGGGTTTTTGATATTTGATTATACTTCTATACTGTATTGAAGAAATAATAAGTCCGAAGCACCTGTCTGCAGTTGTACAAAACTTGGATATTTCCAAAAATTCATTGAATAAAATAAACAAATTTTTATTTTAAAACAATAACAATTTTATGTGTTAGCTTATTATATGAGGCTCTTGTTTTTAAACAGGATGTTATTGTTCTGCTTTTATTTATTACTAATTTTGTCCTTCCATCCAGCCAAACGCATATGTGTTACTTGAATGATGCAAGAAAAATACTAATTTGAAACTAGGTAAATGTTTATTTTCGATATCTGACATATTATCTCATCAACTTTAAAATATGAAGAATTCCAATACTCATCGAACTACAAAATACTTTAAAATAATGTCAGAGGAGCATATGATTTAACTGAATTTTTTAATGTTATACAAAAAAATACGTTGAAAATATATTTCTACATTCTTCAGTATTAAAGCTTATTAATTTTTACCAACGTGACTATCTAATTCATTACAGAAAGTACATTATTTATACTTACCATACTTTCAACGTAGTTGTTTATTTAAGAATTACATACAATAACTAGACACTATTATCACAGTATAGAGCTGTATAGACACAGTAGTTCCAGTCGCCGTCGGCACCTTTGATATTTGTGTCCCAAAATGGTACTGCGCATTCACGCACGCGCAACCAGAGGCGTACTCAATTCTTCTATTCAGGAATAAACCAGTGGCGTAAGAACCAAATCGTTTATGAGAAAATTATGTTAATCAATTTTTAAAATTATGAAAAAGCTATATCAATAATACAAAAAAAGAGGATAACAGTTTCTTTTTATTAAGTACATATTACACGCGCATTTAGAATGTAATACATTATACGTACAACACAAAATAATCCCGCCACGACTCAACAGCTGATAGCTGACTACTGCGCACTCAGAAATTGTCACGCACGCGTCGATTTTACGGAGGACAATTATTACCCTCGACTGACACTACTGATTCTATTATATAGCTATATACTGTACTATTATAAAATAATAAGGTCTACTTTAAAACATGGCGTATAGTACAACGATCAAAGCTCTAAAATAACGTATACCGTTACCGGATTTTTCTATACAAATAGATTTTGTTTATTTCCATTAGTAGATGTTTATATCTATGTTGGTATGTCTTTTATATAAGTATTTCCTTTTAATCTCCTAAATCAAATTTATTTAAACGTAGATGCATGCGTATATATTTATCACCTTGTCTTGTATTTTAAGGTTGGAATACGAGGGTGGTTCGGAAACAACTTGGCCTAACAAGGAAAATACATTTTGTTTGACAAACACATTTTATATTTGAATATAGTCTCCTGTTCACTGAACACACTTATTTCAACGACATTCGAAATCAGTAATGTCTTCATTGTAGGTCGATGAATCCAAGTCCTCGCAAAAGCTATTTGCAGCAACGATTACCTCGGTATTAGACAAAAATCTCTTACCGCCGAGCCATTTTGCCAGGTTTGGAAAGAAATGATAATCACCGGGAGCCAAATCTGGGAAATAGGGTGAATGAGGCATTAGTTCAAATATCAATTCATAAATTTTTTCCATGCAGTTGCAGACTTGTGAGCAGGTGCGTCATCCTGATGGAATACCACATTTTTCTTTGCCAAGTGATGCCGCTTCTCTTTGATTTTGTAACTTAATTGTTGCAACAAATTGGCATAATACTTCCGGTCAAGAACAAAATGTCCTACATTTGTTCTTGACCGTTCAATGATACACTTTACACTACAGTGTTTTCAAAAAAGAAAAATTATATTCTTTTAAAAATGTAACGAGGTGTTAACCAGAATAATTTTAACGTGTTTTTTTGTTGTGTTCCGTCTAGAGTTTTTAATGAATTTTAATCTGTGAACATCATTATCATAACCACTGTTAAGACCAATAATGTTAATGAAAATCAATCATAGAGAAACATGCACTTCTTTATCATGTGATATTGTCCACATAAACAGTTCGCATTTTGATGCCCTGATGAAGTACACGATCATATGTACGAAATATTGGCAGAAAGAATAAAGAACTAAAGCACAACCAGTTTATGATTGCTAGATTCCCCAAGAACCTATTATTCCTATATATATATATATATATAAGGAATTATCGCGGATACATGAAATAAAAGAAAGAGAAAAATAATGGGTAAATTCCGCTGTAGAGCAACCGTAGACACGTGTTTCTGACTCATTGGTCGTCATCGGTACGGTGTAGCCAAGGAATAAGGTGGGATAACCTTGGAGATGTATGCAATAATTATTATTATTAATTATTATTATTGCATACATCTCCAAGGTTATCCCACCTTATTCCTTGGCTACACCGTACCGATGACGACCAATGAGTCAGAAACACGTGTCTACGGTTGCTCTACAGCTCCTCCGTTATATATATATATATAACGGAGGAGCGGATTCTAATAGTGTTGAATCCAGCTCTGCTTTGATTTCTTTTGATGTTAGCCTTACAAATACAGTACTTATATTTGAAAGGCTCACTGCTCTAAATTCAGTTTTTTTCCATTATTATAAAATCACACGAGACGATCGCTTTGGCGTACTGTTAAAAACAGACTAATTGACAGATTACTCTGTACTGTCATATTTAATGTATTAAGGGATTATTGTACAAAATGGTAAAGAAGATGCCCGCCTATCCGTGCCATCTCTGTGCCAGGCCATGTAGTTTTCGAACCACTTGCTATTGTCCAGTTTGTATTGTTGTCTTCTGTGAATGTCGTACCCTCTGTTGAAACTGACCAAAACTTTGCTTATTGATGGATTTTGTATGTTCCCGAAAAATCTTCTACTCCTTTGATGTTAAATATCCCATAAAACTTTACTTTTGGTACAGATTTGATTTGAAAGGTATTTATTTACCTTTTGGTAATGTTCTACTTTAAATATTTACTAAAAGAAATTTACATTGTTTTCTTGAACATTTTAATTTTCATTCACTTCATAGCTTCTTATCCATAGTTGATTATATTGTTGTTTTAATATTTGGCATACTCCGCGGCATTCTTATTTTATTGACTTCATATGTCTCAAATTTACATTATATTATTAATTAAATTTACATTAATAGTTCTAAATATACTTATATAGAAATTTAAACCCTGCTACCCTCTTGTAATTAAATTAAATTGGCCGAGGCCCTAAACAAATCGGTACCCAGAAAATTCCAAGAAGGTAGTGAATTAAGCACCACCACGGTAATTAACCTTCTATTTAAATTTGTTTAAAAGGACGCTTGTCTATTAATTAATCACCAACTTATAACACTCAGTCTTACCTCTTACTTCCCCAAGGGTCGATGTTAAATATGGGAGTCAGCACTGCCTCCAGCTACAGTCAGAGAAGGGCGAGTTCGAACACCGTACTAAGTCGAAGGTTATGATGTCAGGGCGCCTATCCGTAATAATGTGCTGAGCCCAACAGATATTCAGACCCCGGACCAGATCCAATATAAAACCCCCAGGTGATAAGTAAATAAGACCAATACACACTCATTCAACTTAACAAACAATTTATTGGAATTTTAACCAAAACTCAACAGTGTATTTCCAGTGCTGTACAAAACCGGCTATATATAAAATCTCTAACTTCCAAGAGATATTTAAAACAAAGGCAAAAAAAAAACAATGAAAGTGAAACACAAGGGCAACTCGGTTGCAAATTTTCAGTGACGTGACATTACAAAATTTAGAAGTTCAAAAAGGTGAACACAAGAACAACTTAAAACTAACATTGATTCACCAACAATATTCTTATAAGTACACGGTTATAAGGCAACTTGCCAGAAGTCCCTCCAAAGTCGAACAGTTTGATCGTATAATGCAACACGTCAACCAAAATGAAACACTCTGTATACCATAGGCATCCGACAATCTATTCGACGATAGAGAACAGACTCTAAATTGTAAAATATCTAATTCTATAAAAGAAATAGCGCTAGTTAACTATGCTTTACAGGTAGAATATGTGATTAAATAAAAGTCATTAAATTCTTACGAGAGTATACCAAAAATAAAATTACAATCATTGACTAAATGCATTAAATAACGTCTAAGAATTTACACAAACCCGATGTGAGGCTACACTGCCACACACATCCAAAATTTAAATTCAATTTCTAAATCCAAAAATAAAAATGGCTACGTAACGTCTCCAAAAATGTCAAAGAAACCTCCAAAATGGGGTCACTATTGTTAATAAACTACGTTAAATTAATTAATTCAAAAAAACATAAAGGCTCACAGGCCATAAGAAGTTAACTTAGGAAATTACGATTACTTATTTAGTAAATTAGGCCGGAAAATTGAAATTCACTGTTCGAATTATACGATATTGACACAAATGTAGACAAACGATTAGTCAAATAAACTCTACCCTCTGGATAATAACAGAGAAAATTTACACAGTCACAATACCTTTAAACATCACATCCACAGCTTCCAAACACGACAAATCCTACGGATCCACACGTTACCAGGAATATGCCCTCCTATCTTCGGTTTACGACACCTCAAGAAAATAGCGTTCGAAGGCTGCAATGTTCCAATAACCTGCACCTTAAATGTGTCCTCACCGCAAGATCCAACAGCAATTCCTTGGCACCGTAAAACTACTAGCACGTGTTTCTCACGTATTAATCCCAAACCAAAATGCTCAAATAAGGTTTATGTCAGGCCTAACACCAGCAGCTAAATTTGAATATAGAAACGACACAAATTAGGATCGATTAGACACGTGGAAAAATATACTTACAGCAGCTTAACAATTCCCAAGCCAGAAGAAAAATATCCTCGTAAGACTCAAATAAACGCCAAAAATTCAACAATAATACTCGAGAAGCACCATAAAAATCCGCTCTTGTAAGCGATTATCGACGATAAAACTTAATTCTTCATCATTCTCGAGTAAAGCTAAGGGAAATGGTTCTGCTCTTGGTGTCCAACCTTCCTCGACGACCGTTAAAAATCAAAAGAGAAAGAACCTAACGTGTCAAAACCCGACCATACAACCCAAAAACGACAAACGCTCCAAAGAAGGAACGAGCCAACTCATACTTTAAACGTACGACAAAAATACAGGTTCAAATAACCCTAGGAAAATGGACAATAATTATTAGTAATTTGTTGCATAACTCAGGGCCGAAAGAAGTTAAAAAAAACGCAATTAACAATAACTAAGGAAACAATTTAATTAAATGAAATAACATACGCCATCTACCCGACAATGCCTGTATAAGTTACACCCACCTAGGCAAGACAGAACGCGTGTAATAGGAATCTTAAGCACTTCTACACCAGATGGCCGTAGTAGTAGGAAGACGACATAAATTTAATCAAAACGAATTACGTATTCCGACAATTAAAATAAACCATTAAAGGATAAAATACAACCAAAAAAAAAAACGTAACAACCCCTATACATATTTTACAGTCTTTAAGGTTTATTGTCTAAATTCTATTAAATGTACCTTTTTATTTATGTAACACATAAATAACATTTCAAATAGAATAAACAATATTCATTATTATTAACTTTAGTACCTACCAACTTTGTAAATATTTTGTTTCTACATTTCTTTTATTCATAAATAAATAGAATTCTATTTTGTTATTGATTAAATTAAAAAGGAAATTTGCAGAACTAATCATTTTCCTCTCAGGTAAAGTCTTTCAAGAAGAGCAGTCGCTGCTTTTAAGAGAATGTAGCACCCGTACTTCAGTCTACTGCCAGTAGATTATCGAAATTTCTATATGGACGGATAATGAAACCCAGTGATTTATTTTTAGTAATGCAAACTGAAAAATTATTCGTAAATCTGTCAGCAGAGTCAAATAAAGCTCCCAAACCTTTGAATTGCCTGAGTATTGTAATTCTATTTACGTGGTACTGAAAGAGGATGGGGTAGAGACTATTGCGCATTTGTCGACTTTTAAAAATATTTTATTTTGTTCACACCAATCATAAACTGCCTACAAATTGCTCAGAAGTAAATGACAGTGTTCAACATTACTGATTTTCATGAAGATCAATAAGATCATACGGTTTCCGTTTTACATGTTTATCAAGAAATATGCCTAAAATTCTAGCATTATTATTTAAAGAAAGAGGTTATCATCAATCGACATTTTAAGTTACTTTTGAAACAGAATTTTGATCAGTGTAATTAGTATGCGTATGAGGAGTATTTTGTAACAATTTGAAGATACCCATAGTATAAAAATTGTATAAGCGAGTATTTGATGTTTCCATATACATTATCCCTTGAAGCAATCCACTCATTGTAATTTCTGTATTTTATGTGTTTTACTATTCCAAATAACATCAAGGCATTGCCACTGATGCCATAACGTTATTTTCTTTGAATAAAACATTAGTTAGATTTTATTTAAGAAAGGGCATATTACTCCAATGAAATTAATTGCAAATAATTATTTATATTAATATTTGAGGAAGGTAAGTTATTTATTCGTAAATATGTTGAATTCCCAGGGTACTTTTTACTCTAGTGCGGACGTTTATTGAGTAATTTTTTTCATTTTTCATAAGTAAATTTGTTTGTCAATTTTCTGAATTTGTACTTATTTTCCCTGTTTGAATTGTATACTATATCGATAATAATTAAATATTATATATATATCTATGTAAATTAAATACATATATTACTCTTACCATTAAGGATATGCACTCGAACATTAGCAGAGTTGGCGTTGGAGGGATCGCAAGTGTAAAGTCCCGAGTCAGCCTGCACTGCTTTCTGAATTAAGAGTCTACTCGTTGTGACGGGTCCTTTCTCAGTTACTAAACTAATACCCCCGCGAGGTGAGTCGAAATTTATCACTTGAGAGTTGTGGGACCAGGACATTGTTGGTGGTGGCTCAGGTGCATACCGCACAAGACATGTCAGGTTTATTGTCGATCCCATGTTAATGAATAGATCTGGTCCTCCCAAGATCTCAGTTATTGGTTCTGAAAAAAACAAAAAGTAAAATTGTTTTGGACTATTTTATAATACGTTAATCTTTGATCTTAAATGTATTCGAATTATTATATTTATCTCCTTGTTTTCTTTCGAATAAATACTAGAAATAATTAAGAAATATATTAAATAATATGCATACATTTTATTGATAGAAGAGTACTGTAATAGCACTTAGTAAGTAAAAAATAATAAAACTTAAATGCAGCCACTGACTTGAATCGACCTTTGTAATGTAATATGAAAGAAACCTTCTCTAGCAATGACCCGAACTAATCAAATCAAGAAATTCTGCTTCACATTGGCAATATTGTGAGGAATCATTTTGATTTCTGCATTACTAGGTCCCATGTCTCGTTATTAGGTTTGAACTTTATAAGAATTGATATAAAAATTATGTTCTACCAAACTATACATTTTGATTGCGAATGCAGACACACTTGAAAATGTTTTTTAAATTACTGAAGAACGACATTTTATCCGAATATATTTTTCGACATATAAATGTATCAAGTATATTTATCTATAATAATAAAGCCGAAATTTATTTTTACTTAAATTCGTATTACCTCAAACATTGTGAATATTTACTCAAATATTGAATATTGAATATAAAATTCCGTTGATGCAAAAAGGATATTTGTGCTACAAAAGAGGGCCATCAGAACAATCTACAAATTACCTTACAATTATTCATGTAGGGAGGTTTTCATCACAAAAAAACAATAATGTCATTTACATGTGTATATATTGTAACAATACCTTTAATTAATAAAGATACGATTACACTCAGATAAATTTAATAATATTTATTCTTACTATGTGTTTGAAACCTGTACTTATTCTCGTATATATATAAAATTGAAATCTTTATGTACTTTTTAAATCTATTTTCAAATTCTCTCAGGTAATTTTTTATTTATGCCCTCACTAACTCAGTTCTTATATAAAATATTTAAACTAATTATTTCATATGTTGCTAACTTCCCTTGAATCATCAAAACCCAAACAGTTGCCTATATGTAACTTTTTCAATATCTGCCTATATCATAGGATCTTTACGTTTTATATTTCTTAACTTTATAAATCACAGTTTACAAAACAGTTATTCTTTAGTGAATTATGATGTGTATTTCAACTTTATCTTCAAATAACAATACTTACTGTGAACTCAATCTCAAGGTATATATTAACATACTATTCAAATAATAATATAATCACTGACAGTTGTTTTTTCTATTTATAGGTTACGGTTCTAAGCGTCATATCTGTTTCATCAATTTAATTCAAAAACCTTCTTTATATACCAAATAAAAACAAATGTATCAAACTAATTTGTTTAATAAATCAGGCAAATTATAAATTATATGGTAGTTCTCAACACACACAACCAAATAAGACATTCATGGAAGTACCAAGCTTGTTTACGTAAACATTCTTTTGACAATTTATATGTGCATGAAAATACACCTTTCGTGGATCGAAAAATATACAAGTAAGTATATTAATTATATTATTTTAAAAATACTGTATAGTTTTTGTATGTAAATCAAATACCCACACAAATTATTTAGTTTTAGTTTGCCGATCAGTTTTTTTTGACTTCTAAAAATTATACAAATGATGACACAAATTAATGTTGTGCACAGAACTTACAAAATATCTTTTCTTGATTATCAACACAGTTATAATGTACGTATAAATAATAAATCTCTAAATTTTGATATACTTTTCAATTCGAAACTGATAAATTCAAATTATTTCAAAGAATTATACGACCTGTTATTACTACTGAACTGGTATTCTTATTTATACACCAAACGATTTTCTTTTTAGCTTGTCGAAGACATTTCCTGGAATCAATGAGGGAGATCCTTTCCTTTTCCTAATTGTCTGGAATGCTCGGAATGTGGACTGTAATGACTGCTATCCTGTAATACCTTCAACCTCTGCAATCAACTAGAATCTCTAACCGTCGAACGCTTTCGTGAAGACCTTTGAAACCTGCCTTTCCTCTACTGGACTGGAATACCTGTGTTAGCTGCTATGTTGAATATCTCGTATCTTTCAAGTCCTGGACTAAACTATTTGTATAACTTCTGGAATTTCACCAACTCTCCAATGCAATAAATCTCTCGCCAAATATGGAATAATATTTACCAATGCAGTAAGTTTATTTTTAAATTGTAATTATATATTTCTTCGCTTTCTTCTCAAGTATGAATATTCTTCACTTATTTCTTTATTCGTTACCGAAATTCTTTCTTCTAATTTATTTTTAATTATATTTGCATGATACAAAAAATGGTACTATTCTGGAAAATGTTGCAATCACCTAATAAATATCTGCTTTCTTTTCTACTATCTCCTAACCACTTCTTTTACACTTTTGTATAATGATGAATCTCTTAATTATGTGTTTTTCGGAAGGAAAATTTCGTTTTCCGAAAACACATCTACCGCTTTTCTTAAATTATTTTTGAAAACCCTTATTTATTCCCCATATCCCTGGCAATAATTCCTTAGTTTCTATCCTATCCAATCATATTGTTCCACACATTATAATAATCCAAAATATGTTTTATTTGTAATTGAATATTTATAATACCTTTTTGTAATTCCAAAAATTTATCAATTTAATTCTTTACTTTAATTTTCACAACCTTTTATACCCTTCGGCAAACCAAATACTCAATACTTTAACTATATTATTTTAAATGTCAAAATCTGACACTTCTTACATTTGAATTTTAGCGCGTAACTATACATCATTTTCCAACCTTTATGATTCAAAATCCATACTAATATTCTCTATTTTTTCAAAAGTGTTAATTAAACAAGCTTTAACAAATAATATTACATATAAAAATACAACAAGTAACATTTACAATTCTACTTTCAGAAATGGGAAATATTACTACAACAAAGAAACCTGATAGGCAACCAACCACTCGATGCAAGGCGAACTTCAACATAACCCGATATGCAACCAACTTTACACGGTTCACAAAAACTATAGGGAAATACCCAATTAATATTCTCACAATTATTTTAAGTATAATTTAAATATTCTCACATCTATTTATTTAATTATAGTTTGGTCCATAAAATATTACCATCTTTTATTTTTTTAATACTCACTACAAGAACATATACAGTATATTTTATTAACATTAGTACTTCCATCATATCCTTACTCATCTAAGTTAGTGAACTACCACATATGCCCCTTTTTTAATAAATCTAAATTTCTATAGAATATATAAATTTATATTTATTCAACAATCTATACTAAAATGATGTACTTCAATTTGTACTACTTCTGTAGCATAACTATACATTCTCATATAAATCCATGTACATTTCTTAATATTTGGTATATAAGATAATTATTTACCTCACTGTATCTATTTTCATTTTTAACTCTCAATTATTTACAACAAACCATTTTAACTAATCTTATTCTCATAAATATACTAATTTATACCAACATATTCAAAATTTACATCTTTATCCATTTGTCTTCATCAATAATGTCATAAAATGTATCTTTTAACATTTCTATGCTTTCTATATAAGTAACTTTATTCCTTTTCTTTCCAATCTTATACCTTCTTTGTATTATCCTATTCATGATTTTAAACCCTCTAAAAATTCTTATCAATATTATAATCGAAACTACTTTTAACATTTACTGGAGATTACTTTTAAGTTGTATCTGTTACTTCTTCAGATATTTAATAGCCTCTACAAAATATGCTTTACATATGCTCACTTATTCTTTATTATTTTATTTTATATAACTGTTCCTAGCTGAACAAAAACCCTATACCTATAATAGACATTTTCGTCTACCTTTTCAAACTTTCACTTTTGGAAAGTACACAAATTATATTTTCGTTTTTTAAGGCGTACGTGACCTACATATTTCTTTTATACATTATTATTCTATATATTTATTATCATTTTGGGTTTTATTTACCCTTTCATACATAATCTCTATAAATTATTCCATATATTTTTATGTTTCCCTTTTATTATTTATTATACATAGCAAGCATTCATTATTATCTTTTCTATACATATTTTATTTTATAGGCTTCTTCTATTTGTATATCACATTTTATTTTTTTATAACTCTTAATGACTTTAATATTTCTTGACCATTAAATGCTTTTATTACTCCGATAAATATCCTTTAAAAAATTTTTTTTTTTTTAATAAGGTTCCTTCTTACTCATCTTTCATATATCTACTTTATACATTTCTTCACATTTTTATACTCGTATGTTTCTTTACTTACTGTAAAGTTACTTATATACTCCTCTAACACTTATATTTACAAATTTTATAATGTAAGGAATGAGGAAAATAAATTAAATATTACTAATTTCTTCATACTAACTAATCTTTTCAACTCTTCTTCGTCTTAATAATTCTATCCTGATTCAATTAATTTAGAGCAAGGAAATAAAATACATAAACCTTTGTTAGATCATTTTAGCTAAAATTTCTTACATGATTAACTCAATTATAAAAAAAAAAATTAAATGCACATACTTATATCCCGTTTTTTTTTTATGACATACTTTTATAGAAACAAAATACATTAACCATGCCCCTAAATTTTGGTTCTATTAATTTTGATGTAGCTCTGGTGGGTGGTAGCGCTATTTACCAACGGTTGTCGCCCTATGAAATTCAACCGCCATGCCCCTAAATTTTGGGCTTTATTATATACAGTGTAGCTCTGGTGGGTGGTAGCGCTATTTACCAACGGTAACTGGCCCTTCAGTACCGCCATGCCCTTAAATTTTTTAATAATCTATTTTTAATCGCACCCTATTTTTCAATATTCCATATGTTTCTTCTTTATTCACATCTTCTTCATACCAAAATTCATTTTCTTCAGTTTTATAAAGCACCTTGTTCACAAATTTTCCTACCTGTTCATATACACTCATAACATCTGCATTTCTCGATGTAACTGTATCTGTACCTTTCTGATCTTCAATAACCCATTCCAATAATTCTTTGTACTTAATCTCCATAATCATTATAACCTGATGAACATTTCTTCGTACATATCTTTCTGAAGAATCTCCTATACTCATAACATAATCATTCCCATTTATAAATTCTTTATACTTCTTAAACATTCTAATCTTTTCATTTCCCAAAACATTTTTCACATAAGATGGAATTATATTATGTCCAACTTTAAAACTTCTTCCGGTATACTTTTCGTCTTTGATAACTATCCCTGTTATCTGCCTTGAGGTGAATAAGTATAGCTTTTTGTCATCTTTTTCTCCTACTAAAAGTGTATCTAAATACGATCTTAAAATTCTTCTACCGGAATCTAAGTATTTTGTTTTCTTTGTTATTGGAAAAATTTTATTCGTTTTCTTACTTTCAGCTGTGTTTTGTTCAACATCAATGCAGTTTAGAACACCCTTCTCAAAATTTCCTATTACTTCTTCTTTTTCCATTTCCACTATTCCCTTAACCTCTGCTGTATCTTGTTTGTCTTTCACGCAAACTTGTGTTACTAGTATCATTTCTTCTGGATTACTCACCAAAGATTCTTTAAATTCTTCAATATCCCTTTTATAATCTTCTCTAGTATCTTTATACATCTTGTCTATCTTTCCACCTAATTCTTCCTTAAATTCCATTAAATTCTTCTTTCTTTCTTCGTTCATGTTTTTATTATCTTCATTCATCTGTTTTAACATTTGTAAAATTGATCCAAAATCTACTACTGGTGTCGACATTTCTATTTTCGAAGTCTCTCCTTGAATTTCCACCTTATCACCTCTATCCTGTAACTCTCCAGTCAATTGACCTTCTACCTGCACCTGTGACATATCTTCTCCTCCCTCTAGTAAATTCACATTCTGTCCTACCTCCTCTTCACTATCACTAGAAGATTCCGTTCTATACAATCCAGAATTACTCTTGGATCTTGTATTCATTCTAAATTATTATAGTACACAATTTCTTATACCTTGATATACTTTAAACTGATTTTATTACCTTTGTAAAATGGATACTAATGTTACTGTTATTATTATAATTAATAAAATATTTGAAATATGTTGTTGCGAGTCTTATTTTAATCGCTCCACGTTGGGCACGCCATAAAATGTAACAATACCTTTAATTAATAAAGATACGATTACACTCAGATAAATTTAATAATATTTATTCTTACTATGTGTTTGAAACCTGTACTTATTCTCGTATATATATAAAATTGAAATCTTTATGTACTTTTTAAATCTATTTTCAAATTCTCTCAGGTAATTTTTTATTTATGCCCTCACTAACTCAGTTCTTATATAAAATATTTAAACTAATTATTTCATATGTTGCTAACTTCCCTTGAATCATCAAAACCCAAACAGTTGCCTATATGTAACTTTTTCAATATCTGCCTATATCATAGGATCTTTACGTTTTATATTTCTTAACTTTATAAATCACAGTTTACAAAACAGTTATTCTTTAGTGAATTATGATGTGTATTTCAACTTTATCTTCAAATAACAATACTTACTGTGAACTCAATCTCAAGGTATATATTAACATACTATTCAAATAATAATATAATCACTGACAGTTGTTTTTTCTATTTATAGGTTACGGTTCTAAGCGTCATATCTGTTTCATCAATTTAATTCAAAAACCTTCTTTATATACCAAATAAAAACAAATGTATCAAACTAATTTGTTTAATAAATCAGGCAAATTATAAATTATATGGTAGTTCTCAACACACACAACCAAATAAGACATTCATGGAAGTACCAAGCTTGTTTACGTAAACATTCTTTTGACAATTTATATGTGCATGAAAATACACCTTTCGTGGATCGAAAAATATACAAGTAAGTATATTAATTATATTATTTTAAAAATACTGTATAGTTTTTGTATGTAAATCAAATACCCACACAAATTATTTAGTTTTAGTTTGCCGATCAGTTTTTTTTGACTTCTAAAAATTATACAAATGATGACACAAATTAATGTTGTGCACAGAACTTACAAAATATCTTTTCTTGATTATCAACACAGTTATAATGTACGTATAAATAATAAATCTCTAAATTTTGATATACTTTTCAATTCGAAACTGATAAATTCAAATTATTTCAAAGAATTATACGACCTGTTATTACTACTGAACTGGTATTCTTATTTATACACCAAACGATTTTCTTTTTAGCTTGTCGAAGACATTTCCTGGAATCAATGAGGGAGATCCTTTCCTTTTCCTAATTGTCTGGAATGCTCGGAATGTGGACTGTAATGACTGCTATCCTGTAATACCTTCAACCTCTGCAATCAACTAGAATCTCTAACCGTCGAACGCTTTCGTGAAGACCTTTGAAACCTGCCTTTCCTCTACTGGACTGGAATACCTGTGTTAGCTGCTATGTTGAATATCTCGTATCTTTCAAGTCCTGGACTAAACTATTTGTATAACTTCTGGAATTTCACCAACTCTCCAATGCAATAAATCTCTCGCCAAATATGGAATAATATTTACCAATGCAGTAAGTTTATTTTTAAATTGTAATTATATATTTCTTCGCTTTCTTCTCAAGTATGAATATTCTTCACTTATTTCTTTATTCGTTACCGAAATTCTTTCTTCTAATTTATTTTTAATTATATTTGCATGATACAAAAAATGGTACTATTCTGGAAAATGTTGCAATCACCTAATAAATATCTGCTTTCTTTTCTACTATCTCCTAACCACTTCTTTTACACTTTTGTATAATGATGAATCTCTTAATTATGTGTTTTTCGGAAGGAAAATTTCGTTTTCCGAAAACACATCTACCGCTTTTCTTAAATTATTTTTGAAAACCCTTATTTATTCCCCATATCCCTGGCAATAATTCCTTAGTTTCTATCCTATCCAATCATATTGTTCCACACATTATAATAATCCAAAATATGTTTTATTTGTAATTGAATATTTATAATACCTTTTTGTAATTCCAAAAATTTATCAATTTAATTCTTTACTTTAATTTTCACAACCTTTTATACCCTTCGGCAAACCAAATACTCAATACTTTAACTATATTATTTTAAATGTCAAAATCTGACACTTCTTACATTTGAATTTTAGCGCGTAACTATACATCATTTTCCAACCTTTATGATTCAAAATCCATACTAATATTCTCTATTTTTTCAAAAGTGTTAATTAAACAAGCTTTAACAAATAATATTACATATAAAAATACAACAAGTAACATTTACAATTCTACTTTCAGAAATGGGAAATATTACTACAACAAAGAAACCTGATAGGCAACCAACCACTCGATGCAAGGCGAACTTCAACATAACCCGATATGCAACCAACTTTACACGGTTCACAAAAACTATAGGGAAATACCCAATTAATATTCTCACAATTATTTTAAGTATAATTTAAATATTCTCACATCTATTTATTTAATTATAGTTTGGTCCATAAAATATTACCATCTTTTATTTTTTTAATACTCACTACAAGAACATATACAGTATATTTTATTAACATTAGTACTTCCATCATATCCTTACTCATCTAAGTTAGTGAACTACCACAATATTTACCAAACACTAATATACATAAAAAAAAATCAATAGTTACAGCTCTCGCGGAGATATACATAATTATAATACAAGATCCATAGATCAGTTAAATGAGCCTCAATATAAACACACCAAAAGTAAAAGAAATAATATACAAATGAAAATCTATAATAAGTTGCCTCAAACTATAAGGAATATGTCAATTAATTCTTTTCGTAGACTTCATAAGAAATATTTGATAGCCAGAGGCTATTAGGTACTCAGTTCAGGAGTATTAAGATGATGTTGATATTATAATAATGTAAGTCAGTGATCGAACGGAAGCTAGGGGTTAATATATGCATAAGAATTTGCAAAATCACAATTTTAGAGAAGAATGAAAATATATATTTGCTAATGCAGAACAAGTGTGGCATATAGCGATTCTACTACTGGGAAATGACCAAAAGGTACTAGATGACACAATTTTAGAGTAGGATGAAAATATATATTTGCTAATGTAGAACAAGTGTGCATATAGTGATTTTGCTACTAGGGCTTATATTTCGTTATTTTTACCTCCCACGTCTAAACTATCAACTTCACTATGGGGTCGTCGCGAACTTTTTTGTAGAGAATTTCATGTTTTACAAAGAAGGTACTATACAATTTTGCTCTATCTAGCTTCGTTTTCAAGGCGGAGAGATATAACGTCTAAAAATGAGTAACTTTCACAAGTTTAGCAGTTTTTAGAAATTATTTAAACAATTACTTTATAGCAAAATTAATTATATGCCCTATTCAGTCGATTTTCCTATATATTTCCTACTTTTTGATTGTTCGTGAAGTGAGAAAAATTTTAGTTTGACTGATTCGTGTTTGAATCGTTGCACCCTGGTTTACATGATTTTAACTTTCGGCCGTACCTGGATTGTGTCTAGTCAAAAATCTAGCTCCGTCTTCTTTTAAGAAGCGACAGATACAATATCGTGGTCCTCCTACAGCCTACCTCCCGCTTCCACCTCAAGATTTTGCGGGTTGCCCATCGACTGGGTGAACCGCCTTAACGATACAAAATTGCATAATACTTATATGAATGCTGAGATTGCATTAATATTGTAAAGAAAAAACTACTCCTATAAATTATAAATCTAATCCCTGTTAGCATTTAATTTGTTTTCGTGAGTTCTAGCAGTGATCCTTCCTTCATTCATCTGGTGTATTTTTCCCATTTAAGTTTAATTTGGATAAGGTTAATAATAAAATAAGTTTTTGAAATTTCATAAAACATTTATATTCATATTCTAGTTCAGTAAACAACATCACAAAAAATCTTTTATTTACATGTGGCTGTTAAAAAGTGTCTCTACATAATCATGAAAAACATAGAAAAACATAATTCTTTTTTTCTATGTGGATTCAAGAAAAAATATTATTTTGCTATATTTAATCTTTTAATATTGTATTTATAGATTCAAAAATGATTTTTTCCCCCTACGAAGCTAAATTTTATTTCAACAAAGACATGCATTCGCACGTAGTGCCTTCGAAGGTCTAAAATTTTGCAAAGAGGAAAATACCTTGAAAAAGACCTTTACCAATCGCCGAATGCAAATATTTGCACATAGTACATCCCACAGATTGGCTTTTGTCCATCAAGAATATTCGTATCTATACGAATTTAACTGCTTGAAATTTATTAAATTTTCTACCACAAATCATTAATAATGCCTAGTGATACACAGGAAGCAAATATTCACACATAGTACTTCCAGTGCCCTCAACACCATTAACAATTTTCCACAATTTACAAAAATCAATATAATTCAGCAAAACAATATTTTATTTAAGTATTGATGATGCTTAACGCCTTGCCAGAAGTAAATATTTTCACATAGTACTTCCTAGAGTACGTCTAACATCATCAATTATTCAAACTGTATATTTATATCATCAAAAAAACTTACTTATATTTCTCATATAGATTATCAAATTCCTTTTTATTGATGTCTACCATTTTTGATATTTATGTATTTATAAATGTAACAAATAATTAACAATATGAAAACATAAAACTCTATTGAAATCCAAAAATAACCTTAATACTTTTAAACTAATATGATTCAACGTAGTTTATTGAAACCCCTGCTATCATTTGCGAACGCCATCAAAAAATTTACGTCTGATAAATTCGAAAGTTCGGCAGGTTCTTCTCCTATCTCGTTCTTCGCGCCTTTTTATAATTTCGGTTTTCAAACAAAAGACGTCTATCCGTCTACAGCGCCACGACTCTCATACTAATATTTATGTTGGCATTATCCACTTCATATTCGTTTTCTGTAAGTTTTCCCTAGTCACACATACATATCGTACTTTTGACAGTTTAAGAATTCACTAAATGTTTACACACACAAATTTTATTTATTTATTTAAAAGTTCATGCAAACTTGCGATTCTTTGTCTACGGTAAGTTTATCCTTCTTTCCTTAACGCCATCCCTCATTATGCTTGTAAATGAACCCATTACCTCTTTCATTATTGGTTATGTACTTTCTTTTTCCGTTACTTAAAACTATTCGTAGTTTCTTCTTGTAGGTGACTTTGTTGGATATGATAGGAAATATATTGAACACAACTGAAATCCTCTTCTTTAGGACTGCATTACAAGGAACACAGACTTCGACAGTATCATCCCTGTGCTCTAACCATTTCCTCTCGTTCTCTTTATGTTGATTTCCATACAACTGTCAACAATGTTAAAGTTATTTCTTCTTTGTAGATAATTAGAAACACAAGATTTGTCCTGCTATTTCTCCCTTACATGTATTATAACATTTTAAATATGTGTCTCTACCTATACATCTAGTAAATAGATAAATATAGTAATGTATTGTCTCGGATAAAGAACACCTTTTTTCTGTATATCATTTAAAATGCTTTTTCATATAATTTTATGGCTTTCAAATGATTCACTCTCTTCACTGTTCCATCTTTCAACATCACTCTCTCTCTCTCTCTCTGTTGTTTACTTTTAATACATTTTTATTTTTAAACATTGGTCTATTTCTTAGAATATTTAATGCTATTCTAACATACTGTGAGAAGTCTGGTTCTGTTTTTGTATACTCAAACCACACTTTGTGTTTGTCTTTTCTATAAAAAATATATAATACATGAATTTATTTTGTGTTTATTGCTATTCCTTTCTTAATTATTTTTAAACTTAAATTAATATATACATTTCTCATAAAGACATTGCCCCTTAAAGGTTATGCAACTCATTATACACCTTTTGAATCTTTTGATTCTGTACTTACTATATTAAAAACTATATTTACAACTTAAAATTTATGTTCTTATTCTAAAGCTTAATCATTTAACAATTTTCATAATTCTTAAACTATAAAGATCATAGCAATATGTAGTGTGAATACATGTATTGATAATCTACATGTTTCATGTTTTACAGCCGATTTCATTATAAATTATGTACCTTTTCTTGTTTTCTACATCTGTGTAAGTTTCTTTTGATATGTTTTATATTAACTTTTGTATTTGTCCTTATTTCTATTACTTAGTTTTTATGACAAGCTATGTAACATTTTGATGGGAAATAAAGATACTCAAATAAAAGGGCTTTTTTTATCAAATGTGTGTGAGGTAGACTAACTATGACCATAAAATGTTTAGAGTATTATTTACAAAATTATCGCATTATAAATTTTACTACTGTTTTTATTTTCTCTACAGAAAACACATAGTTCGACTATATTTTATAAATATGGTTAATTAACTATTATATAGAACATATTATCTATGGTCAACAATTCTGTTGTATTTGGTACGGTTACAGCTATGTCTCTCTTTGTAATTGCTTTGTTAGTTGATTTTATTTCAGGTCACATGTTTCAAGATAATCCATATTATTTATTTATAATGATCTTTATTGTTTGGTTACTTACTGCAACTAAATACACATTCTAGTTAGTTATCTTAAGCAGATCTGTTTGTACAAGTTTGTTATTGTCTCTACTGTTTTCCAATTATATCATATCTCTATTCTATTTCTTTTGCAGGTTATTTACAACTTGAAAGCTATGTACTGGATTTATTTTCCTGGATACATTTAGAACATTTTTCGGTTATACCTACAATTGATTATTTTAATGCATAGGTTGCATTTAAACGTATAAGTAGGGACTACAACAGGACTTAGATTTTTATCCCACTATTTAAAAATTTTACTTTTTATGAACTCAATCCGTACATTGTTTTTTTTAATTATTAACTCCATGTTCTTTGTTGTTTCAGTTTAGCCAATGTTAGTATCAATATGTAAATATATATATTTGTGTGTATAAGTACTGCGTATACACTTTTGTATTTCATTCTTCTCCTTTCGCTTTCGTTTTTAGTGTTGTACTTTTTGTTCATTTCTTCTAAGTAGTATAAGGAAGTATTATAATAACGAAAATATTATAATATTGGTGCAGATGTCCACATTTTGAAATCCCCTGATACCGAAAGAGTGGTTTTTAAAAAATGTTCTCCTTCTCACTTTCTCACCATCTGTGTGTCAGTGTACGATAGCGACCAAACGGCTAAAACTATCAATATCAACTTAGATTTTCAATAAAATCGATAGTCATCAATATTTTGTCAACTACTAACTTTGATCTGAAATAATTTTTGTACAAAAGAAATTTCAAAATTTGGATGTAACACCTTTACTCCTATCGAATAACACTTTTTTGCAAATATCACACAAATTATGCACACTACAGAGATTTATTAAGAAAATAGGCCTACTTATAGGATTTTTAATAATTTTTGTAAAAAAAAATTTAAAAATTCGGATCTGATGTAACACAATTACACATAAGTTAATTTCATAAGACCGTTTATAAATGACATACGCATAAGAAAGTCGTGTGGTGCCCACACCATCTTTTTTACCTTCTTATACGTAGTATAATGAAGTACTGTGATAAAGAACATTTTCGACCAAGAGATTTTTGCTTTCCTTGATTTTTTTTTGCAACCATTTTTGCGAAAATCCCGCAAATGATTCACTCAAATAAAGATTATAAATGCATTAATATTTACAGTTAAATTTGGAACAATTTTGTATAAAAGAAACTTGTGACCGGAAGTAATACTTCTATTTTTATCAAATAGGGCAGATTTTTGTAACTGTCTCGCAAATTTGGCAATCTATACAGATTTAACACAAAAGTATTTAGAGCTGCATTTGGTAAAAAAATTCATAATTCAGACCGAAAGTAACACTTTTACTATCATCGAATAACAGTTTTTTTGCAAATATTTATCAGAGTATGCATTCTATAGAGATTTACTAACAATGAAAGTACTCTGAGGTGGATTTAGAATAATTTCTGTGTAAAAAATTTTCAAAATTCGTAACAATTTTACTCAGAGGTTTATTCTATTAAAATTAAAGAGGTATTTGATGCATACTTATATTATAAGAAACTACAATAAAATGTAGGAAAAAGTATGCATCAAATACCTCTTTAAAATGATTTTTCCTTAGAAATGACTTTGATAAGTCCACTGCTTTCATTATATTATAAAAAAATTAAAATTTGCTAATACAGTATAATTTTTATACAGATTTTCTTTATTTTTTAAAATTTCAATTTAATGGTTAGGTTATTTTCCTCATATAGAAGGTCAAACAAAACATGGTAAGTTTTCACAAAACATAAATTCATAAAAAAAATAGTAAAACTACATTATAATAAAATAATCTGTTTCAAGAAGGATCTATAATTATTTGTTTTGTCTTTGTCTTACAGTTGTGGTTGGACAACATAATTTGTATTTCCGTTTTAAACATTTTATAATTTTGAAAAAGACTGAATAAAGTCGAAACGTCAAATTTTTATTTTAATTAGATTAAGTTTAGTCATTTTAATTTTGAGGCCGCTACACCAAGAAATCCTTAAAAAAGAAATTTCAAAGTGGTTTTTTTGAATATTAAATATAGTATACGGCCAAGAAACAGAAGTAAATATATATATAAAAAAAACTTATTCCTCGGCTACACCGTACTGATGACGACCAATAGTCAGAAACACGTGTCTACGGTTGCTCTACAGCGGAATTTACCCGTTATTATTCTCTTTCTTGTTATATATATATATATATATATATATATATATATATATATATATATATATATATATATATATGTATTATGCTATTTTATTATTATAAATTATTTTAGCACATTTATTAATACAATCTCAATGAGGGTGTGGGTTCAATTATATTTAATAGGTATCCTCCTAGTGATAGTGTGCATCTGTCCTCTATATTATTTGCTCTATTACATTTATTTCCAAAGATTCTAATTATTGAAAAGAATAAACTTCAGGTTTTTAATTCAAAAATTATAGGTTATTTATTTTGATAATGAACGTCAAATGTGGGAACAACTTGCAAATACAAAAATCACTGTTCATATCGTATGTTGGCTAGTGTGAAGTTTCTTCATAAGATGCTGCATAACGAGGTGGACAGTTCTGATTTGCTTTCGAGATTACACTTTTTGGTTCCACGCACCTCCTCGCGACAAAGTTTCTCTTTCTACATTCCGTTAGCAAACACTAACATCGCGCTTAGTTCACCAATTGCTTTTATGTATCGAAACTTCAATATCATTAGTTCTCAGTGTGACATTAATTTCAGTCCCCTACCGCTGATACTCGGTGTAGCTAAACAGCGTTTTGTATAACAACTAAATGATATAGTACAGGTAGATCAGCCTAGTGCTGCTTGTTTGTAGGTTTGACTGCTCTGGTAACTCTATTTTTAATCTATTTGCCTAGATATGTTGCAATAAATGCGTGTATTTGTTTACATTTATATGTGTGTGTATGTGTATATGTACATATATGTGTTACTATAGTTAATATTGTTTATTAATTATTATTATTAATCAAATGTATACACCTGTTATTGGGCTTTGCCTGTTGGTTAATAAAGGTTTATTATTATTACATTGAAAAAAACATTCTTGTCTTGAAGCTTCGAGACTTTAATTGTTACACATTGGTACCATTATTGAAATATTCATCTAATTTCTTAATACGTTAAAGTATTATTACTTATTGAAGAATTTTAATTAATTCGATAAGTTTTAATATTAAAATTCATATTTACTTAACGTACTTAAGATCAGTAAGATATACTGTTAAGGTATTAAGAAATTTTATTCTACGTAAATACGTACATTATTTGTTAATTGAAATTTTTTAAAAAAAATATATAACATTGCTTCAAAAGCATATAACGGTCAACAATTTTCTAAAGGGATTAAATTTTAATTTTGAATTTTATTGAAGAAAAGATATATCTGTTTCCTCGCATATTTCACGAGTGTAAGTATGCCTCTAAATGTCTATCAATATGAATTACTTCTTATAAGCTTATATTTGATCGGTTAAGTATCTATACATGTATATTTTTATATTTTTTTTACCTTGTAGCTTGGCTTAAAAATTAGTTCCAAATCCAGATGAATATTTATAGATGTGATTACTGAATATATTGTTCTTAAATGAATACTGGAAAGCAAACTCCTACTCCAAATCTGATAAGTTCGATGGATCCGCTGAAGTTTTCACAAGTAGAACTGCATATATTATTTCACACGACGTGAACAATTTATTTTCACTTTCGAATTACTGCACTAATATTTCTGGACTATTATTTACCAAGGTACATACATCTGTTTATTTATTTATGATAAAATTTAGAATTTTCTTCTCCATCGAATAATGATGCTTCCACCATTTCCTTTTGGCATTCCACTACCTTCCTGTGTCTTCATAATTTTTCAAGGCATACTTGCATATCATTCCCATTATATTACAATATGAAAATAATTCTATTTTAATTACATTTATATAAATTCAAATAACACATACCCTATAATACGAACACATAATCTTCACATTTCCAAATTGTTCCTTTATTCCTGATATTTAACGAAATTAAGTAACAGCATTTAAATCATTGTCATATCCATAAATTAAACAATTCATAAAACGTATTTTAATTTTAACAAATATGAAACGTATGTTAATAAATAAGAAACAATGTTATTGACCATTCTATATTGATATTAATACAGAATACTATCATGTACAAAGTAGAATGTCATACCTGTTGGTTCTTAACATGACTAAATTAATTTATTAATAATAAAGTGATTTCAAAATTATTTAGGGAAATTATATTTACACTCTATACGTCACTGGCTGACCTTATATTTATTTCTCTTTAAATATCGCTCCAAACCGCTTTTGATTTCTTTCATTTTAATTACTCTGTGGTTTTAGATCTACATATTGCTATCGAGGGGACACCTATTCGTATAGACGTTGAACCACTTATAATCAGCTTATACCCCTCATACCGAGATGTTATAAGGAGCATATACGCCATTCTGCATACTTGCAGTTTCTAGCTAGTCATACTAGAGGACTCTAACACTTAAATAATTTTGACGTAAACAAAGAATATTAATTTATTTATTTTTATTTTTTAGGAAAATGACCCAGGAAATCCAGAACATATTAATATAGATAACAAGGTTTTATATGGATAATGCACAGGCAAAGAAAACAAATATTCACTCAATATATGCACTAATGATGTCAACATAACCTTGCTATAGGAAGTATTCAGTTTAACGTGTAAAACTTAATTTAAGACTTTCTATTTTATATTTTTCAGACAACAACAACAACAATGAAGCTGAATTACCTTACAGCTAAATAATTCACTACAATATATACTTATTAATTGCAGTAACTAAAAATAAGGAAAATTTTCTGTTACGTTCATTCGAATTGTATTTACTGAATTTAGTTTTATTCATTTGATATATACCAGAAAATTACCACCGCCTTCACTTTTCCTTGTGCGCTCCAGAACATTTTCACGGTACGTAGCTCTACTTTAAAACGAATAAGCACTTCCTCTGCGGCAAACAGTATCTTAAATTGACTTTACTGTATCTTAATTGCAAGATACACGACTGTCACCAGCGGAAAAGTAAATTAACTGCCACTCCAATCCTTTCTGGGGCGCTTACCAGTAAATGGTACTCAATGTCTCATAATGGTTTTATTCAAATGGAATTTATCTGAAGTCCAATTAAAAGGCAAGGTGGAAAAGGTCTGAGTGTGATATTAACTTAGATAAATTTTAGAATTCCAAGTGCAAATTGCTCTTTTCGATCGATTAATTCTAAATTAGAATTAAGCAGAGAAATAGAATGCAGTAATAATCCTATTTAGAAAATCGATCATTGCTTTAAGTTGTTATTACAATAATGATATTTAAGATTATATAGTAAAATAATAGTATTATACAGGGTTATTTTTTTAAATCTTAATATAGGTTAACTTTTTTAGTTGGAAAGATAGACCTATGATTCCTGAAGTAAAGTTTTATGAATTAGTCCAAATAAGAAAAATCTCTGAAAAAAATAAAGGCGTTGTTGTCAGATTGGGTGCTATTTCAGAGAAAATTATTTTCTTAAATGGCAACACTGCATTTTTTAATAATTTCTAATGCATCTCGAGATTCAAGACAAAAGAAAAAGAATGCAAGTGTTTGATTAGAGCGGCGTCTACACTTATGATTACAAAATCGTAACAACTCTTTGATATCGATATTTATGTATTTTCAAAATTAATTTTAAGACAAAATTAAAACTAAAGAGGGATTCACACTTATGCAATTAGTTGCAGCGATTTATCGCATGTGAAAAGTTGCATGAACGGTGCAATTTTTAAGAGTTGCACGGTTGGTTCACACTGATCAGGAAGTAAGAGCAATTTTACACAAATGCAATTTCTTTTTGTGGTACTACCAATATGAAATAATTATATGTCATCATTACTTTCAATGTATAGTTTTCATAAGACAGGTTGGCAGCGTAAAAGTTACTAAAAAATCGCACGCAATTTCTTCAGAAAATAGAACACGCTCTAATGCGTGCAACTTTTCACATGCGATAAGTTGCTGCAACAAATTGCATAGTGTGAACGCGAATTTTCGTGCAACTTTTCATAAAACTGGAATTGCTGCAACTAATTGCATCATTGTGAAGCCCTCTTAAGATAATATTAATTTATTATACTCTCCAAAGTAAGTATTGACTAGACACATTCATTTTTACTTTCTTATACGTAGCATCAGGAAGTATTGTGATGATGAAAATGTTCGATTTCGAGATTTTTGCAGAGGTCCACGTTTTGAAGTCCCCTGATACCGATAAAGTGGTTTTTAAAAAATGTCTGTCTGTCTGTCTGTCTGTGTGTCTGTCTGTGTGTGACCACGATAGCGGTCAAACCGCTATAGCTATCAATTCCAAATTTTGTATTTGTGTGTATAATCTCCCTCTTGAGATCTGATTAGTTTTTCTGTAAAATCGGTAGACCGGAAGTAGCAGTTTACTTCGGTGGAAAAATCGAATTTTGCAAATACTTCGTCAACTACTAAGTTTAAACAAATTTATAAAGAATTCATATTTACTTAAAATTAAGTTTGAGACAAATTGTCTTAAAAATGTTTTTCGAAATTCCAACCGGAAGTATGTCTTTTACTCTTATCGAAAATCAGTGTTTTGCGAATATCTCGCAAATCATGCTTTTTAGGTACGTTACGAGTATAAAAATATTTAAAACATAATTTTCAATATCTTTTGTGTAAAAAAGATTTCAAGATTCAGACCGGAAGTACCACTTTTACTCTTATCGAATAGCGATTTTTTGCAAATGTGTGTTAAGTTATGCATTCTATATATATTTATCAAGAGTACAAAAATATTTAGAACTGGATTTGCAATATTTTTTGTATATATGAAATTTCAAAATCTGACCGGAATGCATTCTATAGCGATTTATTAAGAGAATGAAAGTACTTAGAATAGGATTATGAATAAGCTGTCTATAAAAAAATTCTTAAAATTGTATAGTAAACATATAATTAGTATGTATAACTTCTTATAACCATTTTTGCATAACATATTGTAATTTCTCATTACTTGAACTTATATTCCTTAACAAAACTTTCTTATTATCAGGTGTTCTTGAAATACTTTGGAAAGAATTCTCCGAATTTATCCCATTTGCACAAATAACCCATTCTTTTGTGTTTGGAAATAACGATATATTTTCGAATTCACTTCTCTCCATTTCAGGAGTATTGCCTCGGGTATATGCTTTTTGTTTAAGTTGATTCACAACGTAATTGATTCTCCTGCATTACTACAGCAAATAAGGTTTGCTGTACCCCGTCCTGCGTCGCGCCATGCCCTCACTTTCAATTTGCCTTTCCGGAAAACTAATGTCGCGGTTAGATCACCTCTTTATTCCATGTGTTCTAATTTTAAGGAAATCAGCGTACACTGCGATGTTAATTGCTCCAGCATCGGATTTGTGAGGGCAGTAATCGCGGAACACTTCAACAAATATGATTGACATTTGTTGTCACTACATGCTGTATAATATTTCATACTTAATTTTTCCTTTCTTCTTTTCTTGTTCTATTGTATAACTTGAATGTACATACTTCAGTATTGTAATGTACTAGTAAATTGTCCTGTAATTGATAGTAACTCTTGGGCAATAAAGCTTATTATTATTATTAATATTAATATTATTCAGACTAAATAAACAAAACACACCATGTAAGAACTTTTACATTTAAAATTACCCAATTATAAGTATACATTTATTTTTAGGTGTACCACCGAACAGTCAATGTAGAAAACAGAAAATTAACATAAGCTACCATTATGAATGTGATATACCTTAATAAATGAATAATGGCGATTGTATAAGTAGTACAGATGGCTTTTTAAAAGCTAAAATATAGGTTTTGACGCATGTGGATAGTATAAATATGACTTTTTTATAGAGCAACTAAAATGTGTGTAAATTGCGCCTGTCAGATAGGCAAAACGTATTTCACGATAATATATTATTATGGGCATTTGAAAACTACATATTATTATATTACGTAATGAGTTAGAATACATCTAACATTATGTATGAAGTATACTGGGTGATCTATTTCAACATCCCAGCATAAATAATTTAAAGAAAAGAAATTTTAAAATTCTTAAGTATCTTAAAATATATGTATAAGTGCACATATTAAATATATTTTCAAATTTTCTCATGATTATTGCTACATACAGAGTGTCCTTAATTTCTACTAAAAGTATATTGAGCAGTGTACTGGAATGAATGCAAAATTAAACTACAAATTCGTGACATTTTAGTAAGAAAATATTAATTATACAAAACTTACATTACCACAGCAATATGTAAGATAATGTAAAATAATATCAATTACTAACTTAAAGTTCATTATTATTATTATTATTATTATTATTTGATTATACTGGAAATGCGAAAGCCGCATTGAAATTATGCATCGTAAATAAATGTGTTCATTACTACTTTTGTTGTAACTATGTTATATACAGGGTATACCACGACGCGATTTCATTAGAACAATATAGAAAACTAATAAGAGTTGAGTTTTGAAATTTCGCAAATATTAGTTTCGCCTTAAGCTCTTTCGAATTAAAATGGTTTTGAATTTTTGATTCTTCCGGTTACACCGGAAATGGATATCAACTTCCTTATTTTAAATGGTATATCCCATTTTTTATGATTGAAGTATTGTATTTCCAACTTAATTTTAAGGATAGTTTGTCTAATAAGCTTTGCCTCTAAAGTTAGCCATTTTTGAAGTATTTCAATTTTTGTAAGAAAATTGACAGCTGCAGACTATTACTATTACTATTACTCTGATTGAGTTTTCAAACACATCACCACCTCTTTCTAAACACTTTCTTACTCTTTTTAAAATATTCGTACGCGTGGCACGCTGAATCATGGTACCGTCTAGATTATTCAACGCGCCTCGCACTCTGGCCATCATATCTTCTTTGGTGGTAGGAGGTATACTGTATACTTTATCTTTAACATAGCCCCAAATAAAATAGTTTAGTTGCGTTAAATCGGGTGATCGCGGTGGAAACCTATAAAGTCCTTTATCTCCAATCCACCTATCATAAAATATGTTGTCTAATACTTCTCCATTAGCTCTGGTACTATGTGCTGGTGCACCATCCATTTGAAACCATACACTATGAGCTTCTTCTGCGGGCAGTGTGTTTAAATTAAAATTTATGACGTTTCTTAAGATGTCTATAAACCGCTCACTATTTAAATTTTCTTGATAAAGATGCAAAGCAAATATTTTGTCATGTTTAATAGCACAAAATACATTAAAACTCCAAGACTCTTGGAAACGTCGTTACCTAACAACTCGAGGATTATCTTCGGACCAAAAATGACTATTGTGTCGATTAGATATTCCATTTCTACAAACCTTTGCTTCATCTGTCCATATAAGATTGTTTGTGAAATCGTCGTCTTCTTGTGATTTCATTAAAAACCACTCACAATACTGCGCTCTTGTTACAAAATCAGCTTCATTAATATGTTGAACAGGTTGAAATTTGTAAGCATGCCGCTTGTTCATTTTCAAAATTCGATGTATGCTCATTCTGGATGCACCTACTTCAGCTTCTGCATCCATTAGAGAATTACTAGGATGTGTTGTAAAGTAAGCAAGTGCTGTTACCTCCACATTTTCCCTATCAACAACAGGTTTTCTTTTGGTTGTTTTGGGCAAGAATGATTCGAAGGAAATGCAATTTTTTAAAAGATTGCCTAAGATACTCTTTGTAGTCTTGACCGACTTGGATATTTCTCTGCATAAACACGACATGTCCTCTCGATTACTCTATTACATTCACCATATGTTATTATTAGATTTAAAAAATCTTCGTTATTAAATCCAGATCGCGACATTATTATTATTATTCAAGTATTCAGGGACGGAAGACAACTAAAACGCTGAATAGGACTAGTAAATACCTTACTGATGACAGGTAATATGACTGCAACTTGTTTTTATTTATTCACATGAATTTCCATAGCCTAATTGATTATACAAAATAAATCTTTATAGGAATTGATACATTTTCCAAAATAACTCTGAAACTAAGACGTTTAGTTATAGGAAAGTAAATAAATACCGACCCTAATTTTGAACGTGCAATCCAATGAAGTTAAAAAAAATGTAAGTTGCTATTTAAAAATTACAAGATATTGATATTCTCTGGATGAAATGTTTAACATGGTTTTCTGATCACCCTGTATTATTTTGAAAAGTTTATAATACCTCGTTTGAAGCAGTACACTTTCCAAAATGATTATCTAAAATTTTAAATATGTGCATGCATTCAATTATTGGGAATGTTGTTATGAGTAATAGTCTGCTGCTGTCAATTTTTTTACAAAAATTGAAATACTTCAAAAATGGCTAACTTTAGAGGCAAAGTTTATCAGACAAACTACCGTTAAAATTAAGTTGGAAATACGAATCAATCATAAAAAATGGAGAGCTCCATTTAAAATAAGGAATTTGATATCCATTTCCGGTGTAGCTAGAAGAAGCAAAAATTCAAAACTATTTTAAATCGAAAGAGCTTAAGGCGAAACTAATAATTGTGAAATTTCAAAACTCAACTCTTATTAGTTTTCTATATTGTTCTAATGAAATCTCGTGGTATACCCTGTATAATAATTGAGCTATTATGTGTAGTAAGTAAATATGGCATATGATAAATGGCATTACCACTTAAGGGCGCAGTTAATAACAAAAGCACCTTGTATATTAGACATTATTTATGGTTCGTTCAAGTGTAAGGCTCTCAGGTAGTGCTCTGAAAGGTTCATTACGATAAAAATAAAAGAAAATTTTACGGATATCTGTTTTACGACGTTCCGATCGCACTGCACTTCAGAAGTTTAAGATGTTCATTAAAGTGTTTATAAGTCTTAACAAGTTTGGCTGCCCGATACGAAACGTCTCGTAATTTTTCTATAAAATCCAGAAAACTTTCTCACACCATTGCGGATCCCATTTCGTCCCGTTTTAATGACAAAACTCATTGCTGTCGTCTTACGCTGCGCCTGAATTAATGAGTTCCGTTTTGCGAACTGAATGCGATATTGGCGGACCATCCCAAAAGCGCCTCGCTTAGTTACGTAGTCCTGATGATGACTGTGCTGAGGGTTTGTCTTGAATACAGAAAGCTACCCGCATACTTCACAACTCTCTTTTCACGCTAGTGACAGGTTAACGTGATTTGACGTTATCTTTCTTTTCATCTGTTACCTGCTTTGTGTTCTTTTATTCATATCACATTCTGATGGCGTACGAGCTTTTATGATTTTCACAAATACAGGTTCTCTTGTGTTTTGCGCGTTGGGCCTTCGCGATCGAAGTGGCGGACCATTCGCTAAAAAACATGAAGAATAACGGGAAGGAATTTAATGTGGATGCTTAGACGCCTTTCGCTTTCCTTATCCACTTAGACTTTACATATAAAGGAAAGCGCTCACGTAAGTATTTGCGTCGTATTTCTTAAAACTTTCCATAAATAGAAAATCATGCGAGGAAAACAAAGAAGAATTATCTATTTTTCAACGCACCCTCTGAATAAATGGCATATGTAGTCATGTTATATATAAATGGTTAGTGATCATAATTCTAAATAAATAATGAATTCGTATTTTATTTCTTATATAGACGTAGACGAAGAGATATCTTTACTTTTTGCCAATGAAATTGAAAAAAAAATACAGATCTTAATAACAGTAGTCATTAATTCACTATTCATTGATGATCACTAACATGTGTTCTTCAATACAAAAAATAGTCGGTTATCTAAACAGTGTTCATGGTATTCTTGTTCAAAGTTAGCTACATATATTTATATTTGATCTGAATTATGTATTGCAGCTGTAGTTTGTTCTAATAATATCGACTCAATTTTCTTCATTTGAGTTTATTTTTGCTGTAATATTTGACTTATTTTTATTTGGTATATATAGTGTCTGAAGATTTATATGTGTATAGTACAGATTTAAAATTTTTTTAAATTAATTTAGAGATCAGGAACCACAAAGATCAGAAACACTGAAACAAATTTACAGATTACTCATACTGACAAATACAAAAGTATTGAGTAATTAAACGAAATGATGGATTCATATCTTGGTAAAACATTTTTCCAATAAATTACTAATAACATAAACAAAACACTTAATATTTTTCACAAATTCTTTATCAAAATTCTATGTACATTTCGCTTTGCGGCATTATCAGATACTAATGGTAAGGTTCTACAGAATAACATTTTATTCTACGATTTTGAAAATAAACCGTTACATCTTAATGGTACCATTAAAGAAATAAGGAAAACATCATTTAGAAATGGGAAACCCGACTTGACAACACTGAGATTTATTAGCGAAGAATGTATTATATCTGTCTGGTCATTAAGAATATTGTCTTGATCCAAAAGTAAACACTCTTTAATATAGTAACATTCTAAAACAATCATTTTTTAACTTTTATTTAAATTAAACAGGACCTCCAAATTTTCTAATAAACATCGATGACCAGTTTCTGAAACATGATTTGCTACTTCAGATTTTTCATAATTGAGCGAAACAACGTGCATATGTTCCGAGAATCTTACTTTAAATTTACACCCTGTTTAACATTTAGAAGAAAATTCACATCCACTAAATTCCCTGTTTATTGAATTTAGAAACCAATTTTTTTCATTAATCAAGTGATTTTATAATGTATTAATATTGCAGAAGGCTAAATACTGATGATTTCCTGACTGATTCTTCCTAAATATGGGATTTTGTCCCATTGTTAGTATTCCAGTTCTGATTTGAGCAGAATTGCTAATTTTGAGGATGAAGTTTTCATTTTTCTAACCAATTTATCAATTAATTAATGATTATTATGGGCAATTAATTTGATAGTATTGTAACGTTTTCGGGTTCGCAATGAACAACTCGTGCAATTTATGTATTTAAAACAGTCTGTATATTCATACACGTAAAATTAATTACAATATAAAATATAAAACTAACGTATCACACTTAAAACTACTATAAATGAATTAACACATGTATTTATTTACCAGTACTATTTATATGTCTGTAGTATTTACATCTTTTTGCACTATAATAAAGACTGCACCGTATTTATATCACTTCTATTTATATAACACTAATATTTATGTCTTTATTATTCGACTACCACTATTAAGGAACTATTTATTTATTTCTTATATTTATCTTACTGTTCAACACGAGACTACTTAAGGACTTTCTTATTCCGGAATTACTCCTCCTTCGGTGACCCAGCCGCCTTATATACACATACGAAACATCTGGAAGCATTCACGTAAACTCCATCTTCCTCTCGATGTTTGTAGAACATTCGATAGACATTCTGTCTCTTTGCAGTACATATTTATTGCTTTACGATGTTTACCAGTCGCGTCGAGATGACTTACAATCTCTTTTTATTGTCGCTCGGAAGTGTGCCTTTCTTTTGTTGTCGCCCGGATGTCTACTGGTTTCGTTACAGTATTCAATTCTTGAATAAAATTGGCCGTTGTAATGGGGAATTTCAGTAGTCTGTAAATCATTTAATTATAAAAGTATTGTATAAAATGTTAAAAACTAATACAAATATACTTATATACATACGTATGTGTACTGTTAATAACAATACACAAAATAATTATTAAATTTATTTAAACGATATTGCAGTTGTTCCTGTGAGAATATGTGCGGACTTTAATTATTTATGAGTTTTGCTGTCTTTTTTTTTCTCACAGTCTGTTACTAGTAAACTCTTTGTGTTATTAGAACAGACATTTAAACTAGTAACATTTCAACGACTCTTCAAATGTCAGAAATGGCGAATACAAATAATGCTTTCAAATTTTGTAAAAATTCCAGCTATCTTCTATTATTTCTGCAAGTTTAAGTAACTTTCTCAAAGTCTTGGGATGATCCGAGAAATAATCGATCATGTGTTAAATGAACACAGCAACGTGTGCTAAACCATTTTTGGTTACATTTTGTTTCTCTTTAACTTAAATAGAAATACTGCACTAACTTACAGTTTCTTGTAGACTGTGACAGCAAAGAATGTCTTAACATTTGAAAGAGTAAAGAATACACAAATACAACAATATTATAGGTTCATATAAATATTATGCAGCGCATATGCAGTTTATTCGTTCAAAGATATAATGAATTTAATTATATCCTATAATATACTTCAAATACATATTTGCACTTATATGACTGCAAACTATTGACGTATTCTGTATATGACTGTACTCACATTCAGTATGTTTTGATATTGACGTTCGATATGAAAATAAAAATAATAAGATACTTATCAGAAGAGACTTAGAACGTATAACAAAATAATCCAAATGACATTGGTGATACTCACGATGTTAATATGTATATGTGTGGGATTGTTTGTAAAGTGAATAATCGCAATATTACATTAGAAAACATAATTTGTTTTACACATTTTCAAAAATATTTTTTTACAATGTCTCCTAAGGTAGTTAGTTGGAGAGTATTTTGCGATTGAACTTGTACTGGTTACAATAGGTGCTTTAAATTTGGAATTTCTTAATAAGAATTCGATACAGCTCTTTCTGTGGTAAGAATCAGGTTTAAAGGTTTGTATATAAGACTGTAACGTATATTCAAGATATATCAACTTGTACACTTACACGAAAGGTGTATTCTTAACCGTGTATTAGGACGGTAGCAGAAGGAGAAAACACAAATTAATGAGGGAAAACCAACGTAACCCACAAAGGATGAAGTATACGAACACTCACCGAGCATATTACTTTCAAGACAACAAAACTGAAGCATAAATTTATTAATTAAACCATATGAAATATTAAGCAGTGCGTTTACATCCTTGAATTTTCTATCCAATACATAATTTTAATAATTTAATTTAGCACCGCTTAAGACTTGGGAGATAAAATTTCTTACTCATTCACACGACAGTTATCAATCAAAAAAGGTGAATGTATCGCAAACTAACAACGATGAAATCCCCACTCATACGAATGACGTTGCAAAATAAGAATAAATAGAACTAAACAAATCATGAGTGACAAAGTACAAAAATTAAATAAGAAATAGACGGTGAACTAAATCTAAAACGATCAATTTAATTAAACACAGCGTTAATTAAGAGAAAGTCACAATCTAAAGGAAAAAAGGGATCTTTAATTTAAAGTATGTCGGTATTTCGATAAACTGAATTACAGGTGGAAAGAACGGTCACAAAAATAAGTAATAAGTAAATAGTATCAAAACCTTAATTCAAAAAATAGAAAGCAATATACAGGCCAGCTAAAATGAAGAACAGACAAAATAGCTAAGAAATGAACAAGTAAAGAAAGATTCCTATGCGGAAGACACTTAACTAATTAAAAATACGTATTCGCGGCAAAATGAATTGTGAAACGCAAGAAAGGATACGACCGCGAGTCTATGATAGCAATCTATTTTGAGAAATGTGTCATATCTTCCTCAATATAGACAGGAATTGGCTTTGATCTCGAAGAAGGTATAATAACTGTTCTAATAATGGTTTCGTTCAAGAAAATTTATGTAATCTTCTTTCTTTTTTATATCGTAATCAAATTTTGTGGTGTATTTCAGTTACACTTTAATCACTTTCACTTTCATTAGACTGTTGTACTTGTGCAATGTATGTTGGAAAAGTGCTTTCAAAATCAAAAGATTCTAACCTCGCTGTTTTGACGCAGATTGTGAAAGTAGAGCGCTTATCGAATCTAACCTGAACTGTACAGTACACAGACCGAGTCTTGACCAATGGGAGGAGCCTCGACCTATAAGTCGCGCAGATTTATAGGTCAGTGCGTGACACATGCAGAGAAAGTATTCGGAAAAAAGGAATGATAAAATTTGTTCATCATCGCATACATTAGCCGGACGAACGAGTAAATGCAGATAAGAAATTGCAATATACTGGAAAGAGATGCATATATGTGTAACGCTTGACAATCTTTTCGAGATTGCTCGTGCTTATCGTAATATTATAAGGAACCACTGCGCACCTTATGGGAGGGGCATCTCATCGGCCAAGTCTCAGTCTGTGAGCTGTACGTGTGAGTGATCGGGAAAAGCGAAAGTATTGTAGGTGCGAAATCATCAATAGTTATTTTTGTACTCATATGACATAACATACAGTTTTACGCATTCATATGGGTGCGGGAAATTCTATTTCCCGCACTCGTGCGGGAAGTAAAGTTGGTACTAACTGTAACTTGATAACATTTTAAAACCATAAACCCCTAATCTTACCAATACGCTGCCCAGTTTGTTGTTTTCATATGACAGTAATAAAACACAATGTAATAGAAATTGTTATATTTCAAAGGTATGTAATTAAATGTCAGAACGGCAACAAATATTGTATAAATTACCATTATTAACTCTTTTCAGAAATTGAAACAGAACAATTATTAAAAATTTTGATAGCACAATTTTCACAACCAGATATTGATACTCCAGGGATTAGCTGATTCGTTTCAATTGATCTCGATTGTCAGGGTAAGGTAACATTAATAGTATTATTAGATAATCCTTGTTGTATTTCAGACGTCGAACAAGTTGCAGGAGGAATCAACATCTCTGACTGGGTCATTTTTTTAGCCAATTGAATTCTGCTATGAAGAGAAATTTCGACATATCCTTCTGCAACCATAGATGATTTCCATCCACCATGTCTTTTAATTGAAAGCAAGTCAGCTCCTTGGTTTGCCAACAATATTGCTGAACTCCTTCGGAAACAGTGACCTGTGAAGCTACTTACGTTATCAAGCTGAAGGTACTCAGCTATTCGCATTGGAATTTTACCAATTGTATTAAGACCAACAGGTGAAGAAACACACTTGCCATTGCGATATGTTAAGAAGAATCGTTGGTTGTTGTCTGGTCTTAAATTTGCATATTGCCGAATTAATGCAATCCATTCTGGCTTAATGATTGCAAATGTACGGCTTTTATCTGTTTTTGTGTGTGGAATTGTTACAATAATTAAATTATTTTTAAATTCTATGTCTCGCAATGACATTTTGCAAAGTTCTACACGTCGGCATGCTCCAGAAATACCCATTATTAATACAGCCTATAAATACATATAGTAATGTATGAATTTAAAATATACAAAAATGACTACCTTCACTAGTAGGAACAAGGAATCTGGTGCTTCAACTATGAATTTAGTAATTTGTTCTTCGCTTAATACTGCCGATTTTTTAGGCTGAAGGTGTTTCGTTGCCTGTTTTAAGTATGCTATGAGTTTTGCATATTTAGATATATAGTCGGGTCGTTTTCGCAACCGACACGGCAAAAGTACGAACTAAAAACGCTGATTCAATACCACTACAAATTCCAATCAACCGGAACAATTTTAGAACAATAAAATTCAACCAACTAATTAATACTTTAGGATAAATAGCTACGGCTAGTAAAATACTATTACATGAAAGTCAGTTAGAAATTCAATATTATAGATAAAATTATTAAATATTACTTTTCTATATCAATATTTTATTTAATACATGGCTATTCTGAGCATTGTTGTCAGATTTTTATTTTCACGGAGCGGATGACACTTGACAAGCGTAGCGTATGACAAGCAGGTGACTAGTATTTAGTATAGCGTTTTTCGAACATTTACACATGAGACTTGGGCTACCATCACTCATATTGAACAAGAAATGAAGACGTGGTGGGATAGAGAAATAGAAATTGATAAAACAGATATTCATCCAGTAATATTTTGTATTAATGATAGCGGTAGTAGCGATTGTGAGATTATTATTAATGTTAATGAATGTCACACTGTGGTCATCTTTACTATTATAGTTTTAAGGCTCCCCTTAATGACAGCGCGAAAGTGGAAAGAACTGGTAATTTGTGATGGTAACCAGATAGCGATGCGAGTATGCGAGTCAATGCGAGTTTGTGGTTAAGTTAACGTGAACTGATTGCAAGATTATTTGCAAATGGTTTGCAAAGAGTAAGATTATGTATAAGAAACTGAGCGAAGAACTTTTATTTCACATAATTAAAACACCTTGCTATTAATAGTGTTTGAAATTTTACTGGCACATAAATATTTTGCAGTTTGGATTTTATAACCTACGATTATCTGACATAAAAGAATACAAGCTAAATATTGTCAGAACGTGTTTTCCAATTTACTTATAAGAAGCATTAGAAACGCTGACTATTATTATTCTGAAGGAAATCTGTTCTTAAACGTCAATAAAAACTAATCAGCACAGTTTCCTGTTCAGAAATAAGTCAAATATATTGATCTAAACCAAATTATATAAGAGACGGTATGTTTTATTCAACAGAAATGTTTGGTTTTACTTGTAATTGCTTTATGTTATTTAGAATAATCACGTAACTGATAAAACGAATGTAGCTTATAAAGGATTGGGGACGGTTTAAATTCAGTATCTATATCAAACGTCGAAGACAGATTTTGGAACCTGTTAACATATTTGTTCATAATGCTTTGGCAGAAGATTACGATAGTTAAAATAATTTGTACTTATATTGATCAGTTGAAGAAAGAACTCTGTCTAATCGAAGAAGTAGATGACTCTAACTGAAATAACAATTGCTTGAGGATCACATATGTAATACTGTTAAGAAAATTTTCAAAATTAAGATGGTATAACCACGTTGACTGTAATAGAGAAATAGTGGATGATTGATTTCAGAATAAAATAATGATCGAGTTTATTAATGTGACAACAAGATAAGCATTTGCATGGGGGGATGCAGTTAATACATATTTCTGTTATATTATTTTTATAGTTTCTTTAAAATAACCTTTGTACATTTTCTGTAGGACTTTAATTTTGTAATTATTTATTGTTATTAATGGAATTAAGATTATATAATTTAAAAAATATGTGATAGTATTGTAATAATATTAATGTAGCACATTATAAATCGGGATAGTAAAAATATTTGTTCATTATTGTATTATAATTTAAAGTTGCTTGGTAAGTTAAAGTCTGATCAGTAGCAAAGATTCAGCTTATACTCAACATTTGAAATACTTTAAAATATGTTTGAATTGTTTAATTCTGAATTAAATATAATCTTTAACAACAACAAATTTATACTAGTTTAAAGCTTAAGTAAATAATAATGATGTGTTTAGCTTAATCAAAAATGTTTGATTAGCATCCAAAAATTATGTTGTAATCAATGATATACCAACGAGAAGTGTTTCAAACAAGTTGCTTTTAGTACACCAGTGATAATGGTAATAATCATAGTGAACAGTAAGAATCTGGCAAACAAATATTTTTATAATTAGTGTAATACTTTTCTGACCTTCTCGCTGTTGCATGTAAAATTATTTTAATTTTGATGCATTTAATGAAAAAGCAATATAGCACTATTGGTAAGGATACAGCTGTACAGCTGTCTTTGCTACTAAATATCTTTATTGTCTGTAGTAAAACTAACTCGAACATAATTATTAAATACATTCCTGAATGTTGAAATGAATTTCAAAAGTTCAATTTTCTCTGAAAATCTAACCTTTTTTATATTTATATCTAATTACTAATAGCAGACAAGTTCATACAAATATAAAATAATCATTTTATTCGGCTTTTCAATAGTACTTAGCAAAATTATTATCAAATTAATAGTTACATATTAGAATTATTGTCGGTAGTGCTAAAACCAAATAAAACCACAAGTCTAATTGATCATTTAGGGTTATAGTGTCAAAATTAATATTACTTGACAGCTCAAATTTTGCAACGTCTCAAATTTGACGCCATTTTAATTTTGGTGGCGCATGTCGGTTGCCAGAGCGATTCTAGTATATCCGTATTATCATATATTATTAAGCATGATTTTAGCATAGAATAAGTAGACCATAATGATTTATTTGATTGTAAACTTTGAAAATAAACTAATAAACAATTTTCTGAGTAAGTTTTTATATTTTTAGATCTAGCCCAAGTTATGAATTTACCATAAATGGTGTTGTATCTGTCTTTTGATTTTGTAGGTAATAAAGTATCGATTGCAGTATTGGCAGCTTCACGAATTTCAGGAGGTGTACATTGTATTTCTTCATCAGAATGCATGTTTTAGAGGAGATTTTAATTTTGTATTCAATGTTTGGAATTTGACTAATTTTAAATTAATTGTCAATTCAAATAATAAGTACTGCCAACTCAAAATTTTTTAATTAATATGAACAAATTTGTAGTGTGTCATAAATGATAATGTATTTAACAGTAGGTATTATTTAATTATTCGTACAAAAAATATTGTACAAACTTCGTGCGTGAAACATTTCGCGAATTCGTGTCCACTCATTCGCGAAATATGCTTTCCCGCACTTGGTTCGTAAATAACTATTACGAACCAAGTGCGGGAATACATATTTCGCGAATGAGTAGCCATTTTAGGAACACGAATTCGTGAAATGTTTCACGCACGAAGTTTGTACAATATTTTTTGTACGATAAATAATACCTACTGTTAAATACGTTATCATTTATGACACACTACAAATTAGTTCATATTAATTCAAAAAATTTGAGTTGGCAGTACTTATTATGTGAATTGACATAGAATAGATTTTTTATGCCGCCAGCCATTATCGACGGTTTTCCAGGATTCAAAATCCGCCGGGAACATTAAATTCCCGGCCTAGTACTTACAAAAGTGACATTTGTTAAAAATTCACTAGAAGTGGGGTGGTAGCACTGACATTGATTCTTAATTTTCTAAAATAATGTCAACAAAGTTTTGATAGTTTTGACCTAAGAGAGAAATTAAAACCAAGCAATTCATAAATATTTTTTAAATGCTTTTAAATTTAATAAATGGATAATTCATGTAGATGTAATCGTAATATCAACGTGAGTTTCAGTTAACGCTTTTATACAAATGTGAACTGTGATTGCTTTTTAGGTTAGGTGTGGACTATTATTATTGTCAGCACACCATTTTACAAAACCGTCAAAGCCTTCCAATATCGAAGTGCAGATTTTGCAGGTAATAAATTGTGTATTGCTGTTTCAGCTGCTTCCATTATATGAGCTGGCGTTTCCATAATTCGTTTAGTTATTACTTTACTATTTTCAAAAGAAAACTAGGTAAATGTCAATTTAATTTTAAATTTGAAAATCAAATGTGCATCAGTGACAGGTACCAATCACAAAAATTAAATCCCCAGTTACTTTGGTTAATTTTTTACTTAGGTGATTTTTTACTTTTTAAAAATGATTTAAACTTGTTGGCATGTAAAATTTTATGAATTATACGTCCAGAAAATGTTTTGCGACTACTCGTGTTGTTTCGCCTCGGCTAAACGCCTCGGCTACGCAATATCACTCACACTCGCAAAATATCATTTTCTGGACTAGTGATACAAATAACTATTCCCGCACCCATATGAATGCGTAAAACTATAATTATGTAATATGAGAACAAAAATGCATTTTGTTTCAGATATAGTTATCTGGGAATTGTCACTAATCACAACTCTTTCCATTCTAATCTCCTACCTCTTAGATTAATTAGCTTTGTCTTTCTATATTAATTGAAAGTTAATTAGTAATAGGAATTTCAAATTTCTTTTACTTATAAATTTTAAAATTGTGTTTGGTAATACATCCAATCAATGAAACAGTCAGGTAACTGTTACAAATTGAAAGAATACTATTACAATTTTGCTTTCTAAATTCTGTCTGAAATGAGTATCGTTCTTTCTTCAGTGAGCATACATGAATATATTCTAATACCAAATAAATTGATGATACATAAATTAATGTTAATATTCATTTAGATTATAATCTGCTTTATTTCTTGTACACCTTCTGATTCTTTTACTGTTTGATGTTAGTACTTAGTATCGTCTTTTATTTAATTGTAATTAATGAATAAAAGGGTATTTATATATTTGTTATTTGTATATAATGTTGCCTATGTAAATATATTTATAACAGTTACCTAAAAATATCCGCAAGACATGACATGTTACAAAATCATGAACGTACGAATAGTTTGTTGAAAAAGAAAGGACTGCATCTGCAGCCCCAAGTTTGACGATCATTGGCATTCAAACGGTGTAAGATATTGCACTTTCCGTTATCATATCTGAGACAATTTAACTTCCACTAAATTCCTGTGGGACGCATAAAGTCAGATATTGTACTGAAGGATTATATTGTTGCTGTTTATTAAACACATTTCGTTCTAACTACGCAAATATGCAACAGACTCTAACTTAAAGTGCTTCTACAAACTTGTCAACTTTATCCTGTTCAGTGTTTTTATTTGTATTAGTATTGTTTTATTTATTAACAGTATATCTATAATGATTTCAAGATATGTTAGAGGAAAAGAAGGTTTTAATATTTCGCGTTAAATGAAATTGCAAAGAAAAAAGGTTAAACTTTTAATGCATAAATTACCACAAAATTATCAAAATCTTCAGGAAATAAAACAAACTCCCAGAATTCTATTATAATTAACAAACTTCTAAAACCTCTATGTCCTCATCAGAAAGAGTAATATATTATAATTTATCAATTGATTATACTGTGTGCCCAAGAATTACATCACTTTTTAAGACAGGATAAATATAATGTTCATTTTATTTACAAAAGAATCGATACAATGAACTTAATCACTTCCAAAACCAATTTTTAATTAATGTCAAAAAGTACTTTTATACAACTAACTATTATAAACGAAAACGTAACTAATAATAATAAATCAAATTTCCTGGGTTACATCGATTATTTGTTTCGAATGCCACTCCTTTATTATTATGAGAACTACCTACTCTCATGTGTAAGGAAATCGTGCCTGAAACATGGGTGAAAAATTATATGCTTAAGGGCAATCTTAATCAATGATTAGTTATAACAGGCACTAGAAAAATACAAATTTGCAGTAATTTAATCGACGATACAAAATCCGTCTCCAAGTTTAGATTTCAGCTTGTTGTACTAAAAATATGTGAAAACTACAAAAATGTCAGTGCTAAATATTAAAATTACTAAGACCTAATATTTAAGATAGGAAATAGGAGATTTAGAAGATACATATTTCACAGCACACATACTTATTTGTAAAAACATATCTCATTAAAGAGACTATTTTTTTCATTGAGTGATAAAATATAACAACAGATTCAACTAAGAAATAGCTACTACATTTTATTAGTATTGGAATAACATTACCATATTAGTTAATTATTGCATATATGTACTTACATACATACATAAAAATACTATAAGTAATCTCTGACAGTACAGATAATACAGCGTACTACTTGTAACAATTAATTCACATGTGGTAACAGCTGCTGTGTGTTAATTATCTTGCGATATACCACTTTAATTAAGCACATCCCACTTGCTTTAGATTCATAATCGATTTGAAGATACATAATCACAGGTATTAAGTATTTCATCAAAAGTTGGCGTTTTGAATACTAGAGTTATTATATTATTATATTATTATTATATTATATTAATATTTTTTAGAATAACTTGTCGCTAAGATAAATAAGTATGTCAAGGTATAAATTGACACGGATTCCAAAGTTTGTATTTCTATATAGTATGTACAATTCGGACTTAGCTATATGTAAAACCAGCTCAATCCAACGACATAAATTAGATAAGGCAGAAGTAGGAAGAGAATTTAAAGTTCGCCTTCAAACCATTTGAAGTAGAACAAGATTCAGTTTTCATCAAGAAAAATTTCAAAGTCAACAGTATCGTTTTCATAGAATTAACACAAATAACATATGAAGAATACTACAAAGGATAGGAATACTTCAAATTATGATAAAAAATATCGATAGGCTACACACAAACATTAGACACTATGTTTGAACAAGAACAACAAATTTTGCTCTAGTAGTAGATAAAGCAGCGAATGAGGAAGGACAATAAGTAATATGGTATAGTAAGATGCAGAAAACATACATACCTAAAATGTGATACACAAACAAACGCCAAAGACGTTTCACAATAACATGCGCATATTCTAAAACTAAATACAAAATCAATTTAAGTTCAAACAAAAAAAAACTTTGTTTATCAGCTGGAACGAGCCATAACGTACAATTACAGTAAATAGTGACATCCGGAGGCAGTAATAGAACAAACAAAAAGAAAGGAAGATAACGTCTTAGAAAGAGCATCAGGGGACGTGATAGTATAAAGACTTTCCTGTTGAATAAAGTAACCGTAAGTTCAAACACAGATGTTTAAGAAAAACCTATGGGACGAAGTCGGAAATCGTACATCTACTGAAAAACTGAATACGAAACATAATAGAGGAAAACCAGATGAGTTGGTAATGGACATATCACAGCATGAACATAAATAAGAAAAACTAGGAAAGAATATTAAGCCAACGCAAAGAAAAGAAAGGTCAGCAAAACGGGGCAAAAAGAAATTATATATTGAAAAATGACGAAAAGCTAGAACATATTTTTCAATACATCAAGAGAGAGAAAAATGGAAAAAGATATGAAGGACAAACACTTCACTGCCTTGGAGTCATGGGTAGATACGCAAAAGGAGTAGAGAGGATAGAAGGAAGTACACAGATGGTGTTGTTGCGAACGGTAGCACTATTTGACGCTGATAATTTGTTATGTCAAATGCGTAATGTTCAATGAGCTCGCCACCCACGGGTTGTAAGGCCGTATAGGCTATATTTGTTAATTGATCGGCGACAGTTAGTTGGATTAAAAGACACAAACTACACAAAACGTCGTATATTTGTCGAAGGTAGCTCAGCAAATCAAAATGGTAAATGCATAAGTTTTAACATAAACTTTTTAATTATTAAAATAAACATGTATCACACTAATAATATTATCGAATGAAGTTACGCATTACAAACTGTATTGTTGAATTGGTGTTACAGAAACTGCGGAGCCTTTGTTAATGATTAGAGGTATTTTAAGGAACTAATTTCAAATATGAATTTTTCTTGAAAGCAGAAATCGCATGATATCAAACTGAGGTTTCTAAGAAGTAAAACAAAAATTTCTTGCTAGCCCATGTCATATACACTATAGAAAACAAAGGGATGAGTAAACTAAAATACATAAAATCCCAGTTGAAATATCTTTAAATATTTCTAAATGCTTAAAAGATTTATTAGGCTAGGTCAAGTGGACCCTTAGTTTCGGTGAGTACCATAAATTATTAAAATAAGATGCCATAAAGAAAAAGTTAAGTGCATATTGGGAACAATTTACAATGTCTAACAAATAGCAGATGTGGTACATGCAATTCAAGCAAGGCTCCGGTTCCAAGATTAATGTAAATATTACATACATAGTGCACAAAAACAAAAAGTGAATTAAAAGTTTGCTTGGGAGTAAATAGATGAATTGCTAGATATATAGATATGTAAACTTAAAGTTATTTTTGTATTCCTAAATGTACTCACATAAGGCTAGTGCTTATGTAGAAACTCAACATTGTTCCCTGGAGTTTAGGATGAAATACTCATCGTTCAGAAGAGAATATATATTGGGTATTCTACAAAAACATTTTTGTGTGTCTCTGACTATAATAGTTTTCTTGATTTTTGAACGGTATATATATATGTTCAAAAATATGAATTTATTTGTCTGCAGTTGAATGAAGACATTAATCTGAAATATCAAACAGCTCCTTACCACATGTATTAGAGCTCCTATATAAAAAAATGTCTGTGTATTTAACTTCAAAGAAAAATTAAGTTTATTTTATGAAGAGAACGCATTTGAGACTGTTAGAGAGTTTTGTTAGACAAATACATTATTCTGTTTAATCTGTACGAACTTTCCACTCATACAATAAACTGTATATATTATAATTAAATATTGCGATTAATAGATTATATGTAACTACAGTGTTCTCTACAAATTATTCTATATACGGGGTATAATTTCTAATAATATTCCAGCTATAACATGAAAAATGATGCAATTGAAGCTACGACAAATTTTTCGTAATATTTCGACGCAAAAATCTAGGTCAATCTTTACACATTGAAATAGAATAGTTCTTAAACTCTATTCCCACACACTGTTGCAAAATGTTCTATTATATAAAATCGTTTCCAATATCTCACCTAGAACATTTAGAAAATTGGTCCATTTATTTTCCATGATTCCAGTACGAGAAAGTTACGTCTATGTTGGCGGAAATTTCGATGTAGAGATAAATTTAAAAAGGCAAAAGTGGAAAAATATAATTGTATAATAAATATGTATATGCGGAAGTAAATAATGTATTCGAATTTTGTTTTCTGAATTCAGTGAATGGGAACGAACAACGGCAAATTAAAGCAACAGTAAGCTTCTTTGTAGAAATCTTCTGTCCCGATGCAGCTTGATGATGATTATATTCGCATAATCTTCTTAACAGCTCTTTCGCTATTCAGAATTATAAATTTCTTGGTGTAGTAGCCTCAAAATAAAACATTTTAAAGGTGAAGCTAATTTTTAACTTACGCCCGGGAATAAAGGATTTTATGAAAGAAAAATCAAACTAATATTCTAAACAGAGATTTTATTTAAAAAAAAGTCTTTAAAGATTTCTGAAGTTATGGTTTTACTATGAAGAAATATACAAAGAAGAATATTTGTATTTAATCAAAAACACTATAACATTCATAAACTTGCTGTATTGCTCATCAAGTCCGTATTTTAATTCGTTTTCGTGGCCATATTGGTTAAATTTATTTACAAAATATTGATCGAAATAATAATATAATATAATAAAAAAAAGTACGCTCATAGAATATCTAAATAAAAAAAAATAGAATTCAGAAATTTTCTCAGTTGAGATGAATTGTATATTAGGGCCGAACAACGAAACAAAAAACAAATATTACTTGTTAACACATGAACAAAATAAGAATTAATTAATGAGTATGCAAACAATTTCATGAACAGCATAGTGACAACTTGACAGCAGAGGCGGTTTCAATGAATCCTTGAATCCCAGTAACCTGTTTTGATTCCTTGTTTCAGAGGAAGAGTTCCCACGCGCTCTAAGTGCTACTGAAACTGTGTAGATCGGTGGGCAGAAGACAGGAGTTGTTATTTGTACTTAGCCTTGTAATCATCGTTATGTAGGATTTTCTGAAACTTAATTATGTAATTGAAAACGAAACACAGTATATCGGATACGTATATAGGAGGTAATGTTAAGAATTTCGACACCATAAAGTGTTTCCTACGCGAGCTGCACTGTCTGAGATTTTATATTATTCTGACACAGAAGAAACATTTGTCTTACATAGGAGGACCTTCCTGAATGCCATACCTACGGACCGGGTAGGTACAGTGGGTGGCCTAATTATTACGGGTAGTACTCAGTTTCTTGTATTTCTTCATGATATTTTGTAATAAATATTTTTCTTGTGACTTGTAATATCAATATTTCAAATTTTGGTCGACTAAAGTTCATTTGTTCAACGACGCCTAGAGAGCAGTTCCATCAGGACTGCCCTGTGACGAAGGTGAAACTTCCGGTTAGTGTCTGTCATCTCAACCAAGAGCATGGGGCGCCTATACATCGTGGAAGAGACTATGAGGGTGGACCAGTAGAAGTGAGTGCTTGAAACGCGGCTACTGGTACAACTAGAATAATGGTTTTCTGGTGATGTAGAGTACATTTTTGGTTGGCAGTGTGACTGCATTCTTGACCGAAAAAAAATACCGTTTTGCCCTGGCCGTGGAACTCACCTGACATGAACCCCATATAGAATATGTGGGAACTCACAAAACGGGCGATCGCCAAGGTAGTGACCACCACTATGCACCACTTGATTGCAACTTTCATTAGAGAATGTCATCAAAATACCGAACTACAACAAAATGCAACAATCATAATAGACAGTATGCCATCGTGCATGGAGGCTAATACAACTGGAATAATGGTTCCTCTGATGATAGAGTAGAGTACATTTTTATGCACTATTCGATCCCGTGCCATAAAGTTGTCAATGTTACTGCATTCTTGACCGAAAAAAGAAATACTGCTTTGCCCTGGCCGTGGAACTCACCTGACATGAACCCCATAGAGAATATGGGGGAACTCACAAAACGGACGATCGCCAAGGTAGTGATCACCACTATGCACCACTTGATTGCAACTTTCATTAGAGAATGGTATCACAACACCAAACTACAACAAAATGCAAAAGTCTTAATAGACAGCATCCCACAGTGCATGGAGACTATAATTACATCAAAAGGTGGCATCACAAAACAGTTTTAATGATCACAATACTATACTCGTATAAATAAAATATAATTACGGCGCCTAGAACCAATTATTTGTTCAAAAAGTTCAGTCAAAGCAAAAATTCCAAACCAAATAATTTGTTCCATTTGATTTATGCATAACATTGTCTAACATAATAGAAAAATCACCAATGTTATTGTTATAGATTGTAAAACTTAATTTGCCAGTATTTATACATAATTAATATGCTCTTACCCAGTAAACTATTTTAGTAAGTACTAGCTCATGTCTGACTTTGACGTATGTTACAGAGAAATCAGTAATAATAATGTTAGTGTCAGCAGCATAAGATATAATTATACAGTCAAGTTTTGATACATTGTCAAAGAGGCTGTTCAGAAAGATTTGAAAAGGGCGGGACCCAGTATGGACCCTTATCTGGCGTAATTCCTTCTGTGACTTTCTAATACAACTTACTGACATCTATAGTAAAACTAAAACCACTTGAGAGTCGTGCCCCAACACCATATCTTTCTAATTTGTTTGAAAAAGATCGTGATCAACACAGTCAAAAACATTAGTAAGGTCTACAAAGAGTCCAAATTCGCATCATCTCGTCCCTTTATTAATAGGAGTATAAAATCAATTTTTTTTAACACTACTATCTTAATCAAACCATGTTGATTACTATTTAACAGACCGTAGTCCATACCTGACTGTGTATTCAAAAAATGAGGTGTGGCCACCACACGACTTTCTTATAGGTATGAGCGTTTCAAATTATACGATTTTAAGAGTTTTTTAATTTAAAAATTATTCAACACCTATTGTAAATACTTCTATTCTCTTAATAAATCTCTATAGAATGCATACTTGGATAGATGGTAAAATAAGTGCTACTCGCTAAGAGTAAGAGTGTTACTTCCGATTCGAATTTTGAACTTTCATGTACACAAAAAATCCAGTTCTAAATAATTTTGTACTCTTGATAAACATATATAGAATGCATAATTTATGACATATTTGCCAAAAAGTCGCTATTCGATAAGAGTAAAAGTGTTACTTCCAGTCCGAATTTTAAAATTTTTTTTGTACAAAAATACTTTTATGCTCTTAATGTACCTGCCTAGAAAGTATGACTTGCGAGATATTCGCAAAAAACTTATTTTCGATAAGAGTAAAAAACCTACTTCCGGTAGGAATTACGAAAAAGTTTTTTAACGAAGGGGAAACCGCTGAGGGATTATGGTGTACACCCCGTAGGAATTCCAGGAATTATTTGGGATTATTGGAATTATGTGGAATTATTTGGGATTATATCGGATTACATAGGATTATTTGGAATTATATCGGATCACATGGAATTATTTGGAATTATGTGGGATTATGCGGGGTCACTTGGTAGAATTATGACGGATTCCACGGTCATCAGTAAGAATGTTTTTGTATCTATTGTCCTGTATAATCAACAATATTTTAAGTAATCGAATCATCCCTTCAAATTAAACGTCATGTCCATAGTTCAATCACAGTAGTAAAAATCAAATTGAATTTTAACAAATAGTGCCTTTGGTAGTTTTACACTTCCACGAATGCCGCCTTACGACTCATTACTTGATCATACAATATTTTACGGGAAATTGCTGATCGTACACTAGTTTGAACCGGTTTGAACCGAGATTTGAACGCATGCGCCTTCTACTCGGCATTTTATTTATACATGTCAGTGTAATGCGGTGTGATGTGATATTCTAGGATGTTATGCTGTTTATTTTTGCTGCCACTAAATTATTGCACAGATAATCTTGAGGATAATTTCTACAGCTAAAATCAAGGTATGATCCTCACTTGAAATCTATTGCGAAGTCCTTTTCCAAGAGAGTGATTGTAATTCGTAAGCGCCCGTTGTTTTTCTTTAGATGGAAGTTTCACAAACAGAGGCTAAGTGCTTCAACAAAGTTGAAAATAAGCTAAATATTTCCGTGCCTGTCTGCATAAAAAATCTTTTAAGGATCAATGGATTTACTAACTCACAATTACTTGCTGAAGTCACAGATGATGATATCTTGGAGATGGAGAAATTTATGACCGAGACAGTACCAACATTAATTCCCAAGGAGGAATATGAATCGTATTTTGGAATATTTTCGAAAAAATCAGAAAATTTCAAACTTATACAAGGTCACAGAAGATTAATTACAATAATTTCCAGCCATTTCAAAAGAAACGTTCTACAACAATCTAAAACGCAAGATAAATCCCTTGCACCAATTTGGTGCACTGGATCTTTAGGTTAGCGAAGATATGGCCGATACCTCAGTTAATCTATAGTATGGTATATGTACAGTAGAACCCAGATTATTCGAACAATTTTCTTATATGTTAATCGTACGCCATATTATTCGATTCCTGATTCTTAATTTTATGCGAATTTTTAACAAAATCGGTGTGAATATTGTCGAAAGTTTTTTTTTTTTCAATTAGTGTGCTATTCATTTCGCTATTACTCCATTTCCGTCTAGAACATCGAGGTTAGTAAAAATGCCAAATTTAAAAAAAAGGTAGAATAATTATTATTTAGAAAAAGATACCAAACCTTTCTCTAACATTCATTTACAAGTCGACAGGCAAGTACTACATTAGTGGGTGCATTAGGCTCACAATCGGTAGTTACCGACGAGATCGCTACAAATCTTCCAGAAGAAACTTCTTATGTTTCACGTACTATAAATAACTGGATTAAACATAAGTGCATCAGTCACGACCAATGGTACATTTTTAAAAAACACATTTTTTGAAATATTTTTCCAAACCAAATATGGAATACGAAATGAGTTATATTCCGTTATGAGATGCTACTGTAAAAGTTCCTATAAAATTCAAAAATATGTGCAACAACCAGGCCATTCTAAGAAATGGATTTTTGGAAATATTTACAAGCATTTATCTGGACATATAAGTGCTTATTCTGCACCTGGTTCCGTATCTAAGACCACCGGCACACTAAAATCAACGTCAAACCCATCTTTGATATGTGATCCAAAGAAAAAAAAGTGAGAATAAAGATATTAAGTGGTTTTTTAATCAGATTTCTTGCTCTGAAGCGAATACTTCGATAGAACATGCTGAAAAAGGTAATCCAGCTCATCAAGTGATAACTTCGTTACAAAATTCAGAAGATAAGGCAAAAAATTTTGGGAAAGCCTGTAAAGCAATAACTATAATTAGCAAGACTCTCATTGTTCTTTCGTTCAATAATGATATCAAACAACAAGAACATCCTAACAATATTGAAAGTCCTATTGCTAGCTCGATTGTTAGTGATAATTCTTTTGAAGAAAAGGAACCAGGTGAACCAGAAGCCTCGTGCTCAAAATGGAAATCTTCTGATGGTGTAGAAAATCGAGACAGGGAAAATAAATCCCATCATAGGCCCATCACTCAGTGGTCATTATTAAGTGTAATTGAGTGTAATAAATTTTACGCTGTTTTTTATGATGAACGGTGGTGTATAGGTCAAATTATTGAAATTATCAATGATACAATTTTTAAAATTAATTTTTAACACGAGGATGGAAGCAAAATAAAATGTTTACCTGACCAAAAATTAAACAAGACGTTGCTACGGTTGATCTCAAATATTTTTTACGGCCCTGTTAAATTTGCCACCGAAATGGAACCTTTTCATTTAGATGAAATCACATACGCCGAAATTTATAAGAAATATGATAATATTAAATCTGAGATTAAATTCTGTGTTAAAGACTAATTATTATTATTATTTAATTCGATTTTTTTTTATTTTTCACGAATATTTAAGTTTATGAATTTTACTTGGTGCTGTGTTTATATGTTTTCCTTAAGTAGTGTATAAATAAAACAAATCTTTTTCGTAAGGCTGGTGTTATGTATATTCAGCCTTCGATTTAACCTTAATTTACCTTAAAACGCGCACAAAATCTTCAGAACTCGTGAAACATATAAAGAAATAATTAGGGATTATTTGGGATTATTGGGATTACATGGGATTATTTGGAATTATTTGGAATTATTTGGAATTATTTGGAATTATTTGGAATTATTTGGAATTATTAGGAATTATTTGAAATTGTGTGGAATTATATTGGATTATGTGGAATTATTTACATATGGTGGGATTATGGTGTACGCTTTTGAGTCAGCAGTTTCCCCCTCGTTTTTTAATAAAGTTTTCCTCAAATTTAATTTTGAGAATGTTTGAATTCATTATAAATTTGTTTAAACCTAGTAGTTGATGAAATATTGGTAGAATGAAATCAATCTCAAGTGATTAACAGCTATAGCCGTTTGACCACTATCGTGGTCAAACATTTACACACATACTGACACACATGCACACACAAACACACAGAGAGAGATAGGAAGGGAGAGAGGGAGAAAGAGAAAGAGAGATTGTAAAAAACAATTTTCGGTATCACTTCAAAACGTGGGCATCTGCAAAAATCTCGAGGTCGGAAATTTTCACAATGCTTCCTTATACTAGTATAAGAAAGTAAAAACGTAGAGGAAGAGGACTAATAAAACTCCCTCCCAAATAGGATAGGTTGAATATGTGAGATAAAGAAGCTGTGTTTATTTTATTACTGCACTGGAAATTCAATCATTTTCGATAAAAGACAGCTGTAGTCTACCGATAGCAGTTTCAATGCCGTAAGGGCAGGTTGTCAATAAGTAAAAGCATTCTTTGTTTACGGTGATATAGCTCGAAACGGTTAATTTAACAAATATGTATGTACATAATAAATACCTGTAATGGAAACGGAACATTCAGAAATTACAGAATAAAAGGTGATCTTGAAAGTATCATGTACTGACTTTCTGTTTTGAATAATTTAAACATATTCATCATAGAAATAAGTTTCTTGTTGTTGTTTGTTATGTTTATGACATGTTTACTTCTGATAAAAATATGATTACATAATATACAATTGGAGAGTAGAAGAGAGTTGTACAGCAAGAAGTTAGAATGTAAAATATATATCTTGGTTAATAAACTGGAATATTACTTTAACACCACTAAATGAAAATAATAAACTAAGTATCAGAGTAATACTTTGTGAAAGTAATTAATATAGCAATATAATAATAATAATAATAATAATAATAATTATTATTATTGTATTTCAAGAGCATTTCCAATCAAAAATATCTATACCATGTGTTTGCCGTCAAGCTGCGGATACATCTTACTATGTGATAAAACGACGACACCGAGAGTTTGTATGAGTTAGTGCGAGAAAGCAATATACAAACTGTTCTATTGGTCGAGTGTAGTGAAGTTGACTGACTCGCGTTTAATATATAGCAGCGGTCGGCTCGATGTCTAGCGCCTAGCAAACACATTTTTAAATCGCGTTTCGTCCATCTAATTTAGAACAATTACGCGCTAAAATTATTGAATTTTCGAATCATGTTACCCCGGATATGGTAACAAATATCCGTCGAAATTTTTATAATCAGCTGGGTCTCTACTTATAAATTATCCAGGTAGTGATTTTTTATTGATTAATATTATTTTCATCTTCTCTAAAGCAGTACAGTAAATGACTTTATTCTTTGTTAAAGAATTTGTTATTAACAATAACAGTAGCAATTTTCACGGACAAACACAGTAACGATTTCTGCGGTGTCGACTTTAACGTAGCTCTAATGTTAGCAACAGAGGCTACCCCCTTATCTCCCATTTATAGTCGACCAGCTTGTCTAGTATATTCATCCGCAGGTAGACCGCGTGCACACTGTATATAACTAGTACTATAATTTTGGAAGAAGTAGCATTATAACTATTAATATAACCCAATTTTCTCGTATCCAGGAAATGAATTCGGATAATCCTCGTTCTGAGGAAAGGACCAAAAAGGTTTTAGATGAAATAGATAGTGATTTTAGTGATGATGAAGATGCCACTGTGTCACAAATTTTATAATGACCATGAAAGTAATTTGCAAGTAGAGTTGTCAGCCAGTGACAACGTAAGTGTCAAAGTTCAATTCGAATTAGAAACATTATCACCAGATGATCAATAACCTGTAAAAAAAAGAAAAAAAATGGACGGTAATAACTACTATTGAAAGAACAATTTCATTCAAGTGGTCTTCAACACTTTCAAATATAAACGTTTAATATTAGCCTCGTGAATTTTAACGTAATATTTTCTGTTTTTTTCTGAAAATCCGATAGTATAGAGAATTTACTCTATAAGAAGCTTTGCTAGGGAAGTGGTGGATCTTTATTTAAAAATGAGGTTTCTCAATACTTGTTGATCGCGGGAGTTGTGACTAAATAACAATAAGATCTTCCAACCCGTTGCAAAACAGAGAAGGTGTAGTAAATGTCCAAGAAGCCAAGATAGAAAAAAAGAAGTGTTTAATTTTATTTATATAATTGGATAGCAAGTGGGTGGTAATCTATAAAATACAAAATACGTTATTATTTTTTTATTTTGTAATTCAAATCGAGAAAACTTTCCCTACTTTATTTATCTTACGAAATATAATACATTTTAAAAGCCCCTCACGCTCCTATCTACACCGATGAAGATATGAAATTTACGAGTTAAATGGACCTTTTTTCTGCTCTCATTCTCGGGCGTAAACAGATGTTTCAGTTCACCATATGAATAGTGCTATTCAGTAACTGTGTGCTGTTTACATTATTTCTTTGCTCCGTCGTAGTTTAAACCTGGGACGTCCGCTCTGTAGTTATGACCTTCTTAGTGATTTAATTAAAAAAAAATATGGTTTTGTTTCATTTTACTTTTTTATTCGAGAAGAATTCTAAATAAAATATCCGCTTGGATGCAAGAATTATAAGCATAAACACGAGTACCTATGTCGAAAGATTAGGAAATTTAACGTTATACAAGGTATCATGGCAGTGTTCGTTTTACAGAAACCTGTAAAAAAAATGTAAGAGAACACAAAGAGGTGGTTTAAACTAGAAGAGATTATTTGATATCTAGTTTTTATTATAAAAACGATGCATCAAGGTGATATTTTGTAGCGCTTTGTATAGTTCATAGAATAAAAATCTGTTGTTAAACTACTTGCATCTTTTCTCAGCAGTTACTGGTTAAGAAAAATATTACCATTCAAATATTTGTCGATATATATTGTAGATGCTTTTAAAATTATTGTTTTGAAACCCGAGTTCTCTACTTGCTACTTTAAGTGAACCAATAGTATACAAACAATTGAACCCCAACAAAGTGAGTGATTAAGCAATTTGTGAAAGTTAATTATTATTGGATAATGAAACTGCATTCAGTATAAATTTATTCACGGCATGAAGTTCGCTAACGTGTTGTTTAAAATGAATCAATAGGTGTTCCAATATTTATACGTACTTTGTTACATTTGATTGCCGCTCTAGAGTAAAACGAACGCCATATTTAATGTACCTGACTTGCTTTTCCTATTTATCGAATATATATGCACTCTAATGAAATTATTTCGATCACTCAGTATAGTAAATTTTTGCTGTGTTCTTTTTACGTGTTGATGATCTCAAGAGAGATCTAATTAAATAAATAAATTGACTGGGCTTTTTTAAATCTATCTTCCGGCGAGGCTTTGAATTTGTTGTTTACAATTTTTTTCAAGAAGAGACACCAATAGCTTCACAATGCACATAATTGTCAGGTTATTTACAGTTTACGTTTCTTTTTCAGTCTAGAACTAGTACATTTCCAGTAGGTATATTTTCTTTAACTTTTCTTGATTTATCTCCACCAGTTTTTCCTCTTCTTTATACTCTATTTCTGATAATTTATAGCTTTCGCCTTTATCATTAACTTTCTTTTTCTTTTTGAAAAACATTAGGCATCTGTAAAATTGAGTGAAACTGAAATGGTAGCTGTTGTAAAGGTACAAACTTCAATGCAGGTAAATTAAAAATAACAATAGGTTTATTTGGTAATACCAGCAGGCCCAATATTTCGCATTTGTTTGTTTGCGTAATAGCAAGCTAACAATAAATATCTTATAATTTCATTTTTGTCATATAATATTTACAACTATTCTGAATGTAAATTTACAAAATGGCAGTAATATCAACTCCAACTCGTTACTATTTAAGAGCTCTTGGTAATATAGATATGTCGGAATATTTAGTTACTGCCACAAGTCACTTTATAAGGCAATAATTACATTTTGTAATACCTAGGAACTCTTCTTTTTACTTAGTACCTGAAACTTTCCCAGAATTATTTATTTTTAATAGAAATCATTATATGTACCTACTGGCACCTTCTTCCTTCACTGTCTTATACGCTGTTACAGAAAGTATTGCTATGATGAAAATTTTCGGCTTCATGACATGATTTATGCACATGTTCATATGATTGGATTTCGTTACTTCTTTAACACAAAAAATTATGATGGCAAGTTGCAAAAAATCAAAAACGCTCTTTTAAAACATCGCAATGGTTACTCTGCCTGGGGCACTCGGTGGGTGGATTGAGTAGCTCAACTAGTGTCACTGCCGGTCCTAAGCCCGGGTAAAAGAGGAGGGTTCGTGGGGTAAGGTTAGCAATCTGCCTGCGGTAAAAAATTAGATTTGCTCACAGAAACCATAAGAAGCCTCGGAACAGGACGCACACAAAAATGATGGACACGGAGAGGAAAGGGACAGAGAGAAGAATAGGCGCATGGCACATTGCTTCGTGGCACAGAAAAGATCAAGGAATAGAAGAAGAATTAGAAGCCCACAAGATTGAGATATGTGCCCTTAGCGAAACGAAAAAGAAAGGGAAAGGAAGCATTAACGCAGATAAATTTATATTATTTTACAGCGGAGTAGATAAGGACAAAAGGGCCCAAGGAGGTATAGGGCTGCTAATACACAATAAATATGAAAATAATATCTCAAACGTAAAATATATGGATGAATAATATATGATCCTGGTCACTATGAAAATGTCATTTCTGTATATGCACCGGACATCACAAAAAGTAAGGAAGAAAAAGTCACTTTCTATGAGAATCTGCAGGACCTTTTAGATACCACAAGAAACAGGGAGAAAACAATCATCATTGGCGACCTCAACGCGCGAGTAGGTAATGTACCGATAGATGGAGTGTAACAGAGGTTTAATAAGGAGGCCATTAATGAAAATGGAGAAAGACTTATAGAAATTTGCCTACTAAACAGTCTCCGAATCAATAATACATACTTCGAACACCCCAAATAGCACAAAATCACGTGATCAGATACTAGAGGCCGTAGCTCTGGAGTCGTTCTTGGGAAAATAAACATAAAAATAAACCCTATTAAATTAAAAGCATAATAACTGAGGAAAGATTGAATATAGAAAGCCTTGAGAACGACGGGACGAAACTTCTCTATCATATCAGACTAAAAGAGAAATTAAACATGCATAAGTTAGAAACAATAACAGATATAGAAGAATTCTGGAAAATCATTAAAGAAAGTATCAAAAAGGCAGCAGAAGAAGCCTTGGGTAAAAGGAAAGCTAACAAAAATAAACAAGAATATAAAACACTATGGTACGACGAAAGGGTTAAAATACTAGCACAAGAAAAGAAAAAAGCGTTTTTAACATATAAAGGAAACAAACCAGGAGAAAATAAGGAAGAATACGTAAGAACAAGAAATAGAGTGAACCAAGAAAGAATACTGGGAAAATTTTACAAAAGACATGGAACGCGACCTATATGGATCACAAAGAAAAGTGTGGAAAATGATAACAAGACAACGAAATGATATGAATGAATTCATAAGAATAAACGATATCACCGAAGAACAGTGAACCGAACGCTTCACAAAATTATGGAGAAACAGAAGAAGAGGATGATGAAAACAACGAGGCGAACAATGATGGAGTACAGATATCAGAGAAAGAAATAAACATGCGAATAAAACGATTAAAGAACAGAAAGTCACCGTGTCCAGATGGAATATGCAATGAACTCATAAAATATGGAGGGAAAACGCTATACACTTGGATTCAGAAACTATTAATGACATTATTAACAGTGGGAAAGTACCAGTGGAATGGAAAGAAAGTATACTGATACCAATACTAAAAAAAGGAGACAGGAGGAAACCAGAAAACTATCGAGGAATCAGCTTATTGAATAACATGCTGAAGCTGCTAACTGCAATAATGAAAGACAAGATAGAAGATTAGATATAGCCGAGGAACAACAAGTCTTCAGAAAAAGCCGTAACACTATAGACGCGACTTTCGTCATCCGACAAATAATTGAAAAGTCAATTGAATACAACAAGCCCGCATATACGTACGTGTTTCGTAGACCTAAAAAGTGCCTTCGATAAGGTAAGACGCATGGACATCACAAAACTTTTACAAACAAAAAAAATAGAGGGTAAGATAATAAAGTTAATTAAAGAAATAAAAATAGATAACAAAACCCAGGTCAGAATGCCAAGAGGAGAAACGAGATACATTAACATAAAAGGAGGAATACGACAAGGGGACTCGCTTAGCCCGACATTGTTCAATATGATAATGGACCAAATAATCAACGAAGTGAAAAAGAGAGAGGGGTACAGAATGGGACCCCATAAAATTAATATAGTATGCTACGCAGATGACGCAGAATTGGTAGCTAGTAACGAAGGTGACCTGCAAAGACAACTCCACTTTTTAATATTAGGACACAAAAATACAACATGCAGATTTTAGCGGAAAAAACTAAGTGCATGGTAATTAGCAGAGAACCACGCAGATGTAAAAATTGGAGAGCAAAAGCATATGACAGGTGATGACATTCAACTACCTGGGAGTTGAAATCACCAGTGAGAGAAACTTGAAGACAGAAGCAACAAAGCAAGCGAGTAAAGCGATGAAAGTGAGTAGCTGTTTGAGACAAACCATATGGAGAAACGAATTTATGACTACAGAAGGCAAACTGAAAGTATACAAAACAACAATGAGACCAATTTTAACATACGCAGTAGACACAAAGGCAGACACAAAGGGAACAAAACAGAAAATAAACAACGTGGAAATTAAAGTATTAAGATCGATAACAGGAGTGACACTAAGAGATAGACAAACAAAGAGTAGCATACGAGAGCAATGTAACATACAAGACCTCAACAAATGGGTGAAAACGAGGAAAAAAAATGGGACGAACGCGTAGATAGGATGCGACCAGACCAACTAGCAAACATCTCTAAAAACAATAAGCCATAGAGCAGATGACCAGCAGGAAGACCAAAAAAGAGATGGCAAGAAAATATACAATCAACAACAATCGAAACCAAATAAGAGGTAGAGAAACAGGAGAAATCCTAGTCGTACGAAGAAGAAGAAGAAGAAGAGCAATGGTAAATGTAAATATGCCTGTAGGGTTAAATACAGTACAGAAAATTCCATCAAAAAATTCCGAATTTTTTAAATTAGATACTCTATTAAGATATACAGGCCAATGCTCTCGTAGAAGTTCAGCTACGATGTTAGCAAATCATAGTGGAAATTTATTTTCTGTAAAGAGGCTTGGAAGGTAGAAATCTTCTTCTGTGGCAGAGGGATATGTAGAAGATTCTCTTCATGCCAAAATACATTTCGTTGAGAAAATTGTTGCGTTAACAGGTAAAGATTCTCAAGAAGTGTCCAGTTCTGCACATTCTGTTGGAGCAGGAAGTGAAATTCCTAATATTGCAATTACGCACTGTAATCATTGTTCAATTAACGTTAATGTTTACCAAAATCTTAGCCCTCAAACCTAAAATAGACATCAATTAATAAATTTGGTGTTGCATTTACCTTTCTTATTATGTACTGAAGATTATAGGCACGTACAGAACATACATTATCTTTTAGGTTAAGAATATTGAGAATCAGCAATTAACAATGTAGGTATGTGCCATTGACTTTTTTTTATAGTTTTTAATTAATTTTATGAAATTCATAAGTTGTAATATATCAAATTAGTTGAAATGGTCATTTTCACAATTATACTTTATTATTGTAATAACGATTTATTTTTTAATGCAATATATATTTCCTGCACTTGTGTGGGAAAGTCAATTACCCACAATGACATGCTAATGCAACCCCGAAATGACATGTTTTGATAAGCGAGTACAAAAATAAACTATCTACTGACTATTCTAAACAATTCAACAGCGCCATTACAATACTTTCCAAGAAATAATATCACATCTTGTAAAATATTTCGATCAATAACTTTTTGTAATTTTCTTTATACACATTCAAATACAGCGTTTTTGTTCTATTTGTGCAGTAAGCTCCTGCTTTATTTAGTTTTCAGTACTTTCAATATTTTGTTGACTCATTAGCTGTAAAGTAAATATATTAGCAACAAAACCACAATCCGTTACAAGATACTTGTTGCCATCTGATATTTTAGACTTTTGGTTGTATACAATGCCTTTTTACTTTCTTATACGTAGTATAAGGAAGTATTGTGATGATGAAAATTTTCGACCTCGAGATTTTTGCACATGTCCACGTTTTGAAGTCCCCTGATACCGAAAAAGTGGTTTTTAAAAAATGTCTCTCTCTCTCTCTCTCTCTCTCTCTCTCTCTCTCTCTCTCTCTCTCTCTCTCTCTCTCTCTCTCTCTCTCTCTCTCTCTCTCTCTCTCTCTCTCTCTCTCTCTCTCTCTCTCTGTGTGTGTGTGTGTGTGACCACGATAGCGGTCAAACCGCTGTAGATATCAAATTCCAACTTTTGTATTTACGAATATAATCTCCCTCCTGAGAACTGATTAGATTTTGAGCAAAATCGCCAGACCGGAAGTAGTAGTTTACTTCAGTGAAAAAATCGAATTTTGCAAATATTTCGTCAATTACTAAGTTTAAACAAATTTATAAAGGATTCAAATGTACTCAAAATTAAATTTGAGAAAAATTGTATTAATAAAGTTTTTCGAAATTCCTACCGGAAGTAGGTCTTTTACTCTTATCGAAAATCAGTTTTTTGCGAATATTTCGCAAGTCATGCTTTTTAGACAAGTACGTTACGGATATAAAAGTATTTAGAACATAATTTTCAATATCTTTTGTATAAAAAAAATTTCAAAATTCAGACCGGAAGTACCACTTTTACTCTTATCGAACAGCGATTTTTTGCAAATATGTCGTAAATTATGCATTCTATATATATTTATGAAGAGTACAAAGGTACTTAGAGTTAGATTTGGAATATTTTTTGTATAAATGAAATTTCAAAATTCGGACCGGAAGTAACACTTTCATACGTATAAGAAAGTCGTGTGGTGGCCACACCTTTTTTTATTTTCAGTTGTAGTTACAAGCGTATTATATAAAAAATGTAGTAAGGAATGTTCAATATCATTAACTACAGATGCATTTAGGTACGTGAATGTTGAATAACTTTGGGATGAATTGCCGTGTTAAATTATCCGATATTTTTCCTGCTTTTAGTACACGTTCTCTAGGGTCCCACTTGTATGCCAACATTGATTTAACGCTTTAAGGCTAACGGACCTGTGCTCTTTGTGTATGTGAGCCGTTAAAAATATGGTGTGTAAATATCTTTCAAGTACCGGTTTCTGTTGTCACGGTATTAAAGGAGAATAGGCCATTATCACTTGGGCGTGGTTCTTTTGCTATTTTTAAAACCAAATATTGGGATGTCGCTTTTAGCAAATTTTCAGTACAGATTCAATATTACATTGCTGTAATATGGGGTAAATATGAAATTAATATTCTGATAAATGATAGTTAATATTTTGTTCTAGAAATGGTGGCAGTCGGTAATGCACGGGAGTAAAATAATTTATATAAGTTGCCCATAAATTGGGCAAGCCAGACGTTATATTATGCATGTAATAAATATTAAATAATTATGAATATATTTGAAAGTCATAATATGCAGCTGCCCTATTGTGTGGTAGAATTAGGATATCAATTAGGTTCTAGCAGGTTCGCTACAGGTACTTATCTGTATACTTATTTAAATGTATATTTTGGTTTTAAATTAAATTGTGTATGCTAATTGGCTTAATAACGAGACTAGAAATGAGTCTGCGATATATCCCACTTGGTGTGTAGATATGCTATTAATTGTTGATCGATTGGATTTATAGATCCTTGCAAATATTATACTGAAAAGTCCACAACAGTGCTAAAGTTGTCTTTCAATTATACAAGATTACATGCTATGCAATATGAATAACATTCTCAATTGATTATGATGCTCCTAGCTTTACAATAGCATGGCATGAACCCCACGGAGTGGAAAAAGAAAGAAGTAATACTTAAGCATTAATACCAGAGACAACTTTATTAATAATAATTTCTCATGAAAAGCATTTAAACATATGTAGGTAGGTCAAAATTCTAGTAGAAATTTAGATATTATATTAAAGCGGTGTCATTTCAGTATCATCGAAAGAAATTAATGAATAGAGACATATATTTGAGGTAGGTACTTAGCGAGTTTACTTTAATACTAACGGTGGAAAAAAAAAGAAAGAAATTTTTGTAATATTACCAGGGTGCATTTACAAGTGTTTATCGATAAGCTGTATAATCTCTGCTAGGCTGTGATAATATTTTCCTGTAACGAGCAGGTTGGAAAATAAGTCTGATATTCTCCTTCAGGATAAGTTGTTTTATAGGAGGTTACAGGCTACTTCTTACAATATAGAAAACATACTGTATCACTTTTAGGAAGCGGTGATCATCAATACTGCTTTTCGCTAAGGAACAGATGAATAAGAAGATCATGTTCGATATTCACAAGACAGGTGAAATTACATATTTAATATTCAGCTGATTTCCTATCATTGATAGAGTTCTGACTAAATATTTAGTTTTAAGGTCAATGTTTGTTTGACTCCTTTTCCTTCCTATTTATTTACACTTTTAATTAAAATGTGCGGTAGTGTTTCTCCTTGCTCATGAGTATTTTTATTGCTTGTAGGTTATTTTTGTATTATCAATATGCGTAGGGGCCATCTTTTCTGCATGGTGTCCTTTCTTTTCGCCCCATACTAGGCCTGAATTCTGATATTTATTGTAATCTCTAAACCTTTAGAATAATTACTTTTGCAAATTTTCATCAAATGTTGATTAATTATCGAAAACTATTTATGTTTATATAAATCTGAGGATATTTTTGTTCCTCATAATCAAATACAGTTTGTGTTTAATTCGTCTTGTAAATTTTTAATTCTCGGGACAATCTGAACATTTTTTGTTTCTACACTAGGTATGTGGTAATTTTAGATTTTAGTGTAATTAATTTCCCTTTGACTAATTTGGGTAAATGTCTGTTAGCCATTTTGTGTTTCATTTTAATACGTAGTTACTTATTACCCTAAATTATTTAATTAGGCATACACACACTTTGAAAGAATCTTGAAGAGACATCAAATTTTAAATTATTATATTTACTAAACATTTTTTTCAATAAATAATAGCATTTACTGCGCAGGTATTTTATTCAATCATATTTCGTTTGAGTAGATGTACAGGGTGGAGCAGAATGGGAGGGCGCTTTTGGAACGAGTAATACACGCGAAGAAAGGGGGCAGAGTCACAATAGTTATCTGAACAAGAGCGCATCGTGCGTTCACAGTTGAGGAGTATGTAAAATCTGGGGAGTCTGTTATTGTCGTGCCACGACGCTTTTGACAACGTTTCATGTTGGTCGTAACGGTTAAGTTCCGAAAAGTAAGCAGTGATAATGATGAGCGATGAGGTTCACTTTCATTTGAGCGGTTTTGTTAGTAAACAGAACTGCCGATATTGGGCAACAGAAAACCGCTGTCAAATTTATCAATGGAGTTCAATATGTGAAAATAACCATTTAGTGCGCTGTGAGCCGTCTTGGTGTGATCAGACCTTTTTTTCGAAGATTCTAGAAAGACAACTATAACTCTAACCTCCGAGCAATATGTATATTTTTCATGTTGGAAAAATTTTTAATCCCAGAATTACGATGACGAAGAATTAACAAAAGTAATGTTTGGTTCCAACAAGATGGTGCCACATCTCATCCAGCCAGAGCTTCTATGGAAGTTGTGTTTCAGTGTTGTACCGTAGCCCCCGTCGTTCATCTGACCTCACAGTGATGTAATTATTATTTATGGGAATACCTAAAGACGAGTGAGTGTTTACGTTGATAGACCTCGAAATCTCCAAGAGTTGAAAGTAGAGAACACAATCCTGGAATCCCGGGATCCCGGGATTAGACTATGTGGTTTCTAATTAGGCTCAAATAAAAAAAAAAATTAAGTAATTTCTTAAAAATTATTTATTGTTGCACAAGACAGTACACAATATACTAAAATAAGTAACAAAAAAGACAATACAAAAAACTGTTTAGAATTTCGAAAATATCTGACCTTCCTTCCTCTTTCGTGTCATCTCGACTATTTAGTCTTTTAACTATACTTTTTATTTGCTTTATCACTAAAGCCTGTGTAGGAACTGGAAATAAGGCAAGCCATTCCAAATCCGATAATAACTGATTTTTATCATCTTTTCGTGGATTTTGTAAACAATTCAACACACCAGTTATATCATTACTTCGTCGTTGCTTTATACGTTCCACTAAGGATGTTTTCATTTTATTGGCGAGTGCTGAGTTTTTGCTAGACAATTGTTTTATAAGAAATTTTGAAGCGGCATCAGCTGCACATAAATTAATATCTCGCCGATAGATTGCCTCTACTGTTAATTTAATTGGGGTTAGCACATCAACAATTTTATTTACCAAGTCAAAATCAGCATCTTCTAACGGATTGGGTGTTTGAGATCTATAAAAGCTTTTTGAATGCAGGTTTTTAAAAAGAGAAAATCCTTCCAGCATGGTTAAAAGACTAGCCCACCTGGTTTTTCAGTCCAAAAGAAGTAACATATTTGACATATTTTTGAAGTACTGTTTCATTTTTCAATGGTGCTCTTTTGAAATACACTAAAACTTTGCGCATTTTCTTTATCAGCCCATTAATGTTTTCATATTTTGTTAACTTTGAAATGTGTTCTCGCTCGGGATCAAAAAACGACCGGGATCCCGATAATCCGGGATTCGAGATCATGGGATTGTATTATCTAATTGAAAGAAGCCATCACAACAGAAGTTATTGTAATTGACATCGACTTATGTGAGAAGATGATGCAGAATTTTGAAAAACGACTACAGCAGTGCATTGCAGAAAACGAACATCATCTGCAGATATCATTTTCAAAACATAATTTCACTTTTTATACACTGACCGGCAAAAAATTCGGCCGTCCTGAAATATTTATTGAAAGTCGATAAATTTCGGTGTTTTTTTTGTCTAAATATAGATTTAAACTCTTATATTATTATTGTTAAATTTTCGTATTGATTAGTCTAACAAAAAAAGTTTAATTTCAATATATTGAACTTATTTATTCAAGTCGCCTACATATTTCTTCTACATTATTAAATTAGTTGGCATTTCTTAGCTTCTTTTCATTTCAGTTGCTTAGGGGCGTGAGTTTGACAGTAAACAACAAATTTCACACGTTCATAATGCCGATAACTAGTGCAATTATTGCATTAATTGAAAATATACCTCGTACTCTAATTCAGGATGCTTGGATTCGATTTCTAGAGACTGGCACATTCGAAAAACGTGCAGAATCTGGAAGGTGAAGAGTAACTAGTGCATTTGATGGTCGTTTTATTGTGTTGAATACATTAATGGATCGCAAAATAACAGCAGCTGTACTACAACTTGCAAACAGTGCGACAGGTTGAAATAAGTGAAAGGATAATTAGGTGAAGGCTTGAGGAAAGTGGTTTAAGTTCGGGGAGAGACCACAATTGTTACTTAGGCTTGTCTTCAGTTTGCACGAACATATGCGAAATGGAATCTTAAACATTGGAGTGAATTTGTCTTTACGGATGAGTCGCGCTTTTGTGTACGATCACCCGATGGTCGAAAAACGTGTGGAGAAGATAAGAAATGATCAATATGCCGAATGCATCATCTCTTTTCATAATGGTTCTGTTATGGTGTGGGCAAATTTTCCAAAGATGCAGGTACGGAGCTCATATTTGTAGAAAATGGTGCCCTTAAACTCTCACAGGTACGTAGAAGATATTCTACACGAAGCTGTTGTTCCATCTACACATTTTATTCGAGATGGATTTGTAATAATGCAACACAACGTCAGACCACGCACAGAAAGAGTCGCTACTGAATAGCTTAATGAAGTTGAAATTCATGGACATCCTTGGCCAGTATGCTGTCCGGATCTTAATGCGATAGAACATCTACGGGATGAACTCCAAGCGCGTATTCGTTGTCATCCAGCATTGCCTGCAGCCTTGCAATAGCTACGATTAGTCCTATTAGAAGAATTCGAAGCAATACCACAAGATATCCTTAACAAATTTGGTAAATTCAATGCCAAGACGACTGAACAATGTAATCCTGGTCCAAGCATTATAACATGCTCGCTTGCTTACGTAATGCCAGTGTAATACAAGCGAACGTCATAAGACAAGTCTTCTGAATGCCTCCAATATATTGCGGAAACTACAAGCACCTCGGGTTGCCCATGCACGCAGGCACCAATATCGCGAAAAATCTAAACGTCTAGCGGAATGACATCATTGTAATTTCGCACGGTCGGCATTGTTTATAGATGTAAATATGGCGGTTGAAGTGTTGTGATTTTGAGGCATAAGACTATAAGCTCTTCGGCTAACACAGTGGAGAAATGTGAGTACTTCTTTTTGTTTTAATGTATCTTAATGTTCATTGAGAATACTACATTCCCTAACTCATTATTAAACGGTAAAAAGAAAACACGTGTAGAAACTTATTTGAAAAATAGAATAATTGGTCTTTATTATTACTTAAAACAATATCAAAATTTATACACATTTATTCTAATCATATTTACAATTTACGCACATACACAGAATTATATAATATGTACAAAATTAAATATAAAAATAAATTGACATCAGCGACCTCCTTATATCGTAATTAAATTAAGATTGAACAAGTACTCAACCCTAGCCCCTGAACTGTTACTTACAAATCCCAATGCATTTTTTAACATTCCTAATATGAATCAACAATAAACAAGTAATAAGCGGTCAATTTGAGGTAAAATACACATTTAGATCTATTCAAATTATTCTGCAAATCATTTCTATGTTACGACATGCTCACAGGAAGAATTTACTAGTTTATCGTGAATTAAATTATTAAATTGGTACGGGTTCGGATATTTATTCAATAGCTACACGGTGAAATACTGATACGTCTATTTTGTCGCGGATCCGGCAGCGCGGGCATTTAGACGATAATTTATAAATTCGCGGTGCATGTTTACGCATAATATCGGAAATTTTACGGTCGCAAAAATCTCTGAAATAAATAATTATTATTAAATGCGGGTTTTAATACAGTCACGACATCGAAAGTCTGACTTAGGCGGGATACGGTTTATAACGGTAATCTATCACTTCTTCCCACGGCTCATGAGGCCTGAGTAAGAAGAGACATATTCGGATGAGATTAGCGGATTTTTGAAACGACTGTTTCACGATGCAGAGACCTGAAAGCAGTACGTTTCGAAGGAGTTAACCAAGTCTCTTCCACGCCATCTGAAGGCTGAATAGAGAGAGGTGTAGGGTATCGGATGGGTCGGAGAAATAAATGAACGAGGCACGCTCGATGGGGCCTTTTATATGTGAAAACCCCCTACGTATGTAGGTAAAAACCTGTTCAAAACATAAAATTTGCACACGATACTGACGCGAAACGCGCGACTTTGAGCATGACGTAGACATTCGGTATTTTTCCATTAAAAATAAGTAAATAACATGAATTATTACAACAACTGAACATATATACATCGAAGTACTGCATCACAATATCCTTCGTGGTTTAGCGGTTCCATTATATCTAATCTTAAACATAAAGAATATTATCGACGCAAATGGAAGGCCACTAAATCGGAATTTTACTTCAATGAGTTTAGGAAACTAAGGGCTCGTTGTAAGGCTGAATTGAAAACACTTTACTCGAATTACATGCAGAATGTTGAGGATTCCATCATCACTAATCCAAAGGAAGTTTTTAATTATATTCACTCTAAACGTGGTACTACAAGAATCCCAAATAGTTTGGTTTATGATGATGTTTGTGTTGATACCCCTCAGGGTATTGTAAATGCGTTTGCTGACAAATTTTCTGCTATTTATCAGGGACCGTCATATTTGTGTCCTGATTCTCTGCATAGTGATAGCATCCCGTTCTCCTTAACTCCTGTTACCGATGATGAGATTATCGGGATAATGTCAAAATTTCCAAACAACTTCAATGCAGGTGACGATCTAATACCTGCTTTCCTATTAAGAGATGCTAGATTTGTCCTGGCTAAGCCGCTAACATTTGTTATAAATTTATCTATTAAAACCTCTACTTTTCCCAATCTATGGAAACGCGCCAGAATATGTCCTGTTTTTAAAAAGGGTGATAAATCACTTGTTGATAATTACAGGCCTATTTCCATATTGTCTAACTTCGCTAAAGTCTTTGAGCACGTAATCTACTCTTGTTTATGTTACAACACCAAATCTATTGTGTCCGAATATCAGCATGGCTTTATACGCGGCAGATCTACAGTCACCAACTTAACTGTTCTCACTGAATACATTAGTAGAGTTCTTGACGAAAGGGGTCAAGTTGATGTTATTTATACAGACTTCAGTCGGGCTTTTGATACGATCGACTTTGAAATATTAATAGCTAAACTATCTACGATTGGCCTTAGCCCATCGTTTTTACAATTATTGCATTCATACTTACATAACAGATGTACTTATGTTTTTTACAATGGCTATAGATCCTATGATTTCTTCCCTACATCTGGAGTCCCTCAAGGGTCCAATTTAGGTCCATTGTTGTTCGTCCTCTTTATTAATGATCTTTTAACATCACTAACTTGCCCTGCGCTCGCCTACGCAGATGATCTCAAGATTTATATGTCCATTGCTACCAGTGATGAGGTTGTTAATTTACAAAACAACCTGAACATTATAATCGATTGGTGTGCCAAATTTAATCTTCACCTGAACATTCCCAAATGCTACAGTGTATCATATACTAAAAGAAAGTCTCCTATATTATCCACTTATGTAATTCACAACGAGCGACTGAAGAGGTGTGATAGTGTAAAAGACCTTGGGGTTATCTTCGATTGCCAACTAAGCTTTGCTCCACATATTGCTGACCTTTGTGTTTCAGCTTCGAAAACATTAGGATTCATCTTGCGAACGTCCAAATATTTTAAGAACATTAACCTCTTGAGGGTATTATTTTTCAGCTTTGTTATTAGTAAGCTGGAATACGCATCTTCGGTATGGTCACCGCACTATGTATACCTCAAACTCGCGGTGGAGAAAGTACAGCGACGCTTCCTTAAGTTCCTGTCATTTAAACTGGATGGAATATATCCGCAGAGGAACATAGACTACGCGTCGTTGTTGGAAAGACATGTTCTACAACCTCTGGATTATCGACGCGAAATACATGGAGCCCGTTTCATTTGGAAGTTGGTGCATGGCATGATTGATTGTCCCTTCTTACTTTCCATGATTAGTTTCCTCGTTCCTAGGTCATCCTCCCGTTCAACTAACACTTTTTCCTTGCCCTTTCCCAGAACCAATATTCTCTTGAGCTCCCCCCTCTCTACGATGTGTCGTGCCGCTGATCTGCACTACGAGGATATATTTTTTTGAATATGTAATTATGTTTCATTTTATGTTACTTCTGTATATTTTTCTGTGTTAACTGTTAACTGTATTATTTTTGTTTCTAATGCACTGTTTGTATGTATTTCCTTCTATTTGTCCTGTAAATGGGAAACTGTTGGACAATAAACGATATTATTATTATTATATATACAGGTCCATCCAAATCACTTTATACAATATTAATATTTGAACAAAATAACACACATACATTTAATTTAATATTGACAAATAAATTAATTATGAACTTAAAAATGTTAATTTGTTACAATTAATGAAGGAACTTCGTTACAGCATGACATAAAAATTATTAACAATCAGTTGAAAGTCGATTCAAAGCTGTTATCTTGAGTTTTTATAATTTAAGTAAAATTTAATTGTTCACTATTTCTGTTATAATTCTTAAATTAAATTAATTTTTGGTTTCACATTGTCTCGTTTCTACCCATTTCGTGTGCCTATCATTGTTAATGTGCCCTGTTACAACAAAATATAAATTTCTAATGAAATTTTGTGTTTTCGAGAAATTTTTAAAGTGGCCGTTTTTTTTTGCAGGTCAGTGTAGCTAAATGGTAACATATTAGCTTTTGTTTTTCGTAATTAAAATTTTTTTAAGTTAAAAGACAGCTGAGTTATTCTCATTTCAAAAGCGCCGTTCCATTCTGCCCCAGCCTGTACTTTACACTTTATGTACTTTGATGCAAGTAAGATCATTTATTTTTTTATTAATATAATTAGCAGCTTTTTGTAGATATACTATGAAGTATTGGATTATCTAGTAATTAACTTTTTATTATGTCTAAATTAATTTAGCATAAAAATGGAATTTTTATGTTTTGATATTTCATTGAATCTTATAACCAGTACTACAGTAGGTTTTAAATTTAATAGATAAATAAAGTTATAATTGTAAGCCTCTGCAAAGATGTCTATAAAAACTGTTACTGCCTTTGTTTCTGTGTGGCTGCAGTATTCTGGTTCATAATGTTTAAATAACATATACATTTTTATAATAATTTTGTTCTGAATTTCATTCTATCATACATTTTATAGGAGAGTAGATAGTCGTTTGTAATACAACAATTAATGTCAGCAACGTTAGGATAGATTTATATATTAAATTTGCTAAAGGAGAACAGACAAGAAGGAGGAAGTATCAGAACTTATACCGGATAGACAAGATTTATGACTCCCATCACTGACCGTATAACAATTGCACTATATATCGTGCCCTCTACGTCTTGTGTCCTACAGAGTAGAATCTGCAAATTAACAAAAATAAATAAGGGTAAAAGCGTAACTTCCTACCATATAGAAATATATGTTCCTCCCTTAAACGGCGTTATTTAAACTTTATAAAAATTTTCCAGTTACTGGCGTGAAATATGACCTAGTAAATTATATGAACGTTGCGGGTCTTCAGGCATTTAAAAGTACTGTTCGTTTTAATTATGTCTGGGAATTTATATTTGCAGTAATAAGAATGAAAATGGCCATGCAGTTTAGTTGTAGCCGTTCACGTAATTAGATTTAGGAAATGTGAATTTTTACATTATCTAAACTGCCGCTCCATACAAGTTAAGGGGCAAATATATAAAGTGTGATGCTATCAAGAAGACTAGTATGAAATTCTGTTTCATAACAAAAAAAATAGTTATTTTAAATTACGATGCTGCTAATATGTATTAATGATAGTAGAGTTCTTGTAATAGCAGGCGTTTGATTGTAATTAGAACTGTATTGGCACATCTGATTATCATGAGTAACATGAAGGAGCATGAACAGCAAATAGACGTTCGCCATGATATCTAACATTGAAATTAATAAAATCGTGGGTAATTGTGAGGAAAGTAGACACAAAAATAGTACCTACTGAGTAAAAATGAACATCATCAAGTCTATAAGATTGTTACCCCCCCAAGAATTCGAACAATTAAATTCAAAATGGCGCAGGAAAAATGACGTCGGCGGAAACTAAAATATATTCTTCCGAGTTCGGTACAATTGGCAATATAAAAAGTCTCAATGTTTGGCTAAGCTAAAATAATGGCAACGCCGCAAAATGTAGCCCCAAGTTTCGGAAGGTTTCTGCTTTCACCTTCAGAAATATCTTACCTTCCCTAGGTACAGCTGACAAATATGGAGAAGACCACTGCCTCTGCTCAGTCGCGATGGGCGTTGCCTTACATAAAACAGCAGCTGGATGAATTTCGGACGCCACCCCTATTATGTAATATGCCCCACGCCAAAAGATCTTTAATCCAAGGTAAAATTAGTTAAAAATACCAAGGTTGTAGAAGATAAGACAAAACCCAGCAATTTCCAACCACAACAAATTTATTCAAAAGAAGTTTTTCTATTATTTAAAAAAAAACATTTGAATATAAGATTTAAAAAATGAGGTGTGGCCACCACACGACTTTCGTATTCGTACGAGCGTTCCAAATCATACAATTTTAAAAATTATTTTATACAAAAATTATTCAAAATCCTATTCCAAGTTCTTCCAGTCTCATAATAAATCTCTACAGGATACATACTTTGTGAGATATTTGCAAAAAATGCTTCTCGCTGAGAGTAAAAGTATTACTTCCGGTCCGAATTTTCAATTTTCATTTATACAAAAAATATTGCAAATCCAACTCTAAATACTTTTCTACTCTTAATAAATATGTATAGAATGCATAATTTACGACATATTTGCAAAACATCGTTATTCCTTAAGAGTAAAAGTGGTAGTTGTGGTCCGAATTTTGAAATTTCGTTTATACAAAAAATATTTCAAATCCAACTCTAAATGCTTTTGTACTCTTGACAAATATATATAGAATGCATAATTTACGAAATATTTGCAAAAATCGCTATTCGATAAGAGCAAAAGTGTTACTTCCGGTCCGAATTTTGAAACTTTTTTATACAAAAGATATTGAAAATTAAGTTCTAAATTTTTTTATACTCGTAACGTACCTGTCTAAAAAGCATGAATAAATTATATGGCTGAATCTAAATTACTGAAAAATTTACGAGACGTGATATAATTAGTATATGTTAATTTAATTAAAATTTGGTGAGGGCCTACAATTTAAATAGAAACTAGCAAATCAAACAAAATTTCAAAATAATCCTTGTAACTGACAGATAACTTAAAGTTAACTGGCGAAATTCTAACATTACGTAAAATTAACTAATTACAGAAATTTAGAACAACGTTCTTATACTTATTTGACCAACATAATTACACCAAAGGAGCTCTGTCTAATTCAGGCCTCCGAGACAGAAAAATAATTCTCTCGAGTTAGGATTAACAAGGTTTACAAGTTACTTAACTAATTTTAGGAATTTAAATTCAAAAATATATGGTCAGAGTTGAGATTAATGTAAACTAAAATTTCACACAATAATTACATAAGACATTGCTTCAAAACTTATCTGTCGACCACGTACAAGGTTGAGGTGATTCTTCTGGTGTCTCTGGAAATCGCTTAACACACGGACTCCAAAACCCAGACTTATCAACTCCGGTTGGATTGAAGGAATTCCAGCTCTCAAGTATAGTGAGGGTAAATGTTTCCTCGGAAATTAAGGTAAAATTCAACCATGCGGCAGACCAAAAACAAAACGGAGTCTGACCTCGTGTCGATAATTTGATGGAAATTCGTACGTGAGTAGCAGCAGAAAAATTTCAGAGTCTGTGTTCAACAAAATCAATCGATACGTCAAAATTGCAGCGGCATAATCTAAACCCACAATCGCATCTTCATCCATGTATATAATGTGTAAATTTACAAAATTCGATAATGTGCACCAAAAATTGCAATAGGGAGGACAGTCGGAAACAATTCTGATTGTACTTAACAGAACCACCAAATGGAAAATGGGGAGATGACTTCAAAATTATAAGATAAGACATGGCAATTACGAAACATGGAACTAAATGACAGGCAGCGACACCACGCTTAACTAAAGTACGGCGACGCGACTTATAAAACACAGACCGCTCTACACGCAAAGATGGCGACACGGACTAATAATCAGAACTTAACTAATGTTAAGTAATTTACAAGTGAAACAGACTATAATTGTTACAAAAAAAAATACTAAACACAGAGGCAAGAGGAGGATAAATATTAGAGACATCTTAAACCACAGCAAGTAATAGTAGCATTTAACCAAAAATTAAATCTGAGTAGCCGGGAAGTAGGCAACTGCTAGCCGATAATAAGTGCTCGCTGACAACAGATGTCGACACGGTGAGAATTTAGAATTAAATTAAAAATAGTTTGCAAAGCGCGTATAAATAAATTATAAGAATAACTCTAGAAAAAATATGCATACGTAAAAATGACAAAACTCGAAACAAAATAAAACAATACTTCTACCAACAAGAACGAAAGTGACAAAATTTCAAAAATACAGTTCCTCCGAAAAAAAAAACGTAACAAGACAGCAAAGAGGAAAAACAGAAATGAAGAGACATTAGACCATACTGAAATATAATTTTCAAATCTTTGTGGCAAGACATGCGTGGTTTTGATGCCTGTTAAGCTGATTAGTAGTTGTTTATGAGGCTAATACTAAATTACTAACCTTAGTAAGTGCGAAACCCAAATATCAGACCATCTGATAATTTTTAAAATACTTCACCTAAATATGTTTTACGTTGGTAGTAATGACGTCATGGGACCATGATGGTAACGTAATTCGTTGCCGCAATGCAAACGGCTCCCAACTCGCATATTTGCGAAATGGAACCACTTCCCATGCAAGAGACATCCATTACGAACTTCTTAAGATACCTTCTCAGAAAGGAGCAAAAAAGAGCAGTTGAGGTTTGTATGGTTAATAATAAATAATAATAATAATATAATAATCAATTTGTTGAGGGCAACAATCAACTTCAGGACATGGTACACAGTGCTAACCTATGCGTTGATTCACGAATGACAAAACTTGATTATGACATGAAAATGTGTAAATTAAAAATGAATTATTGGAAACTTCTAGGTGCAACATGTGTTTTAGACTCATACCCTTTAGAAAGTGTATCGTCGTGTCTATTATAAAACGGCACAAACACCAGTTTTACAAATAGCAACCTTTTGTCACAATTCAATAGGGTTCAAAATGTTCTATCAACCAGTGTCGCTTTGGCATAATCGAAAAAAAATATTATGAAACTAAAACCAATTCAAAGTCAGCCCAAACGCCTTATCATACTCATGCGCATCTTGCCATTGTGCTACTGTTGACCTATTATTCTTTCATATTGTGCGCTTTATTATCGACTTCAAGCTAATTTTAAGGTGAGTAACAGTAACACTTAAAATTATATTCCTTTCTTGTTTTTTTAATGCTCAATGTCCCATAGGAATTATTCTTAAATAATGTTTGAAAATGTGGTGTTTGTTCCAAACCTAAGAATGAAAGAAGAAAATGTCACATTTTCCATTAGAGAGTTATTTGAAATTAATCTGTTTCGCTTTAGCGCCACTGTTTACACTGAATTGACTGCGGGCATTAGAATCTCGTGGATGACTTGTGTTTTTGGTAATTTTATTACTGAATAAACAGCGTTGACAAGTTGCCTTCTATATAAATAGTGTACCCAATTAATTTTGTTCATCATTTTCTTTACTATAGAAAAAAAAGCTGCGTTTATTGCAAGGCGTTTACGCCTTCTTTTTACCTATGGGAATGTCCTTTAGTCGCACTAAGAGAATATGAGCTTTGTGTAAACGCAACCCTAAGAAGAAGATTAAGGTGATGTTGTGTTGTAACAGGCTCTTGGATGAAACTCTAAAAAATTATTTTTGATAAGTGCGGAATGAATAACACTTTTTTAATTCGCAAAACACCTTTCTAGATAATTCTTTTCCTGTGAGTATATTTTCGATGATTCTAACGTTTCCTTGTCCAAAACATGTCGAAAATATGCCAATATATCAAGGTACGTTCGAAATTATGCCGACTGATACTACACCTACCAAAACACTAGAATCATGCAATTACGACAGCAGTTCGAGTTTTCAACCCTCCATGTCTTCTCATGATAGTTCAATGACAGCAAAACTGAAAATCCATGCAAATGGAAAATTACGGGTAAACTACAGCAAAGTCACAGTGACGACCAGTAAATTTCTCTTAAAAAATAAGGAGATTCAAAGAGAAGCACTTAGAGACTTAAAAATAGATTATATAAGTAGCAAAGGTGATAGAGACTACTCTTCGACGATCAACGAAGTAGCTCTAATATATCTAGCAGTATGTCACAAGTACATGCCAGTTGACTCTATGCATGAAGTCATAGTGAAAAGTATTACGAGAAAAATAAATCAGGCTTTATCCGGGTGGCCACAATCTTGCGAATGCATGACTACAACCTGAATCATGTAATGTGAAAACATCGACATATTCTGATTTTTTTTTGATTTCAAATATTTAACTACAGAAAAGACAGTAAGGATGAAAATATCTTACGTACCTAGAGCCGTTTTTGTTAAAGATGATTTTAAAGTTATCTATCAGAATCGCAACCGAAAAAAACATATTTGGGTGTATTACCAGTTAGTAAAGTAAAAATTGCAAACAAATTTGAAAATCTTAAATAACTGTGTAAAAAAACATCGTACAAATGGAGTATCAACGGGAATATCTTACACATAAACTAAGCAATAATGCACCTAATGTTTTCGATTACAGAGATATTGAAGACTTTGGTGAAGATTCGATATAGTTAGTTTCTCTGAATAATTGTTTGCTATCTACATCAAATTAATTATTATTTATTTTGCTTTTCTTTTTCGTAAGACACTTTCTTTTTGAATGTTGTATTTTTTACCAATGTTACAATAAAGCATTATTTTTTACTGAAACTTTACTTTGACACAAGTGTTATCAAAATAAATTATAATAATGTCTGTAAAATGGCACAAACGACATTCTACGCTGTTTTTTTTAACTTTAGGGTAAAAAAAAATTTGGGTGTGCTTAAGACCACACGGCAGAAGTGAAAACTTCATCAATGCAAGGTTAATAATACGAAATACAGCTTTCTTTTTTCGTTCTATATTCATTTACATTTACATTTTCCATTTTCCATTTTCATTCTATATTTTAAAAATATATACATTTCGCTCGATCTGATCAAGTTTTCACTTCAAAAATTCATACGTACGCATGTATACATACAAATAGACGATATGATAATTCTCGTACGAGTACCCGCGCTGGTCTAATGGTAACGTGCCGGCCTCATACCCGGGCGGCTCGGGATCGCATCTGCACGCGGACAAGAATTTTTCAGAAAATAATCTTTAATCTAAATTTAAATTTAATTGAAATTAAATACCGCTAGTTAGTGTTATAATACAAAGCCGAGCGTGAAATGGCTGCCGAGCGAGTATAGCTCCCTTAGTCGACTCGACTCGAGCCGACTTTACCCGAACGAGCGTTACATTCCGAGCGTGACGGCTCAGTCTCGTGCCCAACAATCAATGCATCAACGCGCCCATAGAAGTTTTCACTTCAATAATCGCCGCCGACAAGCTAAATTACCGATGAGACGGAATTTTCTATTTTGGTGTTATTTATAACACTAAAATAGAGAAGTCAGCAAATAAAAATGCGTTTTATTATGATTTACAGAATAGAATTATATAACACTTTCTATGCATTCCAGTAACGTATTTTGTAGTGGAATTTGCTGTATAATTATAACAGCTAATGGCAATTAAGCTTTGTTATATGCAACGGTAGTTCAGTGAGTAGCTATAGGTAGATAATAAACATTGATATATATCTACGAATATCCATATAATGGAACTAATCTAATTTTCTCTTTCGTTGTACAGCTTTTAATACATTATCCACAACCAGTGATAGAAATGATATAACAATGCAATATCAAGTTGTTGCTCCAATATTTCAAAGAGTGTTACGGGAATTAAGTTACATGTGTGGGTTTTAGTAACTAATCTAGTAAATTATTTTGATATTTATGTAGCCTAGACAGCAGAAACTAACAATGCTATATTATAGTCCATATAATTATTAATTGCTTGTGAAAGTTTGTAATTATTCTAATTTTAGAGAAAACAGTTTGGTCATGAATGAAGTTTTTTGCTTTTAAATTAAATTGAAGGTTACATTTCTTAAGATAATTTTGACCTTTCGCCTCTATATGAAACTTTCGAAAATGTTTTATTTCGCAAAATGATTCTAACTCAATATAAGAATCCATCAAATTTCATACTTGCCAACAATTGTTTTGTTATTTATGTCGTCTAGACAGCAGAAATATGCAATGCTATATTATTGTCCTTGTAGTTATTAATTGCTTGTAAAAGTTGCTAATAACTCACATCTTAACCCTTTCAAACCCCATGTCCATGTGCGTGTACATTGTTTTTTATATTTTTTTGTTTAACGAGAAATAAAGATTATTCATTTGGAGCCTAATGTACACCTCCAGGTACATTGTGGTTAACGATTTTTGATGCTACTAGCGCCATCTGTGAGATGTTAGAGTATTTAGTGAGTTTGCTGGTAAAGTAGTTTCACTGAGCAGGGCAGAGTGGAGGTAAGTCATATATTTTATACTATTTTGTACATTACGTCGCTTTTGGAGTCTGAAAAAAATTAGTAACATTTAGAAGGACCATTGAGGTGTCAGAGTATAATAAAAACTACTAGAAAAATGTTATAATTTTTTGTGGAGCATCTTCTAAATGTTTGTACATGGCCATGTACATTTGGTCTGAACTCACAAGCCCATTTGTCCACGCTCATGTACATCCGGTCTGACTTTTAATTTTCTATATTTTTTCAGAATACAAATAAAAATGAATAAATTGAGAAAAAACTATTGTCTTGCTAACCCCCAACATGTCCAGGAACTACTAGAAGTAGTAGAAAATGGAGATTTATCAGATATAGGCGAAATCGAAGGAGATAGTGACAGTGGAGAAGAACTAATTGATGAGTCTGCTGAAGATGCTCCATTTCGCTTGGGAAGTGATGAAATCACTCCAGCACAAGCTGAAGAGCCTGAGGATGACCTCAACCATGAGGAAGGTCAAGAAGAAGCATTAGATTCAGAAGAGGAAGAAGAGATCGCACCGCAAGACAAAAGGCACAAAAAAACCGAATTACCGTAGTCTGGAAGCGTCAGTCTTTTACATCTCCAACTATTCCTTTACCTCCACCTATTCCAGTTTCAAATGCAGAGCCTCTTTCTCCAATAGAATATTTTTCGCGATATATAAACGATGATCTGTTTGAGCAGATGGCATTCTTTACTAATCTATATGCCGCACAAAATGGGAGAAATATGAGAGCTGCAGATAAGCACGAAATGCAAATATTGTTTGCACTCCACATTGCAATTGGATGTTTGAGAAAGTTTCCGAGACTTAGAATGTACTGGGAGAAAGTGCTAGGTATTGGGTTATTTTTGGAAAATATGAGCCGCGATAGGTTTTTTCAATTACGATCTTGTCTTCATTTGGTAAACAATTTAGAGCGACCAGCTACTTGCCAAGATAAATTGTATAAAGTCCGTCCTATAATTGAAGCGGTAAGAAAAAGATGTTTTGAGTTGGAGCTAGAAGATGAATTTTGTGTAGACGAGCAAATTATACCTTTCACGGGCAAGTTAAGTGTAAAACAATATATCAAAGGAAAACCATGCCCTTGGGGAATCAAGGTCTTTATGTTATGTGGGAAAAGTGGAAAATGTTACGATTTTATCTTTTATCAAGGCAAATCAACAGGCTTGAACGAGAATAATCTCAAAAACTATGGTCAAGGGGCAGCTGTTGTACTTCATTTTTCTGAAAGAATTGCCCATAGAAACAGTAAATTGTTTTATGACAATTATTTTTCTTCATATTCTCTTCTGAACATGTTGCGGGAAAATGAAATTTACGCTGCTGGAACAATTAGAATAAATAGATTCTACAAACCCCCTGTGATGTCAGATTCAGAAATGAAAAAAAAAGACAGAGGATATTCTGATGAAGTCGTTAACAGCGACAATACAGTAGTGGTGGTGAAATGGTTAGACAATAAAACAGTATGTCTTGCTTCTAATTACGTTGGAATTGGAGTTGAGGATAAGGTAAAGAGATGGGACAAATCGCAGTCTGCTTACGTAGAAATTAACCGTCCCGCAATTATCCGCGATTATAATCACGCGATGGGAGGGGTAGATCTTTTCGATCAGCTTATCAGTTATTATAGAATTTTTATACGATCACGAAAATGGACACTGAGGGTAATTATGCACATGGTAGATTTTGCCCTGGCGAATAGTTGGATTGAATATAAAAAAGATTGCGAAGAAAAAGGGATTCCACAAAAAAAAGTTATGGATCTTTTAGCTTTCAGAATGAGAGTTGTTCATTGTCTGATTTACATGGGAAAACCGGTGTCTTCAAATCGAAGCAAGAGAGGAAGACCCACGTCTTCACCATCTTCATCAAGTCCAACTTCCATTCGTAAACATTACTCCAAAGAACAACGACCTTTGCACGAAGTACAACTTGATGGGACAGATCACTTGCCAGTTTTTGATGAAAACAAAGAAGCCACTCGTTGTAAAAAGCTGGGCTGTAAAGGCCGAAGTCACATATATTGCTGCAAATGCAAAGTACATTTGTGTTTTGTACGAGAAAGACAATGTTTTACTTCATTTCATAGAACGGAGCAGTGAAGATTTTTATCTAAAAGTTATTTATAATATTTTTAAAATGTTGTTATAAACCCTATTATATTTTTTTTTGTCAGAGAATAAAGTTTATATTATTTACTAATGTTTCTGATACCTATTTACTTACATAACAATAAAATTACTTTGGACCATTTGTACATGTACATGTACATTCTTATTTTTTAATAAAAAATAAGTTTTTTTAATTTTTTGGTTTATGGATTGTTTAAATATTGTCCACTGATAACACATACGACCACAATTATTTTTTTGTTTAAACAAATAAAAATCAGGTTTGAAGGGGTTAATTTAATTTTATAGAAAACATTTCCATGATTAAATTGAACACTTTACATTTGAATATATTTTTGTCCATTCACCCCAGAAATAAATTTTTCTAAATATGTTATATTGCGAAATTACCTAAATTCAACATAATAATGTATTAAGTTATATATAGTTGCACATAATTCTAATTTATTTGTCTTGAGCCTATCATTCATCTATCTATCTATCTATCTTATGAGGCAGTAGATGGAGTACTTTGAAATTAAGTTTTAAATATTTATATTTTCTTATTAAAATAAACCTAAGAAAAGTAGAACTGATACTCTCGGCCCAAATTTTCAGTTTTTCTTTGTACACAAATGCAGCTCTATATACGTTTATATTTTTAATAAAGCTCTATAGAATGCATAATTTGGAAGATATTGGCATAAACCTATATATGATGTATATATATAAAAAAAAATTATACAAAATTGTTACTATTTAAATGCTTTTGCACTTCAATGAATCTGTATAGAATGCATGACTAGTGAGACATTATCAAAATCCGTTGTTCGATAAGACTGAAAGTTCTACTTCCATAAAAATTTTGAGAAATCTTTGTTGTAACAGTTTCCTCAAATGCACTATAGAGTATTTTTGTATACTTTAAATATTAATTTCGTGACGCAATTTGATTTTTTCACTGAAATAAGCTACCACTTTTCAGTCTATTGATTACACAGAAAATCTAATCAGACCTTCAGAGATTTATATGTCTGTTTACAAAATAATATAATAATAATAATAATAATAATAATTTTTACAATTTGGTTTGATGAATTATTTTTAAAATTATATAATATTTTGCCTACTGGTAATTTAATTAAACTTATGGAAAATATTTTTACAAATCGTAAATTTGAAGTTTTTATGAAGGGAGAAAGTATAAATATAAAATATTATATAATGGTTTATCCCGAGGATCGGTATTATATTCTCTTCTCTTTAATCTATATAACAAGTGATTTACCTGATACGAAGATTCATCTAAGCTGATGACATGGCAATTGCTTATCAACACAATAACTTCAATCAAATTGAAGTTAATTTAAACGAAGATTTATTGATTTTGAGTGATTATTTTAGAAAACGGAGGTTATGACCTAAACCATCTAAGTCAGAAATTTCTTGTTTCCATCTTAAGAATAACGAAAAACATAAAAAACTTGTAGTATCTATTAATGGTACTGTTCTAAGACATAATTTTAATCCAATATACCTAGGCGTTACTTTCGATTCATCATTAACATATAAACAACATACCGATAAATTGCGTATGAAGATTAAAACAATAAATAATTTCTTACAAAAGTTGGCTGGTTCAAATTGCGGAGCTCATGCAGACATTATACGTACGTCCGCTCTTGCATTGGTGTATTACGCTGCTGAATATTATAGTGCAGTAAGTTTGGATGAATAGCGTACCTACATATTGGTAAAGTAGGTATTCAGTTAAATTGTACACTTTGAATTATTACGGGCACAGCAAAATCTACTCCATTTCCTTGGCTCAACGTCCTGACTAACTCTTATCCGCATCAGTTAAGAAGAAAATTGGCTTTAAAACGTTGTTGCGATCAAAATTTTCCTAATTTATAAATAATTACTCCAGATCTTGAAAACTCACCACCTTATACATTGAAATCAAGTAGTCCAATTTGGAAGGGAGATTTCCTAAATCAAAAATTTTTGATTAATGACCTCTACGAATCACTTTGGTTAAAATATGAAGTTTTTAATAAACAATTAATAGACGATTCTTTGATAAAAGTGCGTGGCTTTACACAAGCAATAAAAATTTGGTGTAAATAAATAACTTTGATATTACATTTTAATTTAAAATTTCCCATAGTATGGAATCAAATATCCTGTGTATTTGTTAGTCTTCAAATAAATGGATTTTTTATTTAAAGACTGTTGAATAAAAGAACAGATGCGTTCAAATATGTAGTTTATTTCAAATTATAAGATTATAACTTTGAACGGCTCTAATATTTTTATTGCACCACCTGCGGCAATAACTCATTCATACGTTGCAAATAAGTAAACCGTCCGTACCTGCTCAATAAGGAGACCATGTATAATAATTATCATCACAGAAGGTGGTGCAATAAAAGCATTAGAGCCGTTCAAAGTTATTTTCTTATAATTTGAAATAAACTATATATTTGAATGCATTTTTTCTTTTATTTAACAAGACTGTACTTTCAAAAGGGAAAGTTCCATTGTTATTCTCTGTATCACCAGAAAGTCGGTATTCGGTACTAAGTATAAGAAGGATTATTGGTTTAATATTTTTGTGGTATTTCGACTGCAGAAATAATTATGAAATGATGTATCTTAGGATTATAACAAAAACAACAAACCATATTAAATAGATTGAAAAATTGACACTAAAATCGCATAGACTATTCATGTCGAATTATTGAAATTTATAGCAGTTTGGTATAAGGGTGCTTTGTATAGGATATTCGTCCTGGGCGTCGGGACCATAATTGAATTGCTTGCTCTCGACTGAAGACGTGGCACCAAGATGTTCACTCTAGAAAGCAACTCCGGAGCATCTAATACGCTGAACAGAATGTTATTCAGAAAGGAGGCGCTGATGTCAGCCCTAACTTCCATATTATACTAAATATGTAGCACACAGTAAACGAAACGTTTGAATGGTTGTAGTATTAGGAGAATTTAAATAGAAAAAATAGAAAAAATAAATATCAAATCAGTCAAATGTCAATAATTGTAATAAATTGAATGTTAAATGGAGTCAATATAATCCAGTCATAATCATATCTTTAGCACGTGGTTTTAAAGATGGTTTATAATGATTTGTTTAGATGGCGCCATGTAGAGACCGAAATTTGTAGGTCAGCAGAATCAAAAGAATCTCATTACGTGTGGTCTTATTATTGCGCAGCGATAACGTGATTGAGTTGGCCATGATCTGTTACTAACTATCGCCATTTATTGTTAAAAGCCATCTAACTATTTAAACAAATAACTCTTTGAACTTTACATATAGTAAAGATACCTATTATAATAGAATATTTTTTTTTCTTGAAAAATAAACTTTATTTATTTCACTACAAATATTAGTGCGTTCGTATACAAAATCTCTCTTTAATAATATCTTATTCTCTATACATAATATTCATCTGAAGAATTAAATCTATTACATAACTGTCAAAATTAATTATATACTCACAAAAAACTGTGATAGTCAAGAGATTTCCATTAACATTGTAAAATATTTAATTATTAAAGTTTTTATCATCTTTACTTCAATTATAAATGTGTTTACATGAGACGAACAATAACAATATGTTATGATGATTAATAATGCTAAAGATATTTAAGTTCAAAGTATTTCGACTTTGAATATTCCATTGCATATGAATTAGACCCTTAGAATTTAGCTTTACTGTTCCTTATTTAAATTTAATATTTATGTAAAAGGTTGTAAATAATTAATTCTGTATACGAACGTTATTCATAAATAGAAATGCTTCAATATTACATGCTAAAGGAAGATATGTATATTATTTAATATATCTTGGCACACATTTTCCAATTTCTATATACTGTCGATGTAGTAAGAAAACAAAAAAGAAAAATTTGAATACATTTTTACACTCGGTCTAACCCTGATTCAATAATATTATAATCTCGTGACCTGGTTAAATGTATCGTGCCCGAATTGCAAAATCTAGCGTGAATTTTAATCTAAAATTCACATACTAACCTACTACTGTTAGATGAACTGGATGACCGATAGGTGGAGTTGTGCTGATTTGGCATTCGTATATACCGGAATCTTTCCGCTGAGGATAGCGGATCCGTAGGGTCCACTCCTCAGTATGGGGTGAGTGAATGGCCTCGAATCTTTGATCCGACGTATAGGTATATCTACCGACTGTCAATAGATGTATGTCTCTATGCCGGACCCACGATACCTGTAATAGAAATTTTTATTAATATTGAGAAGATAAATGTAATAATAATTATAAAAATACCTGATAGTTTTTTCTATTCGGTTGATTAATTTCATAATAATAATGAACCCACACGTTCATTTTATTTATGTTATCAATCCTAACATAATTTTCTTATGGAGTATGCAGAATATGTTTTAAAATATACTCGCACTTAATATTTAATATGTTAATAGCAATAAATAATTTTATATCTTTGATACATACATGAACACGAACTGTCACAAAAGTAATATACAAACTTTAAATATCGTAAATAATCCATAAAAAATCCCTACAGTTACACATCAAATAAAATTAAGATAAAAAGGGTGTGGCCCCAAAACGACTTTCTTATTCGTATGTGAGCTTCAAATGATAGAAAAGTTTTTCTAAATTAAGTTTTATACTTTTGTCCTCTTAAACAAATGAACCTGTTAGTGTGTTACTTCAAGTTTTTAATGCAATGGTTATTCAAAATTCAATTCTCAGTGTTCTCTTGAAAATCTCTATAGAAAGCATACATTGCGAGATATATGCCAAAAACTGCTACTCGATAAGAGTAAAAGTAGTACTTCCGGTGGGAATTTTGAAATTTATTTTAGACAAAAATTATTCCAAATATATCTTTAAATACTTTTGTACTCTTAATAAATCTATATAGAATGCATAATTTACGAGATATTTGCAAAAAATTGCTATTCTATAAGAGGTCCGAATTTTGAAGTATTGAAAATTAAGTTTTAAATACTTTTATACTCATAATGTGTCTGCCTAAGAAGCATGAATTGCGAGATATTCGCAAAAAAACTGAGACCTGTTTCTGGAAGGAATTTTGAAATACTTTTTATTAAAATTTGTTTAAACTTAGTAGTTGACGAAAGGTTGTTAATTTGGTGCTTCTTGAAGGGCCTGTTGCGACGAGATCAGGTACTTCCTGTATACGCTTTTTGACTGAAACAGCAAAATCATCGTCTCGTCCAGCAAGGTATTGCGCTATAGTTTATTTCATCGATTTTTGGTAACAATGTACCATTTTTGTCTGTTCCTTGAGAGTTTTGAAATGCGCTTCTTTTTCTGGTTTTTCGAAATGTTTGGCTTCTCCCAGTTCTTCCAGTTGTTTCGATACAGAAACACTACTTTAACGAGAAGCATTCGGCGCTAGTCAATCGTTTTTATGGTTTCTATATCACTCACCGTAAACATTCACTGAATCAACATATTGTAACATCACGACTTCCAATTTTCACCAGGATCTCAATTAACTGAAAATACTACGAAACGGCAGATGTTTTTAAAGGAAAAGTAAAATAGGGTCTTTTATACCTGACCCTCTCGCATTCTAACGAATGGTCACCTTAGAGAAAAAACAATAACAGCAATTTTTTCCTATTTTAATGCACTACAATTTTTGTGATAGTCAAAGTATCACGGGAAAGGAGAAGAAAAACAGAAATCTAGTTTCAATCTTAAAATTTGTTTCTATTTCGTTTGGATAATATGTGCAAAAAAATTACAAAGCAACATTTTTTTCAAATGGCGGCCTGCGATCTATAAAATCAAAACTTTGCACGGACTTGCTGACCTTGCAATGCAATAGAAACATGTTCGCGTGAGCACGAGTTATAAGTTTGATGATAGTTATTGTTTGATAAATATCACTGGAAATGAAAAACAACGAAAACTAGTTCTAATCACTGAATATTTTTCTATTTTTTTCTATATCTCAACAACAAGTAATAAATAATAGGTGAAAAGTTCATACCACCTAAATTGTAGAGCGCCGAGAGAGGGGGAATGACAAGAAACACAATTCTCTACTTTTTTTTTCAAGTTTACGAAAAAGGTACATAGGAAATCTTGGTCGAAAATATCAAGTTGAGCTTTTCTAAGCACCCCCTACAACATATACAAAAAATGAGGTGTGGCCACCACACGACTTTCTTACACGTATGAGCGTTTCAAACTATACAATTTTAAGAATTTTCTTATACAAAACTTATTCAAAATCCTATTGTAAGTATTCATTCTCTTAATAAATCGCTATAGAATGCATCCTTTGCAAGATATTCGAAAACAAGTGCTACTCGCTAAGAGTAGAAGTGCTACTTTCGGTCCGAATTTTGAAATTTCAAAAAATATTGCAAATCTAGCTCTAAATACTTTTGTATTCTTGATAAATATATATAAAATGCATAAATTACGACATATTTGCAAAAAATCGCTATTCGATAAGAGTAAAAGTGGTACTTTCGGGCTGAATTTGGAAATTTTTTTATACAAAAGATATTGAAAATTATGTTTTAAATACTTTTATATTCGTAACGTGCTTGTCTAAAAAGCATGACTTGCGAGATATTCGCAAAAAACTGATTATCGATAAGAGTAAGAGACCTCTTTCCGCTTGGAATTTCGAAAAACTTTTTTAAGACAATTTGTCTCAAACTTAATTTTAAGTAGATATGAATTCTTTATAAATTAATTTAAACTTTGTAGTTTACGAAATATTGAGAAAATTCGATTTTTTCACTGAAGTAAACTGCTACTTCCGGTCTACCGATTTTACTGAAAAACTAATCAGATCTCAAGAGGAAGATTATAAACGTAAATACAAAATTTGGAATAGATAGCTATAGCGGTTTGACCGCTAACGTGGTCACAGACAGACGACAAACACACAGACATTTTTTAAAAAATGTGGTGTGGCCATCACACGACTTTCTTATACGTATGAGCATTTCAAATTATAGAATTCTAAGAATTTTTTTATACGAAAATTATTCAAAATCCTATTCTAAGTTCTTCTAGTCTCTTAATAAATTTCTATAGAATGCATACTTTGCAAGATATTATCAAAAAAGTGTTACTCAATAAGAGTAGGGTGCTTATGCCGATTCTAGACCAGACCACTCCTCCTCCCCCTCTCACCCAGCTACCCCTCACCCCCTCGCCCTAGTGGCGCCCTCTGCCAACCCAACTGATGTGGCGCCCCCTCGCGGTCGCCAACCCAACTAAAAATTGCAGATTTCATCATTACCAACCCAACTAAAATTGCAGATTTCATCATTACCAACCCAACTAAAAATTGCAGATTTCATCATTACCAACCCAACTAAAAATTGCAGATTTCATCATTACCAACCCAACTAAAAATTGCAGATTTCATCATTACCAACCCAATGTGGCGCCCTCTGACGGCCACTAACCAAACTAAGAAATGGCAGATTTCATCATTACCAACCCAATGTGACACCCTCTCACAGCCACTAACCAAGAAATGGCATCTCTCATGATTGCCATAATGCAGCATCCTCTCACGGTCACTAGCCAAACTAAGGTGACGTCAGACAAAATGGCGGACCATCAAGATGGTCTTTGTTTCTAGAGAATTCCTGAATAAATTACCAGGCTTGCTACCGAGCTTCTCAATGTACTTTAAACAGGTCTAAACATGTTTCCAGCGGAAACCGCAACGGCTGTCTGCTTCTGTGATAGCCGCATGCTTGAAATGTATATCTTACTTATAAAATAAAATAAAACAAACAATATATTTTTAAGAAAAAACAATTTATTTATTATTATTTATAAATTAACAATATTATTTTAAATTAACAATATCTCCAAGCTTCATACCATCAAGATGGTCGATAAAAATATAAACTTTACATCTAAGATCGGCATACCATTTCAAAATTATAAAATAAATATACAGTATGCTACTGGACGAGATAGCAACCAAGTATGAATATACAGGACGTTTCAAAGGTAGGGACTTTTAGAAAAGCAAGATGGCGAATCCAAGATGGCCGCCAAAAATCTAATAAACTAAGGTGACGTCAGGCATCCAATCTATCAAAACCATGCACTCAAACTCCTATGAAACATCATTTCAAAACCATCGCTAGAATCAGCTCACAACCGGGTCATGAAGCGGTTCTGAAACCCCTATATTAAAACCACACATTCAAACCACTATCAAATCCCTCTTTTCTCAAAAGCCATCCAACCATCCATCCATCCATCCATCCATCCATCCAACCATCCATCCATCCATCCATCTTCAAAACAATACTTTCAAGTCCATTAATCCATCCATCCATCTGGACGAGATAGCAACCAAGTATGAATATACAGGACGTTTCAAAGGTAGGGATTTTTAGAAAAGCAAGATGGCGAATCCAAGATGGCCGCCAAAATCTAATAAACTAATGCCACGTCAAGCATCCAATATATCAAAACCATGCACTCGAACTCCTATGAAACATCATCTCAAAACCATCGCTAGAATCAGCTCACAACAGGGTCATGAAGCGGTTCTGAAACCCCTATATTAAAACCACACATTCAAACCACTATCAAATCCCTCTTTTCTCAAAAACCTATCCAACCATTCATCATTCCATCCATCCATCCATCCATCCATCCATCCGTCCATCCATCCATCCATCCATCCATCTGGATAACATAGCAACCAAATATTAATATACAGGACGTTTCAAAGTAGGGATTTTTAGAAAAGCAAGATGGCGAATCCAAGATGGCCGCCAAAAATCTAATAAACTAAGGTGACGTCAGGCGAAATAGCCGACTATCAATATGATCGATCAAAATATAAACTCAACTTCTAGAAAATACCCAACTCCGTATCACGCATCACAACAACAACCACCCAACATAGTTTCAAAACGCCACAACACCAGACCAACTTAGGAAGATACATCTAGCTCAAACCCAACATACTTTCAAACACCACCACCGAGGATTTATATTTGACATCAGCATACCATCTCAAAATCATAAAATAAATATACAGTATGATACTGGATAACATAGCAACCAAGTATGAATATACAGGACGTTTCAAAGTAGGGATTTTTAGAAAAGCAAGATGGCCGCCAAAAATCTAATAAACTTCGGTGGCATCAGGCATCAATCTATTAAAACCACTATCAAATCATTCTCTTTAAAAGCCATCATTCCAAAACAATACATTCAAATCATACATTCAGTGATAGACACATAAATGAAATGTATTTGTGCAGCCTAACAGTTCAAAAAGCTTGATATCGAGCTTACCAGCATATTTCTAACAGATCTAAACACGTTTTCTAATGGAAACCACAACGTTTGATGGCTATCAACACCTCTATGATAGTAGCCTTATTTAATATATCTATATCATAAAATAAAAAGGAACAACATATTTTAAGAAAAACAATTTATTAAAAAATAATAACCACATTTTGTAGGTGAATTATGGCTAATATGTAGCATATCAATCATAGGGAAAAAACATTAAACGAATTACAACGATAAACAATTATGACATATAAATCCATAGGTAAAAGATATATAGCAATCAAAACCCTTCCTATATCTACCTCTCTTCATAGAAGACCTAGATATTTAATACCACATACATAAATACATAGACACTCTAATCCTCATATGAATAAATTGATAGACTTATAATAATTATTTTCATCCATAAGTATACATACATACTTTTATATATATCACTACAAGAAATAAGTCGACACCGCTGTGTTAGTCACCTTATTTAATATATCTATATTATAAAATAAAAAGGGCCAACATATTTTTAAGAAAACAAGTTATTAAAAATAAAACAACTACACACATCAAACAAACCTCAACCATACTTTCAATTTCACAAATATCAAAATTTAAACAAAACAATCAAATGCAAAGGCAAGGAATGTTCTCGAGATGATCCATATAGTGCAATATAACAATGCAGTAAAACGATAGAGCTGAGATACATGGTCTATCAAAATTTTTATTACCCACTCTTTCAGCAATCAAAACTTTTTGACAAAACACTATACATATGAAAAATAGACATAGCATTAAATATTTCCATTTTAGAGATACCCCAGTTTAATCCCAATTTTAAATAACATAAATTCTTAAATTGATTTAGTTAACTTTCTTATAATATTTAAAAAAGGTTGAAAAAGAAAACATACTAAGTCCCACAACAGATAAAATATGTACTATCTTTTTACACTTCATGTTTAGTACTGTCATTAGAAGAAATATGCCTGAGGTACAGCTTTTAATATGAAATTTAGGGGTTTTTTACACAAAAACATAGTTTATGCCTAATAAAACTCATTTTGAAACACAATGTGCACATAGTATTAAAAAAGAGAATAAAAACATTAAACAAGGTACGCTTCACACGAACCATTATTAGAAATTACATTTTAAAAACATGGAATTCTATTTTATTTGGATGACATTGTATTTACAAATAGTTTTTATATCATTACAAGAAATATGCTTTTCATTAAATATTAACCACTGAACAACAGCAGTATACACAAAAAAACTTGATAGTCACCTTATTTAATATACCTATATTATAAAATAAAAAGGAACAACATATTTTTAAGAAAACAATTTATTAAAAATAAAACAACTACACACATCAAACAAACCTCAACCATACTTTCAATTTCACAAATATCAAAATTTAAACAAAACAATCAAATGCAAAGGCAAGGAATGTTCTCGAGATGATCCATATAGTGCAATATAACAATGCAGTAAAACGATAGAGCTGAGATACATGGTCTATCAAAATTTTTATTACCCACTCTTTCAGCAATCAAAACTTTTTGACAAAACACTATACATATGAAAAATAGACATAGCATTAAATATTTCCATTTTAGAGATACCCCAGTTTAATCCCAATTTTAAATAACATAAATTCTTAAATTGATTTAGTTAACTTTCTTATAATATTTAAAAAAGGTTGAAAAAGAAAACATACTAAGTCTCACAACAGATAAAATATATACTATCTTTTTACAGTTCATGTTTTTTGTACTATCATTAGAAGAAATATGCTTGACGAGCGGCTTTTAATATGAAATTTAGAGGTTTTTACACAAAAACATAGTTTATGCCTAATAAAAACTAATTCATGTTTGGTAAGCCTACTATTTAAGACAAAAATTATTAGTTATTTCCATTTACAACAGATAGCCCACTATTTATCAATATTTAAGGCAAAAAATTATTATTAATTCCCTCATTTACAACAGATTTCCTTGCTTAATCTCAATTTTTAAATAACATAAATTCTTAAATTGATTTAGTTAACTTACTTATAATATTTAAAAAGGGTGAGAAAGAAAACATACTAAGTCTCACAACAGATAAATATTAAAACTAAAATAAATATATACTATTTCAAAATGTTTCTACCTTTTATAGCTGTGTTTTGTTATACACAATCCAAACCATTTTGCATGTAAATATCAGTCGCCATTCCAACATGCTTCAGAACTAACCCCATCAGGTTAACTGAAAGAAGAAACACAATCCTATCAAGAATTTTATCTTATATGGTATATGTTTGAATATCTTTTTCGACCACAATTATAGGAATACAATTAGTTTCACATACCTAATGCGGGTGACAGATTGGGCAAAGTATCGGGGGGATCACCAAACTAATCCTTTCAGAACATCGCTCGCATCTGATTATTTCATATTCTTAAAAAAAATATATACCGAATAATATTTTACATCTCTTTTTTTTCATAAAACTCACCTATCATGAGTAAATTAAGCACAAAATGGCTCAGCACCCTGTGTCGATATATTTCCCGCAGAGGTGCAGAATAATAGCACATCGTGCATAATATATCATCACCCCCTTCATGCACTCGCACGAAGCCAGCAGCAATCACGCACATATTATTAATAGGTATCAATTGATGACGTCCATATCCGTCATCTCGGTACACATCAACCACAATGTCACCCGAACCACGAGATTCATAACCATTGTCTATATCAACAGACGGCAAAGTTAATGTTGAATCTGAATTTTGATCATCCATCACCTTAAACAAAAATTAATCAATATTAAATTCTACACCCCCAACCATCTTTAAACATCAACAAAAATTATTTGATATTAAAATACCACTCACAAAAATAAACAAACTAAATAAACACAATTAATAGCCAACAATAAAAGATGCAGGGGAAAAACAAAATCTACTTCGAGGCACACTATCAAAACTAATATAAAATGATCTACTACACATCTATATATAACCAACCCCCACTAATGACCTTAAACGAAAAAAATTCTCACTGGAAATGGATAAAGAAAACACAGGGTTACCTAAAACAATCTTCTCCACATCTTCAAATGATTTTTTTTATTATCATCATAAACATCCAAACAATTGCCAACCCAATTAAAACTAGGACCCTTTAACGATAGACGATTAGCATTAAATTAAAAAAATATAACCAAGTATCATAACTTTCAATACCATAAAAGCAAATTACCGACATCCGTTCCAGACAAAAAGCCCTAAAACTCGGCATTGGTCAAATAACTGATTACACCCCGTACCGTAAGAATTATTTACATAATGAACCCTTAGGGAAGAATGCGATATATATACATATTTAGTAGATAAATTAAGAACAAATTTAGTTTCACCAATTATAGGAACCCCCACATATCAGTCAGCAAATTAACAAAAAAGATTGATTTAACCAATTCCAACGTTCTAACAAAGAAACGCACTTTATGTATCCGGAGATCTCTTCAACATAATTGAAATTCCACTTAGTCCGAGCAGATCACAACCCCATCATACCGACAAAGGAATGAATACCAATAAACCTGTCACAATCAACAAACCCATTAGAAAACGACACAACCTCCCAGCAGCTGTAAATTAAATGCTAATGACGCAAAAATACCTAAAAATATTTCGTAAAACAAGAGTATTTTAGTTAAATATACAATAAATATTATTCAGTATTGGAATACACAATGAATAACACAAATTTGAGTAGAGAAAGATAAATATTTCTAATTACACATGTGTGAATTTGAATTTACATCACCTGCCCGAATAGAGTGTCTTATATATGGATAGTAAAGTCGTCGCGTCCATACAAATGCATTTCTCACATACGTATGTATATAGTCACCGCGCTTATGTACGAACTACTACGGCGGATACAACCCTTAGCATACATACGTAGGGTAGACAGGTAGTCATTTGCTGACCGTCATTATTTTTAGTCCCATCGCTTCGTATATATAATGCCTCATTATTAGAGGTTCCTAATAGATGAATTTTATTCATAAATATGGGGATGTTTAAAATGAAAAATAGGAAGTATACATATTCTCTTTATTTATTAATGTATACAAGATATATTTATTTATAACATTTTTATATATTTATTTTAGCAATCTTTATCACCAACGCATACTCTCTAAATCGGATTTTGATTTCTTCAATTTCGGATATAAACCTCAAGAAACCTTAACGATAGACAATTAGCATTAAATTAAAAATATGGCCAAGTATCTCATAACTTTCAATACCATAAAAAGCAAATTAACGACATTCATTCCAGGTAAAGAAAAATTGCACCCTGTGCAGTAAGAATTATTCACATAATCAACCCTTAGGGAAAAAATGCGATATATATATATACATATTTAGTAGACAAATTAACAAAAAAAGATTGATTTAACCAAATTCCAACATTCTAACAAAGAAACATACTTTATATATCTGGAGATGTTTTCCACATAATTCAAACCACAACTTAGACCGAGACATTTTTATATTTACCCGACAAAGGAATAAGTCGAACACAGTTATGATGCCCCTGCAATACAAAAAAAAGATGCCCAATAAACATGCCACACTCAACAAATCTATTAGAAAACGCTACAACTTCCCAGCAGGTGTAAATTAAATGCTAATAATGTAAAAATACCTAAAAAATATTTCCTAAAACAAGGTTATTTTAGTTAAATATAAAACTTTGTCTGCCCATGTGTATACAGAAGTCCAATTTGTTTACACAATCAGTAGGTATAAGTAATATATATTATGCGATATGCTAGCATATATACAGAGTAGTGTTAGAAAAGGGTTATAATAGAAACATAGTAGATAGAATAAAATTTAAACTAGAGAAGAAAAGATTAATTAGTAATAAGACTACCCTAAATTCAATAAAACATAAAAAATATTGTAAATTCACTTGCAATAAAATGTTTGTCCTTAAATACTGATAAATAGTGGGCTATCTGTTGTAAATGGAAATTAATAATAATTTTTTGTCTTAAATAGTAGGCTTATTAGCTATAGGCGTATATTTATACGATTATATAAAGTGGGAAAATAGGATGTGCACATATACACATTTTTTAATTAATAATAATAATGTACATCACATATATTTATTTATAAAATTATAAAATACCAACAAATTGACGAACAACATCACAGTTTTCTATTTATACATACATATATTGGGAATTATTGCACTAATTATAAAACAAAATTAATTATAGATAGACAAACATTATACAGGTATATCGCAAACATGTAATGCTAAGATAATCAGAGTCCTGCTTTCGGAAATTGCTGCAAATGCCAACAAATTGACGAACAGCATCATATTTTTTTTATTTATACGTACATATATTGTGAATTATTACAGTAATTATGAAACAAATTTAGTTATAGGTAGACAAACATTATACAGGTATATTGCAAACATATAATGCTAAGATAATCAGAGTGATATATACATACATGTAAAGAAATTTATAGTTTATTCAATCTCTTATTAAAAGACTTATTAATAATTTTCAAATGAATACCTGACAATGGTGGAAAACTGTTGAAATTTGGATAGATTAATAGTTACATATGCGAGCTTCAGAATAGCTTCTGAACATGTTGGGGAGAGGTTTAAACTGCTTTCTATTCAACTTGAACTCCGGTGAACTTGCTAAAAAAAAAAAAATCGTTAAAATCGTCGATTCCCCATCACAGAAAAATAGTGTATCATACAAGGGAAAAAAAGTATTATCGGTTTCCCATCACAGAAAAATAGTGTATTATACAATGGAAAAAATTAGATTTTAGCTCTCGGTAATTTATCTTACCTCGAGCTAAAATCTAATACTTTTTTCCCTTGTATGATACACTATTTTTCTGTGATGGGGAATCGATAATACTTTTTTCCCTTGTATGATACACTATTTTTCTGTGATGGGGAATCGACGATTTTAACGATTTTTTTTTTTTTTAGCAAGTTCACCGGAGTTCAAGTTGAATAGAAAGCAGTTTAAACCTCTCCCCAACATGTTCAGAAGCTATTCTGAAGCTCGCATATGTAACTATTAATCTATCCAAATTTCAACAGTTTTCCACCATTGTCAGGTATTCATTTGAAAATTATTAATAAGTCTTTTAATAAGAGATTGAATAAACTATAAATTTCTTTACATGTATGTATATATCACTCTGATTATCTTAGCATTACATGTTTGCAATATACCTGTATAATGTTTGTCTACCTATAACTAAATTTGTTTCATAATTACTGTAATAATTCACAATATATGTACGTATAAATAAAAAAAATATGATGCTGTTCGTCAATTTGTTGGCATTTGCAGCAATTTCCGAAAGCAGGACTCTGATTATCTTAGCATTACATGTTTGCGATATACCTGTATAATGTTTGTCTATCTATAATTAATTTTGTTTTATAATTAGTGCAATAATTCCCAATATATGTATGTATAAATAGAAAACTGTGATGTTGTTCGTCAATTTGTTGGTATTTTATAATTTTATAAATAAATATATGTGATGTACATTATTATTATTAATTAAAAAATGTGTATATGTGCACATCCTATTTTCCCACTTTATATAATCGTATAAATATACGCCTATAGCTAATAAGCCTACTATTTAAGACAAAAAATTATTATTAATTTCCATTTACAACAGATAGCCCACTATTTATCAGTATTTAAGGACAAACATTTTATTGCAAGTGAATTTACAATATTTTTTATGTTTTATTGAATTTAGGGTAGTCTTATTACTAATTAATCTTTTCTTCTCTAGTTTAAATTTTATTCTATCTACTATGTTTCTATTATAACCCTTTTCTAACACTACTCTGTATATATGCTAGCATATCGCATAATATATATTACTTATACCTACTGATTGTGTAAACAAATTGGACTTCTGTATACACATGGGCAGACAAAGTTTTATATTTAACTAAAATAACCTTGTTTTAGGAAATATTTTTTAGGTATTTTTACATTATTAGCATTTAATTTACACCTGCTGGGAAGTTGTAGCGTTTTCTAATAGATTTGTTGAGTGTGGCATGTTTATTGGGCATCTTTTTTTTGTATTGCAGGGGCATCATAACTGTGTTCGACTTATTCCTTTGTCGGGTAAATATAAAAATGTCTCGGTCTAAGTTGTGGTTTGAATTATGTGGAAAACATCTCCAGATATATAAAGTATGTTTCTTTGTTAGAATGTTGGAATTTGGTTAAATCAATCTTTTTTTGTTAATTTGTCTACTAAATATGTATATATATATATCGCATTTTTTCCCTAAGGGTTGATTATGTGAATAATTCTTACTGCACAGGGTGCAATTTTTCTTTACCTGGAATGAATGTCGTTAATTTGCTTTTTATGGTATTGAAAGTTATGAGATACTTGGCCATATTTTTAATTTAATGCTAATTGTCTATCGTTAAGGTTTCTTGAGGTTTATATCCGAAATTGAAGAAATCAAAATCCGATTTAGAGAGTATGCGTTGGTGATAAAGATTGCTAAAATAAATATATAAAAATGTTATAAATAAATATATCTTGTATACATTAATAAATAAAGAGAATATGTATACTTCCTATTTTTCATTTTAAACATCCCCATATTTATGAATAAAATTCATCTATTAGGAACCTCTAATAATGAGGCATTATATATACGAAGCGATGGGACTAAAAATAATGACGGTCAGCAAATGACTACCTGTCTACCCTACGTATGTATGCTAAGGGTTGTATCCGCCGTAGTAGTTCGTACATAAGCGCGGTGACTATATACATACGTATGTGAGAAATGCATTTGTATGGACGCGACGACTTTACTATCCATATATAAGACACTCTATTCGGGCAGGTGATGTAAATTCAAATTCACACATGTGTAATTAGAAATATTTATCTTTCTCTACTCAAATTTGTGTTATTCATTGTGTATTCCAATACTGAATAATATTTATTGTATATTTAACTAAAATACTCTTGTTTTACGAAATATTTTTAGGTATTTTTGCGTCATTAGCATTTAATTTACAGCTGCTGGGAGGTTGTGTCGTTTTCTAATGGGTTTGTTGATTGTGACAGGTTTATTGGTATTCATTCCTTTGTCGGTATGATGGGGTTGTGATCTGCTCGGACTAAGTGGAATTTCAATTATGTTGAAGAGATCTCCGGATACATAAAGTGCGTTTCTTTGTTAGAACGTTGGAATTGGTTAAATCAATCTTTTTTGTTAATTTGCTGACTGATATGTGGGGGTTCCTATAATTGGTGAAACTAAATTTGTTCTTAATTTATCTACTAAATATGTATATATATCGCATTCTTCCCTAAGGGTTCATTATGTAAATAATTCTTACGGTACGGGGTGTAATCAGTTATTTGACCAATGCCGAGTTTTAGGGCTTTTTGTCTGGAACGGATGTCGGTAATTTGCTTTTATGGTATTGAAAGTTATGATACTTGGTTATATTTTTTTAATTTAATGCTAATCGTCTATCGTTAAAGGGTCCTAGTTTTAATTGGGTTGGCAATTGTTTGGATGTTTATGATGATAATAAAAAAAATCATTTGAAGATGTGGAGAAGATTGTTTTAGGTAACCCTGTGTTTTCTTTATCCATTTCCAGTGAGAATTTTTTTCGTTTAAGGTCATTAGTGGGGGTTGGTTATATATAGATGTGTAGTAGATCATTTTATATTAGTTTTGATAGTGTGCCTCGAAGTAGATTTTGTTTTTCCCCTGCATCTTTTATTGTTGGCTATTAATTGTGTTTATTTAGTTTGTTTATTTTTGTGAGTGGTATTTTAATATCAAATAATTTTTGTTGATGTTTAAAGATGGTTGGGGGTGTAGAATTTAATATTGATTAATTTTTGTTTAAGGTGATGGATGATCAAAATTCAGATTCAACATTAACTTTGCCGTCTGTTGATATAGACAATGGTTATGAATCTCGTGGTTCGGGTGACATTGTGGTTGATGTGTACCGAGATGACGGATATGGACGTCATCAATTGATACCTATTAATAATATGTGCGTGATTGCTGCTGGCTTCGTGCGAGTGCATGAAGGGGGTGATGATATATTATGCACGATGTGCTATTATTCTGCACCTCTGCGGGAAATATATCGACACAGGGTGCTGAGCCATTTTGTGCTTAATTTACTCATGATAGGTGAGTTTTATGAAAAAAAAGAGATGTAAAATATTATTCGGTATATATTTTTTTTAAGAATATGAAATAATCAGATGCGAGCGATGTTCTGAAAGGATTAGTTTGGTGATCCCCCCGATACTTTGCCCAATCTGTCACCCGCATTAGGTATGTGAAACTAATTGCATTCCTATAATTGTGGTCGAAAAAGATATTCAAACATATACCATATAAGATAAAATTCTTGATAGGATTGTGTTTCTTCTTTCAGTTAACCTGATGGGGTTAGTTCTGAAGCATGTTGGAATGGCGACTGATATTTACATGCAAAATGGTTTGGATTGTGTATAACAAAACACAGCTATAAAAGGTAGAAACATTTTGAAATAGTATATATTTATTTTAGTTTTAATATTTATCTGTTGTGAGACTTAGTATGTTTTCTTTCTCACCCTTTTTAAATATTATAAGAAAGTTAACTAAATCAATTTAAGAATTTATGTTATTTAAAAATTGAGATTAAGCAAGGAAATCTGTTGTAAATGAGGGAATTAATAATAATTTTTTGCCTTAAATATTGATAAATAGTGGGCTATCTGTTGTAAATGGAAATAACTAATAATTTTTGTCTTAAATAGTAGGCTTACCAAACATGAATTAGTTTTTATTAGGCATAAACTATGTTTTTGTGTAAAAACCTCTAAATTTCATATTAAAAGCCGCTCGTCAAGCATATTTCTTCTAATGATAGTACAAAAAACATGAACTGTAAAAAGATAGTATATATTTTATCTGTTGTGAGACTTAGTATGTTTTCTTTTTCAACCTTTTTTAAATATTATAAGAAAGTTAACTAAATCAATTTAAGAATTTATGTTATTTAAAATTGGGATTAAACTGGGGTATCTCTAAAATGGAAATATTTAATGCTATGTCTATTTTTCATATGTATAGTGTTTTGTCAAAAAGTTTTGATTGCTGAAAGAGTGGGTAATAAAAATTTTGATAGACCATGTATCTCAGCTCTATCGTTTTACTGCATTGTTATATTGCACTATATGGATCATCTCGAGAACATTCCTTGCCTTTGCATTTGATTGTTTTGTTTAAATTTTGATATTTGTGAAATTGAAAGTATGGTTGAGGTTTGTTTGATGTGTGTAGTTGTTTTATTTTTAATAAATTGTTTTCTTAAAAATATGTTGTTCCTTTTTATTTTATAATATAGGTATATTAAATAAGGTGACTATCAAGTTTTTTTGTGTATACTGCTGTTGTTCAGTGGTTAATATTTAATGAAAAGCATATTTCTTGTAATGATATAAAAACTATTTGTAAATACAATGTCATCCAAATAAAATAGAATTCCATGTTTTTAAAATGTAATTTCTAATAATGGTTCGTGTGAAGCGTACCTTGTTTAATGTTTTTATTCTCTTTTTTAATACTATGTGCACATTGTGTTTCAAAATGAGTTTTATTAGGCATAAACTATGTTTTTGTGTAAAAAACCCCTAAATTTCATATTAAAAGCTGTACCTCAGGCATATTTCTTCTAATGACAGTACTAAACATGAAGTGTAAAAAGATAGTACATATTTTATCTGTTGTGGGACTTAGTATGTTTTCTTTTTCAACCTTTTTTAAATATTATAAGAAAGTTAACTAAATCAATTTAAGAATTTATGTTATTTAAAATTGGGATTAAACTGGGGTATCTCTAAAATGGAAATATTTAATGCTATGTCTATTTTTCATATGTATAGTGTTTTGTCAAAAAGTTTTGATTGCTGAAAGAGTGGGTAATAAAAATTTTGATAGACCATGTATCTCAGCTCTATCGTTTTACTGCATTGTTATATTGCACTATATGGATCATCTCGAGAACATTCCTTGCCTTTGCATTTGATTGTTTTGTTTAAATTTTGATATTTGTGAAATTGAAAGTATGGTTGAGGTTTGTTTGATGTGTGTAGTTGTTTTATTTTTAATAACTTGTTTTCTTAAAAATATGTTGGCCCTTTTTATTTTATAATATAGATATATTAAATAAGGTGACTAACACAGCGGTGTCGACTTATTTCTTGTAGTGATATATATAAAAGTATGTATGTATACTTATGGATGAAAATAATTATTATAAGTCTATCAATTTATTCATATGAGGATTAGAGTGTCTATGTATTTATGTATGTGGTATTAAATATCTAGGTCTTCTATGAAGAGAGGTAGATATAGGAAGGGTTTTGATTGCTATATATCTTTTACCTATGGATTTATATGTCATAATTGTTTATCGTTGTAATTCGTTTAATGTTTTTTCCCTATGATTGATATGCTACATGTTAGCCATAATTCACCTACAAAATGTGGTTATTATTTTTTAATAAATTGTTTTTCTTAAAATATGTTGTTCCTTTTTATTTTATGATATAGATATATTAAATAAGGCTACTATCATAGAGGTGTTGATAGCCATCAAACGTTGTGGTTTCCATTAGAAAACGTGTTTAGATCTGTTAGAAATATGCTGGTAAGCTCGATATCAAGCTTTTTGAACTGTTAGGCTGCACAAATACATTTCATTTATGTGTCTATCACTGAATGTATGATTTGAATGTATTGTTTTGGAATGATGGCTTTTAAAGAGAATGATTTGATAGTGGTTTTAATAGATTGATGCCTGATGCCACCGAAGTTTATTAGATTTTTGGCGGCCATCTTGCTTTTCTAAAAATCCCTACTTTGAAACGTCCTGTATATTCATACTTGGTTGCTATGTTATCCAGTATCATACTGTATATTTATTTTATGATTTTGAGATGGTATGCTGATGTCAAATATAAATCCTCGGTGGTGGTGTTTGAAAGTATGTTGGGTTTGAGCTAGATGTATCTTCCTAAGTTGGTCTGGTGTTGTGGCGTTTTGAAACTATGTTGGGTGGTTGTTGTTGTGATGCGTGATACGGAGTTGGGTATTTTCTAGAAGTTGAGTTTATATTTTGATCGATCATATTGATAGTCGGCTATTTCGCCTGACGTCACCTTAGTTTATTAGATTTTTGGCGGCCATCTTGGATTCGCCATCTTGCTTTTCTAAAAATCCCTACTTTGAAACGTCCTGTATATTAATATTTGGTTGCTATGTTATCCAGATGGATGGATGGATGGATGGATGGACGGATGGATGGATGGATGGATGGATGGATGGAATGATGAATGGTTGGATAGGTTTTTGAGAAAAGAGGGATTTGATAGTGGTTTGAATGTGTGGTTTTAATATAGGGGTTTCAGAACCGCTTCATGACCCTGTTGTGAGCTGATTCTAGCGATGGTTTTGAGATGATGTTTCATAGGAGTTCGAGTGCATGGTTTTGATATATTGGATGCTTGACGTGGCATTAGTTTATTAGATTTTGGCGGCCATCTTGGATTCGCCATCTTGCTTTTCTAAAAATCCCTACCTTTGAAACGTCCTGTATATTCATACTTGGTTGCTATCTCGTCCAGATGGATGGATGGATTAATGGACTTGAAAGTATTGTTTTGAAGATGGATGGATGGATGGATGGTTGGATGGATGGATGGATGGATGGATGGATGGTTGGATGGCTTTTGAGAAAAGAGGGATTTGATAGTGGTTTGAATGTGTGGTTTTAATATAGGGGTTTCAGAACCGCTTCATGACCCGGTTGTGAGCTGATTCTAGCGATGGTTTTGAAATGATGTTTCATAGGAGTTTGAGTGCATGGTTTTGATAGATTGGATGCCTGACGTCACCTTAGTTTATTAGATTTTTGGCGGCCATCTTGGATTCGCCATCTTGCTTTTCTAAAAGTCCCTACCTTTGAAACGTCCTGTATATTCATACTTGGTTGCTATCTCGTCCAGTAGCATACTGTATATTTATTTTATAATTTTGAAATGGTATGCCGATCTTAGATGTAAAGTTTATATTTTTATCGACCATCTTGATGGTATGAAGCTTGGAGATATTGTTAATTTAAAATAATGTTGTTAATTTATAAATAATAATAAATAAATTGTTTTTTCTTAAAAATATATTGTTTGTTTTATTTTATTTTATAAGTAAGATATACATTTCAAGCATGCGGCTATCACAGAAGCAGACAGCCGTTGCGGTTTCCGCTGGAAACATGTTTAGACCTGTTTAAAGTACATTGAGAAGCTCGGTAGCAAGCCTGGTAATTTATTCAGGAATTCTCTAGAAACAAAGACCATCTTGATGGTCCGTCATTTTGTCTGACGTCACCTTAGTTTGGCTAGTGACCGTGAGAGGATGCTGCATTATGGCAATCATGAGAGATGCCATTTCTTGGTTAGTGGCTGTGAGAGGGTGTCACATTGGGTTGGTAATGATGAAATCTGCCATTTCTTAGTTTGGTTAGTGGCCGTCAGAGGGCGCCACATTGGGTTGGTAATGATGAAATCTGCAATTTTTAGTTGGGTTGGTAATGATGAAATCTGCAATTTTTAGTTGGGTTGGTAATGATGAAATCTGCAATTTTTAGTTGGGTTGGTAATGATGAAATCTGCAATTTTAGTTGGGTTGGTAATGATGAAATCTGCAATTTTTAGTTGGGTTGGCGACCGCGAGGGGGCGCCACATCAGTTGGGTTGGCAGAGGGCGCCACTAGGGCGAGGGGGGGTGAGGGGTAGCTGGGTGAGAGGGGGAGGAGGAGTGGTCTGGTCTAGAATCGGCATAAGCACCCTACTAATAAGAGTAAAGTGCTACTTCCGGTCCGAATTTTGAAATTTCATATATAAGGTAACCAAATAAGTTCATGCGGTTTTTGTATACAGCAGAGTGCCATGAATATTCTTTAAGTTTTTGATCGATAGCACTTGTCTGTTATCTGTCATCCACTTTAGTATCAATCCTTCTGTCATTTAATACATACACATTTCGTGACAATTATTTAATTATTAATTTGAATAGTTGAAAATGGAAACGAATAAAACTTTAATTCGAGGTTGTTTACTCTATGAGTACAAACTTGGTACCAAAGCTGCAGTGGCGGCGCGAAAAATATGTACCGCATTCGGAGATGATGCCGTAAGTGATCGAACAGCACAGAAGTGGTTCAAGAAATTTTCTTCGGGAGATTTCAACTTAACCGATGAAGCACGCTCTGGAAGACCGAAGATCATTAACAACGAGGATCTTCAACAGGTTGTGGAGGCAAATTCCAGTACAACGTGCCTAGAGCTTGCAGAAAGGTTCAATGTGAGTGACGAAACCATTCGTTTGCATCTTCATCAGCTAGGAAAGACGTGGAAGTTGAGCAAATGGGTTCCACATGAATTGTCAAATGATAACAAATTAAGTCGTCTTACCATTTGTTCGGCAAACATTTCACGCAACGATAATGAACCATTTCTTGATCGGTTGTTAACCTGCGACGAAAAATGGATATTATACTCAAATTCTAAGCGTTCGTATCATTGGTTGTCGCCTACTGATGCAATACCTCACACTCCCAAGGCTTCCTTGCACCCAAACAAGATTTTATTGTGTGTTTGGTGGACAGCAAATGGAATAGTCCATTATGAGTTTTTGGAAAAGGGCCAAACCATCACTGCGAACTTGTATTGTGAACAACTTCAGCGAGTACAAGCAGCACTCATCCAAAAACAGCCTTCTTTAATCAATCGAAAGAAAGTGATATTCTTACAAGATAACGGGAAACCGCATACTGCAAAAGTGACCCGGGAAAAAATTTGTGAACTTGGCTGGGAAATATTGCCACACCCTCCATATTCCCCTGACATTTCGCCAAGTGATTACCATATTTTTTTGTCTCTTGACAACTGTATGAGACATAGGCAGTTTAAAACTCGAGTTAATGTAATAAACGCAGTCCGTCAATTTTTTGATTCAAAATCCGTAGAGTTCTACAATACCGGCATAAAAAAATTGGTGTCACGTTGGCAAAAGGTCATTGAGTGTGATGGTAATTACTTTGATGAATAATATTGTACTATTGTTTCTTAATAAATATTTATATTTTACCATAAAAAACCGCATGAACTTATTTGGTTACCTGTACAAAAAATATTGCAAATCCAGTTCTAAATACTTTTGTACTCTTGATAAATATATATAGAATGCATAACTTAAGACATATTTGCAAAAAATCGCTATTCGATAAGAGTAAAAGTGGTACTTCCGGTCTGAATTTTGAATTTTTTTTTATGCACAAGATATTGAACATTATGTTTTAAACACTTTTATACCCGTAACGTACTTGTCTAAAAAGCATGACTTGCGAAATATTCGCAAAAAACTGATTTTCGATAAGAGTAAAAGATCTACTTCCGGTAGGTACTTCGAAATAAAATTTTAAATAAAATTATTCTGAATTTTAATTTTAAGTATATATGAATTCTTTAGAAATTTGTTTAAACTTAGTAGTTGACGAAATATTGGCAAAATTCGATTTTTTCGCTGAAGTAAACTGCTACTTCCGGTCTACCGATTTTACTGAAAAACTAATCAGATCTCATGAGGGAGATTATACACGTAATTACAAAATTTGGAATTGATATCTACAGCGGTTTGACCGCTATCGTGGTCACACACATACACAGAGAGACACAGACACACACATACACACAGACACAGACACAGACAGACACACAGACATTTTTTAAAAACCACTTTTTCGGTATCAGGGAAATTCAAAACGTGGACATCTGCAAAAATCTCGAGGTCGAAAATTTTCATCATCACAATACTTCCTTATACTACGTATAAGAAAGTAAAAACACTTTTTCGGTATCAGGGGACCTCAAAACGTGGACATCTGCAAAAATCTCGAGGTCGAAAATTTTCATCACAATACTTCCTTATACTACGTATAAGAAAGTAAAAAATTAGATTTCTCGGTTCACTTTCCCTTCTATTTATCTTATTTTTGGACAAAATGTCTGGACGAAATAGTAAGTAGTAAATCTAAGTAGCACCTTTAAATAACGTCTACAGGATGTCTCATGTCCGTAGAAAGGGAAGCTGATTATCTTCGAAAAGATGTATCCATAAAGGATTGTCCTCCTTCCCCACAGGCATGAGTCGCCTTGTAGAGTAAAATGAAATATACAAATACGTCACGTAGGAAGAAATATTTTAATTAAAGGATTTACTTCCAATTCATAGAAATTCCTTACATACTTCCACCTTAAATCCAAGTTTCATTGATCCTTGCATAACAGTCGTTTTATGTAAATAAAGGAATATTGAGCTAGGGAATCTTCGCGTTCTCTAAAATTAACAAATACAGTACTCCTGGCTATGAACGGAACTCCTTTTAACTATCAAGATTACACACATACCTCATTTGTAACGCTTTACACAACAGAATAGCTTATACATCAAAGTGAAGCTATTGTGTTGAATTTGCAAGGAGGACGGTTTTAACGAATACACTTGGAGATTAAGTCTACTCCACACGAAAGCTCGTAAATAAAGAAAATCTTGAATATTTACCTAACAACCACTTTCATACCAGTTAAAGTCGATTGTCTACTCTTACAGTTAGTGATATTGAAATGATTTATTTGATATCAGATGAAATACTTTTAACAAAATATATACTTGTGAAGTTCGTTTTATTACCTTTCATCTCTTGAGTAAGACGAGTGCGCGTCTTATGCAAAATTTATTTGGGGTTGTAGTTTTGTATTTAATGTCAGACTTCAAACGCGAAATTTAACGTTAAAAAGGGAGAATATCCACAATACGAAAAATGAAAGCTGATGAACTGGGAATGAAAAGCATGGCTGTTGTACAGCTATTGGGAAATGATCCGCTATACACGTGGACATCTTCTTGATGTATTGATTCCACGAATTCTAATGACCGTCAAGAAGAGATACAAGTTTGTTTTGCACAGTATTTTCTGAACAAATTCGAAAACGAAGAGTTGAAAGGTAATAAAACTTTACTAAAATCGTAATGGGTGACGATGCTGGGTTTTAAAAGTATGAACCCGAAACGAAACATCAATCCATGGTACGGAGCCTAAAAGTGTCAAATTTAGATATTAAAACAAGACGGCAAAAATCGGCAACAAATGTAATGATTCCCATTTACTTCACTAGTGGAAAAATTGTAGCTGATATTCTTCTGGGCATTTGCCAGACAATAACTGCTAAATAGCAGACTGAATACTGTTTACCCAAAGTTTTCCAAAATTTGTGGGACAAGAGGAAAGGAAAAGAAATACGTCGCTACTTTTTTCACCACGGAAAGTAGTAACATTCTTGCTCTCTCAGGCATCGAAGGAATTCGTCCAGCCTAATATTCTCCGGATCTAGGACAGTGTGCTTTTTGATTAGTTCCAAAAATAAAATAAAAACTTAAGAGGAAGGGTCTTCAGCAGTAATGCGGAGATAAATAATGTAGTTAATGTCGAAATTTAAGGTTTAAAAAAACGATTTTGAAGACCGGATTGAATGGTGTATCTGTAGACTACAGAAATGTATTGAAATTAATTTGCGTTATGTAGAGAAAACAAAAAGTAATTGAAGTTAAAGATATAAAATTTAGAATACTGTTACAACTATGTAAGCACACTTTTTGTTAGTACCATCGTATATACAAATGTCAGAGTACTATTTTGTCTGCAGGAACAGCGATTTTCGACATAAAATTATCGTTGTTTGAAAGCGATAGTTCCTAGTTCGACTAAAACATACGTACAGAGTGATCAACTCGTTTATCTATATACGGATACTAGAATAACTTCCATTGCGTATTGTATCTGAAGAGTGTCAAGAAGCCTGAAATCGGTCTTTGATCTTTTTCATATTAGTAAATCATAACAATAGTGGTGTGTCGAAAATCGCTGTTTGTGCAGATATATTAGTAGTAAATTTACTATTCGTACATATCTCTAGAGAAAAAATGAGGTGTGGCCAACACACGACCTTCTTATACGTATGAGCGTTTCAAACTATACAATTTTAAGAATTTTTTTATACAAAACCTATTCAAATCCTATTCTAAGTACTTTCATTCTCTTAATAAATCGCTATAGAATGCATACTTTGCAAGATATTCGAAGAAAAGTGCTCCTGGCTAAGAATAAAAGTGCTACTTCCGGTCCGAATTTTGAAATTTCATGTATACAAAAAATATTGCAAATCCAATTCTAAATACTTTTGTACTCTTAATAAATATATATAGAATGCATAATTTACGACATATTTGCAAAAAATTGTTATTCGGTAAGAGTAAAAGTGATACTTCCGGTCCGAATTTTGAAATTTTTTTTATACAAAAGATATTGGAAATTAAGTTCTAAATACTTTTGTATTCGTAGCGCACCTGTCTAAAAAGCATGACTTGCAAAATATTGGCAAAAAACTGATTTTCGATAAGAGTAAAAGACCTACTTCCGGTGATAATTTCGAAAAACTTTTTAAATAAAATGGTTCCCCATTTTAATTTTAAGTACATATCAATTCTTTATAAATTTGTTTAAACTTAGTAGTTGACGAAATATTTGCAAAATTCAATTTTTTCACTGAAGTAAAGTACTACTTCCGGTGTACCGATTTTACTGTAAAACTAATCAGATCTCAGGAGGCAGATTATACACTTAAATACAAAATTGGGAATTGATATCTACAGCGGTTTGACCGCTATCGTGGCCACACAACACACACACAGAGAGAGAGAGAGAGAGAGAGAGAGAGAGAGGGAGAGAGAGAGAGAGAGAGAGAGAGAGATTTTTTAAAAACCACTTTTTTGGTATCAGGGGACTTCAAAACGTGGACATCTGCAAAAATCTCGAGGTCAAAAATTTTCATAATGACAATACTTCCTTATACTCGTATAAGAAACGTAAACGTAAAAAGAGAACGGCATTTGGGTGGCTACAGTTTGCGTAATGAAAGATGTTTCAAATTAGAGAGTATCGTATGTAGACTTTTCTATTAATACACTCTTTGGTATATTAGTGTGTTGCTATAATTCGATACTGTTCGGTATAAACATAATACCTATATATTAATTATAACGATATACTGTTAGGTTTCGAAAGTGAATATTCTACAATGAGAAAAACATGTGGTCATATTTAATTGGCAAGCCATTAAATGTTCAATAATCGCAGCATAGGTAAATTGCAAGGCTTGTAAATTTACACAGTAAGCTGTTTCCCTGGCGTAATCCTGATCGGTATTACCCGCGTCTCCCTGCGTATATTGTTTAGATTTGTTTTCATTTCGTATGTTTATACCTGAATTCCCGGACTGGAAATCTAGATTTTCAATATTAGGCAGCCGCTACGGGATAATCCCCTATATTGGGCGAGCTAGCTTTGTTTTATAGGAACATTCGTAACGTAAACTTAAAATGAAAGCATCCAGTATAAAATTACAAGATTATTATTGTTTCCGTTCATATATTAAATTTAAGCACAGTGTAATAGAGATATATATATTAGTAATTAGACCTTTCATAATATATGCAAATGTTAAGACCAGACAATTATAAAATAGCAAATGATGAGAACAGTTAAGAAGCATTCACATTAAAAAGTTGAACGAATAATTAGAAACAAAGCTGATATTTTATATATACATATTATGCTATTTTATTATTATAAATTATTTAGCATATTTATTAATACAATCTCAATGAGGGTGTGGGTTCAATTTTATTTAATAGGTATCCTCCGAGTGATAGTCTGAATCCATCCTATGTATTATTTGCTCTATTACATTTATTTCCAAAGATTCTAATAATTTAAAAGAATAAACTTCAGATTTTTAATTCAAAAATTATAGGTTATTTATTTTGATAATGAATGTCATGTATGGGAACAACTTGCAAATACAAAAATCACTGTTCATATTTTACATTGAAAAAACATTCTTGTCTTGAAGCTTCGAGACTTTTAATTGTTACATATTGGTACCATTATTGGAATATACCTCTAATTTCTTAATACGTTAAAGTATTATTACTTATTGAAATTTTTTCATTAATTTGGCAAATTATTCATGTGAATGTTCAAATTTACTTAACTTACTTAAGGTCGGCAAAATATACTGTTAATGTATTAAGAAATTCTATTCTACGTAAATACATACATTATTTGTTAAAGTGAAATTTAAAAAAAAAGTAACATATGTTTCCTCGCATTTTTCACGAGAGTAAGTATGCCTTTAAATGTCTATCAATATGAAGTACTTCTTTCTTATAAGCTTATATTTAATCGGTTAAGGATCTATACTTGTATATTTTTATATATTTTTTTACCTTGTAGCTTGGTTTAAAAATTAGTTCCAAATCCTGATGAATATTTATAGATGTGATTACTGAATATTCTGTTCTTCAATTGACACAGGAAAGCAAACTCTTACTCCAAATCTGAAGATGTTTGATGAATCCGCTGAAGTTTTTACAAGTAGAACTGCATATATTATTTCACACGACGTGAACAATTTATTTTTCACTTTCGAATTACTGCACTAATATTTCTGGACTATTATTTACCAATTTTCCATTTATGATGAAATTTAGAATTTTCTTCTCCATCAAATAATGATGCATCCACCAATCCTTTTTTTGGCATCCCTCTACCTTCCTTTGTTTTCATAATTTTTCAAGGCATACTTGCATATCATTCCCATTATATTACAATATGAAAATAATTCTATTTAAATTACATTTATATAAATTCTTATCACACATACCCTATAATACGAACACATAATCTTCATATTTCCAAATTGTTCCTTTATTCCTGATATTTAACGATATTAAGTAACAGCATTTAAATCATTGTCATATCCATAAATTAAACAATTCAGAAAACGTATTTCAATTTTAATAAATATGAAACGTATGTTAATAAATAAGAAATCATTGTTATTGACCATTCTATATTGATATTAATACAGAATACTATCATGTACAAAGTAGAATGTCATACCTCTTGTTTCATAACATGACTAAATTAATTTATTAATAATAAAATGATTTTAAAATTATTTAGGGAAATTATATTTACAACTCTATACGTCACTGGCTGACCTTACATTTATTTCTCTTTAAGTACCGCTCCAAACCGCTTTTGATTTCTTTCATTTTAATTATTCTGTGGTTTTAGATCTACATATAGCTATCGAGAGGACACCTATTCGTATAGACGTTGAACTACTTATAATCAGCTTATACCCCTCATACAGAGATGTTATAATGAGCATATACGACATTATGAATATTTGCAGTTTCTAGCTACTCAAACTAGAGGACTCTAATACATTTAAATATAAGTATTTATTTTTTTACGTAAACATTAATATTAATTTATTTATTTTTATTTTAGGAATTCAGTATACCAATATAAAGATGACCAATGAAATCCAGAACATATTAATATAGATAACAAGGTTTTATATGGATAATGTACAGGAATAGAAACCAAATATTCACTCAAAATATGCACTAATGATGTCAACATAACCTAACTATAAGAAGTATTCAGTTTAACGTGTAAAACTTAATTTAAGACTTTCTCTTTTATATGTTTCAGACAACAACAATGAAGCTGAATTACATCACAGCTAAATAACTCACTACAATATATTGTACTAAAGTGGATAAACTTTCTATTTTAGATATCCCACAAATTAGTAAATCAATATAAAATTGTTATATTGTAAAATGATATGATCTATAATTCAATCTCAGGGTAAAATTTTATTATTAAGTAATATTATAATGATTTTAAGTTGCCTCGTGCTAATTCAGAATTTTTTATAATCTCTACTGTATATATTATTAATCAAATAGAACATGAGACTCAATATTTAAATTATTTGAATATACTACCTGTTCATACTCTTAAACCGGTCCTGTATACCTCAGTAGATATCTCCTAGTCATACAGTTACCTTAGTATTTTAATATTTAATTAATTGGAATTACAAGTTCAACTGTAGAAACGATCTAAATAAATCATTTACTTTCCATAAACTTTACGTATATTATTTTTTAAAATTTGCTAAGTTTTCATGTATTAACAATTTAAATACACCTTTAATATTTCAATAAGTGAGTATATCGCCATCTATTTAGCATATATCTAAATTAATTATGTTCTTTAATATTTTTCCATTAAAGAATGTGTCCATTCAAAAATGTACATAACCTCGACGATCATAAGAAGAAAAACCAAATACTTCAAATCTTATATTGAATTCTTTAAGAAAAACATATACATATTTCCGAGAAGATATTGAAAATCATTACAAAATCTCTATAAACTTGTTCAATTATAAATTAATGATTATTGAAGATGAGTTTTCTACAAGAATAATAACGTGAGTATTCAAAAATGACAGCGATGGTTATCCTGCTATATAAAATACTGGTTTTATAAAATGAGTTAATTTTTTTACTATTAAGGTATTTTATTATTTTGTATGATGTAATAATAAATTTTTATAGTTAGGACTTGGTGTCAATTCAGATTAAATTAAGGTTTTAAATTTATTTCTTCTTAAACTCCCATAAATAATTAACGTTAAAAAATATATACGACCTTTTCCAACTTGAATTATTATTCTTCTTGATGTATACTGACACTTTGTAGTTATCCTGGACTCACACGAAAGATCTATCGATGTTCTGGAAAGACACTTTTCTACACAAGAACTTCAACTGGCTTGAATATTTCCCGATGATCTTGAGATAGACCTTCAAAATTAGATGTCTCGTCACGGATTTATTTGTGTAGTCCTTCTGGTGCTCCGATTGGAATAATACGTCAAAAACTACTGGTATTCTGCAAGATATTTTCGTCAACTGCTCCTAGTGATTGGAAAATGTAAACGTCAAGTGCTCCTAATGTTTTCTAAAGCCCTTGGAAATTCCTGATGTCCCTGGTATTTAGGAAAATGTATATGTCCAGTCCTTCTAATGGTTCAAAGAAAACGTCTAATGCCCCTGGAATTGGCTAATTTCCGTCTACAGCTCCTGGAATTGTCTAATTTCTGTCCACTGCTCCTGGAATTGTCTAATTTCCGTCCACTGCTCCTGGAGATCTACACGTTCTAATCTTCTAGTTCTCCTTCCAATTTGAGTTGGCAATTTAATATTAACATATAAGTTAATTAATTTGGGTAAGTATTATATTCTTTACTCCTCGTATATACTTTATATAAATTTCTATATTCTGTAAACACTGTTTAACTTCTGCTTAGTTAGAATAACATGTATTCTATAATAATTTACTCCAATATTGCTTCTAGTTAATACACTTTTGCTGAAAATAAACTTTAGCACGAAAAATTGCGACTATCTTTCGCAAAACTCGAAATAATTCTTTTTATTTATTTAAAATTACCTTAGTGATCATTTCCATTCTTTTTCAACCAATAAATTAATCACACATTAAAACCAAGCTCAATATAAATTATAGAAGTGTAATAAATTTTTAAATACCTTTCATAAGTCAATATTTTACTCATAATAAATTATTCTTTGAATTTAGTAAAGTTATCATGCTTCAAATTACCAATATTAAGCTTTACTTCTTTATAGTAACAATTATCTGTCACCTTGACAATTAACTGACACATCCGATATACAATTTACGGCGGTATTTTTTTATCAATTCTTAGTTGATTATTTTCGTATTCTAAAAATCTTTTATCCTTTCCTCATCATTAATAACACTTGAACAAGTTTTTGACAATGCTAAATTACATTTCAAATTTACAATACTTATACAAAATCTTTCTTTACAGATTTTTGGTACATATGCATGGAAGAACAACTCCAATTGTAATAAATACTATTTCACCAAGTAATTATAAAATTCTCCTTTAACTCAATAAACAATATTTTTTCAAGATTACAACCAGTTCATTAATATTCGCAAATTTAACTATCTCTGTCATAATTAAAGAAAAACCGAATCTTGTATAAAACTCATCCTGAATAATTTAAAATAGGCAACTCCTATTACCTCAGTGTATAACCTGAATAATTCTAAAATAAGCAACTCTACCTATATCATTTGCCCCTTTAAGAAATTTAAATTACAATCCATTTGTTAATTTATATTTCTTAATAATAATAAATTGCAATGTAAACGATTTCATCTGTCCACTAATCTTCATTCTAATAATTTTCAACTAAATATAAATTTCTAGGTATCATGTTTGTAAAATACCAACATCATTAATATTTTTACAAGTAACTTTAGTGTAAACTATAATACTATTCACAAATCAGAAAATATGTATATGTTCTATAACAAAACTGTTTTATATATAAAATTTACTAATGTAATATGAAATACAATAATGTGTTAAGTGAATATCCTTGTACAAATAATGACTTATTTTCATTTGTTTTAAATTTGCTCTATGTACCTGTTTTAAATTTTTTTATAACGATATTTATTGTATAAGGAAAATATCTATTTAGAATGTTGTATACCTGTATTCAATTGAGTTTCATTTTACTTTTCTATAGAAAATATTATACCTCTTTAAAATTAATATCTCGGTTTTATTACGTTTTTTTGTTGAATGTCATATAATTCAATATGTGTTTTCTTTGATTATACATTTTATGGTCTCTTAACATGCTTACTCAATTATTTATTTTAACCATTTAATCTGTTCTTATACGAACATAATTCATATTTACTTATTTAAACATTTCTTTTCATCTCAAACTTCCATTTGGAAAGTTAATAACTTTATCTACGTTTTATAGGCGAACGTTACCTTAATATTTAAGTAGACATTTTGTCCAATCTTTTATAATAATATAGGGATTTTATTTACCCATTCTCATATATTTAACTCTATAATACCATAATATCATGGTTCATTTTATTTTAATTATTTATAGTAAGCATTAATTTTTTTAACAAGTATTGTTTCTTCCTTTTTAAGACCTTTTTCTTCTTCTTAATAATCTATACTAAAAAAAACACACCTATAGTTCATAAAATTCAACTTTTTCGTGCAATAATTGTCGTATTATATTCTCAATTTGTTTCAAAAAGTGTTTATCAACTCATTACTTAATAATATTTTCCTTCTTTATAATCAATTTCTCTGTTATTTTTTTTTTATATATAAAACATCAGGTATTTTAAATTAATTTTTCTTGAGCAAACATTAACTTGTACCAACCACTTTTTATACATTATTTAACTATTATGTACAAACATTTTACTTGGGAATAAGGGAATAATTATAAAAAAAATTATAATTCTACTTTTAATATTTATAACAAACCTATGATTAAATTTAAAAAATAAATCTGGACGGTATTTCATTTAATCTTCTTTATTTGTAATAAATCTATCTATGTTTTCATAATATACTGCTCTGCCCCTATTTCATTATCAGGTGAACTTAATTTCCCTAACTTGGCTAACAATTGTGTTTATAACGAAAATATTCAAGATCTATCTTTGTGCGTAAATAAAAATTTAATTTGTGAGAACAATGCATTACTAAATTGAGCCAATGTTGTAATATTAACGATAACAGTACTATATATGGTACTCTCATCCTGTCTATTCTGACTATATGAGGATATCTATTTTTTTATTTAGAATGATTTATTTAGAAAGATACTTTTCCAAATGTGAGATCAATCAAAATACTAGGAACCACAGGTGTATTAAAACGTTCAAAAGTTAATCTCTTCTCTTCTGTCCTATTTATAATATAAGATCAAAGGTAATTACATAAAAAATTATATGTTCGAAAACAAAATTTTGAATTTAATGAGATCAATTAAATACCTAAGATAAGTCGGTGTTGCTATTACCGTCAAGAGTTGATCTCTTTCTTTTTTATAAAAGAAAACTCTCGTCCTGACTAAAATAATAATTACATAATTTCTATTTTTAATCTCACTCTATTCTTCCATGTATCAAATTTTCTTACTGGTACCAACTTTTCTATATCCATTTCTTTCCGCATTTTAACTTCCCGACTATCCATGTCGATAGTAAGTTTTTTAACATTTTCTTCTGTATTTCTCAATAGCGTTTTCTTTAATTCTTCGAGATTTCTTTTATTTTCTTCTCTATTATCCTTATTTGCCTTGTCCCATTTTCCACTTAATTCTTCCTTCAAGTCCACTAAATTCTACTTATTCTCTTCAGTCATTTTTTCCAAATTCTTTTTACTATCTTCACTCGCCTTGTCAAACTTATCACTTATTTCTTCGTTCATTTGTCTTAACATTTGTACAATCGATCCCAAATCTACTACTGTTGTCGACATTCCTATTTTAGAAGTCTCTCCTTGCACTTGCGACTTGTCTCCTCTATCTTGTACCTCTCCTGTCTGTTGATTTTCTTCCTGTATCTGTAAAGTAATTTCTCCTGTCTCTTGTATAATTCCTTCCTGATTAACCTCCACCTCATCATCGCTAGATGGATCTGTTACATGTATACCAGAGCTACTCTTAGATCTGGTGTTCATTTTAAATAAGTAGAGTACACAAATAACTCAAACAAAATTACTTGTTCCTAAATATACCTGTAATTGACTTTATATTTCTTTGAAAATGTAAATTAATGTATCCTCTATATAACAATAAATAAAATATTCAAAATACGATGTTGTGAGTCTTATATTTACAATGCCCCACGTTGATGCGTCATAAATGTACTAAAGTGGATAAACTTTCTATTTTAGATATCCCACAAATTAGTAAATCTATATAAAATTGTTATATTGTAAAATGATATGATCTATAATTCAATCTCAGGGTAAAATTTTATTATTAAGTAATATTATAATGATTTTAAGTTGCCTCGTGCTAATTCAGAATTTTTTATAATCTCTACTGTATATATTATTAATCAAATAGAACATGAGACTCAATATTTAAATTATTTGGATATACTACCTGTTCATACTCTTAAACCGGTCCTGTATACCTCAGTAGATATCTCCTAGTCATACAGTTACCTTAGTATTTTAATATTTAATTAATTGGAATTACAAGTTCAACTGTAGAAACGATCTAAATAAATCATTTACTTTCCATAAACTTTACGTATATTATTTTTTAAAATTTGCTAAGTTTTCATGTATTAACAATTTAAATACACCTTTAATATTTCAATAAGTGAGTATATCGCCATCTATTTAGCATATATCTAAATTAATTATGTTCTTTAATATTTTTCCATTAAAGAATGTGTCCATTCAAAAATGTACATAACCTCGACGATCATAAGAAGAAAAACCAAATACTTCAAATCTTATATTGAATTCTTTAAGAAAAACATATACATATTTCCGAGAAGATATTGAAAATCATTACAAAATCTCTATAAACTTGTTCAATTATAAATTAATGATTATTGAAGATGAGTTTTCTACAAGAATAATAACGTGAGTATTCAAAAATGACAGCGATGGTTATCCTGCTATATAAAATACTGGTTTTATAAAATGAGTTAATTTTTTTACTATTAAGGTATTTTATTATTTTGTATGATGTAATAATAAATTTTTATAGTTACTTGGTGTCAATTCAGATTAAATTAAGGTTTTAAATTTATTTCTTCTTAAACTCCCATAAATAATTAACGTTAAAAAATATATACGACCTTTTCCAACTTGAATTATTATTCTTCTTGATGTATACTGACACTTTGTAGTTATCCTGGACTCACACGAAAGATCTATCGATGTTCTGGAAAGACACTTTTCTACACAAGAACTTCAACTGGCTTGAATATTTCCCGATGATCTTGAGATAGACCTTCAAAATTAGATGTCTCGTCACGGATTTATTTGTGTAGTCCTTCTGGTGCTCCGATTGGAATAATACGTCAAAAACTACTGGTATTCTGCAAGATATTTTCGTCAACTGCTCCTAGTGATTGGAAAATGTAAACGTCAAGTGCTCCTAATGTTTTCTAAAGCCCTTGGAAATTCCTGATGTCCCTGGTATTTAGGAAAATGTATATGTCCAGTACTTCTAATGGTTCAAAGAAAACGTCTAATGCCCCTGGAATTGTCTAATTTCTGTCCACTGCTCCTGGAATTGTCTAATTTCCGTCCACTGCTCCTGGAGATCTACACGTTCTAATCTTCTAGTTCTCCTTCCAATTTGAGTTGGCAATTTAATATTAACATATAAGTTAATTAATTTGGGTAAGTATTATATTCTTTACTCCTCGTATATACTTTATATAAATTTCTATATTCTGTAAACACTGTTTAACTTCTGCTTAGTTAGAATAACATGTATTCTATAATAATTTACTCCAATATTGCTTCTAGTTAATACACTTTTGCTGAAAATAAACTTTAGCACGAAAAATTGCGACTATCTTTCGCAAAACTCGAAATAATTCTTTTTATTTATTTAAAATTACCTTAGTGATCATTTCCATTCTTTTTCAACCAATAAATTAATCACACATTAAAACCAAGCTCAATATAAATTATAGAAGTGTAATACATTTTTAAATACCTTTCATAAGTCAATATTTTACTCATAATAAATTATTCTTTGAATTTAGTAAAGTTATCATGCTTCAAATTACCAATATTAAGCTTTACTTCTTTATAGTAACAATTATCTGTCACCTTGACAATTAACTGACACATCCGATATACAATTTACGGCGGTATTTTTTTATCAATTCTTAGTTGATTATTTTCGTATTCTAAAAATCTTTTATCCTTTCCTCATCATTAATAACACTTGAACAAGTTTTTGACAATGCTAAATTACATTTCAAATTTACAATACTTATACAAAATCTTTCTTTACAGATTTTTGGTACATATGCATGGAAGAACAACTCCAATTGTAATAAATACTATTTCACCAAGTAATTATAAAATTCTCCTTTAACTCAATAAACAATATTTTTTCAAGATTACAACCAGTTCATTAATATTCGCAAATTTAACTATCTCTGTCATAATTAAAGAAAAACCGAATCTTGTATAAAACTCATCCTGAATAATTTAAAATAGGCAACTCCTATTACCTCAGTGTATAACCTGAATAATTCTAAAATAAGCAACTCTACCTATATCAATATATAAAAGGAAATTCGATCAAACCTCAAACAGAATTTTAAGGTAAATATATTACACGTTGTAATTCACTTTGTTATTTAAAATACGTTCGAAATCATGAAATTATGATTATGGAATTGAAAAATGTATTTTTTATTGATAACATCTATATTGTAACAGATGAATTTAAATAAAGGTGTGGTTGAAATAAATTTGTGAATTATATTTTGCCAGTACTTCTCTAAATATTGATTTATTTCGCACTCAGAATATTAGAAACATTTATCATTTGTTATATATTCGGGATTTGTTCGCTTGATTGGAGATTTGTGCTGGTCTTTTTTGGATTGAATTTGGATTGAATTATGTACCCCGTATGGGATGTTAATCCAAATACTTTACTACATATTTTGAAAATCTTCTGTATAAGAAAAGATTTCATTTACTAAAATTTTAATTAAAATAAAATACTTATATTATACAATACCCAATGTTATACGGAAACTACACCTCTACATCGATTTTAATAAATTTTCTACGAATAATTGGTTTTCGGTTGTTACCAATATTGCTGTATCGCACGTTATTGGAAATACCCTAACATATCTGCTAGATTTACCACTATATCTAAATAGGTTTCTATATTTCGTTAAGTACACCTTTTTGTCCATCGACGGCACTCTAGTTACGTTAGTTTGTTGCCCATCAATTTATGTAATATTCACGCATTTTATATCGAGGACTGTATCAACTACGCAAAATGTCAGCATCACAATTACTATTCACATACAGTCGTTCTCAGTTGTAGTGCCTATGTTAACTTATGGTACAGAGGTATGAGGATCCAACTGTGGTCATTCAATAATAGTTAAAAGCTTGTACGCAGCACAAAAATCTTTTCTGTTAGCGATAAACAGGGCTTACACGATGACACCGACCAGTGCTCTCCAGGTCCTCGCTGGAAAACCAACCTTCCTTTTGGTGGTTGGAGGGAGGTTTGAGGCGGTCAACAAAAGAAACAAGGAAGAACGAAGAAAGAAGGGAAACCAAGAAGTACAAGGTTAGACGGCAGGACCGAGAGGTGTACATCAATCGGATACATAATAAAACAGCCTATATGTATAGAAATGATAGATAGTACTGCGGCGCTAGTGACGACAAGGAAAGAGTAGTAGTAGCGGTAATATCCGTGGATTCGGAAGGTGTGATCGAGAACGAGCTATACGGATTCCTAGAGTGCGCAAGATTTAGTAGTGCCGAGCAATCAAGTATTGTGCTGGTGTGTGCGAAAGTCATGCACAGTGCTTTTCAAAAGGTAGTTTTTGGCAATTCTTGACGACACAGTCCCTGAGAAAGAACTTAAAGTAGGTAATAATATGAAATTATCCCCATTAACTTGGTTTAAATGTCATCTACAATGTCAGAGAGAATAATTCAGCAGAACAGAAAAGCTACGTATGATGCGACCAGAGTGGTAGCGGTAGGGTGCTGCGCCTGGCTGGGATCATATTTCGTCTAAAGAAGCAGGCGGTGCGGGCACTGGCAAAAGTACTTCCGAGATCCTCATGCAGGGCTTTGTTTGAAAAACATAATATTCTAACGTTGCCACAATTACTAGATACCGTGACGTCATTTCTCGACCTGGAACTAATAACAGGTAAATTATGGGCATATTATTCACCCAGGTAAATAATGAAAAGAAATAAAACGAATGCCGCAACCATGCAATCGCAGTAGTATGTATGTCAAGTTGTCAACCGTCAAAATTCATAGTAGTTTATTTTTATTTAGATCGGTGTACCACAAATCATACCTAAAATCTAAAACATATAAATGCTCGACCTCTAAGGTAAAATAATTAACTGTATTTTATGTCAACAATAGCAAAATATGTATGATAGTATAATTGGAAACAATATCCTAACACGTAACTATTAGAGATGTAAAATAAATAACTCTATTTTAGGTTATGTAACAAAAATGTGTATAATATGGAAACAATATAACACGTAACTATTACAGATGTAAAGAATTATTTAATTTATTTATGAAAATTGATAGTGCAATTATGGCATGTAAAATTTATTGATGGTTCAATTCTATTTGAAAAACCAGGATTGTGCAGATCTGTTGGCACATTAATGACAGTATTATTAATTGAGTTAATTCCATAAGTATTTACGATATCATCAGTCGAAATAGATTGTACTGCTGATGTTGATGGAATTTAATTCATATTGAAAATTCCTTCAGCTACAAAGTGGCTCTATTATTACACAGTTTTGAGACGAACCTTTTTGCTATTGTGGATGTGAATAATAATTAAATCATCTTTCATAATGACATCAGAAATTAATAAATTACACAGCTCATCTCTTCGGCATGCACCTGTAACACCAATTACAAGAGCAGTCTACAGGGTTATAAATTAGCAATAATTTCAAAGTATTAATATATAAACATACTACTTTAGTTGCAATGTAACATGTGTCGGGAGCCTCAGTAAGGAATTTTATAATTTCCTCGAGTAAATAGTAATGATTTTTTGGGCTTCTAATTTTCATTTTTCTTTTTAAAAAGGCAACTAATTTAAAACATTTTGATATGTTAATATCCTCTTTTAGGCCAAGTGTAGCTTTCGACATTGAATAATGCGCCTATAAAGTCGAGGCTTTTTTATTTTTTGAATACTCTTGAAAATAAGCCATAAGTTCGTTTTCAGAAGTTACTACTGTATTTTTGGAATTATACAATTTTTTAAATTCTGTATATGTTTTATGTATAAGTGTTTAGATTTATGCGGAAGCAAGTTCTCAACTTCCTGTTCTGCAGTTTCGTACATTTCAGGTGGTGTACATCTAAACTCTGCAGATATTATAAATGGAATGAAAAATAATCTAATATATACTTGACTTTTAGTTTCAGCATTTATGTCAAAGCTTATTTGTCAAATTTGTCAACATCAAAATATAGTCTACTTATTTGTTTATATGAAGTTTTATTACATGGGCATTCTTACATACATGAGTAAATTTATTCATAAGTATTAAGGTTTCAACGTTAAGAAAACTATTATTGCCCTTGTGGCTTTAGTTCCTCGCCGCTGTGCTCCTCGGAATTTAATCTCGCCACTCGGGCAATAATAGTCATCTTCTCAACCTTGGTATGTAATATACTCTTACTCCATAGAAGAATTTTAAACTTTAAATTTTAATTTTTGGATGTTACGTTTTCGTTCCTTTGATTTTATTTGTACATTCTGTGTTTTTATATGTTATTATTATTGTTTTTAAACTTGTTTTTTGATTTATATATGAATATTTTTTATTGACAATTGTACTTTGTGACAAATACATCTATCTCCATCTCTCTAAGGCTGGAGAGATACTAACGGTTGTAACAGACATTCAAAGCTCGGTATCATCTTCAAAGGATATACCCCAAACAACATGCTGGCTAATAGTGCTCGCAGATATCATGAATGTGTGTATGAGGGCAAAAACAAAAAGTGCGTTACCCTTCTAGAAACCAACAATACGGTGCCAAGAAAGCTAATGAAACAGTTCAAGGAGCCAGAAAGTCATGGAAGAAGAAAACTTAAGTATTAGAAGTGACGGACCTGGCGAAGTGATAAAAATAAAGGAATAGACAATGAAAAGATGGTGGGTGGAATGGAACCAGTGAATGGCAGAAACAGTACGCGAACAATATATTTCAGGACCAAGGCGAAAAGCAGAGGCCTCACATCGAAAGCCCATACAATAATTAACTGAGCATGGCTACCTCATAGTTTATTACAAACGTGTTTAACCAAGAGAAGGAGATGGTATAAATTTGTTTGGAAAAAAAAACAAGAATGGGTATCGCGTTATATTAAAATGCACAATAAGAAGAGCTTTGCCCAAAACTGAAGAGAAGGCGAAAGATCAGCGAAGAGCAAATGAAGTGAGTGGATGTGCTGGACATGGAAGTTAACAAGCTTTCTAGTGGAGATTTAGTGGAGGATGAAGATTAGGGATGAGTGGAATTGCTGGAAAATGAAAATGATTGTAGTTTGATAGGAGTGTTACATTGTCAATGAATAGCGAAAGTCTTGCGGCGAAAAGAAGGAAGGACAGTGCAGGGTGTCATTTCCGTATGTCTTCGGACGGGCCGGCGGATATTCCCATTTGTGGAACAGCAATTCTTTAACAAGTAATAAGATGTATGACTAATATTAAAACTTAAACAATGGGATACGATATTTACATGACGGAAACTCGTCTTAGTGGAGTTTACATAAATAAAGCGCATAGTGTCAAATATCTGAATCAAACGAAACTTTCATAAAATAACTCAATCATTGTATTTCTTTATTGACAGCTTCCTTATGTAAAATATAATGTATCCTTAGCTACAACAAAAATAATTTAACACGTATAATCCTCTAGACTTTCTTCAAAATTTATGACGAAAATATTTGAAATACTCGTTGTAACAGTAAATTTCTGTTTCATATTTTTTGGTGGCAACGCCGTACTTATTTATGTAATATTACATTACATAATAACGCAATTTGTTCAACAATTGTATTTCAAGCGGTATAAGTGTTTTTGAAAACTGCGGGTAGCAGGATATACGATCCGACATTATTAAGGAAAAACACAATTTCCTTAAAGTAAATGGAGAAAACTTATAATAACATAAATTACATTGTGCAATTTTGGGGATTTAGATATAATAGATAGAATCATTGTTCCGTATTGCTGTCTCTATACTTTTGTTTAATGTGTATGTATGTATGTACATAGACTAACCATTAACAAAAAGAAACATTTCAGTTTAAAACATATCATGTTCATACTTTCCCAAATTACTCAAATAAGAATTTAATATAAAATGTAAAAGTTGTATAATAATAGTAAATTATTCATTGTCTCTTTCTCTAGACATAATTGAACTACTTAGTATTACATAGTCAATTCTTGGTAATTTCCATATTATAGAAAGCATCCTATTGAAGTACTAATAATAATTTTTATATATGTTTTTTTTGTTTCTCGTAAAGCCCTAAAGATTCACATTGCGATATACACATATAATAAGGAATGGATCTATTAAAGAGCAACAGAACCGCTTTAGCTACTAAGGGATTTTTTTACAGAATAGTTGAAGAATCAGCATCACATATAAAATAAAATTTGCGTATGCTCTTACTATAATTAATATGGTAATAAATCAATCGTTCAATATAACGAAACCTTTTGGAATATTTTTAATTTAATGATGGAACCAAAAAATATAAAAAATATTTCTCTCACCAAGGAGCAAATTACGGACGGCTACTACTGTCAATTTTACTACTGAAATCGAAACTGTGGAGTATGTATATATTTATTCCGCTTACTAAGCTTTGGACTCGGTCAATATATGTTTGATATATACAATGAACAGAAAAGAATGTTAAACGTAGTGTTATTGGCGAAGGTGTAACCTTAGAAAATATGTTCTTCACCAAATCACCAGTGGAATAACTCTGATTTATTAACAAACAATTAACTATATTTAACACTCTTTTCTGTTTTTCTATAGGTTTCTACTGAAGACGACAACATAGTTGCCGAAATACGTATATAATTTCTTTTATATCTTTTTAATTTTTGTGGTAAGGATTTTTCCTTTGGCATTTTTGTTTCACGCTATTAACATTTATTCACAAAAGTTAATTCTTAACCCATCTTAAAATCTATAAATATAGTGGTAGATATATAATTGTTCACCAGGGATTGCAGATTCTGATATACGAGATTTGGCAATTATATAACGAGACTGCGCCCCTTTTACCCCGTGGTCGCATGGTGGGAGGTTGTCAGTGGAATGTAGTCGACATTGATCCTTCCCGAGCAAGCATATTTCCTTTCGTCGTTGTACCTGCTTTAGTGTGCTTTTGAGACTTGGTTGTAGGGGACGCTGTTGTGTAGTCGTGCCGCGATTATGGTGAACATAAAAGTCGAGCAGCGCATTAACCTGAAATTCCTAGTGAAATTAAAGAAATCACCCACGGAATGTTTTCAAATTTTAAAGGAGGTGTTTGGTGACAATGCTATGTCACGTGCACGAGTGTTTGAGTGGCATAAACGGTTTTCTGAAGGTCGGAAAGAAGTTGAAGATGATGAACGTCCCGGACGACCTGTGACTGTCAGAAGTGAAGGAAACGTCCAGAAAGTCAGCGAAATTGTGCGGAAAGACCGACGTCTGAGTATTAGGATGATTGGCGACATGTTAAACATTAACAAAGAGACAGTGAGACAAATTTTGCATGATGAATTAAACATGAAAAAAGTTTGTGCAAAATTGGTTCCGAAAAACCTCACTCAGGAACAAAAAGACAATCGGAAGGACATTTGCTCTGATATCATGGCACGACTCGCAGATGATCCAGACTTGCTCACAAATGTCATCACATGTGACGAAACATGGATTTTCCAGTATGACCCGGAAACTAAACGTCAATCCATGCACTGGAAGACCCCCTCATCGCCAAGAATGAAAAAAGCGCAAATGAGCAAATCCAAGCTGAAGGCAATGTTGATCGTGTTTTTCGATATCCAGTACGTTCTGATGATTGAATGGGTTCCAGAGGGTAAAACCGTAAATCAGCAATACTATATAGAAGTCCTAATCAAGCTAAGGGAACGTGTAAGGAAGAAAAGACCAGATGCATGGAAGAACTGCTCATGGATTCTCCACCAAAACAACGCGCCAGCCCACAAAGCCCTGTCTGGGAAGCAGTTTTTAGCTGAAAAGTGCATTCCTGTGCTAGAACATCCTCCGTATTCGCCTGATCTTGCTACATGTGATATTTATCTCTTCCCAAAAGTGAAAAGTGTATTGAAAGGAACCCATTTTCAGTCGGTGGAACACGTAAAAGTGAAAACGGCAGAGAGTGTTGCGCAGTATCACAAAGAATGACCTACAGCATTGCTTCGAACAATGGAAGGCACGTATGCAACGGTGTATAGATAGGGGAGGGGAGTATGTTGAAGGGGATCAAAGTGTATTGTAACTTTGTTTGCAATAAATCACATTTTTCACATCAGTCTCGTTATATAATTGCCACACCTCGTATATGACGCTGTACAAGCTCGGCGTCTATCACGATTACCAAATTTAAATTAACACAATATTTATGAAAATTAAATTGTTATTATAAGATCGAGTATCACTTCTAGACTGCTTCAAAGTGTCAGATTTTATGTACATATTTTTGATTTCTTATGTTTATCTTTCCATTTCTGTAATAGTGTAACAATCGGGTATATGTTAAATAACGATAAATTGACGTATCCAATTGTATGTTCGGTTAGTAAAGAAAAATAATTTGAATTTTGAATCAATTGTTGCCCTAGCGAAGGCAAACCTATTATGAGGCTGAGAGTTTGAAACGAACTTCTAAATTGTTTTCTAAGCTACTCTGTCATCCCATGAAAACCTGTTTTCCTTGGTAGTGTTTGTGTTCTATTACTGTTTCCTTTGGACATTGAATTAGAATAGTTGTAAGACATGTTGTTCAATCAGGACATTTTCAAATCTTTCGGCCCTGTTCAAAGGCTTAATGAACAACATTGTTATGTAGTACCGAAGTGCCGCAGTAGCTAAATCGCACGTCTCTTATCATTTCGGTAAAACCACGACATAGAGACAATATGACTAATTGCTCAATTTGCTATGTGTTCTAGAGAGTCAAGTAGGGGTCTGCAACCAGTTCAGCTATTAATATACCACTACTTTATTTGCAAGGTTCTTATGGAGTGGGCTAGAATCCATATTAATACATTAGAAATATGCTCTGTGTGGGTAACATATGGACTTGAAAGTAAACCTGGAGTTAATGATAATTCCAAAAGTTTTATCCTCTGCCGCTAAGGGAGATCAGTAATCTCAAACGCCAAATTTCTTCTAGTTGACCTTTTATGGTTAATTTATGGCAATCGAGCATTTATCTTTGTTGATAGCGAAGCATAATTTTTCAAGCAAGCCCATTAATTTGTTCAACGCTCGTTCCATAGTCAGAATTATATAACTTTTGTTTCCACAAGAGGAATGTACTTCCGTTTCGTCTACGTAGACGACCAAAAGCGTAGCTTCCGCAGAGAGCAGATGCATATATAGATTAGAAATTGTGAAAACCCAGACCGGAAACTTGTCCGATGTTTAGCACATGACATTGTCCTTTCTCTCTTAAAATTGATGGACCTTCACAAAATATCATCGCGTTCAAGCTTGTGAGTCGAAAAGCAGTATCACGTTGGGGATTATCCTTTATCTGCAAGAAGTCATCCAGGTTGGGGTTACCGCTGAAACTCGGACGCTTATGCAACAATGGAATTTCGTAAAAGCTTCATGATTGTGTTTTACTTCTTGAGTATATCTATTTAGCGACATCGTTCTGCTCAAATAAACACACTCTAAATTAATTGGAAGCCTCAAGGGAGATTGAAAAATGTGATATATCACAAGAAGTGACGCGACAAATAATGCATAGTCTCGCACAATAATTCTGCTTCTTATATATGCTTATTGGTTGTAAGTAAATTCCATTTTAATGAAATTCGGATGACCTAATGTAGTTCTTATGTATTTGCTATTTCAGGTTTAATAATAAAAGTTAGAAGATGCAGGTATACTTGCTATTAATTTATCATATGCATGTTATTTTGTAACAGGGATTTTTCCCTCAGTTGTAACAACGAAAAATTTTATTTATGTCCTAGATACCGTTGCTATAGAAATTTAACTTTATGTTTCACATACAAGAGACACCATGATTTCTTTCGTAAAATATACTCTCATTAAAAGACGGTACACTTTCCATTTACTACGCAAACATCCAACTCTTTTACTTTTATAATTTGTTCACCGTACTTAATTTTTGCTGTCATAAGTCTAAAGCAAATTACTCCCAACGGCAATGTACAATATCTCAGTCTATTCTTAGTGTTTTTACAATTCTTCTGTGGTGTTTCTTTTGCTTCATTATTATGCTTTGCTTTTGTTTCATTCAAAAATTGTGTCAATTTCATACGTCACGAAACATTTTAGACATTTCTATTCTTACCAGAGCCTGCCGTTTACTTTGGCAGTGTGGGAAATTCAATGTATTTGTAGACGACAAAATCTCAAAATGAGAAATGATGTTATTTCTAAAGAACTCTGGCGTTTCCGCGTCTTTGTTTCACGGATCGCCTGATTTCATAATCGAATATATATCTATGTTTTATGATATTAACTTTAGATAGGATGTAGGTCGTCCGTATTTTTCCAATGCAATGTTTCGTTTCACAGAACAGACACGATGTTATTTTTTATAAAAACTTATTTTTAGTTTTAACATCTATACGCTCTAAGTCAAACAGCTAATGTTCATTAAATCCTAAGGGCAATAATACAATGAAGTTATAATCCTATTTATATTTTGAAAGTAAATATTCAGTAATTATATATATAGAAAGGGTTTCACTTAATACTGTTCTTGAGGTTACTTCAATCAGAATGTCTCTCAGTCAGGCGCGCCTGATCTGACTGATACACACCAAACGGTTTCACTCAGTACTAGCTAATTATGATGTGTAGCAACTTATACTCTACATTTAGCTTTACGTCAACTATTACGCTGATCAGTTCTACAGCTTCTCCTATTGGATATAAATCTCTATTACTGATGCCGTGTCCTGGGTGTGACATTCACGGCGCGTTCAGAATTGTCCGAGCTAATGAACCTGCCTAACATATGCAGGTGAAAGCGTCGACCAATGGGAGATGCCGTTATTATGTATCAATCAATGGGAAATGTTGTCATTCCGACCAATGAAATAACAGCGATCTCCCTATAAAAGCAGACACGGATTTTCAGCAGCAATCAGTCATCCGATATCATTAGAAGAAGAATACTTATCGTATAGAAGAAACCATTCAGAAGTTCTTAAAAAGCTTTCACGAACCGTACGACAAGGTTCCGAAGATACCCAAACCGACTACACTAATGTGCTTTCTTCCAACATCTAAGGAGCATTTCTGACTATTAGGGAGGTGGTTAAACCTGGCTTCCACGAACAGTACGACGAGGATCCGAAGCCAACCGAAGATTCCCAAATCGATTGAATAGTGAACCTTAGCGGCATCTCCCCCCCGCCTTACTGCATGCATATCTCGCCCCACCCCTCAGTGCATATCCCAATTAATTAAGGAGGTTGTTGATCCCGAATCAGACAAACAGTGAACCTTAGTAATATCCCTTCCTCCCCCAATGCGTTTCCCAACCAGTTAAGGAAGTTGTAGACACTAGTGTTTCCGTGTTAGTTGTAAGGCTTGGGTCCTGCGTGGCCACACCCACACATGCAGACTGAGCAACTTTTAAACATACCAAAATTAGTACATTCTACCAATTTTTCTTGAACCCTCTGAATATCTATCCCTCAAAATAAAACCAAGAGTAAGCAACAAGGTCAAACCAAGGACACCATCGCTCTCTCTCTCACTATATATGTTCCCGGAGAGATTGTGCCGAGGGTAAAATCTTAATCATTTCATTTTCGGAATAAAATATTTTGCAAAAAATGTTTACTTTCACTTTACTTACATCTAAGATGCAAGGGTAAAAAATATAACTTAATTGCAAAAAATATGACTTAATTGGAATGGATGATGCTTGATGACAGTGACGATTCGCAAGAAGATTTCGAAGACCAAACTGACAATGATAGCGAAGAGGTAATTGAAACTCGTGGAGGAGATTCAGAAACTAAAGAAGATGCGTCAGACGACGATTTTCTTGAAAGTAAAGAAAACTGCGTCATTGGGAAAGACAAAACTATGAAACCATCTAACACGAAAACTACTGGGAGAGATAGGTGAGGCAAGAGTAGCACGGACTCTTTTGGAATGTTGAAGTTACATCATATCGGATGATATTTCGAATATCATTATTCAATATATAAATTGAATGTATACAAAAATGACCAGATCACTGTTTCAACAAGAGAGAGTTGCCAGGCAAATTGTCGTTATTAATTGAGAGTATTGATATCTTTTCTTTTCTTAGACGGATTGAATAAAAGCAATAGACATGTGTTAGATGACCTATGGGAGTCTATGGAAATGGTGTTGAAAAATTCCAGCTTGTAATGAATGTAGAACAATTCGAGTTTATCATAAGGCGATTCCGATTCGATAATCGCGAAACGAAAAAGCTGCCGCTATTCCATGAAATATTCACAATATTAGTTCAAAATTTAAAATAGGCGAAAATGCCACAATTGACGTAAAGCTTGATGCCTTTGTGGTAAGTGCGCATTCACGCAATACATACCTATCAAATCCAATAGATAGGGTAATAAAATGAATGCTCTTGTCGATTCTCAAGTTTAGTACTTATACAATTTAGAAGTATATGCTGGAATGCAACCAAATGGTCAATATTGTTTGAACAACAAACCTATACAAGTAGTTCTACGGCTGTCTATATTATTCAGGGAGACATATTACAGCAGACAATTGCTTTGGTAATATCGAACTAATAAAGAAACTAAGAGAAAAATCCTTTCATTTGTTGATAACATGAAAAAAGACATGAGAGAGTTTCGTTTGGAATTTAGCTCAACTAAAAGCAGATATGTATATAGTAGTCTTTTTGAATTCGGAAAGGGATGTATATTTTTACTGTCATATGTACCGAAAAATGGAAAATGTGTAATTTCGAAATCCACATAGCATAATGACAATTCTATAGATTCCGAGAATGGCGATTAGCAATAGCCTTCGATGATTACATTTTACAATCATACAAAAGGGGGTGTTGATACTACTGATAAGCTATACTCCTCTTACAATGTGGAATCAATGCCCAAGTGATCTATTTTGGCAATGATCAGTATATTATCAGAAAAAATTAATTCTTGAAACAATCATCAAGTGAAGTGGTTTTACCTAATATAATCAGAAAGAGCTCAAATACTTTGGGGATGCATATGGACCTAAAACTGACACTTCAGCAGTACAGAGCAGTGGAAGAGAACGAAAATGCTGAAGTAATAAGTTTAAATGACAAAATATTCCAAAAATCTTCCATCTCAAGGCTTCGAACCGACTATACTGGGCAACGTTTAAACATTGATTTTCAATATCTGGTCTATGTTATCATGCAGCTAACTCTTTTCAGACGATGCAAAAATATTACATTTACATTTTCAACTTTATTTATGAAGATCTCTAAAACTACATGATTAGTTAAAGTATTTCCATTCTTTTCGTAAATACATGTTTAAATATAGTTATTGAAGTGAACCAATGAAATTACTTTTTTTAATTGAAAAATTTCGCCATTTTAATTGGCTATTAAAATTTAATATATGCTAGTCATAGTTTCGAAGTTTACATGTTAGAAATAGTTTAGCGACAAAGCTTTAGCATGAAACCTTAGTGTTGGTAATTAATCGCAGATTAAGTTGAAAAGTAATTTTCGGATATTCAGCTTCCGTTACGTCGTATCCCATCAAGAATGATATGCGCACCGAGACGTCAGAATGTACAGAATCCATTTTCTGTTGGTTTAGTTGCTAGATTTATGTGACACCGGATCTGAATGCATTTTACGCACATCGTTCCTTAGGGACCGTCTTCTAACGCACAAAAGGTTGGGGAAAGAAAAGTTCATCTCTACACCAAAATTATTTTCTTGCCGTATTGTGCCAGACTTAATTCCTGTATTGGTCTTTAAATTTATAGCAACTGTATCTAGCTAATATGACTGTTCGTAACAATGTATTTCCCACGTGATTATTTTACAAAAGTAATATACTTATATTAATAAGTTAATTTCATCTACAAAAAAAAAAATATAAAACCTAACTGGTTGTTGGTGTTTATCCGAATTCTCTCTCTCTTTATCTCTAGCAAAAACTCAACTTACACTTTTTACATCATATATGTAGGCAGCAGCATTTTATAACGGGTCTTATACATTAATAACATATTTTTTTTATTTATCCCATATTTACAAACCAATATCAGACATTACTTTTTTGGATTTCAATGATCGTGGAGGGAAGCAATTTCTAAGAATTTCTCCGTATTTATCAACTGGACAAACATCCCATATGACTACAAAAAAAAAATTAAAAGAAAGCATTTTTTAACATGACGACTGAGCTATATTCACTAATTAAATCTAGATCGCAAGTTAGTGGGTTTGAAGCGTTTAAACGTTTTGGATCAGTGGTTTCTTCCATAATTGATTTGACAAGAATGTTGGGATGCACTTTCACCATCTTACTGTATTTCTGACTGCTTTGAAATTTCACTTCCCACTGATGGTACTTGTAGATCTCGTTGACTATCTAAGTCTGGGACATACCACGGTGCACCAACTATTAAGCGGAGCAGTTTCTTTTGATAGAGTTAGAGTACTTCGATGTTAGAATCCCAAAGCTGTAAACCGTACGTTCATATAGGCTTTAGTATGGCTTTGTACACTAGAAATTTGTTTGCTTATTGATAATTTGATTTTCCACCTACCATCTAGTAATACTTACTGAGTTGGATTTCAAATTGTTTCCTTTTTCTAAATATATAATTTTCCCAGTTTAATTAGCTGTCTAGGTGCACTCCAAGGTATTTGACAGAGGAAGCATATTTCAATTGTTGGCTGTTTAATGTTACTGCAGTGTTTCTTTGTTGTTGTGAATGTTATGTGGATTGATCTATTTTTATCAGCTTTTGTTGTCAAATCTAGCAAAAATTTTTGGATTGCAATATGTGTCGTTGTAAATGTGCTGAAGCGGTATCTCAGTTTTCATGGGTAGATAATACCGCTGTTTCATCAGCAAAAGTAAATAAGATTGTCATTTTGGTCTTAGGTATGTCTGCTGTATATATCAAACATAAAATGGGACCGAGGACACTACCTTGAGGTAACCCAGACAATATTGGATGTAACTCAGAAATTTCTTTTCGACGTTCGACAAAATACTATCTATTGGTTAAGTAATACTTTGAAACATCCTATATCTGGTGCGGAAATACTTCTTTAAGTTTGTAACACAGACCCTCATTCCAGACTTTATCAAAAGTCTATGTAAAGTCTAAAATACAACTGAGTAATATGTGTTTTAATGCTAATCCTGTTTTACTTGATTGACGAGCCTGTCAATCTGTTTTGTAGTTGCATGGTAGCTGCTAAAACCGAACTAGTGATCAGGAATTATTTTATGTTCGTCAGAGATAATTTTCATCATTGCTAAGTCAATGTTTTTGAACAGTTTAGACATAATTGGCAGAAGACTAATCTATTTGTAGGAGGTGCATTGCTCTACTGATTTCTCAGGTTTTGGAATCAGAATGGTTTGCGCAGTTTTCCACAGACTTGGGAAGTGTCCGATTTTCATAATTACCGGTTGTTTTTTCGGGCGGATTTCGTTCTTTATAGATTGTTTAATATCTTGTTTTGTGATATTTATTATAGGTAATTTCCTCAATTTTCGTTTCTAGCTCTATATTTGTTTTGCTAGAAAAAGGCTTGACGACTGTAAATATTCAGAAAATATGTCAATTTTTTTTATTGCTTTTGCCCACCTACAATTAGATTTCGTATTTGGTGGAATTTCTAGTTGAGGTCTTTTTATTTTCTTTTATTTTTGTCTTAGCTTTTTCAGATCTTTGGTTAGTATATTATGTATGAATATTTATAAATCTCGTTTTAATTGCGAATTTTATTAATCACAAGCAAAATGTATCGGTGGGAATGTTTGGTAAAAAAGTGAATAACAAAAAAATAAAAAATACTTGTCTGTTGTTGTTACACGGCGCGGCGGGCTATTTAGACAAATTGATGACAAGTGTCAACCAACGTGATTAGAGTTTCAATTGATTTTTGCCGCTAAAAGAACAAGAGCTAATTTTATCCCGTAAATAAAGAATCCGTTGCTTTGTTCGCCTCGTGACTAAAGCGCATAAAATACAACATAAACAGCATTTTAAAGGTGCAAGAGGAAAAATGTACTAATCACTAAAATTCACATTAATATGAATAGCATTCTTTTTATAATGTACATACCTTGGTCCTGGGTTGAATAGGTATATACACTGATCGGCTTTTTTGTTATACTATTTCCAAAATGCAAGTTTATAGAGCAATAAAATATGATATTAAATTGTATATAAACAAATATAGTAAAATGCAGATAGTATGTGCCGAAATATTCAAGTAATATGATACCCTATAGAAAAAAGGTACATGAAAAGCTAAGCGATGATATTTATAGGAGAGTAGTCTTAGAAAATGTCTACGCCACTGGTAATTGAAATTTCATGCAAAAGCGACGACTTGTTCACTTTCTAAATAAATTAGTAACAATTGCCTTAGAGATTGAAAGTTAAGTTTAGAGCTAATTATCCCGAAACGGTGCTTTTATAGATACCCGACTATCTTGCCAATGGATACATTTGTTTTTTATAATAAAATATATTTACTAGACTCAGTAGATACGCTTTTGATAGGGTTGATTTAATATTTATTACAGTTCTTATTATAAAATAATTTAAATTGTTTTATAGGTATTCATTTGATTGCATTTGATTTTTTTGGACATCTTCATACCGGTTGCTTATTTATGGCTTCTAGGTTGTGTTACACACACAGGTTCTTCTCTTGAAAACGGGCTATTTGGACGTCCTTCCCGGGAAGTACAGCAGATCTATTCACGATATTACTTTTTTGTCCATTATACATTTTATTCTTTTGTGTATTATTCCAGTCACTAATTTGCTATTTATAAATTTATGCATAGAATTATAGTAACATATTTGTAAGTTTTATAAACCTTGCTTTTTGCAAACTGCCGTCTTTTGCTTCAATTCAATACAGTTTAACACTGAATTTTATTGATCGTTCTTTTGATATTTAGAAACTTTTCCTTAAATTGAAATACGAGTATATTTCTTTACAAAAACGTCTATTTTTAAACTTGTCAATTATTTGTGCATTTTTAATACATTCCTACATTCGTTTCAGAACTTCCACATCAATGGTTGTAGCATTATAAACATATCTTCTAAATGTAACTTATCATGAGTAGATGTCGCTGTTTATTTACTAAATTCTATTTGCACATTATATGAATATAATTTAATGACTTCAATACTTTAATATTATTTAAATTTATCAATACTATGCCATTATTATTTCTTTTATCACTATTTTTGAAATACTTATATTTTATTTCTTTCAAAATTATTAGAAGTTTTTTAAATTACTCCTTTTAAATTGATAGTTCAAATAACAGAGTTTAATGAATATTCAAATTGCAAATTGTATAAATGTATAATATAAACAAACAAACAATTTTGATTAAATAAATCAGTAACAATCACAAAGCTTGAAAAGATTAGTAACCGACTACTTGTAAAATCAACTATCATTTATAATTAGCCTGTTATTTTGATTTATGGCAATGCCCATCCTTATTAGAAAAGATTAGAGACAACACTGAAACAGGACGTGCACTTTTCAAAGATTTAATTACAGTTTTAAATAAATACATAACACCTGTTCATGTATAATAGATATATTCCTTCTGCTACCAAAATATAGATAAAATTATAACACACTAATCATGTACCGTCACTAGTTATTATGGTCACATGTTCATTAATATATCAGTTGTATGAATACATGATTCTACATTCTAAATTCCACGAGGTACAAGGTGACAAAAAAACCTAATTCGTAAATTCTACTTCACTATTATGAACCTGTAATCATAGGTACCTGTTACAATTAACTTTATATTTTAAATAAACAACTACAGTTTACGACATAAACTAATAATGCAACAAAGCTATGAAAATGACAACATCACGTTTATAAAAGTTTTTAATCTAACGATTATATATGTTAGCAATTCAATTGGCTAATATGTCCTTGGGGCATCAGTCGAACAGCATTCTACATGTATTAGAGAATCCAGTAATCGATATATCATGAGGCCTCGAATTTTCTATCAACACAGCGAGCAAAATACCAATAAGCGTCACTCAAAATTAAAGCCCAATGTGTTCGACAACCCAGTGCTTAATTAGTCCATCACTTTTGTACAAGAATTAACTTTCCCTACGTGGTAGTAGAATATATAGAAAAATATCAACTAATACCAATATTACCTAAATCGGAACAAGAATTATTAACGCCTGTGTTTCGGGGTGATGTCAATCAACATAATATAACTAAATAAATATTCTGCAATATGTGAACTTACATTATTCATAAATATGATGCTTTTAAAAATAATATTGGAATATCGTTGCAAATATAAGCGTCTGTGCGTATGCATATATTACTAGGCACGTGGTAATTAGTGAAGGTATCTGCATTACATGATAGTATATCTCACAAAATTCGTCAAACCTGCTAGATGGATGTGCATCGTTTCAGAAAATTCACTGTTACGGTTTTTCACAAAACCACTACCCACCTATACAAACAAATAATATTAAGAACTGATGCTCATAATACAACAAGATTCCATGGGATCCTACAACTCCTTTTCACAGAACGGTTATACAGACGATATCCACTTAAATGAATTACTATAATTATAATGAAATTAGTTCGGAACTGAAGTTGCTCGCATTGCTGGAATTTAAACGAGGACTCAAGAAATACATATTTTCCTTCCCCAAATATGTATATTAAATTAATTTTACACCAAGAAAACAATTTATTTGTCAAGGAGTAGGCTACTTATTGTCAAATATATTCTATATTTTGACCCGGCCTAACAAATATTTATTTCACATTACTGAAGTATTTACATATTCGAATTCTTAAACGAAGCCATGCTTTATAATAGTATACTATTTCTTTTCTTGAACACTATTGTAGGGAACATCTCTTTTATACCATGTAAACATATTCTTAATATACTAACCAAGAATTTGTTCACAACAAATATTCTTGGAAGTAAGAAACTATTTTTTAATCCATAATGAATATCTATGTGTCAAGCTTAAAGAGTTTTATCCTACAGAAATTATGTTTTTGACATTAACAAATAATGTTTGCTTTAAAAATCCTTTTTCCTATATATGCTAACTGGCAGTAGGTATATTAATTTATTTAATACTAATAAAACATATCTGTTTCAGGACTTTAGGTTTGTCCGGTTTTGAAATATCCAGTAAAAGAAAATACTCTATAATATGCAAACATGTATTTAATAAAAATATAAAATTAAACAGAATTCTAACAAAAACGTAAAGGCGATTAGTTTATGGAACAGGTAAATATATCAACAAAAAACAATATATTATCTGCTTAAAAAAATTGTATTTGTTGAGGATACTAAATCCAGAAACGCGAAGTAAAAACCTTTGTAAAATACCATCCCCAAATGGGAAGTTAGCTATTATAACGTTGGTCAAATAGGGTGTGAACGTCCTCTTCAGTACATTGCTAGTAGAATATAATAACAACACAACACACATAATATAGTAACAGCCCAATTTAAAGTAAATACTACCACGCTATTATTATGATAGCTTGTAGGCACCCAAATAGCGTCTCATATATGTTTAAAAATATACTTAACAATACAATAATTACACACAATAAATTTCTATAGAACAAAACACTAAACAAAGGGTTATTAGGCCATAATTTTTCTTTAAATTTAACTTAATAATCTCTTGGCGCAGGATCGCTATACACTACAGAATTATTTTATTTACATACAGGAAGAAATGCATATATAGTTTACAATAAAATGTCCACCGTTGTCTTTTGTTGGAGAAAAACTATAATTAAATTTACCTAATTACTTTTCTATTTTCTTTTCTAATTAGTCTTTTTCCAATTTGTGGTACAAGCGCAGCCAAAATGTGGGATTATAATATGCTCTCTAATACTTCTAATAACAATCAAGCATGACTTTATGAATTTAAAGAAGAAATAATCTACTGTTACATCCAGCTTTAGTATCTGTTAACCACTATCGTAATCTAATTAATAAGAGTAAGTACACAGACAGGTAAATATAAAACTATAAGTATATGTATTACAAAAAAAAGTGTTATATCCAGCAAAGAAATATGCATTGAAAGTGAAAGATATAATTGTTTTAAATTTGTAGTGACAAATAAATATTTATTTGGCTGAAAATTATTTGCTACATTCAAATAAGTGTGTCTTTGGTTCTAGGGAATTTACATTTATCCGAAAAAAAAACATATTTTCTATCAGACAAATAGGTAATTTGATTAGTACTTATAACAAAGAAAACTGCTTTTTATAAGTATACACGAAACTGTATTGTAAAATAATATACAAATAAAATTACACCCTATTCAAAATCAAAATACGTTGTGGGAATCTAAATGTATACAGGAAATAGCATATATATGTATACCTGTAATTTTTATATAATATAACTAGAGACCGGACACGAGCGGCCGATAACTCATCGCCCATGGACCTACTAATTTTGTATTTTTAAAGAGTTTTTAATTATAACTATATCCAATTGGATAACAAGTGGGTGGTGATCCATAAAATGCAAAGTGCATTATTATTTGTTCATTTTGTAGTTCAAATCGAGTAAACTCTCGTACTTTATTTATCTTAGGGAATGTAATATAATTAGAACAAATTGTAAAAACTACTCCTATGAAGAAAGGAGTTTAAGGGTAAAATCAACTTTTCTTCTGTCCGTTTTTTCGACGAAAACAGGTGTTGCAGTTCACCATATGAATAGTGCTATTCAGTAACTGCGTGATGTTATATACTATTTCTTTTGTCTGGCGTAGTTTCGGCGTGATACGTCCGGTCAATAAATATAACCTATATAAGTAATTCCGGAAAATAAGGTGTTAGTCATTACATATAATCCGACGTCTAATTGAGTATAGTAGGAATACATACCTACAAACTTTTTAATAAGTTCAGGTAATCCTCATTAGTTTAGCAGATAGTTGTGGATATTCATTTTTTATTAGGTAAACTCAGTTACACACTACCTTTCTTTGATAAGAATTTCCAAAATTATTTATTTACAGTAAGAAAGGATTTCGTGTTTAATGGTGTACCTCTCAAAACGTATTTATGTACTTCAAATAAGTATGCTATACCAAAACATGCATCAAATATAAACATTAGGTAATAAGCAAAAATGTATTCATTTCTTGGGAGGAAATAAGTAAGCTTAAGACAAATTATTTATAATATATTTCTTTGTATGGAAGAAATTATCTACAAATAAACTAAATATTTTCTACCAAGAAATAGCATGATCATTGAATTCAGTAGTATCTATTCTTTCATGTTAAATACAAAAAAACTGAGCTCAAGGAAATGCATTTTTTACATACAAATAAAATGCTCCCTGGGTGCACAAGGTTTCGTTCTTAGATTAAGTTCCAGGACATCGATATACCCTCCATGTTGTTACTGTTACAAATGGTGTACATATATTGTAACAAAGAACTTAATAAAGACATACATTTATTCTTATTATTTTATCTCGTAAAACAGTTTCCTACATTTGTGCAATATACAATTTTAATGAAACACCAGTTAGACATACTGCTAAGTTTCATTGAAATTCTCTGATTAGGAATGGATAACATCTTATTTTGAACAAACAATAAATATTGTCGTAAGCAATTTTAATGTATTAATGATAATGTTAGTCGTTATCTAAGATATTTATATGCATCTCAGTGTAAAACAAAGTGCAATGAGAAGGAAAAGAAAACTTATTTAACATTGTTAGAACCGAAAAGAGCGAACGCGAAGGGAGAAAAAGAAGTTAAAACGTGATTCTCGGGATAGATTGCTGGCAGACTTGTCCGGGGAAAGAATTGAGATTAACTCGAAAGTTTCTTTATTCCGCATAGAAGTAAAGAAAACATTTGTTTTGAGAGCATAGAGCTTTTAAATCACTTTCCCCCTCGTAAGTTATGGCGAAAGCAGAAAGAGTCTTCCCAGATGCGGGACCCCATTTTCGTCTTTTCTGTATAAAAGCAACAATGAACATTCACTGAGAACGGGAACCTGGAAAAACTTGAACCGAAAACTACAGCGGTACGTCCTTCAGTGACGGACTTTCCATCAAAACTACGATTTGTTATGAGAGCTGCTCCACAACAGATCCCTTTTCTCGATCCGATCCTATGTTTTCTTCGTCTGAATAATTTTTCAATAGTCAAATATATCGTGGATTGTAGAAAACAATAACTGAAAAAAAAATCTACGAGAAAAACGAAATTGATTTATTCCATATATACATTGTGAGAAGGACGCGAAGTAGATAGAAAAAGTAATTCTATTATCGACGGATTGAAAATGTTTTCGGAAGGCTTCGTCAAAATATCGGAGAACTTTTTTTATTTAATATAAATCTACATATTCCTTGATGGAATTATTTACTTATACCTAACATGGTCGTTCTTAAAATTGATGTTTTCTACTGCACTTTTGTTGAAATAAATATAAAGGAATTTTTTTGTGGAAAGAACTTTATCACAATTACATTAAATGAAATTCAAAATGAGTTTTATATGATAAAATATATAACTTAGATTATTTCTGTAATCTAATAATTATAATTGAAAACTAAATTCTATAAATCAAAATCTATTTTATTTGGCAAACCAAAAATTGTTAACGTCGTAAAACCTTTACTAAACATTAATAGTCGCAGTTTTCATGTAAAGATAAGTGATATCATCCGTGACGTTGGTGTGTTGATTGATACTGGTTTGAATGCTTTAAAGAACAAGCTGATCCTTGCGTCATGCCTGGCTATAAAACCCTAAAATTACAAGAATTATCACATTTTAAACAAAACCACAAACATTTTTTTGAGCAACTCTCTCATCTAATCGCATTTAAATGTTTGTGATGTTGTTTATGAAATTTACTTAGAAAAAACTGCATGTTGCAGAATTCAAAAAATATGAATAGCTGTATAAGAGTTATTTATAAATTGCGTAGAAGTAAACTAAATGATCTGCCTTAGTTGAACATTAAAAACAGAGAATCTGCACGTATATCTTTTCTATTACAAATTCTTATATATAGAAATCCGCCATAATTAACAAATAGAATTACATTCAGATCTAATACTGCATTCCCTTTCTTTTCTGAATTTATTCTTTTTGATACATATTAGTTTTGCTTTGATTTTCTACATCACCTATTGCTGTGATCTCGATTATTAGAATTAAACTGTATATAAATATTCTCAAGACCACCACTAGATTTAAGTGAATTTAATTTTATTTTACTCTTTAGAATGATCTTAAATTAAGATTAAAGAATGCGCATTGTATGTAAATACTAATTTTAAAATTACAGTAAGTTAAGATTTCAGTGAATTTATTTTTGCTTCAACAATTAATAGTTTAAGTAAAACAATGTAATAATGTTGTTAAAATTTTAATTTATAAAAATAATAACTGAATAATCCCTGTATAACAGGTAAATATTGCTAACTAACTGTTATACCTTTAGTATGGTATGTCAGTCACCTGATGCCATTCGATGAGTAGAATCTCATGATGGGGTCGGAGTAAATAATTTTTATTGACCTCATCCTGTACAAACCACGCATGAATCGTTTTTCTTATGAAAACGCATTCTAACGATTACGGACATATTTGCTTTGTTTCTTATGAAAAAAAAAGCCAAGAAAATTAAGTGTCCAAATAACATGCGAAAATGGTCTAAGAATCATAGTAACAGCAATAGAGAGATTTATAACTTCATTTTTAATGGCAATAATATGTTATTTTACGATGTATATAATGTTATAAGTGCAACATATCTTGCTGTACCTATCTTATTAAATAATGTTCTAGTAGTAATTTGCACATTCTCCCACTTTTACGCTTAAATTTCCTCTAATTTTTGTATATTAAATTGATACAATCACATCGATTTAATGTTGCATTTGCTTGTATACGTTTTCAAGCAGTAATGTATTTCCAAGTTGCTAGTGGTGATTTTGACAACATGATGTTGGCAAAATATATTTTAGAGTGCGAATAATAAATAATCTCACCGGGCATATTCAATTTTTTTATTTAAAAAATTGTTTATAAAAGGCGTTGCACAGTAACTCTCGAGGGATTATTTAGCACGCGAAAACCGCATATGGTGTTTATATTAAAAAATTAAAAAATAATTTATGGGACTTAGAATAATTTTCAAAGTATAAATCATGGGATAATTTCTTAATACTTTATAAGGGACTAAGGGATTTTCACTATTTTTTATCTGAAACATACAATTGTCATATTTATATTTTAGATAAAAAAGATGATGAAAATCGAGGAGCTTGGTTTTTTAGTAACTTTTACTATGAATCTCCATCAAGTAAAGACAGAATCGATTCATTATTTAAAAGAAGCTTGTACGAGTTTCCTGGACTTGTGGCTTTTCATGCGTTTCTAAAAAAAGCTGTTGTGTTGGCAAAATAATTGTCATAGTCATGCTTTAGATGTTAAATAGTGAAAATCCTTGAATAATTTTACGATAGAAAATTATAACTACTTCAGATATATATATTTTAAATTCTGAAGTGGTATTTTCAATACAGAAACGGTAGGTAGTACAGGAATCAAATACTAAACAGCATGTTACCATTCTACATCTTATATATTTACAGGATAGGGATATAATAGCATAATAAAATTTTCAATTATTTATTCATGCAGCTTATTAGAATTCCGCACCACACCATTTTTTATTTAAATTATAATAACTTCAAATTTAGTCAAATATATTATATACGTCTTAACTTATTATACACTACAGCAACATTCAATACTTTTATACCAGCAAAGGCATACAAATTTGTAAAATATGACTATAATTTAAAAAATACCCTAATATAATATTAATGTAAATGTAAATTTGTAAATACAAGCAATAGAGTCAATGTAACGTACCGAATAATGCGTACATACGGTTTTTGGCAGAATATATAGTATATATCAAAATACCGAAGGCTAAGAAGAGCCGAGTGTGCGAAATATTAAAGAGAAATTGTCGTCTTATTACCTCAGCCTTGACGTCATTTTGAAAATGATTTTGTAACTGAGGAAACAGGACATATTCTATCATTGCTTTCCCTATAATGAAAGTTGTCGTGATACGAGACTAATATCGAAGTAGGTCTCAAAGAAAACCTGCAAAAGTTTAACACATCGGCCTCCAATAAAACTTCAATGCTACCAATCGTTGAAAAATTACCCCACGTACGTTACACGAGCATACAGCCAAAAGAAGCCATCGACGAACTGAGTTTAAATTGAATATTACCGGGTATTGTCATGACCTGTTGCAATTTTTCCGCTTTTATTTCCACACAATTAAAAGTGAAACTATAGTATATTTGAATACGTGAATGTACACATTGTTTGCGGTTAATTTCAGGTAATTACCAACCATTTTCCTTTTATAATAAGCATGCTATTGTTTCTTCTTGCGGTATTTGTATAATTCCATATTGGGACAATGAACAGATTCGTTGGATATTTAATAATACAGATGAAAATAAACTATTTATATTAAACTGAGTATTGAAGATCATCAGTCAATATGAAAATTCACATAAAATCAACACCATATACAAAGGCTAATTTATTAAGCATTAGACTAATGTTATCAAACAATTATTTATATAAACAGGCTATATGTCTAAAATAACTAAATGCAAAACAAGCATTATAGAAACATTCAAATCTAACCAATTCGAAACTATCACATCTAAAGGAGTATATTATACGCAAGGGAGCATTGTATTGCCCCATAAGGAATATAAAAGATTATCAATAAATATTTTCGTAGAACAGTTTTGTTATCAAAAATTAGGTAAAATAAAATTACCAAACAGTATGTATTAGAAAATTAATCTGTTTCTGAGATAAATTTATAGTGTACCATATCTACATGAAATTCAATGAAAAGCAAATATACACAAGACATAATAGGGCCATGATAAAATAATAAAGTTAAAAATATTTAAAATGATTTATTCATAATTTCTATGGCTAATTTATTTATAATCAATTAATATAGTCAATAATATGTTACGAGGATAAAACGATTCATGCCAATGAAAATCTTTAGAAAAGACGCCGCGAACGAAAAAAATAAGAGATAGGTAACTATGATAGCTAAAATCAGCCGTAACATGGGGTCGAGTCAAAGAACTCTGAGCCGCTTCATCTAAAATTCTGAGATCGCTTACATCACGCGACTCTGTTTATTTTTTATTTGTTTTATTTGTTGTTTAGGGCATTCTAGTGATGATCGATTGTGGGGGAGTAAGTGCGGGGTTAGGGAAGGCAATCATCGGGGTTCTTTCCTTTTCTGTTTTCTTCCTGTCTTTGTTTCTTTTTCCTTCTTCATTAGATTGACGGTTCTTATCTTTACATATATTATTTGATTCCAGCAGGGACATAAGCCTAGGGCAGGCGAACGAGGTCTTTTACTCACCTGCACTAGTGGGGAACGAGGGTCATCCATCGGAACGGTCAATGACCCCACTAGCGGATTGGAAGAGGTGCAGGCCTGTCCCATACGCCACTGGCCAGACGATGGATGTTGTCATGGAGGATTATGATAGCGGTAGGTCATTTTAATATTTAGGAGACTGCCATATAAATTAGTGAGAGAGACCTATACGAGGCCGACCTGAAATGTTTCCGGAAGCGACAGGAAAAAAACGGTATTGGTGTGGTTTTTTATTTTTATTTTTCGATGTAGCCTCCTCGAAGATCAATACACTTTGGTTTTTGCTCTGGTCTGAGGAAACGCGGTACCCATCGCGCCGAAAGCTTTTTTATTCCCGAAATTTTGTGTAGGATATGGCCAATGCGTTCTACTGAGATGCCTGTTATCTCTGCTACCTCTTTCAGCTTCAACCGGCGATCGGCTAACACGATATCATGAATTTTGCCGACCATTTCGAAGTTCAGTAGCGGTTTTTGGGCGTCCACTGCGTGGTTTATCAATTGTTCTTGTGCGGACACCTTTGAACTCGCTCACCCAGAAGCTGATAGTCGAAAATGACGGACTAGATATGCCAAGAACCTCTAGCAAAATATTTCGAATTTTCGTGACCGTTTTCCCAGCCATCCAGAAGTATTTTATCACTGCACGAACTTCGATTTTATTCATTTTTGCGAAAGGGCTTCATTTCCTACACAAAACACACACTTAAATAACAACTATTGACAGTAGACGTCTAAAATTTTGACAATTGCTATAAAAAGAGCTGCCCTTGCCGACCAATGAATCCACTTCAACCTTCGTGCCCAATCTCTTGCCGATTCCGGAAACATTTCAGGTCGCCCTCGTAATAACTGCCAATCAGTTACGGTAAGTTGGTCTAACCTATAACGTAACTTAATTAACATCTCATGCATTAAACATAGAATAAATTTAAAATAATTTATGACCGACAACCAGAAGATTCACACATATACAAACGATTTAATACAAGATGGAAATCACATATTTAAAATACCGCAAGATTTTTAAATGGAAAGTTTAAGACTCTCAAGAGAATTTTATCTACCTGAAAAAACGTTATAACCTATTAAGCAAGTTTGTTCTTGAAGCCATCTAGCCGATTTAGAAAACAGAATGTACAAGATGCCTACCGAGGTGGACCCGATCTAGCAAGAGTACACTTTACGAAGCTGTCCACAACCAGCAAACCCTTTACGAGGAATCTTTGTTGAGATCCCACTAAAGACGTTACCTTCGAATCTGAGAACGCTAGCCAGAACCCAGGCATTGACAAACTACCATCGGTTAAGTAAAAATTCAATCGACATTGATTATATATCTGCTCTTGAAGTACATCAATAAATAAAATACTCGCATTGTTAAAGTCATACCTAATTTTCATGAAGTTAAAGCTTAATATCTTGGAAATATACAGCAATAATTCACTAAGCACTCGAGAAACAACTTAATGCTTCTTGAAGTCTAAGCAATAGTCACATGTTATGCTTTTAATTTGCTTACCACTACAAAAACGTGATATTAAAACAGACACGTTCACATTTTTACCATTAAACATTCAATATGGCTTCCAATTAAGATATACCTATTTGCCTAAATCATAATATAAACATCGTAACATTATCCCGATATATCATTAGATAGTCGAATCTTATGAAACGTCAAAAGTTTCACTGATCTTGAAGGATTTCGGAATTATTACATACTTATTTTCAATATTAATTTCAATTTTCAAACAAAAATTGAATTTCGTTTCGAATATTGCTATCAACATTAATTATTAGTTATTATGCGTATTGGTCGTTCAAACTCACAAATGAGGACTCCGCAGCAAGAATGACGCAGCTCCATAAAAGTCGATTTTGAGAAAATAAAAAAAAACTTTTATACGCCATATTTTATTAGATACCACTTTTACGTTTTAAACTGCCAAAAGCACGTACCTTAACAATTACAAATACCGAAAATCTTCTAAAAATATAATATTTTAAAGCAAATAAAAAGTTGTTTTTTAATGGATCTACGTCATTCTTGCACCAAAACTTCAAAAAGTGTGCGTGTCTGCAATAATGAAAGAGCTAAAATTACATTTGAACGCAAAATTTGTATATATTTATTACATAAACTTTATTCAATGTTACTCATTAAACAAAAACAATAATAATAAGTCATAGAATCTAATACTATTCAATAGTTTCTTCGTCGTTGGTCATTTCGACGTCACTACCTGTGTTCCCCTGAGCAAAAGTTAATTTTTCATAGTAAGATAGGTCGTTTTTTGGCACGTATTGATTTGCCAGCACCATCACGTTGTCATATTTTACTTTTTTCAATGGCAATTTTTCTTTATACAGTTGATTTGGTGCCGTATTGGTATCTAACGTAGAACGTTGAATATTGAATGTACTATAGATAGGTACATTACAAGACTCGCTGCACTGGATTCCACTGTTTGCTTCATATAAAATCAGTTTGTATTTGCTTATCGCAAATTTCTGTCTATGCTGTTGATGACTGTTTTCTTAAAATGTGGCTTTAAATAATTTACAAAGTCAAAAATCATGTTTTGTTCTACTGGGACCACTTCAAAGTTTCTGCTGCATTTGCCATAATGTGTCATATATTCTTGAGGAGTAAATATTCGTTCGATTTTTCGTAATGCTTTTTCTACAACCCCAAATGACCTGTCACATGGCAAGAAGGAGTGGCCAGGTTCAGGATATCGATGAAGAATCGACTGAAACTGTTTAGTTTGGGCCAAAGTGAATAGATATTGTACTAGGCTTCCGTTCTTGTTTTGCGCAGCGCAGTTGTCTGAGAAGATGTACAATGTTTTCACATCCTTGGACATTATATTTTTTAAATAATGATCTAGGAAGCTAATGGTTTCATTGGGTGTCTTTTTGCCAGTGGTTTCATCATACATGTAAAAATGCGAAATTCCTGTTTTGGCTGAATAAATGCAGAAATTAAAAACCCATAACTGCCTAAGATAAAATGCATCTCCTGAGGGGACTTTAGGTAAAGGTGCATTCTGTTGATGATCAAAGCAGAGTACTTCTACCTCGGGATTATTTTTAGCTTCTTCTGTTTTTTCTTTGAGTGCATCAAAGAATACTTGAGCTCTGCTTACATGGAGCTGTTTAGAAGTTTCAATTTGGTTTAATTCTTCATCGGGTAAGGGTAGCTTAAGTTTATTTTCATATTCGTCGCAAGTCTTGCAAGTGTCGGACCGTGGGCTGCCAAACGAAATATTAAAATTAGCCTTGAAATATCTAAAGTAGAAGTCGTAAGTCACTTTCGGACGGAAAAGATGTTTTTTATCTTTTAGGCCATATATATCAAACATATCTTTTTTATATTTTGCTAGATACAATTCATACAGCTTCTTGACATTTAATTCCGGTGAAAGATACATTTTATTATTATTTTTTTGACGACTGTAATGAGACGATCTCTTGGGAAAACTGCGAATATGGCTATCTACTTGCTCAACGATTTCTGGGGGGATCATGTTGGGTCTAGTGTGATGCTTTCCACGACCATCCTTAGGAGATGTGATAGCGTCGTTAGATTTTAAGAAAGCTGACAAGCGATCAATTCTTTTAGATTATATACCATGAACCGCACCAAATGCTTTTTTGCATACTCGGTGGGATTTTGAACCAATACGAATCTGGAATTTAAAAAAATGGATTATTTCAGAAAATAAATTGAAAGGTGAGTAAGTACTTACCATGTATTTATGGGAAACGTTTCGTTGCCGACCATTTCCTGTCTTAGGACGTTTTCTGGTTACTTCTGACGTACTTATTAGGCCTACAAGGTAAGTATCCTGCATTACTTTCTCGCCAATTTCATTAAATTTATTTAAGATCTGCGTTCTCTCCTGTTCATTAAAGTTTTCGAAACATTTAAATTTGCATTTACAGTCTTCGCCAACCACTCTAGGACCGACCATTTTGTTCACACTATTAAGATATCTTGCTCCAGTAGCCAAAAGTTTCTTTTTCTTATTTCGAACCCACTGCGATTCATTTACAGACTTCCTGTTTGTTTTTCTAACCTCCAAACTATCACTATCACTACTTGATGTGCTACTGTCGGCTGTATCTGCCACATATTCATCACTGGAACCACCACTAAAAGGTTCAGGTTCACTGTCCAATTCCTCTAACATATTACACTTGTTATCAACTCAAAAATAACAACTAAGAATATTATAGCAAAGGTAGAAAACTAACGCAAACAGTTAAACTACTAAAATATCTAATAAACGTCAAAACAAAATGCGATGCGCGTTTGGGGCAAGAGCGACGTAGCTCCGGAGCTACGTTTTTCTTGCTCCAAACACCACAGTATGACGCATCTCCATTATTACATGCTTTAGTATACCCAATTACCATAGCTGCGTCGATCTTGCACCAAACGATAGCTAATATTTTGATCATTGTAAACAGCGCATAACCCCGATTTTCGTTAAAACTGGAGCTGCGTCGTTCTTGCTGCAAAGTCCTCAAATACTTGCCATATGTTGATTTTAAAAATAATAAATCATATCTCTATAAAGTTTATATGTCTCTTCAGTTATTTCTTGATTCATCATTATGCTTCTTTAGTGTATTTTATATAAATTGTGTGCAGCATTCTTTCATCAGTATTTATAGGATAAGCATATAGTTCAAGGTAAGAAAGCTACACCAATTGCTTGCCTGCAAGTTGAGGATTTAGTAACTATTGCTGTAAATGGAGTCTTCCCGCCGATTATTACAGGCGTAAAAAACTTTGCTGTGTAATAATTAATAAATATCACAATGACGAGTTAGTTTTTAATAATTTCCTGTTCACATACGGAAAGTCATTTTATGTGCATACCCATCACAGTCGCGCAATTTGTATTGCGGTGTTGGTCGCGTGAAATTCTACATTGGAATATACCTACGCAAACGCAATATCCAATTAAAGTAAATGTATTGGGCGGTATCCTTAAGAATGAAATAATCGGACTTCCTTTACTCAATGATATTTTAAACGAAAATAGGTACTTAGAGTTGCTGCAAAATAAGAGTATTCCAGCTGTACGGGAACAACTTAATATTAATGATATATGGTTTCAGCTGGACGATTGCCCCGCGCACAGCACTCTTAATGTTACCCACTTTTTAAATATGTCTTTGGAGATAAATGGATTGACAATTCATATGCTAGTAAATGGCCACCACGATCGCCTTATCTAGCCACGAATGATTTTTTTTCTATGGCCCTTTTTAAATAATTCAAAATACGGTTACAGTGATTAACGTCCATATAATTTACAACATTTACTCGCCAAAATTATTGAATTTTCGAATAATATTACCCCGGAAATGTTAGTAAATATCGGTCCAAATTTTTATAATCGGCTGGGTTACTGTTTAGCTCAAGAGGGGGGGGGGGCTTATTTGAGCTTTTAGTAAATAATTAAGTACTTGTAGAAATTAATTTTTCTTTAATAATTCCGTTCTTATCTTATAATTAAATTCATTGTTTTTGGTTTATACTTGTTGAAACATTTTATTTAGTTCCATACAAATTTATTGTTCACTTTCTGAATTTTAGTTTCCTTCCTTTTCCATTTTATAATGCTACGGAATTATTTACTTTTTATCTTAATAAATGTTTTGCTATTGTAACGTTTTTTTAATTTTATATCAGTCATGTTCCTTATCTTTGATATTTTAAGAAAAAAATATTGTTTTTAAGTTTTTAGAATTGTTGATCATCAAGTAATCTTATATTTATTAAAAGCCCATAATTAATTAAATATTATCAAAATAAAGCCTATGTGTCAATTAGATGACTAGGATGGGAATTTACACACTTTCAGAGCGCCTGCATACTACGCCTAACATTCACGAACAGCTGTCGACACACTTATAATATTCGCATAAATACCTAAATAGTAAATTTATAACATACATAAAAATTAAATTAAAATTAAATTAAATTTAATTATCCAAATTTATATGACAAATTTCATTGTTCACATGAAATTTACATCATTAAATTCCTTTCCCTTTACACTTAATACAATGTTTATCTGTAATAATTATTGGCTAAATTTTAATTGTACAATTTCATATGCACAGATTATAATACTAAACAAGTTTCATGCTGGAAATATTATTTATTTACCCGATTTGAAGCTTAATAAAGCTTCAATCCGTTTACTCAGAATAAAACTAGTGTCTGTCAGGTAAAAAAATAATTTATTTAATTTAAAGTGGAATTTGTCATAGATGTAAGACTGTAGAAAAATACTACTTTGCCTACATGAACCATTTGGTCAGTTTTTCCTAAAATTGTAATAAATTTTTCATAACGCCAAAAACAAGCGGTGTGTGTTGAAAATAATATAGTAGATACAGTTAGTACAATGATTATAAATAGAAACATGTTTCCGCATTGGAAATATTTCAGTAATTGAAAATTTCTTGATACCGTGCTATGGCAAACAAAAACTTGAAAAATCATTTGTATGAGAAGGTATTCAATTGAAATGTACACAATTCAAATTTTATGCAGACATAACATTCCAACGAGAATATTGGTTTTTCTTTTTCTATTCACACATACATTTGTATTTAGAACAATAACTAAAAACCTCGAAAACCTATTCCGTTTTACGCATTGATTTTCTCGTGTTTATGAGAATGTATTGCAATCTTTAATTTAATGCAGTAACGCAATCAACTGTAAAAAACAAATACCGTATGGATTTCATATAAAGTTTATAAATTCATGTTAAACGTTTCACACAAAATGCGGACTATTTCGCCATAGTCTAACTAACTCACTTTTAGATAACACTTGTTTTCTCCAATGAAATTTAATTAATCTCGACGTTCATTCTCGAACATAATAACGCCCAATTAATATTTTAATTCAAATCGATAGTCTCGTAGAACGGAGAAACCCGCTTACTGAAATAATAACACAATGTTAGGCACTGTTTTCAATAAACACAGCTACTGGTGCTTTGTGGAAAAAGGGGACGCTCGAACGGGTGGTTGGCTACCGATTAACTTCGATTCACCTACACCGTCATAAAATACAAGTGAGACGTGCGAGGGCTAAGGCCTACAACTTACCGAAACTTTGGATATAATTCACGTAATGTTAGAATAAACGATACTAATGTTTTACTGCCGAAATTCTAATTTGTCAAAGTTGTTTTACCCGTACATCCATATATTCTACAGCTCGATAAGAATATTCTCTTTCCTTTTCAAGTAATTAACTATAATGAGAATGTGGGTTCCCGTAATTGTTTACAGAGACGTTAAATTGTTATTATATAAAGAAATACAATTTATATAGTAGTAAATGTCCTTCTCAGATTATGAGACTATAAAATTTTATATAAGCTTTTGAAAGTAGATGGTAGATAATATTAGGGATACTGCAATAAATCGACATACGCGCTTTATTTGTTACAACTTTATATATTTTTTTCTTGCATTTGTTTAATTATTTTGTATTTTTCCAAATCATTCAGGTCAATATTTTGTAAAACCTCTCTCCTTCAATTAAAAGGGCGGCATAAGAAATCCTATGGACTAAAACCACTACACTGTCGTCTATATACATGCACCAATAGGAAATGTATACATATTGTACCTTTAAAGGAATATGTAAATACTCTTTAAGGAAAAGTACAAGTGTATGAAATAAAACTATCACGGATGAGTGATATACACAACACTTGACGCCAGCCACTGTAGATCTCTTTCACAAGAGTTTCAAAGTGTTTTATTAGGAGAGGGTGGGGGGTTGGAAACGTTTTTGTAAAAGTTGCGTGAATATGTCAATATTAATAAATAATGTGAAAAGTAAGTAAAATTCTGTGTTATAACAGAGCATAGACTACCTTCTTCGACGAACATGTGTGCATATCGGATATTTAATCAAGTTAGCCCACACTTTCTTACGTCTGCTGCAAAATATTAGATCACACAAAATGGTGTCAGAATTATTTAAATGGCAATAACAAAATAAGAAGGTATATGTGAAAGGCGTATCATTAACTAACAGATGCAGAATAAGTTCGACCAAAAACAATTAAAAATTAGTACTTTAACTGTATACAGGGCGTGACAGAATTAAAGGAAGAAGTGTTAAAACTAGACGCAGAAAAAAAACAGAGACAAGTTCTGACAGTTCCGACAATTCCGTAAAGTTCCGAGAGATCGGAGAGGTCCTAACCGAGAACCTAGAATAATCGTGAAGGGATTTCAACCTCGACTTGAATCCATCGTCAGTTACTAAATTCCGCTATACGAACAATCGCAGATAAAGTTCTAAGTTTTGTTTTAAGAATTCCTTCTAAGAGAGTATGAACTGCCTATAATTTTATTACGTAATAAGTTTAATTCCTTTTGTAAAATTGTCTTTTGCAATTTTTTGTTGTTATATAAATTATGGTCAAACTATTGTAGTAAATCATTAAATTCACCAATGACATTTGGTTTGTGAGTTTGTTTAGTTTGTGGTCGTGTAGACGATAGGATGGATAACAATAAGATCGGTGAGTCGTTTAATATTACTTTTTCTTTTGTTTTGGTTAATATTGAATTTACGGAAAACCACCAATAGGATAAATATAGCTACGCCCCCTTTTCGTAAATAAGACAGACTTCAAAGGTCGAGATAACGCCATGTACTTAAAATGTTGTTAATTGTTTGTAAGTGTTTTATCACATCGTGTAATGTTTATTGTATTGTAAGAAAAGTACCGTGGCACTATTAAATACTTAGTTTTATTAAAAATAAACGCTGGAAGAGGTCGCAGTTACTGGACTAGCTCCACGCGTTACCCAACAGCACGTGACACCTGAGTGGAAAGAAATAAGATATTTATTATATTAAATTATTGTAAACATGGTTTATATTTGGTGGCAGCGAAACAGTAATTGGCGATACCACAGGTGCATGCTGTTACAGTACAGCTACAAATTCAAATATTAATGTTGTGTGAAGATGGAGTAGTATTATAATAACCATAGTGTGAAAGTTATTAATAATAAGATTATGGTGAATAAAATAAAAATGGGACCCGTACAAATATGGGTGCCGGTATAAGATATTTTAATTACGGTTCTGTTCTAAAATGCATTATACCCCTTTATACATCACTGTGAAAATAGTCCCAACTAATTGACTTGTAAATATCTGCCCGTCATTAATATTTCTATAAAGTGCCAACTAGCTTATGGAAATTTATACTTTTATTATAAATATCTCAGAGTCACCAAGCTAGTTGAAAGGATATATTGTAGCACTTCGCTTCCACAAACAATGTCAAGGAAGTTAACAAAAGATTAAAATGGTGTGTTAACACAGTAGCTATTTAGTAGTTAAATATTCAATTTATGCAGGAGTTAATTTAAAAATGTACCTTATTTACGCACATTTACAGATCTGGCAAACAGGCAATATCTTATATTTTTATGCGGACAAATAAAATAAATAAACATATAAAAAAGAAATGTTATGTTAGACTATTCAAATATGAAGGAACTAGAGACAATTTTTATTGGTTGTTTGTTATGTTCATGTTACTAATGGATTATAGATTCAACGTGTCTAAATTATTAATGTTTTAATACACGAAAAGAAAGGACGAACCCTCAAAGGATTGGTTTATTAAAAAGAAGCAGTTTTATAATGTTATTAGTTGAGGACGATTATGTAAATGGTTTTAAATTGATAGAAAATTACATTGGTAGGTGTGTTAATAGTGATGATGATACTAATTGGCTTTTATTATTATTGACATGACTAAATTATGAGTATCCTAATGTGATTCAAAGTAATACGAGGGCGTATTTTTATGTTATCTACCTAGCCATGAAAAAAAGCACATAAGAAAACAAAAAAAATTATTTTTCTACATAACTCCCTTCAACACTAATATACTTATTCCATCTTTTTTCCAGTTGCCCCATACTCTCAGAAAAAAATTGCTTCGGTAACCCTGCAAAATATTCTTCAACAGCTTCTTTGAGTTCTTCATCAGAAGCAAAACGCTTTCCTCTGAGATGCTTTTTTAAATTTTTGAATAATAAGAAGTCTGACGGAGCTAGGTCGGGGCTATAAGGTGGATGCCTTAACTCTATAAACCCACAGTCATTGATTATCTGCTGAAATTTGTTTGCCTTATGAACCCGACAATTGTCGTGCAGCAACGAGTTTTTTTGTGGATAAGAATGCGGGCGTTTTTCCTCCAGAGCAGTTTTTAAATTCTTAATTGTGTTTCCGTAGGCCTCTCCATTTATGGTAGCACAACGCTTTCCTCTGAGATGCTTTTTTAAATGTTTGAATAATAAGAAGTCTGACGGAGCTAGGTCGGGGCTATAAGGTGGATGCCTTAACTCTATAAACCCAGAGTCATTGATTATCTGCCGAACATTGTTTGCCTTATGAACCCGACAATTGTCGTGCAGCAACAAGTTCTATTGTGGTTAAGAATGAGGGCGTTTTTCGTCCAGAGCAGTTTTTAAATACTTGAATTGTGTTTCCGCAGGCTCTCCATTTATGGTAGACCCTCTAGGCATATATTCAACAAGCAAAACCCCTTCAGCATCCTTTTTTGGTGGTGCAGAGCCCTTATGAACCCACTGCATGGATTCTTGTTTAGTAGGAGGGCCCCAGTAATATACCCCAGTCTCATCCCCGGTAACAATTCGAGATAAAAATGTTTTGTCCCTCTCCAACTTGACCAAATTTTCTTGAGAAACTTCTTTTCTGCACAGTTTTTGTTCAGATGTAAGCAATCTGTGTATCCACCGTGCAGACACCTTCTTCATACCCAAATCGTCATGCAAAATTTTGAGAACACTTGTTTCGGATATACAGACTTCATTGGCAATGACAGAGATCTTTACACGCCGATCTTTCAGTAGCAAATTTTCGACTTTTCGCACAATGTTTTCAGTTCGAGCTTCAACTTTGGGTCATCATTGATTGACTCTCGGCCCTATCGAAAGAGTTTAGACCAATATTTTACTTGGAAATAAGATGGTATATCTTCCCCATATACGGCAACCATTCTTTCATGAATTGCTTTTGGACCATTGCCTTCCTTTGTCAGGAACATTATTACGCTGCGATGATCAACTTTAGTTTCACTCATTTTATCGAGAAATGGACCGTCTCAAATCTCTATACACAACATAAACTAAACACAACTTAGCACATGTACTTCTAACAGTGACAGCAATTTTTCAATAATTTGTTTGACATCGTCACTCTTTTGTTTCATGGTAGATAACATAAAAATACGCCCTCGTACATTGTATAATAGAAACAAAGTAAAGGCGATATTTTAATTCGGTTGAAGATCGGACAATAATCGATCCTTGGTCATTTAACACTGATATGGGAGACACTCTAATTTGAATGAGAGAAATGAGAAACCGGAGTTTTACATTAGAGTTTTACAAACTCAGGTGTTACTTGGAAACGTTTCAAAAACTTTGAATTCATGAGAAGTCAACCACCAGTGTGTTCAATACAAGAAAGTATTTACCCGTTTGGCTAGGCAGCTTTGTTGGAGCGTTCTAGTATGACTATAATGGAAGTGTTTGGTCTTGGAATATTTTCATAATTGCATATAGTGGTAAGTACAGCAGCGTTACCTGTTTATTGACGGATTTTCGCTCCGTCCGTGAAGGGGTAAAGGAAAAGGTGGACAGCAGAAAGTAGTCTCAGGTACTAGCGATTACGTGAGATCAAGTTTAAGTTTTACTAAAATTTGGTAGTGGATGCAAGATAGAAAATCCTCGACGATTGGTAGAGATTTCTCTACTTTTTTGATCATTTCATTTTTCCCTATGTGTAGGAGCCAATACTTATTTTGAAAATTAATTTAGTTTTTACAGGTTTATTTGCATTGATTAGTTCACTTTTGTAACGTCGTAGGTACTTATTTTCTCTCTTTATAGTAGCCATGTCACCAAAAGAAATTATAACCTCGCGATCATCTGATAAAATATCAAAAGACGCTAACTGAAAATTAAATACCCAAGGTGCACTAATATTCTCATCAAAGATGATATGTTTTTTGTTTATGATAATTAATTTCATAGTGCGTTTACATGCATCCGCGACAGAAATCAAGGCATTGGTTTTCAGTTCCAACTCTTGGGAAATGTTGTTTTTAGTAATCCCATACCCCCGCTCGCTCCCAACAACAATGCTTCTCTCATAACAATATATAGAAAGATTCTTAACATAAATCATTTAACTCCGTCAATAGTTCGCTGTTTTGGACGTGTACAGGAGACTGGGGTAGTTTGTTATGACGTCCTGTTCTTCAAAAGTGTATTTACTAGATTAAGAACACTAACTCTTTGCTTATAAAGTGAAATCTTATTGTGATTGCAACGAAAGATATATTAGTTAGACTTTACAATGATTATAGAATAGAATTACACAACATAAGAGTGGCGTGCGCATTGAAAAAGGGTCGGGTGCCCTACCTCTACACACAGAACAAACAAACCAAAATTTAAATCTCGAGAACATTACTGTTGTAGTTAATGAAAGTAATTACAAAAGCATACTTTTCATGGATATGGTCCACATACATTGCAATGACACAATAAATTTTAAAATCAGACACAAACCATCTCAGTACAATTTATACTTATATTTGATCTTGGTTATAGCCGCTCAAAAATACAAGCAATTTAAAACTAGATTTAACCTTCGTATTAATGTGTGTTCGATTTTCTGGAATAGGATTTTTAATAATAACCGGTATATGTGACTTGTTTTGTGTAGTTTTTTTTATTCAATACGTCGTTTCATCAAAAATTCAAAATTTTATCCTACATACTTATTATCTTATTATTTTTTGACTAACAATAATACGGGGAATACAAAAATGTAAGAATATACAGGAGGAGGTGACTCACCCTGTATATATAGATTTATAATACTTAAGAGCAAATCGCAAATACTTTTTATTTAAATTATTTTATTTAACTGTAACTAGAGTTTTCTTTTAGATGGCTAAATTCTTAGAAAACTGTATGTATACAATTTAAATCATATCAAATTTAATTACTCATAAATGCTTATATGTAAGACAAAATATCACTGGTCAATAAATTAAAGGTAAGTAATATTTTAATAAATATTTTCCAGAGTTAACAATTTTAATGAACAAATATAAACCAATTCTTGTTAGACCTTGAAAAGAATATATTACTTTACTGTATTTATAATAAAAAAATTAAACTAAACTTAAAACGGTTTTGATATATTTGGATCAATGTCACAGTAGATTTATATGTTGCCTTTTAAGTCAAAACAATCATGTATTTCTGCATAACAGCAAAATTTGAGAACTTGAGAGAGACAAAAAATATATAGCTTACAATTAACACATATTTACAATGTGTTATAAAAAGACTGTTATTACTTATTATCGCTGTCTTCGTTAGCTATTGGACTTGGAGAATATTGCAGCAGGGTTACTCGATGGCTTATGAAGGAGCTCGCTTGCAAGTGGGATAACCCATGAAATCCTTCTTTTATGGGTAAATTGTTTCAATGCCTTTATTCAGTTTTATGTTCTCGGTAATTTCTTGTATATACATCAGATACTTTGTTTATATTTTTTTCTAATGTTGTAGGAGTAGTACATCTCTTCTACAATAACTAATTTACTTGTTCAAATTTACATTATCAAAGAATTACTTATCAATTTTTATCAGATTTTCTGTCTTTCAGATAGCTCCAAACAATATTTTTTGTTATTAGTAATTATTTGTGATTACAGGCATGGTTTCCAGCCCTTTTGAGATATTATTATTAGTTTCAATCTGAAGTGCGCCTATTTATGTGCTTAGCGTTATTTATCTTATTACTATTTTTTTTTAATTATTACTTAGCGTCATTTTCGCTTAATTAATCAGATAGCTTTTAAATAGATGTTCGTTCTAGATATTAATTGTGATTAGTAGTGTAATGAAATTTGTTGCGGAGCAATATGAAATTTACATATATACAGATTTTTTTACATATTGTTGAGAAATTTCATAAACCATAACTTCTTTTTTTTTCAATTTTGGTTTTTTTAATTCTTATAAACCTTCGTAAATATTTAAGTAATCTTATATGTTATTTTACACTCTTGAACATATGCCAATAACATTATTTGTTTGTGTGTTACCTCTTTTACAAGCTTCCCTATTTTAATGCAGAACTGTATCCACAAAAAGAAAAGAGGAGTCTTTAAATCCCTTATTTATTAGAGGACTTTAATTGTGTATACACGAAGATAAATGGTTCCAAATAGGTTACTAAATGGCCTCATAAGATCACGTATATCTTCTAAGGGCCTTAAGGTTAAACTGCAAATTTTTTCTCAAATTCAAAAATTTTTTTTTAGTAATGCTGATAGAGATCTTTACTTTGAAAACAATGACATAACAAAAATTCAAGAAAGTAAACACTTTTTACTTTAAGATATCACAAATTACGGTGTTAGTTATAGCAACTATTTGAATGAATCACGTTAGAAAGTACAGTATTACTCTTTAATCAAATCTGGTACTTGTTCTTGGTATACAGCTTTAGAAACCACAGTTTCTTTGCTCTAAAGATGTACTTAACCTTATGAAAGAACTTACTTGCAATTAATATAAAATTCTAACAACATACTTTAAGTGGATAATTTTTATTAGTGTAATAATCGCACAACTTGTCAAATCGAACTTAAAAAAATAATAAAATGAACGAAAAATGTTTAGACATGCTTCAAGTTTATCTTGAGTGTGTTGATAATTTTTACCAAGCTTCAACCTCAGATGAAAACCTGGTGAAATGTTGTCAAATGCAATATATGGCGCAGGGATTTAGCGCAAAATGGAGTGCAGTTTGAGCATAGGCCATAGTAGTGTCTCTTTATTTTTCTCGTATTTTATTATTGTTTGCGTATCCATTGTCGCTTTCAATATAAAAATCTCTATTAGAATTACTAAAAAAGGTATATTCTCGAATTTGGAAAAAAATGACGGTTTAGCCTTTTAAAGCCCTTACTATACGTGATTTAATTAGGCATTTAGCAGCGTATTCGCAAGTAATTAATTTCGTGTATTTATACGCTTAAATACATAAAAGTCTTCCGATAAATAAAAGTGGGTTTGTGTTTTTTGTTTGAGACAGACTATACAGGGTGGGGCACCTCATTCCCGTCGGTTTATATACGAAAAGCGGTAATATATTTTATTTTTATTTTTATTGAAGATTGTGTAGGTTTATTAGGGGCACGTTTTAAAATTATTTTGAAATATACAGAGTGATCCAAAAAAAATTGGCACACCAAAGTTATGAAAATTTAAATGGAACACCCTGTATATTATGGAATATTTTGATGTTGTAGGCTAAATTAAGATCATTTACTGTTATATTCCCTATACCTGACTCAACCTCTTTTCGAGATATTTCCCTATTTTTGAAAATGTAGATCAAAATTTCAGAGACATTGCTGTCTTCCATATTTGAGCGAATTATTTTAAATTGTATTTAATGTATACTCAAAGCCTTAGACTCTAAGATAAGCTAAAGTTGATATCTAAAAATTATACAGGGTGTTTAAAAACTACATTTGTGTTTTGACTAACATTAAATGCAAATAACTTTCATATTTTAAATGGAACACCCTGTATTTATTGCCATATTTAGATTCTAATTTCAATTGTTTTTAAAACTGTATTAGGGTTTCCTATACCTATCTCTTATAGTTTATTGGTAATTTAGGATTTTTTCCAAAAGTAGGCTTTGCCGCTGTTATTAATACTTCAAACAGATAAATTATTTGACAGTGACAGTACATATTAGTTAAGACATCAACGCTTTTTGACGTCGTTTAAATAATTTTAATTATTTAAAATGAGAACCTACTCTGAAAACGAAAAGGTGGATATAATTTTAGAAATCGGAGAGTGTGGCGAAAATTGCTTGCTAGCATCAACAGTTTATGCTCAAAAATATCCTAACAGGCGTCATCCTGACAGGCGATCATTAGAAAATTTATTGCAAGTTTTCCGAATAACAGGAAGTGTGCGTTATCAGAAACCAGAACGGCAAAGACCAATTACGGGATATGAAGAAAATGATTTTGATGTTATCGGATCTCTGCCAGAAAATGCGCATACAAGGCAGCGAAAAATATGTGAAGTCAGTGGAATAAGCAGACGGAGCGTCAGAAGAATTATAAAAAGGCACAACTTCTTCCAGTATCGTATTCAATTACACCAAGGACTTTTGGAAGTAGATTACGATAGACGACTCCTATTTTGTTTATGGGTTTTAGAAAAGTTTAGTGAAGATGAAAATTTCTTCGATTTTGTACTTTTTTCGGATGAGTCATCATTCCACAATAACGGATTAGTTAATAAACATAATTTTCATTACTACAGTGACGAAAATCCCCATTTTTTAGAACTATTGATAGGCAACACAGATCGTGTGTCAATGTATGGGGTAGAATAATTGGAACGCAAGTCTGTTCTTTTTGGATGGTCACTTAAACGGCGCCATGTTTCTTCGATTTTTAAGAGACAATTTGCCTGTACTTTTGGAAAATATGCCACTTAAAATTCGTCAAAGGATGTGGTTATAACTAGACGGTGCGCCAGCGCATTTTCAAGTATATGTAAGAAATGAATTGGATAGGCAATATCCCAATAGGTGGATAGGAAGCGGCGGTCCACAGAATTGGCCAGCAAGATGCCCAGACTTAATGAAGTCCCGATTTTTTCTTATGGGGATATGTCCAAAATATCATTTATGATACGCCACCAACCACACCCGACGATATGAGAGAACGAATAAGAGTAGCGTTTCGTTCTAGAACACCAAATATTTTAACAAGAGTTAAACATAAACAGTCCCTTTCAAGAGAGAATTCGATTATGCATTGAAACAGATGGATATCATTTCGAGCATTTGTTAAAACATTAGTTTTCTTTTAAAATTTAAGTTTGTTGTTTGTTTAATAAAGTATGTATTTCTTATTTACCTAGTTATGACGCCTTTTAATTAATGTGAATCAAAACCAATCAACCCGATAGGTTAATAAATATTAGCATTTTGAAAAATGTTTTGCAAGAAATTAGTGTTTGAAACTGAAAATCCTGAATTACCAAAAAACTATAAGAGATAGGTATAGGAAACCCTAATACAGTTTTAAAAACAATTAAAATTAGAATCCAAATATGGCAATAAATACAGGGTGTTCCATTTAAAATATGAAAGTTATTTGCATTTAATGTTAGTCAAAACACAAATGTAGTTTTTAAACACCCTGTATAATTTTTAGATATCAACTTTAGCTTATCTTATAGTCTAATGCTTGAGTAAACTATAAATACAATTTAAAATAATTCGCTCAAATATGGAAGACAGCAATGTCTCTGAAATTTTGATCTACATTTTCAAAAATAGTGAAATATCTCGAAAAGAGGTTGAGTTCGGAATAGGGAATATAACAGTAAGTGGCCTTAATTTAGCCGCAAAATATCCCATAATATACAGGGTGTTCCATTTAAATTTTCATAACTTTGGTGTGCCAAATTTTTTTGGATCACTCTGTATATTTCAAAATAATTTTAAAACGTGCCCCTAATGAACCTACACAACCTTTAATAAAAATAAAAATAAAAAATATTACCGCTTTTCGTATATAAACCGACGGAAATGAGGTGCCCCACCCTGTATAGCTCAATATTTAAATATTACTTTCAAAGTGATAATTTTTAATAATATTACAATACATGGATATATTAGATTACTAAACGCATACACAAACATTGTGATTGCTACTTTAACGTAGAGAAATATCGTAACAAGTTGATTTTCCAATTTCTGGAAAATTTGCCATTAAATACGAATTGTAGCTAATGTTTTGTACTAAATCTCTTGATAAAGTAAGTAAGGTTACAGCATTGGAAATATACGAATATGTTTCCTCAATTTCTTGACAAATGTCTACGACACAAATGAAATCATTACTTTGTAGATTATGAATAATAGATGTATTACGGTACTTACAACATAAATACACATACTTATATAATAATTTTATTATAATGCATACACGTAATTGTATGCATTTCCGAAAGCAATTTTCATTTTCTAAATTGTTTTATTGCGTGACGAATATTTCTTGTACTAAATCAGCAAAAAAATATTCTCACAAAGAGAATACTAAGTAAGAATTGTTTTCTTTAATGGCATATTTTCCTTCATATATGTACGATGAATATAATACATTATGGTAATGAAAAATTAATAAAAAGTAAATGGAAGATAAACTGTAATGGTATACAATCTGTTGCATAAAATAAACTTTAAAATGTCGTACTTTACACTGAACTTAACTATTGTTCAGTTGCAGTCGTGGAGTCTTCACAATCACACATAAATAAAATATCCTATAAAATATGTAGTCAGAAAAAGCAAAACCAAAAAAATACCTAAATGTTACTCATAATAGACCTCAATTACTAATTTGTATCATGTGGCAATGTAACGGCACAAATGATCTTTAACCCTTGGCCTAAGTAGGTAACTTGGTTCTGATACTTTTAAAAATTTTGCTGTAACTTTTTTTTGTTTCGATTATACAACCAAGCTAACATCTATTAGTGAAATGACATTTAAGATGATGTTTAGTGAAACTGGTTTGCAACTTTTTCTATCTGCATAATATTTTTACATTTTGGGCAAGTGGACCACCAGAGTATTCCCCTTTGGTATTTATGCATATTCAAACAATCTTACAAATTTGCAGCTTATAATCCAAAATGCCCACCGTATGGAATTTTTTTTTATCTACGCCAGAACTTGCAGACATAGCTTCAAGAGTTGGTGATTTCTAGGAATCTGAGGAAGGACTAGAGTATGAAAATAATCTAGATGATGACTGCAGTAGCGAAGAGGATTTTGAAGGTGGCAATGTGGAAACCCATTCGGAGAAAGATAAATGATGTAGATGATAACAGCAGTAGCAAAGAGGGGCTGAATTTGCAAGACCATGAGTCGGAAGGTGACAATGTGGGAGCCTATTCTGAGAAAGATGACGATATTGAACCAGTTGATAATGATAAATTACTAAAAGTAAAGACGAGGACCAGGAAAAAAATGAATATACAGCAAAACCAGGTTTTAAAAGGACTAGTGATCCTGGACGGAGCTCTAAGCGTTTTGAGAAAAATGTTTTGAATATTCATTCCAGTCTTACACTTTACAGTAACACTACCGATTCTTTGGAATTTTTTAATTTCTTTATAACAACGGAAATCAAAGATAAACCATATACTTGATTTTTCATACACACGAGGAAGCAGAAAGCACAGAAGCACTTTGTGGGTTGATCAGCATCCAGAATCCAATGAAAATGAAAGAAAACGGTAACCGTCGGATCATATCGAGTTAGACTATTTTCTATGTACTGTTTTAAAGCCGGATGCTTTGAGATGCAAAAGGGAAACAAGAATAGAAATGCCGCGAAATATTTTAGAGAAATTTCAGTTTTTTGACAATAATTTTTCCAAAGCCGCAAGAAAGGAAACGGACAAACTAGCTGCGATTAGGTACATACGGAACATGCTTACTGCAAATTGCAGAAGAGTATTTGAACCGTCAGAAAATATAACAGTCGATGAGCAGTTGGTTATGAAGTCCCATCAAGAAGTACATATATAATACAAACCTGGAAGATATGGCATCAAAAATTAGGCGACTGCTGATGTTGTACTAGTAAACTCCCTAGGAATGCTAGAGAATAAAATTTTTACGGATTAAAAACCTTACGTTGCTTGGAACAGTTTGGAGGACTAAACAGAATACCTCTACTGATATGAAAGCAAACACTCTTCCAGAGCAAACTTTGCACTTACTAGTGGCTCGTCGGTGGTCTTTGATATACCAAAAAATGGTAAAATGGTTCAATTGTTATCATCACAAACAATATAATGATAAGAGCATTTTAGGAGGGGAAAATAAGAAATTCTTGATGATATTAACCTACATTGCACAAAGGGTGATGTCATGTGTCACACAGTGGCCCTTCAGACTTCTTATGAACAATGTAAATGTATTCTCCACGAAAACTTTTGTCATCTACATTGAGAAACATCTAGAATGGAAAAGAGAGTCTATTTCTTTTGCATCTTGCTGGCGACATTGGCTAAAAGATATCATGTGCTGATAATAATCTTCTTAGGCATGTTAAAACGGTTCTAACTGATTACGGAATTGAGCTATCTCCCCTTTCGAAAACTAGGCCATCGAACTCAGAAAATGTGCTAGATATTGTAAATCTCCTCGAAAAGAATATAATAAAAGCAAAGTGCTTGGTGATATCTACTTGCCAAAAATTTGTTTATGAAGTCTACCGTAAGAAAACTACTAAAGTCTTTTGCTTTGAATGTGCAGTGAAGGAATAACCAATCTAAACATATATATTCACTTATAATACCATGAGTAGTCAAAGTTATGTCGATTATTTTTGTGGTGGTTACACGAATGTCTTTCATGATTGCATTTAAATACTACGAGTGCGGAGCACGAGTAGTATTCGCAATTATGAAAGACATGAGTGTAAAGCACCACAAAAATAGTAGACTCAACTTTGACTACGAATCGTATTCGAGAGACTATTCAATGAACCAAATCAATTTTTCATATTAAAATGACTCAAAATTTAGTTACACATGATTACGTTTCCATGTCAACAAAAAAAACATTTATGTTTGTCATTAAAATTTTTGGAATCGTGTTCCTATTTAGTTCGTTTCGTTGAATAAAAACTGGTGTTTCTAAATAATGGGAACTGAGAAAAGATTTGGCACGAAATCTGAAGACGAAATCGATGCTGAAATTTGCGAAAATATCCCTTGGAACACGAAGAAATCCAAAGATTCAGTATGGAGACAATTTAGTACATTTTTAACAGCAAAAGGCTATAAACTGGATCAATCTACATCTCCTGTGGACTTAAATGTCATCTTAAAGTCGTGGGCATGTAATATGAAGAAAAAAGATGGGTCCGATTATAAAGAAGGCGTCATCAAGCACATGTGGAACGTGACGGCGAAAATGGTTCAAGAAATGTTCTTCAATAAGTGGAAAATAAACGTAAACCCGTTTTCTGATGCAATATTTAAGTCAGCACGTGACGCCAGGGATGCTACAAGAAGAAAACTGCAAGCGTGTCCTGAAAAAAGAACCAGCAACGCGGCGGCACTTACAGAACCAGAATACTTAAATATGATACGCATATTAGATGAGAGTACCCCAGACGGTTTACAGAAAAAGTTTTTCTTAATAGCATCTTACGAACTAGCTTGGCGGGGAGGAGAAGGGAGCAACTGTTTCACCTATTACTTCAAGGAGGAACTCGATAACAAGGGAAGAAGAACTGGTAGAATTGAGTATAATCCAGTATTTTCGAAAACTGCGCAGGGGGGAACTAAATCATTGACAGGCAGCAAGTGGTTGATAGAGAATAAAAGCAATACCGATATGTGTCCAGTTAGGTAACCTATTTATATTTAATTTCAAGACGGTATAATTAATATTCTTCTGTTATTTAGATTGTATTATCTACTGAAATCGAAGAGAGGAAAAAATGTGAAAACAGAAAGGATGTTTTTGACACCGAATCCGTTTTGGGATAAAGTTGAGAATGCGGTGTGGTATAAGAACAGTCCAGTTGGTATATGTGAGATCAGTAAATGGGTGAAGTTATTAGCTGAAAAAACTGGATTAGATGTTAAAAGAAGGAAGATATCAAATCATTCGGTACGCTCTTCAACTGTATCATCTCTGGCGAAAGCTGGAGTCGGAGAGCAACAACTGATGAAAATAACGGGACACCAAAATCTGAATTCCATAAAATCGTACTTGCAGCTTGATGATGAGCACCACGAGTCGATTATCACCAAAATGCGAAGAAATTTTACAACAACAAATGTGTCATGTACAACTTCGACATCTGTCAGTAATAGTGACGGTATTAAGCTACAAGAGAAAGGTACTCCCTCGGGTACTCCCAGTGATAGCTCTGTTCCAGAATGTCTGCTGCAGCACTGCAGTAATGTTAGTTTTTCTAATTGTACCTTCAATATTGTTAGTAAATGAGTTACATTAATAAAAACTTTCACTTGTTTAAAATATCCACTTGAATACCTTCTAGGAAGATATAATCGCTGAAATTTCCTGTTGCTATGATACGAAAGTAAATATTTGCTATTTTATTGGTTCATATTTGAACAATGACAGGTGAATTGAATAGTCGTTATTATTCTTTTGATTCAGGATTGAAGTTGAACTTTTCTTTTCATTTTTTAGTTGTGTAAATTGTTTTGAAATATTGACTTCTTAAGAAGCATCGTTAATATACATTTAATTTTTATTATTCTAAAAATATTCAATATTCCAAACGGTTTTTCAACATCCCGGGCATAGAATTTACAAAAAATTAAAGGAAACAATTTTTGGGCATCAGGATAACATTTTGCAAAAACAAATAACAATTAATACTAATGTTTTATTATTCGTAAACAATTCCACGACAATAAAAAAAAAAAACATTGAAAAAGTTGTTAACGAAATGACGTTTGCTGAACACATGTTACAATTAAATGAGACAATATATAAACATGCAACATAAGTCGGATAAAAGAATTTCCTGTTGCAGATGAAATACAACGCATTATTCTCAAACCTTTATCTGCATTTCCTGTCTTAACTTGTTCTAGTGATATATATCCTGTCTGACGTATGCATGAAACTATCTCGCAAGCGTATCGGAAACGCTATTTCCAATGCTTTCGTGCACTGATTGAATCGGAAACTTACAATTGCACTTAAAAACTGATCACGGTATATATTCTGTTCCGTTCCACGGTCAACTGCAAACTTGCATTGCTTGACTAATCTGCCTAGTCACCATAAACGCCTGGAGTGTATGTATGCTCGTCTGAATGTGGTTTAGAAATTTATGTCGTTCGACAAAGTCAGTGAGGAAAGGATAATATGGAAATTTCTCTCTTACGGTTGATTTATGTTTGAAGCAGAAAAATGGTTCTATCTATTACACAAGTTGTTGGAACAAGTGGATAGCTGTATTCTTTCTTTTTTACTTTTAAATATATTCATAATTTAATTTATTATAAAACTAACTTTATTCATAAAACATCCATTTATTTTCAACATATTTTGTTTTACTTAAACATCATATTATAAGTTTTCCATGTTTTAGAGAAGTTTTATGGATTGTGAAAAGAATTATAATAATATCTCACGGGTTAACGATCGTGATTTTAATGATTAGTGATGTTTATAATTACCGGCATTATTTTTTGGCGATGAAATATAACCTATCCAGTTGAACTACTGGGAATAAAGAAATATAATTCAGGAGCTTAATGGTTTGTGTGATACGACAAATACAAGGAATCAGTTTTGAATATCTTATAACTTTTATTTTTATAAACGTAATAATAATAATAATAATAATAATAAATTGTAAACGCATTGTTGCGTTATTAGATTATTTTGTTGATGGACGTGTCCACCTGAAATGTAAAATCGATAAGTCTAACTAGAGATATATATTATAAAATGAAATTAACAATTTACTATTTTGTCATCTTAGGTGCCCTTTGGTATTTAGTAGCATTAGATTGTGTATATGTATTTCCAACATATTAACGTATATGATAACCTAAAACAGTCTAAGTCCGTTAAATGCATCGTTGTCTCTAATTTTGATGCTAATGTTCCATCCCCTACCCTGGAGGACACCGTTAGAGATTTTCCTATAACTGCGATAATCTAGTAAGGTCTACTTCTAGTTACCGCTTTCTCGTCTCTAATTGTGCTGCCTATATTTCATCCACTATTCTAAGAATCATCTTCAAGTGTTTTTCTACTCTATGATGATATGAAATAGACGGTTTTAGGATAACATAGCAGTACAAAAAGTCCCGAATAAAGATAAAACAAATATTTAAAACTTTAAATTCACTTTCCTCCTTTATTAACAATAAAAATACCATAGATCATGTGGATAGATGTGGGGTCTATAAATTAAATTGCGCGACTTGTTCTTCAACTTTTGTTGGTAGAACACACAGAAACTTCAAGACACGTATAAAAGAACATTTACGAGCGACACGGCATGACAGCTCCACGTTTTCTATCTTTGGTAAACACATCTTAGATAACAACCATACGTTTGATGTGACTACAGGGTTTAAAGTGCTGCATTTTGCAAATAAAAGTTATAACCTTAATAATTTAGAAAATTTGGAAATTCTGAAATTAAAATCTAACAGAGATCAAAATTATATTTTAAATACCCAATTAGTACCCGACGTCAGACCTGTTTTCTCTGTGTTCTTCGATTAATTCACTTCATTGCTTTTAACACTTTGTGTTTGTTCATTTGTTTTTGTAATCTTGCTTGCCTACAGCGACATCTATGTGTCTTTGGTAGCTGTAGCTTGCTTTTCGGTCACTTCGACCCATCACATATAGATGACGCTTTAATTAAAATTACTTCAAATCAACTTTAATTTTCAAAATTTCTAAAAATTTGTTTGTATTAAATAATTTTCAGATGTCCGTTTCTATTTCATTATTCTATTAATTGAGTTAGCAGATGCTTCTTGGTGGAACATTTTATAAATAATTATTTTAAATAAAAATAAAAATAAAACAAAACTCTTGAAAACTTTCCACAATTTTTATTTAGTCTTTGCGATATTAGAAATTAAAAAATCAATTCAAAGAAAAGAGAAAGTAACGAACACACATAGAGATTTTTCAAACACACACACCCATAATAGACACTTATGTACAAAGAGGCACCCTACACACAAACTGACCTGTTAGTTCGGCTCGAGAATGGTATGAAAAATACCGAAACATATGTCGCAAAGACTAAATAAAAATTGTGGAAAGTTTTCAAGAGTTTTATTTTATTTTTATTTTTATTTTTATTTAAAATAGCTATTTCATTATTTCATTCGTTAAATTGTTTTGCTTATTTAGGTTTCGGATAATATAAATAAAAAAATACACAATTTGTACAAATTAAGCTATATTCATTCTAAAAAATTTTTTTTTTATTATACTTTCACTTTATTTTTGACTATTTAAATTTTTCACAATTTTTTTAAAAAAACAAAATTTTTTTTCATTATATGACTTGTACAATTTGTTATATTAATTAGTTAATTTGTTAAACACATTTTTTTAATCACATTTTATTACCTATATTGTAATATGTACCTTGGTATCACGAGCTTGCTTCTTGTTTAAGCTTGGCCTGAGGATGTGAGTGTAGTATTCAAACTAACGAAACCGGTCGCCGTAATCAAAATAAAGAATCTTTGGGACCTTGGACCTTGTTTTAATTTCATCTCTTATAAAACAAAGTGTTTCATATTGTTGTAGTAGTACTGGGTAACACAGAAAAACGGGAACTTTTGAAATGCGTAGTGACAGCATGTATAGTTAACAGCACTGCGAAACAGGGATCTTGAGCAGGTAGACAATCTCGCCATTTAGTAATCATGGATCAGTGGGACGGTCAACAGCATACTATCGCCATAAAAATATTTTACAAAAACAGCGGAGTTTCGGCGATTTTTCAACTTAGGGTGTCACACTCGGGCTCCCGCGAAATAGACGATAAAAGCTTGAATTAAAAACTTAAAAGAGACTGGATCTACTCTAAAGAAGAAATCGACCGGACGACCGAGAATTCTCCATTTTAATTTAAAATGCATCCGTACAAGCTGCAGATTGTAAAACAACTAAAGCTGAACGATCACCTGATGCCATTAGAATTCTGTCAGCAAATTATGGTAAACATAAACAAGGACAATAGATTTCTGCACATGCTGTGGATGTTAGATCACGCTCCGTTTTATCTCTCAGGTTACTTAAATAAGCAGAACTATCGTTATTGGACAGACAATCAAAAGTTCATGAACGTCCTTTACACGCCCGCAAGGAATAGTTTTGACACGCGGGATCATCGGACTGTACGTTTTTGATAATAAAGAGCGGATCACTATAACTGTCACTTCGGATTGGTATGTTAATATGTTGCAAAATTTTTTGTTCATACATTGAACAATCTTCCACAACTTCACAAAATCTGATTTCAACAGTATGGACATCGATCACTCCAATCCATGACAGTCGTGTGAAAATTTTTTCGGTAATCGTGTCATCTCAAGGTTCCTTGACATTCCCTGGCGTCCAGAAATTACCAGAATTATTCGTTTGTGATATTTTTTTGTGCGGCTACCTTAAGAGTAGGGTCTACACGTCTCGACCAAAGACACTAGATAAATTGAAACTAAGAATGCAAGATGAAATTCGTAGTATCCCAGCTGAAATGTTGCAGCGATCAATAGGGAATCTCAACAGCAGATTGAAAGAATGCATACGTACAGAAGGACGCCATTTACAGGACGTAATTTTCAAACATTGGTAATTTGGAGAAACGATTCTTAAATGACAAGTTGTAGCGGTTCAATTGCTGTCAATAAAATATACTTTGGATTTTTTCCTTTTTTATTGGGTTTTTCAAAATTTCCCGTTTTTCAGTCATAGACGTAGAGAGGAGGAAGCAGTTTCGTTCCAGAAAACAACAAGGTATCAACGAGGATTGCGAAAGCCTGTCGCTTTAATAAACCGACTAAACGTTTATTTCGAAGCGAAGTATGGTAGGTATGTATTTTCTTTTGTATGTCTTCTGTTATTAACTATACTTTTTACTGATCTCCGGTACAATGTTCAAGTCTTTAAATGTATTTAATAGTGAATTGCAATGTTATATTTCTAGTTTTACCCTTTTTATAAATAACATTTTCTGATTCAAATACTATTTGTATTATGCCAACTTAAATTAATCTTACAACAAACTACAAAGCATGGTATAATATTATATAGAAATATGGGTGTTTTTATTGCTAGAAACTAAAAGAAATGCATAGTAATCGGACGTACAAGACATATACAGTTATACAAGTAACTATCGTAGTCTGTCACATCAATAAACCTAGACAAACCTTAGACAAATTAAATCGTTTGAATATAGAAGCAGTAAATATTGTTATTGCAATTTAAGACACCTTTCGGGATTTCCTTTTTAGACTGTAGCTGCTTGCATTCAGGTTTGGTAAGAGTATAAATTGTATTGCACTTCCTGTTAGCTGGCATCTATACTGCCAAGTAGCCTATAAAATATAACATCAATTTCCCTTAACGTTCGTCCTATTTTGAATTTGAGACTTTACGGTGAAAGATTGCTTTTCAATTTTGATATCCATACATGCATATATCGTCTCTATTTTAATTTAAACTTCCTTGGAAACTCATGTAAATGTTATACATACAACTAGCGCATCCACACCTGCATACTTTCTACATAAATAGATATCTGCTCGTGTATTTTTGCTCATGCATAATTTGGGATTCAGAAGCTGGATGTACAGTTTTATAATATTTTGAAAGAGAGAAGTTAAAAAAGTAACGAAAGAATTAGCGAGAAATAATTAAACAAATTAGGGTAAATGAGGTAGTTATTGGATAGTTAAGAAAAATTTAACTTTGTAAAGGTATTTCAAAGATACTTTTAAGTATACATTGTTGCTAGTTGGGTAAAAGGAGGCGACATAGTGTATAATTTGCGTGAATTACTTTTTCATATAGTATTATATTATATTTTTTTTTAAATAAAATATCGATCACCTGCCGAAAAGTGTAGTTATTGAACAGTACATTTAGTGATATTCATGTGTTTTAATGTTTTGCTTACAAATGAAACATTCTTTCAGAAATGTTTTCAATTCTACTTTCATTTTATTGCTTATATTTTCTAGTTATCTGCGTTTCGTTGCTTTCTTTTAATTTTCCTGTTCTTCCTTCAAAACTTGCTTTTTCTTGAACATTTCTTGGTAACGCACTGAAGTAATTGCAAACGGAAACGCTCTTTCTTTGCCTTTCCTTACTGGCGCTGAGGGAGAGGCAAGAAAGGGGCGTAACAAATTGTCATTAATTATTATTTTATATCATTTGGTTTAAACTATAAACTTTATGTGGTTTCGTCTGCAGTAGAGACTTAAATGACTCTGATATTTTCATTGGAAGAACGGATAATAATATTCTGTATACCTTGAATTTTCTCTTCCTTTTCTTTTTCTTCTGTTTCCCTTTCTTCTTCCTTATTCTGTTGCTGAGTTAAATTGACATTAACAGGTTATGAATTTAAGTGTTTAAAATATTTCCACAAATTAAACAATTGATTTTTTATCCCTGGCCTGTTTGACTAACGTCTCCAGTTTGCACCGCAGCCAATAAGGCTTATTGTACTCAACTTGTGTTATCTATGTTGTCCATCACAGCAATGTTGTATCCTATACAAGTCTGTATACATGTCCTTTACTGGGTGTCTCTTGAGTACCTCTGGATCAACGTTCGGTTGCCCAAAGATGCTTTGCCTCTTGTGATTCAGTGTCTCACAGTTTACCGAGATATGCCCGACGTTTCTGGTTCCTTATTGCAGGGTCTGCAACTAAGGCCCTCCATCATACAGGCCTGTTGAGATGCACTTTAACAGGTGCATGATCAGACAAAAGATCCGTTATTGTTCGCAGCCATTTCCTGCTTATGTGTAGTAGTTCTGCGGCTCTTTTGTTGCATGGTTGGCCAATAAATTCCTTGCCATGATTTTGTCCCAGTGACGCTTGCGTTTCTCAGAAACCCAGTCTGTATCCTGGCTTCGGGTCATACTGTTGGGTACCCCCAGAGCCGGTTCTGGGCCTATGCATCTTGCTTCTGATTCTCTCCTAGCGAGTTTATCAGCTTTTTTATTGCCCTCAATCCCTTTATGCCCTCGCACCCACGTCAGTTTTATCTTATTCCGGGTCGCCAGTAGTTTAAGTTCTTCGAGGCATTGCCAGATCAGTCTTGACGACACCTCTTGGCTTGATAACGCCTTTAGTGCCGCTTGACTGCTAGATAATATAAGAATCCGCCGGTGGCTGATGTCATTCCTATTGTTTTCTATAGCACATTGGAGTATGGCATACACCTCTGCCTACTCCAGTGCCAGCTGCGGTCTTCGACCCTTCTGTTTACCAGGTCTGATCTCGCCTGCTGATACCTGGCATACCATTCTCCCATTCGAGTCATTCTGGAATGTTTACTTCGAATGGTCTGTTTAGGCTATATTGCTTTACCATATGTTCCGTTGTCATGTTTAAGACATCTCCACCCACAAGGTCCACAATTGCCATGTGTCCCGCCGTTTTAGTTTTAGCGTTTTTTAGCTGAAGCCTAAAGGCCCCCATCCAACCCTCCCCTTGTATCCAAGGTGAAGAGGCGGGAGACCTAAGAGGGCATCCATGGCTGCATGCAGGCAAGTCTTTGCACTTTGCCTAGTTGTAAAATGGTTTTTCCTTGTTGTGTCTTAGGTCACCACACTAGAGAGACATACGTTAAAATTGGTTTTACCATCATGTTGTATGTCCAGTACAACATGTCAGGTCTTAAACCCCATTGTTTCCCGTGTAAGCGTTTAGTTATCATTAGAGATGTTACCGCTTTCTTTGTAATATTTTGCAGGTGTCGATTCCAGTTAAGTCTTGAGTCTAGCGTTACTCCTAGATACTTTACCTCTTTCGAGATCGGTATGTTTTCTTCCCTTAGGATAAGCGGTCCGAGATTCCCCAGCTTACGCCTTCGGGTAAATGCTACCAAGGTAGTTTTAGTGGGACTAATGTTTAGTCCCTCTCTTTCTACCCATCTAGATGTCTGGTTGAGGGCGTCCGGCTTGCGCTCCCTAACCGTTGAGTTGAATTTGCCTCGTGATGTTATGATTATGTCGTCAGCATACCCAAGGACTTTGTGTCCCCCGACTGTGCTTCCCTCCAGCAAGCCGTCTGCTACCAGGTTCCACAATAGTGGGGACACCACTCCACTCTGCGGACACCACCGGCGCACCCGTGCCGCCAGAGTCTCGTCTGCTACGGTAGTTTCTACTACTCTTCCTCTCAGCAAAGAGTCGATCCATACACACCAGGTATCCTCGACTCCCTTGTGTCTGAGGGACCTGGTTATTGAGTCAAAGGAGGTATTGTCGAATGCCCCCTCCACATCCAGAAATGCACCGAACATCACTTCCCCAATGTCTATGTTCATAACAATATATACATATTGATATGGGATATTATATTGTAGATTTATATATTGTTAATTTAAATAATAAAATTAAATAATAATTGACTAAAAGTTGAAAAATATTAGATTATAACATATTTAATGAATTGAACATGATAAATACAAATAACATTCGGAAATTTTTGTTTTAAAAATATTGAAAACTGCGAAGCTCAGGAACATTGATACAGCTTTACTTTTACGGATTTTAATTGTCAGTATATTAATTTGGAAATACTAATACATGTGTATATTTTAGCTTTAAGACTTCTTGTTAATGTTAATATATGGAACTTTTGCTTTTATAATCTTTTAAACGTGTGATTTTTTCTTCTATTAAGTTGTTAGGTTATGCCTATAGAAATTATCAAATTTGTTTAATTTTTTTTTCGAACTATATAGTTTAATGTAATATTATTCATATATTAATTTTTCCATGCCTCATAATAATGTTAGAATATTTTGCAACCTTTGTATTATTTTTTAAATCAGCTATAGTTTTTAATTATTTGTTATTACCTGATTTTGGTGTATTTAGTGCTATCTTTAGAAACACTGGGTAGCTGTTCTCCAGTTCAAGTTGTTTAACTTAATTAAAATTTGTATCTGGGATCATTTTAATTGATTTTCTGTTTCTACAAATTTTAGAATGAATTTAGAGTTATTTTACCATGCAGTCTAATTCTAAATTTAAATAGAAGTACTTTTAACACGCAAACTTAATGGGAGCTTTCGCTAGCTTAATTAAGGGGCGAACATGAACTGCAGTCGCGGTCACTTTTAGCACCTAGACCATAATCAGGACCGTTAATCCGAAGCATCAATTGCAGTACGTGAGTGCACGATTGGTTCTTGAAACAGGTAATTACATAGATATTTAACAAGAATCGCGAAGTTGAAAGTAGTGAAACATATTGGTGCTGTACGAAACGTAAATGTTCCGCAAAATTATATACATGTATTAACGAAAATTTCAGCTTTCCAGTCTGTATTTGGGCTGCAAATACAAACTCTTTAACAAGAACAACAAATGTATGTGAAGCATTTCATTACAAATTTGTACTGTTCTTCATATTCTAATATTCACATTTTTGTGAAAGCTTTGGAAAATATGGAATTAGATATTTATACAAGAATAAATTCCCTGAAAATTTATGAAAAGCGTTTTATTAACAGAAAAATAAAAAGCAAAGCTGATTTTATTGGCACAGAAAGTACGCAATATGAAAATAACGAATAAGTAGAATTCATTTTGAAAATATGTTTTGCATTTCTGTATATAGATATTACTTTAAATATTTTAATTTTTCTTGTTATTAGGTGCAATCGTTATTTTATTATAGTTATCTTACTTTTAATTTCATATTTTTGATTCTTATATAGAATTTTGTTTTGTACTTCAAATACCTCCAATAAGGAGATATACATAAACCTTGTCGTTGTTTTAATTTAGGTTTTTTACGTTTTATCTAACACATTTTAAATGAAAAGTCAGTTCTAGCATCTAGATTATAATGAGGTTACTATTAATCCGCCCGACTGCAAATCGTGTGGGGGGATTACGATTAAAGAGTTTACCCTGACTGCAATTCATGCATGTTTCATTATTTTAAACCGTACTTGTTGTTTATTTTTCAAGGCAAGTTTCCAACTCTGGATTTAAAAAAAAAAAATAGTATACCTTAAGCATAGTTTGTGGGCTAGTATATAAAATTTTAATTTTAATATCAACGAAAGCAAACGAATTAATCCTGGAAATCTGTTTATAGTTGATGTGAATCGCAAACTTGATCAAGGGCTTAGAAGATTTAAATATCAAGTAATAATATATTTTTTTTTAATACATACCTTCTGCTTGAGTGACATACAGGGTATGTTGCAATAAGGGGTTTTCATACTCTGCTGCGTAATTTTCAGTCTTTTCCCATATGTTTTAATTGGGGCCTCTTGCGTGGCATTAACCGTCCGTGTCGAAATTCAGAGTATTTTGTTCTTTTTTTATAGTCTATAATAAATTTAGTCAGTTTTAATATTTTATTTCTTATTTTCTATTTAATTTTGTTCTTACCAGCTTCAAATGGTAAAATATAATTTTCAACCTATTATGATTTGCTTCTTCGAATTTGAATTTTCATTTTAAATTGTTAGGAAACAAATATATCACTTTAAATTGTATTTAATTTCTTCAAAAAATATTCATTTGTTTGCAATTTTAAATTTCTGGATTTTTTTTTAAATTATTGCGACTGTTATCTAAATAATCTGTAGTTGTTGATTGAAACTTGTATGGCACTTTAAGTACTTTCTTTGTTTGGTTTATTATATATTGTCTTCTGACCCTACTTCCCTACGACATTTATAATCTAGCGGTTTCATACACCCGTGACCTTGGTTCACCTTAAAGTATGAGTGGCGCCAAATATTACATCCGTTTCGGATCCCCGACTATCTTCAACTGAGCCTGTGTCAGTTTGAGTGATAGCGGAAGTCACAGGTAACTGGGCCAAGAAGAATTTGGAGAATTTTGCTTCCTTTATTTTTATTATCACTCATAAGTCGTTTTAACATAGCGTCATTTATCAAAATTCTAGACCACAATCTTTTAAGTAGTTTGATATCAGGCTAGGGGTAAAGTATATAAAGTATTTAATGACGTACTCTGTAATCCGAAAATTCGACTTGTCAGAAATGAATTCACGGGCATTAGTTTATTATTACTACAATTCAGTAGAATTAAACCTTAAGATTAAAAGAATTAAAAATTGCGATGCCTAAATATTAAATAAATAACGTGCTAACAGTATAGAAATCATAAGAGAAACATTATAAGGATAGGATACTAGCAGAGCATCTTCTACTTCAGGTATCTAGAACTTCCGGAAATTTATTTCGCTCATAACCGCTACTCCGTTTCTCATAGATATTAAATCCCAACTGAACTGCTATTTCATTTTTGAACATTTGGTTAGACCCGAACGAAGATCTAATATAAAATCGTGGAAACTTTTAATCATATTACCGTAACTGTAAAACGAAATATAATTTTTACTCGAAAACTCCTCTTTACGATTTTAAATCATTTACTGAAGTTATCTTTTTATTCTTTTTCCCATTTTGTTAAGGTAAATTCATAGCGGGTTGATTCTAGTGAAATGTGCACAGTCTGGTAATATTTTTGCCGCGTTTATTAAATTTTCTTACCGAAGGAAATACACAATCTTAAGATTACTTTAAATCCGTCGAGGTTACATTTTAAGTTACAAATACTGTTGGTCTCATTAAAAATACACTGGTATAATATAGTTACAATATAATTGAAGCTTTAGTTCTTTTACGAGTTGTTTCACACGCAAGAATTTAGTATAGAATTTTAAACGCTTAAAGTAAGAAGTATTACAATAAAGTAGTTATTCAAAGTTAATTCAATTTAAAAAATAATAACAAACATCGCGAAGCCTTAAAAATACACATTCTAATTCTTAATGTGCGAATTTAAGACGAAATACAAGGAACTTTTCATTATGAAAATGATAAAATTCCGCAGTGCGATAAATTGTAAGGGTATGACTTCTTAAGTGATAGTTCACTGTACTAACACTCTATATAAGTGTGAAATTTGAATTTCTCTAAAATTCTTTATTTAATAGTAATTTTTAAATATACTACAGCACCTACTAATTAATTCTAAAGTCGTTCATTTAAAAAATCACTAGAAACATGTTTAAACTTAGAAGTCTAAAACAATACTTTGAAATTATTTGTACTCATCATGTAAACTTCTGTTTTTAGACGCAACCGGTATTTATTATCACTACTTAGGTCATTGAACAACTGTCCAAAAATTTACGGGGATATTTATACGAAACGCTTCCTTCCAAGTAAGTTATATGATTAGTTTACGCTGTTTCTTATCATGCTTAACTTATTACAAAATAATAACATGAATGACTGATGTCAACGAGTTTTATTTACAAATTTACAAATTTATTTTTCTTGAATTGTTAACAAACAAGCAGATCCCGGCGTAATTTGACATATTAAAAGATAATGATCAAGATTGTTCATGTTGGTTGGTATTTCTATTAATTTTCGTGTGTCAAACGTTCAATATTATAATATACCGAGCCTTCCTCTTTTAGGCAAGTTTAATTAATATAACGTTTAGGATTACTTGTTATGGATGATGAAATAAGGCGGATTTAATCAGCAGGTCATTAGAAGTAGCTGATTAGGCGGGGTAAATGCGGTTCTGTAATGACAGTCATTCGCGACAACTGATTCGTTGGGGAAAATGCAAATCTGTAATGTCAGCATACCTGCAAACGAATTTAATCAACAGGTCATAATCGGCAGCTCATTATGTCAGAATTAGCACAAGTTGGATAGACAGCGTTGGAAGTGAACTATGAAGCAGGCCAGATAGCAGCATTGAAATATATTCTAAATCCGCGCTTTTAACACACGCATAGCTGTCCTGTCCGGAGCATGTATTTATCACATAAACAAGTCGTAACCCGATCATATGATAAACACGACTCTGCTTTCTTAAAATAGGCAATCTGGCAAAAAAAGTACGAGGGTGGATCCTTTTGCTCCACCCATTACCCACTCACAATAAAAAATTGGCAAATATTTCACTTTTATTTTTCAAGATAGACTCTATTAAGGCTAAAATATTCTTCCCATCGACGTTCTAGCATTTCCAAATCTGGCGAATATGGTGAATGCTCAACTAATTCGAAGCCTGCTTGAGTTATTGCAGCTATTGCAATAATGGATATCTGACTGGGTCCGTTATCCTGATGGAAAGGAACACCTTTTCGCAACTTCCCCCGACGATTAGCTTTTATCAAGTCACGTAATTTGGGTATTAAATTTGCATAATAAGCACCCGTAATCAATTAATTAATTAATACGGATAGTATGACCTCTCCTGCTAAAGGTTGCATCTTGAATTTTTTCGGTGGAGGTGAACTCGATGGGTCCACGTGTTCACTCCTTACTCTGTATTTTGATCTCTACATCATATTGATGGATCCAGGACTCATCCATTGTCACTAATCTTATAAGAAAAAATTCTTTTTCGTGTGTATAACGCGTTAAAAGACAAATGTAAATGTCTTTTTCAGTTTGCTTCTGCGCATCTTTTAACATTCGTGGTACCCATCTTGCAATTATATTATGTACTACTGCACTATGGAGACCAATATCCTCAACTATTTGTCTAATAGTCACACGTCGATCTTGCAGCATGAGATCTTGGACCTCTTGACAGTTTTTTGAGTAGTGACACTTGTGAGTGCTCCACCTGCATGTTCGTGTGTACACGACTGTCTACCACATTTAAACCTACAACATCACCTTTTAACTATATCATATGATATGGCAGATTCCACTAATCTATCCAATAAATCTTGATGAATTTGAATTGTGGTCATTTCTTTTAAACGCAAGTATTTAGTAACCGCTCGTTACGCGACACAATCCATTTTGATAGTGATTAGTGATCTCCTCAACCACGGACGTCTGTCTACTGTAGATACGCTTTAAGAGGTTCAAACTTGCAAGTTTATAGCGTTTGTCTATACATAGCAGGTTACAATGCGCCGTGACGATAAATAATTCTCTTTATTTATAATTGGATCAGGAACAGAATAAAGGGAAATGAATAGTGTAAACACATGGATGTTAAAACTAACATCGAGCATCAAGCAAGAATAAAGGGATTTGTTTTCGTATATAAGTACGTAAAACAATTTATATTTATTAAAAATCATCTAAGCACAGAAATGTAATAATATAGAGTTGCTTAATTTATTAAGGCAAATTGATATCTGCATTAGTAAAAACTATATTTGGATATTTCTATACAAAGACAAACAAAATTTTGTATCAACCTTTTAGAAGATCAGGAAATCTTCCTGGTTGTCGTTAGTAGGCGTTGTATCTCACAGGTATATTCAACATATATATTGTTTTTAGTGAAAATATTCGATCTGAGGATTACCAAATATTATTTATTTACACACTTTAATGAAGTAAATGAATAACTATAAAATGAAATACTATACAAAGAAAATTCAAAAGAAAATAAGAACATCATTCAGCCGATCCATTACTGTAATTATCCTGATTCAGACATTTGTCGTTTATTATTTTGGTGTGCATTTGCACGTTACATTTTTGACAACTGTATGCAATAAATGAATTCTTCTTATTCTGATAGCATTGTTGATCTTTTCCTTTTTTTGCTTGCGGCTCCTGAAGTGTTTGCTTCCTGAGGAGTTTCGGGCAGCTTATATTCTGCAACACACTCTGGATATCTCTTGGCATTGTTGTCATCTGCGCACTTCTTTTTAATTGTGCATCTAATAATGCTGACCTAATTTTTGTAGATAATCACCCGAGAATTGACACCTGCTACATCTAGCAACTGGAAGATGACCATGAAATATCTTCTAGTAAACCTGCCAACGTTATAAGTAACAAAGCTTATCAACGACATCAACACACGACTTTATAATTATAAAATTAAATTATTTCTGGCTTCTCAGTATCGTGTGCAACTCATTTGGACCAATGTGCATACTTGACAAAAGAACAATAGTTGTTCCTTTTTTTGGTATATAGGAAACTAAAGTTTTGTTTTTTATAGAACCATAATACTTTCATATTTGTTACGTCCCGTGGGAGACACAAATATACCCGGAAATTCTCTTTTGTTTTTCCGATTTTATTCCTACATAAGAAAGTTTTTCATTTACTAATTTTCTAAGTAATTCTAAACTTGTGAACCAATTGTTTGCTGTTATGTAACAATCAGATTGAAAACTTGACTTTGACAATCGCATGACTACATCGGCGGTAAAATTGCTTTGTCTGAAAGGCCCTTCCGGCTCTCGACCACAATACATTTTCATGTTGGCTGCGTAAAATATTTAGCATCACTCAGACATAATATTTTTGTGACATATTTATTAGGCTTGGAAGGTACGAGGGCGTATTTTTATGTTATCTACCTAGCCATGAAACAAAAGATTGACGATGTCAAACAAATTATTGAAAAATTGCTGTCACTATTAGAAGTACATACATGTGCTAAGTTATGTTTAGTTTATGCTCTGTATAGAGATTTGAGACGGTCCATTTCTCGATAAAGTGAGTGAAACTAAAGTTGAACATCGCAGCGTAATAAAGTTCTTGACAAAGGAAGGCAATGGTCCAAAAGCAATTCATGAAAGAATGGTTGCTGTATATGGGGAAGATACACCATCTTATTTCCAAGTAAAATATCGGTCTAAACTCTTTCGATGGGGCCGAAAATCAATCAATGATGACCCAAAGTCCGGACGACCCGTTGAAGCTCGAATTGAAAGGATTGTGCGAAAAGTTGAAAATTATATATCCGAAACAAGTGTTCTCAAAATTTTGCATGACGATTTGGGTATGAAGAAGGTGTCTGCACGGTGGATACCCAGATTGCTTACACCTGAACAAAAACTGTGCATAAAAGAAGTTTCTCAAGAAAATTTGGTCAAGTTGGAGAGGGAAAAAACATTTTTATCTCGAATTATTACCGTGGATGAGACTTGGGTATATTACTGGGATCCTCATACTAAACAAGAATCTATGCAGTGGGTTCATAAGGGCTCTCCACCACCAAAAAAGGCCAAAAGACAATTTTCTGGAAAAAAACTGAAGGCAACTGTTTTCTGGAATGTTGAAGGAGTTTTGCTTATTGAATATATGCCGAGAGGGTCTACCATAAATGGAGAGGCCTACTAAAACACAATTAAAAATTTAAAAACTGCTCTGGAGGAAAAACGCCCGCATTCTTATCCACAAAAAAACTTGTTGCTGCACGACAATTGTCGGGTTCATAAGGCAAACAAAGTTCAGCAGATAATCAATGACTGTGGGTTTATAGTGTTAATCAAGAGATTGGATTACGAAATATAAAGATTAATCAAAGTCAATTTATTTTTGGAAGCAATCACTTGTGTCAATTATAATAGCTAACGCAGAGAAAGAGAGAGAATCGTAATTATTTATTGGTATTTTGAATATCTCAGTAATTAGGTAATTCTAATTCTAAATTCTGAGTAATTAAAGAATTCCGCATTTCCAATATGATTGTTCTAATTCTAGATTCTGAATAATTAAAGAATCTCGCATTTCCGATTTAATTATTCTAATTTTAAATTCTGAATAGTTAAGGAATCCCGTATTTCTGATTTGATGATTTTAATCAAGAGATTGAATCTCGAAATATAAAGATTAATCAAAGTCAATTTATTTTTGGAAGCAATCACTTGTATCAATTATAATAGCTAACACAGAGAAAGAGAGAGAATCGTAATTATTTATCGGTGTTTTGAATATCTCAGTAATTAGTTGTTTGTTTACGTCTTAACTGTCACAGTAACTTTCCCTGAGATACCGACCGAGGACCATACGAAATCCGAAGGACTCCCGTTCGCTATACAAATTAATTCCGTCAAATATTCACATCCAAGCAATAGTTTTAAAATATTAAGAAGATAATTGCATTAGCAAAACCTCGTTCTCAGGTATATAAGTATTTCTTTTCTTACTGGAACGGAGCATAGATTGTCGATTGTGCATATTACCGCAGAATAAAGATGAGCATTTACCGAAATAGAATTTGATATTATACAGGAGCCCCGTTATTCTGTGGAGAGCGTTCATCAATTTGGGGAGGGCTCCTATAGCGCTTTGCAAAATCCGCCTAGCTGAATAATCATTTTAATTAATAGTAAAGTAATTGCAACTACTGACAACCCTACTACCGCACTCAAGACGTTACATAGTAGCTCTAGTCGACAGTTACTCGAACCGATAATGATTCAGAAAACGTGTTCAGCTTGCGTAAGAGCTGTCAATTCAAGCAAATTCTCGTCCTTGTCGTAAATCACTCTGGTCAAGGACCACGACGCTCTCCCCATCTACTGCTTTCGCTGCTGCTCTTCAAGGTATTATTTTGGCATGTTAATTTATTTAAGGGTATTTCCTCTCAGATCCCCACAATAGACAGCAGTCTACTAAGTAAGGATCGTCAATATCTACTCGATATTTCTATGATAATAAAGTCAGGACATTGTAAAGAAGTTTTTGCTGTACGAAATCCTGGTCCCTTATCACACTCGAGATGGTTGATAATAGCAAGTCGAATTCCCAGATTGTAATTAAGTGAAGAAAGTCTCACACCTGAATTTTAAGAAATAGTGGTATTCATTTTGAAGTAACGCATGCGAATGTGGTTTAGTATTAAAACAAGTAAATACAAAATATTGTAGGCCCTGTGATCGCACGAAATGTTTTTTTCGTTCATCCAAAACATTTAATGTTAGCCATGACACAAGATAAGAGAGCTCAGAATTCGACAAATTCTAAAGGTGAGACAATTACATCAAAAGAGAAGTGTCAGAATATTCATGCGGGAAAGCTCAATCTCAAGTCACAAAACAGCTCAGCAGTTGAACGATGTCTGAAACTCGTGACAGAAGCCTTGGGAAATGTTTGCGGAGCTGAGTCTAGGGATGGTTTTATCAGAACAACTCTGCGGTCAAGGTCAAACATGCCTTACTTTACCCAAAAATCAGATTCAAAGTAGCTTCAGCCAGGAATTAGTGAAAACAGAGATGTTCAATTGTTTAACACCAGTTTCTTGATCTTATGACTCTTCACATAAAAACTTTTTTTCAATAAAAAAGTCTGTTTATAAATATTTCTAATGATCTAATTCGTTTTAAATATTTAAAAAACTTGAATTCAATAAAGGAAACGAGAAAAAAACGTGTGGGTTGTTCAGTTTTTTCCCTCTAACTGTAATCTACATGTATTTGTATTTCTTTTTAAATTTCATGAACTTCAAAGGCAATGCGTGACCTAAAGTGTTTGTGGATTTAAATAATATTTAAGCATCATTTTTTGTGGTTCTAATACATAAGAATATGAGCTATTAAATTCGGGAAGAGGTTAATATAAAAATGTTAAAAATTATTGTAAAAATGTAAATTTATCCAATAATTTTTATCTTTAGAACACATGCGCGACCGATAGATATAACACGATTTTTTTCTTTTTTACCCCTTTTTGGTCTACCAGATTTGCAACGTTTCCGTTGTGTTACGACTTGAAAAAAAATTGTTTTTTGGCCCATAACAAACAAGTATTATCTTTGCTGGTTGTATGAAAAATGTCGCATAGTAATAACTACATATTGCAGTGATCTTGAGTATGGGATTGAATTGTAAATAAGTTTTATCAAGATCACTTCTAGTTTTAATTTAATTAAATACTATTTTTTTATTTTATAATGCTAATTGTATATAAATATTTACTAAGTTAAGATTTCAGAAAATCTCAATTAAATTAATTAAAATAGTGTAAGAATGTTATTATAAATTTTATTCAAGAAATTAATATCAGTATAAGACGTATATATCAAGTAAATATTCATGCCAAAGTGTTTTCCGTAACTTCAGCGGGGAAAAGATATGATATCGGAGATCATTCGAGGGATTGGCCCGAGGTATACTTGATGTATGCCATCAACAATTACGAACGTGTAACACATCAATGACAGTAAATACTTAGATTTTATATTGTATATAACGTAATAATTATTGGTAAAATTTAGACACTGACGTCTTTAAAAATTTTTGTACAATTATAATTGACGTAAACCACGTCAACATTTAAATCAATATTTGTTTACATGTCAAGCGAGAGATGTATTGTTTAGTCTCAAGAGGCAGTTAAGTCGATATGCATTTTTGGGAAGTGGAAAGGATAACGATACAGAGCATGTCTAAAGTGTTTATAAGAAAATGTTAATATAAGCGAGGACATGAGGATTTTAGAGGAGATTGCTGGTGCGAACCGCTCTCTAAATTAATCTTCTAGAAGAAGGTGGGAACCGCTTCTTAAAGACACACCCTGGGTGTTTATACTTATTAATATTTCATGAATTAATTTTATTATGAACATAGAATAAATTTTCTTGATACATCGGAACTTATATTTTCCGAGATATCTAATATTGACTTAGAAAATTTTCTTATAAATCAACACTTGTAAATATTTTATAAATTCATTTTATTTTGAACTTAGAATACATTTTCTTTTGAAACTAGGATGTTTTATTTTGACACGCTGTGGTTTCATACTAGGCGTTATGGTAAAACATTTTAGTAATTGCATTAACTTAATTTGATATTTTATGAGAGGATTCATTTAAAATTTTAATTTTTTTTATAGGTATAGACACATTTTTTGAAAGTTTCTTTTTTAGAGTCGAAAGTATCAAGTTTAGTTTAAGTAAGTCTTTGCTTGTAGAATAATTTGTTATATTAAGAATTTATCCATAATCTTGAAATTGGAAGAATTTGAAAACCTTTATGAGGAGTTAAGGTGTTAGTTTGTGTTTTAATTTGTTAGTTATGTAACTGGTGTTAAACAAATTATTGTGTGGTGATTTCTGCTGGAGTTTTGTACGAGGTTGCTAGTTTTATTTTTCTTTATTATGTATGTACTTTCATAATTGGTTTTTTAGTTTTTTTTTTATTATTTGGTGATTGTGTATCAAAATTTGACGTGTTGGGTAATCGGTCAGGGATTTTTATCATAACATGCGAGAATTTTAGTTAATACCTAAATTATATATATATTGTAATACGCTTGTTTCTTTTAAATATATATAATTTATTTTTAATAAATTATATCATAAGGTTTTTCTGGTATTTTTATTTATTTTATCTGACCCGGAGACGACTTGAAAGTATTCACTTTCGAGAAGGAGTGTTGCTATATTTTCTACCATTGAGAAGAAGAGATCATGAGTGTTCTTTTAAAACTGAGCTAGTGAAGTGTGAAATTGCTAAATCTACTGTTTTGCAGAAAATTAAAAGATTTTAGTCTAGCATAAGGCCTAGTACTAAGATATATGCTTGATTCTGCTCTTGTTTATTATTTAAAGAAATTAATTTATTTTTATGCAATCATTAATTTGCAAGAGTCACAGCAATTTGCAATAATAATAAAAGTGTAGCAATAGATTTAAATCAAAATAATTAACAAAATACTTCACAGAATTAGTAGTTTAATTTAATATATGTCTGATAATAATATTAACAATAAATTTCTAGGAAATTAAGAATTAATACAGCAAATATGTAGATATTTTTGTCTCTGAATGGCAAAATATGTTTTTAAATAAAGCCTATTTAAAAACCTTATTCGAAAACTCGTTTATTCTATCTGAAATGACGATAACAAATTTCAATAGATGTAACATAATGCCATGTTACATTGATAGTGATATTTTCCCATATATTCGGTTACTGATTGGGAATGTCCAGTGCATAATTGTCAGTATAAAGAAGGAATATAATGCATGCAAGATGGTATTCTAGGTGATTAAATATTTGAAATTCATCGCTACCTCTGCTTCGAAGTCACATCGGTGGAATTTATGGATGTCCGTTCTGCAGCTTCATTAGGGAAGCATGATATATCTCTATGCGAAGCTGCCGCAGAGGCGATAAGATAATTTTATTAAATCACGGAGTAAATATTATCGGTTACTGTATACACTTAAAACTGGAATACACAAAAATTTAAATATTTTGGGGTAAATTTACATGGATTTTACGTTATTATGTACATATTTGCGATTTCATGCTGTTGTATATGCATATAGGGCCCTACTTTCTGGGTAAGTAATCAAAAATAATTAAGCAAATTTTTGTGACTAACGAATTCATTTTTAAAAACTTACGGATACTTCTCTTCTTTCTGTTTCTCATTAATAATGACAAATTATACATGCTATGAAAGCATGTAGTTTTACTTTAAAAATACATTTTGAATTGCGGTTAGTATTTTTTGAGTAGTAACGTTTTAGATATTAATTTTCTAAGAGTGAATACTTGAACATTAGTGTATTAAATAAAAAAGACATTTTCGGCATAATAATAATAATAATTACATATAATCCTTTGTGCCCAACGAGCTAATACCTAATAAGAGGACAAACAATCAAAAATATTTAATATAATGTAATTATATTATAAGTAAATGAATAAATAAATCGTAATTAAGAAAATTTCTCAACCAGCAAATTATAAGAATAAAGAAAAAAATAAGAACAGAATTAGTTGAACATTACACATAATGGTGGTCTTCCTTCTACAGCTTTTGTTAGATAACGGTAGTATAAAGATCCTGGATTGAAGACGTGGAACTTTACAAGAAACTTTGAGTACTAAGTAAAACTAAATAGCTGCACTATTAACAATGTTGCACAAATTTTGCATATAAGTGGGACATATTGGGCCGTTCTAGAAAATCCTTCTTAGGAATTTCAAATTATGAAAACGGTCTAATTCACATTGTCACATGTGTACAGTAAATTCCGGGCATATGACTATTGAGGGGCTCATGAGTAGGTAAGAACCTATTTGCCACGAGGGTTTTGATTTTTTTCTGGAATTTATAAAGTAGACCTATTTTTTAACACATAGCATGATTTATACTACACTTGACCAAAAATTGTTCTTTAGGCTGTATCGATCCTTTGAAAAATTTTATATGTAGTAGGTCTTTGAAGTAGGGGAAGTTTTCTGGATTTATGGTTTTCTTTCTATTGAATGGTTTGAATTAATTTTTCAATTTCATAGTCTCTAATTTGCATTGGTACTGCTTTGTTTTCTTGAAGCAAACTTCTTAAAAATCACTGAAATTTTCCACGTTTCCTTTCTTGCGAATGACTAGTTCTATTTTTTCATGTATTACATCAGAAGCCATATAAAACCTGATCACTGATCAAGTAGTTCAAAATAAGTGTTTCAGTTGTACAAGAAAGAGAATTTAAAGAAGTGATTAACGCAGAAAATAAAATATTGTGCCTATTTTGATTTCCGCAATTATCTTACCATAAGAAAATATGCATGAAATATCGATTCATGCCATACTATGCAGAAGAGGTATCTTGTTTATTCACCGAAACAAAATGGTTTTGTTTTATTTTAAATTTTCTTCACTGGAATTTAAATACTTTTCAATGTTTAAGCCACATTTCTCTGCCCGATTCTCGTAATATGAAATTTTCATCTCATCTAATGTCTGTCGGAATTTCTCGTACGAGAAATATTACTTTCTGGATGACTCTAACAATAGTCGCTATGCATTAATTTAATTCACAGGTCCGGTGGTACGTATTTTCGATTTGGAGCATGCGTTTTTCTGTAATGTGAGGGTTTAGGGCTGAAAAAATTAATATGAAGTCTTATGGGTGTCAATGACACTTTATGTGGTGGTTCATAACGTCCTTTCGGTTCAGTATTGGTACATGAAGCTCATTACCGTGGTCGTCTTTCCAGACTCTTAGGAATAACAGTACAACTGGTGTATCCCAGTGTTGATAAAAAAATGTTCGACACTATTGCATTTTCACTCCCTTCTTTTGGAACTTCAAAGATTCTAGTAAATTTTCTCCTACCATTTTCTACTTTTTTTACTGGGGGTATCTCATAAATGTGGCAAGCCGTCTATATGTGCTGTTCGTCTATGTTTAAGTTTCAACTAGTCTCATGAGTTGTTAGTTTTTCATTACCGGTGATCATTCCATTCTATTCCATTCCATTCCATTCTTAGCCTTCTGAGCTTTCTTATTGTTTTCTGGGGTTCTGGATTCCCTGTCATCGTTTCTCCCTTACTTAACATGAGCTCGTCTTCACCATCATTTCAACTTTCTGGCAACTGCTGAACAACAACAACGGCAAAAGAAGTTATATGAAGAAGATAGTGTTTTGCCATCAGAAATTCCATACACTTATAGGTTAAACATTGTATGTTATTTTAATTATAAAATAAATATTGCAACTGAAAGCTTAAGAAACTAATTTAAAAACATAATAAAACAGCTTTTTACGAATGCACAAATAAGTTTTTTAGCACTAAGCTTTGTTTTAGCTGAGTACGCAAAATGGAGCCAGGCATGCTACATTGTTTAGCCATCTCTATAATTTTGTTATAAATCGTGATAGAAAAATGCAATGAGAAGGTCGAGGTAGACTGAAAAAAGTTATATCGGAGTAGGGCAAAACCTAACAACTACATTTTTTTCGCATAAGTACAGTGCTTTCCTATGACAGAAAAAAATGATATATGAATATTATTATTCCGAAAGCGCTTCGAAGTATTTTTCAAGAACGTAAACAGATAAGAGAAATTTTTTAAAGCCTATATGGTATCTTCTCAAAAATATTATTATATCCTTAAAGAATTGTCACAAAGATATAACTAATATAACAAATATTTCAAGCTTAAAATAAGAGACTTCTGTAATTTGATTATCATACGTTATTTAAAGATCAAATGAATGTTGAAACGCATTTAATATTTATAAACATTTTAGAGCGTCCAACAACGTCTTGTTTCATTATTTTTTTCTTTTATTTGCATACATACATGTAACACGACATAACATTTAAATTAAACACGTGACTGTTCAACATTCGGTTGCCTTTCGTATAATATTCAATATAGTTTACAGTCGCATACGAAAAACGAATTGCCCCCAGAAAAACACCGGCAGCTAAAGTTTTAATATGCCAAAAAGAGTAGGGAATTTCAAATAAGAGTGGAAGAGATAAAAGTGGGAAGATGTACATTTTGTATTTCGGGGAGCATCTGCGAATAATTAAACTCGTTCATCTGGCGAAATCTCGTCTTTTTTGCACACTTTTTCGGTTTCGAATTTCTTTTGTCTTTCGAAAATAAAAATCATCTGCAATGCAGCACCAGTGGATTTGCGCTTCTCTTTTCTCTTTTCGCCTACCTTCTGCATTTCACAAGAGTTAATACTGATTGTTTGTCTTCAAATATCTATTAGTTTCTTCTTGAATTCTAATACGACAAAATATTTACTGGGTATATATTAAGAAATACTCGAACTCGAATTGTATATTATTAATAGTTACTATAATGAACTTTATTTAATCATAAAGAATCGTTTGTCGCAATAAGATTCTAGCGGTTTATACAATACTCAACAAGCAGTGTTATGACAGGTACTGTGTTGAATTGAATTAAATCAATTTTTCCGAAAGCGGAATAAATACATTCAATTTTTCCCAATATATTTTGAAGAGTGCGTTTCTTCAAGGTATAATATTTTTTATAATTCAAAATACTCTTAGTTGAATTGGTCTAAAATTTGTAATTAGTGGTTAAATGGTTGAAAACAATTAGCTCATTTAGAAGTTATAGGTAAAGGGTTAACCATTCATTCACACATTTCCTGCCGTTTTTTGGTGATTGATACTTTTTGGGGGCCAACTATGTTTTTTTGTGTTATTTGTAAAATAATTTACAAAATATGAAATTTTTGTCGAAAAAGCTGTATAAAATATAAAAACAGACAAATGTGAAAAAAAATTTCGAATCCGAACGGAGCCGGTAGCATTAATAAACAGTTTTGTGTTAACTTGATGAGGGTAGCCGACGAGCGGTAAATGAAAAACTATAGTTTCTCGCAAATATTTATTTTATTTTGTAGCAGAGCTATACAAAAAAATAATTCAAAACACAAAAAAGAGTTTTACAAAGCGTTATGACAATCATCAAAACTAAATACGCATAAACCCGATTTATCTGAGGAGTCTGCACTCATAAATTGTTTAATTTGTTTCTCTTCTGTTCTTAGTATATAAGCTACATCTCCTTCTTGTGTTATTATAGACATTCTAAAGTAATACAATGACATTTCTAGCAGAATAATTTTTATAAAGGTTTTGTACATTTAACATTAAAAGTTGAATTGTATGAATGAAAGCTTTTTATACCATCCTACAGTTTTAGATCACATGAATAGCAGGCAAGAAGTTGGTCCTGTTGATCAATTCCAGACATGTATTGATTATGTCGTTAAATTACGCAAGGTTTCTGAGTCTCTACTCCGATTCTGTTTACAAATGATTCAAATTCGGTTTCGTATTGTGTTGTTATACAGGGTTAGCGCTAAATAGGTACCAGGCTATGCCAATCTGAAGAATACGTATAACTGCCTAACTGGAAATCAAAACAGAAATTTATTTGTGACTCATCAAATGTTTATAAAATTTTAGGGCCATAATGTAGTTAAAGTCAGTCCATAACTTTGTTTGTCCTATACGCATTTATGTAAATACCACTAGTAATTCTAGTTTATGGTTCTTCAAAAAAAACGATAAAATGCAAATAGTTCCAACCTTTGTTAGAGATGAAGGGCAATTGAAAAGATTTTCTATAGCGATGTTTTTCTTTGTGAATAGCACGCCTTTATGTGGAAAAGCTGAACAACCTCCGCGCATTACCATGTTTTTTTTCCGTTAAATTGAAGTATATCATTCTGAAACTTAAATTCCTCTACAGAAAATTATTATGTTTGTATATTAACTGCGAAAGGCTCGGACTCAGGGAAAGAAAAAGAAATTTCTCGGCACTGCGTGCACATTGGACCGCAATTTTTTTTTGTACCGGCATTACTCATATTTTTCTTTCACCCCCTTTTTTAATGACGCTGTATATAGAATATTATTTTTCCATCAATTTTGAATTTTCAATAATGATATATTTTCTCCTTAACTTTTCTTTTATCTCTTGAGAATCTTTTAGGTTACCTCTCAACGTTCCAGTGCGTTCATGTCGAGTAGTTCTAAGAAGGGTTGTAACTATTATAATAATTATCTATGTACACAGCATATCCTTGACACGATAGGCTTCCATCAGCTTTAGCGATACTTTTGTAGCATGTCCCGTACCTCTCAATTCATTATCGTTGGCACCAGTGTAAAGATGATAGCGACGAAGAGTACCATCAGGTTCTGTCAACATATATAATTTCACTCTATGCATGTGTCGTTTATTTTTAATATATTGGCGAAAACCTAATCCTAAGTAATTAATTATTTTTCTAATTTTTCTTAGTAGACAAGCGCTAAATCGACAACTCTCAGACGGAGCCATCGATAATACTGCTACTGTATTTTTAGTTGTTATTTCTACTGTGAAATTCATCAAGTATGTGTCGATCAACATACAGAAGAAATCCATACGATTACCCGGTGTGGGTATTTTTAGTCCTCTATTTTGAGAAAACACAAACTTCCTATGTTATTCGGAGCTTCAGAGTCTTGCGCCCAGTCCTGACCTGACAGAACTAGGCGCAAGAACTTCTATTTATTGTTACTGATCCTCTACTTCCGAGTCCGTTTCTGAATACTCTGTTTCACTAGTTGGAGAATATTCATCTTCACTGCTCTTAGGATCCTCATCGACAACGAAACGGATAAAACGTTTAGCTTCGATTTATAATTCAGCTTCTATGAGGGATTTATGAAAATTCTTGCTTTGAAGGTGCTTGCGTTTGTATTGGGATGTCTCTGGCTCTTTTTCACTTATTTTATAATTAAGATATTAAAAAATTCAACAAGCTTGAAGTTTACTATATAAAAGGCAAGTTAGGTTAAGTTTTATAAAACCAAGTTAATAATTTCATAAATAGTATACCCTTCTGAGAGACCGATGAGAAATACATACAGCTTTCACAAACATCAGAGAGAAACTCAACATTTTATGCAACCTATTCTATTGGCTTCGATGGAAGTCACTAGCAGCGAACATGTTATTAAATTAATTTTTGATTTTTGTGAAGTATAATAATATTGTGGAAGAATGTTCTCCAAAAAAATAGTCCTGTCTAGTACAAGTAACTTCTGCAAAATCGCAGTAGTGGATTTAACAATGAACGTTGAATACATTCTAGAATTCATCGATTTGCCAACCATAAAAATGAAATTTTGATAAAAAAAAAAGCATAATAATATTAAAAAGACGTATATGTAACGATATAAGATTACATTTTACAAAAATTGAACAAGTACACACTATAAAATACATATAATCTATAATCCAAAACAATGCCAATAAAGATGAAGGAAAAAGGAAACAATATCGAAAAGGATAAAAGCTAAAGTAGTTGAACAAGTAATACGCTCCACAGCAAAAGATGAAATGTATCTGAAAAGCAAGGAAAGGAAGGAAATAAAACAAATGATGTATAAAACCATGGAGAAAACGTTATCCAATAGGAAGAAGGCACATATAAGTCTATCCTCCTGAACATATACGATATAAGTGTATGGGATTAAGTAAATTTTGACAATTTGCATCAACTTAGCTTTTTATATTTCCAGTAAATTAGCAAATTGAATGAAGTTAAGTAATTCATAGGTTACTCTAAAACTATACAGTTTGCAAATTAAGTACATTAATTCATATATGTATAATACATTCTGTGTCATTCTATATTTATTTTGTCAATACTTTCGCTTTTAGCAAATGAAGTATACAAGACCACCATAATACTTTCTCAAATTGGAGCACTATTTTGCGAGATGAAATGGACGCGAGTATTGCAGAAAGATTTGTTCATGTATTTACTGAACCGGTGAACGATGCTCATAAATGTGGTGAAACGTTATTCGACAGTGATAACAAATCAAGTGTCCATTTCTGGTAAAACACACAGTTGCAATCATTTTATTTACCGGAGATTACGACACAAGAAGTAATTTATATAATCTTGAACTTAAATGAAAAGAAATCACTTGAGGCACACTGTATTCGAACATCGGATGTTATAAATAAATGTAGCTTTCTTTTGCCAGAATTATAACAAAATTAGTAATTTTATCTTGCTTTCTGGCGAATTCCCGGATGGGTTAAAACTGGCAATTGTGACTCTAGCCCATAAACGGGACATAAAGAATGTATACGACAATTATAGACCAATCGCTGTCCTATCTGTGGTCGATAAGATAATTGAAAGATTATTGGAGACAACTTAATAATTACTTTATAAAATACAGAATCCCTAATAACAAGCAATTCGGATTTCAATATAATCTTGAAACAGTCTACTCTTCTGGAGCATTTTGCAGACTTAATAAATAGCAAACTGGATAAAGGAAATCTAGTGATAAGTGTGTTCGTCGATTTGAGTAAGATTTTTGGCAGCATTGATCATGGGGAACTTCTTTGGATGTTGGATACTATTAGTAAACACGGCCATACTTTATCTTGGTTCGTTAGTTATTTACATAATAGAACAAAAGTTGTCAAAGTGAACAAATCAGTAGATAACCATAAACATATAACCTATGGTGTCCCGCAGGGCAGTATTTTGGGGCGTTTACTATTTTTGAGTTACCTAAATGATATTAGCCGTCGTTTTCGTGGATATGATCATACGCTGATCTTATCAGCACATAAAAACCTACCTACCAATTAATAAAGATAAAAGATAATTTCTACAGGTTTCAGCTATGGGCACATGGTAAAAAAAACTGCCTATAAATTCAAAAAAAGAAAATCAAAGCTATGCACATTGTATCGCCACATAGAAGATCTAAGCATAGCATTCAGATAGGGGTCGACACCAGCGAATGTCTTCAATAAAACTGGGAAAACAGTATTTTCGAAAATTGTAATTGTGAGACCTTAATACATCCAAAATATCTAGGGATAATTATTGATCAATCCTTCTTGTGGGACAAACATATTACTGAGATTCACAAGAAAATAAATATTTTGCATTTTCATTCTACTATTTGGCTGGTATTTTATAGCATAGGATTTTGCTACTAATTTATTATGGTTTGATTGAGTCAATCGTGTCGTATGCTATCACGGTTTGAGGTTATGCATCTGTCTGCCACCTTAAGTGGTTAGCGAATAGTTAGAAACATTGGGGAACACAAGTGAGCATGTCAGTGGAACATACAAAAATCTACAGTTACTAAATGTGGAAAATCTGCTTCTTTCGCGTTTAAACTTAAGAAACTATTTTAATCGCTATATGGTGGAATTATGGTAACATAATTACCACACTGGGGCGATATGGAGGTTTTACGCCATACAAAAAAGCATGCTTGACGAATAGAAAAAATATGCTTCCACGATTATCAATTGTCTACCGACTGTCAACTTGAAGATTCTGCAAACTTTAAGGGATTTTAAGGCCAAAACAAACTCTTGGTTAATATGCAAAATGATGTAAGTTCAGTGTAATCTCGACCAGAGGTGAACGTGTTTTTCTTGAACTAGAGTTAATGACCTAATTAATATCTTGTTGACGTGCTATTGTACGTAAATGTTGAATCTGAGGATGGATTTGGTTTAGGAGTAAAATGACTAATACTTGCTACTATCAAGCTTTTAGCTTAGTAGCAGCAAAAAATATGTGCTATCACTTACAAATAAATTATATATTGATAAAGGAATGGGAAATAATCTGTACGTTTATCGTAATTACTTCAATTACACGATTGCAGTTGTTTATGCAAAATTATTGGTATAGCTATATTGTAAAGTGTACTCATTTATTATAATTTTAAATTCTTTGCATTTAGTCAAATTAATACCTTGTTATTTTGAGTTTGATAACTTGTTTTTTTCCTATTGTTCTTTGAAAAAAATTTTGAGAGCGCATTGTTGCATAATAAAAAAAAATAAACATGTATAGGGTGTGCGAGTGGTGGTTGTCAGTGGGATGACTGCTGCGCGTGAGAAACACAATGGGCATCCTTTAGCATCTACCGCTTTCCGATTTCGGATTAAGGAGTGTGCGTGAAGGAAATAATAATAATAAAAAAAGAAAAATATAATAATAATAGTAATAACAATAATAATAGCATACTATTATTTCCAATAAATAAATTTCACTCAAAAGAAAGTAATTCTGTGCAGTTGCTATCTACAGTGTACCCCAATATACCGCATGTGTCAAATTTCATTAGCTGTAGGGATTCAATGTTACGTGCGTTTTATACGTATACAAATAATATGTGGCAACGTGTGTCACCCTTACTCTCCGTCACCAATCCCGGCAACAATCGACATTACAACGACTTTCTCCGATCTCCCCACCAGATTTTACATTCAATGTTTAGCTGCGAACACGTTCCGATCTAGTCTGCAATAAAAGCCGTCTTATTACTGGAACGGGAAACATCAAATGGCCGCCGCGATCTCCTGATCTACTAGTTTATTATTATTTTCAGAATCCTTTTTTATTTACCTTGTTTTTAATTTTATTAGAATTACGCTTTTGTTTGTGTCATGCAGCGTGAACTCAGCTTAATAATTTTCTGTATTTACTGTAAGGAAAAAGAAAAACAAATCATGCAACGCGTAAATATTATTTCTGAACGCATTACAAACACCCAAGCCAATGGTCCAACAGTTACTGCTATAACTTGTATCGGTCGCGCTCGCATTGGAGAGGAAAGTATGGATGCCATGTTGTCACGTATTGTATGAATTAATCGACTATGGCTAGTGAAAATTGACACATGCTGTATAGTACAAAAATATCAAATGAACATAACAATCAACTAACTAACTAAATACAAAATCTGGACTACAACTCTACATGAAATAATCTGAGTAGATGCTCATAAGATTTGACATTATGTGGATGAGGGGTGCTTTAACGAGAATAAGAAAATCTAACAGAATCAGATGATCAAGTGACTTACGGTTGCAGATTAACTACATGCTGAAACTAATACAAAATACATGGTATATATTTATAACGGGTTTCACATAAGTAAAAAGTTATCTGAAGTAGATTGGCTTAGAGTGGAAAACACGGTATACTTGCGATTCTTAATATATATTAAGAACCACTAACTACTGGCAAAGCTTCTTACTTATATGAAAAATTGTTATTTCGTGGAAGAACACACAAAAAAACGTCAAATATAAAGAAAACACTCACGTTGGCCTCAGCGCATAACAGCCATATTTTAAAGAACCTTTACATACAATTCTGTTAAATTATATAATTAGTTTTTAAAAAACTTTTAGTACTTTCGAAAAATAAATTTCTATGTTGCGTTAGCGCAAAACCTTAATTTTCCGGCATTTTCTTTTATGCCACAATATATTTTATTTTGTTTACTTTTCTGTATATTTATATTACTGCATTACAGTCGATAGGAATTTTGTTTCACGATTTGTATGTTTTACAGAAGTACAATAAAAGAAAGAAAATGTTCTTTTGATTGAAAAAAATGAGGAATTGATAACCTAGACAAAAACTGTATCGTGTGTTCCACAAGTAGATGAAGCAGACGCTGGCCACTTGCTATTTTCTAAGTATTTCTTAATATTAGCCTTGTCAATTCTTAAGCAATATTTTCTAGTTTTCTTGAAAATCCGGTGTTAAAATGAATTTCCCTTACAAAAGTCTTGCTAGGCAACTATAGAACGCTATCTAAAAATGAGGTTTCTCAACACTTACCACGGGAGCTGAGTCTAAGTATTGCAAAAGAAATCTATAATGAACAATAACGTCCCCATACCTTTGCAAAACAAATCAGGTGTGATAAATATCAAAAAATCCAAGATAGAAAAACAAGATTTATATGTGCTGCTTGTGACACTCTTATTTGCGGCAGTTGCAATCTGAGTCGATGTGTTGACTGTCCTCGGTGGGGGTTGGTTGAAAACTGCCTTAGCTCAAATTGGCTTAAAATTCTATAATTTGAAACGCTCATACGTATAAGAAAGTCGTGTGGTGGCCACACCTCGTTTGTTACTTCCTTATACGTAATATCAGGAAGTATTGTGATGATGAAAATTTTCGACCTCGAGATTTGTGCAAATGTCCACGTTTTGAAGTCCCCTAATACCGAAAAAGTTGTTTAAAAAAAATGTATGTGTCTCTCTCTCTCTGTGTGTGTGTGACCACGATAGCGGTCAAACCGCTGTAGATATCAATTCCAAATTTTGTATTTACGTGTATAATCTCCCTCTTGAGATCTGATTAGTTTTTCAGTAAAATCGGTAGACCGGAAGTAGCAGTTTACTTCAGCGAAATAATCGAATTTTGCCAATATTTCGTCAACTACTAAGTTTAAACAAATTTATAAAGAATTCATATATACTTAAAATTAAAATTGAGAATAATTTTATTTAAAAAGTTTTTCGAAATTCCTGCCGGAAGTAGGTCTCTTACTCTTATCGAAAATCAGTTTTTTGCGAATATTTTGCAAGTCATGCTTTTTAGACAAGTATACAAAAAATTTCACAATTCAGACCGGAAGTACCAATTTTACTCTTATCGAATAGCGATTTAGAACTGGATTTGCAATATTTTTTGTATAGATAAAATTTTAAAATTCGGACCGGAAGTAGCACTTTTACTCTTAGCGAGGAGCACTTTTTTGATAATATCTTGCAAAGTATGCATTCTATAGAGATGTATTAAGAGAATAGAAATACTTAGAATAGGATTTTGAATAATTTATTTAAAAAAAATTCTTAAAATTCCATAATTTGAAACGCTCATACCTATAAGAAAGTCGTGTGGTGGCCACACCTCATTTTTTACTTTCTTATACATAGTATAAGGAAGTATTGTGATGCTGAACATTTTCGATCTCGAGATTTTTGCAGATGTCCACGTGTTGATGTCCCCTGATACGGAAAGAGTGTTTTTCTTTAAAAATGTCTCTCTCTCTCTGTGTGTGTGTCTATGTGTGTGACCACGATAGCGGTCAAACCGCTATAGCTATAAATTACATATTTTGTATGTACGAGTATAATATCCCTCTTGAGATCTGATTAGATATTCAGTAAAATTGGTGGACCGGAAGTAGTAGTTTACATCAGTAAAAAGTCGAATATTGTCATTATTTCGTCGACCAATAAGTTTAAACGAATTTATGAAGAATTTATATGTACTCAAAGTTAAATATGAGAAGAACTTTATTAAGAAAGTTTTTCAAAATTTCTACCGGAAGTAGGTCTTTTACTCTTATTGAAAATCAGTTTTCTGCAAATATTTCGCAAGTTATGCCTTTTAGGCAGGTACACTACGAGTAGGAAAGTATTTAAAAAATAATGTTCAATAATTTTTGTTAAAAAAAAGATTCAAACCTCGCACTGGAAGCGAGTACACTTTTTTTTGATGTATTGCATTTATTGAGATTTATTAAGAAAAGAGGAGTACTTAGAATGGGATTTTGAATAATTTTTGTATATAAAACTTCTTAAAACTGTATAATTTTGAAACGCACATACTCCTATAAGAAAGTCGTGTGGTGGCCACACCTCATTATTTTAGTATAAGAAAAATGAGTCAAGGTGGCATTTTGTAGCGCTTTGTGTAGGCCATAGATTAAAATTCAATCGATTAAATAACTTGTATTTTTAATCTTACAGTATATGATAATCATGATTACTAAAGAACCAAGTTACACAAAAGTTAATGATAAAAGTGCCACCATTTATATACATAGAATAAAAAGGTTTATATTGGGGTTTGGGTTTGAAAACGTTACCTCACCAGTTACGGGTTAAGGGAATTTCAAAAACTCATTATAAATATATTCAGCAGACGAAAACTAAAGTATGAGCTTTATGATGCGGTACACCGGAAGTAGGTGGAATGTAACGGGATTATACTGGAGAAAATCAATTAAACTTTATATAAATAATCTCTAACTGAAGGCACTGATCAAATGCACCGGTTATATATGCTGTTAAATCAGCAAGGGCTAATGGCACTCACTAGTTGGTAAATATGACAAACTCTAACAACCTAAAGATGCTTAAAATATTAATGGGTCTACAATTGATGACGTCGCCTAATCATTCTTTATAAATACTGCCATAATTATAATAATTTTTCATAAATTAGGAGCAATAAATTGTTAAAAGTGCTTCCAAAATAGTTGAAGGCGCCATCTATTTGACAACCACTTAAGCAACATTGGCAGTTAATTATAATCATACCAAAAATACGATAATTCCACGATAGATATGAGAATATATACGTCATGTGCAATAATATAATAATTTAATAGAGACTTGAATCATTACTACGTACGTGACATGCATAAATTAATAATGTAATCTATTTTGAGTATGATAATAATCACGTAATTAACAACATTTTTATTTAATGCTCGTACAAAAAATATTGTGCAAATGACACGTGAAAACACGTTCCATGCATTCGCAAAATTAAAGACACTCATTCTTGTCAGTCGCCTGTGCTTTAAAAAAAATGCTCATGCGGGAGCATAGTCTTCCCGCACTTGGTTCGTAAATAACTATTCCTGTGCGCCCAATGATTTATAACCAAAATTTTTGTCAAAATATTGCTTCTTAATGTTTCAAGTACTTTCTGTTGCATGATACATGAAATATTCGCAAAACTTGTCTAGTTATTAAAAAGACACAAGGAAACTCTATACAAAATTTACACCTTCGTGATATCTTGTGATATAGTAATACGTGATGTTGAGCAGTATATCATACCACGTATCAGGTTCTGAAATATTCTTTCCATTACGATCTAACAACTAGAACTTTATTCACATTTCAAAATTAATTTGTCTTTCCCAGTCGTCTATAAATTGTTGCGAAGCACGAACATAGATGCGAAGTTTTCGAAAGAGTTAATCATTAGCAATCGGCTATCTATCAAGTTATTCTTCATTGTTTTTTTGACTATTTTAGAACATTCGTTTCTCCTTAAATACCACAAAATTCACATCGAGTTTTCATTGTCTTCAATTCTTTGCTAAGAGATCATCTATTATTACTAGTTTCATAAATTGAAATAATATTAAAAAATGGATTTATCAATAATAAGCATGTTGACCATGCATAAATAAACAAAAATATCAACAAAATTTTAAGATATTTATATTAAAATAATGGGACTTTTATATAATGGCAGTATTTCAAACATAACTATACATCGTGGATTACCTATTCTTAAATTATTATAATAAATATTTGTAAAATGCACAAAGGAATACAATATTTCTTGGAAAATAATACAGAAAAGCGTTATTTCTATTAATGTTTTCAATTAGTCTATAATTTATAAGAGTAACTTGAAGTTGCTTACTGTAGTGTATATCAAAAATATAGCCGATGAAACATTCATTATTAAAAAATCCATTTAAAAGGAATTTAATACATAATGTAATTAACACGATTCAAGAGGACATTTAAAGATTTATAAAAACACTATAAAGAAAAGGGTTACATTAAGAAAATACTCCAAGAAAATTGAAATAGGATTTCTAAAATGTAGGAGACATTTACGTGTCAATAAATAAATAAGTTCCTGATGCCAGCTTATATCCTAAACGAGTAGAAGCTTAATCATAACAGATCCTCTTGCCCTTTCAAGAAACTACTTGTTCTTGTCCTGAACAAAAAAATATATTCAATCCCTTTCAATAATAGCTCATCCATTAGGAGAAACTTGTTGATGTTCCTCGGGACCTTGACCCAGACTGAGACATTGATCCATTCAAATGCGTCAAGTACTTGCCGCGGAAAAGTAATCCCTTGACAACAATCGATAAGTACTTAGGTTCATCAATGAAAAATGTTTAACACTGTAATATTTAATATAAGCAATAAATCGTATTTTCATGGGCGTCATGTGTAAGAATAATATTGTATGTATAGCCGAGCCATAAAAACCATCTAATTAACTTACTGTAAAGCAATATACTTAATTTCAGACTATCTGTAGTTTAGTAGTACACTAAAACAAAAATAAATCTCTTGACTGGTTTTGTATTGCAAATTTTTACAGCATACACAAATTGTACAATATTAAATTTATCAACATTAAATAGTACACTCGCATTATTTAGAATGTTTTCTATTAATATTTAATATGAAGTAAAAGTCACTCTTACATAAATATATGTTTCTATTAATTCAGTAACCATGGTGACATCTGGTATATGAATTTATGAGTATCAAAGACGATTAATTCATCTAATAAAAAACAATCGGAATAAAAACAGAAATATTAAATATTGTATAATCATAATTCATAAATACAAAAGCAAAGTATTATATAATTACCAATGACATAACCAAAATTTATTTGCATATCACCTAATTAGAATGTATTGACCTGGTGATTGCATAAATAACTAAGATATGATAAGATAATATAAGATAATTATTTGTCCTCTCTACTAAATGGGATATGTCATTTCACTAATAGACAATTTCAGATATTACATGGTTAACAAACAAAACAATTATGCACACAACAAATATAAACAAAACATACACTATTTGCTTATAAACTAACAAAAGAGTATTAAATCAAGTCTACAGTTCATTTAAGAACTCTGGTAATGAGTAGTAATATTTCCCCAACAATAATTCTTTTATTGTACGTTTAATATTCTTTCTGACCACCATTTTTTTAACGTTAACTTGTACGATTTTATAGCTAGTAAATGCGGATACTTTTCACAGAATGCGAGTTTATGCCTTTGCATTTCTAACAGTAATGCATTTCGCGTGTTGTATGAATTATAACTATTTAAATGAGTCAAATCTGTAAGATTATCCTTCGCGTATAATAATAATTCCATGATGTAAACACATGGTATCGGCAACAACTTCAACGAAGCAAAATATTATCGGCAACTAGTTCCACTAATCATTCCATTTATAACACGTATAGCAAGTTCTTGCATTTTCATTACTTTATCTATGCCCGACGATGAACCCTATGCCAAAATCGCATAGGATAAGAACAAATGAACCTCTCCAAAGTAATATGTCAAGAGAATGTCGGCTCACTTCAGATGTAAGTTTTCTGAGAACGTGACAAAATGGAGATATATTTTCGCAAATGGTGTCAATGTGATTATTCCATTTTCTTTTATAGTCGATGGTAACCCCTAGAAACTTTATTAACCTGTAGAATACTGTGATCGTTATTTCTAATTAAATTAGATGTGTCTCTACTACATGTTCTTGTTTTGAAGTCTATGTATATGGACATTTTACTGTTCACAACTAAGTAATTTTGAGACCAATACTCGCTTACCATGACTAAATTATTGTCTGCGCACCGGGAAGCATCTGTCCCATTTGAGCAGCCTATAATAATAAATGTGTCATCCGCAAACAAAATAGTCCTATCCAAATCGAGTACATTGATATTTATTATGTAGAACAAAGGATCAAGGATGCTCCCCTGTGGCACACCCGGACCCAAATCCAACCTGGTAGAGGAAGTTCCGTCAATTTCTACATAGTGTTTTCTTTTCACAATGTAGCTATTAAACCAGTCCAAAATATTTCCTCTAATTCTATAACTATACAGTTTTTCATGTAGCATTTGATGGTTTACAAGATCAAATGTTTTGCTAGGGTCCAAAAAGAGTCCCTACAAATTCTCTCTTCGTCCACATCGCTGTATAATTTTTTAAAAATATAATAATAGCAGTAGAATTGTTGCGACCATTAAGAAAATCAAACTGAATATCGTTAAGCGGGTTGTTTTTCTCTAGAAAATGTATTAACCTTACTGATATGGCTTCTTCAAAAACCTTAAAAAAGCAGCTCAGCAAAGATACTATGGAAATTTAATTGAATTAAACAGACCAATTTAATCAAAGTTCCAAAATTTTAACTGAGTGAACTAATATTCTTTCCAGCACTAATTATTATTATAATTATTGTGGTTACCCCTATATACAGAATTTCTTGATTAATGTGGATCTATCAAGTCAAATAATTAATTTAATAATAACTATAATATAGAAAAAAAATTAATTCAAAAAAATATTTAATGACAATAATAGCTGTAAATACATACTTATACATAATATTAAGAAGATACAAATTAAATATTATAAATATAAAACATGCAAGTGAATTTAATTAAACGTAATATAATATGTAAGTATGTAGTAAGTAATTATTCCGTAAATTATTCAAAATATTAAGAAGCATATATACACGATAAGCTTAAATAACTCAAGGAATATGGAAGTTGCATGTGGAAATATCTGTTTTCTAGAGTAGGTGTCTTAAATTATTTAACTTATGATCATCTCGTGTCCTAGTTTTGAGGTTAATAACACAGTATATATAATCAATATTATTTTCGGCATGATAGCTGAATCAGGGTGACGTACCAAATACTCATATTCATACATGATATTTCAAAATTTATATACAGTTCTAATTAAACATAGCTAATATTACTCAAAATAAAGCAACCAAAACTGTTAAACTAATTTACGAGATTCTGTTATTTAGATGCTTAACTTTAATGAAATTAATTATTTCCTTTAATTTAAAATAATACCGATCCACATTCACGATAAACAAGAATATTAACACAATGAAGTCTGCTAATTCGTAAAAGATGTTTGCCAATTTTATCAACTTTACAATCTGGTTATACTTTAAGTACATTTTAATTCCACATTATTAGAATTGGGGCTTTATTAAAATCACTAAATTTAAAGTTTAAAGATATAGATTGATGATAAAAGTTTGTTATATTTTGAATAAGTACTATACGCTACGACAATAGTTATTTATGTAACAAGTCAGTAAAGTGATACTTTACCGAACGAGTCTGGTTTACGAGCCAAGCGAGTGAAGCGAGCGCGGCGAGTAACAGACGAGTTCGGTATAGGTACTTTACTGACGTGGTGCATACAAAATTTTATCGCCAACCGTTAAAATTGTTAATTTAAGAAATAAAGATATAATAACTTTTGACAGTTTATGACAGTGACAAACGATTTATTTTTAAAAGTCATCAGTCATCCTACGCTGACAGATATTAGCGGCAGGTAAAGTACTTTATTGTACAGTACGATAAAGTGTTTCTTTACCTCCGCAAAACGCTATGGTAACGCATCACTTTACTGACGGTTGGCGATAAAAATTATTTTTTCTGAATAAATTGACGTTAAAATTAAAAAATTAAGTGCGGATACTTCACAGTTTCTTATACCTATGTGCGTTACGAATTTTTTATACAAAACCTTATCCAACTTTAAATACTTTTATATTTTGCATAGAATGCGTAATTTTTTATACATTTGCAAGCAATCTCCTATGCGGTAACAGCAAAAGTCTTACTTCCGGTCCGAATTTTGATTGTAGTAAAGATGTTCCAAATCGAGCTCTAAATACCTTCATACTCTAAATATAATATCTATTTAGAAAGAATAGCCAGAGAGATATCTATATGCAAAAAAAAACATTTTTAATAAGAGAAACATATATTTTCAGTAAGAATTTCGAAAAGCTTTATTTATATATGTATATATTTTAAATTTATTTTTGAGAACATTTGTATTTCTTAGAAATTTGTTTAAACTTAGTAGAGGTTTGTTTTTGTTTCGCTAAGAACGATTCCAGAACAGTTCACGTCATGCGCAGAATTATGTTAAGTGTTCGGGGTTCGTGTTTTGGTTTGTGATTGGCAGTTCTGGAACCGTTCTAGAACTGTAGAACTAATTCGGGCTAAAGGCATCGAATCGTTACAGAATCGTTCGGAACCGTTCCGGACGGTGTACTATAACGCATCAGTTCTGCGCAGTAACAGAACTGTGTTAGAACCGTTCGTAATATTAAACACAAACAAACCTTAGTTGTTGACGACCTGTTTGTAAAATTTTATTTTTTTCACTTAAATAAACTACTACTTCTGCTCTTCCCGCTTTAGGGAAAATCTAATCAAATATCAAGAAGGAGATTACAATAGTTAATATAAAGTTGGGTATTATTTATAGCTTAGTATACATTAAATGAATTATGAATTACAGATATAAATACTGTTTGTAGAACAATTAACAACACTAAAAAATTTGGTAAGTATATAACATAATCAGTCACCAGTAGCAAATCGACTTAAGAACCTATCGCTTTCGATGCAGGAGCAATGCTGGAGGAATATCAGGTCGGTAAATACAACTGCCGATATTGTAAGCATTTTCACTTACTTTAGACATTCTTTTTTTTAATAGATTATAAATTTTGCGGGTTGAAAAGAAAACCTGTTCAAGAAATATCGTTGTTGTTAATAAAAGAAACTGAAAACACCAAGGGTAAAGGGGCCCCCGATAATTGGTACCTCCTTCTGTTTGTGGTTGTAACAAGCAAAATGCGCTTGTTTTTTACATGAAGTAATGTTTTCCACAATGTAGCAACCCTTTATGACGTGTTGCACCTACAACACAGGCTCTAATTTGGTAGTTCTGTTTGTGACAAGTATTTGTCTTGAGGGTTGTGACTTCTAGTGAGTTTCTTATCATTTTCTTAAGGATTCAATTTCTAAAATGAGTTAATAACTGTGTTAGTTTTACTTGGAGGTCGTTGCTGTTATTTGTTGTTTTGGAGAATTAACTTTTTTTAAGTGCTATAATTTCCAATTTTTGCTCATTTCCTTAAGATGTTAACTATTTGTTCGCAAAATTGTGTTTCACCAATGATTGGCATGGGTGCCAATGAATGGCGAATCCCGATTTATGCTAGGATCCAATCGGCATTACTTATTGAACAAAGTATGCCAGGAAAATTTTAATTAAAAGTACCCATATTACCTACTTAATAGGTGGATAACTAGGTATCTACCTACTTAATCTCTAATGTGGTTATTCAAATAAAACGGAAGTAACTACTCAATCACATGTACGAGATTTATTCAAGTCGGATGATGAAAATTCTTCTATTAAAGCGAATATATTATAGAAGCAGAAAATAGTAGTACTGCATATGGAGGACTGTTATATATTTGCGTAAATAAAATTTATTTTACAAATTTAGGAATGGTGTTGAAATTGTGTGAAAACATACAATATTTCTGGCCTAAAAAATATTTGAGAGTGATTTTAAATATATTTCTTGGCAAAAACCAGCTACCTACCTACCTACCTAGGGAGGTATTTGGTTCAATATGATGTTGATCATTTATTTCATTTATATTATGTATGGTTCTGTGCAATAAACTGGCGTATACGATTATGTAAATATGACTTTAGTTTTTAATTTGTCATAGAGCGTCAATTCAATTTGTCATACTTAGCTGACAGATACAGATGTTCAATATGCCCGCATATTTAAATTTGTAATGTAAGGCTCATATTATAGAAAAAATCTAAGATAACTGATCAATTAGAGCAGTAGCACAGCAATTTGGCATAAATAAATCTACTCTGCTAAAGTTTAAGAAACGCTGGGAAAATCATTTTGATACCGTTAGAAGTGCTAAAATTGCAGCAAATTTCCCTGGCTCACGGCCCACAGCTTGTCGAAGTACCCACGAATCGGACTCGAAAACATGACAATTGTCCTGTGCACACGGCTAATATTGCTAGAACATGGCTTAGCAATAATAACGCGGCAGACTAACAGCCCAGATCTGAACCCTATTGAGAATATTAACTAAGAAAATATTACCCAAAATATTCGTTTTCTACACGTGAATCATCTTTGGGATACAATAGAAAATGCATGGGAAGAATTAGCGAGAGATGAAAATTACGCGCGTCAATTAATTAATTGCCCCATCGTTTAAATAATGTCTTTGAAGGAAATGGCAGTATGACTAAATATTAATGTTTCCTTGTTTTGTTTTTATATTTACTTTATTTGTATTTTATTTTTCGTGTTGAATATTAAACAATTATATATATATATATATATATATATATATATATATATATAATATAATAAATTTTATTTAATGTTAAGATAATGTCTTTACAAAGGATAATTTTAAATAAAATAATCATCGAGAAAAAATATAATCACAACGAATCATTTTGACAACTACTGTCAATAATGAAGGCATTATTTAATCTTTCAAATACAGGAAAAAATAAGCCATTTTCACACTAACAAAATAATGTCAAAATTAGCAATAAGACGTGAACTGTACGTAAGGTGGATGCTTACTATTAAAAGTACGTACCTAAGTACCTACCTACACAGATATGTTTTTAAGTTTTGTTCTACTTTAAGCCAATCAAGAACAATTTGGTAATGTTTGTGACGTGTTTAGGTGTAATTAATTTCTTTTTTCAATGTTTGTAAGTTGTGTTCCATGCTTTGATATTTTATATGTGTATGGTGTTTTTCATGACACAATTGTTTAATTGTTTTTAGTATTGCTCGACGGGCAACAATGCCAATAAAGCAGATATCCCATGCTAATAATGCCAATTAATGGCTCACTTGCATGTGCTAATTATTGGCGAAAGTGCCAATAACTGGCACAAATTCCCTGTTTTGGTTTTAATTCATTTTTAGCAAATTAGATATATTATTTTCATGAAGTTACTAGCAAATCTTGTTGATAAGATATTAAAAAAAATAGAAATAAATGTCGATATTCTGTATAACTAATATTAATTAATCAATGAATTTTTGAATCAGAAAAGTCTCTTAAGGTGCCAGTCAATGGGGCTTTTACTCTATTGAGAAAAAATATTATTGTAGCCGTATGGTAATATACACCTATAAAAATGTAAATTTACACATTTATCGTCTTTGTCACCGTTAACACCTAATACTGTAATCGTTATGTTACAATTTCATAAGGAACATTTCTCGAAACATGAAGAAATTCATTGGATTATGATGAAATGCTACAGTCTGCTTTTTCGAAATTTTTCACTAAAACTGCACCAGGTCATCATTAATAGCGGGCGGTCGTCTACTTTGTTTCTCATCGTGCACATTTTTACGGTGACTTTTAAATGCACAATTTCCTTCAGTGGTGAACGTTACCTTCATACAATTTACTATCTTACATCTCTTGTATTTGAAAAACGACACATATTTTACAATAGGCGCGATTTTAAATGATTTTGGTCATTTTAAACACACGTAAGCATTTGCGAACGCGAGCGAATCCTTCCAGAATGGCTTGTGTGGTGCATGGGGGAAATGGTAACTGCAGCTTTGAAGCGGCCACATTTTACAGTGTTAAATACAAAACTATAAAATTTTCTATATCAACTCTTGTGAGTCATGGCACTAATTAATAGTCACTGCGAGTGTTTCCGTAATAGCGTGTGAGCCAATAAATCAAAATATTTAACTCTTATGAAAGGAATGGCGACCGCAGCGCTGCAGTGCAATTTCATAGAATACTTACTTAAGGAACGCCTGGTATAATCCAAATTTTTCACTGGCAACTACAATAGACTATGACATTACTTAATTGTTGGTGTTGAACAAGAGTTTCTGTTATAACCGGATTTATGACAAGTAATATTTAACTTTATGTAACGAAACATTTGTAAAAGACAGTTATGACGTAGCGAATATATTTAAAGAATACTTCCAATCTGCACCGAAGGACTTGATTAGCAATATGCCGGAATTACAAAACCTGTTCAAGAAATATCGTTGTTGTTAATAAAAGAAACTGAAAACACCTAGGGTAAAGGGGGTATTGTTGACAGGCCCCCGATAATTGGTACCTCCTTCTGTTTGTGGTTGTAACAAGCAAAATGCGCTTGTTTTTTACATGAAGTAATGTTTTCCACAATGTAGCAACCCTTTATGACGTGTTGCACATATTTAAAGAATACTTCCAATCTGCACCGAAGGACTTGATAAGCAATATGCCGGAATTACAAATGGATATCAAAACTGTGTGCCAATGAAGTAATGACTGCTATTAGTGGATTAAAGAATACGCAGTCATCAGGTGCAGATGATATTACATCCACAATATTAAAAGATTACGGGATATATATTGTTGATATACTTACATAATTAGTCAACGTATTGATTGAAGAACGCACATCTGCTAGCGTTTTAAAAATGTCCGCTGTGATTTAATATTTACACATACTCTCTTCCCAGCTAAGAAAATATTAACATATTTAAGATTATCTTAATTATTTGTCATTGACAGTAAACGTGTTCGCCTTAACTTTGATTTAAATATAATTTTGTCTTTTAAAAGTGAAATTTGTCTAACGAAATAATTTATTGAGTAAATGATTAAAAGTCAAATACAAACGTGTTACATTTTCTTTAATTTATGTTGCTCTATTTCAATGCTATATAAATTTATTAAATAGTTATTTATCTAGAATTGTTATCGCATTCTTTTCTAATCTTCGTAATAAACTAAGGCTTATTGTATACTATATCAATTACATTAAAACCATGATGTGGACTTTGTGACGCTTTGCGTGTCCAGAAACCTTAAGTCACGCTCGTAAGAACCAGTTTAGGACGCCCGCCGTGCCAAAAATACGGCGCTGACAACTTACTTTAATGATTGGACGGTCGAGATAATTAATCGGTTGAAACGGAGTGACAGAAAGGCACGCCAAAGAACGGCCAGTGTACGTAATTAATTGGCTTAGCGCGTCAATTAGACGCAAATGTTGGGGTCTCCAAAATTACCATTTAACTTTTGCGTTACTTGTGCACGGTATGAATTCTGCGCCATTATATTTAACAGACCTTTTTCGTCTTCATTTTGCTCTTAATTCTTTTGGCATTCGGAATTCCAATGAATATTTACTCATTTCATTAACCTTTATTTGCGCGAATGGAAAATTTTCTAATCATCAGCTCTTCACATTTTGAAGTGCTTGTTATATATATGAAAGAAGACAGCGTTATTGGCACTATATTATATAAAGAGCATGTATAAACTGGATATTAATATTCCATCTTTAAGTAAAAAGAGAAATTCTGATAATAATTCCAGAGCTTAGGGCAAAACAAGCGTATCTACAAAATATTCTTTCTGAATAAATTGTAAGTTTAGTTTTATATTGTCAAACAATCACCAAATGTAGCAAATCAGAAGTAGGCTATGAGAGTTTTATTTCATTTGCTAAAATTTAACACTATGCTGTTTTAAGTATATGTATTTTGTTAATGTACATAAAAATAAAATAATAAATAAGAAGAGTAATCAATTAATTAAGGAAACCTTCATCAGATACGTTTGTTTTCTCCTAAATATTGGTTTACCTGTGTGTCGACAAAAACACTTGCGCGTGTTTTACTGCAACATAATGTTGTTTAATTAAAAATTACACGTGTTGAGTTAAACATAATGTTAAATAGGTATATTATTATTAATTATTACTATTGACGCACGTATTGTAGATTAATCAGAAATATAATATAATAATAGGTCTGTGATCAGTTCCCTTAAATTTTGTACCTTTAACTTCTTACTTGAAAGTGAACCATAATAGCAGGTTTCAAAACTATGTTATCAATATTTCTTCTATATCATATTTGAAACAAATATATATTAAGAACTTTTTTTTGTACTGAATACATTTTGGATTTTCGAGATGCCATTTGGACCGCGGTATACCAGCCTGATGGATGAAAAATTGTAATATGCTTTATTTGTTTTCCTATTTATTTTTTTATTTCTCTTATTTCAGTTCGTTCATATTTGAGTTCGACACCCAAGTACAGTACACAGACCGAGTGCTTACCGTTGGGAGAACTCCGCGTTACGCGACTTATAGGTCAGCGTGAGACAGAGAAGGTATTCGGAAAAAAGAAATGATAACATTTGTTCATCATCACATATCCGCACGAAGGAGTAAATGCAGGTGAGGAATTGTAATGTACTGAAAGGAGATACATATATAGGAAGCATAATGCACTTCGATGTGTAACTCTTGACAATTCTTCTTGACTGCTCGTGCTTATCGTAATATTATAAGAATCCACTGCGCATCTTGTAGGAGGGGTATTTCATCGGCCAGCTCTCAATCTGTGAGCTGTACATAGTCCTTCAAAGAAAAACAATACAAACGTGAATTCAGTATGAAATCGGATATTTTGTTAAATTCATCAAAAAAAAATCCAGAAAGAACTTAAAAAAGCACAAAATCCAAAAAAGCCATAAAAAGTGGATAAACAACACAAAAATTACTTTATTTTAGTAATAACTTTTTATTTTCAATAACCATATATTTTGAAATAAATTTATATAAAGAAAATTACCATTCCTGAAAACCATTTATCTAATAAAATGTTATTTTCATCAAAAATACATTTTTAAACCACACTCTAGAATATACCTTTTTTGTAAACATTTTATGCCTTTTCAAGTTCTTTTCCTGTATTTTGATGCCTCAGTCTGGTCTTCTATCATTACATATTGTGTTATATTTTGCAAAACATATTGAGTTAGGACATTTATATAGTACGTTAGTCCTATTAGCCTCACAATAAAACATCCTCTGTTGACGATGATTTAAAATAAGCTTGATTCTTCTATCAATTAGCGAAGTAAACTGGCAACGAATAAGCATTTCTTGATAATCGGAGCCCCTTTCAGGATATTCATCTTCTTCCACAAAGCCCATACATTTTAGAAATCTTCTCTGAACTGGATCTATGATGGTAATGCAGGATTGATAGATGGTATACCATATCACTGAAGCATACTCAAATATCTATCTAATGTAATGCATTGTGTCGATTTTATAGAAGATCTTGAGATCGTCACCAACAATCTATTCTTCTGATATCATTTAAAAATGAGAAACAACACAAATCGAACCAAGCGATATTCAACAAAGTGTTTCCTGTCGAACAGGTACGATGTAAACAGTCGTATGAGCGCCGGAGACACTCCAATGGCAGATAGCTTGTTTAGTAGAATGAAATGATCAATTTCATCAAAAGCCTTCTGAAAGTCAATCAGGTTGACCTCTTCTATCCAAGAATTCTGAAGCATATGGAGTTAAACAACACAGATTGATTAGTGTAGCACGTTTATTCATAAATCCACCTTGAGACGGAGATAAGTAGCTTTTCACATGGTTGTAAAGAGGGTCTCATATATTTTAGCAAAGTTACCGAAATTGGTCTGTAGTTTGTTATATTAGACAAGTCACCCCGCTTCAACACAGGACAACCTCGTAAAGTCTTCCATGAATAAGGAAAGCAGAATTCCTTAGGATAAGGGTAAGGCCTTACTTTACCACAGAGTAGCATTTGATTTGCGAATGACCTGGATCAGAGAAATACTAGGATATTTAAGGAATCTTCAAATTATTAACAGTAAAACATGGTTGTATCGTTTATGTTGCGGTTCTGACCACCCACCTGCATCAGAAAAAAAAGTGCTGTGGTCTTCCATCTGCAGAATTTTGTACACAGTGCCATAAGCATGAAACCTCTTTTGGCAATATGCTCGTGAAATATTTTTCAAGGTCTAGCCGCATTTTTTCCATTTGAATGATTTCCATGATTAACCTGTTCTTATTATTGGAATTTAGATTTAATTTAATATTTAAGATATTGTTAATTATAAATATACTTGTTTTATTTGTGAATTGGTATTTTTAGTAAATTATATTATAAAGTTTCTTTTTGTATTTTTTATTTATTTTATCTGACCTGGAGACAACTTGAGAGCATCCGTATTGGAGAAGAAACATAGGAACATTGTTATTATTTTCTGCCACTGAGTTTATTAGTAACTTTAAAAAACTGAGCTAGTGAAGTGTGAAATTGCTAAACCTACTGTTTTGCAGAAAATTATAAGATTTTAGTCTAGCATAAGGCCTAGAACTAAAGTATATGCTTGATTCTGCTCTTGTTCATTATTTAAATTAATTAATTTATTTTATGCAATCATTAATTTGCAAGAGTCACAGCAATATGTAAGAAGAATTTTTTGGAACATTTGAAATTTTCCTTGGTTCTTCACTAAGTGCATTTCATAATAATAATAATAATAATAATAATAATAATAATAGAATTTTATTGGCAAAAAAAAGTATATACACGACATTACATACATACACTGTGAACAAAATTTAACACCTTCAGTTAAGCCGTTATGGCGCCCTGATCTTCCAGGTGTACCTGTACAAATGAAGTGAGAGAGGTAGGGAAGTTATTATTAGGGAGCGGAATCGAGCGAGCTAAACTACCACGGAGCCACAACCGTGAAAAGAAATAATGTAAACAACTGCGTGTTGTTTACATTATATCTGAATAGCACTAATTCATAGGGCGAACTGTAACATCTGTTTACTCCAGAGAATCAGAGAAAAAACTGCCATAAAATAAGGAATTTCATGAATAAAATCCTTTCTTCATCGGCGTAGGTACAAGGGTGACGAGTTTTTAAAATTTATTATATTTACCTTATATTTCGCAATATAATATGTATGTTTCAATAACATACGCGTACATTTTTAGTTATCATTTATTTAGATCTAGAACGTTGTTTATGTTACTTTTTCTGACATAAAAATTAATTGTCAGTGATTCCGAAATTTATTGCAAAGTCTGTAAAATATCGTCACGTAGCCTTGCTAAAACATACACAGAAATAGTTTTCATGCAGAGAATTTCGATAGTTTACAAAATTTCGTTACATGTTTAAACACGATGCTCGAAGTATTTCTGAGTGCAAGGAACTAACACAAATCCCAAATTTAAAAAATCAGTTGTTATTCCTTCAGGACCACTTTGGAAATTTACCTAAACTAATGACATATTTTGAAAATCAAATCTCAAATTAAAAAATGAGGTGTGGCTACCACACGACTTTCTTATACGTATGAGCGTTTCAAACTATACTATATTTTTTTTACACAAAAATTATTCAAAATCCTATTCTAAGTACTTCTATTCTCTTAATAAATCGCTATAGAATGCATACTTAGCAAGATATTCGAAAAAAGGACTACTCCTTAAGAGTAAAAGTGTTACTTCCGGTCCGAATTTTGAAATTTCATATATTCAAAAAATATTGCAAATCTAGCACTAAATACTTTTGTATTCTTGATAAATACATATAGAATGCATAATTTACGACATATTCGCAAAAAATCGCTATTCGATAAGAGTAAAAGTGGTAATTCCGGTCTGAATTTTGAAATTGTTTTTATGCAAAAGATATTAAAAATTACGTTTTAAATACTTTTATACCCGTAACGTACCTGTCTAAAAAGCATGACATGCGAAATATTCGGAAAAAAAAATTTAGAAGTTGACGAAATATTGGCAAAATTTAATTTTTTCACTGAAGTAAACTGCTACTTCCGGTCTACCGATTTTACTGAAAAACTACTCAGATCTCAAGAGGGAGATTAGACACGTAAATAAAAAATTTGGAATTGATATCTACAGCGGTTATCGTGGTCACATAGAGGCACACAGACATTTTTTAAAAACATCTTTTTCGGTACCAGGGGACTTCAAAACGTGGACATCTGCAAAAATCTCGAGATCGAAAATTTCACAATACTTCGTTATACTACGTATAAGAAAGTAAAAATGGATTAACCACATTAGATGTGGCTATTAATAATTCCAAGTGACTTAGACGCAGTTTTTAATAGAAATCCAGGTTTAATAACATTGCGGCAATTGTGTATGCTAATGTAGAAGGGACGTTTTCTATCTACAAGGATGTACTTAATTCAAAGAGAACAAGTCTTACAGAAGAGAAAATGAACAAATAGTAGGGTATTTTGTATTTTATAATCACCAGCCACTTGTTATTCAATTATATAAATAAAATTAAAACCTCTTTAAAAATACAACATTTCAATAGCGCGCCCATGGGCGATGAGTCATGACTCGCTCGATTCCGCTCCCTAGTTATTATAATGTAAGATAGTATACAATAACAAAAAAATATAAATTCCAGTAAAGCTCAAGTAAATGAAATAAATTAAATAAGTTAATTCTTTTTACTTGTTTAGTTTGTTCTATTATTAATGTACTTGTCTTTGTTCTTCAATATTATTAATTGACGAATAAGAAGACAAAATATGTTTCCTATCTTCGTAATCAAAGTTATCAGAACAGCTTCTTGTGCATCTCGAGCAATTCGTTGTTCTTAACCGTCTAGCAGGAACTGACTTGCCTCTTGCTGAAATACAGTGTAATACTTCTTGTCTTTTGCTTTCCTAACATTCTTTATTCACTCATGTGGGGCTGCACTTTTTTCTTCTTTTTTAGACTGTTTTAACTGCGTTTCAACATAAGAATTATTATTTTCTACTTTTGACATATTTATAAGCTAACTTTTATAATGTTTATTACCATCTTCTTTGCTAGAAAAAGAATCTGTTATATAATAATATTATAGGCACTATTGTTGTGGTTATTGCTATTTAAATCACTATTATTTTCAAGCAAAATAATAAGGTTAGGAGGATCATCGGTAGATTTCATACAAAAAAAAAATACTATCGATTGAGCTTAAATTTTTACTATAATAATAATAATAATAATAATTTTTAGAAGAATTTTTGTGTTTTCCTCAGGCATTATTAATAGACAATATGGACTATTGAATAAGTTATAAACCGCGCTCATAACTACACTTGTAGAATTAAATTGAAAATACACACTTAGAAGCTCAACAAACACGTCTTAATCACTTAAATAAGTAGTGGTGTGTTTCGGCGGACTGCTAGGTTACTCATAAGAATTGTAGAAGTACATAAACTACTTTTTGGTTATATTTTGCTGTAACTTATTTTGAATATCTTCCACGGAAACGTATTTACACAATTCCGCGAAATACGCTTTTGTGGTTATAAGAGAACCTATACAAATGCAAGTACTGACACTTTTTTGTCGCATTAACCAAAATGATTACGAAGTAGCTACACTGTAATCTATTTCAGGATTGCAAGAATTGCGACTTTCGTATGTGTTGCATTATATATAATACAATAATTCTTACCAGAAAACAAACCTGCTTACTCAAAAACTTGAAATCTGTAGCCACGTCTGTTTTACCATAGGCTCTCGAATTACACTATATCCTTAAACATAATGAAAAAAGGATCATTTGCATAATGATAATTTATCGCAGTAGGTTCCAATCCTTTCATTCAGTGCTCAAAAATTTTGATGAATTGTATGGAGGGATGTTGATTAGAATCACCTAATTATTTATTTGCTACTTTTTACACCACGATCTTCAGTTTTTATATCAATGCACTTTTCAATTAATAAATGAAATGCGATTTTCAGAATGTTCAAAAACGTTAGTGCATTTTAAATAAAGCCAAACGAGTAAAAAGGGTTATCTATTTGACAGCCGGCTTGAAACTTTACTTACAAGTTTTCCACGTATTTTTGCGAGTGTGTAAAAATAGTTCTACTTGTGTTTTAGTGTATTTTTGGAATATTCTAAAGCTATTTACTCATGTTACAAGTATCGATTCATTCTGCTTGTCATTCAAAACATAGTAAGATCCTCAAGCTTGATTTTTCTCGTTTTAATAGTGCAAAATTTGTTTGCAATACTGTAATTGTTTCCTTGGTCTTCGGGAAAAAGAACATATGTAACCTGCTTTTCACTATTGTCTTTTCGCCTTCTGTTAGAAACTTTTTCATTTTCGAGTGATAATTCGCTTTTTCCATTTCCCATATTGTTTTTAGTAATTGCTGATATATCTATACTCTACCTCTTCCACTACTCTATAATTGATTACATGTGTTCTTATTCCATGAGGCCAAGAAAACAATTCCAGTATTGCAAACAAACCTTGCACGAGAAAATCGAGAATATTCAAGCTCGTCAATCTTACCATGTTTTGACCACAAGCAGAATTAATTTATACTTGCAATAATGAAGTTATAGTGCAACCAACCTTCACAAGATGTATGTAACAGATGGTCTAGAAAAGAAAGAAGAATTGTGCCGTTGCCACAGTCAAGCCTCGTTCACTTATATAATAAAAGCGTGGGTGGGGTACAAATATTTGAACACTTGAGGGGCTTTTATCGAATACGAATTAGCTTTAAAAAAATGTTATTGGCCAATATTTAGATTTCGTATGAACGTAGCAATTTCGATCATGTGGATGTTATATCGTAACACCGAAGCAATATCACTTTTGGAATGTCATCGAAGGATTATTGAAACCTTGCTAGCAGCTGCAAATGTAACAACACCTTGTGGTGTGCGGCCCTAGTCTTCGAAGCAAGTTCCAGATGAAATACGTTAATAATATAGAGCATTTAGTGGATAAAATTGAAACAGAGCGAAGGCATTTTAAGTGTACTAAGCACTGATGTATAATGTGTAATGGTCTGTTATATCCTGACATGTTTTGTAAACCATCATATAACATAATTTGTTTTATTTGCTGCTATAACTATAAGTTTTGTCCATTAAATAAATTATTCTTTTATGACTTTCACTATAAAGTCTTGATTGATTTTCCAAAAGCCCATGTCTACGGTATTCACATGGAAAGAAATTACTAAATTTATTAAAAAAATATTTTCTCTGTAGCAGATAATAACTATACTGTTACCACTCTGTCCAACCCTTCCCCTCACAAACATAGAACGACGCTGTTCGACACGATCTCCAGATACAATTTTTGTCAAAGGGAGTCTTGGAAAATGCCTTCTGTCAGCGACTTCAATCAATGATTGACAGTAGACAGGTAGACAGTTGTCAAATGAGATATATGTCAGTTTGTGATATATTTAACTGAACATAATTATATGTTATTGAATTTCTTTATTAAAGTTCTTAATAAAACGATTGGTAACGTATTGGCGCCCAACTTAGTGGCTTTGTGATCGCGTAGTGATCAAGGACCCATTAGCACCTATGCCAGGAGGAAAAAGGAACAGGAAGGACCGCCAGAGCAGCGATTTCTTGGTAGTTCCACAGCCGGGAACTCCACAGCATCAACTATCGGAAGTTCCAGATCTGGGAACTACACAGCATCAATCATCACCTCAAGCCTCTAACTTAGAAATACAGTTGGCCATTCTCGTTAACGAAATGAAATTGATGAATGAGCGAATACAGGCCATAGAGAAGAACAAAATTGCCAATCCTGATACCATCATCAATGTGGAACATGAGGAAATGCCAAAATCTGCGGACATCCATAAAGCAGATGCAGCTACCACAGCCTTCTTCGAAACCCCCATCAACGATGGACCAGAAACAGTACCTGAACCAACGATTGCCCAAGCGTTCGTTAACAATTCTAGACAGTCAACCATCAGGGAGGTAGGCCACTGCCATCATCAAGTATGTTATCATGCATGTCAACCAATCCAAACAACTACTTTATCTCCAAGACCATATGGTGGCCATTTAACAGAGGATCCAGAAGTTTTCCTCGCCAGATTATTGACTCATCTGGACGGACACGTCTTGGAGGTACCAACAGACGTCGATGTTTGTGTGATTTCTCGTGGACGAAGCCTTATCCTGGGCAAAGAAAAAATGCGGGTGGATTCGACACGTTAGTAGAATTCGCTTACCGTTTTCGCCGAGAATTTTTGAGCCCACTAAGACGAAGGGCTCTGCAGAAAGCATGTGAAATAAAGCACCAAATGAAGACCCTGCCACATTTATCACAAGGCAGAAACGACTTTGTAAGCGTCTTAATCCACAATGGCCGGAAGACGAGTTGGTGCAACATTTAACAATGCTGCTAACTGAACAATATTGTATACAGATCGCCCAAGCCAATCCAACATCAATGAGAGAGCTACAAGAAGCCGTCGAAAAGTGGTCTAATATTTTCATGAACTTCTCTGATATAACACCGCAGACTAGCCAACGATCATTATCAATTAAGAAAGGGGTTGCTAGTCCGACGTCGTTATTTAAGTGCTGGTTTTGTCCTGGTCATCACTACAACAGGGACTGTCCCCGTCAGCCTGCAGGTTTTGCGGCACGACACACACCAGTCGCCCGGAATTCGGGGGAAGGAGAAGGGGCCGTCCCTCAGACAACGCAGGAACGGCCCTAATTACCAGACCATCGCCCGGGGACACCATATCCATAAGATTAAAAATAGGCGACCGCTTCGTCCTAGCAAGAATAGACAGCGCTGCCAGCCGTAATCTCATCAAAACCAAATGGATCACTGGGCCCATTACCATCACACCGAGGGTTGAATTCTCTATGGCATTGGATAACCACACCTTCTCCACGAATCGAAGTGGAATCCTGAAGGCTTCCGCTGGTGAATACCATTTTCAATGTAATGCTTTGTTGGTTGATAACTTACAAACGGATATTATTTTGGGACACCCATGGCACCACGAGAATCAAGCCGTAATTGATTACCAAAGAGGTTGCCTTCACCTGGGCAAACAGCAACGTCAAACAGTATTTTTTGATAGGGCCCAACTTGGATGGGTGGCCCCCAAGCTTGGATAAGGCCGACAAATCACACAAAAATGACAAAACACATTCAGGAAAACACACAAATGATCACAAACCAACTGGAGGTGGTGGTGGTGACAACGCCCATTCCAAACCGGAAGATTCAAATGTTATGAAGGAGAAGGTTTGTCAGGTTAGGGAATGGACACAAAAGCGAGGTAGATGTTTGTTTCGCCTTACACGAGTGCGACAACGACGTGGAAAGAGCAACTGACATGTTACTAGATGATCAGTGGGACATCACTGTTAAGAAAAAGAAAAGTAGACAGTCGTCCAGCAGTAAAACGGAGAACACAGATGCCTCGTTGGCCCAATCTGGTATTGTGGACGACTGGAATGATCAATCTCATCCGGGTGTTAAAGAGAAGCCTCGAAAAAAAAGCGGCGGCCCACCACGTCTTCACGGTAGACACAACGATAGCCGTAGCTGGAGAGGTAGAGAAAAGCAAGAAAACGAACGTAACTTAGAAGTTGGCGGTAGTTATCCACCGCGGAACAATAGGAATACGTTCAACAGCAGGACAATGGAGACATGGGACAATTCGATTACGTGGGATGCGAATACGACGGCGAATCATACGGAAAATTGGGATGACGGACCAATCGACGAATGGTCTACGGAGGAATATACGGGAAGCTTAGCCGATACTATGGTCTTCACGCCAAGTGTTCAAACGGACATTCAGCAGACGAAGTCGCCTTTATCTGAGGAGAGAAACCAAATGGCGATGCAACAAGGTCATGTGCCCTCCCCAAGTCCAGTACCTTTAGTTGTTGCCCTGAATGCCGTTCAAACGCAGTATTTCAGCCAGTTAATGCAGCAAAATAGTGACATGAAAACATCGAACAAACCAGCTCAGACCTACAGAGGAGCCCCAGCCCGGGACCGGCCAATAGTAGGACAGACGCAGCTGAGAATGTTAGACAGAAGGCATTTCCCTTAAAGACATCAACGTATCTGGAGCATAAAACGAATCAACGTCTTTCAAGAAGGGGGTGGGCGTATGTAACCACTCTGTCCAACCCTTCCCCTCACAAACATAGAACGACGCTATTCGACACGATCTCCAGATACAATTTTTGTCAAAGGGAGTCTTGGAAAATGCCTTCTGTCAGCGACTTCAATCAATGATTGACAGTAGACAGTTGTCAAATGAGATATATGTCAGTTTGTGATATATTGAACTGAACATAATTATATGTTATTGAATTTCTTTATTAAAGTTCTTAATAAAACGATTGGTAACAATACCATAGTTGAACATGTACCTCAATTTTCTGAATAAATTTAATTTTGGGACGTTATTGGGTTAAGCAGTCTAAATTTATTTTATGCACAAATATCTTCTAAAACTTATTGTGTTATAGAAAAATTACTTCATCAGATCATCCTCTTGGGTATTGCGAGAAGACTTGCCGATAATTGAAAATATCAAAATAAATTGCTGCGTCTACACTAGTATACTTTTTATGTTTTAGCTTATATCTACGAGCAGTATTAATAGGAAGATAAGTCTGTAGATGGAACAAGCCAAGACATGTCTACAAGCGACGAGATTACCTTTCTCGGAAATATAGCTCTTACAGCTCAGCTAGATATGCCGTATCGTGTACGTGTTTTATTAGAAATAAAAGTCTCGACAGATTCGCATGCCATAGTCTTGCTTCTTGCTTGATATTATATGTTTCTTCAATGGGCATACATAAAACGTGCTGTAAATATTTTTTAATCATTCGCGTCAGTGAATAGCGCTCGAGTTGTCATCATAATCATAAGCTTATTTGTAACAATTTGATATAATGTTATACAATTTGAACGACGAAAATGAATTACAAATTGATAATTATTCTTCCAAATTATAAACGACAACTTATTCAAGTTAAGTATTCTATATTGTTTTTTGAAACTTTCTGTTAGAAAGCTTTGTTTGCAATACCAATGTATAATAGACACTTAAAATTACTAATATTGATGCGATGCTATTGAAAATAATTGGTTTAACATGAGAATTTTAAAAGAAAACTAATATTAATTTGTCACACCTTCAAATACGCCCTATTCGAATAAGTGTTTTAAAGTAGAGGCCTCTTTGAATTTTAATTAATTATAATCGTCTTTATTATTATTACATCTTTTTAGTTTTTCCTGTTCGTAGCAGTCCTGGCCAGAGCTACATCTTCTATCCATGTAAATTTTAATGGAAATCACCGACATCATGTGTTTATCAGTTATTGGAATCCCTTTAAATCGCATTAATTAAAAAGATTTCAAGTTTAGCAATTTCTGCTGCTATGGAGTATATACGGTGGGTAATTAAAGTCAATCTCCAAAATTCTTGGAATATAGTAAATATTTTTACATTCAGCCGGTATAAATTTTGCTTTTTTGTTTGTTAATTAGGATACAAGCTTTACAGTTGTTTACTCCCGATCAAACTTTAAATCACTTCTTTGTTATTCTACACTCTGTATATAATATTTACGTTAATCTTCGGACCGGGCCCTTTTCTTGAATTGCATGTACCACATCTGCTATTTATTAGACATTGTAAATTATTCCCGAGATACACTCAACTTTTCCTTTATTGTATCTTATTTTATTACTTAATGGTACTCCACCGAAACTAAGGGCCCACTTGACCCCTAATAAATATTGTAGGCGGCATTGAGAAATATTTAAAGAAAGTTTAACTGTAATTTTATGTTATGAATTTTAGTGTACGCTTCGCTTTGTGGTCATAAATCAATATTCGTTTTCTATAGTGTATATGAAATTGGCTAGCAAGAAATTGTATACTTTTGTTTAACTTCTTAGAAACCTCCGTTAAAATATCATGCGGACTCCTCTTGTAAGAAAAATAAATTTGAAGTCAGTTCCTTAAAATAAGTCGAAGCTTCACGAAGGGCTCCGCATTTTCTGTAATAACAAATTAACAGTACAGTGTGTAATGCGCCATTTATTTCTAATATTATTAGGGTGATACTTGTTTATTTTAATAATTAAAAACTTATACATTTACCATTTTGATTGAGTTATCTACACAAATATACGAAGTTTAGTGAGTTTGTGTCTTTTTAATACAACTAACTGTCGCCGATCAACTAACAAATACAGCCTATACGGCCTTACAACCCGTGGGTGGCGAACTCATTGAACATTACGCCTTTGACATAATAAATTATCATCGTCAAATAGTGCTAAGGTTTGTTCCAACAAAGAAATCACTGATCAGTCTTGGATCGATCTATGACTGTTGCAATTGCGCATGTCTTATCAGAAACCAGTACCCGACCAAATTGCAATTAAAGTGTGTTGGAACAGTATTTTAGCCTTTTAGTTAACATATTTGTGGGTAGATGGTACTTGTTCAGTGATTGACAAGTATTTGATGAATCGTATGATTACATAAACGATTATTAGTATTAATTCAAGTAAACTAGCATTAAAATTAGTATTACATATGTAGAGAAATTGAGAAAGTAAAGAAAAATCATTGTGTCGAAACTAATGTCACTATCACTCATGTTTATCGTTCATTTAAAACATTCAAATAATGCAGTGGATACCTAAAGTAATAAATTATTTTACCAATACAATAACTTAAGTTAGCGTTAGAGATATCGTAGTACAATTGGCGTTGGTGCGCATGCGCTAAGTATCCATAAATTTCAGTTTGTAAAAGATCAGCAAACCGCTCGGACTATGTTTTGACAGTCCTCAAACTAGATCATGTTATGTTGGAACAGATTGCAATTGATCCCGGATTTGTCAGTTCGCGTTGTTGGAACAGTGATTATTCACTGCGCTTGCTCCGTTCAATCACGGATCCGTTCAAACATATGTTGGAACAAACCTCTAGTGTTCGCAATAACATTTTGGTCCTTCGAGCCGGATTACAGTGACATTCTCTTGGGCATACATTAAAGTGGTAAGTCTCCAATTAATTCATTTTATTATCCCTTTTTCCTGTGCAATTGTTCACCAACACCAATGGCAGAAATGGATTTAAAACTTTTGAAATATCAGAGAACAGCCCTGAAGTCATCTCTGACAAAAACACTTAACAACGTAAATTCACTCAATGGTAAGTTCGACTTGACTTACCTCAATAATCGCATAAACAAAATCACACCTATACTCGAACAATACGAGAACATACAAGCGAAAATCGAAACGTTGGAGGACTTGTCATTGCAAGAAGAAGAACGAAATAGTTTCGAAGAAAAGTATTTTGAAATCTTGGATCGTTTGCAAAGAGAAGTTGTTAATTTAGAAAGTAAAACAAGTCAAAACATATTCAATAATAACACTTCTCAACAAAGTTCATCGTCAAATCTTCGTCTGCCAACCATAATTCTTCCCTCATTTTCGGGATCTTATGAAGAATGGACACCATTTTTTGATACATTTAATTCTCTTATACACTCGGACAAGTCACTTCCAGACATTCAAAAATTTCATTATCTAAAATCATCTTCGGTTGGTGATGCTGCTGCGATTTTACATTCACTGTCCATTTCAGCTGAAAATTATAATGTTGCATGGGACGCCCTTAAATCAAGATACGACAACAAACGTATAATTATTCATCACCATATTAAAAATATTTTTAATTTACCTTGTTTGTCAAGAGAAAGCTTTACGGGGCTTCGGGAAATATTAGACGGTGTTCTCAAGCATACAAGAGCGTTAAAATCGTTAGACAGGCAGGTTGATCAATGGGGTGATTTGCTTATTTATATAATTACCAGCAAACTGGATTCAGCCACAGTTAAGGAATGGGAACATACTTTAGAAAAACCCACTTCTATACCGGAATATTCTAAATTGATCGCATTTCTTACATCCAAATGCCAAACGTTGGACTCCCTTGCTAACAAATCATTAAATGCAAATTTTGTACCAAAGAAACAATCAAAAATTTCATCTAATATCATTATATCAAACAACAATTGTTTTATTTGTGCCAGATCTCATTCAATTTATAAATGTGAAACTTTTTTGAAACTAAATGTAGAACAAAGAATTGACGCTATCAAATCGCGTAAAATGTGCATAAACTGCTTAAAACCAGGTCACCGCGTCACTGATTGTAAAATTTCTTATTTTTGTAAAATATGTAATAAAAAGCATCACACTTTGTTACATATTGAACAAAACAAAATTCCGCTGCCTCCGTCAGAGGCATCCTCATCGGCAGGCGCCAATTCAAACGTTACAATTAGTAATTACATTGCTGAAAATTCTGAGGAAACACAAACTTTACTATCAACCGCTCTAATTCTTGTAAATGACGCGAAAGGTCATTCTCATGAATGCAGAGCATTACTAGATAATGGTTCTCAGTCAAACTTTATAACCAAGTCCTTTGCGAATCACTTGGGAATTAAACGAGAATCCATTTCCATACCAGTTGTTGGTATTAATCAAGCATCAACAAACATTCGCAAATCGGCAAATATTAAAGTGTTCTCACGAATTAATGCATATCAAACCAACATTAAATGTCTCGTTATAGATAAAATTACTGGTAATCTACCATCAGTCTCGATTAAAATGTCTTCATTTAACATCCCTAAAAATATTAAACTAGCGGATCCAACATTTAATACATCAAAACCTATTGACATGCTGATAGGAATTGATCTTTTTTATAAATTATCATGTGCTGGTAGAATAAAATCTACTGACACGCAGCCTTAGTTCCAAAAAACTCACTTTGGTTGGATAGTGGCCGGCACTGTCGCACCTCCTAATTATCCTTACAATCAAATAATTTGCAACTTGGTAACCAATGAATGTTTGGATAAAGGACTCACATTGTTTCGGGAGCAAGAGAGATGCTCATTAAAGCGATCTCGCACTCTCGATGAAACGGCTGTTGAAAACCACTTTGTTAGTACTTATAAAAGAAACGATAATGGGCCTCCCTGGCTTCTAAACGACACTAATACACAATTGTCTAACGAATCTTGAATCAACACTCCATTACCGGAAGAAAAAACTATTACCTCGTGTCATGTAGTTAGTAACGTAATCACATGGACATTATTCACAAAATTTTCTTCCTTAACCACACTTATTCGTGTCACAAGTTATTGCTTGAGATTTATTAATAATATAAGATCACGCATAAAAAGTAATAAAGCATCAAAACGTGCGGGCAATCTGACAACTCATGAGTTAGATAGTGCCACCAAAAAACTTGTGCAAATATTGCAGATGCAGCATTTTTCTGTCGATCATTCTAACTTAAGTCGGTCAGGAACGGTTAATGCGAAAAGTAAATTAATTACTTTAAATCTTTTTCTGGATGCCGAGGGAATTATTAGAGTTGGTGGACGATTACGACATGATTATTTACCATACGATCAAAAGCATCCAATGTTACTTCCTGCCAATCATGAATTTGGCAGATTAGTAATACAATATTATCACAAGAAACAGCTTCACGCTGGATTACAGGGCACTATTGCAGCGATTCGTTGCAACTATTGGCCACTTAATCTACGCAGTACAACAAATCAAATTTTAAAAAAATGCGTAACCTGTTTCAAGGCAAGCCCTCGTTCCGACAATTACATCATGGGCGATCTTCCTTCTACTAGAACGAGTCAGGGCCGTCCTTTCATCAATAGTGGCGTAGATTTCTGCGGACCATTTCAAATTCGCGAATCCAAGGGACGCATTTAGGAGGTTTATCTCACGGCGAGGAAAGGTGCAACATTTATATTCCGATAACGCCACTAATTTTGCCGGGGCTAACAATGAGCTTAAACTTATGTATAGAGAATTTATTTCTCAACGGGGGGGCCGACTTATTCTCCAAAACATTTTCGGAAGATAAAATTACATTGCATTTCATCCCGCCTAGGAGTCCTCACTTTGGAGGCTTATGGGAAGCCGCCGTGAAATCAATGAAACACCATCTACGAAGAGTAATGGGTACTTCTGTATTTACACATGAACAATTGCACACCTTTCTTGTTCAAATCGAAGCCATCCTTAACTCTCGTCCTTTGATTCCACTATCCGATGACCCTAATGACTATACTTTCCTCACACCTAGTCATTTTTTCATTGGAGACAACATCACATCGCTCACAGATGTTAATTTATTACAAGTGCCGGAAAATCGTCTGTCGCAGTGGAGACAGATCGAAAGATTGAAGCAACATTTTTGGAAACGCTGGTACAAGGAGTACTTAAACAACCTTCAACAACGTTTGAAATGGAACACTCAAGGTAAAATATCTGTAACTTCAGGACAGCTTGTAATTGTCAAAGAGGATAACTCTCCTCCGATGTGCTGGCCTGTTGGTAGAATTCATGAAACGCATCCTGGGTCTGATGGAATAATTAGGGCAGTAAGTGTAAAGGTGAAAAACAATATCATCAAGAGGCCAGTGACAAAAATATGTGTGTTACCTCTGTAATTAGTGTATCCAAAGTGCGAGCTTTTTTATTGACTATATTATTAATTTATTTCGTAACTTAGTGTAGTACAAATTTTAGTTTAAGTTTTCCAAGTATATGCAGTTTTACGACCATATTATCAAGAACTTTGAAAGCTAGACCTTTCAAGGCGGGCGATATGTTTACTCCCGAGCAAACTTTAAATGACTTCTTTGTTATTATACACTCTGTATATAATATTTACGTTAATTTTCGAACCGGGCCCTTTTCTTGAATTGCATGTACCACATCTGCTATTTTTTAGATATTGTAAATTATTCCCGAGATACACTCAACTTTTCCTTTATTGTATCTTATTTTATTACTTAATGGTACTCCGCCGAAACTAAGGGCCCACTTGACCCCTAATAAATATTGTAGGCGGCATTTAGAAATATTTAAAGAAAGTTTAACTGTAATTTTATGTTATGAATTTTAGTGTACGCTTCGCTTTGTGGTCATAAATCAATATTCGTTTTCTATAGTGTATATGAAATTGGCTAGCAAGAAATTGTATACTTTTGTTTAACTTCTTAGAAACCGCCGTTAAAATATCATGCGGACTCCTCTTGTAAGAAAAATAAATTTGAAGTCAGTTCCTTAAAATACATCTAAGCTTCAAGAAGGGCTCCGCGTTTTCTGTAATAACAAATTGACAGTACAGTGTGTAATGCGCCATTTATTTGTAATATTATTAGGGTGATACTTGTTTATTTTAATAATTAAAAACTTCTACATTTACCATTTTGATTGAGTTATCTACAGAAATATACGAAGTTTAGTGAGTTTGTGTCTTTTTAATCCAACTAACTGTCGCCGATCAACTAACAAATACAGCCTATACGGCCTTACGACCCGTGAGTGGCGAACTCATTGAACATTACGCCTTTGACATAATAAATTATCATCGTCAAATAGTGCTAGTGTTCGCAATAACAACAGTGTTATGTTTGCTTTCACCCATGGTATTTTTTCAGGTGTTATCTTATTGTTTTATTTGTATGCATGGATAAATCAACATATATTTATATCAATATGGTACATAGAGTGGCATAACATGCACATGTATTTGAACGTATATAGGCATCATCAACGTGAGACGTGTTGTCACGATACAACTTATAGGTGTCACATAGATAACACATAAATGCTTTCAAACCAATTTAATAGCATTTACTTTTACGAAGTACATATATATAGGCTACTTACATTCTTATTTCTACTCAAATAAAATTATATCTTACCAAAATGCATTAGATCTGTAATAATTTGGTTTAAAGCCTGTCTAAATAGTTCTTTTATAAGTTTATTTCATATAACTGATAGTTACTTTTATTGTCGAACTATATTTGTCGTTGCCTGGACCCCTCCTACGCGCTTTTCTCTGTATCAAATATAACATTATCCTCCGAACTAGAGAGGGCTCCACATTCTTTTACTACCCTGAAGCGACATATATCACACAGAAACCTAGTAATCTCTGTATCTAGTATATTTAACAGTCTTTTATACAAAATTTAAATGGATACACAGAAAAGATTCCATTTAAATGTATTCCCATACTAGATGTAGTAGGTTTTAATGCTTTCAGATAAGTATCTTTCCCTTGGTTTTATTACGATTTCTACTGCGTATTGTTTTTAGGTTAGATGTTAAATCGATTCGAGATCAATGCAATGCCCTGATATTAGGTGAAGAATTGTTTGTTAAACAAGCTTTACAGTGTTATGTTTGCTTTCACCCATATTTATGAAAAGAGTGGTTTGTCGTGTGTGTATATTTGATCGTTTAATAAACTAAAATGATGTTTGTGTCTTTCAATTTCTACTTGAAACTTTAGAAATTGAAAGACACAAACATCATTTTAATTTATTAAACGATCAAATATATACACACGACAAACCACTCTTTTCGTTCTTAAAAACACTCTAACTATGACTGCAACCTCGTCCTGCCGCTTTGGCTACCTAACTGCCATTGCATTTACGCTGGCTTATACAATTTATAAATATTCTGGTGACTTTCTTGTTGTTAAGTTTTAGTGATATTTTTCATGACTTTGAGTCTTAGTTATTTTTTGTTACGTTTGTTCACTGTATTTGCCTCCATTTACATTGCATGTGATAATGATGTTTTACGTATGAATTTTAATTCTACCTCTGTTCATTGTATATTTTAAAATGATAACTATCTATCAAATACTTTTAAAGGATTCAGTAAAAACTTTACATATAACCGCATACATCTTCTTCTGACATGAGATACTTGGAATACTGTTTGACTGTGAGTATCTTATATGCATGTATTACAATAAAATTGAAGTATTTATTTGTTTTTATGAGGACTTGTTAGTAAGAATATTTTATAACAATATATTGTTATTTGCTTAGATTTTGGGCTGAAGATGACATAAATTGTCGAAACTAGTACCTAGAGTAAATATAATAAATAGTGAAAAGAATAAAAGAGGAACCATCATCATTTTACGTTTTTCCAATTATGCACTTGTTTTAAGTTTAAGCTTGCAGGAATATCATGTCCTGTGTCTAAAATATGTCGAGTTACACTAGACTTCTCTGTCCTATTAAACCAGAAATGGGCAATGTGCTCTTTATAGCGAGTTGTAATCGAACGTCTAGTTAAGTTAGTTAATTTCGTAAATGCCAGATTTAATTCTACCTCAATTTTGTCTTTAGTAATGCTCAAAAGACTTTTCAACGAATTACATAATTTGAACGCGACTTGCAAACCAACATTTTTAAAAATATATTCAGTATTTCGAAATATTATGAAAAGGTAATAGTTATTTAGGAACGAAGTACGGGAAGACTATTTTCCCGCATGAGCGCACTTTGAAAGCACGAGCGATCGCAGGAAGTGAGTGCTTTTAATTGCGCCAATGGGTGGAAGATGTCTTCACGCAAGTGTGGTTTGTACAATATTTTATGTACAAACATTAAATTAAAAAAATGTCATTAATATCATACCTAACCTAAAATAGACTACCTAATTAATTTAAACATTTCATTTACGTAACTATTACTCACCTTACCTTAAATTAAGTTATTATATTCTTACACATGGCAAACATGAGGTATTTATTCTCATATTTATAAATGTATAGTACATTTATTGCGTTTTTTGGTTCAATTACAATTTATTATAAGAACTGCCAATATGAATGTCAATGTGGTCAAATAGATGGCGCAACAAATTTATTGTGAATTTTTAATTATTACTCCTATTTCCCTATTTTATCAACCAAAATTTTTTTACTATCAAGTTAGCTTTTTTTTTTAAATGTCCCGAAGTGCCAGTGTTCTTTTCAATTTTTACAGTCGCCTCGCCAGGGATATGCTCTTTCCTGGTCGAGCTACATATGCGCCAAATGTCACTTTACAGGCGGTGAGTACAAAAAACCAATTTCGTAGCTTTTTTACTTTGAGGTAGCAAAGTTGTGCAATTTAAAATTCATTCTTACGTTTCATCTTTCTTCTTTCTTAAGATATTGTCAACTGCGTTTGATTGGAAATTCTATTCAACAATGCATTTTATAAGGTATAATTCTTTCTCATATCTCTCTAAGTGGGAACTTTAACAAGCGATGGAAAGGATTGAATCAAGACAATTTTTTTTTTGTGTCAAGTCACAGACTCCAAGTTTAGTTGCTTAAATATAAGGTATCTACTTTAAGTATATTAGGAACTACATATAAAAGATCCATGTACTAGATTTATACGCATAATATGCAATATATACAAATATATTTTTTTTTGAATTGACAAATATAACCTTGGAAATGCCAACCGTTGTGCTTACAAAGATAACCCTTTTTATAAAAGCAACTAGATGATATTTACTCTTTCTATTTGTCAATGGTAATGATTTCTTAATATATTACGATAAATTATCCGATTTATCTCGCATACATGATTTCTCATAAACAAATAACAAATAATTTTTAAAATCACTATGAAGACATACAGTCCTGCATATGTCTTGTGATATAAATGGACGATAATCAATACAAAGAAATAAGAAGTGCATTTGTATAAACTTTTGTTGTTTATGAAAAATATAAAGGTTTATAGTGTGTTTATGATAAAACAATTAGCATTTTCAAGAAACAATAATAGGATAAAAACAATAATAACATATCCTCTATAACTATATCGCTATCTAAATTGTAATTATTAATTGCATATACCGATTTTATCTTTTTACATATTGAATATATCTTACTGGCGGTGAATATCGTTTTCTTGTTCATAACGGAAATAACTCAACCCAGACTTCTTCCAACTTTAACACTAACTCCCCAGCATTTACCGCTGAATAACACGCGGCCTTTCAATATCAATTTGCTTGTCATTCAAGGTTCCAAAATATCTTAAGATGATTAGTGAGCAGTATTTTATCTCTCCAGAGAAGACTTCCAAGTGTCGCAACCCGCTTTAAGTGAAACTTCGTAGTTTGTACGCAAAACTATGTAAAGTAAAATTTCGAGTTCGTACAAAATCGAACGTATAGAGCTATATCGACCCTTCAAATTTCCACCATTTTAAAATGTTTATTCTAAAAGAATTATAGAATTTTCCTCATACTGACTTTTTATTCTTGGATTTGGGGTTTTTTAATGAACATTACATCAGTTTTATATCATCGGATATAAAATTAATTTTTTTTTGGGTATGTGGAAAATACGTTGATACTAACCGGAGCGGTCCTTGATACATTTATTCATGCTTCATATTTTACAAAGTCTCTAAATCATACTTTGTTAACAATATAGATCTCTTATTTGCTCTTCTAATTACTGGTATACATTTAAGATGCATCATCTGATCCTTCTATTTGGCCCAAGGGAATAATAATAAAGCGATTTCTTTTTCTTCGACGGGGCTGATCAGACCCAAGAGACATCACAAAAGCCTGTTCGAAAAACTAATAAATACAAGAAACTGGTTCAACAAATTTTTATCTATTTTTTAATATTCCAAATGCCACAAAAATTTTGGAAAATAAACAAAACTCTTTCCATAACTGCTTGGTTTCTGGGCAGAACTTGTGCTTTGTCTCCTGTCCTGCTAACAACGGTTTGTAAACTCTCCCTGACGTCACATTTAGGGTTGCTGCTGCTGTGATGACCTGAAATAGATCCCATAAGCAGCATCAGAACCAAACATGTCTCTTAAGTTATTATAAAATACGCCGCCATCACAGGATAGAAACTGTGGTTTTAATTCAGACTTTCTATTTCTGTATTGGGTTGAAAACAAACAATCTTTGACTAAGTGTCTGAAAGACATAAATGGGAACTCCTTTCGTACCAATACTGACAATATCTCTAGTGATTTCAATCATGTTAACCCAGGACTTGGTACTGCAAGGAGAGATGTGAAATTTATGCACACCTAAGGAATGACAACTTTTCTTCTATGCGATATTATAAGTACAATTCAAGATTCTAAAGAGTAGACTAGTTCTTCAACAGCAAATTTGACAAAAATATGTTGTCATTTATAAATATTCAATGTTTATAAATGACTATTCTATTATTTCAAGTAAGTATAGCTGGCTGAAAAACAAAATTTGTAAACTGAAAGTCTTTTCCTTTATGTCGTATTATAAGTTTTCATAAGTTAAACTCAGACTTTATTAGAATAAATACATAAAATTTCCATCTACCGGTTATGTCAAAAATAAATTATAGTAATAAGTATATTTTTCACTTACTTTGTTCACAGATAAGTGAGGAATAAGTCGTTTAGTATATATTTTTTACCTGAAAGTTCGCGTCTTAGGAAAAGTATCATTAATTAAATTAAGCAGCGACTTCGCTTGCGTTTTTATGAGGATAATTTATATCAAAAAATTATTTGTCATCAGAAGAAAATAAAGTGAAGTTTAAATGAAATTTTCCCTTTTATGATCTTTTTCGCTTCTAAATTTTATGATAATGAGACCGTTTTCCGTTTCGCCCTGAATATGCCGTCGTTTCAGTGTCTTATATTATTAATATTATCATACGAACACAACAAATATGGAAAAATGCTACTTTTACTATGTTTCGGTTTTTGGATGTATTTTTGATAATATTACTTCATACAGGAAGCAATTATTTATAAAAAATGTTTACAAATGTCTTGTTTTTCATTATGTTTTTCTATCGATTCCTTCCTAACTAAGAGTAAGAAATCTAGAACAATTAGATTTTAAATCGTAAAAAACCCTCATGCAACAGCTAAACTTTCTAATAAATATTGTCGGCAGATTGCCGAAATGCATTGCATTCAGTAGGAATATAAGAGCAAGAGAAACTAAAAGAGCGGTAGAAGGTATTAAGGTAAGAATTTTGTGCAAAAAAAAATTGTTTCTATTGGCTTTTGGTATTAAAACAGCACGGTATTCGAATTGAAATGTTCTATAGAGAGTCATCAGTTCTACAAACTAACAAACTAAATACTCCACTAAAAATTCTTAAAAAGGAAAATGTTTTGTAGCACTGTATATAAACCTTGACGAATAATCTCTCCTTCTTCTAGCGACAAAATATAATTTAAAATGGGTAAAAAGTACAAAATTACTAATTCAAAAGATGTGTGATGGCAATGACGTGCGTTTTAAGATTTAGAACAACAATATCCTTTTTTTTCATTGAAAATACATTAATCGGGATTAAAAAGCAAACTTTTAAATATAATTATCTTAAAACGATTAAACCTGTAGAAGACTTATGGTAGTTGCATTGAATAGTATTATTTTACTTTAATTAGTAAGTATCTAATTAGATGTATTATTGTTTCCCCGATTATGTCTTACTTTAACACTAGCGAATTAAGCTAAATTAGTTTAAATAATAATAGTAATATTCTATTGTAATTGATGAAGGTCTTGCAAAATGAGAAGAATAATTACCTCTGTATTTATTCTTTTAATTTAAGGATAATGTTAAAATTTCAAATGCTTACATTTGAAAAATTGGCCTTTGATTACATAGTTTTTACTCAAACTCTAATATAAGACTACCAAATTCATTTTAAAAAGTCTCCGTGCAAACTACTCTGAGTTTGCTAACTTTTTGACACACTTGATAAATCAATTGTCGTTGGTTCCTCTGTAATGGATTGTCCATTATCTGATCACGATACTGTTTATTAATTTTTAAGCTAGAAGCTGTTGTGCAGGAATTCAATTCTGACTTTTCACACTATACTTTTAAAAGTTGCAAGTAAGATTTATTATTATTATTGTAATTATTATTATTATTATTATTATTTTATTTCACTAAAATATATATTGGTAAATCAGAAAAGCTGATATGTATGAAGCTGTTGGTTTTGGCTGATATCGCGTCGTAAAAAAATATTATTTAAGTCAATTTTAAATAAATATCCTATAGTTATAATCACCTTTTTTCTATTAACTTGAAAATAATTTATGTTCCTAGACACTACTAATATATTTTCCTAGTGAATTAAATATTGATAGAGCATAAGTTGCAAATGCATGTACATCAAAAAGATTTCAGTAGAAAATCGGCGCCTCCGCCATATCTGCTACTAGGAATATACCAACATGCATGTATGTATATCCATGCTACCTACAGATATGTAGTTACTAGACATGCATATATTTCTATGTTAGCATCTAAGGTATCACTCACATATACATACGCAATGATATTTATTACGTTTGTTACACATCACTTCGCGTAATTGCCTGTCAACTATTCGTTACCTTCACATGTAATTTCAAATGTCTGTAATGATTGAGAAATGCAATTTTATCCTACAACATTTACACAATTTAAATTTCAAATATTTACCTCTTGAAGGAAACTTCTTCCTTACATATTTATGTAATAATTTAATATATTTATTTAAACCTGAACTCAGTCATCTATAAAATAAGAAGCATACAATTCCGACAAATTCTCTATGGACAGCAAGTAATATTCTATTTGTTAAAAACCTTGCTTCTGCGGTCGATTTTATGTCAAACAGGTTACTATTTGAAATACTATTGAGAGTAAATGTGGAAATTAGTTGGAAATAATCCGAGAAGCCATATAATAATCAATTAACTTAAAAAAATAAAATTCCTATGATATATTATATTAAATTTCAACAGTAATTTATTATTATAAATTGTCATGTTTTAGAAAACTATGAAAATTAATGGTTTCAAGAAAATAATAATGCTGTTATTGGATATACTGGAAAAAGAACAAAAATACATACTGTAAATGTGGTATGGAGTCGATGACACAAAAATTTTTATGTTATAAAAGTAATTACTAAAAAAGGGGTAAAAAAGTTAAAATAATTAATTACCTACGACAAATAATGCACTAAATAACAAACACTTTGACGCAGATAATGAAATTACATTTGACTATTAAACAAAAATTTAATTCACATGAAAAAAAAATCCTACCTGTATTAAGAGAGTATTTATCATGTTTAAATTAACTTGAAAATGTCTTTACATAGGTGTTTTGTGTCACTGTCACTGTTATATTCCATGTTAGTAGAAGCATACCAGCTGTTATAATACATATCGTTGTATATCGTTATTGTTTAACTAAAAGAATAATATTATTAGATAATTGTTAAGAAAAACGTACTAAATAAATTAATTCTTAAATAACAATTTTATAATTGTTATTAAATACAATAATATAAATTAAATAATCAGAACGGGAATAGTTTTAAAGAATTAAAGTAAAAAAATATCAATTCACGGCATATAACCAAACTTTACCTTGGAAATAGTAATTTGTTATAGGAAAAGACAAAAGAACGACGAATACGCTTAACTTGAAACTCTTTGCGTGGGTAGCGGTGTTTGATGTAGCACTTTAAAAGAATTTCTATAAAAAGTGTTTAAAACGCATTATCTGGCCTAAAATTAATATATTGACGCATCCAGCTTCAGTACATATTACCAATTTGTTTTATTTGAGTGTTACTAAAACGACAGTTTAAAGTGATCTACAATACAGAAGACAATTTCATCTGTAACCAGTGTCCAGTATAATATATTACGAATTAAGAAGCATACATCATTCCTGAGTTTAATCCAGTGTATATTGATAAGATTTACACAAATCCACCAGCAGTAATATTCAAATTTTCAAATATCCTACATCAAGATTTTTGGCGTTCGTATCACCGAAGATGCACGAACCCCTATGAAGTAATCCGAAATAGTCATTGACATTTGGTCGATTCAAGGAACAACATTATTGCGAAATTATTTGGCAAGGTGTCATTTACTATTGAATAATAATTGCTTTCAAATTCAATAAGAACATGCATAGAGTTTTGTAAACGCCTTAAATTATTTATTCAAGAAGTAAAAGAACGCAATTATATAAATAATTATAATAATAATGAAGTTTTAAGAATATGCACTATGATAAGTGTGTTATTATTTTGTTTACAAAGTTGAACATATAATACCAGTACATTGTAGAAATACATATTAAAATTACTTTATTTACAAGCTATTGCTGAGTTTTATTTCTTCACCTACAAGATATATTAACTATTTATTAAAAGCTCGGCGTCATAATGCAATATCTATTGTACCAATACAGAGACAATTGGAAATATCGAACGGACTATTTACACGACCTTGGAGAATATAGGCCATGACATAAACATCTAAATAAGTATTAAGCACGAGTATTATCTTGAATATCTAATATATAATGTAAACAAGCATAACACTGGCCAACAAATTTCAACTTTTGATTTTGCCATCAAATAATTTATACGAATTTCAATAGAAAACATATAAACATTTATTTTAATAAAAGGTAGAACGTAAAGTTAGCTCGATTTTTTATTGTATTACAATGAAAAGTTTTTTAGATTAGATCATAATTTAATGTATATTTCAAATTATTATAATTAGAAATGTAAAGAAATATTGCTCTGTCTCTTATAAACAACATCTACAGCATCTCTTCTTAACGTCCAACAGTAATCTGCTAACATAATAGGATTCCATTTCCCCTGATACCGTTTTTCCATTCCCATGATGTCTTGGTGGAAGCGCTCACCGTGTTCATCGCTAACGTCGCCCATATTTTCCGGAAAAAAATCCAAGTGAGAATGTATAATGTGCACTTTAAGGGACATATTACAGCCAGCAGCGTGAAATGCTTGTATCATATCCATTACTAAAGTTTTATAGTTGTCAGCTTTTTTGTTTCCCAAGAAATTCGTGAAAACTTGTACCATGGAGCGCCAAGCTGTTTTTTCCTTCGCTGTTAATTTGGTTTCAAAGATTTCATCATTTACTATTTCTCGTATCTGAGGTCCAACAAAAATACCTTCTTTCAGTCTTCCTTCTGTTATTTTTGGAAACTTTTCACGAAGGTATCTAAAACCGTCACCTTCGCGGTCCACTGCCTTTACAAAATTTTTCATGAGCCCAAGTTTCACGTGGAGAGGTGGTATTATGATCTTTTCTTTTTCTACTAGAGGCTGATGTTGTACATTGTCTTTTCCTGGTATAAACTGTTGTCGTAGTGGCCACTCTTGCTTATGGTAATGTTTTTCCCTGTCACGACTGTCCCAAAGACATAAGAAGCAACAGTATTTGGTGTAACCAGATTGCATACCCAAAATAATTGCAATTACTTTAAAATCTGCACAAATATTCCAGGAATAGTCTTTGTACTTTATCTTTTCTAATAAAATTTTCAGATTTTCGTAAGTTTCTTTCATAGAAACAGCATAACCTATCGGAATAGCAGGATAATGGTTTCCATTATGCAACAAAACTGCTTTTAGGCTGGTCTTTGATGAGTCTATGAATAATCTCAGAACTGGGACCATGATGTATTCCAAAAGCTTCAGAAAGTTTATAAATATTATTGCAGTAGACCAGATTACCGGCCATACTATAAAAATCAACAATATTTTCATGTCTGCTGCGAAAAATACTTATTCTTGTGTCCTTTGCTAAGAGATTCCATTGCTGTAGTCGCGACCCACGAAGTTCTGCTTGTGATTTTGATAAATTCAAATCCCGCACCAAGTCATTTAATTCAAACTGAGTAATTAAATGTGGTTCGTTTGATGTAGATGGAATAAAATCAGGGTCACTTGATTTTTCATTACCTTCAAAGCTAGTGTCGCTATCGGTAGCTATTGTACTCTCCTCGCTTTCTTTGTGAATTGGCGGTCGTGGAACAGGATGCTGTTCATCATGGGGTCGAGGTTTCTGAGCTGACTCAGTTTCCACATAATTATATTTTCTTTTCTTACGGGTGTTAAGTCCTGCAGTTTTGTTAAGGCAAAAATAGCAATCTTCAAGATGATTCTTTCGTTCTTTCCATCGCATAGGAATGGCGAACGGTAAAGAATGTCGTTGTCCACATAACCAATCTCGCAAATATCTGCTGCATGTAGTACATATTACATGTGGAACCCACTGTTTGTCCTGATTTTTGACGGTCATATCGAAGTAAAGTTCATAGGCCCGGCAAATGTTCAGACTTAACTTTTCACTCTGGCCTAGTGGGGTAAATTTACCACATACGTAACAAAAGTTATTTGGATTACTTCTACACGAACGAGGCATGACTGTGTCTTTAAAGATGGAACTAAATTATCTCAATTTTTAATTTCGTTATTAAAAATTCTCATTCACGGCTTTATGCTGTGCTAGCGCTAGTGGTATTTCAGTCAAAGATGTATCTCTTATATAGTATGTATCTGCTTATCCCCTTCCTAAGTCCTATCAACCAACCAGATTAAAGCATAACACTGCAAACTTGAACATTCTTGAGGGAACGAGTCAAGTCACGTCTGCAACAAGTCTCGACCTGCATTTTCTCTGTAACCAGAGCTAAGCCAATACTGCCGCTTTTCGAATCATTTTTACTTTATATATGCTGTTCAATTTCATTAGTTACTAACTTAGGGTAAAAACCTTGTTGGCCAGTGAATTAGAGTAGTTATCCACAGGATCTCTAGCGGGAAACTTTAATAATAATAATTTTAAAGTGCTTTAATCATTCTAATAAGATTATCAATATATTATTTATTGCATTAATATCTCCACAGCCAATGTATATAACATAGCATACGGAATGCATATTGCGCTTGGCAAATGACATGTTTTATCATACATATCCTTAAATAAGCCTATTAATTCACATACAAAAATTTTCCATATTTTTCTTCGTTTTATATTAGAGTATTAGTAGAAGTTCTACGAATCAGTTTATCTATACTTTCCTTCAATGGAAAAGTATCTTTTGCTTGCAATTTAATGTCACATTGAAATAATAACACTTATAATATTGAGTAACCAAAGCAAGAGACAGTTTATTGATATTATTATTACTGTTCCATATTGCACACCTAATATTTATATCTATATTTCCAAAGATGATGTAGAAAACGGCAAAAATTTCAGCAATAAAAGCTAGCATTGATAGTAATGTTCTCTGAACAAAAAAGAGGGCAAGAAATATCATATATATAAAAATGTGGCAGTAAAAGTCAAGACTGTCTAGTAAAAATCCAATATGTGGTCTGTGGGAGTCGTGTGACTTTATGACTCAATAAAAGGACGTACGTTCAGGATCTGCAAACCTTTTAATCATTACATAAACCGAAGAGATAGAGAACAGTTACAGTTTATTTGTTAACGAAAACTTTGTAGTTTTAATCAAATTCCACGTTATATTTAAGAAATTACGTCAGTTTTAATCATTATAATGAATGCAATAAATTCACTTACTTTTCATTGAGATTCTATTGAATGAGCAAGTAAATCTATATAATAGTCCTATAAATTTACTTAAATACTTAATTTAAAGTCAACTCTTGAGATAACACAACTAAATATCACAATTAAAAGAAATGTAATTTTGAATATTTATTTTTCAGGTCGTTATAGATACCTTGATTTTCTGATTTCGATTTTTGAATGTGTACATTTGTTTCAAAAGTATATAAACGGTTTTCAATAAAGACCTAGGAATATTGTAAATTTTATAAATAAATAAAACACAGAATAATTGTGATATAAGGTTGAAATTTATTTCAGATGTAATACACACGTCAAATTTCAGTATCGAATTCGATATCGCTTATATGACCACTGCGAGCACTTTTGCAGCGGTCGATTCGTTAGAGCAAATTTACCACCTCTCTTCCACAGATATCGGCCGGAACGTTAGCAATTTTGCGTTCGATATTTTTCCTTAGCGTCACTAACGTTGTTAGCTTGTTGGCATAAACCAGCGACTTAACGTCTCCCCATAAAAAGATATCCAACGGCGTTAAATCGCATGACCGAGGCAGCCATTCAACCGGGGATTACAGGTTTACCGAACTTCCCCTTCAATAGATGAATTGTTTGGCCAGCTGTGTGGCATGTGGCAGCACTGGGAACCACATGTCACTGATGTCAAGAGAATCCATGTCTGACCAAAACTAGTCTTCCAGCATGACACTATAACGAATTTCATTGACCGTAACGTGGCGATCGTTTTCATCGACGAAAATATACGGTCCAAATCACACTCCCTACTTGAAATCCACACTACGCAGTTACTATTTGTGACTGTAATGGAGTCCCTTGAAGCACATATGGATTTGTTGCTGTCCAGTAGCGCATATTCTGCTTATTGACAAAGTCATTAAGCCAAAAATTGTGCTTAATCGGTAGAGATGGTTTTTTGATGAAATTCAGGATTTTCTAGTTTTGTAGAGCCCAATCGGAGAAGGTTTGACGCTTCAAATGATTATTACGACTGAAAATTTAAGTAAGCGCTCTTAAAGTTGCGACCACCAACACAGAATTTTGGTAATAATTTTTAAACATTTTCAAACGCTGCTCGCTTTTGAAATTTACTATGATAAAAATGTAAACTTTGAATGACGTTTTTACATTGATAGGTCATAAAAAAATTCGAGGGTGCGTTTGTAATTAAATAAAAAAATGTTATGTCCGTCATAGTCATTATTTTTAATTATAATTTATAAAAAATATGAATATCAAAAGATTTTCAAGTGTTTTTTAATGAAACTGTAAATACATTATATTGATTATTTGTATTCAAGAACATTTTCTATTAACAAAAGTTAGTAATCAATATTCAATGTCTATATAAACTTTGTTAGTCTTTATCGACGATTAATTCATTCAGCAAAATTAGCATTCAAGAAGTATAGCACAATATTTGAAAAATATGCCAATCTGCCAACTTGCTGTCAAATTATCTCACTACCATAAAATAATATTTAATTTATTGTATTGGACATTATATTCGGGCAAGTTATATGTACGATCTAAATTGTAGGACTTCGGGGTTCTAAGTCTGTTTCAGGTTATCGCAGCAGTAGAAATCCTGAAGATGTACATTAAGTTAGTGGACGAAACGTCGGCTGTAGCAACAGAAATGATGACCAGAAACCAAGCAGGTATTATATGTACGATAATAGTTCGATATTAATAGCAAAAAATTTTCAATTTTGGTTTTTTTATGATACTACATTTTATACAAAACGTAAAAGCATTTATTTTGAGAAAATGCTGATGGACAGATTAGTTTTAATATTGTTTGAATTCTAATGAACACAGTTTTCTATTTCTCACAAATTTTAATGTACACTCAAATTCTTAAAGAACTGTGATAAAACATTAAACACTGGAATGCTTGCAGTTTTAGATTTGTAATTCTCTTCTGTTTGTTTCCCCTAAACAAGAGGGTAAATATTTTTACCATGGACACAGACGCAGATATTTTCCCCGCTATTAATTTACTATTTCTCGAATCTGAAATGTATGAAAATATCTTTCTATAATTTTTCTTTTTATCTTTTTTATTTCCTTGTAGGTATTTAGCTGACAGTCATATTAACAAAAATATTTTGAGCTCAGTCTCAAGACATTGAAATTAAGTGTGGGCAGCACACAATTTTCTTATACCTACCTATGTGTGTTCCTAAATGTGTATACAAAAGTTGTTCCAAATTAAGTTTTAAATTCTGCACCTTATTAATAAAATTATTGCTTTCGACGAAAATATTAATTATTTTTTGCACAGAAATTGTCCTAAATCCAGCACAGAGTTTACTTCCGGCCCGAATTTTGAAATTTTCTTAATACAAAAATTATTTAAAGAGCAACTCTAAATACTTTTGTGTTCCAAGCAAATCTGTGTAAAATGCAAAATTTGCGAGATATTTGCGAAAATTACTATTTGGTAAGAGTAGTTATTTCCTCCGATCTAAATTTTAAAATTTCTTTGCTAAGAAAAGTGTTCCAAATCTAGCTCTAAACACATTCGTATTCTGGAAAAATTTGTATGGGACATAAAACCGTTTTTCGCTAAGACAAAAAGACCTATTTCCAGTAGGCATTTCGAAAAACCTTTTTTATAAAATATTTCTAAAATTCGCTTTTTAGTACTTTTGTGAAATTTGTCTAAACTTACTCGTTGACAAAGTATTAATAAATTTTGATTCGTTTACTGAAGAAAACTACAACTACCGGTCTACTAATTCTACTGAAAATCTAATCGGATATAAAGCGGAAGTTTATACTCCTAAATATAAATTTTGCGATTAGTAGCTGTAGCCGTTTGGCCGCTGTCATGGTCACAGACCCAGAGATACACATACACACACACACACACACACAGAGAGAGAGAGAGAGAGAAATGTTTGCAAAAACCACTTTTTCGGTATCAGGCGACTTCAAAACGTGGACATCAGCAAAAAATTTCATATTTATTGGAATAAATTTACTATACCTATACTTATTATTAATACCTCTTCGTCAATTAGAAATTTAAACTATTTAGGTTACGTTATTTAATGAAAAATGCCATCTAATATGACGAATAATTTTGTAATTGTTTTCTATTATTTTTAATAATCATTATTTTGTATTATCGTTGTATATACATATTTATTTTTTTATTTTATTATAGGACCATTATACACCGAAAACGAAACTGATTGAATATCTCGAAGGAGAACACTTTTTTGAAAAAACGCAAAAACAGGTCGATTTTTGATCTAAGAGGGATACCCTTCCATCATATCTTCAACTGTGATACATCATTCCCCTCCCCTCCATCACTCTAACCAATACAATTTAAATAGGGAAAGTACTAAATATGATACATCATTGAAAAGGTAATTGTACGGAGAATTCAGCAAAGTGATTGTTGGTTGCGCTATTTTTGATTTTAGCGCCCTCTAGTGGGAGAAGAAACGGTTACATATTCCACAATGTGACACATGATTTCAAAGCTAATTTTATTAGCAATTTAATGCACAATTGAAAAAAAATTAAATAATTGAAAAACCTTGCAGAGCTATAATATTAGAAACTACGAACTTATTAGTTTACAAAAGACGCTGACAGTCTGTACTTGATAATGATGACAAATAAATGCCAAAAATATTACGTGTTTAGTTGCTAATAAAATTAGCTTTGAAATAATGTGTCACATTGTGGAATACGTAACCGTTTTCTTTCCAACCAACAATCACTTTGCTGAATTCTCCGTACAATTACCGTTTCAATGATGTATCGTATTTAGTGCTTTCCCTATTTAAATTGTAATGCTTAGGGTGATGGAGGGGAGGGGAATGACGTATCACAGTTGAAGATATGATGGAAGGGTGTTCCCCTTGGATCAAAAATCGACTTGTTTTTGCGTTTTTTCAAAAAAGTTTTTTCCTACGAGATATTCAATCTGTTTCGTTTTCTGTGGGGCACCTTGTATACAAGCTTAATTGCGAATGTGCGAGTTTTATTAAATACTATTACCAATTGAAACGCGTCAATACTTTTTTGCTATTTATAATTTAGAAGATCTGGCTCTCTACTAAATGTGTAGTTATTTCTTTATTCAATTACAGTAAACGTTATTTCAAAATTAATATTGTTTTAACAAGTTTTGGTTTAAATACTTTCATTTAGATACTCAAAGTATTCTAAGTATGTTTTCTCTTTTAACACTCGTGTAATCAAAATACATAAATGTGTTTGTTTACTAGTCCAATACTTTAATTATATTGTAAGGAAGTAATAATAAAGCAAATGTTTGTAATTAGTTGAACACCAAATGTACACTACCACATATATCGCATACATGGTATATGGTCATTGCTACATAGTAAGTTATAAAAAAGTACATATTTTCAACTGCAGATTTTCACACCATTCCCATTAATAAATTTAAATATATTAAAGATATTAGCGGAAGGAATTAGAAAGTCAAGACAAAAGCGAGGAAAAAATAAAGCAAGAGTCCCTTCTTTAAATTCGTAAGAGCTTTTGTAAAATCCTACTCACAGGAAATTGTTTTAAGACACCTCTATTATTTCCAGGTGTACGTTTTGAAGTGTTCGCAAGTATATACTACGTTTATTACTTTAGTTAAATTAAAATTTAAAATTTCTGGTACGACACTGGAGGCACTGAAGTCGTAAAAAACATTGCATTAACTTAAACTTCTTTTAAACTTGTAAAAACTAGACAAATTTTATAAATGCGTGCTTAACCTCCTAACATTTATGCAACATACGACATCAACCATCGCGATTTAAACTAATAAATTATTCAAAGCATGAAAAGCGCGAAAGATATTATTGCCAGCATAATAAAGTTTTTTAACGATGCCTTTGCAAAACCTGAATTAGTAATATGAAAAATGTAGTTTTCGAAGTTAGATTGTCATTTTTACTGCCTTACGTGAACCGCAAATTTAACTATTCTATTTGCATTATTTTATGATTATTAAACTGCCGAGTATAAAGGGCAAATAGGAGTTTTCGTATTAATTTTGTATGAGGAATAAATAGCATCCACAAACTCGCATGATTTAGGTAAAAGGCATATTGAAATTTGTTACAGTACGAAAGCGGCACTCTGTATAATTATTTTTTTAGAGCATAATATATCGATTTTTTGTATTATCGATACATGCACTGTGTCAAGGACGCAATATTGATTTTCTCGGTCATATGTTTAGAGGAGGAAAATACTGTTTTATGCCTTGTAGTGACATTTACAGTTTTATTTTCCCCATTCGTCTCATAAATTTAATCAGTAATTATTACTTCTTATTTAGCCTCTGTTACGTGGTAGTTCATATTTAAAAATTGTTGTTTTTAACATGGTTCCCCTGCAATTCTTTTGTATTTATTAAGTAATACAGTGCACTTAGACCGTAGGGTTTTCAGGAGGAAGAAATATCAATAGAGCGGTCTTAGTTAGCCAGTGCTTTAATATTTGTTTGCGATGTCATTTGATGTCTTTATATCGACATATTTTGGAGTAATTATTACGGACGTAAGATCGGATTCATATTGTATTCAAAGTGCTGGTGAGACTTTCCAGTTACCCATGAATGGTTCATATCTTTTTGTGGAAATGTCTGTTCGCAAGTAGCAGAACTATTAAGAAGCAGGTGATTTATAGGAACATCTTCGAAGACTTTAAAGTTTCCGGACAATCTTCCGAAGCTTGGACCACTTTTACCCTTCTAGTTGATATTTATTTACGTATTTATTTCTTTTCTCGACAAGAAACGAGTAACACGCTTTAATAGATAGAAAGCTGAGGCTAGTTGCTGACATTTAATTTTATGCATTAGCGCATCCTGTTCTCATCTATTTGCTAGCAGTCATTACAGAGGAATCAAGATGCACGGCTTCTTCATTGTCCCGTTGAATGAATGAAGAAGTAATTACAACACTAGGTCTTGAATTCGTTATTTAATATCAAATTAAATTAATTTCAGGATTTTTCAATGTAAATTTGGTAACCATTTCTGGTATTGATTAATTTATTTGAATTCTTATAGTAGAAATAATTTCACTTCTGTTCAACCAATGTAGAATAGAAAAACGTACATATCATATCCAATAGTAACTATAGAATAGTTTTTTTTCATTTGCTGTCAGGTAATATTTAATTTTATTTAGGTATTTGAACAAGCTTCTTAATTCTGCTATCAGTAGTGAAATAGATTGTATAATTCCTGATATTTTTTGTTTGTTTGTTTTGTATTTTCACTTTCCTCTACAGGGAGCTGTCCTTTTGTGTCATACGAATAATTTCTTGTATTTTGTTTTGCTTCATCAAATACTGGTGAGTTTGCCTGCCTCAGATTGTTTACTTTGAACGGATATGTTTTTTTTTTATTTGTTTAAAGTCCCCTTCCCCCTTGTTCTGTGTATACCGCCTTGTTTTCAACTAGCAGTCTTATTGCCAGTTTTGACCTCGAGCTTCCACCAATTGAGCCGGTGGCAAGCCCAGATGAAAGGTGTAACTTCAGGTGGATGGGCTGGTAGGGTCGGTTAGTTCTTTTTGGTGTTTGAGATTTAAGTTGTACCTTAAGTTTCTAAAAATTAAAGAGCTTATTTATACTGTTAGGCAGGTTCTTTGGATTGGTTTTCTTTTAAGTAGCAATTTTTAAATTTTGAGGTTTTCTTTAAATTAAATTCTAACTAAAAATGTACATATAACGAAATCATACATTGTGTAAAATGACAATATGATATCTATATAATTTTGTTTGCATCTATTAAAAGTGACCTGGATTTTCTGCAATATATTCAATTACCATTAGTCATCTATCTTTTGGTACGCATATTAGTGACCTATGTTCTACCGATTCAAAGTCTTTGGGTTTCTCTATATTCTGCTCTTGTAGAACGTTTAAAAACTTAAATATATTATCCATTTTATTTAATTCTTTTGTACATTCCAAAGTGGAGTATCCGTTCTTGGTTTGGCTTCCGTATTATATCAACATCTCATGTTCGAGAGTATACAAAAGCAAAAGCCATTTTCATTATAAGAGCCTATTGAATAGACATAGTTTCACTTCTTTAATTAGAAGATTGTACGAAACAAGTTGAAACTTTCTATTAAACCTTGTTAACAATCGCTTTGATTTACCTGTTTTTCCTTATTATGTCAATTCCTTGATGCTCAGGTTTGCTGATAGATCAGGTGGTACATTCTACGTACCCATAGTTTGTACAAATGTACTATAGGAAATCCCCTCTCTGTCATATGTGTACAAATGCCAACCGTTTATGTTCCGATTCCACATGAAGAAAGTAATTTGTTTATTTCTTTATTACACTATCAGTTTTCTGTGATTTCTTCAATTCACTGATTACAATCTAGTTTTTTATTCATTTGATTTTTGTATAGCATATTAAAGTTTTATTATTATTATTTTTATTTTGTACCGTATTGTTAATAATTTTTGTATTTTCCACTGTAAATAGATGTAATTTCTGTTGAGTAATAGAGATTACTATTAATAATTTTAAGAGTTCCCACGGGAGAGTAAACAAGAAGAAGTACTGACAGTTTCAACATAGAAACAGAGAAATATTCAATGAGAATCGTGGAAGCCTACGACCTAAATTTATTGTAACGAAATGACTCTACAAAAAAAATGCAGACGTCTAGGCGACGACAAAAACGTGTTCATAAAGTCATAAATCTTCTACCCACATGGTACTGTGTCGGCGACGGAAATTATGCAGATTCTTCTAGTATACTCCGAGCGTATCGAGAGTTCGCTAGCACCTTTCCAGAAGTTTTATCTGCGTATATAAAGTAGCTGAGCTCAGTGACGATTCATTCCGGAATAAGAATTCATTTATACATTCAGTAGTATTCGGACAATACAAAATAAATATAGTGGTGCAGTGTTATATAATAGAAGTGATAGAAATAAACACGAGTGTTTATTTGTAGTAGTTTTAAGTGCGATACATTTATTTTATATTACTATATTATGATTAGATTTAAGTATGCAAATATACAGACAGTTTTAGAACATTTGCTCGAGTTGTTTATTTCGAACCCGAAAACGCAACATTATCATGCATAATTTTATAAAAAAGAAAGTTGTCAGAAATAATTAACATTAAAATGAGATTGCTGGTTTGGGTTTTCACTATAAAATTTTCAAAATTTAGTTATTTTTAAAAAGGAGTTTCGTAGTTAATTTTTCTTTGTTTTAATATGAACTTATACATACAATTTATATTTAAATATTTAGTTTTTGCAAATTTGAATTTCGATATAAAATTTAGTTTTTTTTATTGTCATTATAATATTATTATATTATATTAATATTATTAAAAAAAAATCAGTATTCAATTTGTTGTAAACAGGAATTTTGTTGATAATTCGAAATTTATATTGTATTTATTATTTTCAGTAAAACGTACACTAGAAGAAAAAAGAATGCGTCCAGCTCGAGAGATATTGTTGGGATGGACGTTTGCCGAGTCAGACCGAACGTTAGGCGTCTCACCTCGCCCCCCGCACACGCTGTACCTGAACTACCTGATCATAGCTCGTGCACATTACTTCCCATAAATATTTCTCTTATATAAATATGTATTTCTCACTTAGCCTTTATATGCATAGATGTAGATTCTTAGATTGATTTGTGTTACGCTTTTAAATACAAGAGTTGCAGACAGATTATTTAATTTGATTTACATAATTATTAATTTCAAATATGAGTAGGTATATATTTGAAATGTTGGTCATTATAACCAACAGAACATGCATTTTCCATAGAGGATAATAAATACGCAAAAAAAAATAATATTGCACACTTATAAATCAGACAGAATGCTTAATATTCGTCGTTTTCAATGCAAACGCTGCAAAAAGCATTGTTTGGATTATTTTATTTTCTATTATTAGAAATGATGATAATTCAATAGAGTTTTATAAGATTTATAATTAAATCTAGCAATTCTCTGTCTTGAAACTAGAAAGTAGATACTGATTATTTTTGTGATAGCACTTAACATTAGAATTTTGTATTTATGAAACATTGGTGTATATTAAAGGAATTCACTTATTTAGATCTTAATTCTTTCTTAGAAGGTTTAGATATTTCATTAACTTCAACGTTTTTCCAATATAAAGATAAGTACTATAAACAAATATATAGATGTGCTATGGGTGCACCAATATCAAGTGTTATAGCACAATTACTAATGGAAGATCTTGAAGAAACAATTACATCAAAAATTAATTTTGAAATTCCATTTTATAAAAGATATGTTGATGACTGTATTCTTGCAATACCTGAAAACAAAATAGATCTAATAGATACATTTTTTACAACAAAACAATCAAAATTTAAATAATAAACAAATTAAATATTTATCTATCCCATATGTTCCAAAATTATCAGAACAATTAACTAAAATGTTTAGTACATAAAAATTATAATAATGTAAAGTTTATCAATACTCATATTTAATCTAAAACTCCTTTTTTAAAAAAAAGCCCACACTGTTTATAGTATCCCATGTAATAATTGTAACAAAATATCCATTGGACAATCAATGCAATATTAGAAGAAAGAATTAAAGGTCATAAATATTGTAAAAATTCAACTGCTTTAAAAAAACATTGTCAACAATTTACACGTAATTTTAATTTTGATAACACTAAAATTCTAAATATTGAAATTAACTATAAATCTCGATCAATATTAGAACTCGTCCAAATTAAGAAAAATGAATCAGTTTGTGTAAACACCCGAAGTTTCTTTCAAAAACTTACATAAACAAATATTTTCCCTTCTATATTTTCAAAAATCAGTTCTTTTAATATTTATTTCATACTTACATTGTAAAAATTTTGTAATGACATTAATATTTATTATTTGAGTATGTTAATAATTTTAAATTGTTAATCTAGAGATCATATGCTGACATTTATAATTATATTTGATATTGTCAATTCTTTTTTTGACAACATTTTAAAAGAAGTATTTTATTTATACAATTTTAGTTATTATACCTATTTTTAACGTAAGTAATTTTATATTGTATTAATTTTGGAGCATCATTTGTAATTTATACTTATAATTTCAGTATTCTGATGAAGACATTGTATTAAATATGTCGAAATGTAAACTTAGCACTTTATTGTATCTTTTTCCATAACGGCCTAAATACCAAGAGTTTTATATATACACGTATACAGAGTGATTTATAATAAATGAATCTGTTCATTATTCATCTCAAAACTAGACAGCAGGCATTTGTTTTTTTAAAACACATGCAGTTGCATTTTTTTTGTATTTATAACTACATATGTAAACCTATGACAACTCCCACAGAATTACGATCTTTGAAGAAACCACCCGAAAGAACTTCTTTCTCTAGATTTTGGTTGTTTCTTTGAGATACTTTGGAATAATTTAGGACGGAATTGGAACAGCCGTCACAATTTCAATTTGCTGATTTCATGCTTTCGAATTTCGTTTTCTACCATCTTTTATCTAGAAGAAATACGCGTTTGAAATGTTGGAACAGTGTTTAGAACAATCAGGAATAACAGAACATCATTTTCATTTTTGAAAAAAGGGAACCTGGGTAAAGAATTTGTTTTTGTTTCTATTTGTTCGGCCGAATTACCACCCAAAACATATCTCACTTACCGTTTGTATGCATAGCTGTAAATGGGCCCGATTGCTTAATATTCGTGTTTTTCAATGCAAACGCTGCAAAAGGCATTGTTTGGATTATTTAAATTAATTTATGTTATTTAAAATGATGATGATAATAATTATAAGAAATACAACAATAAGTCAAATAGTGTTTCCAAAAAATTGTGTATAATTATAATTAAATCTAATAATTCTCCGCATCGAAATTAGAGAATACACACTGATATTCTTTTTTGTAATACCACATAAAATTGCTACAATTTGTTCTACTACGTATTGTTGTGACTTTTACTTTATTCTTAAATAGTTTAACTAAAGTAGATTTTTGCTATATTTTTAATTATAAAGTTACAGCTTTGCTTTCTTCTCCTGGTTTTCAATAGTTGTTTACAATCTTTTCTTACCTTATTAGCTTAAGGGTATCTCTCTCTCCTTCTTTCTCTCTCTTATTTATATGATCTGGGATAGAATTAGCAAATCAAAGTCAAAATTTCAGCTACACTATATAAATATAGACACAAAAACCGCAATATTATTATTAATAAGTAAACTCCGAACCAAATAAAACTCTGGAAACATGTGCAATATCATGAAACCAAATAAAAAAATATTATAAAAAATCGGCAAAATGCTTTGTCTGAATTATCATTTATTTGCTTTCTTTTATTAGCATTATACAGTAGTAATACTTAAAAATAAATAAACATTTGCCAGATTTTAGAATTATGGATTAGTTGTTTTTTATAATATTTTTTTATTTGGTTTCATGATATTGCACATGTTTCCAGAGTTTTATTTGGTTCGGAGTTTACTTATTAATAATAATATTACGGTTTTTGTGTCTATATTTATATAGTGTAGCTGAAATTTTGACTTTGATTTGCTAATCCTATCCCAGATCATATAAATAAGAGAGTGAAAGAAGGAGAGAGAGATACCCTTAAGCTAATAAGGTAAGAAAAGATTGTAAACCACTATTGAAAACCAGGAGAAGAAAGCAAAGCTGTAACTTTATAATTAAAAATATAGCAAAAATCTACTTTAGTTAAACTATTTAAGAAAAAAGTAAAAGTCATAACAATACGTAGTAGAACAAAAAAATTGTAGCAATTTTATGTGCTATTACAAAAAAGAATATCAGTGTGTATTCTCTAATTTCGATGCGGAGAATTATTAGATTTAATTATAATTATACACAATTTTTGTTCCAACATTTCAGACGCGTATCCTTCTAGACAAAAGATGGTAGAACACGAAATTCGAAAGTATGAATTGACAATTGAAATTGTGAGGGCTGTTCCAATTCTGTCCTAAATTATTCCAAAGTAACTCAAAGAAACAACCAAAACCTGGAGAAAGAAGTTCTTTCTGGCCGTTTTTTCAAAGATCGCAATTCTGCGTAGGTTGACATTTGTTTCACATTTATCCCAAGTATTTCAAACACTCGAAAAAACAACCTTCACTCAATTCTCTTCTTCCAAAATTCTATTTATCATTCTATCTGTATACGACAATACCGAGGACAATACACATCAAATGACAATAATTTACATTATTTGAATTTAAATAATACTATTTACTGCAATTAATTACTACATTAATACATTAGGTATGCATTCACATGTGTAGTTATAAATACAAGAAAAATGCAACTGCAGGTGTTTTAAAAAAACAAATGCCTGCTGTCTAGTTTTGAGATGAATAAGAAACAGATTTATTTATTATAAATCACTCTGTATACGTGTATATATAAAACTCTTGGTATTTAGGCCGTTATGGAAAAAATACAATAAAATGCTAAGTTTACGTTTCGACATATTTAATACAATGTCTTCATCAGAATACTGAAATTATAAGTATAAATTACAAATGATGCTCCAAAATTAATACAATATAAAATTACTTACGTTAAAAATATGTATAATAACTAAAATTGTGTAGATAAAATACTTCTTTTAAAATGTTGTCAAAAAAAAGAATTGACAATATCAAATATAATTATAAATATCAGCATATGATTTCTAGATTAAAATTATTAACATACTCAAATAATAAATATTAATGTCATTACCAAATTTTTACAATGTAAGTATGAAATAAATATTAAAAGAACTGATTTTTAAAAATGTAGAAGGGAAAATATTTGTTTATGTAAGTAATGAAAAATAAATTTTTGAAAGAGCCTTAATTTCACTTCGGGCATTTACACAAACTGATTCATTTTTCTTAATTTGGATGAGTTCTAATATTGATCGAGATTTATAGTTAATTTCAATATTTAGAATTTTAGTGTTATCAAAATTAAAATTACGTGTAAATTGTTGACTATGTTTTTTTAAAGCAGTTGAATTTTTACAATATTTATGACCTTTAATTCTTTCTTCTAATATTGCATTGATTGTCCAATGTATATTTTGTTACAATTATTACATGGAATATTATAAACAGTGTGGGCTTTTTTTTTAAAAAGCAGTTTTAGATTAAATATGAGTATTGATAAACTTTACATTATTATAATTTTTATGTACTAAACATTTTAGTTAATTGTTCTGATAATTTTGGAATATATGGGATAGCTAAATATTTAATTTGTTTATTATTTAAACTTTGATTGTTTTGTTGTAAAAAATGTATCTATTATATCTATTTTGTTTTCAGGTATTGCAAGAATACAGTCATCAACATATCTTTTATAAAATGGAATTTCAAAATTAATTTTTGATGTAATTGTTTCTTCAAGATCTTCCATTACTAATTGTGCTATAACACTTTGTATTGGTGCACCCATAGCACATCCATATATTTGTTTATAGTACTTATCTTTATATTGGAAAAACGTTGGAGTTAATGAAATATCTAAACCTTCTAAGAAAAAATTAAGATCTAAATAAGTGAATTCCTTTAATTTACACCAATGTTTCTTAATAATGATCCTTGATTCACCTTGTATATTATTCACATACCTACATATGCAGCAATCATAAATACAAAATTCTAATGTTAAGTGCTATCACAAAAATAATCAGTATATCTACTTTCTAGTTTCAAGACAGAGAATTGCTAGATTTAATTATAAATCTTATAAAACTCTATTGAATTATCATCATTTCTAATAATATAAAATAAAATAATCCAAACAATGCTTTTTGCAGCGTTTGCATTGAAAACCACGAATATTAAGCATTCTGTCTGATTTATAAGTGTGCAATATTATTTTTTTTGCGTATTTATTATCCTCTATGGAAAATGCATGTTCTGTTGGTTATAATCACCAACATTTCAAATATATACCTACTCATATTTGAAATTAATAATTATGTAAATCAAATTAAATAATCTGTCTGCAGCTCTTGTATTTAAAAGCGTAACACAAATCAATCTATGAATCTACATCTATGCATATAAAGTCTAAGTGAGAAATACATCTTTATATAAGAGAAATATTTATGCGAAGTAATGTGCACGAGCTACGATCAGGTAGTTCAGGTACAGCGTGTGCGGGGGGCGAGGTGAGACGCCTAACGTTCGGTCTGACTCGGCAAACGTCCATCCCAACAATATCTCTCGAGCTGGACGCATTCTTTTTTCTTCTAGTGTACCTACTTTTTATTTTGTTTCCAATATGTTCAAGTTTTGATATTATTTAAGAGAAATTAATATCAACATGTTCACATTTTTAAATTATCATTTTTATAAAATCACAATGGTTTAGTAAGTTTCTGCATAATCATATGTTCTTTAAATTAATTTGTGAGAATATTTAAACTATTCTGAAGGTATACACACACATGTTTATTAAGGTGAGAGGTAACACGAACTTCCGCCTTGTCCTGATTTGTACGACAAGCGCAACACCTGCAATATAATTAGTCGAACGGATATTGTGTTATCCTTGAGTTAACCTAGAAACAAATATACCCCATGTTTGTTTTGCAAATTTAATTTAGCACAGGTTGATATAACAGTAGTTGCTTACTTAAATGTTACAAGTAACTATCTGATTCGCAAACCCGCTGTTACCCATCTGTTACCAATTACTATTTCAATGCTGGAAGGAACTGCTTTGTACAGACAAAACTATAGTCTATTTAAAGTGCACTCAATAATATCTCGTGTAATTTAAGACTAGTTAAATCAAGTAGGTCCAGTTTTTTAATACTTTTCCTGTTAAAAAATGTTTAATAAAGCTAAGAAATTATTATTTTTTTACTTTCGCCTTCTCATTATTTCATAAAATAATATTTACGTTTATACACACTGTGCATCAAAATAAATTAACAAACAAGCATCAACAATATATTGTAATATACCGGCATATGCTCAATATAAAATCATTACTATTTAGACTTTAGAACTTGCTTCCAAATATTAAATAAGAAATAATTTAAATTAAGGTTCTTTTTGTAAGAATACACAATTATATTTGGATAAACAGAACATTTCTTTAAATCTTTTCCTAAAGTACTAAAATAAACACCAGATTTCAAAGTATAATTGACTATCATATATTTTGTGCTAGTGTAAATAACATTTTATATTGAGCATATTTACATGGCGATCCATGCTATTGGTGTACTACAATTTAACCGCTAATGCTGTTCGAAGTAAATTATGGATCATGGCATTTAACAAAATGGGATAAACTAAATTTACAAGATCTCACCGAAACCGAATTCGAACTTTATGGAACAAGAAGATTATAGTATAAAAGTGTAATAATATACACAGAAACAATGTAAAGAAGGCCATTCATCGAAACTGGGAGCACAGCGTCCACAGTTACCAGCGTCGATAGTCAACAGAGAAGCCTAAATCACACCAAAAGTTGTTGTTTTTATAATAAATTTAGTTAAATTATAGTGGCAAACATGCAACATTATTGTAAAAGATCAATAATTGTAAAATCATATAAATTTTAATCTTAATTATAAGTAACTGCTAAGTCTACCTACATTATTAATGACTACGAATAAAAACACATAGCAAATCAATCCAAACGCGCGATCGAAAAAGCAGTGCAGCTTTAGAAACTTCTAGAGGCGAAACCACTAGACAAAAAATTCGATATATACATTATTAGATTTACTTCGTTAAAAGAATAAACAAGGTATTATTAATTATAACGAAACGATAACCAACAGAGTTATTTACATTCACGCTAGCGAATTTTGTAATGGCAGCTTAAACAGTATCAAAGGTACCCGCTTCCATAACCCAGCGTGTTTTTTTCTGAACTAGCTTTATTACTTAAAGATCTAACAACATGTTCCGTGGTATATTTGCTTGCAACGTCTTGAGGTACACCTTCACTAATAAACACATTTTCCAAGTTTTGGGCTAATTTTTCAACTTCTGTGCAATAACTTTAGTTCGGTTGATTTTACGTGACGATTTAGGCATGACGAAAGTATGCGCCGAAGTGGTTCCCAGATTGCTGACTTCCGACCAAAAAGAAACTCGACAACGCATTTGTCAGGACTGGCTCGACAACTGGGGAATGTTTGATCGTGTGATTACTGGTGATGAGAGTTGGATATTCCAATACGATCCAGAAACCAAACGTCAGAGTTGTTATTGGAAGAAACCTGGGGAGCCAAGAACCAAAAAGGCGCCCATGTTCAAATCGCAGGTAAAGGCCATGATTATCACCTTTGTCGACTCCAAAGGCATCATTTTGAAACGCTGGGTGCTTAAGGGGCAAACTGTAACTGCTGCCTATTATGTTCAGGTCTTGAAAACATTGCGGCGCCAGATTGCATGAAAAAGACCTGAGTTGTGGGCCAACAAGGATTGGTTGCTGCATCACGACAATGCGCCAGCTCATTCAGCCATTTTTACTTGAGAATTTTTAATATCCACAGGGACTCTTGTGGTGGAACACCCACCCTACAGCCCAGATTTAGCCCCAAGTGATTTTTTCCTCTTCTACCGAAATGGTCATGAAACGGCATGTACAGGGGTCATGGAGGCACTTGATGAACAAGCTTCCCAAAATTGTTTCCAGTCGTAGAAATCACGAATGGAAAAGTGTGTGCGGGCTCTTAAAACCAATTTTCCGGATACTTAATTGTCAGAACTCGTATAACCTCTTATAACGGAGATCTTCGATTTTTCGTAATATAAACCGGTGCCGAGCCATTCGGATAATCGAGGTTTAAGTTTAATTCTCTTTTAAATTATTAAATTACATTAAAAAATCCAGAAAAAAGAGATTCTACAAAATTTCCAAATTATATTCCTAAAGTTATATTATATCAAGAATGCAATGAATTATTACACAGGAAAATATACAAAAGTTGCTGAAAGGCATATCTTATCCCAACAGTTATAAAAAAGCGGTGTGTAATTATATCGCTCGCCCATTGTTTGAGAAGCGCTTATGTTCTAAGGTCTCCTGCAATTTCTGATAAGAATGTTATCTTAGCTACTAAAGGAAAAATTTATTTTTATGTCATCATCTGTAGAAGGATGAAGGGAATAAACTTCATTATTTACAAAAGGGGTCAGATAAGCCGAATTTTCTATAGCGTTAATCATATACAAGGCACTTTATTGTTGGATAAGAAATACATAAATCGAGAAACGTACCATGCCATAATAATCGATAACAAACACAATTCCTATAAAAAGACGATTGACTCTGTAAGTAGTAATTTCCGAATATAGATTGGAAGGTTTTAATTTCGTAAACCTGGAATATGAAAAGATATTTTCATTTTTTTTTAATGAAAGATAATTGAAAATGGAGACGCATATTGTACATATATAAGGATTGTTAGAGAAACTCTAAAATTACTCTATTCTTAATTTTGGTTCCAAAACATCTTCCTACATTTGAAAAATAGTTTTGTTTTAAATATTATTGTTCGAGGTTATGAAAAAACCATTATTGTTAACCCATAGTTACAATTCTACGTATTTCAGAACCGACATCGTTTACTTTTATTTTTAATTTTTACTCAGATGTAATAAATATTAGGTATAATATTTTATTTTTTAATAGAGAAAATAAACTCGACTCATTTTACATAAGTCTCAATTATTATTTCATAAATTCATGCACTATATCATGTCAACGCCATATTTATTCTCTAAAGCAGTAAAGTTAAAAAGTACGGAAAATATCGAATTATATTGGATAGATATGTCCAAAATACTTCTAATCAAGTCAGAGTAAATGGTGAAGACCAGCCATTCGAACTTTTGTTTTCTTTCCAGTAAACGACTTCCATTTAACAGATGTTATTCCGAAGGTTGCTCTGTTTGTTCTTACCTTCATTTTTCCTTTCTTTATTTGTATCATATTCTGCAATATTTTTATTCGGTTCCTCATTTTGGGTGAACTTCGTTTTATGAAGAGTTCTTTTCTAAATGTCCTTATTGTATAATGCGTATTACGTTTCTATTGCCTTATTATTTTTAATTGTATTTACAAATCGCTGCTATTTTTGGTTAGTGTAATTGTAAAATACTTTTATCGACGACCAAACAATAAAGTAGGTATTATATTAATCGCTATTGGTTAATAGTAGGACTCGTAACACCCAGAGGGAATAATAAAATGCGACCAGGGTGGTCAACGACATAAGAGTTAAACGAGGATTCGAACTGGACAGTGATCACTTTCTACTAACTATGAGCTTGGAAGCAAAGATGGAAATAGGTAGGAAGGTAAAAAGGTAAGATAAGAACTGTTATAAAAACCCAAAATCTGAAAAACGAAGCAATAAAAAGAAAATATCAAGAAAGTGTGGAGAAATATATTGAGCGATATACTCATAAGCTACGTTCTAGAGATACTTAAACGCTTTGTGAATGTTCTAAAAGAATATGTCTTGGCTCAGCTGAAGAAGTATGTGGTAGAATGAAAGTCTCAGATTACATAAAGAGAACTGCATGGTGGTCAGAAGAAATACGAACTGAGGTAAAAAAGAAAAAGACGTTATGGAAGAAATATTTGTCTAAAAGAGACGGTATGACATATGGTGAATATAAGAGACAAAGAAAAAATGTGAAGCAAATAATTGAAGCAGCAAAGAAATTAAAATGGGTGGAAGAAAAATGGAGAAGGATTTCAAGGGAAATAAGAAGCTTTTCTAGAATGTAATGAAGGGATTGAGGAAAGGGCGCAATAACACGACAAAATTTATTAGAAATTAAGAAGGTAAACTAGTCACTATGGAGGAAGAAATTATAAATGTATGGAAAAATCATTTTAAAACCATACTTGGAGGAGAAGGTAAAAGCGCTGAGGAGGAAAGGACAGCGAGAGCGGAAATGCATAACGTAACAGATGAAATATAACTTTGGGAAGTCGAGAGAGCGGTATCTAGAGGCAAAACTGGTAAGACTCCAGGAGAAGATGGAATTGGGATGGAGCTGATAAAATCCATAGGAGTAAAGGGCATGTGGATGCTACATAGGATATTTTCTGCGGCTTGGCTCGGTGGAGGTATCCCCCGCGATTGGGAAGTTGCCATAATTGTTTCTATATACAAAAAAGGAGATAATACTATATGCGACAATTACAGGGGTATATCTTTGTTGAGTCAGGTGGGAAAGATATATGAAGGAATCCTGGAAAGAAGATTGAGAGAAAAGATAGATGAAATACTGAATGACAATCAATATAGATTTAGAGCGGGTAGAGGAACTCAAGGCGTGATATTCTTCTTGTGTGAACTAACATCTAAGACGTTGAGGTACAACAAAAACCTCTGTATGTGCTTTGTGGATTTGGAGAATGCTTTCGAGAGTGTGTGTGGATATGATATGGGACGTACTACAGAAAAGAAGAGTAGAACAAAACGTAATAAATGCAATTAGCGCATTTTATAATAAATGCAGAAATGTTGTGAGAACTGGTAATATCACGTTGCAGGAGTTTCATACAAATAAAGGGGTAAGGCAGGGTGGGATATTTATTCCGTTATTATTTATAATAGTCATGGATGAATTATCATACAGGGTTGAAAATAAATTGAAAGGAGTAATGGTAGGAGTGAGAAAATTAGAGCCAGTGATAATAAGAGAACTCATGTATTTTGTATGCTGATGACATAGTGTTAATAGCGGAAAATCAGTACACATTGCAGAAATTGATAAACGAGTGGAATAGAGTTTTTAAGGAAATCGTGAATGTCAATAAATCGGAGGTAATGAATGTATCGAAAACTAAAATAGAATTAAATAACAATATCGATGGAAATAGGTTAAAACAAGTAGATTTGTTCAAATACCTGGATCAAAAATAAGCTGTGAAGGCAGGTTAAAGTACGAAATTAACAGCGGTATAAGTAGTGCTTCAAGAGCTTATTACCATTAGGGATATCCATTTTCGGGACGAAGGAGATTTCAAAGGAAACAAAAGTGAGAGTTTTTAAGTCGGTAATAGTTCCCATCCTGACGTATGGAAGTAAGGCACGGACACTTACTGAGCAGCTTAAAAGCAAATTACAGGCACTTGAAATGAGGTTACTCAGAAGAATAGAAGGTTTGACGCGTAGGGACTGTATCAGAAAAGAAGAAATTAGAAGACGTTTATCAGTGAGGTTAGTAAATGAAACAATAGAAAATAATCAGTTGCGCTGGGTCAGCCACTTAGTACGTATGCCTAGAAACAGAATAGTTAAGAAAGTGTTGGAAATGGGTGTTTGCGGGAAGAGATCGCGAGGTCGCCCGAAAGCAACGTAGATTGAAGGTGTAGCTAGAAATTTAAGTGCTAAAGAACTTACTTGGAAGGAAGCAACGAACGCAGCTTTAGGTAGGAAGAAATGGAGGAAAGTGCACGGAGGAGAGGAGTCTTCTGCAAGACTCCGGGCCTCGACACCCTAAGGGTTCAAGAGGTGAAGATCAAGTAAAGTAAGACCAGGGAATAATGAGACATAACGTTACCAGTATTACCTGCATTCGGTCAATAAGAACATTACAACGTTACCAAAGTTGTCATAGTAACGATAGACAAGTGCAACCATTTTACTAACGGGCAAACGCCATATCGATACAGTCTTCTATTAAATCATACCTTAGTTTAATTGTTTTAATTCTTTTTCTTCAGTAATCTTCAGTTAGTCGTAGATAAAGTAGGGTATACCAACTCGCAGTAATGACTATTATACCCTCGAGCCGAGTTACTTCCACGCCACTTCGCGGTTCAGTTCGTAAATTCACACATTATTGACTCCTTACATAAATTATTTTTATAGTGAACGCTATTTTTTTACTGCAAATACGGTTTTTGAATAACGGATAACTTTCAATAATGTTATCTTCTCTTTGTTGACGTGAATGATAAACTAGACCGGCATCGTATTTAAATTAAAGACATACAATAAAACGATAGTGTTTATTTTTGCATGTTGCTCACTAATATACGAGTTAGTGAACATGTATTACTATATGATAATTGAATTTAGAACAAAATGTGAATGTGTTGCTACAATTCCTCATTAATGACATGATAGGGGTACTGGTTCTGTATTTAGTTGGATGAAGATCATGCAAAGATGATTGATTATGAAAACCAAATATTTCTAGATATATTAAATTAAATCACTAATACATTATCATGTTTTAAATATAAGATAACAAAGAGAGATAATTATAACCTATAAGAGATATATTAAAATGTGTCTAGAGCATGTTGACAAAGCAAAATAAAAAGTGCAATAGTTACAAGTAATCATTGCCTGTAAAAGAAGTAATTCAAAAAATAAATACAAAATTTAATGTAAGAAAAAAAATAAGAATTGAATTATCTCATTCCTAATTAGTGATTGAAACGCTTGTGTCTTTGGACGCATTTTCTTATACTACATTGGAATTTGTATTTCCTCTTTGAGAACACTTTCCACTGCTTTCAACAAGCAATTATTTATATTTGATCTATATTGAGTTGCTCTTTTACTTTCTGTAAGTTCTTTTTAGTAGTCACTTTATTTTTTGTAGATTTCGATGATTCCAGATTATTCTACTCCATCGCGTATTACAATAAAATCGATTTTCAAAAAAGAAAATTCTATTAATAATAAAAATAAAAATGCCTTGGTTCTAGATGTCATCATCGCAACAAGAAACATAAAATAAAAATAATAGTACCTATTATCAGAATACACCACAACCTTAACTTCTTATCAAAGAGCGAGTTCAGAATTTTCTCTGCTTTAACTCAATCAGCAATGTTACCTCAAAAAAAAAAATAAATACATAGAGTATGTCAAAAAAATCTGGTGACACTCAAATAAAATTGAAGTTGATGGTTTTTGGGAAAAATGCAAAAGTAAGTCAATGAGCTTTTTCAATAAGCTTCTTGTACGATATGCGATCTGTTTGGTTTTGGTGATTGCCTTGAGAAAGTTATATTGCCGATTTCTTAAAGTGGAAAAAATGCTTTTTTCATACTGTTTTTAATAGATCTTAAATGTCAGACAAATATTCCCATTTAAAGTAAGAGACTGTTCAAGAACAGCGAAAAGGTAGACCCTAGTTTTGTGTAGATGCCGCCGTTTCGTCAACTATTGCAAGGACGCACTTATACATTCGTCGATGCATATAGATATGCATCGATTCTCTATAGCCTGAATAATGCTAGAACAAAGACTGCTCGAAATCGGGTCACATGATGTAATAATATTTTTTCGAAAATCAAATGTTAATATCCATTTTGTTAATGAATTCTCTTAAAGACGACTTCGTCCTAAGTGTACAGTTTTCCAAAAAACTGATGTTAGTGTGTGATGGTGGTCCTTTCTTATCATAAAAGGAAATGAGAATGTTAACAAACAAAACTGTTGGTATTGGGCATGTCAAAATCCACTCTGTAAGCGAGAGGTTATAAGCCATTATACTGAGAAAGTAAATATATGGGTTTGGAGTCCTTTTCCTTTCAACTGTAACCTGACAAGAGAAACGTATTGGAGAATTTTAGCAAAATTATTTAATTATATCATTACCAGAAATCTTTATAATCCATGAGGATTCTGACATGCCAAGCTATAAAATATGGTCTCACTAAATGGAAAATATTGGGCAAGATCTCCATAATAACATCCTAAATAGATGAAATGAAAAGAGGGGGACTGGATGATTTTATATAAACATTAGATCATTTTTAAGTCAATGTCAACTTGTTTTTAAGACGAGAAAAATAAAAGATATTATTATATATGTGAATCAATTTTAATAAGTATTAAATTTTTCTGATATAAGTTAGAATCAAAGAGATAGTTATCATTAACCATATAATAAGTTGAGAGCCAATTTGTTTTATATTTGACACACAGAAAATATAATTTTGTCATTATATTATTTAGATAATATCAGTAGTAGGACAATTACATATTAATAATAAATAGATACATACTTATAATATTTATAAACTTTCTATCATTTTTTCATACATTAATGAGATATGGTTTGCAGGACGCGACAACTGAATATTATTTATGCTTAAATTCACGAACAAGTATAAAAGATCGACTCAAAGAAAAGTGGCTTCATTTTTCTTTATGGATAAACTCTTTACTTTCTTATATAATATATATCGCATGCAGAGAAGTAAAGTAAATAAGATTGTGTTGAAGACCAGTATATATAAAAGGAAAGAACAATGGTCACTAATGATACCAAAATATGTTTTGAACAAAGAAAGATAGGAGCGTATTTAGAACGGTTGTAGAAGCTACAATTGCTTACGTTTACGTCTCAATGTGTATTGTAAACGTCTCATGGCAAAATGAAGATGAAGAAACAAACTCGAAGCCTAAGTGATAATAATAATAGTACCTTATTCATTCTAGAAATGTTCAAGTAATTTATAACATACCAGTAATACAATAATATATACAAACTAACATAAAGCATTTTTACAATAGCATGTTTAGTAATGAAAATATAAATAATTTAAAACTGCAAAATATTATTTAATGAAAAACTCGTCAATACGACAAAATAAAATCGTCTGTGGGATATTCTTTTTGATTTTAAAATTCCTTAATTGTATGCTCGTCAAATTGTGTTACGTTTAAAAAGCAGCGGCTGACTTTCAATTCATTTATCCCTGTATATTACATGTTAAATATTTTTATCTGTATTGATTCAAATTATATTTCCGATCCTAAATAAATTACGTCTTAAAATTTTCAACATTAAAATCAGCTTCGCATATTTATACCGTTTTAAAATATTCGATTTGAAATATTTAGTTTATGAATGATTCCTTGTCCAAATTTAAGATTGGCGACGTATGCATTTTTTGTCCGCCTAAGTTATCTAAATGTTCTCATAGTTTGTTTATGGAATTTTCTGGTGGCGTCACCCAACAGCGTCTTTCCGACGCCTAGATTTTTCTAGAATGTGGTGTCTTGCCCCTCTGCACCACCCGAGTCTTTCTAAGGGCCAAGCTCATCTAAAATGATTCACTATTACAGCACCCACTATTACAACATTCACTATTACATCAGTATTACATTCAATAGTAGTTGAATAAATCTTAACTCCGTCCCGGCGTCGGCCTGAGTCGCTAGCCCTGCGATTATGTCCATGGGAACGAGATGTTATTGTCCAGTATGGATACATCGATCAGGGTGATTTAATTCGCGATTTCCCAATAATAATTGTTGGAGTATCAATCGTCCTTCAATTCACGGCGATGGCCGGATCTAGGGGACATCTCATCGACATAGGGCCCGCTAAGCACCATCGGTAGCGGTAGCAGAGATAGGCGTCCGGGAACAATCTTCGTTGACGTACGGAAACACTACATTTCCAGGTATTTGAGTTTTTATTCTTGTACTACGTGTGACAAGATATTTGTTCAACTAGGCTGTTAGAAATTTTAAAAGTTATATGTTTGTTTAATAAAGTTAAGAATTATTGTGGCCAAGGCACGACCAATCAAGAGTCTTTATATTTGTCAAAAATTTGTTGTTCATTAAATCTTTGTGTTTTTGTCTAAATTTGTATATGTTCTTTGAAATTAGTGTGTGTGTTGTAATATTCACTATTATTCTCTTTTTGTTTTCTTGTTTCTCTGGTCAAATTATTTTGAATATATTAAATATTTGTAGAGTCTTTAATATTTGTAATATCAAGTTTATAGAAATTTCAAGATAAATGGTGCACCATATTTGGTTAATTAGTTTTGCTGAATTTGACCAATTAATTTTATTAGATTGTCTGTATTTGTCAAACCTGTTCTTATTGTTTCACTTTTCTGTATGTACCGTCTCTCTAAAATTTAGCTTTCTTTGTTTTTGGTATTAATAACTATTAGATTTAAATGAGATTAGTGGAAGTTATGTAAATTTTCAACAACAATAAAAATTTGTCTTATTTGTTTATTATATAATCATTCATATTGGTGAAGTTAAATTTTAGATTTTATAATTATTTTCATTCATGTACTAAACTTACTCTACATTTTTCTCTTGTTTTTATTAAATAAATTGTTATTGTTTTTATTAAATGAATTGTTATTGTTTTTATTAATTTGTTTTCTTGAGGTAGACCTAGTATTAGTTAGTGCATGTTCCCATTTTAATTGTGCAATACTTTAACAATAGCGACCCCGCCTTATTATTTTAAAATGTGTGGCGCAACGGGCATTAATTAACATCTTTTTGAATAATCTCACGCTCTTAATAATAATCTGAGCTAGATATACAGGGTGGGTCACAGATATAATAACATCAATGGTTCTACTTCGAGGTCAACATCTGGGAATATTATTAATCATAAGCGATTAATTATAATTATTTATTAAAGTAAGTGAATGTACTGCTTCACACAATCCTCTTGCACCCTGAATTTAATTCATTTCTATTAGAGTTTTTTTTTCTAAAAGTAATAATTGTGCGGCAAATTATTGAATATATTCAAACACCTATAAAATCCGCTCTTTCGTATTTTATACAAATGTTATGAGCTGCTATTCTGTTATGATGGTTATGTTCTAATTCGTACTTTTTAGAAAGAAAATCTAGATAAATCATGTTTACATATACGGGACATTCAAAAGATAAAAGTACTAGATAAAGTAAGTATACCTTGCGCTCTTAAAATGTCTTTGCATGATTTCCAAAATCTTATATTAAAAATCGCTCTGACATAAAATGTATGAATGCAAAATATACTTTGTGCTTGTACTAATTGAATACAAAAAATCAAATTATATCCCAACAAGCGATTTCCATAACCGTAAGTAACTGCTAGTTTTATAAGGGTTTTATTCAGTTTGCGAGTTTATGTTGGCGGTTTATAAGGTTACTAATATCTTACGAAGTTTTATAGGGGTATATAAAATCACTAAAAGGTCGAAGTGCTTTAGGTTTTATAAACTGGTAACAGAAACTCTTATATCACTAACTTATCACTTATAGTAATGCAATGAGTTTTTATAATAGTTGCAGTTAACAATTTTTAAAACCAATATTGTTCAGTTCCCATACAGATGTTCACTGTGATAAGTATAAAACTTATTGCCCCCATATAAACAGCAGTTACCTTTATAAAATCTGGGGATTACTGCATTCTGTACCATCTGTATCTAATGTCCTGCCTAGGAGAAATGATGACACAACCAACAAATTCGCTGTTTTCAATTGTGATTATGTTAAAAAACAGTGAATTTTCAAAAACAAAAATTATACATAGATAATTCAAGCACGGCACGAAATACTGTTTGAGGTTATGATACGCATGTTGCCGGTTAGATAGAAGATGCAAGATATATAAATATGCATTCTATAGAGATTTATTAAGACAATAGAAGTACTTAGAATAGGATTTTGAATAATTTTTGTATAAAAGAATTCTTAAAATTCTATAATTTGTAACGCTCATACGTAAAAGAAAGTCGTGTGGTGATCACACCTCACTCTTTTAATGGATTAAATGGGTTTAAATGAATTGATACTTACTTTTCTTATAATAGTTCAGTTATTAAAATATCTGCAAAGTACAACAATAAGCGATAAAGAGTTAATTAAAAGCGTGTCCCTATTTCTTCGGTGAGCGATGCCAACGTGCCAACGCGATCGTCTGTCTAGACGAGATGTTGTTCGTTAGGCTGAAAACTTTTATTCTCTCATACACACAAACAAAAAGTTAAAATTAAAAATAGTTAACAAAAAGGTTGAGAGAAAACTAAAAGTTCTTTCTCCTATACAATCTTATTTATCTTCTTCCTCTTCTTTTATTTTAGGTCGAAGCCTATTTCTTCTTCACGCATACATCATGGCGTTTCAGTCCCAGCTGTCCTGACATCTTTTTAACCGTCTCCCAGGATCTCTCTCTCCTCCTGGTGTTTGTTCTCTTGCTATTTTTATCAATATGGTCTCATGTGCTCTCCTGATGTGCCTGCCCTATACTTTCTTCCTTCCCCTAACGAATCTAATGATGTCATCGATTCTACATTTGTCTCTTGTAGCTTTGTTCTTAATTCATTATAATCTTATTCCAACAGATTATCGTCACTTGTAATGAGCGTTACCATAAGTTATAGAGTACCACTACTCGCAATTGTTAACACTCAATAAAGTTATATAACAATGCCTTTGCGCCGTAATGCTCCTCAAATTTATATTGAAGTTTTAGAGCAGCATACAGCGCAGTAAAGTTTAGAACTTGGTTTTGTAGTGATAGGATTATACAAATTTTGCACTAAAAGGTAGAGCTGATATAATATTTTGTCACATGTAGATATTCACAACTAGAGAATTAAGTGGTTCGCTTACTGAAAATATACTAACACCGACCCATCAAAAGACATATGATTCAGCGGCCCCGATTTGCCAGACACAACTGCGAAATTCAATGTAGTCATACCATATAACAATAAAATCAGAAATAGTACCAAATATTTTCGTATATAGAAAGCACTAGAAGCAGTATTTTACTTAGTTTAATTTTGTGATTACTATTATTTCTCATTAATCCTAGATAGTTCCCAAAAAATGCTTCACAAATATGCTATTTGAATATTTGCGCTATAACGAAGTTTAGTAACAGTTAGAAAAAGAGAATGAGGTTGCATAACTGCAGACAAATGAAAAATTTCGGAACAGTGCGCAGTGCAACGTAAGATGGGTAATTGATGACGATGAAATAAATTTGAGTTGATGTATGGGTTATTTGAATCCTTGTTTAGATTTTGAAGATCTGCTGTTTGGGCAGACATTTTCTGCCATCTTTATCGTAGCTCTATGAATGGCTTGCCAAAGAAAGAGATTAAAATTTGCAGTTATGAAAATGACTTTAAAAGAAAACAACACTTATGTCATTTCAAAATAATCAGCAAATATAACATAAGAACAACGATGAGGAAAACAGATACTGGTAGATGGATCCTAACAATGACTAAGCTAGATAACGTAAATTAACTAACAAAATTTGTGTACATAAGGTACCCTGCATGCATTCTAGAAAACAAAAGTCCAGATTCCGGCTTTTATGGTTAGGGACTGTGCAAATGTTCTTGGTGCCCCTTTGACAAAAATTTTTAACTTGGCCCTTTCCACGTCACCGTTTCCGGCTGTTTGGAAGCAAACGAGAATTACCCCGGTCCTAAAGACCGGAGATTCTTCGGATATTGGTAACTATCGTCCTCTTGCCATTTTTAATAACTTCTCTAAGATATTCAAAATCACTTTGCATTCACGAATTTTTTCCTTAATCAAGAGTCAAATTTCTTTCGTCAGCATGGTTTTATAGAGAGAATATCTACAGTTTCTAATCTGGCAATTTTTACTGAATATGTGATTAAAGCACTGGATGGCAGACTACAGGTGCATACCATCTACACCGACTTTGCAAAGGCATTCGACAGAGTGGACCACGCGATTTTGCCTTCCAAGTTAAAAAGTTTTGGATTTAGCGATCAGTTAATTCAGCTGTTTGCTTCATATCTACGCGATAGGCCTCAGAGAGTTTTCTGCGGTGGTCATGGTTCCACACCGTATACAGCCACTTTCGGAGTTCCTCAGGGCTCTAATTTGGGTCCGCTGATCTTTAATATTTTCATTACTGATACTGTAGTCAACATTGAGTCTAATATACTACTGTTTGCTGACGATTTGAAACTATTTCAGTATATTAACAACGTTAGTGATGGCCATCAGCTGCAGAATGGCTTGGAGGGAGTACGTAATTAGTGCTTAATAAACAACTTGCCTCTTAATCCTACCAAATGTAAGGTTGTTACTTTCTCCAGAAGGCAGGAGCCTGCTCACTATTGCTATTTACTGGGTCATATAGAGCTGGAAAGAGTTCATATGGTCAAAGACTTTGGGGTTACCTTCGATGCTAAGCTTTTCTTTAACGCACATGTTCATTGCATAACTAGGCAGGCTAGACATGTACTGGGTTTTGTCATTCGGAACAGCAGGGAGTTTTCTAACACCCGGGTACTAACCGCTCTATATACACTATTAGTGAGGCCGAAGCTGGAGTATGTCAGCCTTATCTGGTATCCATATTATATTGCTCAGAAGCGCCTCGTGGAGCTTTTGCAACGACGATTTGATAAAATTCCTATGGTATAAAATTGATGGTGCTTAACCATCTAGAGGCTTGGACTATTCCCTACTCCTCTCTCGTTTTGACATCCCTTCCCTCTCTTTCAGACGTATCTATAATAGCATTACCTTTCTCTACAAGCTGCTGCATGACAAGGTCCACTCACCTGCGCTATTATCATTCCTAGACTTTCAGGTTCCGCAATTCTTCACCCATCCCTCCTCTGCCTTTTATCTTCCTTTTCCCAGGACTAACGCCAGTTTCAAATCCCCCGTCTATGTAATGTGCTCCAATTACAATCTTATTTTCTGTAGTGCTGACATCCACTTCGATTCCCTTCCTTCCTTTCGGAGCATTACTATGACTGTTTTGATAGATTCTCAATTTGATGTTAACAATCTTTCAAGTGTTTGCTACCCTTGCCTTTTGTTGCTGGTGTCGTTGTTTGTGGTGTCGATTTTGATTTTAATTTTGAATTATTATTAATTTTTTCTTAGGTGGCAGGTTTACTTTTACATTTTAAGTTGTACACCTATATACTTTATACTTTATACTTATATAATTCTAATTCTTTTTTATTTAATTATTGAATTGCTGCTTGGCATATTCTTAACTTTAACTAATTTATCATGTAATTGGCGCTACTGCTGTTGGATAATGGAGTCTATTATTATTATTATTATTATCCCAATTGGCAGAAAACGCTTGCAAAGCAGACCATCAAATCAAATAGAATGACGAATAACAAAATGATCACGAAAGAAAAACATGGCATCAGAAGGATGATAAAAGAAGTGGCATATATAGCCACAGAAATTATTTCCATAAGTAAACCATGCCTGTATATCAAATGTATCAAATGGTCTGGATCCTAATATTTCGTGAGAGCATATGCACATCATCTAGTAATATGCCACACACACTTGATATCAAGTATGACAATATTCGTTACTATGAGAATTTGAAATGTCATACGTGTTTTTCAAAAAAAAAAAACATTTCTATTAACCTTTTTAGCAAGAGGCTATCCAGAGAACGGGGGAAAATATCTGCCAGAACGACCGATTTTCAAAATCCAACCAACCATCTTATTGATACTTATACCGAAACCTCTTCACAGAGTTTATGTAAACTCGAACAGCAACATATTATTATTTCTCAAGTATATACAGTATGCTTCAACAGTGTAATAATACCTAATTTTAACAGTAATTAGGATGAAACTCAAAATTATTTGTTTAGAAGCAATTCATTTGGGAAATATTCTTATTAAACTTATAATATGTTTGTATACTTTATGCTTTTTTAATTACAACATGACATTGTGCTTGTTTGGTAATCTATAGAGGTGAATCTAGTATTAATCATTATAAACAGTACTACAATGCCATGGCAGTAAAAGTATATATACATTAAATCGTTTCTTACCTTATCATGAAACAACCTTTATAAGACCAAGTCTTTACGCTTAACTATGATGCAATATGTCTAAATTGAAGTTAAAATGACACACCTTTGCGAACAACAACATCTGTTAACAAATTTTCTTAAATTATGATTCATTACTTTATTGTAATGTGTCTTATACATAATATTAGCATTTCATCATATGTTACTAAAGAAAAGAAAATATTTTTCGAAAATCCATAAGCAGCTACGAATTGTGAATATAAGCAGTATATATTATATACTGAAATGACTAGTTACAAGACTCGCATTTTTATATGTGGCATTGGTTTTTATGAAAAAGTTTATGTTGATGCAAAAACCGATATCGCTTGCCGTCATATGGCTTTTATTGATGGAACAGTTGTTGACTTTTTCCAAATTCTTTAAATTGCCCGACCGAATCCACTGATACAAAAAGGTAGTGCTAGGTTATTACGTTGCATTTGTTTGAAAAGAGACATAAAAATTTATAGGTCTATTTTGACAATTTTCCGAGCACCCGTGAATTGAAAAAGCTCGGCGGCATTATTGCCAAACCGCACATCGTTTCATACATAAAAGTGTTTAAATTGCATCGTGCTAAATTTACCAACAATAAGCAATGTATGTTTAAAATATTATGTCTATTGTGCAGTTACAGTTTACGTTTTATTTTACCGAAAAAAACTTTTTGGGTAGTAATATTTTAATTTACCCGGACGAACTTGAAAGTAGAATATTTGTATCATTAAATATTCTCATTTAGTAATATAAAACTAAATTTGTTATTTATTTAAAGAATATTTACATTATAGCCCCTCCATAAATCAAAACAATAATTTGAGAAAAAGCATTTTTTAATAGAACATGTATGCCCAAGCACTTGTCATACGTCAAAAAAAATAATATTGCAACACATGCTTATATATATACATGTTGTTAATGCCACATACTCTAATACTAGCGTTCCATGATTGGACAACTAATAACGTAATAAATGAATAATTTTTTGCCCCTATTTGGGTGACAATAATGTATTAAACTATTTTTCATATAAGTAATAGTAGGTTACAATTCGGTTAATATTTAAATGTAGAGAAAATTGAACATTTCTGGAAATAATATTTTTTTAATTTTAAACATACCTTATTGAGCATTAATTGCATTATAAAAATACTTCTGCGTTTTGCTTATTAATTTCTGCTACCCTTATTAGTAACTTCTTCTTTGATAATTGTTGTTTGTGTGGTCTAAAATACATGGAATAAAATATTATTCATGTATATACATTTTCTCTATTAATTCTAAACAAATGGGATGCCAATAATAATGACACTTAGAATCTAAATTGCATACATAACTTTTTACGAGCTCTCAATTACTAACTGGCAATATTGCCGATAATCGAATTGTGAATAGTTTCATAATAATTAATTATAAATGTAAAACTTGTTTTAAAATATGACTTATTTATATGCTATGGTTAGACTAATTTATCGATATGCTGATGTATAACAAAATTATATTTTTGACTTTTTCACAACTGAAATATTACAAAGTGATTTATATATTTAATCCATCTATTCAGGATTTCCATTTCATATCTCCCCATATGGGGAACTTTCTTAGTATTGAAGATACAGGATCATTTTTTTAGCAAAGTTGTTAAGCAATTTGAGAAGTTTTTGATGGCATTTTTAGATTTAACATTTATTGTTAACTTTTGAAGATATTTTAAAAAAATTGAAAATTGCTGAAATTTTTAAATATACATATCTCGTAACTATTGAAGATGGATCTGGTAGCTGGTAGTAATTTTTACGTAGAATTTAATAATCTTAGTTAGACATTCATGCCACACTTAATTATCAAGATATAACATAAACATTATGTTTTTTGAATGGCAATGGCAAATGGCCATGCCTTCATAAAAATGCTTACTTTTTTCAGATTTCATAAATAAAAGGTTTGGTATGGTATTGTTTTAAGTTTATTTATTATATGAGGAAACAATTAGCAGGTGAGCCTTGAAAAACTATTTTAGTGCCAACACGCATATTAAAATATGTTTTCTAAGCTTATTTGCTCATTATTTCTTCAAAAATTAACAGCAATTTAATTACTCTTGATATAACAAAAATTATAAAATTATTACCGTTTCAATACGTATATCTAGGAAATCAGAAAAGAAATAAACATTTTTATCAAGTCATGTCCAACTATGATTGCCATTTAAAAAACCATGCGTTTACGTTATATCTTGATAATTAAACTTGCCACGAATTTTTAACTGAGATTATTAAATTCTAGGTAGAAATTACTACCAGATACCATTCTTATATTACTTATATCTTCAATTGTTAGGACGATACATATAATAGAAAATTACAGCAATTTTCAATTTTTAATAAATATCTATAAAAGTTGAAAATAAATACGAAAATGAAAAGTGTGAACACAAGGATGTTAAAACTAACATCAAGCAGTAAATAATTACTGTGACTTACATATATACCTTTATACGTAAAACGTATATGTATATATGCATGTGTTTGAGATTACGTGTGTATCTCAAACACATGCATATATACATACATATACGTTTTACGTATAAAGGTATATGTGTAAGTCACAGTAATTGAAAATAAATGTTAAATCTGAAAATGCCATCAAGTACTCCTCGAAGTTACCCATATAGCGAGATAGCAAATGAGCGAGTGATGGATATTATAACTAATATTGTTCAGATCAAAAAGAAAACAATTTTTGAATATATCTTTATTAGTATACAAAGGAAAATAATTAACGACCGAACCAAGGTAAAGCAGAGATATTAATATCGGGTTAGCGTTACTTTTTTTTTCTAAATCTCAATATTTCGCAATCTATTTTATTGCATCTTCAGGAGAATACTAAAAATAAATTACAAGTAGCGAACAACAAAACACATCACCGTAAAAACTAAACTTACAACTAAATCGTTGCTAAATGAAACAAATACACATAATGACGTTAAACACCATGTCTATACAAGCTGATGTGTATTTGTTTCATTTAACAATGATTTAGTTGTAAGTTTAGTTTTTACGCTGATGTGTTTTCTTGTTCTGTACTTGTAATTCATTTTTAGTATTCTCCTGGAGATGCAATAAAAATAGATTGCGAAATATTGAGATTTAGACAAAAAAAGTCGTTTTATTTTCCATACAAACCTCTAACCCGATATTATAATCTCTGCTTTATTAGTATATCTATAATACAGTAAAATTATTTGGAATGTATATTTAAAATTTGAATAGTTTTATTGTAAAACATAAATAAACTAAATTAATGTATCACTTAAATTTCTCCTTTTTATAGTTCAGTCAGTTAAAGGAAAGCAGACAAAAAATGCTTTCTCGGGTCTTGAGAGTCTTTAAATTTAAAATTACGTGTTCCTTTAAATTAATGATTTTTACTAGGTATAGGTCAAAATTTAATAGTGTAAATCGGAATAGATATTATCGAAATGACTCATCATTTTTAAAACATATAATAAAGCACTCGTTTAGTAAGTCAAAAATTATATTCTACGGAATTTATAGTTTTCAAAATAAGGATTACTACAACGTAACAGTTTTATAAATTGTTGATCAGTAAACAGGTAAGTAAATTGAATTCTGATTAAGTGTAAGTTTAGATAATATTTTAAATATAAGATCTTTATACAAAAGTATTTTTTTTTTACAAAAACTTAATAAAATAATAAAGTTATTATATATGATCTCAACTAGAATAAACTTTAGCAATAATCAAATAATTAAATTAAAAAAAATCAATTATTTAAAGAGCAAACTTTAATAAGGTATTTTCTATATTGAATTAATAAACCTTTATAACCCTCAATGTAGTTCAATGTTATGTATGCTGCACATAATGAACTCTAAAATAGTATTATTTTTAACATCAATACAAATTAGTTTTCTTAAAATCAAACAACGTTTGTGTTTGTAGATAATAATTAATACTTTCTTTCTTATATGAATAAGAAAGTAAATTTATCGTTATTAAAAGCAGTACTTATCGAAAGTAAACTCCACCTTCGGGTATTATGGACAAAATTCTGGATATACAAGACACCTGGTCTTCTCCTGGAAAAATAGGATTAGAAACAGGTATCTACATGCATCGGTGTGTGAAAATCAGTTCAAGCAGGAAACTTCTGCGTTGGATCGGATAAGTATACAGTCGTTTTCCACCATCTTTATAAAATACTGCTAAGTACACGAACATAGCGCTACTAATGGTTAAGGTTTCCTTATTAAAGCTTGCGTTTATTCATTTAATATTTATTTTCTCTCATGTTCAATGTTACATTCAGTAGAATGTCGGTATTGTAAACTTCAAAGGACCTAATTATATTTCAAGATTTAATATTCAATGCTTTAAACAGGACAATTTGAAGTGTTTTACAGGTATTTTTATGACACTTAATTTTCTTCATAAAAGCAATTTTTTATTTGTAGCGTCTAATTTTTGCGTGGCTTTTTATTGTAATAAGAATATATTTTCCTCATCATTGTTTCTTTCCGTGTCGTCCAATACGATATTCACATCTAATCATTACATTCTTGATATTTTTGTATGGAAATATTTTTGCAATATCATACGATTGTATAAGAGATGCATAAGACACATTCAATAATATACTATCTAATTTTAATATAGTTTTAAAATTGGTGATATAATTTCTCACCTTAACATAATAATTTCATTAAGTTTGTGTTTATATTTCATAACCATATATATAAAATAAACTATTATATAGTTGCAGAATGTATTAGTACAAGGAACCTTAAACTTATGAATTTTAGGATCGGTTTTAGCCATGAGTAGTTTCTAAATAAATCTAATCATTATAATATAGACAAACATGTGCTAGTTATACCATTTCGAATTCAGTTTCCTTTCTATATTAATGTAGGAGTTCTTCGAATATAGACTATGGATGTATATATCCTAAATTTAAATAGATGTTATAATTTAACTAGTTCCATGGGTAGTTCCTAGCTTGATAGCCTAAGCAATTTACGTAATGACTGATTTACAGGATACGTTTTCCGGGTTTCGACAAAACTATACTCATTAAGAGAAAGCCAATGATACCGAACGTTGGTAGTTAAGCAACATTCGCACACAAACATACACACGCACACACACGTTTGATGCTTCATACGGACAGAAAATGAGGGATAGGATGGTCGACCGCAACACAGTATATTCCTTCATAATACGGACCTATTTGTTGGCGTCCCTTTTCGTTCAATTGCGAAATAAGTTTGGATTTTCGATTTCAGAAATGATTATTTGGAATCTCTCGTTATCACAATGGTTGCCGCCGCCTTACCTTCTGAGAATGACGGCTAAATGCCGACGGCTTTTGCTACATAAAAGAAAAAACTATTGTTATGCTTTTGATGATGAAACTCTGAAATGTGAAAGATGATAAAGAGAAACAAGCTTTGAAATGTGGAAGAGAGTGTGTGTGATCCCATGATATTCATAGGTATATACATATTAAATTTCTATAGAAACGATCAGTAACAATGTTGGTAAAATAATATATTAAATTTGAATAGTTTACAACAAATCAAGAAGTACAGAAATCGATATGAATAAATTTAAATTGCCAAGATAACTGACGGTGAAAACCGCTGAAAGTTATACATAAAACAAGAGTCTATACTCATACAGTGTCCACGCATGTGCTACCTTTAGCTTTATGCTAAATTTCAGGTAATTTTTGTTTGTCTTAGAGAGCCCTATAGAAGAAAAAAGTCTACTCTGCAATACTTCTAGACATGGTGCAGGCATTTTCCACTGGAAACTAAATACGTTTGAAAACTTAAGCCCTTTATTTATATTCAATCTTATTACAAACGGAGGTAAAGAACATCATCACAATTCGAAACATACATTGCTTGTCGAAAGTACATCTTTTTAAAACTATAATGAAAATGTGTCCTTGTATCTAGAAAGGTAGTAAAGCAAACAACGTTTGAATATTATTTGTATATGAATCACAAGTAAATTGAACAATATGGCCAGCGCAAGTGGTTTGTAGGCATGTACATATATTTTAGATATAATTTATATAGAGTGGAAGTTTTATTTAACTTCATTTGTACATTAGAGTACAAATGAGCAGAACTGACCCAGTAAAAGTGAAATCAATACACCAGAAAAGTAATTAGACTGTTACCTAATTGTCGTTGGGATCGATAACAATTTTAACGGTACCAGATAATTATTTTTGTTTGATAGGCAATAGTATAAGTGTACCGAAAACAAATTAAATGTCGTTAATCGAACAGGTGCATATTCACAGATATCAGTTTCCTTTCTAAATAATTAATAATAGATGACATGGCCCTACTACATGTTAACCTTTAACTACGGGCGTCCTAAGCTAAGCCAGAAGTACGGGCGCAGTGTACTCTATACATCAGTTAGAAATAGCTAAGAAAACCAAGATTTTTTAAATAAATATGACTATTATATTGTATAAATCGTATTTAATAGAAAATTAGTCATTACATAATAAAATATAAAACTAAAAAAAAGTACAAAATTTTTAACTATACATAAACAAAAATTTTATTACACATCAAAATATCAAAGTAATAAAATACTCGTAAACTTAAAACTAGGGACAAAAATAATTAAAACATAATTGTGTTTAAGTTTTAAAGTTATTCGCTTTCGTTTTCTTTCTATTTGAGTTAATACACTCAGGACAAATGACTTATGGTTCTTCTTCTTCATGTTTTACTGCAACAGCTTTGTATCTCTTCAGGAACAGTTTCACATCTAAGGGTAAGGTCTGTATTTCAGCCCTTTCTGAAAGTTGGGTTCTTATCAAAGACAAAGATAACTACTTTAGAAAAATCCTTCTGTATTTCTGAGGATTGTTGATGTTAGCAGCATTATACAGGTTTGGACTGTTAATTCCTGCGATGTTTATGAGCACGAAGAAATATAACCATCCGCCACCTTAGTGTTCTTCTTGACACGGAATATGTACCGCACATCTTATTTACTGTGTCGACTCCTCCTTTGTGACAATTATAATTCAAAATTATATTTGGTTTTCTTATTTCAGGATCTACTACAGTATTTCATTTTTTTCAGGGATATACGACACTATAGGAAACTCTTTTTGAAATCCAAAAAGGGACTACCCAACTACTCTTTCTTTATGAAGTTTAAACTCCAACGACAGATCCTTTTATTTTTCTTCAGTGTGTCAACCATTTGTTATTTTGTCTTTCAAAAAGTCATTGGCCAACGGAAACTTGTGTACCAATTGTCACATGTCAAATTTTCGTTATTAGCATTTCAGTCTTGCAGTAAACGATCGACAATATCAGCTGGTTTATTTGATTTGTTGTTCGGTCCTTGTCGCTGACTGCCACAATATACCTCGAAATTTGTAACATAAAATGTCTGCGCATCACATAATACAAAACCTTTAGACCATACGTAAGTTTGTACTCTCAACTATATTTTCAACGTTATTGTTCCCCAAAAAATTTTTAATGCACTTCTTTCATTGGTAACATCTCTTGCACACTGCCTTGACAGACTATTTTTTTACAATATTTATACTAGAAGTTTTGCTGAATTTACTAGCAACTGGGTTTTTATACCACTTTGTTATTTTGTTTTTCCCTATGATGTATTCGTCTTTATCGCTTTCTGATTTTTCACTACTATCACTATCGCTCTCTTCGTCTGAACCGATAGACTCTTTATCATTTAGTTCCATTTCAGATTCAGTGTTATGGTCGTTTTCTGTTATTTCTTCTTCTGATAAACTATCCAACTGCTTCTTCAGATTCCTCTTCGAATAACGCCTGGGCCAGAGCATCAAGTTCATTTTATGTAAGATGTTTAGGGTTTCTAATAGGTACACGATCCCTGAAAAAATACCTCTTTTATATGTAAATAAATCAGTTAACATTATTTGAATTTACTTACATAACTATGGGCGTGATGTATTGAAGTCACCGTTCGGGAACCACCTTCTATATTTTATTGCTAACTTTAACTATTCGAACACCAAACAACTTGCGACTCTTGTAGACTCTGATTGACACTATAGAGATAGGTTATGTCAAGCGGCGCAAACGCAGAAAGAATTTTTAAGAAATAGGTAGTGATCAATTGAACAAGTGTGGTGTACTCTGTACACGGTAGCCAGTAGTTTAAGGTTAAACAAAATATAGAGTGAATTAACCTTTTTTTTAATTTTTTTAATTAAATTAAAAAATATCTTTTGTAACAAAAAACTACAGTATTGTAATATTTGCATGAAGAAACAAGTAACAGCTAAGCAGAAAAGTAAAACATATCAATTAATGAACCCTAATTTGATAGGTACTATTATTTTCCAAGACTGGTAAAAACGAGAGTCTGATTCTCATTACTTTCTTCTTATACGTAGTATAAGGAAGTATTGTGATGATGAAAATTTTCGACCTCGAGATTTTTGCAGGTGTCCACGTTTTGAAGTCCCCTGATACCGAAAAACTGGTTTTTAAAAAATGTCTGTGTGCCTGTCTCTCTCTCTGTGTGTGTGACCACTATAGCGGCCAAACCGCTATAGGTATCAATTCCAAATTTTACATTTACGAATATAATATCCCCTTTGAGATCTAATTAAATTTTCAGTAAAATCGGCAGACCGGAAGTAGTAGTTTACTTCAGTGAAAAACCCGAATTTTGCCAATTATTCGTCAACTACTAAGTTTAAACAAATTTGTAAAGAATTCATATACACTCAAAATTAAATTTGTGAAGAATTTTATTAAAAAAGTTTTTCGAAATTCCTACCAGAAGTAGGTCTTTTACTCTTATCGAAAACCAGTTTTTTGCGAATATTTCGCAAATCATGCTTTTTAGAGAGGTACGTTACGAGTATAAAAGTAGTTAGAATTTAATTTTCAATACCTGTTGTATAAAAAAAATTCAAAATTCTGACCGGAAGTAACACTTTTACTCTTATCGAATAGCGACTTTTGCAAATATTTCGCAAATTATGCATTCTATATATATTTGTCAAGAGTACAAAAGCATTTAGAGTTGTTTTTGAAATATTTTTTGTATATATGAAATTTCAAAATTCGGACCTAAACGAAAGTAGCACTTTCACTCTTATGGAACAGCGATTTCTGCAAATATTTCGTGAATTATGCATTCTATATATATTTGTCAACAGTACAAAAGTATTTAGAGTTGGATTTGAAATATTTTTTGTATAAATGACATTTCAAAATTCGCACCGGAAGTAACACTTTTACTCTTATCGAAAAGCGATTTTTGCAGATATTTCATAAATTATGCATTCTATATATATTTGTTAAGAATATAAAAGTATTTAGAGTTGGATTTGGAATATTTTTTGTATAAATGAGAATTCAAAATTCGGACCGGAAGTAATATTTTTACTCTTAGCGAGTAACATATTTTTGCAAATTTCTCATAAAGTATGTATCCTGTAGAGATTTATTAAGAGACTAAGGAAGTATTTAGAATAGGATTTTGAATAATTTTTGTATACAATATTTTTAAAATTGTATGATATGAAACGCTAGTCGTGTGGTGGCCACACCTCATTTTTCGTAAATATTTTGTGGGCAAAAACTGTAAAGTTGGAGATCACTTGTTTTTAAGTAAAATATTATTACGTTGTTGCATATTGATAAAAATAAAATTCATATCTCGATTAAAACTGACTGTCTTGACAAAATACATAAGTAGTTTTACAAGTGCTAATAGACGCGACGTTTCGAAATTTACAGACTGGATTATTTAAAAAAAGATATTGTCATTTTACGACAATTCCTACCAAATATGAGGAAAGGGGTAACAATATAAATACTAATTAAAATACATTGTTTTCTGGGTTGTGAGATTATCCTGACATTTTATTTCATAACTAACCAAGAAACATAGTGAAAACAAAAATTAAAGACAAAATTAAAATGCTGATAAATAAATCATTTTTCTAATCTTCCAAATTTATCTTATGACGGTGAAATAATATTCACTGTTCAAATATTTAACGAGCATTTAGTAAAAGCCGCTGTTGTATAAAAATGATTTTTCTGGGGAATTGAAAAAAATTCTCTGGAGCCTGTTTTCCGCTATAATTATCCTTGTAATTTTTGAATAGGTAATGTATCACATACGGGGTGAAATTTTGTATTTAGATTAGATAAACATATATCGTATTTTCCAAAAAAAAAAAAATAAAAAATAAAATAAAACCCTTTGGAGTAATGAGGTTATAAAGAGAAAGAAATTGGTTTTATGTTAATTAAACATTAATTTATTTAAATTAATAATAACTTTAAAAAAATAGAAATTTGAAAATAACTAAACTAAATACTAACAATAATACTATAAATATTTTAAATATTGCATTTAATTTTCACAACTAGTATTTATTAGCACTGATTTATTGTTGTTGTATTCCATAGCAAGAGATAAAAATAAGTCATAAGAAAATTTGTTGCTTGTTGGACCATGTAACAAATCTAATAGCTTTCTCACGTTTTCCTCTTGGCTCTTTTAAATAGGTACAGGAGGCTTTTAAGCTTTTTACGGTAGTTATTGCAGTTTTGAGCCGTACGCAATATAACGCAATGATTAATTTTCCAGTTTTGAATTCCCTTACATTTTTTATTTTTATGGCAAATATTTATTTGCCGCTTTCTTTGTGTCAAATATTACTGAGTGTTTAATATTGACAACTTTGAACCGTAACTGCTTCTTTCTTGAATTTAGGATCAGTTTGCCCCAATCTTCTGACACTTTAATTTACACAACTGTTTCTTGCAACTAATGAATAGTTTTAGTCATTCGGTAGATACAGAAACTTTGTCAAATAGCTTGACACTATATATTAGATAACAAAAAAGTGCAAATTCATATAATCCTCATTTTGTATTGTACATCGGTTACTTATTAATACAAGATTTCTGCACATGTTATGCATAATAACATAATGAAGAACGATGGACGTCATATTGTTGGTACCGTGTTTAGCGATGGATCCACGATAAGTGCGGATCGTAACCTCATCTGTGGCTAGATCGCGAATTCTGAACATACGGTATTATATTTACCTTGAGTATAAAACTAGACAAGCAGCATATGTGATAACGGCAGCTTTTGCGTAGTCACCACTTAAACGCGATAGTTCCTAATGCTGGCTTCGTTTTTAAAGATCCTCTTTGTATTATAAAATCGATTCAGTTTTTTGTTGATGCAAAAGAATCAGTGTAATTCAACTAGCACGCCGACAACCAATTAAGGGGATCAATAAGCGAGCGATAATATTAAGATGAAGTATTAAATGTTATCTTATTTACTGCAACTATTATGAAAATATAATCAATAATCTAAGAAGATTTACTTCTTTTTGACAGTAATGCTGTGCTAATTTGTTTTTGAAAACAATACTAGAATGTAATAAAGCCTTTTAAAGCGATAATATTATCAAAATTATGATCACAGACACAAAAACCTGTCTACTGAAAAATTACCCATTTCGACATAATCCCTTATTGCCTGTGACCACAGAATTGTCACTGCTAAAAGCAGAAAATTATAATCAGAATTCTCAATACTGAGAAAAAAAACTATTTTTAAAATAATTTAAAATTCTGTACAAATATCGGACTGCCGACATTAATTCCATCTTTTACTTGATATAATTCAGTTCGATTTAAAGACTCTAACCGAGACAGTAGCGTAATGTTAGCGCGACCGACTAGCAATCAGGAAGTAAATTTACCTAATTAAATAATTATTACTAACAATTACACGAGAGCTTCCTTTTTTGCGGATAAATTTTCAGTTTTTGATGAAAATGATGATAATAAAGTAAACAAATTTATGTAGCGCCAACCAAAGACAATACGCAAAACATATGGTTGTGTCGACTTTGACATTTCATTTTCACAATTAGTTTGTTGATTTTATGATATAACAAGAAAACGAATATTATTGTCGGGTCAGCCAAAGGTAAACAACTTTTTTGCCGATTTAAACTTTTTTGCTGCCAAAGTGACAAAATAATCCCGATGTATGGGTTTCTTTTACACATGCATTAAATTATCATTGATAAAAGCAGAACATTATTAAAATTTTTAACACCGAGAAAACAAACTTATTTAAAAGTAATTTAAAATTCAGTACAAACGTCCGACTGTCGACATTAATTGCATCTTTTACTTGATATAATTCCGTACTATTTAAATAATCTAACCACCACATACCCGCGGTAGCGTTGTGGTAGCGCAATTAACTAGCAAGCGGAAGGTTCCGTCCTGAGTTTGAATCTCAGCCGTGGTTAATTTTTTTTAATAAATTAAAAATATACCTAATTAAATAATTATCAGTGCTAAAAGCAGAAAATTATAATTAGGTAAGAGAATGCTTTCTTTCTTTTTTAAACAACTCGATAGCAATTGCAGATGACAAAGATATACTAAATATACCGCAACATGAGTTAGCTTTCAGCAAAACAATAAACTATGGTTTTATTAGTGAAACACAGCGAAAACTTAAAACTCAAAGTTCTGAACTCAGAGAATCTATAGAATTGATTTAATGTTTCGTTAATGAAATTTATAATGCGAGAAGTACCATAGGAGAGAGGTTCAAAATTAAATTAATACAACTTCTAAACAAAAACGAGGCCTTCAATCATCCTTGTAGAATGTCGAGTGTATTGTAGGGAAACTACTAACCAAATTTTTCCTTTTGAAAATATGGCGTAAAATTAACATCTTCTATCTTCACTGAATATATCTATAGGTTATTAGCACACAAAGATTGATCTTTTATTAAACGCTTCTACGGCTACATGATCTGACAATTACAGTTTATCCAATTACAGCGATCACCTGATGCAGAAGGAGAATCAGTGTAATTCAACTAGCACGCCGACAACCAATTAAGGGGATCAATAAGCGAGCGATAATATTAAGATGGTAAGTGTTAATTGCTATCTTATTTACTACAACTATTACTTCTAAACTACATCTCCGTTGTTGACAGCAGTCTAGCAATGAAATATGGTCGAGGTGCCGGGCATAAAATTTGGATCACCTGCTTTAATTTAAATATATATAGTAATACCAATACATCCCTTTTTTAATTTCAGAATGTGTTTATGTGTACAGTACTCCAAAATCTCCATTGTTAAATATACATCATTAAATATAAAATCCTGTATTGGTAGATAAATTTACTAGGTGCATTGTTGTTGTGACATACATTTAGTCATACAAGATTTTGTAAAATAAGAAATAAAATATATATTGAAAACCAAAACTACCTGTAATTAGATTAGAACAATTTACAATCTTATGTTTTGAAGAGTGTGGTAGAGAAAAAAAAATTATAAACAACCTTATTTTTGAAACTGGAAATCTGTATTTACATATGGCAAAGACAATATTTTATGAAGGAATACATACATTGCAATTATTTAAAAATGTCTTTTATGATATTATCCTATGCGTATGTAAGTTCTACGCAATATTCAAATTTCCACAGCAGTAACCATTTCCACATAACAGTAAATTGTTTTATATTTATCATACTAAGGAGATCACACTTTAACAAATGATACACGTTTCAATACTTATTTCTCAAATATGACAATCATAAATGTAAATACTCCAACGTGGAGACGTAAGTACAGCTGCAGATAAACATCATGAATTGTATAGTAGTTAATTATATCAAGTCGTAAATGAACAAATAACTCCATCTTGAAAGGGGCTTGTTTAAAGATTCACATCGTTTTCGCAACAAGGGAGCCTACAGAAGTATATAGGCATTGTTCTAACAAACACAATACCCAAATTAATTGTTTACTTATATTAGATTCAGCTGCGCCGACAATACTCTAACGAAACTCGGATCTTTTGTGTTGCAGTGAAGATCTAGTTTCTCATCGAATTATCGTCGTTTGTTCAGAATTAATAATATTTCCAATAGACACACATAATAGCGGCATTAAATGACAGAATAAAGTTAGTAATTATAATTGAGAAGGTAAATTAGAAATGATAATATACTAAATGAGATAATAATCACAAACTATTTTAGTAATAGTTTGTCAATTTAGAATCGTTATTATGTGCTATAAAATAATTATATCTCCATCACATGGTGCAGTTATGTTAGATTACAGCGAGTGTTCCAACGTAGTGACGAAGTTCATGGGGGTCTAATATTGTAGTTAGTAAAAAGAAATGGCGCAAATTGTATATAGTTAAGTACTCTATAATGTATATCATCAGAGAGAACCAACTTGTTCTTTTTAAATGGAATACCGTGCATGCCATTACGGGGTTTTTGCAAATATTTCTAAAACACGGTGAGTTTTTCCTAGAACATTCTATATCTTATGAAAAATTCTATGCAATAAAGATTACTAAACAGGTGTTGCTGCCTCAATAAGTGAAGATATTATTCCACCACATGATTTAGTTATAAATAAATATATATTTACATGCCATTCAAAAATACGCAAAATTTTGTAGTTAGAAATATCTACTTCTCGTGCTTGTGAACATTGTTGAAGAACATATATTCATATTAATTTAAAAAGTGTAAGCTGCCATTACTAGTCGGAATTATTGAAAATTGGTTACAACTATTAGGCGTTAATTTAGTCAGGTCTTAAAGATGTATTATAAAATATAATAAGACACGTTTTAAAAAAAATAAGTTTCTGTAGCTTCGTAGTCCTCGACGTTGTATAAGACTTCATAATTATTTACAATTTTCGTAATACTAATTTTGCACTCTAAATAATGGGTGTATTTAATTAAATTATTGATCGTCCATTTGCATTTTAGCCAATTTTATATTTTACAATTACGAATATGGCACTCTAATCTCAAAAGAGCTGCTTAAAAGGTTTATTATCAGTGATCTTAGAAATTATGAATATAAACTGATTAAGTTTTACATATTACGAATTTAAAATTACGAGTTATTAAAGAAATTTCATCTTATTGGCAATGTCATGTATGCATGTAAGCATCATCATATGTTTATAAAATAATGTTATTTAGGTAGAACATATATTGAATGGTTGCCTATTTAATCCCATTGTTTAAATCAAGTACAGACACCCGTTATGTATCCACTATATAATATGCTCACATATGAAATTTATTATAATTAGTCTGCACAAATTAAATTTAGCATGAATTTAAACAAAGTATACCCTTATATGCTCTTGAGAATGGGCAAACAACGTTAATAATTAAGTAGAAAAGCAAACAGCAATGTTTGCTTTTCGTTTTATACTATTTTCATTAAATTTACTTTACCTGTTCTAATGTAGAACTGAAATGTAATCATAGATTTAGGATATTGGCTATATGAAAGTACAAATTAATACTTATTACTAGAGAGCGGAATCCAGCGAGCTAAACTACCACGGAGCCACAACCGTGAAAAGAAATAATGTAAACAATTGCGTGTTGTTTACATTATATCTGAATAGCACTAATTCATAGGGCGAACTGTAACATCTGTTTACTCCAGAGAATCAGAGAAAAAACTGCCATAAAATAAGGAATTTTATTATTAAAATCCTTTCTTCATCGGCGTAGGTACAAGGGTGACGAGTTTTTAAAATTTATTATATTTACCTTGTATTTCGCAATACAATATGTATGTTTCAATAACATACGATTACATTTTTAGTTATCATTTATTTAGATCTAGAACGTTGTTTATGTTACTTTTTCTGAGATAAAAATTAATTGTCAGTGATTCCGAAATTTATTGCAAAGTCTGTAAAATATCGTCACTTAGCTTTCCTAAAACATACACAGAAATAGTTTTCATGCAGAGAATTTCGATAGTTTACAAAATTTCGTTGCAAGGAACTAACACAAATCCCAAATTTAAAAAATCAGTTGTTATTCTTTCAGGAACACTTTGGAAATTTGCCTAAACTAATGACATATTTTGAAAATCGAATCTCAAATTAAAAAATGAGGTGTGGCCACCACACGACTTTCTTATACGTATGAGCGTTTCAAACTATACTATATTTTTTTTACACAAAAATTATTCAAAATCCTATTCTAAGCACTTCTGTTCTCTTAATAAATCGCTATAGAATGCATACTTAGCAAGATATTCGAAAAAAGGACTACTCTCTAAGAGTAAAAGTGTTACTTCCGGTCCGAATTTTGAAATTTCATATATTCAAAAAATATTGCATATCTAGCACTAAATACTTTTGTATTCTTGATAAATACATATAGAATGCATAATTTACGACATTTTCGCAAAAAATCGCTATTCGATAAGAGTAAAAGTGGTAATTCCGGTCTGAATTTTGAAATTGTTTTTATGTAAAAGATATTGAAAATTACGTTTTAAATACTTTTATACCCGTAACGTACCTGTCTAAAAAGCATGACATGCGAAATATTCGCAAAAAACTGATTTTCGATAAGAGTAAAAGACCTACTTCCGGTAACAGCTTCGAAAAACTTTTTAAATAAAATTGTTCTCAATTTTAATTTCAAGTCCATATGAATTCTTTATAAATTTGTTTAAATTTAGTAGTTGACGAAATATTGGCAAAATTTAATTTTTTCACTGAAGTAAACTGCTACTTCCGGTCTACCGATTTTACTGAAAAACTACTCAGATCTCAAGAGGGAGATTAGACACGTAAATACAAAATTTGGAATTGATATCTACAGCGGTTATCGTGGTCACATAGAGACACAGACATTTTTTTAAAACATCTTTTTCAGTATCAGGGGACTTCAAAACGTGGACATCTGCAAAAATCTCGAAGTCGAAAATTTCACATTACTTCCTGGATTAACCACATTAGATGTGGCTATTAATAATTCCAAGTGACTTAGACGCAGTTTTTAATAGAAATCCAGGTTTAATAACATTGCGGCAATTGTGTATGCTAAATACGCTGAAATAAAAGAATATTTCCATTACGTAAATATAACCAGTTGCGATGTAGAAAAGACGTTTTCTATCTACAAGGATGTACTTAATTCAAAGAGAACAAGTCTTACAGAAGAGAAAATGAACAAATAGTAGGGTATTTTGTATTTTATAATCACCAGCCACTTGTTATTCAATTATATAAATAAAATTAAAACCTCTTTAAAAATACAACATTTCAATAGCGTGCCCATGGGCGATGAGTCATGACTCGCTCGATTCCGCTCCCTACTTACTACGCCGGTTTTATGATCTCTGTAGATATATTATATTGACAATCTAGCAGGACAAAAACATTTCTTCAATGGTATGATTTGTATTTTGCTGTTCCTTTATTTCTCACCACTAAATTACACAATTACTTATAGTTTTATAGATACTTAATAATTGCTTTTTCCAATAACTCCATAACGTCGGACAACATACTCCCATGTTTATTTTTTTGCGTAGCACGTAATCTACCAATTATTACAGCATTTGAAGTAATTAATAGTCTATGTAGTAAATCCGTATTAGTGTCGAGTCTTGAGGTTTTTATTCTATAGAGTTCCCTGTATTGCCTGTTATCATTGTTCATGGTTTCTGATGGTTCTACGGATAACTGCCCTATAGACAAGATACTATTGGCAATCATATCCTTTCTGTGCCAAAGTGCTTTATGTACGCTCACAGGCATTGAGTACCATGAATATTCTTTGATATTTATTTTTCCTTATTAGAAATTCAGAACTTAAACGTTCGAATATAATGCGAACGCTTTTTATTAATTCCATGTTAAGACCGGTCATTTCAACTGATTTTTTCTGCAATTGGTCTGTCACAAGTTCGGCCATAACCTTACTTCTTCCTTTCGTCTACTTTTGTTATATTCTCTACCCCTCGCACTTGCATAATTTGACCTCAAGCCCAAAGCAGATGTAGAGTAGACACTCGAAAAAACTATCCACGAATACAAAGGCGACAATACAAATGATACAAACTTTTGATCAACTATTTTATGTGAAATCACATCGGATTGTTCATTTCACAAGGCTTTGCTCCATATAGGTCACATCTTTGCGGCGACAGACAGGACGATAGGGCATTATAGCTTTGCCATCCACCATACGCAATACCATCAATAGTTTGATCACTAAATGAATACTGTTTTTCTTTTTTTTTTGAGCAGGAAACAAAGCTAATGTTTGTTCCTCTATCTACTTGACTTCCGAAGTATTCATATCTAGGGTCTCCTTGGCAAAAATTATCTTTATGGGGCGGCAGTATCTAACTGATGAGTGCGCCGTAAAGCAGACTATGTACGTAGGTACATAAAGAAAAAAAACTTTAGGGAAAATGCAAAATGTCATCATTTGTGTGAAATACTTTTCTAGGTTTTGAATAGGTAAATGAACTATGTTTAAATTAAACAAAAAGGCAAAGCTGTATAAATAAAACGTTATAAAAAAGAAAAACTCTATCTACATTAGGAATGTATTGTTTTTTTATATAATAATAATAATAATAATAATAATGCCTTTATTGTGCAAATGACATAAGTATATATAAAAAAAAGAAAGGAAAAAAATACAAGTATAATTATAAATGCACAATCTCAGGGTGAGGCTCAGTTGCATAAAATAATATGCGGCTGCTTTTGCCTAACCCCTAATGAACACCCTCGAAGAGAAAAAAAAGAAAAGAAAGAAAAGCGGGAAAAAGATGCCCCCCCCCCTTCGCTCACCTCTCATTACAGGAATGCCTACCAACTAAACATTAAAATTAAATAAAGCTAAATTCTGCGCGAGCACAATCTAAATTGTTATAACATACAAACTATAAACTTATAGCGGTAAGAATGGTAACAATAAATATAATTATTTCAAAGCTATAACGGTTTACAACATACAAGCATTGACACCTCATAGCTAGGACTTTAATTTTTTCTTGAATTGTGTGGCCATGCACTTTTTTCCAACCAGTAGGGATGTCATTATGTTTTTTATAAATACCGTATGAGAAAGATCTCTCAAACAGAGCGAGTCTGTGAGGCGGTGAAGATATCAACCCACGAAACGCATGGTCAGATTGTGCACGTCCGTTCTAAATCGAATTTTATAGTACAAGTATGGCGGGCATCTACTTGTTAGAATTTTGTGATAAAGACTTAAGGTTAGTAGTTCTCTTCTGTTATGCATGTTAAGCCAGCATGTATCAATCAGTTTGTGCGACACATGCTCAAATTTCCGGATACCGTGGATATATCTCAGCCAAGCTTTTTGAGCTTTCTATTTCAAATAAAGATCTTACCTTAAAGAGAAAGAGATGTTGCAAATATACACTAGATAAGTGTAATTAATAACAAAAATAAAAAAAAGTCAATACAAGTGTACTAGCTTTTTCATAATTCACTTAAGAAAAGATACGTTACGACTGACTGGGGGTACTTGATCTTTATGCCTACTCTATTTATTATTGGGTTACCTTATTAATCTTAAAGTAATGTTTCCTAGTATTATGGACCGCCAAGAGTTGATATATTAGGTTATTGTAATTATTTGAATAGTTTACAAAATTCACTTTTGTCCTGCTAGATTGTGAATATATCGCACTGTGCGGAGCCCCAAAGTCTTTCCTGCAGTGAGAGCAAATTATTTTGAGATATCACTTGGTCATGTCATTAGAAAAATATGATATCCGAACTATTGATAATTAAAAGCATTATATTATGAACAAAAACAAAAAAAGTAGGTTAAGTGTATTTTATTATCAACTTGTAGCAAATAATTATTTAAATAATCAAGATTTTGAAAACAATTAAATTCACGTTGGAGAATGTTGCATTTTATTAAAGTAGTAATAAATTGTGATTTCGAAGTTTCCGTTCGTGGAAGGTTTCGTCCGTGAATTTTTGTTTGGGGAATTTTCCGATTCTTTGTCATACAATGAGATCTCACATGAAGTGTGGTGGTATCTTAAAAAATTCCTTGATTAGGGTATCTTCTTGTTACACAAATACGTATAGGTACCTAGTCTGAATATGTAAAATAGATGTTATTTAGTTTGAATTTGTCCTCGTTTTATTATCACGTTTTGCTTGCTTTATATTTCATTTCATTCTCTTTACTAATGTAAATATTCCATAACAAATATGTTAAAATCATAGGTGCACATTGTTACGGCTATACACAGTACCTATATACACAAGTGTTTCTCAATATTACAGACTAGTCATTGTTGACAACTTAAAAATTTAGGACACGTAACCTTCACTTGAGATTGATCACATTGTATATAGTTTTGTCTATAAATTCTCCCTACAATATTTTAATAAGAGTTTTATGTCAGTAAATTTATTCGTCAACGGGTTCGATTTTCGTTTTCTATTTGAACGTTTTTAATTACAAAAGTTTATATGCGCTGCCAGTGCGTTTCGAGAAAATCGAAAGCAATCAGTCCTTACTATTTTTGTAGTCCTTAGGCCATGTTAGGATACATCATAACCTTCACCACTTTTATATCCCCTCAATAAAATTCTTAGCTATTTATTTAGCTTTACAATATTTTGAAACATACATCAAGCAATAATTAGATATAAAATAATATAATTTAAAAATTCCTATGGTTATATTTTTAAATTTGATAATATTTCCATATTATAGATTAAAACTCAACTACATTAATAATACTGTTAGTGAAGGAAATAATTTATCCAGCTCACACGTTTAACTCTGAGAATAGAGATCCTTTCTTTGATAGTTATTCTGTGTGGTTCTTTCACGCCCAATCAAATCTGAGTGTTATTGCTTTCGCCTACTTCCCCGGAGGTTAGATATTATGTTGTCAGAGATAGAGACTAATGGTGGAAATCAAAATCAATAATTATTTCAATTATCTCAAATGTCAAAGCAATCTAGTATAAAGTAGAATAAACACTATAACCCATAACGGATAAACTAATAATCGTTGTTACCGAGGATATTACGGCACGAATATCAAGGTAGAATAAATATATTATTGAACGAGTTTATTGTTTCCATTATTTTGAATAAGGACGTATTTGTGTGTATTTCGATATGTATATAGGTACAATTTCTATAAATATAACAACAACAAAAATAAGAGAGAATATTAAACAAGATCGTATTAAAAGAATACAGGTGGCAGATGTATATGACTTGGCGGAACGTTGAATCTTGTGATATTTTCGGTAAAATTGTTTGTTTAAAATATTGATGTTAAATACAGTACTATGTCTTTTCATGAAATAGTTAGGCAAAAAGGATATATCTCTATATATTGCCTTCTTGTTGAGTTATAGACACTTCGTAAGGATCTCCTGCAGGTGTATATATATATAATACATTTTTGAATAAGAATTTTTCACGATATATAAGGTACATATTGCTATATATTTTCGGCGCATCATTGTTAATTATGTCCACAAGTAGATCGATTAATTTAATTTAAATATGTTTTGTTTAGTTTTCTGAAAATTTTAAATATAGGTAATTCCTAAGATATGCAACGCAATAATACAATTTTACTAATGTTGTAAAATTATAGATAGAAAGTCTACCAACTCTAATTACATTGCAAAAATGATTATACACTTTATCAAAAATGAATTTGCTATGAATTTATGATAAACTCTCTATGTTATTCCTGTATTCCTGTTTGATCTAAATAATATATTTGTCAATAACTTTTTGTTTTAATATGGTAATGACCTCCATTAACCAAAAACATGGAATAATTAAAGTGACCTACCATATCCTCCGCAGAGTGAACCCGATTAGAGCTTCGTATTAAACAACATACAACAAACACAGTAATTATGGAGTGACAGACAGGTAAGTTAAGGTAAAAGGAGAAGAATATCTGCGTGAAAAATCGCATAAACTTGCGCGATTAATGTGCCCTAGTGGCGCATACGTGGCTGCGTACTTATAAGGCTATCTGTTGGACACGCACAGTAAATGTTTTACTATTATCACAAATATACATATATCCATTTATACGTAAACGTATATGAATATATGTACGTGTAGAGATACACAGCATACACTTAGGTGTCATTACCAACAGCGAACGCACAGACACCGGTGTTTCGGCCTTTGAGGCCTCTTCAGTGTACGTGGTGCTGCTGGCAATGATCCACAACTATGACCGTGTCTTATGTCCGTTGAATCGCAGAAGTGCCTATGAGAATATCTCAGCGACATCTGCCATCCAAGCGCGACACCGAACACGACAGTTTCATCTTGCACACTGTGCTAAAGACAAAACCTGTACGCTAAATGTGTATCTCTGCATATAAGGCCAATAGGTGGCACCGCCATATCACAAATAAATAGGATATGAAATACTTGAATGTGTAACGTACATTAACGGATCATAATTATCACAAATATACATATATCCATTTATACGTAAACGTATATGAATATATGTACGTGTAGAGATACACAGCATACACTTAGGTGTCATTACCAACAGCGAACGCACAGACACCGGTGTTTCGGCCTTTGAGGCCTCTTCAGTGTACGTGGTGCTGCTGGCAATGATCCACAACTAAGACCGTGTCTTATGTCCGTTGAATCGCAGAAGTGCCTATGAGAATATCTCAGCGACATCTGCCATCCAAGCGCGACACCGAACACGACAGTTTCATCTTGCACACTGTGCTAAAGACAAAACCTGTACGCTAAATGTGTATCTCTGCATATAAGGCCAATAGGTGGCACCGCCATATCACAAATAAATAGGATATGAAATACTTGAATGTGTAACGTACATTAACGGATCATAATTATCACAAATATACATATATCCATTTATACGTAAACGTATATGAATATATGTACGTGTAGAGATACACAGCATACACTTAGGTGTCATTACCAACAGCGAACGCACAGACACCGGTGTTTCGGCCTTTGAGGCCTCTTCAGTGTACGTGGTGCTGCTGGCAATGATCCACAACTAAGACCGTGTCTTATGTCGGTTGAATCGCAGAAGTGCCTATGAGAATATCTCAGCGACATCTGCCATCCAAGCGCGACACCGAAGAGGCCTCAAAGGCCGAAACACCGGTGTCTGTGCGTTCGCTGTTGGTAATGACACCTAAGTGTATGCTGTGTATCTCTACACGTACATATATTCATATACGTTTACGTATAAATGGATATATGTATATTTGTGATAATTATGATCCGTTAATGTACGTTACACATTCAAGTATTTCATATCCTATTTAAATGTTTTACTTCATAAATGTAATTTATTTACGTCTGTACGACACAAAGTTTCGAATGAAAAATGCTAATTTAACAAAGACCTGAAATAGTAGCGACTGTTTAACAGAGTTTGATAGTAATGCAATTGAGGAGCTTCTAGCAGAAACAACCATAGTCCAAAAAAGGTGAAAATGTAGTATACACAGTGCGACACGTAGATTCAGGGCCTCCAGTACTTTCTCATACACCGTGGTTGTTCTCCTAGGGACAAACGTGGCACGCATGAATATAGACCTAATAAATTACCCGCAGAAATTGCAACGCTTATCATACAACATATCGAATCGTTTGAAGCTCGGCAGAGTCATTATTCGAGACGTAAAAATTCAAATCACCAATGCTTGCCTGAAGTCTTTCTAATAAAAACATGTTTAGGACGTTCTTAGATAAGTACAAAATTAATGTTACTTATTAATGAGCAGGTGCTTGCTTATAGAGGTGTTTGTAGTTTTATACAGTATATGCGAAGTAAACCGGTCAAATATGGTATAAAATTGTTTTGGTTATGTAGAAGTAAGATTGGGTATGTTGTGAACGGGACTGTTTACGTGGGACCGCAACCACGCGATGACGCGCAAAAGGATTTAGGAATACATATTGTAGAGACATTGATTGCACCAATTATTTTTTTTACAAGTATCCCTTTAGTTGAGCAATTGCTAGACATTGGAATAACTAATAAAGGGAGACAAGTATTGTCATCGATTTTTGGCTCCAATGAAAATCTGACAATTGTTAGCTATGTCCCTAAAAAAATAAATCTGTTATATTAATTAGTTCAATGCATCATGGTGCATCAATAAATGAAGATCTCTCCAAGAAGAAGCCGCACATAATAGAATATTATAATTATATAAAAGGAGGTGTCGATCAAATGGATCAGATTGTTGGCAACTATACATGCAAACGTCAAACACGACGCTGACCATTTGTGATTTTTTAGAATATAATAGATATAGCAGCATTGAATGCCTTTCTGCTATATACATATGAGAATAAAGACTATCAAGCTGTACGAACGCACAAACTTAGACTTTTCATCAAAGACCTTTGCAAAAAATTAGTCTTTCATAAATCGACGGTCTAAAAATTCTAGACTTAGCCATGATATAAAAACATGTATTGACCTTTTCATTCAAAAAAATCTTTCTCAGGACGACAAACATGACGAACCAGTAATAAAGAAGCGATGTTATATTTGTTCTTGCAAATTATCAAGAAAAGCTATGCAGACATGACAAAAATGTAAAAGAAAGTTTGTAATGACCACAGTCAAACAATTTGTAATAACTGGTTACTAATTTGAGTGTTAAAAAGCAACAAAACTTTACTCTGAAGTCTATGCTTTTGTATTACCATAGGTATATGAGGGTCTGCCGGACCCATCGTATGGATAAGTATAGAAATTTTCAATTACGCATCCTCGGTTAAACGAAACATTTTTCTGAGAGCGGAAGGATTATTGAAAGGTATAATCTTCCCAACAGCAGCTATAGTATCTGGAATTAGCAAAACTAAATTACATAACTTTGCCTCTGGTAAAATTCGAATTTGCATTTCAAAGATTTGCCGGTCTTGTATAAGCTACATATTCGGCATATTGCGCATTCATAACAGAATGCACAGTATGTCGCGTAATCTTTAAAACAAGTATGTAATTGCTTGTAAAAGTACAAATACTTAAGAGTGATGTGAAATTGTTCATTTTCTATAATATGCATAGAAGAATAAGGTCGTATTAGAAAAGTGTATGTTGCACACGCAACCTATTTTCAAAGAGTTTAACCCAATAACGCCGGAGTAACTTTTCCTTCAGAAAAATGCAAAAATTGGATAGTTACTTCATTACACCACTAGAAGAACACACGATTAATTTTTATAGAAAATTCTTCATGTGATCACTTGTTTTTTTGCTGTATGACATATCATATGCAAGGCATGTATGAATTACTCTTGGATTTTGAAAGACGCGAACATAGTGTTGGAAAAAATATATTATAGAATATAATTATTTATTTCTGAACCTATATTATTAGTTATAACATTAAACAGATTTATATTATACAGGAGGTGTATGCCAAACGCGAAAACATGAGTCTGTAAATATTCAGGAGCCGTCAAAAATGCGCAAACAGTTCTTCTCAAGAATTCCATGAGGCTGATTTTTGGATGAACAAATCTATTAAGACGCCACATGTTAACCATTGCTCTATTCAAACAAAATCGTAAGAATGGTCAGTTCCATTTTCTAGAACGTATGCATATTCTGTAGAGACCACGCATTTTATCGAACAAATCGACACCTCCCATTCCTTGATTGTACAAGTCGATTACTGTGGGTTGATATACTGGTATATGCTTTTTTTTGCTTGGACCAACGTTTACAGTATCCTTTTGTCAAAAATATCTTGTCATTTTCGACATTAGTCGCCATGGTTACTTGATTGTTATCATTCCATTTAGTAAGAGTGATTTTATCAAAATTTTGTGTTAAAATATGTGCAGGACCACGGTCTGCCTTTTTTAGACCTTTCGAAGGGGCTTTTTCTATACAGTCAGACCTAATGGTGCCATTGCAGTTGATATTTTTTCTTTTTAGTTCTTGTAGCAGAGGTAAAGAGTTGAAGAAATTATCCAGATAAGCTGTCGAGTTTTGGGGTAAATAGGGAGAGCATAATTTCTCAGTAACATTCGAGCCCAAAGGTTTTCCTTTTGAGTTGCCTCCAGCTCCGCAGTAAGGATTACGCATCAAAATGTAACCTTCAGGTGATGTTAGGCACCAAAATGTAAACCCATGTCGAATGGGTTTGCCCCCAATAAACTGTTTCATGTTATGGCGACCAAAATATGGTTCCATTGCTTCATCCAATGAAAAACAAGAGGATAGAGGTTTGGCTAATTCTTGTGAAATACCATTTACCCTTTCTATTAGCGGTTGTATTTTATAAATTTTTCGGCTCAATTTTTGTATTATCATTGAAATACAAGTAACGATGTTACTTTCAAATCGGTCGCGAGACATGCTATTACTAACTAATGAATTGCATGTATTGCCCTTTGTTTCCCAATACAATCTTCTGCACGGAATCTTGGTGTACCCAGATAGAAGTAAAATTCCAAAGTAAACATACATCTCTTCGGTTGATATCGAGAAATCGTGTTTTCCTTTGAAAATGGCATATTTCCTTGATTCGGTACAAACAATTCAACGAAATTTTCAGGAAAGAGCAAAAATCTATCTGATTCAACTGCTTTTCCATGATTCTTTGTGCAACAATAGATTGGGATGTTTTGGCAATTTTCATTTTTCGTCTCCATGTGTCACGATTTTTTCGTGCCAAATACGTTGTCTTTTGGTATGTTGACTTTTTTTTAGGACGTCGGTTTTTACGACGCTTACCAATTTCGTCCTTGAATCTTGCAGCAAGTGGTATGTTATCTTCTTCGTCACTCGAACTGAAAATATCGACATCAATAGATTCGTTGATGGGCAGTTCATTACTTTTCTCATCATCCTAGAGACAAATTTTTGATTGTGCACCACGTGTAGTAACAGCCGTGATTTCCATTGGTTGTTTGAGTACTCCTTTTTCCAAGGAACAAATACCGTATTCTACGTCATCACTCGGTGCGTCATCGACATCGCTATCTGCACCATCTCTTGGGGGAAGTACTGTCAAGTCTATCCGGCGCAGTCTCTTCTAAAATATAATCTTCATCGTCTGAATTAAGGGACTTCAAATAATTGAGAAGTTCTTCTGCATTTCGTGGATCTGATGGATTGTACAAGTTCTTTCTAAAAAGAACGACACACCTCTTATATGTCTACCGTATGATAAAACATACGTTTTTTTTTTGACGCCAGAGATCCAAATATGTGTTTGCAATGATTTAGCTAGGCTTTGGTAGTCTCACTTGACCATATCAAATCAAGATACATTGTCAAATCAATGCAAAATGTGACAGGATCACAAAAAAAATAACATAACCTTACCTCAGACTCATTTTTACGCCTATTGGAAGCTAGGTCTAAAACAATACACAAAAGTCTGTTCCAATCTCACAAAAGTTCCTCTAAAAATCTTGATAACACGTTTATAGCACTATTATGCCCCAAACTATGCTTATAGAAGACAGATAGCAAGCCCTCACCATGTCTCATTTGAAATCAAAAAGACACATGACTTGCGTATAATAAATCATACGTTAGACGTTATTGGGTTAATTTATATATGTTACTATACACTACTATATCTTGCTATTCAAGAAATTATTATTTGCTTTTATAGAGTTGTACATTCAAAAACTTGTGGTTTTGGGTGAACATCTTTCATAAATATTACGCAATTTTATATGACGCATTCCGAAGTTGTGTTGAGAATGCCACAAACAGGTAATTTGTTGTCGATATTTCGTATTATAAATGTAGCAGTGCAAATACGCGACAATACTGTAATCCATTACCTAAATACTAATTAGTGATTGTCTATTAATATTGAAAATTTCATGGAAATGATCTTACAAGTATAATTAAATTTACCAACATCATGTATTTCCTTTTCTGTGGAGCAATATAATCGCCATAACAATATTTAATTTAGATTATATAAAATTAAATCAGAATATTTAGAACATTATAAATTCAGTCAACGAACTGATAATAATCTCAGTATCAATGTTGAGTTTGGATATTGTTCAAATATTTCGTCTCATTGTTAAAGTTTGTTCGCTTATACGAAATTCTCGCTGATCTGGCAAATTGTTAAATATCCAGGACTTTAATTAATTCCGGAAAATTAAGATAATTTTGGCAGTGTAGAAATTTTCTAAATCCAAGGGCTTTTCGTAAATTTGCTGGCAGTGGCATCCCCTTTTATTTAATTAATTATTCTTGATTCCTATTTTTACTGAAATCCTTTTTGAGAATAATATTTCGTGCTTTATCTATTCTCTGTGTTCTGAGTATTTCATTTCAACTTATTTCTTAAGTGATGTGCACTTCTGTATAAGGAAACTTTAAATAATCTTAACTTTAAGTTTAACTCTTAACTATCCCGGTCTCTATATACTGATATAAATCTCAACTGAACCACAGTAATCGCTAGCTTCTTTACTGTTTTTCCTCTAAACGACTACCTTAGACTTTTGCTAAATAACATATGTATTTGTTAGACGCGTTTGCGACAGGGTCGCTCTTTTTTGACTCATTAATTGTTAATTAATAAAAATTAACGTTAAATGGTGCTTCCATCTACACTTAATAATATAATAGACAACTATGTATCCAATTCACTCTTAGGAAATGTCAACGTTAGAGCGGCCTTTATTATAGATCAAAAATACGATTGGCAATCATCCACCTCTACTATATATATTTGACGGTTGATTAGTTCTTAAGCATGAAAACAAAATGCATTATAATAATAATTGGAGTGCTTAGTGCCTAGTGAATGTGTATTTGCCTACAATAATTGCTCTTTTACGGATTTGCTCAGATTCGGAGTAAAGTCAAAGGTAATGTACCATTTAACATTTTTATTCTATCTTATTTTTTGCCTAGCATAAAGATAAAACGAAATACTTCAATGTCAACCCCTTTATTTACATATAAGACATAGCTATTCATAACACATGTTTACATATATACATTTACGAGACATAATTCATGAAAAAGAAAGTCAGATATACTTGTTGCTTCCAAAAGTAATTAAAATCTATATATTAACATTAACCTCACATTTAGTTAAATCTTATTTATGTGACAATAAACAAATAACTGTGTATTCAACTATCTGATAATAAATAATTCTGTCGTGACCATTCATTAAATAAAATACAAGATACATAACATTTCTGTTTACGGTGAGAAAGATGGTATTTATACGAGTTTGGCAAAAAAAGAAAACACATCAGCAAGTACATATGTTCGTACGTATGATATTGTTGAAGAAAAACTTCGACAAGAGCAATATATTCAATTATTACGTGAAATAAAATTACTTTAGTACATGAGAAATACAAAATTATTCTAGCTGACATGACCATAGTAATTAACGCTGAGACGGAATAACAAACTTATTACCATGTAAACATTGTTAACTAGTTTATTGCGGGACGGGAGGACTTACAGGAGACGGAAGAGTTCTTCCACGAAATGCCTGAAAGAACTAGGTAAATTATCCCACGAACTGATTTCCCTAATAAAATCGTGGCTTTATATAGCCTTAGATTCGCATAAATAGTGGTTTAAAACAGTATTTTTGCCGGGAAACATACGAACTATTACGTGCAAAATGCAGGTAGAATATTAACAAAAATATCATCTTTCTCCTTACTAATTGACAAACATAAACATTAGATAAATTAGATATTTATAAGAATATTCGTATAGAATTATCAAACTGTTAAGAAATTCTAAAATTAAAGTTCTCGCTACCCCGACAGCAAACATTATTCGTGCATTTTATTATTATATATTAATAATAATAATAATAATATTTATATTTTTTTCTTTCAATCCCGCTACTCATACTAAAGTAGATAATTTTAAATTTTCTATTCCAATGCGGAGTTATCTAGTTGCTTCGAAAAACACTTCGTAAAATCAAATTTAAAAATTGTTTTATTGTGTCCAAAAGAACTACGAGGATAAAGTGAAAAATTCTTGGTCTGACAATGAAAGACTGCGATTTTCAGTTAAAAAATGATTTTATTTTTCTACATAATTTCCGTTGACTTCAACACACTTGGTCCAGCGTTTCTCCAACTTCAGAATTCCTTCCCGGAAATGAGAGTCTGGAAGGCTGTTAAAATATCCATTGACGGCCCACTCAACTTCTTCACTGGACGCGAAGCGCTTCCCAGAAACAAATTTTTTCAAGTATGGAAACAGATAGAAAGTCTGAGGGTGCCAAATCAGGAGAATAGGGGGGATGGTCGAGCAAATAATACCTCAAATCCTGAAGTTTGTCCTGGTAAAACATGGTTCTTTTCTTCTTCAAGCCAAGCCTCTTCTCGCGAATTTTGGCATTCAGCTGGTCAAGAAGGTTGGAGTAATATTCGTCTGTAATTGTTCTGCCTTTTTCAAGGTAATCAATTAACAGGATTCCTTTCTAATCCCAAAACACACTGGTCATGATCTTTCCGGCATATGAGAGCGACTTCGCTTTCCTTGGCGCTGAACCACCGGCTTCCACTCACTGTTTCGACTGCTGTTTCGTTTGTGGCGTATAGTGGTGGACCCATGTCTCATCCATGATAATGAATCGCCGCACAAAATCGGTCGGATCCCTATTGAAACGGTTCAAACATTGCTGAAAAAGTTGTTTGCGCATTTGCTGTTGATCGGCATTCAGCAAATGCGGCACCCACCTTGCGCAGAGCTTTCGCATCCCTAATTCTTCGTGCAATATGTTTCGCGCCCATTCTTCCGATATCCCCACGGTCTCAGCTATCTCACTCATCTTCACACGCTTATCGTCCAACATGTTATCGTGCACCTTTTCGATATTTTCGGTGTGGTTGCGGTTTTTGGTCGTCCTTCACGTGGGTCGTCTTCGAAAGACGTGCGACCACGTTCAAAATCATCCGCCCACCTTTTAACGGTTGCCATTGAAGGAGCAGAGTCCCCGTAAACTTTTGTCAACTTCGGATGAATTTCCTTATGGGAGTTTATCCATTTTAACGGAAAACACGGAAGACGTCTTCTGCGAATATTCCTATAAACAAACTATTTGACAGAACAATTTGAAACATGTCATACAAAACTAATGACAAGTGCACGCAGGCAAGACTCATAAATTTTCGTTGATTTGAACGCCATCTCTGTCAGGCCTAGAATTTTTCACCTTACCCTCGTATATTAGAAGGAGGTATTAGCACTGCATTATATTTAATTTACAATTCAAAATATAAAATTGATTATTAATTCTAATTACTTTAAAAAATTACTTAATTCTAATAATTATTCATGAAATTAATTAATCTGCGTTTTAAAGACTACTGAAAATTCTTTATTCTAAATTTACACAATAGCTTGTCATAATAAAATTCATATATTAATACACATTGATTATCAAAAATTCTCATGTAGTAGATGTATTCATGAATTTGAAATAAACTAGTATGAAGGACTACTATATGTATTACTTTACATTATATAGATTGTATATGAAAATTGTTATTTTTATTATTAACTGCTATGCTTCAGTCTATAAATATATTTTGTGAAAATTTATATATCGAATCTATTTTATACCTTGTATTTACGTTTCATACAAATTACAGCAAGGAAAACATATTTGAAGTTGCCTGCACAGCAAAAATAAACTCACAAAAGATGTTTATTTTTCGTTTATGATATTTTTATAAAGATGTCTGAGCACCCTTCTCTGTATGTGCGAAAGCCTATACGAACGAAAGATGCCTCTAGCGTTATCCATTGGAAACGCTATTTGCTTTTTGGCAACCTATATGCTGCTGCTTCAAAGGTTGTATTCACAATGTGTTGGAAATTTTGTTTATTTGCATAGGTCGAATGTATTGCTTGAAGGTAAAAGAAACTGTAACTTGTCATATTCTAGCAAAAATGTATTACAAAAGTATAAGTAAGTTATATAAATACTTCATTATCATAATGACATATAGACAAAAAGTTAATAAATATGAAATAAGGTATTTTGCTTTTCGTTTCTCAAATTTATATAGCTTATTCCTTTGTGTGTAATAACTTTACTTTGACTTGTAACGTAGTTTATTCTTAAATTAATTGTTTTCTAAACTTTTGTGAATAAACATAAGGGAGGAGTTTTATTTTTTACATATATGGTATACCCAATGTAAGAAAAAATGAAAAAAAAAGTCGTGAGATATATTTCAATTAAGATATTTTTTGTATAAATTATAAAATTTTGTGTCTATTTTGTTTCCGCACAATTTTTTTTATCAATTTACAGATAATTTTTTTTTATTACAAGATCATCTCTCTGTATGTATAAAATTACTATCAGTCAACACATTGATTTAAAATATTATAAGTCAGTACTCACAGTTCTGTTGCCCAAGTTCTTCACACGGCAGTGTAGTAAAACGGTTTTACCGACAAGGCCAGTTATATTGGAATTTATGCTGGTGTCGAAATAAGGTCCGGTTCCGGGCGTAGGCCACTCTTGTAGAAAGTCCCGAAACTTTTTCGAACTACTGTCTTCGGCGTCTGCAATGAAGAGAAACGGATCTTAAATTATTCATCAAGTGAAGTTGAACCGATTCAACACACAGTTGCACATATTGCATGTTCCTTTTACCTTGATCGAAGACCCTCCTCTTTGATGTTCGGATTATCAAAGAACCGTTTCATGTTTATTAAGAAGGTCCGTAATTTCGTTGTATATGACCTACTAGCTTTACTCGTGCAATATAATAAACTTAGCTATATGTGTCGAGTGATTTGAATACATTACAAATTAGAGCAATACGTAATGAATTCAGTCGTACATGTTTCCGTAAATTTTCTTTCCTTGAAATATATCAAATTCTTAATCACCATATATTGTGTGTACTATTATGAAATAAATACTATTTTTTTCCTAAGCCTATTTTTATACTGTGTACATTGTAATGCTCTGGATGAAATTAGCAATTTATATTTACTTCATTAATATTAACCCCCCCCTAATTTCGAGTTATTGTAAGCACAGTTATTTAGTAGTACAGATTCGAATAAATGTGGCTTTATATGAAACGCTATTGCTCTTATGTATAAATAAAATATCTATATTATTTTTATTTACATTTGCAATTGCTTCAAATAATAAATTAGAACAAACAATAAATAATGGCCTTACGAATTCTTGAAATTGAATATCTTTGATTCTGTTTGTTCTTATACTTTGAAAGGTAAGTGTAATGTTTCTGTAATATAAAAAAGAATACAATTACGGAATAATAAGAAAAACGTTTAGGGTTCATCAAGAGCCAGTACAGATTTAGAGCTGAAGGAAAACAAACAATTTTAATGAGATGCGAATCAATATTTGCCTCGTCTTTGTCGTGATAATTTAAATATTTGCCCAAGCTTTCGATGGGGATCTACTTTTCCATGCCGTGTTAATATTTCTAATTTAGGGATAAAATATATGCCTGTTCTTTCCATCCATCAATTTATTTTAATTTAATATAAAACTATGAACATGTAGATTTCTATAAAGAATACAATTACAATCAGTCGTTTTATGGAATAATTTTTTGGAATATATTTAATACTTAATTAGTGTTATTTGTCATCTTTTTACTAAGAACATCATTCTAACTACTAAATTCTTACATATATTTCAGTTGAAATAGAATGGGCATCCCAATTCTGTAATTTTACTCTTTAGTCTTTCGCCAGTAAAAGTAAATACAATAATTAGTTAATATATATTTAAACATAAAGGATGATTTTACTGTAGACTGGTTCTTACACGATCTGTTATTACATCATAGCGGAAATAGCCCGTTTCTCACCGGATATCTATTTCCCTCTTTTCCATCGTCGTGGGTTGCACTCAACGGAAATAATGAAATTGACAGGAAACATCTTTATTCTATAGTCTAACATTGGAACATTTAAATTTAAAAAAAATTGTTTTTTCTGGAAATATCTATTAAAAGTTAATAATTGCATAAGAAGTTAGGTTATTTATATTTTCTTATTCATTGTTTGTATAAATGTCCAATTAGTCTGTAGTATAAAAAATAATTTCAATGCTTGCTAAAAAAATATTATCATTTATTTTGCCATTTATTATTATTATTATTTTTTTTATAAGTACCTGCATACTTCAAGTAGTATTTGCAAAAAAAACGCTCTTCCTCGATAAGAATAGAAAGTATGCTTCCTTTCCGAAGTACAATTTTTTCTTGTTCTTAACGTTCTATACGTGTCACATTTCCAACTTATGCTCAAATAGCAAATCAAGTAGGCTAGCGATCGTGTTGGCCTATAAATGGTTCAGCATAAATTTAGAATTCATCTGTTATGAAATGATTTGAGAATTATAACTTTATTTTCGCGGAACAGCTGCTTTGATATTGCTCTAAAATGGCAGAACTCCAATATGAGCGAAATTTTTCACTATTGTTCTAAATACATTTTCGTCTGCTAACTGCAAATGCAAGTTGCCGATGCAAATACAAGCAATTAATATTGGGTAAGGCTTATTTGGAAGTACATATTAAATAATATACCTTTTCTATAGTCCTAATGCTATATATAAATTGTAACTTAACCAGTTTATAAAGTAATAGTAAATAATAAGTTTTTTTAATTGGGAATGGAAATTCAATTAAAATAATTGCAGAATATAATAGAAAGAAAACAAATAGAAAAATCATATATAATATGACAGGGTAATAGAAATGTAGCGGTTTTCTCCTTTGAATTTTCTTTGAAGCATTTCACGTGATATAAATCAGTAAGTATATAGTGTGAACTTTCAAAAATTAAAATTATGTGGTGGATTGTGCTAGGAGACAATAGTTTCTGACCAGTTTTCCTCTATCTCTAATATTGTAAAAGCAGCACGTCTTCTTCGCGAGTAGACATTCGGGGACGAGCAGAACCAGCTCTTCTACATAATGTTCTTTCCTCCCAGCGTTTCTTAATTTTTAGCACAGTAGATTTATTTATGCCAAATTGCTGTGCTACTGCTCTAATTGACCAGTTATCTTCGATTTTCTCTATAATACGGCCCTTACTTGCCAAATCTAAATATGCTGGCATATTGAATATTTGTGTCTGTCAGTTCAGTATGACAAATTAAATTGACGCTACATGACAAATTTAGAACAAAAGTCATATTTACATATTAGGAGGGGCGATTACTAACGAATAGAAACTTATGCAACTTATATTACTAGCGGGACGGGTAGACGCAAGGGCGTTTGAGTAGCTGGCGCTAGACAATATTCGGTTTCGATTACAGCGTTTCGGTTTTATTCACATATTCTGTCGCTATGTAAATCGGGAAAAGACTGCTTTCTAAAGCAAAAAAATTAGCGGTTCCACACCCGTAATTTAATAGTAATAATAATTAAATACGGCTACCTTCAAATAGGCTAACAGACAATTTTTATTTTTAAACGTTTTGAAACAGCTACCGTGGGTTGAAAATTTTAATACACAGTTATATAAAATAAATCGTCAAATATTTAAATTTTAAATCTACTCGCATATTGGTATTATGTAGGCTTAGTTAAACTACATGGCATTAACAAATATCAAAATAAAATAAAATTGTAGACTAAAAATTTCTTATGTTGTATTTTGATTTTTCATTCCACTTGCATATTTCCTTTTTTTTATTTTGTTGATGTTTTATAATACGCCAATTTTCGCTTGCCCATAACTGTTATATTATTATACACTCGAATATTATAGGTATATATGACATTTCCTTTTAATTACACACTGTGACTCGGATATAAGTCTGCAATAGCCGACCGATTGCGATAGATTTGCATCTTCGCTAGAACCGGTAGAGATACAGTAAAGTGGGGATAGACGACGCGATAGCTTCGAAAAACACTAGTGTGAAATGTGTGTGACAATGTTTACTACTTAATGTTTTTTATCTTCAAATATAATTATTATTTAAATTTGATTTTTTTGTATATCGTTCATCAAATGTGCAGCTGGCGCGTAGAGGTTGTTTCTTTATTTTGTGTACCAGTCTTAGTAGGCATTAATCAAATTTATGCATTTTTGTGGTTATTTCTAAAACACATAACTTTTTCAAGAAAATAAATGAATACAAAAACTGCCCTTACATTATAAATTTATACCTTTTGCACCGCTAACCCAAATTTGAGATTATAAAATTACAAAATAGATTTAAACAACGCAAAACGGCAATGCCTTACGGGGCCATAGTTTTTGATAGGTAAACGCTCCTTTTAAGTGTACGCCAGTATATTGCACATAACTGTACATTTATTTTACTAGTATAATGCGGTACTGACTAATAATCGAATTCACAAAAATTATAAATCAAAGTGGTTTGAAGAATATTAGCAAGAAATCAATAAATATTCGTGGATCAACTAAATACCATACTGAATTAAAATCCTTATTATCCGACACTGCTTTTAACCTAATAAGTTGCACAAAATACAAGATACAGCTCTTATATTAGGCGGAGTAATATTTACCGAAATAAGAATATTTTGGTGGAGGCAGCGGTAAAAGGGTATGCCATAATTTCGTGAGCATGAAATTTTCGTTCGCGTTTGCTTCGAATTTATTAGTTTTGTTTTCAAAACTGAAAAGTGACAGGCCGCATATGTTACTCTTTAAGTTATAGCCTTGTTTGTCTTTACGTACAGTGTTAACGTAAATGTAAGTGATTTATATGCAAGTTCATAGTAAAAGAAGAAAATAAAATGAGAAGTCTTATCTCGTTAAGCTTCTGCTCCGTACGATGGCTTATGCTTATGTAACCGCTGAAAGCAACGGAAATTCTGAAATTAAAAATTATATTTCATACGTTTCTCCAACATGATTTATTTCCAAAGACTATATCGATGTATACATGTAATTTTAGGTATAAATATTAATTAATTAAAGTAATTAGTTATTCTTTAAAATATTTTTTCTCCAATAAAATTTAGTCAAACATGAAAGCTGTGTTTAATATTTAAAGAAAGATATGAATTACAATTGCATGTCAATATTAATATAAAACTTAATGTAATTTACTTGGACCTGAAGTGAATACATAAATAAATATTAATTTGTTTTTAGTACACAAGGAGAGCGAACCAGTAAGAGAAGGAGTATAAAAATTAGTAAAAAATGCAAAATATGTGGAAAATATGCTTTGTAGTTATCCAAGGAGCGAACTGAGAAAGTGTGGACATTTTCATGTTCAAGGTTTATGAATGGAAATTCAGAAAGCAATAAGTTTTCACCTCGTTCACAACCGCAAATAAAAAGTAGTTTTAGATAATTGCTTTGAATTTTAACTCTAGAAGAAATTGCATGCTTATTTCGATAAACTAAATAACTATAGTCCGTCTCAACCCCATTATGCAGTACAGGTTTAATAGGGATATTGCATCTCTTATTATCTTTAGTAGTCTCTTAATAACGCCATATTTATATCCGGTTGCCTTGTTGCAAGTTCTATTATACAAAGTATATGTGTATATGAGTAATCGTTGTTGTCAATTGTCAGTTTTTGCCGTAGTGTGTAAACTTTTATATTGCCTTTAATTACCTATATATAATTTCTGTCAAATCGTTCTTTTTAGAAAGCATATTATCTTTTTCAAGCATTTAAAAGTAAGTATGCATACCTATATCGATAATTCTGATAAATCGTGATAACCTATATACATATACATATACTTTTTACAGATTGCTACATGATATGGGTTTTGAATTTCAAAAAGTGGGACGAAAGAATATTATTGAAAGAGATGACATCATTAGGTGGAGACATAAATACTTACGAGACATCAGAAATATCAGAGACGAAGGTATAGTTTATCATTTAATTTGTTATACTTTTATGTTCATTACGCAATTTATATTTGCTTGTGTTTGATTGTGATTGTTTTATTTTCAGGTAGAACTATAGTATATACCGATGAATCATGGGTGAATGCAGGACACCCTGTAAATAAAAAGTGGACTGACGCTACTGTTCAAAGCAGTCGACAAGCCCTTGCACAAGGACTCAGCACTGGTTTTTAAATCACCAAGTGGTCTTGGGCCTCGATTTGCATTACTTCATGCTGGAGGCGAGCAAGGTTTTGCTGTTGGTGCTTAATGTACATTTCTTTATAAAAAAAAATACTGCTGATGTTCGTAGCGAAATGGATGCAGATACATATGGAGATTGGTTCAAGAATAAATTGCTTCTAAATATACCAGAGAACTCGGTTGTTGGTCTCGATAATGCCTCATATCACACGAAAAAATTAGAAAAGTTTCCAACAGTAGCATGGAGAAGACCAAATTATTGAATGGCTTACTGAGAAGAATTTACCACTAGACATGTCAAAAAAAGATTTACTGGCTTGTGTGTCAGAGGTTAGGTCTCAGTATGACAGAAATAAAATTGATGAATTTGTAAATAATAAAGGGCATTATGTTCTTCGGCTTCCACCTTATCATTGTGAATTAAACCCAATTGAAATGGTGTGGGCACAAGTTAAGCACTATGTTGAAATGCGCAATACGACATTCAAACAAAGAGATATTGAACAATTAATTGTGGTCGGTTATCAGAATGTAACAGTGACAACTGGCAGAATTACATTGGCCACGTAAAAGACATCGAGCAAAATGTGGATTCTTTAAGTGATTGAAGAGAAATAAAACAATATGTGTACCTACTCCTTTGTATGGTCATGGTTAGTTTTTTCATAAATGTTATCATGTATTATTAACTTGTTCTTATAAATGGGAAAGTATGTTTTTGCAAAAAGAATTTGTGAAGAATTTGTGTCTTTAAATGTGTATAACGGAATGTAGATTAACATATTAATATTCAATAAGATATATAAGTCATGTAACATATTAAAAAATAAAAGGTGTATGTGTATGTGTGGTTATTGTTATTCTTTTCATAAATATGTATTATTTAAGTTGTTTTTATAAATGGAAAAGTCTTTTTATGAAAAATAAATTTGTAATTAACTTTGTCTTTGTCTGAATTTATAGTGGATAGTAGATTAAGATCTCAATATTCAGTAACGAAGAAAATTGTATACCTTAACTATTTCTTTGAAATATTCATTTATTTACTCTGACTTACTATATTCGGTTAGATTTTAAATAATTTTCTACAGAACAATCCCAAAGGATTATATTATTACAAATATTTTAACTAATTCATCTTCCCATATATTCTCCCCTTTTAGTGTTTCATATTAGGTACTATTAATTTTTTGTATCCATCAATTGAATGTATTATGTTTTGATTACAAAAAATGTCAGATATAGAACCGGAACTGTACAATGAGACGATTTCGTAACCATGAAATCAATTGCCATAAAACCTGTACTGCATAATGGGGTTGAGACGGACTATAGTAAATTTTTAGTAAAGTTAACATTCTCAAGTATTGGCTTTAAATAGGTTTAATGAATTTTTCTTTAGTGATGCTAGTCGCTTTTAAGTTATTTTATTGCTTTTCTTGTGATGTCGATTTCCAGCACGCCCGCCGTTTATCTCTATTCTCGTGTTGATGCTGTAATAGGTTCGGCAATGTGGTCCTGGGGTCTCGACCTGTTAAAAGGTACAGTGTACTGCTACTCTAACTGCTAGAGACTGTGCTCCAGCACCCCCCCCCCGTTGGATGATGGATCGAAATGGTCGGAAGAGGCTTGTTCTGCGTCACAATCTCCTTCGTTGTAACAAGTTTCAAGATATTTGATTTCAATCTATGTGGTTATTACATGTAAATAAAACAAAATCATAATATTTTCCGCTTCGCTTAAATACATGCCTGTAAATACAAATTTTGTGTATTTTAGGGGAATTCAGAGAGTTTACATAATACTTTAATTATGAGCAATCTAGCTACGCAACTATGTAGTCTTCAAAGAGAAAACAACCTATATCAGATATTCATGTGTATATATATAATTTAATTTCGTGGACGATTTAGAGGTCATACTGATTCTAAATTACTTTTAAAATTAGTTTATAATTGTTAATTAGGTAATTTCTAATTTTTTAAAAATTACCCACCAGCCCAGGACTCTGGTAAGTTCTGGGACATACATGATATTTATCTTGATCATTTATTCCCATTTTGTATTAAATGCCAATAGTATTCGATTAACACAACAATAAAATTAAAAAAAAACTGTTTAGCTTTGGTTCGTGGTAAGTAATATGATTTGTGAAAACAAATTTAAGTTTTTTTTTGAAAAAAAATCGAGTGGAATCAATTAATAAAAGAAATATATTTATTAATACACAAAAACGAAATTATATTAGCAAAAGGGCAATCTAATATGCAAAAGGAAACTTTTGATTTACTATATTATGATACACGACAAAGTAACTTATTTTCAGGGCATGAGTCATACACTACATTCTCTAAAGTAAGGGAACAATCAAAGATTATCCTGTAATTGCTCTAATTGGAAGTTGTAGTACTTTGAATATTATTCTCAAGAGATAACATACGCAAATACGCGCTATTGCGAGTTGATTGCAAAAGGATTTACACGCTCTGATAATAACGCTAATTAGCTCCTATAAATAGACAACAAAACACATTTGCAAGATTAATTCCCGTTACGTTTTACTAAAGCAAATTTTGTCTGTATGTTTTACATGTTAAAAACATCGTTCTTTTTTATCATGAAAGATTGGACGTGTGTTAGTCTCTATTATTCGAGTTATTTTCCCTTCTAGCAATTGTATTTACAACCACCATATAAGTGAACAACACGCCTTTATGCTACACAAAACGAGCTAGGACTGTGACTAATGCAGTGAAAACACGTAGAGATGCATCGTGACGTCCTAACAAAACAGAAAATAATAACTAGGGAGAAGTGCTGAACGCTGCAAGAAATTGAAAGAAACTCGAGAGTACATCCATTCACCGTTAGAAAATAACACATAATGGATGTATCTCTTGTAGCTTTTAGTAAGATCCGCGTTAATATCCCCGGAGTTTTACCGGAGTTTTGTCGGGTCACGAGATATCTGCGACGCGGGTCATTGTGAACGACACTCGACTTTACGGTTGTGTGCTACTTTTTACAAGTCTCGGCCTACCAAAAAAAAGAGAGGTCGTTTTGTATATTCTTCTCCTGTTATCTTACACCTAAGGTGAACGTTGGCAGTGTGTCAACAGTGGGACATATCTACAAGAAAAATTGGCTACGCGCTGTAAAATAGATGTCGCTAGCATAAATCTTCTCTTGTTGAAAACAGGCCATTTTTAAATTCTAGTTATCAAGTTACTATATTAATATTGACGCTTTAACAGAAAATATTACTTTTACTATTTCACCTTAATAATTTTAAATATATGTATATGAAATTAAAGAATATAAATTTCGAAACCCTATAACTTCAATGTTAGGTGTGATTGCTCATTTTAAAATTGATATCGCTACAGTTTCATAAAGGTAAGGTTAACATATTTATGGGAAAGTAATGAAAAAAGTAATACAGTGAATGCTGCTGCATAAGGTTTCTTGAATTTATTAATACTGATCGAGTAAATTATTGATTTAGAAGCAATCGCAAGCATGATATCTTCTAATAAGGGTTTAAACTATAGATTTTATCAATGCCAACCAAGTACTTTCTAATGCTTCTGAATTTGAAAAATTATGTTATTAATCTTTGAAAGAAAATGACGACCTATCGTATAAACGAAAGCAGAAGCTACCATCAAGTACCAATTATATTTAATAATAAACTGCTACTTCTCTAAAAGATACTTTCTGGTTAAAATCAACAACACATTATCAACATATAAATTTACACAATCAGGAGCACCACTAGGTAGTGAGCTGCACCCATACTTTTATCTATTATACACTGCTGATGTACCAGTTACAGCAGAAACCTAAATTGCCACCTTCGCTGACAACATAGCTGCCCTAGTAACCTACAAAAATCGTATACAGACTACATATAAATTACAAAATTATGTAAACAAATTAGAATTAAAGGCACTAGTAACAAGTCAACCCATTTCACATTACTACCGGATGAACAAAAAATAATATTATGTACATATCCATTACCAGTGAAATCTAAAGTGAATTACTTGAGAATTCGTTTTTACTTGATGTGAACCTGGCAAGTTTACATCAAAGTGTAAAACAAGTAGCAGAAGAGTCAGTTAACCATAGATAAGAAGATTCTTCTCTATAAAACTGTACTGGTACCAATTCCTGATTTTTTGGCAATAGAATATGTTTTAGTATATTCTTTAAAAATACGTTACCAGCCGCTGATTTCAAGCAATAAATATACAAAATTAAAAAAAAGAGTAGAACTGTCGTATACCATTTGTGTAGGTTAATTAGAAGGTCTAAGTTTACCTAAAACGAATATCTAAAATCATGACACAATAATACCAAATATGTGTCAAATATATAATATAAAATTGTGTAGTCAAGCATGTCCGATTGATTTTTATTTTTTTGGCAGTTTCTGTAAAACTGATTAAACATCAGTATTACTTGATAGTACTCAGAAAGAAATAAACTTTCGAATTATATCAAATTTATCCATATTGCTATTAAAAAAGAAGAATTTGACTGTGAATTTCGTAAAGTAACAATATAAAATAGTTGAAAAAATTGTTTCCAATAGATATTAATCAGCAGAATGTACATCCCAAATTTAAAGTTAATCAGCACAATAGTTTCGAAGATATTAAACCGGATCCAAAATAATAAAAGCCTGTATATAAACAGAACCATTATAACATGTTAGAATGTGTAAGCCGCTATAACTTCCTCTGCAGCAGTTTATCAGTGAGTAAGATTTACCCAAGAAATATTTTCTTTGGGATCAATTTGAGCCTGCCAATTTTAGTATTACAGAAAGAATTTATAAAGATTCAATCCACATAAGTGCCTCTTAAAACTCCACTTAAACTTTTCAAAAGTCAGAGCGTTCCTCTCATCTGGTAGATGGTTACTACTCTTTAAATTGTGAAACAGAACTGTCTTTTGTAGTCTTGCTTATACTTTTTAATTATATCTAAATAAATTAATCTTACAAACTTTGTACATTTCAAACAGTGTCATTATTTCGTATTTATTGAAAATATCCCGAAACGAATCCCTGGCTCTTAACGGAAATACCGCTCCTAAGCACGCCTTCTGTAGCACCAGTAATCGTCCGACTTCCACCCCACAACTCGAGAAATAACTCCGTATTTCAATCTCGATTATAATAATAATCATCTTCATTACCCAAGAGGCAAAGTCCACAAACAATACTACAGGTGTATACATGTAATCAGTAATATGAATTGCAAATTCTATGACTAGCCACAATCCATAATCAGCGTCTGCACGCAAGTAAGTCTCCATTTTTGTTCACCAAGCGACTGAGCGTGTAAATTGGAGCACGTCTCCTGATGTTAGTTCTCGCAAATGGTGCTTCAAGGGTGCAATTATGCCTGGAGTTAATCTGCGGTATCAGAAATGACATTTGGTTTAGGATTTCGGAACAGTCAATATTGCTATCCAACAGCCTAAGTAAAAACCTCTCACATGTACCATCTCTTTTAATACTTAAGGATACCATATCATGACGTAGTAACAGATCCTCCTGTCTTATACGAGAGAAACTTCAGGAATCTACGATAGACACGATCCAATGCCAAGCATTCACTTGCAGAAATGGGAAGCCATATTAAAGGGGCATATTCAAGCTTACTTAATACATAAACACAGTGTAAAGATTTCAACAATGCTACATATGTGAAGTGTTTAGAAACACTCATGAAAAAAACCCAATGATCTGAATGCCGATGTACAAACGTTCATTATATGAGACTTGAAGCCGAGACTGAGATCAAAAGTACTCCTAGATCTTTGGATTCAGTTTTATTTGTAAATATGTTGTCGCCAATGTATTAGGAAGAATTGTATGAAGTGGAAGACCGTGTGTACGACTTTCATCAACATTTAACTTGAGTCCAGAACGTTCACACCATGAAAACAATACATTTAAATTTCTCTGAAGGCTGGCTGCATCAGAAGCACTGGTTATCATAGATTAGATCTTAATATCATCAGCATATCCAAGTACAGAACAATCCATCTGTAGGATAAGATTATTTATAAATAATATGAACAACCGAGGACCTAGATTTGAACCCTGTGGAACACCGGAAGTAATTATAAACTTAGTGAAAGAAAATCCATTATAGCACACATAGCATCCTCTCTCACATAGGTAAGATCTAATGAGGCCAACAGCCGAAGGAACAAAGCCAAACGAATCCAACTACACAGAAGAAGCTCATGGTCAATCACGTCAAATACCCTCGAGAGATCAGTATATATCACATCAACTTGTCCGCGCCTGTCCAGAGCCTCACAAATACACTGAGTAAGCACTGCTAAATTCACGCGTACTCACGTAATACGCATATAGAGCCATGGCAGTAGTACCTAGATCCGCCGCAATAACACTCAGCGTAAAACAACTCCCAGATAATCTCGGAGTAAAGTATTCTATGACCAAGTGGGCGACCCATGATAATTCGGAATTCACACTTAGGAGGACCCAAGGAGAGCGTTTCTGCGGTCAGTATAATCGACTGATCGCGATGTCGCACTACACAATCTGTCACAGCATTACCAAAAACTACAGAGATCATTTTCTCAAATATCTTCGAAATAGTAAATGTCAAAAATGGATGATAACTCGAGGACTGTTGTTTTTATAATAGTGTACTTCAAATCACAAGGAAGCCTACCCAACATAAACGACATATTTATTAAACTACAAGAGGTTTTTCCAAGTTTTTACAGCATACCCTTAGCAGTGAAGTGTGTATCCCGTCATTTTCCACTGCCCCAGTAGTTTTCAGATACACAATTATATTTTCACTTCTAGTTCATCCCTTAGAAATAAAGAATATGTATAAATTTTAAATAATTTTAAAATTCGTTTTGCCTTGGCGTAGAAATATCTAATATGGTTTTTCAGCTTTGCACTGCGTAATTAATTAGGTAAATTTAATTAGAAAAAAAAATTAACCAGAGTTAGATTCGAATCCACTCCTCCCAATTGCTAGTCAGGTGCGCTACCACTACACTACCTGGGTAGCGGATTCGAACCTTCTTAATCGTCTTGAAATATCTCAAGAAACAGATGTAATTATATATATTTCCGCCAGTCGGACAAATGTATAAATTTTAAATAATTAAATAATAGTAATAATAATCGTTTTTCTACAGAGTAAAAATATCGAATACGATTTCTCGGCTTTGCACTGAGTAATTTATTAGGAAAATATAATTAGAAAAAGTTACCCAGGGTGGTAGCGCGTGTGACTAGTAATTGGAAGAAGTGGGTTCGAATCTCACCCTAGGTAAATTTTTCTAATTAACTTTACCTAATTAATTACTCAGTGCAAAGCAGAAAAATCACATTAGATATTTCTACGCTGAGGAAAACCGAATTTTAAATTTAATTAAAATTTATACACTCGTCCGAGTGCCGGTAATATATATAATTATATCTGTTTCTTGAGATGTTTCAAGACGATTAAGAAGGTTCGAATCCACTACCCACGTAGCGTAGTGGTAACGCACTTGACTAGCAATTGGGAGGAATGGGTTCGACTCTCACCTTGGGTAAATTTTTCTAATTAAATTGACTTAATTTATTACTCAGTGCAAAGCAGAAAAATCATATTAGGTAAAGAACATGTACTTGGGACATAACGTATATTGTCATTTGGAGGTGTGATGTCTGTTTTAAAATTTTTACATTTTCTAAGTAGTTGTTTAAATCTGACACTAAAGTTTCATCATTATCGTAGCTACCCCCGATGTTCGCCAAATCTAAATAATTTTTCTTTCTTTTCGTTGCCTGAAATAAAGTTCCATGTTGCTTCACACTTACTATTCGAGTGATAAACATATTCCGTCACTTTTTCTATACTTTTCTATGTAATGAGAACAACTAGTGTTTCTCCCCAGTCACTCAACCCTCCAAAAGCTCCTAGGACAATTGGCTTTCAATTGCTGACATCATTCTAACTGGATCTGTAATCTAGCTTAGAGATACCCCATATTTTATGGATACTACTTGCTTTTTGGCATAGGTATACATAACCTTTTCCACCACGTCCGTGAATGTGCTGCAACAATCATTTATCCCGGTGACTAACACGTTCCAATACACTCCTTTCTTACACAGAATGTAGAATTAATACCATACTGTTGATGCAAGTTAGGGGTTTCATGATAAAAGTGGAAATTATCAAGAGTTTCACTGCTACCCTCTTGTATATAAATTATAAATGGCCAAGGCCCTAACCAAAATTCGGTACCCCAAATTCCAAGAAGGTAGTAAGTCAGACACCACCACGGTAATTAACCTTCTATTCAAATTTAAGGAGGACGCTTGTCTATTAATTAATCACCAACTTATAACACTCAGTCTTACCTCTTACTTCCCCAAGGGTCGATGTTAAATATGGGAGTCAGCACTGCCTCCAGCTACAGTCAGAGAAGGGCGAGTTCGAACACCGTACTAAGTCGAAGGTTAAGTTGTCAGGGCGCCTATCCGTAAAAATATGCTAAGCCCAACAGATATTCAGACCCCGGACCAGATCCAATGTAAAACTCCCCGGGTGATAAGAAAATAAGACCAACACACGCTCATTCAAACTTAACAAACAGTTTATTGAAATTTAGTCTCAAATCTCAACAGCGTATTCCAATTACTGTACATATCCGGCTATATTATAGAATCTTTGATTTTCAAGAGATATATAGAACAAAGGAAAAAAAAACAGTGAAAAGTAAATCAGTTGCCAGTATTAAATTCTGAAAGATTAATTAAAATTTAAATGGTCACCCAAGGTGATCCACAACTCAAAATTATCAATGACGTACAATTACATAATTTAAGAAATTCGAAATGGTGAACACAAGAAACAATCTTAAAATTAAAATTAATTAACCAACAATATTCTTACAAGCACACAGTTATAAGGCAACTTGCCGGAAGTCCCTCCAAAGTCGAACAGTTTGATCGTGATTTGCAACACGACAACACAAAAATAAAACACTCTGTATACCAGAGGCAACCGACAGTCTATTCGACATCAGAGTGCAGACTCTAAGTTATAAGTATCTAATTCTATTAAAAAAATTAGCGCTAGTTAACTATGCTTTACATAAGGAAATGTGATTCGATTAAATTCAAAAATTTCTTACGAGATTGTACAAAAATAAGTTACAATGGTTGACTAAATGCACTAAATAACAACTATGAAGTTACACAAGACAGATGTGAGGCTACACTGCCCATACACATCCACAATTTAGTTCAAATTCTGAGTCCAAAAATAAAAAGGCTACGTAACGTCTCCAAAAATGTCAAAGTAACCTCCAAATTGAGGTCACTATAATTAATAAAACTACGTTAATTTAATTAATTCAAAACATAAGGCTCATATGCCACAAGAAGTTAAAATAGGAAATTACGATGACTTATTTAATTAGCTAGGCCGGAAAATTGAAATTTACTCTTCAAAGTACACGATATTGACATAAATTTTACCAAAACTGTTTAGTCAATAAACTCTACACTCTGGATAATATCAGAGAAATTTACACAGACATAGTACCTTAAAGAAAGTCACATCCACAGCTACCAAACATGATACCTTCTACGGATCCACACGTTACAAGAAATCTTCTCGCCTATCTTCGGCTAACGACATCTCAAGAAAATAGCGTATCAAGGCTACAGAATTCCAATAATCTGTACCTTAAATATGTCTTCACCGCAAGATCCAACAATAAATTTCCTGGCACCGTAAGATTACCATAGCACGTGGTTCTTAAATCTTAACCACAACAAAAGTGCTCAAATGAGGTCTAGGCCATGCACCACACTAACCGCTATATTTGAAGATAGAAACAACACAAATTAAAATCGATTAGACACGTGGAAAAAAAATACTTACAGCAATTAAACAATTACTAGCCAAGAAGAAAATATCCTCGCAAGATTCAATCAAAACGCCAAAATCCAATAATAACACTTGAGAAGTACTATAACATCCGCTTTTGTAAGCGATTACAGAACATAAACCTCCAAACTCTCCAACATTCTCAAGTAAAGCTAAGGAAATTGCTTCTGCTCTTGTGGTATTTAACCCTTCCTCGACGACCGTTAAAGTGCAAGAGAAAGACTCTCACATGTCAAAGCCCGACCATCAAACGGAACACGACAATTGCTCTAAAAGACCGAACGACCCAATCTGATATTTTAAACGTACGACAAAATGCAGGTTCAAATGACAATAGAAAAATGGAAAATAATTATAAATAATTTGTTACATAACTCTAGGCCCAAAAGAAGCACTAAAACTAAATTAGCAACAAATAAAGAAAACAAATTTATTAAATAAAACAACGTACGCCATGTACCCGTCAATGCATGTATACGCCACACACCTGCGATAAGGCAGAACGCGTGCAATAGGAATCTTAAGCAAATCTACACCAGATGGCAGTAGTAGTAGGAAGATGACATAAATTTAATCCAAAATAAATTACGTATTCCACGACAAATTAAAATAATCCATTAAAGGATAAAATACAACAAAAAAAAATTGTAACATCACGTTTCAAGAAACTTGAGAAGCGCTGGTTTAAATTTGATAAATACAACAATGAGAGAGCTAGAAATATTGCCAAGATAATTCAGAATGCTTGAAGGAAGATACATAGCAATAATAATTATATTTAGACATTTAATTAAATTTGAACTATTCTAAATATGTGTTCTGTTATTGTTTATTAGTGTGAAACAAATGTGCGGGGAAGAGGTACCTAATCTAGCGAATCGACATCATACGTGTCTGCCGTATTAAATAGAATTTGTATAACACGCACCTGTAAAGTTACAAAATAGTTTGCTAAGTAGTTTGGCATACACGCATCAATATTATTCTACACATTCTGCGCAGTCTGTAAACGGGACTATGAATCAATATTTTCGAACATGTCAGTGAATCTTTTGATTAACGACTGTTGTTATTTCATCGATGTCTTGGGTTGCTGAATTTCCTTTAAGCTATATTATTTACTTATATGCTACTTCATTGCTCATTTTCATAGGTATATATTTTCTCGCAGGAAAGTGCTAAATATATAATAAAGTGAGGTAAGTTCACATCTGGAAGAACTTTTAACATTTCAATTTATTATCTTAGTAACATAATGTTACCGTTCTAGACATCATTGTTTATTACATAGATACCACACTTGCCTTCCGCGATATAACAAAGAATTTTTTAAATATATGTTCCTACAATATGAAAACATGGATGTTTGTTCAGACTATATACCTACTCTAAAGATCAGGCGCACATACACAAATAATTTACATATTAAAATATCAGTTTCAATCTCCTAGAGTGACGAGTTGTATATGTACAAACAACACAGTTTTGCATTCATTATGGATGTTATTGTTTTGGCTAAAGTCAACAACAAAATTCGAATTAATCGTAAATAGAATAGGTTCAGGCAAGCCCGGTGCAATAAATTCGACCTTAGGTACATAATACATACATATTAGTTAGAGATTTGTAGCTATTTTGTTCGTTCATAGTTCTTAAATAAAATCATATATACAGGGGTGAGTCATCACCGCAGGTAAGGCCGATTGTGTCTACGAGTAAAGATACTTCGAAGCGGTTTTTTCTTGTGGTAGCTACTCATTAGGAGCATATTTTAAAAATATTTTATATTATGCAGAGTGTTCCATAACTTGGTGGCTGACAATAGTTATAGTTTTTTAAACGAAATACTCTATATATTATTACATTTTTGTATTCCCCGTATAATTTTTAGGCAAAAAGTAATAAGATAGTATAGGCCTAAAATCTAAAGCTTTTGATTTACTCCCATTTTTCTGAAAAATTCAAAGTTTTTATAACATTGTGTTTCTCGAAAACGATGTATTAGATGGACACATTTTTTTGTAGTATTGTTCATAATAACAGGTCTTAATAGAAGAATATTTCATTTTTTTTGAACTTCTTTGGGCGCGTTGCACTGATTGTAGGCACTGAACAAGACTGACCCGTCACGTTCGGATATGTAACGCTCGTTCGGGTAATGTCGGCTCGAGTCGACTAAGGGAACAAGATGATAAATATATCATATAGAGGTACTCAATTTCAATTAGATTGAAATTTAAATGAATAAATAAATTCATGTCCCAGAGCAGATGTGAACCGGAGCCGCCTGGGTGAGAGGCCAGCACTTAACCATTGATCAAGCGCGGGGATCGTAAGCGAGTATTCATATTGTCTATGCATGACGCATCAGTCGTATAATACGTTACGCGTGTATTTCGTATTATTAACCTCGCCTTGATGAAGTTTACACTTCTGCGGTGTGGTTTTAAGCACACCCATTTTCTTGTTTTCAGTTACTAATTGCATGTGCAGATAACTGGATTAAAATTACATGTCACGTTTTTGTATGGAAGTCATTTTTTTTCAAACGGAATACCCTGTATATCAAATCATTTTGGAATTTCTCATTCAATTTCACATCAAAAACACGTAAGACGTTAATACTTTAAAAGTGACTATAATAGACCTATTGTCGTTTTTTGATATAATTTTGCCAACTTCATGTTTCTTTATTTGAATACGGTATAGTGCGCCATGATATTTGTTTCAACATTGATAATTGAATGGATACCATTAAATGAGTTGACAAGCATGATTTTATAATGAATTTTTGTAAAAATTAGCTTAGAGATATGATTTTTGTATGTATTGATGGAATTACAAAAAAAAAATTACTAGCTTAAGATTTTGAGTTGTTTATAAAACCGCATTCCAAAAATATATAATATAACATTACTCTTCTTTTTTAGTGTCTCATTTCTATATCTACATATTTATACAAAAATTGGATATATATTACTCGCGGCAAAAAGTTTTGTCGGGTCGTAAGACCAGCTATATGGAGGGAATCACTGATCAACTCTAGTAAATTCTAACACGAAATAAAAAGCGATTATGTTCAATTTTTATAGTACCCAAGTTTGAGTAAATATACTTAACTGCTTCCTAAAAGGAAATAAAAGTGGCAGATGGAAGTAAATATATTTGAAATATTCTTCAAGATTTATCGCACGATAACATTGATGTGTCAACATCACAAAGAAATCTTTTTGCTGTTCTACAAATGTTTGGGGCTTTCCGAATTTATTTTATTTTTCAAGGGCGAGAATGAATGCTTTATGAAGATCTCGGTTTTATAGAATTTGTAATTATTTACATTGATGATATTTACGAGTATGTATCTGTCATTATTTTTTTTCTGTAATATACATTCTATTTATTTGAAAATAGATACAAAAAAATTATGGGTTTTTCATTATAATTTAATGAAAAATTCTTGATTATATTACTATATCTGCATTCTAAGACTTTTTTTACCTCGGACATGTTTGCCTAATATGTATTTACCTTGGTATTTATACCACAATTGCTGGGGGTGTTTAAATTTTGGAATATTATTTAAATCAAGATTTTTTGTAGCCCATATATCAAATACTTTTTTTTAATAGTTCAGCCACCTTTCTAAAGATCTATTATTTCACCATTCCTTGTTTTATTAGTATGGTAATTTCTCTGCATTTTTAAAACTACATAGGTATGTTAAAACGTCCGGGGTAAGTGTGATATTGCACTTTTTTATATTTTAAAATATTTTCTTTTAAATATATTATATTGTCTTCAAAAGATTCTTTGTGTAATTTATTGTTTGCTTATTTATTGCTTTATTATGCTGGGTGTATGTTATTTTTGACGAAATTTAATATACCTCTCAAGCGTAAACAAAAAAATTACAATCTCCATTTATGGTTTATTCAAATTTAGTGGGAAATATTATCGGATAACTAGAGTTGACCAGTGATACCTTCTATATAGCTGGTCTTAAGACCCGACAAAAATTTTTGCCGCGAGTATACATACATTAAATACACTCTATGCCAATAGTATACTTCATAAAATATATAAATATGGTACAATAAACAAATTTTAAAACAAAGCAAATTAATACCTTAATTATAGTTAGTGCAGAAACAGAAACTAGGAGGTTAAATCAACATTATTTAGTGAAAAAGAAGCTACAAAATAACAATAAATGTGTATACTAGAATAAGCAAAAATTATTTTAACAATTATTCACGAGTTTCCATTGACTTTATTTAGTTGTAAATTTTGTATATTGAGCCATATTTATATATTTTATGAAATACATTGCTGGCAAAGAGTGTATTGTAAGTACAATATATCCAATTTTTGTATAAATATGTAGATACAGAAATGAGACACTTACCAAGATTATCGAAGTAAAAGAAAAACGAAGAGTAACATTATACTATATATTTTTGGATTGCAACTCAAAATCGTAAGCTGGTAAATATTTTTTTTGTAATTCCCCCAATACATATAAAAATCATATCCCTAAACTAATTTTTACATAAATTCATTATAAAATGATGCTTGTCAACTGAGTGACAACTTATTAAATGGCATCCATTCAATTATCAATGTTGCAACAAATATCATGGCCAGTATACCGTATTCAAATAGAAAACAAGAAGTTGGCAAAATTATTTTAAAAAACGACAATACCTCTGTTATAGTCACTTTTAAAGTATTAACGTCTTACAAGTTTTTGAGGTGAAATTAAATGAGTAATTCAAAAATGAACTGATATACAGGATGTTCCATTTGAAAAACCTGAGTTCTATAAAAAAATGTGTCATGTAATTTGAATCCAGTTATCTGCACATGCAATTGTTAACTGAAAGAAAATAGAATTTGATTCTATTATTACTTCTTATTATGAACATAATATACTACAAAAAATTGTGTCCATCCTGTTTTCGAGAAATATAATTTTAAGAAAACCTTGAATTTTTCAGAAAAATGGGAATAAGTCAAAAATTTTAGACTTTAGGCTTATACTATCTTATCACTTTTTGCCTAAAAATTATACCGGGAATACAAAAGAAAAATTAAAAAACTATAACTGAGGTCAGCCACCAAGTTATGGAACACTCTGTATAATACAAAATATTTTTAGAATCTGCTCCTAATGCCCAGCTGTAACAAGAAAAAAACCGCTTTGAAATATCTTTACCCGTAAAGGGACACTCGGCCTGACTCACGGATATGACTCACGCTGTATACATATTCTTTCTTTCTTGGTCTAGCGGCCTTGTTGAATTATTTAACTCAAAATGAGAAATACTAACTCTAATCTAATTAAAACAAAAAATTTTGGTATAATGACATTTCGACTTTATTTAGTCTTCTTCAAATTATAAAATGTTAAAAAAACGGAATACATTCTATGTTGCGCAAAACAACTGTAAAACAAAGACAAAACAAATAACTAGAGATCATTATTGAAACAGATTATTTTTTATAATTTAGTTTTAATATTTTTTATATTTTGTGAAACTTACCATTGTTTGAACTACTCTAAGATGGATAACTTAACCATTTTGTAAATTTATGTTAAATTAAATTGAAATTGAAAATAAGGAAGTCTGTAAACGGATAAAAATGATACTGTATTAATAAATTTTATATTTTAATATAATGAAAATAGTGGACTTACCAAAATCATTTCGAAAGTATTTATTTTAAAGAGGTATTTAAATCGATACTTTTTCCTACATTTTATCGTAGGTACTAGTATTTTTAGTGGAAATAAAAATACTTGATTTCCACTAATAATATTAGTAATAATTAATTTTCATTGAAGCGACTGGTCACAAATTAAAGGTGCTAAGTTTTATTTTGCGGTTGCATTTAAATCTATTTAGGCAATATTTTTAACAGTTAAGGACATTTACTGTAAATTTATTTATTGATATTAACAACCAAGAACCTTTTACCTTAAGTTTGCAGTTTTTGTATTATTATTTTTTAGTTGCTAGTTGTAAAATAATTTGATTTATAGTTTTTAAAATATAAATTTCTCTGAGATTTACGTATTATTTAGTATGTATTAGAAAATGTTTATGCTCTTGTTGTATTAATTTTAAGTCAGTTTTATATTCGCGTAAGTAAGAGCACACATTTTCAAAAGTCCCTTGTTCATTCCTAAAAATATAATTTCTCGAGAATTTTTAGAATTAAACCAGATATTTATTGTGTATATGAATACGGCCGATATGAAAAAAAGTAATTAAAATATATATTTAAAATCTTAACGGTAATTATATAGTTAGTTTTCATCTACAGCAAGAGTAGAACTCGTTAATTCAATACAAAGCAATACATTGTTTTACTAAAAAAGTTGCAAAACGACAGCTCGCTCTTTTGTTAAGGCTTCGTAAAACACAAAGTATTTGTGCGATATGGCCATAAATTGGCGATATCTCAGTATTACCACTAAACTAAAATTTACTCCTAATAATAATACCATCATTGTCTTGCTATATGTGTCATCTCATTAGACTTTTTTATAGGAGACTCCATAACTATATAATTACGACAATATAATTATCAGTTATCGCATCGTCTATCATAATGCGTATATTAAATTCTCCTGCCTTCATATTTAATTTTCATAGAATTTGTAAAAAGAATTTTATTAAAAATCAATGAGAGGGTCTGGTAAGCGGTATACGCAAATGGTAATGACTGAAATTTGGTTAGAGGTTATATAGTACTCCTACATTCGAACACAAATTTAGCTGTTGGATTGTTAAATTCAGTAATAGGTTCTCCCTTTATATAATGTCGACTGCAAACAGCCTCTCCACAATGTTCACACGTTTACAATTTGTAACAAAAGAAAAATTCGCGATGGATATTACCTTCAATCGTTCCAAACCCAACCAATGCCCAGGAATAAATACGAAATTACAGTTCATTTTATGAACAAATTGACTGATGGATACACAATTTATACAAAAATAGCATATGTCGTTTTCGATATATATTTTATTATGCAGTTCTTCGGGTTAATCGTTTTGGTGAAAGTTTTTATTGTTATCAAAATTTATGTTACATGTCGAACAAATAAATACCTGCATAAAAATAAAAGAATATGTAAATAAAATTTTAAAAAGAAGAAACAAACTGAATATACTGACTTAAATATACACAAACAAAATGCAGCTACAAAAGTCATATTCCAAACAATTTATATTATACATTGTACAATTTAGGAAGGAGTTTCCTATTTTGTTTTTGAACATATTAACATTTCTACTTCTTACTTTTTTGAACAAGTGATTGTACAATTTTACTGCCAATAAGACAACACCGCAGCGTGCAGTGCATATCAGATGATGTAGGAATCACAGAGTTTTCTCGGTTTTGTGTATATTATAAAATTATACACAAACTATCATATAGACACTGGTTATGGTGGAGTGAAAATTTTTTTTTCGAATTTAGAATTTGCTGGGTTACCAATCGATGCTTTGGTGGTACATTGTAAAGTTCACAAAATACCATCAAATTCTAACATTATCTTCAGGTGGCGCACTGAACCCAAAGTTTTGCAAGTAAATGATTTTTTTGTCAGATATTGCATGTAGGCAAACACCTCTGGCTATCTAGTTTTAACATCGGAAACACATCCCCTCCACCCACGCTCCCCTCTGAGACTGTTCTGCCTCCTTCCACTTCACTGCAATCAGTCAATTAGTCACATTAGGACGGAGCGAACGCACGCACATTTGTTGAAAAAATCGCGCGAACTTCGTTTTGATCACTCAGTGAAATGCCTAAAACGAGAAAGGATTGGTCGTGTCCCGTATTTGGTGGCCCAGAAAAGTTTAAAGACAATGTGTTACCTGCATATAAAGATGTAATAAAGTGTTATTTGTGGGCAAGAAATGACTTGCTGTGGCTATCTAATGGAAAAGATCCGTCTGTGAAAGAGGTATGCGAAATAATTGCAAATGATTTGATAAAACTGTGGAATAAACTCTCAATTCCTATTATATCTCGACAACAAATTTTAAGCACACTTACCAGTTACTACCAAAAGTACAAAAATATGAAGAAATGTCGAGTAGCTAAAAATAAAACTGAGTTGTACGAAGATGCCGCGAAAAAATTCTTTGACATTGCTGTGTGCAAATGCATTTGTGCCGATTTCTGTAAATGTTCAATAAAAAACCAAAAAATGAACTAGAATTCTTGCAAGATCAAAGAGGACGCCGCAAAATGTATATCGGCACTATTGATATAGAAACGAGTAAGATATTTAAGCGCAGACAATTAAGACTAGTAAAGAAAAATAAATTTCTTCAAAAGCAGTCTGTTGAGCAAACATTTAGCCCCTCACCGGATTTGACAGCAGCAGGTTCAGAGACCTCAGATGATAGCCATAGCTTATTATCAGACAGCCAACAAGATCCAGATTTTCATACCACAATTTCACTGGACGCCGCTTTGCCCTCCACTTCAAAAATACCAGTAAAGCAGATGAGATATCGACTGGAAAATCTGGCCACTGCTTGTGACAGGACTGGTGTCTCCGACAGATCAGTGTCAATCATTGCCAGTGCAGTTCTTCAAGATATTGGCTTGATTTCTAAGCAATATTCTTCAAAAGTAATAGATAGAAGTAAATTACAACGAGAGCGCCAGAAAATCCGAAAAAATTCGCAGAGTTCGTTGTTGGAGAGTCCTGACAATAAAATTACTGGCTTATACTTTGACGTCGGAAAGACAGGACCATCGTTCAAGAAAAACGTGGTGTTAAGTATGTACCACAGAAAAACTATAACAGAAGAACATATTGTTTTGGTCTCAGAGCCAGATTCTCAGTACATTGACCACGTCACGCCTCCTTCTGGAACCGCTAGTTCTGCAAAAAATAGCATAATGCAGTTTCTAAACTTGAAATTCGGGAATATATCGACCATTGATGCTATTGGATGCGACGGAACTCCAATTAACACTGGCTCCAAGTATGGAGCAATTGCATTAATAGAGAGGCAGTTAAATCGACCCTTACATTGGTCGATATGCTTGTTGCATGCCAACGAATTACCACTGCGTCATCTATTCAACACTTTGGACGGCTGTACGTCAGGACCCAATACGTTCACAGGAGTCATAGGTAAGATGCTACAGCACTGTGAAGACTTACCTGTGGTGGAATTTGAGAAGATTGAGACAGTGTTACCGGAGATTGACGCGACCATTTTAAGCACTGATCAAAAATATCTCCTTCAAATTTTTCTTGCTGTTACACAAGGTAGCGTGTCAACTGACTTGGCTAATAAGCATCCAGGAAAGCTGGCACACTCTCCCTGGCTTACTTGAGCAAACAGAATATTGGGACTATATGTGGCCACAATATCTACGCGCCATCATGGTTCAGCATAAAAACGAAACCCTCATGCAAATACGGTCCAGCTCATATCGTAGCCATGATAAAAAGATGCTCTTATTTGAGAGATGATCTGAAAACAATTGCATTTCGAATAATACAGCGGAACCCTTTCTTCGCGCATTCCGAGAATATTTTATTGGCTATGCTGCAAGACGAAAGGCAACATATTAAAGAATTAGCTCTTAGACGAATACTTAAAGCGCGAAAAACTACAGAGGCAAAGAAAGTAAGAGAGTTTTTGGTTCCAAAATTGATCTTTGAAGCACTATTATGACTTGATAGATTGGAAAACAGAAAAAATATTCGAGCCGCCATTCACTTCGAAATATAGTGAGAGTGAAATATTGGACAAAATAATGAGTGAAAATATCGATATTTGCATTGAAAAGTTTCCTTGTCACACACAGGCTGTGGAGAGAGCCATAAAGCTGGTTACTGATGCAAGTTTGGCTGTTTGTGGGACTTCAACACGTGATGGATACATCCGAGCAAAAATAATATCTAGACAAGAAACGCCAACATTCGACACAAAATCTCAGTTTTTCTCCGAAGTTCAACGAGCTACACCGCAAGCAGATGATATGACTGAAGGCTGACATGATAGAAACGTGTTTTAATATTGTTATTCTATGTACTTTTAATTCAAATAATAAAAATAAAGTGGATAAACTTATTACTTTTATTTATTTAAATATTTCGAAAATGTTAGTTTTTTCCATTTTACAAGTCTTCTGCGCCACCTGAAGATGATAAGTAAAAAAATAAAATTTTATATATTTCAGCAGCTATTTATCCATAGCAACGTTTAGTAATACAGCGTTAACGAAATAAAAAAAAAAAATTGCCCTATTTCACTCCACCCTAGTATACATTCTTGATTGAAGGCTTCACAGCAAAATCTCTGTGCTGTATTCCATGCATGTACAAATCGCCTGTTTCTGTAGAATTTGAACTCACCGTTATACCATGTGAAATAATACTGCGAGGATTGTCATAGTAGGTATATTTATATATTCCTTTTGCTGCTACTTTTTTGATATTTCTACCTCATAACAGATTTGCATATATGCGCCATGGTATCCATTGATAATCGTAATCCCAAGCAAGTACTTCAAACGTAATGGCCAATGTTTAATTAGGATTTATGTTTAACTTATTGCCATTAAACAATATTTTTCCAGATATTAATGTGAGCTCCTGTGTTGTAGACATACATACACTCAATACTTTCTTCTAGTTCTCTTGCACCCTCTCTAAATAAAAGCCTGCCATCGGCATTTACATATGTGTCGCTGCTACAAATTTATTGACATATCATTAATTTATAATACAAATACTAAAGCTGTACTACAATTTCTATTCTTTTTTATTTTATAGCAAATATTTTGTTATAACACAATGTTGCAGGTGGGTTTCTGGAGCGTCATATACATTGCGTCTTATTCCATAGTGGCATAACTTCCCCATTAAATGATCATTATGAAGGTCGTTGAAACTTTTGCTCAGATCAGTAAGTAAGTAATTATTTCATGTTGTTCCTCTGCATACATATTATGCATTTCAAAGAAAAACTCTAGTGTTTGTTATTGTTCAAGTACCTTTGATACTACCGGTATCAGGAAAGGCCAGAAATATTTCTTTTATTTTTTCATTGCTGTGGATTGGAATTATTGTAACTTATTTTAGCTCTAGTGAAAGCACTCTATCACTAAAGCATGCGAGTATTATATGTGTTAGAAGTTTTTATATTTGCACAAACAAAACCATTGTCATTTCATAAATCTGGATCTGAGTCTTAAAAAGGCCAATCTGCATTTACAGTGTTCTGAGATATTAATTGCGCAACATTTAAAAGCAATATGACTATAATTTTAAGTGAATGAATAATTATTTTCAAGTAATTAATAGCGACAAAACACTTCAAAATAAAGTATATTTTTTTAAGTTATGTTGCCATGTAAATATTTCTATTTTGGCCTGAACAAGTATCGCTGTAAAATTCAGAGTTTGAATTTTCTTTGAATCCAAAGACAATATAAATTTTCTTATGCAGGAAGCAATTTCTTGTCCGCCACGACTCCCTGTCGTTTCGTTCCACAAAATACAGGTTACCTCATTGCCATCTGTATCTGTTTTGTATGCTGTTAGATTATAGGTCCATAGCTGTCTTTTGTAAAAAGATACGCCGGTTCTTAAATATGGTGTTGGGAGACATTTTTCCAAATCGAAAGAGATTATTACAAAACTAGGATTTACTTTGCTTTTCTGTTTGTCCTCAGCCTTACATTTAAATGCTTCTTCGGTCAAATCTAAGTGTTTTTTTTTTTTAAATTGTATCCTCTCCTTTTCTTTATATTGTTTCTCTGTTGGATTAGTACAGCTGTCAATCGATTTAATTGTCAGATTATATTGGTCACATTTTGCACAAGTGTCATTGGCCGGGTGGTGAAAAAATAAATTAAAATCTTCGTTAAATATTTTTCGATATTGAAATTTCTTCCCTTTATCTAAATTATAAGTTTCGCAGTATAAGCAATAGAGCCTATACATTTGCGAAATCGACAAGTCAGAACTTAAATATTTTTCGGACGTTTTTTCGCGGAAATAATGACTAGTATAGCAGCTAAAGTAATTGATATATTGACGAACATTATCCTTAATCAATACACTTATTTCAGGTTGCATTCTATGCTTACCCCTACTGTGGACAAACACCATTATTTTTTCTTTTTTTTCACAAATAACTCTTAATCTTTTTTAACGGAATGTCGAAGGTTTTTAAGAACATTTTTTGGGATACTTGTATTCTGCTTCCTTCTATGTTTTTTAAATAATATTTTTTAGAAAACTGTCGCCTGCTAAGGAGCTTTCCTTCTGGTAACCTTTCTCGCTCTTTCAAGCCTTCCTCAACAGTTTCTGATAAAAATTGATCCTGAGCATGTCTACTCAGTGCATGAAATGAATTAAAAAGACAAGTTCTTTGTTCTTCATTAATCAAAGTATGGCATTTCTCTAAAAAAATTATCTATTTAACTTTTCCTGTCGAACAAAATATCTTACTGCTCACGTGTCTAACTGGAACCTCTACATTAACATTATTATCAATACGAGGTATTTCTTCGACTATTACAGAAGTCGAAGCAGACTGAAAATCTAAACAAATAAATACAAGATAATGAAATATTCATAACACTAAGTAATACCAAAATATTATAGCTACTATTCTTCTTTATTATTGCAACTTTTTTGGTTCTTTCAGAATACATTTTAATAAAAAGTCAAAAACCGCACGTCATGTGGTACACAATTTTTTAGGTTAGATTTAATCAAGGGGCCAATCTCCATTCATTATTTTGTTGCGGTTGTTGCTAATTATTGCGTGAGATGGGGCAATCTCCATGTCAGTTGGACATTGGCCATTTAGTTATTATGTACCCTTAGCAACAGAAGATTGGCTTTTTTTATATCGACAGAAATAAACTCGGGAATTTTAGTGTTTTAGATATCCAAAATCGATGAAAGTGGAGACTGGCCTTTTTAAGACTCAGGTCCAGAATTGTCCTTTCATTTTTTATTTTTCAATTCCCATATAACTTCCAATATATATTGTATTGTCGTATCAGACACATATCAAGTACGTATTAGAGCAATCATACTTGAAACAACTTAGCGCGGCAATATTATCGTCAACATCGCTTCCATTCACACATTTACGTTCTGCTGCTACGAACACGAAGCAATCATTGAATTAATTGTGCGATAAATAAGAGTCATTTGCTCTCAAATTCGTATTACTCTTTCCCATTTCTTTATCTATATTACTTTTATTTCCATTTTAAAATAACTTTCTTCTTTCAAGGGATTGTTGGTTGTAAAACTCATAAATTCATTGTGAAATAATGTGTACACTGCAATGATCTAATAATATAGAAGTACTAGGTGTAGTGTGGAGAGAGTGAGAGGAATTGACCCCCACATACAAGTCAGATAGATATAGCCAGTAAGCTGATTGTGGGCAAAAGAAGGCGTCATTACATGGTTGAGTATATAAACTTTCTGAATTTTATTGATTATAATAATTTATTCGTTTTTTTTTTTGGAAGGTGCTACAATTAAGTTTCAATTTTGTAATAAAACAAATATTTGATAATTTTGCTTGATAGCAGTAATATATCTGTTTTAGTAATTCAAAAGCGTGAAATTTCACAGACAAATATGAAAGACTGGCTAGTAGTGTCTGTTAATATTATATTATGGCATTGTATTCTTATACATTCGCCTTTAGATTTATTGCAGGTTTTGTGTGGCATGATCCGGCAACAGGGTTGAACAGCTTTTAATAGGCCACTGTTCAGATATAAAGAATATATTTGGACTTACTGTTATTACAACTAAAAGCACAATTTGGGAAATTTCTTATAACACTTATAACATACAGATCACATGCCTAAGATGACCACCGTCTTCTTCTATACATTGCTGCAATCTGCTTTCTAAAATTGACCATAACGAGTCTGAAATTGATTTCTTCACGAATTTTTTTTTTTTTTGAGTTCAGAAGCGTTTGGGGACACTTTGTACTTTAAGAATCCCCACAGAAAAAAATTCGGGACCGCCAGGTTCGGTGATCTTGCGGACCATGCAATGTCACTAAACCTGGAAATTAGACGATTCGGGAACATACGCTGTAAAACAGCAGTGGACCGTACAGATGTATGCGCTGTGGGACTATCCTGTTGAAACCATACTTCAAATTGGTCCTTTCTTTGAAGTTCCACAGCCATAAATATTTCCAACATCTCAACTTACCGAAGTGAATTGACTGTAGCGGTGTGTCCCTTTTCGTCAAAAAAGTATGACCCGATGACACCAAAGTTGCGCAGTCCACACTACATCGTTACCTTTTGGCCATGAAATGGGATTACATGAAATTCTCTTGGGTTGTGTTCTGCCCAGTAGCAAAAGTTCTGGTTATTAACGTGCCCACTCAGATGGAAGTGAGCTTAGTCAGACATGATCAGTTTATCAAGAATTTCTGCATTGTTGTTCAATATTTCAAGAAATTTGGTGCAGAAATTGAGGTGGTTAAGTTTATCAACAGGGTTCAGCCTCTAGATTATCTGTACCTTATATGGATGAAATTTCAAATCCAGCTTCATCGCATACCTCGCTCTGAAATTCACAGTGTAATTTAATGTCGAATTGCAGAACGTGTTGGACTCTGTTCAACTGATATTCTGGTTCTTTCAACATTACCTTGTGTACGAACTGTCTGTGTACCTCCGACAAATTTCGAGTTGACACTGCCCCTTTCGTCTACGTCTCTTACTCATCTCAAAATTGAATTTTTTTATGGAACTGCAGCGCGCACTAGCAAATTAAAGGCAAGGCGAAAACGCTTCCGGGTTTGCACGAGGGACAGGGTCGTGATACGTTGATTAACAGGCCAATTTGTAACACATAACTTTCGATAATAAAATAGAATTTCACCGCTATTTGACGTTTGCCACGTTAACAGTATTTCAACAGCAAACTTTTCAAAACCAATCAATCCTGCTGCCGAACCTTGTATATAGCATTTAATATAAGTATTTGGCAGTACTCAAGTAGTGTGTAACAAGTATTTCTTGAACAAAGCTTAATAGATCATGTATTATTACCTTCTCTGAATCTAAACATGCACCTTGCCTTATTGGATGAGTCTCGGAATATCACGGTATTACTATAATACATCAATAAACTTGTTAATTATATTCTCTATCTATATAGGCCACGACAATGCCAAGATTACAGCAGAAAGTAGTTATACTGTTTTTCTTTAAGCTGTTATAAATAATGCTTCCACATGCCTAAAAATAAATTATGAAAGTTCTGACGATAATTATTAACATTCAAATAATTAAATGAAGTGATGGAAATCTCTTGGTGAAACATGTCAAAATATAAGCAAGTAATAACAAATAAAACACTTGGTATTGTTTCACAAATATATATAATTAAACACTCAATGTACATTTGGCCTTGCGACATCGTCGGGAGTTCTAGAGAAACTGAAGTAAAATTCAGTATACTGTAACTACCTACTTCAAACAAAAAATGTAAATACAAGAAAAGAGAAAATTACGAAAAGGGTCATGACTTATGTGGAAAGACCGTTTTTACAATGCTTGGGTTTATTAACGGTGAATTTATGAGTTCGGTTTGGTCATTAATAACATTGCCTGGTTGTAAAAGTAAACTTTCTCTTATGAAATAACCTTCCAGAATATTCATTTTTTTACTTTTATTTAAACTACGCAGTACTTCCAAATTGTCTATTGAAAAATGATGTCCCGTGTCTGAAACATGGTTAGCTACACTTGCATTTTCATAATTTAATTTAACAGCTCGCATATGTTTTGAGAACCTTAACTTGAAATTCCGCCCTGTTTAACCTATATAAAACTTATTACAATCACTGCAATTAATTCTATAAATTCCTGATTTGTTAAGCTTAGGATTGGCTGTTTTATTATTCGTTAATTGACTTTTTAAAGTGTTATTATTATAGAAGGCTATTTTAAAATCCCGCTTCTTTAAAACATTACTAATTTTTATACTTATACTACCTAAATATGGAATGTTGAGTGTTTAATTATACATATTTGTGAAACAATACGAAGTGTTTTATTTGTTATTACTTGCTTATATTATTAGCATTCATGGAGTTGGTATTTTAGTTTATATTAAATTATTTAGCGACTTTTTCAGTTGTCCGACCTAACCCATCTTTTAAACTTATTTGCACAATTATGTCAGCCGCAAATTGTACAATAATTTAGAGAGCTGTTGTGCTTTTTTCTTGTTCTTGCCTTTTCGGCCACATTACATACTTTCCTTCGTGATATAACAACAAAATAAAAAATACCTCGTTTTAGCAAAATGAAAAATGATGTTTTTCATTTTGCTAAAACGACGTATTTTCAAGTTAAAGTAAATAAATTTTAATAACAATTACCTATTCAAAGCATTGCAAATATACGCAAAATATAAATTTTTTTATCAAATGTTTACATTCAGATGACTTTATCAGCTTTTAAATAGTTCCGTCTAATTAAATTACATAATTTGTACTTAAACGCGCATTTAAAATGTACAAGAACAATAGGCCTCAATTTTAATTAATTTAACCACACTAATAAAACTCCATGTAAACGCTAGAACACAATTATATGCTATAACGGTCTATATTAACTACACGTGCGGTCACGCGCCGTTTTACACTGGAAGCAATAAGCATAAAACTTAACTACTTTGCCAATCCACTTTATTTAAAAAAGACAATTAAACCCTCACTGGGCCGGAATCCGACTATACATAGCGACCAAAATAACATAAAGAATCAACCTATAAATATAAAATGTAATGGAAACTACTTTTTAGCTTTCTCGCATATTTTTTTCTTTAGTACCTACATCTAATAAAATTTTATCGGTAGGTAGATGTATTCATAAAAAATGGAAGTCTTCTCGAAATTGATGCACGAGATTAATGTTTGTTTTGGGTAAGGCTTTCAGGATATCGATTATTAAATAATTCACGTAAAATAGGGTGCATAAATGTTGATTTTGATCAATTCCAATCATATAAAAGCAAACAAGAGTTTGAGCGGATAGAAATGCGGATATGTTTTCTACGTAATCTTTTATATATCAAAGATTTAAACAAGATTACATACGCAATATGTTCATATTCACAAAGGTATGTAAACATTTACTTTACTACAATTACACTAGACAATTTTCAAACCCTAAAAAACTATTTTAAAATTATTTAAAAGTTAGTAGAATAAGCTGGACTGCGGACATCTCTCTCAACAACTGTTATCTCTTACAATTCAGACGATTTATGTATTCTACGTCATTTACCCTCTATATACAGGTAAACAGAATGAGTGACTAACAATTACAGGGATGTAAATTTCAAACTTATTCTTATTAAATTAAAGAGTTTTCATTAAATTAAATTATTAGTGTTAGGAAATGTTATGATAATATAGTGCTGAATAATGATTATGTAGTGTGAATAATATAATCTAGTGCTTACATCATAAGCTGCAATAGTAAAAAAAACTGCCGGCAGAAAATATAACATATATGAATATTAAAGGTAAAAGAAAGTTCACACTTGGTTATTTGTTTAACTAAAATTTTAGTGAAACAAATAACCAATTGTGAAGTTTCTTTTACCTTTATTATTTAATATGTTTCACCAAGTGCCTAGCGAGACCTCAATCAATTATAATATATGAATATATTAATACATTCTGATCTGACATTGTGAATTTACTCTCTAATGCAAGAAAAATTGCGCATTGTAATTGGTAGGGCATTGCTTCATAATTTAAAAATATATACACTTGTAAGTGATTCATACACCAAAGGCACAATTTTGATTTTTTAAATTTAATGCGCTATACTTATGTTTCACGTTAAAATAGAATTCATTTATTTAGAATAATTGTTCGCTAGAGTTATTAGTGTTCGAGTTATTTACGAGTAATTTGAGAAAGTGACATTTGCAGATATATTTTAGTTGTCTATAATTTAAAAGTGCCTTGACAGAACATAAAATAATTAGGTACAGAAGTAACAAGTGATTCTTATACCCATACTTTTCTCTGATATGTACAGGCTGATTTCTGTTCGAAGTCTTCCATAACGGTAGCGGAAAAACCGAAATTACGGTTGCGGTAGACGGACGACGTGTTTGTAATTTGGCAACACGGAAGAGAAGTTTGTTGAACGTTTGGACAGCGTACATCAGAAATTCAATTCACCATAGAGGTCGAAGAGCAACAACCCACATGAATTCATTTACAAAACAAAAATAATACATTAGGCTACACGGTGTATCAAAAAAAATGCAATTTGAACGGTAAATCGCATCATCGTCCGATACAATTAAACTCAGTTCTGAGAGCGCTAATAATAAGAGTAAAGAGATTACCAGACAACAGTCAGGTAGATAGTGAAATGATCAATTAACGAAAGGTACTACTTAGGTATGTATTAAGCAGATTTGAAATCAAAACGGTATTAACAATCGCACGTAAGATCGCAAGTGTGCTCAAAGCTCTTAAAGATGAAATAAACTTTGAAAAGCAAGGAGTTTACGAAATACGCAAAGGAATTGAAATCGAAAGCGCCCGGATAATTTAAGCAGAAGAGATGATTCAAGATATGTACAAGAGATTTGGAAAACAGCTCTAGGAGAACGACGTATTCAGTATAATAACTCCACAGCATCTAGGGTCATAGAGCGAACGATCGAAGACGCACTACAAATATCGAATCAACGGGCCAATAGATGCGCGACACAGCCACTTGTTCGGCTTGCATTTGCACTATATCGTATGTACAAACACAAGACGAACAAAGTATTACACTCAGTCAGATAAAGATCGTCAGAGAGATACAATCGCCTGAAGATGATAAATGAAATTCTACCGAAACGTAGCACAGGTCCTTTTCAGGACACAAGCACTTCTACGCGTAACGAAACCTAGAACATGTGGTACATTTATTGAAAGTTGCTTTGTAGTACTTGGTTAGCGAAAGAAAGTAAAACTATTAATTTTCCGTAAACTACACTTATTTTTAAAGATATTAAAATATCCGTTAAGAAATATTGTTTCAAATTTAATAACTAACGATAGAGCAATAATAATAGTAAATAAGTGATAATTTTGAACTGCATGACAGTAATTTTGTGATTTTTATTTGAATTGTCACTTCAATAAAGAATTATTTGTGATATTCACGTAAAGTAATTTACTGTTAATGTCAGATTCTTAGAGCTGAAGTGCACCTTTCTCCAAGTTTGTCAATCAAATAGTTTATAATTATTCATGTATTATGTATAAAGTGCTCCATCGTACATAAACCAAAGGGTTCTTCTAATATGTAGTGGCAACTAGGTCAATTCGTTACAAAATTTTGTGGAAATTCATTAATCAGAACTTTTTTTACCGATGATTTCTTCATATCTAAATTATTGCAATTTTTTTAAGAACAATTTTGGGGTTTTCTAGCTACCTCTATCTTTATAATAGTATATACATATTTTATCACTTATAATTACACCAGTGCTTTTTTTTCGGATAAATTTTCAGTTTTTAACGAAAATTTTTGTTGATGTGCGAAACAAATTGCCGTCGTTTTATCGAGAAGGCAAACTGTTAGTTCAGTTACCATTTAGCAACTAAATTTGATTTTAAAAATGGAAAATTTATTCTGAAATAAAAAGAATGCTGGAATGTATTCAGTAAGATAATTTACTAAATGTGTAAAGAATTACTGAAAAATGTATTACATAGTAATTATTTTATTTAAAAATACAGTTATAAAAACACAGTTCTTAAACACTTTGTGAAGATTACTTACAATGAATTTGCAGATTTTATGTCATAACAACACTTCACAACGAACGCTATGAAGATAAAGTAAATAAAATGATGTATCATCAACCAAAGACGTACGCAAAGTTTACTTTGCGTTGACTTTGATATTTTATTGTGAGTTATTTGGTCTTTGATATAACATGAAAACACAAATTGTTGTCAAGTCAACCAAATGTAACTTTCTTGCCGATCTAAAATTTAAAGTAAACTTTTTTCGCTGTCAAAGTCACAAAACAATATCGACTTATGGGCTTTTTACACGCGGATTAAATTATCTATGATAAAAATAACACGCAATTTATTATTAAAGTGACAATCCAAATGACAACCACAGAACTACTGTGATGTAGATAGCACTCAAAAATTTCCATTTCATTTCATTTTGTCTATAACAGTAAATTTAATTATTTTTTTCAGTTATTTTAAAATAAATTCCTATTTGTACATATTTTAAAATTTGAAACAACATTTGTAAATGGATATTTTTAATATCTTTCAAAATAAATGTAGTTTACACGTATGGTACTTTTTTTTTGTATATTTCTCTTTAACTAAGATTTACGAAGTAACTCTGAATAAAAAATATTAGGTTTCTTCTAATGTTCGAATTTTTCCTTCCTATAAAGCTTTTTGTGAAATTAATAATAAAAGTATCACTTGCCTATATATACGCACAAGCTTTTTTTTAGTATAAAAATAAAATGGCATTAGGTTGCATTTAAAATAATACTTCACTGAATTCACACTTTCTTTATGTACCTATTTGAAGGGAGCCAATTTAAAACCTGCAACTTTTTGCGTTATATACGGGGTTAGTCATCTCCGCGGGTAAGGCCGGTTCTGCCTTTACGAGTAAAGATATTTCGAAGCGGTTTCCTCTTGTGATAGCTACTCATTAGCAGCACATTTAAAAAATATTTTGGGTTATACAGAGTGTTCCACCACAGTTATAGTTTTATATGACTACATTTTCGTATTCCCCGTATATTTTTTAGGCAAAAAGTTATAAGATAGTGTAGGCCTAAAATTTAAGGTTATCGATTTATTACCATTTTTCTGAAAAATTCAATGTTTTTATAAAATTATATTTCTCGAAAACGACGTATTAGATATACACAATTTTTGGTAGAGTTTTTCGTAATAAAAGGGCGTAACACAAACGCTTTTTATTTTTTTCAATTATTAATTGAATTTACAGAAAACTGGATTAAATTTTTCTCTAAAAGTGATTTTTATCAAAAGTTGGTTCATTTTTGAATTGCTTACTAAATTTCGCACCAAAAACATATAAGACGTTATTATTTTAAAAGTGACCATTACTGAGCTATTGCCGTTTTTTTTTTATATAATTTTGCCAGTTTTATGTTTTTATTTTAATACGGTATTTTTGTACCGAAGGAATGTCAAAAAAATTATTTCTCAGCCCAAAGAGTTAATCAGCAGCGTCACTCTAAGAGAAGATATCCCAAAACAGATGCCTTTAGAAGAGTAATGGATCCTTTTATTACTACTGGTAGTATTGCTAATTCAAAAATAAGGAAACCTAATTTTGTAGTTAATCATAAAAATCAGTTAAGAATTCTGATAGCAACAACAGATAATCCACGCGTCATGTCGTGTGGATTATCTGTTGTTGCCAGCTCTTTCGCGTCCGCTTACAGCTTTCCGTCAATCTCTTCTTCTAGTATTAAATTATTGTATTTAATTGAATAAATACAGGAAACATTGTATTTTATATTCTGAAAAAATTGTTCCTGTGCGAATGTGAACCCGGCATGATCGAGTGGGAAGCGTTGACCGTACCATTAGACCAGCGAGGTACAGCTCGCAGACTGAGACCTGGCCGATGAGATGCCCTTCCCACAAGATGCCCAGTGAATTCTTATAATATTAGGATAAGCACGAACAGCTGATCATTTCCTTTTGCCGAATACTTTCTCTGTCTCGCACTGACCTATTAGACTCCGCCCATCGGCCAAGACTCAGTCTATGTACTGTACTTGTATGGCAGTTGTCGTATCGGGTATTTATATGTATACGTATGTACGTGTAAAAGCTCTAGTGGATTTATTGGTCTAAACGTCGGACTTATGGGAAAATGTCGCGATGCAGCGTCATTTTCTACACGTACGAAAATTTTAAAAAATTCTTTTCGCCGTCTTAATGACCGTTCGAAGAGATAAAAATACACCTAAGCACTGTAAAAATGTACACCCGACGATATAAAACTCGCAAATCCCCTAAAATGCCGAGATTTTGTAAACATTCAAAGGTCGCTTTCACATTTTAACCCGTCTTCCCTCCTCTACTAATCACACAAGATAGTAAAAGGCTGTGGTGCGCTTTTAGTCACCCATGAAAGAAGTCGCTTGCGGGATATTAGCCAACCCATCGTTGTAATGACCGTAAAATTAAATAAATATCATCCGTAATAAATACATTTAAATATTGACTTAAGCATCCATTATTTTATAGCTAGAAGAGTGATCTGCCAATGGGCGAACAGTGATTAAATTGAATGCCCCGGCAATTCTTTTTGCGAGTGTGTGATTTACGGATAAAGCTGGTTTCAATAGAAACGGAAATGTTAACAAAAATAAATTTTCATAGCCATTCAAATGGAAACTCTTACTCACTAATAAATAGATCATCAGCAATTGGGGAGATATTTATTTGAAGACAGTATTAACGGAGAAGCTTATGAGGAATTTCTATCAAGCATTTAGTGGAATTATTGGAAGATGTTTCGCTAAACTTACGAAGAGATGTAGATGCAACAAGACGGCGAATCCCCATATTCTGTGCTACAGACACGAAATACTTTAATGAAATGTTTCCAGTGAAGTGGCGAGCCTATGGAGGCCATATCCACTAACGTCCTGGGTCTTCGGACATCACAAAATTGTTTTTGTTTATAGGGATCCGTAATAGAGCAAATATACAGTAAGTATATCTGTACTCACAAAAGAAGTTATGCGTGAACATATTCGAGAAATATTTAGAAATATAAGTACTCCACGCCTTATTATGTCGATTTATCATTTCGGAAGCATGTTCAGAAAATTTTAAAAGGAATTTGAACACCTTTAATTATTTACCTATTTTAATGTTCATATTTATTGCTGTTGTATAATTTCTGTTTCACTAATTACTCATCCATTCACGTAACAGTTCCTGTTTCTACACCTACTAAATTCAAGTTATTATTTTTTTTTGTTTGGTTTTAAAATTTGTTTATGGTGCCATATCCTGAATATATTTTCAATCATGTTATTGTATTGTAAATAAGATATATCCATTTTTTTCGTCATTATCCCAATAGATACAAAAATCATATCTTTAAGCTCATTTTTAGACAAATTCATTATAAAATGAGGCTTGACAACTGAAAAGCAACTTATTTTTCGTCAATGTTATCCATTCAATTGTAAAAATCGCGGCAAATATCATAGCTCACTATACCGTATTCAAATAAAAAACTTAGTGTTGGCAAAATTACATCAGAAAACGACAATAGCTCAGTAATGATAACTTTTAAGGTAATAGCGTTTTACATGTCTTTCGTGCAAAATTTAGTAAGCAATCCAAAAATGAAGCGATATACAGGCTGTTCCATTTGAAAAAAAAAACACTTTTAGGCAAAAATATGTTATGTAAATTTAATTTATTTTTCCGCATATTCAGTTAGTAATTGAAAAAAATAAAAGTATGCGTGTATTAGACGCTTTTATTATGAACAGCTCTACCAAAAATTGTGTCAATATATTACATCGTTTTTGATAAATATAATTTTATAAAAACATTGAATTTTTCTGAGAAATGGTAATAAGTCAATAACCTTAAATTTTAGGCCTATATTATCTTATAATTTTTTGCTTAAGAATTATAGGAGGAATACAAAAATGTAATAATATATAGGGTGTTCCATCTAAAAAATATATAACTATGGTCAGCCACCAAGTTATGGAACACTCTGTATATTACAAAATATTTTTTAAATGTGCTCCTAATGAGCTGCTATCACAAGAAAGAAATCCCATCAAAATATCTTTACTCATAAAGGCACAATCAGCCTTACCCGCGGAGATGACTCACCCTGTATAAATTCGCTTTACAAAGTGTATGAAGCATAAATGATAGAACATATTGTACAGTATAGTTGATTTAACTATCAAGATGTACAAGACTTTAATCAAAAATTACGCACCTATTATGAGAAGCTTAAAGGAGAGCATAACCATAACTGCAATGTTACACTTGCATTATATGCATTCCGTAGGAATTAAAAGGCAATTAGGTATTCATTTTGCGAAAAGTTGGGATGTTATATGCAGCTGGTATATTCCTTATTAGTTACCATTATGAACATAATACGTGAACTTTATACATATTAATATCTCGAGCTCTCTAGTGAATGGATTTAGTTTCATTGGAAAAGTTGTACAGCGTCTATAATTTCAACTTACATTCAGTACTTCTATAGGAAATATTAAACTTGCCCTTTCCATTAAAGATTGCTGTAGGCGAACTATGGATATAAGTATTGTTTTGAAGAAGCTTACGTTCATTGGACAATACAATAATATGTATTACTGGACAAAAGCGCATAATATATGCATTTCTTGTCAAATTATCGAAATGTTAAATATGAATAAGCAATAAAAGAAAAACTAAATTAGTATATTAATTTAAATGAATGGAGTTGCTACTTAATTCATCTTAATTACTTAATTTAAAAACTAATAGGATTTATTTATTAAACACAATAATATTCATTGTGTTGTATTGAAAACAAATACATGAACCTACAGATTAAGGTTAGAATCAATCAATTTATAAACAAACTGTTATTGTGATGCTACCATGAACTATTCCCATCCAGCAATAAATGAGATCGAATAAACACAACGGTATGTTGTTTCAATTAACTAAAATCTAAGTTTAGGAAAAATCAAAATTAATCTGCAAATTCTTTTATATTTATATGTGAATAAAAACTTTAGACACAATTTTAAATATTTAACTTATGATGACTCTTATTATAGAGTAACTCTTACAAAATCAAGTATATTCTTACACTAAATGATTTATATAATTGTATGGCAATTACAGTTTCTAATCTCTGATTATTTTAAATCAGCTTTAATAAAATTTTAAGTACTTAACTTGTTTTTTTAATACTTTGTGGGATTGTTTTAGTGGCATATATTTTCGAAAATCTTATCTGGATTCTTCTATTTCCGGGGTAATTCTCTTCGTCCTGGATACTATCTTTGGAACGAAATTCCTCCAATGAACTGCATATCCGTTGAATTATACGTTGAACTTCTTCTTCATTCAGGTATTATTTAATTTAGCACTTTAATTTACTATTAATTGGTTTGTATTGTTACTTGTAGATCAGGATACAGATTAAACTACGAAACTTTATAATGGTACATTTCTTCACTATTTTTGTATGATGTTATGGTTGAAATCGTAATAAAAGATCGGCATTCACAGGTATTTTATATATTTCTTTTAATGATAAACTTTTTAACTTAATTTTCGAGAGCGTCTTTTTAAGCGTCCCTTACCTGCGAAAAATTATTTAATAATCCCATTTGTTTTTTCTTTTCTTGTCTACTAATGGATAAGTTGATTTAATTTTATAAATTTGACTTGTATAATAACTCTGAGTAATTAAATAAATTGTTCTATAATATTATTTAAATGTTATGATTATTCAATTTTCCCTTAATTCTTGGGACTTTATTAACTTCTGAATTTTATTAATAATTTCTTAGACATTTAAATATCCTATTTAAGACTGAGTTACTCTATAGTAATTTGTGTATTTTAAGTTGCCTAGTTTCGAATTACTATAAAATTAGGTATATAAATATTGATATTCTCTTTCCTTATATACATGATTTTAGTATATAAATGTCGTTTTAATACATACCTATTCCTGTACCTATAACCATGAATTGTTTATTTAATATATCGTACTTGATTTTGCACTACCAAAAAACATGAATTATTAGTTTATTTGACTGTAGAAGGTATGTAAAAAGAAATGTATAATTATATATCAAACTGTCTAAATATTAGCGTTGTTAAATTTTCTATATCAAAAATATAAAAACATAATAAAAATACACTTTTATATTTTTTAATCTTTTCTTGTCGTCTGTTAAGGGCTTATATACTTACCCTCGGAATATCTTAACTAAGTAATAAATATTTAAACACAATGACGACTTTCTAATTTAATGTACCGTCACGATAAGAATCTACAAGAACATAATTTGCAAGCGGCAGATACTAAAGCTTCGTTAATTAACATGTTGAAGCAAACCTTCCATATCAAACGGAGGATGATGAGGGCTTTTGCTTTTGTTTTCAAGATATTCGTATCTTTTTTCATCTTAACGGCATTGAATTGCAACCTCAATAAGAAAGTGTGTGTTATGAAATTAGTATTTCAAACTTTAATATTTTAAAGTGTTTCACAACATTATGCCGAGTTGTGATAGACATCTTTTATAAATTTAATTAAAAATATTTAGTAGCACGTTGGTTACTTACTGCATTTACCACATATGATAATGATAAAAAGTGATATTTATAATGCGCTTAATAGTAACTGTAGGATGGTATTCTACCTGATATTATCGACTTTTAACTAAGTATACTTCCACAAACTTGAAATTGCAATTTATTATTATATGAAAATTCATCATTGAAGTAACGCACTTACAAGTAAAATATAGTATTTTTGTGTAAGGTCGTTTAAAAGAGAATCTATCAAAAAAATCGTTTAAGATGGAATTGAATTTTACTAAGAGGAAAGAGAACAATTTCAGTGTGTATCCATGAATTAACAAGTCACTCTTTTATTTGGTAAGGAATACTAAATTACATTCAATACATACATATACGAGCGTTACATTTGTTGAACATGGTCCTTCCATTCAATGTGCAGCCCCCTTTAGCACAACGGCGACGCTTTTAGTTTGTGTATTTTGGTGTTGACCAGTAGGTGATTGATCCCGTCATACCTTACATCATAATTTACTCTGTTGGAGGAAACATTAGGTTTAGAGATTGATGGACATCTATCGATCTTTGCTAATACACCATATTGCTGTAAATACTTTATTGCTAATTTTCTTCGAAATGACAATTGATCCGTGTGCCTTGCTATGGCTTTTCATCAACTACGAGTCAAGTGAATGTGCACCACCACCATTTTTACCTTGGATTGAAATCCCTAAGTGTTCGTCCATTTGGTCTGTTCCTTCTATATAGTTGTTATATTTGCCAATTAGGTTTGGTCTTGGTACATGTACGATTTCCTTCTCTGGCTGGTTTTACTTTGAAGATTGGTTGAACACCAAATGACGTTGAGGCAACAGTAACCACGCTGTTGTCCACCCACTTTACCAAGATGATCCAAACATCTTTAGCTGTACAATAGTCCGTAGTGCCTCTTAGTTGTTTTCTCATTTCTGCTTTGGTTTTGAGTGGGCTTTGTTTCGGGATTCTACTTTTCTTATGGTTCATGTGGCTGGGGTTGCTATTTTGACGTAAAAGACTTGTATAACGGAATGCCAAAGAACAGATTGTCGAGATAAAATTTATATGGTAAATTTTTATTAAGTAGAGTTTGTAGCACACCAAAAGATTGTGCTGCCTTGCCAAACAGTCGCCAATTTCCAACAAAACGCTTACCTTAGTAAACTTCGAATTTTTTTAGATACTCTTCCCTTTGGTGTTCATACGTCAAACTTTATAGCCAAACCTCACAGGTTAACCAAGGATAAACTGTCTGCTGCCATGATGGCTGTAGTACTTTATCATGAACTCGTCATAATCAATGTGTTGTTCAAACACAAAGCTTGTGCACAGCTTTATTGAATTTTGTTCAGTATAGGCCGTTTCCACAGTTTATCTTTTGCTCCCATTTTGGTGTTATCGGCGCAGTAAAGGAATCGCATTATTTGGAATTGATGTCGTCTCATGGCGTTGAAAAATTGTCATTTGCTGCATCAAATTCCTTATGAACCTCATTACTAGGTTGACCTTGTTCCACATAGTTATAATCAGTTTCCACTTCCTGAGAGACATTGAATTTACTAGTAGGTCACGTAAATTCTGGTTTGCAGTTTGCAAAACACGTTATCATATGATAACGCGAGCACTTGAAGGGTTAAGATAAAATTCCACAAAATCAGTGTAGTTTTGGGCAGAATAGTGCTGCTCCACAAGATGGAGCTGATAATAGGTAAGAGGCCTGAGACTTTTTCAACACTTAAGCAGAATCATTGGCCTATATTACAGAATTAGAAGCAATCGCCTTGTGAGAGTTTATATTTGTGCAAATTGACATTCTGGAATTCGTGGCAATATATATTTGTTATAAAGTGTTTTGAAACAAAAAAAAACAAAAAAAGGTTACTATTATTAACATAAATGTATTTATAAAAAAGCGAATAAGAATGGAACTTAAAACTATAAGAAATGAATTCTGTAGATCATTTCCATTGTCTACGGTTGGTACTATGCATTTGACACATACTCGCTACGGTAAAGGATTTCATGCTAAATAAAGAGGAAAATGAAATCACAAGAAATTCCATCAAGATTTAAGGAATCTTCAAAAGCAAATGAAACAGGACTAACTAATTGAAATAAATTGTTCTATTTTGCAAATAAAGACGATAAGACAAACAAGGAAAAGTGTAACTGTAGTGACAGATAAGTTAACAAAACGCTCACTAATGAAATAGAAAAGAATATCAGACAGGATAATATAGAACTGAGTTTAGAAGTTTAGAACTTAATTACTATATTAACCTCTAGCGAACGATATAGATGAAAAGATCCAATACGAATATCATAATTAACTGCAATTTGTATGGAAGACAACAGACACAAAATACCCCAGATTTATAAAATTTTCATTTGGTTGCCTAAATGCAGACTTGAGCAACAACAATGAACGAGATGCAAATTGCGAATTTGTTCATGGTAAACAACTTAATTATAAGAGAGAAAAAATTTTAAATACGCAAATATTCCTAAAGAGGCGGGGAAGAAGTGGAGACATTCTTTACCATATAGATAGATATTAGCTATCATATTCACCCTTATAATAGCTGATCATCAACTACTTAGAGCAAAGATAAGAAAAAGTGTAATGAAAAAAGATTTAAATTACATATAATGGAACTGCAAGCTAATAGTCACTCCAAAGAATTAAATATTTAGGAAAAGAAAACCTGGAAGAAACAGCCCACCTACCAAGAAAGAACCCAACCCACCAGGCCACTGATTTAATCCGGATGAAGACGTGAAATCCACTAAAAAAATGAGGTGTGGCCACCACACGACTTTCTTATACCTATGAGCGTTTCAAACGAATTTTTTTATACAAAACTTATTCAAAATGCTATTCTAAGTACTTTCATTCTCTCAATAAATCTCTATAGAATGCATACTTTGCAAGATATTCGAAAAAAGTGCTGCTCGCTAAAAGTAAAAGTGCTACTTCCAGTCCGAATTTTGAAATTTCAAATATACAAAAAATATTGCAAATCTAACTCTAAATACTTTTGTATTCTTAATAAATATATATAGAATGCATAATTTACGACATATTTGCAAAAAATCGCTATTCGGTAAGAATAAAACTGTTACTTCCAGTCCGAATTTTGAAATTTTTTTTATACAGAAGATATTGAAAAGTATGTTTTAAATACTTTTATATCCGTAACGTACCTGTCTAAAAAGCTTGACTTGCGAAATATTCGCAAAAAACCGATTTTTGATAAGAGTAAAAGACCTACTTCCGGTAGGAATTTCGAAAAACTATTTAGATAAAATTGTTCTCAATTTTAATTCTAAGTACATATGAATTCTTTATAAATTTGTTTAAACTTAGCAATTGACGAAATACTTGCAAAATTCGATTTTTTCACTGAAGTAAAGTACTACTTCCGGTCTACCGATTTTACTGAAAAGCTAATCAGATCTCAAGAGGCAGATTATACACGTAAATACAAAATTTGGAATTGATATCTACAGCGGTTTGACCGCTATCGTGGTCACACACACACACACACACACACAGAGAGAGAGAGAGAGAGAGAGAGAGAGAGAGAGAGAGAGAGAGAGAGAGAGAGAGAGAGAGAGAGAGAGAGAGAGAGAGAGAGAGAGAGAGAGAGAGAGAGAGAGAGAGAGAGAGAGAGAGAGAGAGAGAGAGACATTTTTTAAAAACCACTTTTTCGGTATCAGGGGACTTCAAAACGTGGACATCTGCAAAAATCTCGAGGTCGAAAATTTTCGTCATCACAATACAGAAAGTAAAATTAGGAAAAAACCAGTAAGCGGTGAATGCTACAATCATTAGGGATATGAACACTATATACAATATAATACAATATAATAGGACAACTAAATGTGATAAAAAGCAAAACTCCAAGGAGTGATAACGATAAAATGGTGAGAATATTTCACGAAAATGTATAGAGAAAAGAAATGCAATGTAGACATAAACTACAACAAGGCACCGCAGCAACTAAATATCAAAGAGAAAATTTAATAAAACAAAAATGATAGAGTACTTAAAATTCAGCTTACCGAATTTAAAAAGACCTTAATAATGTCGGATTAATTTATGACATGGGACTCCTTGTTTCTGTCTTTTTAATCTTCTCTATAATATTTTCGGGTTTTTAAAGTAAGCTACATAGTTAATTATTACTCTTCTTATTATAACACCACTATAAGGGTAATGTGCTCTTATCATACAATTTTAATAATTTTTTTATACAAACATTATTCAAAATCCTATTCCAAGTACTTCTATTCTCTTAATAAATCGCTATAGAATACATACTTTGCAAGATATTCGAAAAAAGTGCTACCCCCTAAGAGTAAAAGTACGTCCGGTCCGAATTTTAAAATTTCATATATGTATACAAAAAATATTGCAAATCTAGAATTAAATACTTTTGTACTCTTGATAAATATATATAGAATACATAACTTACGACATATTTGCAAAAAATCGCTTTTCGATAAGAGTAAAAGTGGTACTTCCGGTCTGAACTTTGAATTTTTGTTTATACAAAAGGTATTGAAAATTATATTCTAAATACTTTTATACTCATATTTCCGTATCGTACCTGTCTAAAAAGCATGATTTGCGAAAAAATCGCAAAAAACTGATTTTCGATAGGAGTAAAAGATCTACTTCCGGTAGGCATTTCGAAAAACTTTTTAAATAAAATTGTTCTCAATTTTAATTTTAAGTACATATTAGTTCTTTATAAATTTGTCTAAACTTAGTAGTTGACGAAATATTGGCAAAATTCTATTTTTTCGCAGAAGTAAACTGCTACTTCCGGTCTACCGATTTTACTCAAAAACTAATCAGATCTCAAGAGCGAGATTATACACGTAAATACAAAATTTGGAATTGATATCTACAGCGGTTTGACCGCTATCGTGGTCACACACAGACACACAGAAACACACACATACACACACAGACATTTTTTTAAAACCACTTTTTCGGTACCAGGGGACTTCAAAACGTGGACATCTGCAAAAATCTCAAGGTCGATAATTTTTCGTCATCATAATACTTCCTTATACTATACGTATAAAAAAGTAAAAATAATGCTAATAATATTGTTGGCGAAAACCGAGGAAAATTATTAATGTCAAAATATTTTCTCACTTACATATTTAAGATTTTTCAGTAGATTTATGTTGGATTATGAAATATGTAAACGTTTCAAAGGCGAGTATATAATTTTTAGTTTGCTAATTATAGTACGTAACAGAATTTCATGTCCGTAAATCGTATTTTAATGTAAATTCATGTACTTTATTAATAACAGCTCCACACGTATAATATGCATGCACATGAAAAAATATTGACAACATAATATATACAAAAGCTCAGGCACATGTTTCGGATTTTAGATAAATTATAATTAGATACTCTTCTGTTTTTATAATATAACAAATCATATCTAAAAATATGTATACGTATCTACTTAATAGCTAAACGATCTTGTTAATATGTACCGGGTGATTTAATAATCTCACAAAATAAATTTACTGTTTAGTACTTAAGATAATAAAAATTTATATGCACTATATTTGACAGGGTTGCAACTGCTTCATAATTTAAAAATATATATTGTACATATAGAAAGTGGTCAATAAATCAGTAACAGAAAGAAGATAAATCTTCTAAACAGCATACCCCATATTTAAGTTCAAATTTGTATTTCGCGTTCAAATAGAAATATTTTTCATTAGGTAATTAATGGCTAAAGTTAATATTTTTCGAGTTATTTATGATTAAAGTCAAAAAGTGATATTTACAGCTGTCTTTTAATTGCCTATAATTCAAGAGTGCCATGACAAAACATCAAATAATTTAGTATGGCGTGCACAGCCATTTTACTTTATTATACGTAGTACAAGGAAGTATTGTGATGATGAAAAATTTCGACCTCCAAATTTTTGCAGATGTCCACCTTTTTAAGTCCCCTGATTCCGAAAAAGTGGTTTTTAAAAAAACCTCTCTCTCTCTCTCTCTCTCTCTCTCTCTCTCTCTCTCTCTCTCTTTCTCTCTCTCTCTCTCTGTGTGTGTGTGTCCACGATAGCGATCAAACCGCTATAGATATCAATTCCAAATTTTGTATTTGCGAATATAATCTCCCTCTTGAGATCTGATTAGATTTTCATTAAAATCGGCTGACCGGAAGTAGTAGTTTACTAAAAAATCGAATTTTTTACGTATATTTTTATATATTAGATATATTTGAAGTGTGAAACAATAGCTGCCCTTTCAACAACAGCGCGCAAATTTTTTATTACATTAAACATCAAAAAGTAATCAAATCGTTTATGTATTACATGTATACAGCTGCAAATACAAAGATATTTTTTGCATAATTTCTATTGGCTACCATACCCACGCCTAGATATAATATAAAATTACTTATACCACTCTTACATTTTATTAAGTCTTAACATGATATTTTTATCTATAAGCTTACTTGGTCACGATTTGTCGTAAAAAATAGAAATTTCTCTACATAGTATATAGGTAGGAAAACTTAGCAGGAATACACGATTACACTCTTATTTGAAAGTTGATGAAATATTTCAGTATTCAGTGTCCTTTGGCACCATCAAAAGCACTTTGTAAAAATATTTTATTTGATACAAACTGTTTTACTATTTAAAAAGCTCAGGGCAAAAAATGACTAAATATCATATGAAAACGACGGAGTATTCAGTTTGAAGAGACTTTTAAAGCAAGTATTGCAATGGCTCCTTTATTTAATAAAAGCAAATAATAAAGACTGAAAAGTAATTTTTGTTCGAAGTTATTGATATTTATGGGAACCGTGCACTATTGTTGAAAACTATTTGTGTTCGTTTTGTTAACGGAACATCCTTTAGAGACGTAGCGCCTTCCAGGCACACAGTTGAGCGACAGATCGACTGATATCCTTGTTAAAATTCATGCTGTCGTTACGAAAGTTCGCCGATAAAAGTTTTTGAAATCGCTGAAACTGCTGTCATTTAAACTGATGGAGTACATACATATAACAAAGCTATTGTTTACAAAAAAAAATTAAAGTGACGTTTTAATACAGCGTTTGACGATGCGCACACTTAATCATTGTATTACTTGCATAGATTCATAACAGTGGACCGAACGTAAATCAAATATCACTTATCTAAACCTAGATATGACAAAATTTTTGGATTATGGTTTATATGATGGTGTCAAACATCGCAAATTGTATGTCCAAGGAATTGCAGAAATAAATTGTTTGGAGGCCGAAAAGAAGTGTTTATGGCGTTACAAGATTAAGGACATTTGAAGAAAAATTGAAAGAAAATCTTTCAAGAATGTTGCCAAAAATTCTTTTATCAGAACAACAAAATACTACTTTAAAAAGCAGCGGCTAACTTTCAATTCATTTATCTCTGTATATTACATGTTAAATATTTTTAACTCTGTATTAATTCAAATTATATTTCCAAGACTAAATAAATTACGTTTAAAAATCTTCAACATTAAAATCTGCGTCGCATATATTATTCCGTTTTAAAATATTCGATTTAAAATATTTAGTTTATGAAGGACTCTTTGTTCAAATATAAGATTGGCGACGTATGCATTTTTTGTCCGCCTAAGTTATCTAAATGTTGTCATAGTTTGTTTATGGAATTTTCTGGTGGCGTGATCCAACAGCGCCTTTCCGACGCCTTAATTTTGCTAGAATATTCTTGTCTTTCTTCCCCCACCTCTCCGAGTCTTTAAAAGAGCGAAGCACGTCCAAAATGATTCACTACTATAGCACCCATTATTACAGCACCATAGCATCATTATTACATCTTTATTTTCACTTCAGTATGTAACAGTAATTAGTGAAGCGGTGGTTAAATAAGTATTAGCTGAGGCTCCCAGCGTCGAGTCGGTAGCCCTGCGATGAAGATGTTCATGGAAATGAGTTGTTAATGTCCAGTATGGATACACCGGCCAGGGTGATTTTAAACTCAATTTGAAAATAATAAATTGTTGGAGTATTTATTTATCGTTCTTCAATTCACGGCGTAGTTCCGGATTTAGGGGACATCTCATCGATACCATCGACACAAGGCCCGTTAAACAACATCAAATAGAGGTAGAGCGGCAGAAATACATAGAGACGTACGGGGGAACCATCTTCATTGGCGTTCTGGACGTGTGATTTCCAGGAATTTGAGTCTCTATTACCTGTACTTTTGAAAGCAGGAGAATAGTACGACATCTAATTTGTCATCAATATTAAAAGTTCGATATTTGTTGTTTAATAACGTTAAATAAAACTGTGCGCAAGGCACGATCATTAAGAACCTTTGTATTTGTCCAAATTTGTATATGTTCATTAAGTCTTTGTGTTTGTCTAAATTTGTATCCGTTTATTGTATCTCTGTGTGTGGTAATAGTCACTATTATTTTCTTTTAGTTTTGTTGTGTTATGGTCAAATTATTTTCAATGTATTAAATATTTCTAAAGTTTCTGATATTTGTATTATTGAGTTTATAGCAAAATTAAGATAAATGGTGCACCATATTTGATCAATTTGTTTACTGAATTTGACTAATTAATTTTATTAGTTTGTTTATTTGTCGAACCTGTTCTTATTAATTTGCTTTTCGGTATGTACCGTCTCTCTCAAATTTAGTTTTTTTTATTTTTGCAATGAATTTAAATTTAGTGTAAATTGAGTCATTTTTAACAACTAAAGATAAAGTTATATTCTACAATCCTTTATATTTTGGCTTCAATATTTCTTTTGTGTAATTAATACTTCAATTAATATTATTATTGTAATGTAACTAAATTTTATATTTCAAATTTCTCTTGTTCTTGTTTAATAAATTGTTATTGTTTTATTGATCTGTTTTCTTGAGGTAAGCCTAGTATTAGTTAGTGCATACTGCGAGCATAGTCTCTGATCAATTAATTTATTTCAATTAGGGTTTTTCCCCAAAGTAATAACTACGGCGATCGCAAAACTACAAATTAACTAATTAATTTACATATGAAGCAACTCACTCAATATATTTGTGCTTTAAACAATGTTTCATATTATACATTCATATTATATCTGGGCTTTTTTTACATTTGGGTTTAAGACTATTTGCTGTAAAACTTTTGTTTTCCAGGGGCTCCTTCCCTTGTATATAATGTATTTATACCTTTTATATTTGACATAGATTATTGATATATAGATCCTAACATGCTTTTCTCGATTGCTGTCCAAATATCTCATCGTAAATGCTTTTAGTGTCCTTTAGCTCTTTTTGATATTTCTAGTTCAGTATGTTTTAATTCTCATTCTGTCTGTATATTTCCGTACGTAGCTGAGTTTTGTTAATTATTATCTCTACTGGTTGTAAATAAATAAATTGTAATATATTTGTGTTCCTCAATTTATGCGTTTATGCTGGCAACAAATTAAAACCTGTATAGAACAAGCCGCCTACGAGGCTATAGGTAAATGTAGAATCAACATAAATGCCACAAACCATACCATACCAAACCGTGGTTTTGTGAAGAAGTTAGAGAACTGGCAGATAGAAAAAGGAAAAGTTATTTAACTTACAAAAGCTCACAAACAGAAGATAAACGCACTAAATATTTTAAAATCAGAAAGAGTGTTAACTCAATAATCTAAACAGAAAGCAAGATAAGAATCTAGAAAACCTGTATAAGGCCCGTCATGGCTTACGGTATAGAAACGCGCGAAGAAACAAGCAAAATCAAGAATATGCTATTGAGTTGCGGAAATGAAAACCCTACGAACTGTCCTAGGCAAAACCAGAAAAGACCGTATAAGAAACACATATATCAGAGAACAGTGCGGGATAGTGGACGGACGTGGTGAGATAGGGGAGACAAAGAAGAAGAAGAAGATACGTTATGGGAGAATGGACAAAAGCAGATTGCTACGCGTAGTATTAGAGAGAAAGTCAGCAGGGGATCAAGCACCTGGAAGGCCACATAAGCGATGGAAGGACAGCTCGGCTGCCACAATTCAAAACACGGTATCCAACAATGTTGTTAAAAATGCATTCTTTAGTTCATGTAGATACTGTGTTTATTGTGCGTCTTTATCGCTAGCTAGAATAGCTACATTTATTATAGTTACGTAGATAATTTTTGCCGAAACATAGTATCTACAGCACTATTTTTGGTTGCCCACATCAAAACACAGCATAAGGCATTTTCCAGTAATATAATATGAGCAAAACACAGTATGTGGTAGTTACTGTGTATTGGAAAAAATAATTCAGTTAGCTGTATACCGAATATTTACTCTTAACACAGTAAGTGGTAGTTACTGTGTATTGACAAGTTAATTTGGTAAATTATTTTAACCACATGTTCCAGTATTCACTCATATACTGCGTTTAAGATCTGGAAATCTAACCTAAAAATAATTGTGTTTTAAGTTGCTGTTGTATCTGTTAGGTTTATTTTGTTCGGCGAGATGAATTTTAATATTCCCGGCTGTAGTGCACGCACAAAAGCTATGTTAATATGTTAAAACCCAATGAGAGTTCTGTGAAAGATTCTTAAACTTTTTGAGCAAGAAAGATATGTACAAGACTTTATTCTTTGGGCCGCCAATTGCTCGACCCAAAACAAAAACTGGATTTTATTCACATCTCTAGCAGCTATTGTGAATAAAGCAACTGGACCTAGAAATATTACAATTCGGTCCCTACTTAACAAAGAGCCACACACACATGACGGCCGATGGGGTTCATAGCAACATCGAGAAAAGAATTTCTCGGTTAAGAAACATTTATGACTATAACAATCTAAAAAATGCTATAAGGACATCGAGAAAAAATGTTGAAGTAGTCGAATTGGAAGTATTTCGCAAATGGGAAAAAAAGGCAACCACGGAAAAGCGATTCACTTAAAAATTTGGTGCTGAACTCCTTGGAGGAAGTTAATTTTCAAAAAGGTTCTAGAGAAATGAGTTATAAAACTGATTTTGATGATGACCCCAAAGAAATTGATTTTCTCCAAAAAAAGGTAATATTGAGAATTACATGCCAGATTTCGTGAACATCAGAGGAATTAAAAAAGAAAAAAAAGGATAATACAAGTTCTCGTTCCCTTGATGCCAGCCAATAGAAGATTATTTTGGGAAGACCTCCCAGTGAACGCCGAGTCAAGGAATTTAATTCAAAATATTGATATAGATGACTTTTAAGCATTGATTGGGTTAATAGTTGTTTACGTATCAAATCCGGAAAGTTATTTTTTACTGAATGAGTAAGCGAATACAGAACGAGTCTCTGATAGCTTACAAGGCCAGTAAAAGCACTTTCCGGACGTGATGTGTACAACATTTTTTTTTTGCAATCGTACTGTAATGAACACTTTAAATTCGAACCTGGATAGTACCATTTTACCGGACCGGTAAAAAAACATTCAACGGACCAGTCCGACAAAGTGGTACTTTCCAGATAAAAAAATATTAAAGTAAAGTGTCCATTACAGTACGACGGCAAAAAAAATTATTACAAGGTTAAAATGTATTACTAAAATAAAAATAACATTTGCAGATATCACGCTTATTACTATCTACCTTGCTTAATTTTTGCAACCTATTCATTCCAAAATACAGCATCTACATTTTTCTCCAAAAAACACATCAACTTGAAAATTATTTTCTACCCATAAAATTATATGCAATTATAGTATTCTAAACCGTTAAAATTGTATTTAAAACTCTTTAAGAATTCTAGAGCCATACACTGAAAGTTTTCATTAATTTACTCAAAACTTTAAAAATAATTGTTACTGTGTTGAATATGGCAGCCGGGCTGGAAATCAACATCACACGACAAACCAACCATAGCTACGAATTCACACATCGACAGACCAATATGTCTAATACAACAACAACAACAAGAATTTTCATTTTTGCTACTGATATTTCTCAAGTATCTAATTGTTATGGTGATTATTTTATTTCGGTGTATCCCTGCTCCTACCGTGTTAATATGGTACTGATAAGTCTTCTTACAATTGTATTATTTAATCAATGTTTTTTTGTCTGTGAAACGCACTTTATTACTAATTAATTAGTTTCTCTGGAATGGTATTTTCATTATTATTATATTTGATATTTGGCATAATTTTTTAATAATAACTTATTTTTTCAATAATAATACTTGTTATTAATATTATATATTTAATAGTGCTCCAAAAATCATATTTTTGTTTCTATGCATTTGAATAAAGTATTAATTTCTCTGTTATTCTCTGATTCTAATGTTGCGCAATGATTTTTTAGGCTACTGTACATAGTTTGTAGTCATATATAGGTAAAGGGTGTTTGAATTGGCTGAGAAAGAATATCAGGAGGAATAATAGTATATTCTAGAATAAACAGGTCACAAGTCGACAATGCAGAACACCTACTCTCTCATCCAGGTCGTATTTAAGCGATCGGCGCGTTCGGGAACGAAACATTCATTTGTCGTTCGATAATTAGGTCACTAGCAGTTAAAAAGTAACAACACTAAAGAGGGTTTAGGCCAACTATGTCTTAATAATTATATATTGTAAAGTAATATCTACGATTTAAATTTATTATTCATAGTCATCGATGACCGTTTCAATTACAAAAATTTTATTTCAGGACTTTATGTATTACTAACATAATTTTAAGTTATGTTTAGCCTTTCTATTTACCTTTCTATTTGTGTGATAGTCACGATGATAAAAACATGTCCTTCTGAGAGCGAATAAATTAATACTGTAATAAGTCTTTGTGCTTTTTCTTTCGAGAGAAGATACATTTCAATTAAATTAAGGCCTATTTTAACCCAGAAATCAAGAAGGTAACGCCCACTTTAAAGAATTTTTTAATAAAACGGAAACTCTCCCCTTGTTTAATTGGTAGGGCGCTGGCAAAAATAAAAGAAACATCTAATTATTATATCATAGTTCATGTTCTACCAGTCTGAGCTAATACTACAGTGTACCACGTCTTCAGTACCGACGGTTTCCCTCCGAAAGTCTTCAAAGAGTTCACCGGCGCACAGTGAATGCAGAAAGCCCTGAAAGTTGGCATCAATTCAACAGCTTAAGCAAGAACGCTGAATGTTGGTACATTGATTCTTAACGACAAAAGTAGCATCTACATAAAATTTCATAAGTATATTAATCATACGCCCGATGTTATTGCACCTCGTCTGATCTCCTTAAACAAGTCACACATATAAATTATTGGCATTTAATCACAGACCTCATATTTTTTATTTCAAAATAATATATATATATAGGTACATTTTTATAAACGTTAATAAAAGTAACTAAAACAAGTGTATGTTCTTTATATATTATTTATTAAATAGAACAAATAATAAGATAAAAATATTTTTTTCTTTCCAAATGTTTGTTGTGTTTCTGACTTAAAATTAGAAATTAACAAATGTCATGTTCAGAATAGAAGGTGTATTCGTCTTCAGTACTTTCTTCGTCGTCGTCATCATCTTCGATGTCAACTTGACCAGATGGTGATATTTAGAGCTTGCAGATTTTTCTTTGGACTTTTTCTTTTGTCCACCACCACATGATGTGAGTTTTGCAGAAGCATATTAAAAGTGTCATACTTTTTTCTCTGCCGCACTTTATTGAGTTGTTTTCCCTAAACCTTTGGAAGTCCTTGTTCCGTGCTTCTTAGAAGTTTGTAATTGACCTGCTGCCTTAAGACTCATTTGTGCGGCATAACCTAAAACAGCAATAGAAGTGGATTCCCTAAGTAACTTTGTCCTTAACCGCTTAGTTCGGTTCTGCACCAGTTTCGAAAAGAAGTTGAAGGCGACCTCTACGTTACCGTTGCCGTTTTTCTGAAGGAAATGGTATTGATGTATTCAGCCAATCTTTATTTTGTAATAGAAACCTTTCCTTCGTTCTAGAGGCCTTCGTCCACCGTGCTCTAAACTGTGAGAAGAAGTGAGCTAAAGTTTTATTTAAGACTTTTACATCCCCTTCCCGATAATTAGTTCGAATTTTCATTTCCTCTCGCAAAAATTTGAACTTTTCTTCATTTCCAGTATTGGTGCAACATGTCATGATGTCAAATAGTTCTTGTCGACTTAAAAAAAGTTTAGTTGAGGCCGTTCATATAAATAAAATTTAATAAATTGTTTCATATCTAAAATTGTGTTAACTTTCGCAAAATACAATATCTGCAAAAAATTTAAATATTCTCGAAATGTGCAAAAATATGCAAGAAATGTTATCGTATGAATAATATATAAAGTCCAGGTATTAATATAAAACTAAAACTAAAACGTGATCTGAATTGATACATAACTATTTTCATGCATACTTTTTGCAAATAAGTACAACTTAGTATACATTTACATAAGCCATTGTTTATAACATTTTATATAATCTAAATAATTTTTATGGCAATAAATGTTTGTGATTTATAAATACATACCTGATATTGAAGCCTCCATAGCAAAAAACTCAAATATTATGAAAAGTTTTACTACAATAAATTCACAAACACAGGGCAAATATAACACAATTACGTAGACGTTTACATTCTTAAGCATTTAGCGAGAACTAGACCTGTACCTGTACTTAACTGTTCAGTTAAGTACAGGTACATTGAAAATACCCCTAATTCTGCTTTCTAATAATGCATAAGATAGTGGTAATTAAGAAAATAATTGTAGGGAGGGTAAAGACGACATTTCAAGTTTTCATTTTTTGCCAGGTAGAAACCCTGTTTGCCCCACTGTGACGGCGTTGTGATAGTTGAATGTTGAGATCCACATATTTCACTCAATTGCTACCGCCCTGAGTTTGGATTTATTATTTCAATTAATCTAGCACCGCAAGAAAATCGTGCCTAAATATTTTATTAATATTGTCATTAACAATTATTCTTTTCTTGATTTCCACCTCCATCAATCTCTGTAATTATAATTCTTAAACAGTTTCTACGTGTCCCAAAGTTCTTGTGCCTGGTTGTATTGAGTCAACTTTTATGTTTCTACACATTTTTTTCTTTGTATTAGCTTTTCATAATATCGAGGTTCGGATTCTGGTTCTCCCTATAAATAAAATACCTTCCTATAACATAGCTTAAATTATTTTCTTTTTCCGACATTCAATTGTAAATTGTTTCATCTCGGTTTTGGAGTGTCCGTTTCGGTAGGAGGTGGAACTTACTTGTAAGATGGCAGAAATATTCTATAGATTTTTTTTTCTCTTTATGTATTTATAAATATCGAATACAAAACAACAGAATATTATAGGAAACCGAAAATACTTGAAATATTGTTATTGTACAGTCGATGGGGAAATAAATCTAGTAGCTACGCACACAGAGCGACAGGGCACACGTGTACCAAGCATAAATAACCAAAACTAAGATATCTGCCCTTTATGTGAGCGAAAAACATATATAGTAAATTACATTTATTCGTAGGAGAAATTTATAGCATTAGGGCACGTATCTTAAATCAACATTACGTTACATGTATACTTTTACGTTTATACAAAATACGAGGAAAAATGCGCACACTAGAACGATGATGCAATTTAACTCATTTCTCACGGACTCATAATAATTCACCGTTAAAAGATTTTTCCGGGTAACGCGTCAGTAGGAGTGAGGTACGCGGAGTACCGTGCTACCGACAAATTTCCCCAAATGATCATCAAGAAAATCTGTCACTAAAATGTGTGCACCGTTTGTGCAGGTAAGCGTAAAAACGTAATGTACTCGAACGGCACGTACTTCCGCTCGGAAATACATATCCTTCCTAAAATTTATGCATAACTTCACGAAATGTACTAATTAACAAATCACCCTATTTACATTAACTTCACTACATTTGAATGTAGTACATCGTCTGCAGTCTAAACTACTTACTTCAGAATAAGCAGCATTCCTGTAATTAAGGGCAACTTAGAAATTAGAAAAAGATATGTAAATGTATTCAAAGTCCATTATATAATTTAGCTAAATTCCTATCAAATTCAATTACAAATATAATATGTAGAAATGAATATTATATAAAAAGTTTTTTTGATTTCAAAAACTTTTTAAACAAAATTACAATAAATGAAAACGATATACTAGTATTTCTTGATGCTGTGTCATTGTATACTAATATACCAATTGAACTTGCAGTAAATACCAACAAGAAACATTGGAATAAACTTCAAGAATTTACTAGTTTGCCGCAAGGAGAATTTATTAAACCTTTAGACCTTACTTTAAACACTACTTATTTTCGGTATAATATTGTCTTTAATAATTGCTTATTGTTTACATTTTCATTCATACAAATTTGATTTACATTCTACAATTGTCAATGTATTCTAAATGACAACCAGTTGTCATATTGTTATTACTTTTGGTCATCATTTGCCACTACTACCAAGAAGATATTCAATTTTTCATACATTTGTATATTGGGCAAAGAATTTTAATATATTTTATTAACTGCCTGGTTGAAATTAGGCATTACACAGTATTAAGTAAGTGCACTGTTGTTTAACATTTGGACATTTTTGGATTTACATTTAAAAGTAATACTATATTTTTTAATCAACACATATTTATTGCTTTAACATACACCTTCCTCCTTATGCTGCACTGACGAAACTAAACAAGGTAGAAACATATATGTCTGTAGCTACAAACACATCTTAACACATACATAGTTGCGTCGTTTATTGTTTGTGTATTTTCTATAAAATGTACACGTCTAGGTAAACCTAAACCATTTGATGGGACTGCGTAAGTAATACCGGTTGTCCTATGTTTATTTGCTTACATTTTCATTTATGCATGACTGATTTTACATTATATATTCTCATAATACCAACAGCTCTACTCGCAATTAAATATGCCAAAGACGAACTGTGTCAGCCTCTGTCTATAATCGTAAACCACTGCATCGAAGAGGGATACTTTCTAGATGAATTGAAGATCGGAAGGGTGATACTAATCCACAAGAATGATAACGTAAATGATTGCAAGAATTACAGGCCCATAAGTGTTTTGTCAATTGTTTCGAAAATCTTTGAAGAGGTGATTGCCATCAGATTGACAGAATATCTTGAAAGGAACCATTGCTTTACAAAAGAACCGCACGGTTACACGAGAAATAGGGCAACTACGACAGCAATTGTTGAAGTAATAAAATATATTCACAAAACACAAGATGATAGAAAAGTTGTTAAAATGAAACTTCTTGACCTCAGTAAGAAATACATACTTTTTCAAATACAAGCTGCTTATTACATAGTTAGTATTAACCGCCCTACAAACCACCAAAAAAACAACTCCAAAATTATAAATATTAAGGTCAGTAAATAAATAATAATAATATATATATATCTTAGTTGATGGTATCATGATTCCAAAACGTGGTAAGAGTCAAAAGAGGTAAGAGAAATAGGGTAATAGGTGAAGAAAACTACATCAAAACCTACTCTCAGAAAGAATTGTTTCTAATTAATTTCTAAATAGTTTATCAGTTAGTTTTATAATGTACTTATGAACATAAGTAGCTGTCACAGTAATCCTTCCAAGAGTGTGTGCATTTTAATAACTACACCACAAAAATTTCCATGCTTTCTTATAGAATATTTTCTAAAAAAATTATAAAATATGTTAAAATTCATATTGGACATATGTTTCATCCCCTTCTTTATATACTCTAGGGTACTTTTCTAATTTCTGTGACATATTATTGGTCCAAATATACTTAGTTAACTTTTCTGATTATTGTGTTAATTCCTTAATAATGTTATGAATTTTTTTTACGGATTTGTAATCTTCTTTTAAAAAACATAATAAATGAAAATAATAGTAGGTACCTGTAATATGAACAATAGAATCTTTTACCGTAATTGGACATTTTTGTGTTGAATAGATTTTACATACAAAATATATAACTGTGTATTGAGCTTACAATTAACGTAACACTATTAACTTATTTAAAATGTATTTTTAATATTTTATAAGGATAAAAACATGTCACTGAAACAATCTCTTTACGTAATATAAAGCACTGCATAAGAGATATAAAAGTGTACGTCAAAACGTCAAGTGCACCTGCTCTGGGTGATGTGAAAATTTCGTTTGCGTCAAGTGCAAATATGAGCGTAACAATATGCCAGCTATTCTATTCTATTTTATATCCTATCTATTTTAGACTTTGCTAATATATTCAGCATAGAATGATAAATATTTCAATTTAGCCTGGAAAGTTTATGGTTCTTTTATGTCATGCCAGTATATTGCCGAGTTTTTAGAAGTAAGAGTAGTGAAAAATTTATATTTTTAAAATTCAATATTGCAGAAAACTATGTATAATTTTAACTACAGTAATCGCTGTAACAATTTTAACATGTACAATTAATTGCATGGCAAGATGCTATTTCCAAAGAAATATTCTTTGTGTTTGAATGTAATCAGTATTCTAAGTAAAAAAGATAGCAATTAATGTTAAAAGTAAAAAAAAAATTTATTGAATCGAATATGATGTAAAATTAAAGATATAACAAGCATAAATAGGAAAATAATCTGATATAATATTAAAAAAAAGTTGCAATACGTAATTAAGAAAATGGAAATAAAAAAGTATATGTAGAACAAAAACAAATAAAAATTACGCAATCGAAAATAACTAATATTAAAAGAGAAAAACTTTTAAACTCTGTTCAATTGACAATCACTGTCCACTGTGTAAATTAATCTTATCAATTTAGAGAAGTTTAAATCATGAAAATTTCTTCCACACTACCTAATTATTTATAAAGCCGGTATTATATTTAATTACATTTTTGTTTTCTATCAGCATACAGTAAAATACTCGTCAACTCATTTCTTACTTTTCACTAGACACAATAAGTACTTTTATGTAATTGTATCTCATAGTGATATTCATTACTCTGAAAGCATTTTGACTTTCACATATTTGATTAATTAAGCAATCGCTATATTACAAGAAACTAATTGTAATCCTTCCAGTATACTAAACTAATTTAAATGATTTTGTAATATCGATACGCAACTATTGAATACTAATTACAATTAGCTTAAATGGCATTTGATTTGAACTTATTCTGTTAATTGATATTCATTTACAGCGGAAAGACTGAGTATTTTACAACTTTTGTATAGAAATAGTGGAGGTTCTCGATGTTTTAAGGTCAAGGGCTGCAAAAAAAATAAGTATAAGGAAATGTCATAAAAATTTATTAGCGGCGAGAAATAAAAATTATGTGATAACTTTCGTAACAAACAAATTTGTTTGTAACTTTACAATCAAAGTTTTTAAATATGCAATAATGTACCTTCCTATTAGTGACAGAGATAAAGCATTTTTGCACTAAATATTAGTGTAACAAATAGAATTCCTAAAAGTGTAGTAGCATCTTCATAATCAATTTTTACCGGATCTGGACTGATCAGTTTGTTTAAAATACGATACTATGCTACCCTCTTGTACCGAAATATATACTATGGAATAAAATGCCATATACTGACTCTGAACCAAAAATTACAAAGAAGGTAGAAGTATGACGCCACCACGGTAACTGACCTTCTAGCGTTAAAAACAAAACAGAGTCTAAATAAGGAATGGTATAAGACGCTCGTCTATTAAATTCTCACCAGCTTATAACACACCCAAGGTCATACCTTTCATTCTTTCCAAGGTTGCTGTAGAATATGATGGTCAGTACTACCGCTAACAAGTCGTGTAGCATGGGTTCGATCACTATACAAGTTGAAGGTCTTAATGTTTAAAGGCGCCAGTCCCGGATTGTAATATACTGACCAGCAATTGATAAATAAACTCGGGACAAGTCTAGTATTGAAACCCCAGGTTGAAATGATTAGCAAAACCAAACACACTCGTACAAATTTAACAACAGGTTTATTTAACATTAACAAAGATCCCCATGAAAACAAATACAGTCGGAATGGACAGGCGGCAGCGAGTTAAAATAAATATTAATTTAAATGTCCAGTTACATAAATAGCCATTACATTTAAAAGGAGAAATTATGAACACATACGCACAAACCGGTGATATAAATAAAACAATGAATGAAATTAATTAATAACCATTAAGTGGTGCACCGAAATTTAGCGCAATTATAATAATATGCATCTGTCAAATTTGTCCATAACATTCGAAGTAAAAGGTGGCTTATTCAGCCTAGGCTTGACCTTGAGTTAAACTAAACACATTAATAAATAAATAAAAAACTTAAGCTAAAAGATTACACAAGGCAAGACAAAGTCAGTTAGACCAACAATGTCGAACAGTTTGGTCGCAATCAGCAAAGCGTAACAAAATAATGAACCTCTGTATAACAGAGGCCAGCGCCAAGCTGCTCGACACGAAGTTCTCTACTCTACATGGTAAATAATAATAGGAGCTCAAGATATCTTTTGCTTTACATAAATAAGACTTGAATTCTATTCACTTGATTACTAACGTACAAAATTTCACACCCTTAGATTGAAAATGTTGAACAAATATACTGAATTGAAAGCGTTAGGTTTTCACAATAAAATTAGGGATGTGCCAATGCACATACACACCCTAAATACTACCAAAATGTATCTAAAGTAAGTAACAGGTTAAATTTGTCTCGTAACCTCAATAAGAAGCCGAAATTACTGTTAAATCTAAACGTTAAGTGAATTAATTTAAAAGCATAGTGGCTCATGTGCCATGAATTAAGAAAAACTAAACAAGTTCGTTGACTTAAATTAAAATTAACACGAAGCACTTAATAACAATAGCTCGGAAGTGCTTGAAACTTTACGTAAAATACATACAATTGATTGTGTTTAATTGCACTATTGACTGTGTAACACGCCGACAATATACAGCAGAATAACATTAAACTAAATCGAAATACCTAGTTTTCCACACACAAAAGTTACTCGTATCAACTCACATACAGTTCTCAAAATCTCCAACACGATTTTGGAAATTCCTTAAGCATCTGTTACTGTCATCACGGACAGGAATGAACACAGAAGGTCTTCGGCAATAGGTTAAAGCAGGAACATCATATTTAATCTTCACAAAACAAAAGGGCTTCCGAAATTCCAAAATAGCCGGAAAAAACGGTATTTTATGCACCATGCGTAAATTGCAAAGATAGAGAAAAGAGTTTCCAACCAAAAGGAAATTTATACCCACAACACGTGGTTTTTATTTTCGGCAACGGAATATTCAAATCCTGGCAATTCTTCAAAACATCCCATACCTTTGGTTTAATTCACGATAAAATTACGAAATATACTTAAATTTTGCAGAGGCTGGCTGAGAAACAAAAACTCTAGCTTTGCTTAGTACATGTGATTTCAATCAAAGTTAAATCGGAAAAACAATAATCTTTAATTGATCAGCAATAAATCGACATTGGAACCACCTAGACGCCCTCTACATGGACACGGAGAAAATTACAATAACAGGTGAATAAAACAATTATTCGGCTCACAAACGGCAATTTCAAGCGGAATATTAATATAATAAATAACGAATGCCAAAATTAAGCTTAACGTAATCAAGAAGGAATAAATAAGATAATTACCATAAAAATCAAAATTTAAACACGTCGAACGATATATACGGCGTCATCTACCAGCCATCAGACGGAAGCTACAGCGACTGGTAAGGAAACATTCTAACCTGCACATTCTAGCAGAACTTCACCTGCCTAGCCACCTCTAGATATCGCAATGTACGTCAAATCTATAATATTGATTTCCCAACGACAAATAAAAGAAAATCAATACTACAATAATTAGTAATTAATATAGAAACACAAACAATTGTTTTACCCAAATAAAGAAATAAGCGAAGGAATTGACTCCAATGAATGGAATAATAAAAATTCTAACCCCATAAACGTTAACAAAATATAGCTAGAATAAGCCAGCTACGTAATAAGCAATCCATATACAGGGTACACTCTAATAACAAGAAAAATAAATTGTAACAACTAGCTGGCCCGTAAACGTTGTTCTGCCCTTTCCAGCAGGTGGCGCGATGTTTGAGTAAGTTAAAGTTCCTGTACAAGAAGATCTGGACAGAAGAGGTCGTTAGTGGGATTGCAGGATAGGCATCATTTCTGTTTATAAACATAAAGTTTATTAATAACTGGACTACAGCGCCCACCTATAGTGTCAAAATTTGGTGATTTTCTTTTTTGTAACTAAACCTGCATACATGGAGAATATAAATCATGTTGGTCCATAATTAACTTATTATTTTCTTCACAGTGCTGTGAAGAAAATAATAAGTTCGATTTTCTTGATTTAACCATATCCACAGAAAATAGTAGATTAACAGTCAATATTTTTAGAAAACCCACACATACAGATGCGATTATCCCTGTAGATTCATTACACCCGTGGAAACATAAAATATCCCTTTTTAATTCTATGATACATGGAGCATTGAGTCTCCTACTATCTGAAGAACACTTTATTAAAGTAATTTCAACCTTGAAACAGATAGCATGTAACAATGGATTTAGTACAAATATAGTAGATAGAGTTTTAAAAACTAAATTACAAAATGAAACCTTTTGTCAAATCTATCCTTATGTAAAATAAACCAGTAATCAAAAATGTGTTTCTCTAACCTATTTTGGAAAGATCAGTGAAAATATAAGATAAATTATTGAGAAAAATTATAAAGATATTGTATTAGCCTTTAAACCACATAAGAAATTACAAGGTTCGTTGTTTAATGCAAAAGCTATACAAAATAAGTTATACAAATCAGGAGTCTACAAACTATATTGTCACGATTGTATAGGAGTGTACATAGGTCACACTGGCAGAAATTTTAACACACGTATCAAAGAACGCATTAGGTCTTCTAGATTAGAAAAAAACAGATTCTACTTTCGCAAATCATTTAATAAACAATAATCGTACGTTTTCAGAAAATAATATCTAGATTTTACATTATAGGGATAAATAATCAAAATGTTAAAAATATCTATTTGGTTACTTTTGGCCATAAAATTGGGGGAGCTTGATTGACCTTTGGTTTTGTACAAAATTTAATGCATTTTTGTAGAGAAAATAATGTCAAGAACAATGTTTTCGATTTGGTTATTAATAAACACTTAGAGAATAACTTGAGAAACATGAATAAGCTGCATTTTTATCATGATATTGTTTCTACCAATATGCTGGAATAAGAAAAGCTATACACATTTATTTTTATTTATTTGTATAGTTTTGCATACATTTTGCATTGTTATTTATTTCTATGTACAATGTGCCTCTAAAAAAAGACGTGCTCTTTTCATGTATTCATATTCAAATTCATGTATTATATTTTATAAACACCTTAGGAGATATAGATAAGTTAAAATTGTTTATTGCTTTTAGAAACATTAACTTCATATTGACACAGACGTATCTTTTAACAGTAATAATAATGTCTCAAATTATAAAGGTGGTAGCTTGCCCGTCTCTATTCTACAATCCTCATATATAATAATTAATTGTAACTGCATCAGAATTATAATGTCGGTTATATTTTTAATAAGAATTTAGAATACATTTAAAATAAAGTTTTCTCAAATATCATCTTACTTCTACTATATTGGTGTGAATGCCGGCAGTATTTCTTTACTTGAAGGATTAATTAGAATAATTGAAACCTGCATTAAATTCTTTATCCGCCTCTCAAATTTAATTAGATTTGAGAAGAGTCAGGATTTAAATTGTTTGAAACGCTCAAGGAATTAACGCCAAAATTAAAAATACTTCATCAAATTAAACTACAATTAGACTTCCCTACAAAATAAAATATATTAAGTTTCCGCTTGCTAATTTTAAATCGCCGAAATGTCACCATTAATGATTATTAAAATTTTAGCGTGAGGAAATATTGTGGAGTTATATTTTGACAAGCGTTATTGTTCTGTGATGGGATTATTTTCGGGAGCAAAACAAAAATAAAAAAACTTTATCAGCGAAGTGACTATTGTCCTAAATATAATAAATGATACGTCTGGTATATCTTTATTGCATTACAAGCGGAGCTGGAATTATGGGCAAAATATTCCTTTTTTATGTATATAGGTACAGTTATCGCGTTCTGAAAGATTTGAACGATGTAGAGAAGAATCAGAAAAGTAAAAAGTAAAAAAGTAATGGCCATATACAAAAGAACTTGTATGTGAAGAACACTTGCAATTTGAAAAATTTGATTAGTATGGTGTTAAGTCTTTTCCTAAAAATACTCTTTTTTAAATGATAAGGTGATATTTTCACCATTTGCGCAGATGCACTCTTTTGCACAACACTTTTGGTAGTCTGTTGTGGTAAAAGTAAAGGCTGTGTTTTCCTCCTGGTTCCATAACAATAGTGAAGTACTTTATGTATAAATAACTCGTAATTTTCTTTCATGAACAGAGCACATTCCATCACGCACACAGGATAATGTGAGTATCGTTTTTTCTTTAGAAACGTCCCTGCAAAAATCAGTTTTCATTTTAAAGATTTTCCTAATGCAGAATTTCTGGAGGATGAATATCCTAGACACATTTGCAAATGCTCCCCAATACACCAGCATTGACTCAATACGACGATGTTATTACTCTTAATGCTTAGTTAAAACACGATATTTTACCCGCGAAGTAACATGTTTTTTCCAGTTCAACTGCGAATCCACTTGCTGCCTCACAAATCTCACATCTTCAGTTCTTATTTCTTGATGTCGGTTTTCCATAATTAAAGGATCCTCTCTGAAGTAGGCAAAATGTAATATATTTTTTTCCATATTCAACTGTAAATGATTTTGTTGAAACCAATTATCAAATAAAGATGCTTCCGTTGTTTCTCTGTTGATGTCGTTATTTTTAGCCGATTACATGCATTAAAAGAAGAAGAGGGCCCAATATCGATCCTTGCGGTACTCTCGTCTCGTATTTTTACTATGAAACCTAGAAAAATTAATAATAATAAGTTAAATATAATGTTCCATAATATTTCAATGTAATAAAGGCCATCCTCAGATAAATTAAAGAAGAATCACCGTTTTTGTTGAAGAATCGTAGGAGTTACCTTATCACCCTTTTATAACTTAATAAATAAAATTAATAATCCTATGCGAAATGCCTTTCACAGAATTCTTTTTATTAATAATATTTCAAATGTACTCATTTTTATGTTTCAATCAATATTTTATTATATTGAGTTATTAGAGTCAGTCTGTTTCGGATTATTCTCACTTTATCTATGTGTTCAGCAAGTATCTTTAAAGCAATTTTCTATGTATATCATATGCCTTAAAATGGAAGTCTCCCCGGAAAAAAAGGCATTTCTTACAATGCTTTCATGGTTCTATCAGGTTCGACTGCTTTGCTTGAGGTATCAGAACCAGTAATGTGGTAGGTATTGCACAAATATTATTATTATTTTATAATATATAAAAGCCGAGTCGCCAATGGTTACCAAACGACCATCAAAATCGACGAAAATTGGTTACGCGGGGGGAAGAACTCCTCTCTGGATACGCGAAATTGAAAGCTGCCCTTTGGCATGAGTATACGGGCGACATAGAGTTTCCGGTCGACGGAGAGATTTTCTTCCTAAGTGGAGCAGTTGTAAAGATATGGGCTTTTAAAGAGGAGCGTACATTCGATGTTTTAACAGAAAAATGGCTTACGTTATGACCAATTTCCACGACAACCGATAAAAATCGTAAAAATGTCGCACGCGCGAAAGAATTTTAAAAGTTTCACTTTGACAAAGAAATTTCAAGCCGTCGAGGTTTAGAGTGTGGAAAGAGGGTAGGAAACCAAAAGAGTGGACTTTTCCGCGACGATTGAGTGCACTGTCGACGTGCCAAGTCTATCGCTATCGAAGGTGCGACTCATTTAAGGCTTTTCTGCAGGGGAATGCGGTAAAAAAATCTTGCGATGACGAGTTTGCGTGTCATTAATTCACAAACGGACGTACTATTTTGACAGCTGTAGTTTAAATTTTTGTGATGGACAGTGCTAATTTACAGAAAAACGCGCACACGTATAAAGATTCATAATTATCAGGACGATGAGCGCAAGGAATTGACATTTAGAAGACAGTAATGTAAGATGGAAGGAATTATAACGCCATAAGGTGAAATATATTGTTGGTATATCATTTAAAATTCATAGTCTTAAACGCTTGCAGGTGTCGTTTATTAAAAACTGGAACTATCAAACACAGGCGAGTATATAGATCGAGAAAATCAAATACGAATGCGTTAAAGGGCATTAACTTTACTGAAAACGATTATAGTATTTATACGACAAAACGTAAGCTAAACATACAAATTATTATAGAGAAGAAAAGCAGTTAGTAAAGTGCTAATGTAGTGAATGTAACGCGGAATATTCTTTAAGGTAACAAGAACACACGAAAATTGGATTTCAGCTATCACATGTTAGTACAACAAAAACAATAACGAGTTTTTAATATTATAAAAATGCTTCTTAATACAAAAAACATACGTACAATAGCCACATTTACTTATGTCAACAATGACGGTTAAACGTCAACTAATTTTAGATGACAGTTTGTGCAAAAACTTAAATTAGACGTATATACAGCGCACGTCAAAAGTTTAGAAAACCGGACATTTTAAAGAGCATCAAGGCGATGCTCGCGTTTTAAGCGATTCAAGCTCGAAGAGATTGAAAATTCAACTAGTGAACTTTATAAAGGTAAACACCATATTATTCAAAGCAATCGGATGTTCAGAATTCAGACATTCAAATAATAGATACACTATCGCTCCCCACGGCAGAAATGTTATAATTATCTTTATCATTGTAATAATTTTGCGATTTCTCATGAATGAAATTGCAGCAAAATTAAATATTCATTTATAATCTTGATCATTATTAATATAGTATAGGAGGTCTGATATAGCTGCCGGCGTTTTCATTGAATTAATTTGAAACTTGCTTCAGTTTGAATTTGCCTATATGATTTTAGAAATTCATTTTAGTAATAACATTTGTTGAAATAAAAAATATACTTGAAATTGGTCTTGCATTATAAACCCTACTGATATTGTCAAAAAAAATGGCCCGCTTTTATTTCTACTACTTAACTTTACATACCAACGCCTAGCTGCAATAGCTTGAAGTCTTAACTGTCTTCAAGGATTTTATTGTCTTATATAGAAAAATTTTTAAAAAATTCGAGCTGTCATGATCGTTGAAGCTAGATATAACGTAATTATAATCTTCCGTTTTTTTTTAATATCGATTAAATACGCACTCAGTTTTGACATTACATATTACAATATTGTTGTAGTTATTTTTATTTTATCCAGGTTTGTATCGTAACAGTAATTGCTATGATGCAAGATTGAATAAATTCTTTACATTTATTATTGAAGGCAGTACAAATGAAACAAGTTAGACAAATGAATTAGTTGGCAGACAAAGCAAATTTTTTACTTGCGGCTAGTATTATCTCACCTTCTTTTGTCATGTTATTGTCAATTATAAAATAAAATGGTTTGGGAACAACACGACTTTCTGATACAAACGTGCAACTAAACCTGTGAGTAAATGTGTTGATTCAGGTTTGAATTTTTAATTATTTTTTATACAAATTATTCAAAACTCTATTCTAAATAGGTATGTCTAGTCTCTTAATAAATCTCTACAGAATGCATACTTTGCTAGATCTTTGCAAAAAACTGATTTTCGATAAGACTAAAAGACATACTTCTAGTAGGAATTTGGAAAGACTCTTTCAAAAATATTTCTCTCAAATTTACTTTGAGTACATTTGAAGACTATACATAAACTGAATTTGTTAATATGAAAGTGCTACAATTTTCTGTAAAAAAACTTTTAAGTCAAGTCTTTCATTCTTAAATATTTTAAGTTTAAATGTTTGCTTACATGAGAAATAAAGTTCAGAACCTGACTTCTAAAAGAAACTTTATGTATATACAATCCCATGGTAAAGACGAGTTGAAAGTGGATCAAAGCCATTGTTAGTAAGTAGTTATGAAAAATTGATTTCTTGTAGGCTATGAATTATATAATTTGCTCTTCAAGTTATAGCATGCGTATGAAATAAATATCAAAAATATTTCTCTCAAGCATATAATATATTTTTGCAGTAAGTAAGTGTTTGGTTCAAATATTCATAACTATATGTCCCTTAAATTTATTCTGTTATATTTTAATGACAAATACAACAGTTTAATTTTTATTAACCATTCTTGGTTTCTATCCGACCCCGTTTCAGAGAATTAGTAATCAATAACTTTAATTTCTGAGTGATATACATAGAGTGCAGTTATTTATTTAATTAAATTTCTGTCATATAATTACGGACGGTATGCAATAAGCGTGTTACCATACCATTATATTTCGATTCATCCATATTTTTGAATTTTTAATGATAGTTTCTAAATTTGTTTAGGGACAGCTCTAATAATTATAATTATCCTAAGTATTCAGATGGACTTTTTGTTAAATTTTGGCGGAACGAATATAATACATGGCATAAACATTGAATGCTTCATGAGTCATAAATTATTTCAAAGTTGAAAGAATCACCTTCTATAAAAACAACATAACTGAAAATTTAGGCTGTTAGAAACAATGTCGGCAAATTCAATAGAACAGTTAATATATGACGGAAACTAAACTGGACTTTAAGCTTTAATATCTGTTCGTGCACTATTTAAGGGCTGCTAGCATATTTGCATTCATGTTATCACCAGAGGCTTGATGGCTATAAGAACATATGAAAAACTTCTTCTTCGCTTTTTACGAAGTAGTGATATCTATTCATTCCAGTTTGTTCTCTTGGTTCCATTTTCACCAGTCATTGATCGAAGTAGCCTTCATGCTAAGATTTATATACAAAAAATCATTTTGGCCGTAAATTATATAGAACAAGGTGTATCTATTAATTCATTGTATAATTACATTTTTTTTATATAAGACATAACTTAAAAATATTTACTCGGTGTGTTTTCGCGCCTTCAAACAAAACAAAACAAAGAAATAGAAAAAGATATAGACCAAAAAGTAGAAGAAATGACTTAAAACAAAAAAGAGTGAAACATATGAACTGAGGTTAGTTACAATGCAGCTTTTAGGCAATTAAGCCCACTGGGCACCATTTTACCTACAACCACATGACCCTACCACTTGAAATCCGGCAAAAATACCAATTTCCAATTCATACAGAGGCTAATCAAATGGTGAACGAAAAACATGAGCTGGGGAATAAGGTATGAAAATCGATTCTATACCCCATTTAAAAATTCAGACATAATTTCATTCATAACAATACCACGAATGAATGTAGAAATAATGTGAAGTTCTAGATTATTATGGAAAAAATGCAATGGCAAGAATTCGATGTCGGTTTAAACCTTTTATTATTTCAAGTATTACTGCTAAGTCGCATTAATTGAAATGTGATATTAGGATATTTTCAAAATATAATTTCATTTGAATTAATTGAATTGAAGTAATTGCTGATCCAAATATGGTGCATCTTAAATTAAACCAGTACTGACCCTAAGTAAATTAAAAAAAGTTCTTACCACATCTTTCAATTAGTCAAATATTGCTAAATATTACTGCCACTTCATGGATGTCTGCCTAGAAATAAGTAATTTTCCCATCAAAATTGAATCGAAACGTTATTTTCTTATCCTAGACGTAATAGCTAAAATTGAAATATATGGTTATAAGTCATCTACCATAAATGTTACTATACTCTTATTATCATTCCTTCCAACAACACAGTGTCACTTTCTTAAGGAAATTTGGTGGCCTTTGATTTCAATTACGCCAAACAAAATATTTTTGAAATTCATATAACAAATTTTAACCTTACAAATCCAAAATACAACCAAACTCACCATTTTCTAAAATCCAGCAATTCCCCTATAAACAAAGCTATATCAGCAAATACAACCTAAAATATTTTCAGCCATTCGAACCTTTCTCATGATTTCTCTATTAAACAATTAGACTGCTTTGTGAAACGAGTGGTGTTTCATGTTAGTGTTGACGTAAGTGCTGGACTAGAATGCTGCAACTACTTCTGTACTTGTGAAAGTATACTGGAAACTAGTGACGAAATTAAGTATAATTCTGAGGAAATCTTAGGTTGCAATCCATATTACCATAATTGCAGAAACTGAGAATGTCAATAGTCCTAACCGTGCAGATGATTATTCTTACACCGACTCTTACTTCTCATACTGTCATAACAAAACCATTATCATCTTATTACCGTCACGTTCCAATAGCCCATAATAAATCCCGTATCCATATATAACTTCAGTGCTCAACTAAACACAAGTATAAGGTTTGGATTGATGAAAGCAATATCAGGATTGAGATGTTATGCAAATGTCCCTTACAACTGCTGATGAAGCGCATGAAGAATAAGTGGCGATGACTCGACTCCAGTTGAACCAGAAAACAAACACAAAAACTGGATTTATGTACGTTTAAGTAATGTGTAGCTATACCAGACAGTAAAAATTTCATCAAAATTGATATAGTAAGTAGAAATGTAGACTTTAGCTTTTGTATTGGAATACTAAAAGATTTGGCTTTTCGACCACTGCTTCGAGAACAGTCTTTATGACTGTCTGAAGATGTTGATCATTCCGTTATAGCTTTAACTATAATTTTTTGAAGCTATAACCCAATCTGGTTCAGTTCCAAACTGAAAATAAATGTACAATTTTGACAACGACTGCAAAAGTCTACAACATAGATTTGCAAAATTGTAAAAATGTTAGTCAAAGTGAAGAAAATGTTTCAAACTGACCCATCTATTCCGATAAATTAATAACAAAAGCCAAAGTAATTTAAAAAGAAGAGAACATTTCTACTTAATGCTAATATAAAATAAAGGACACTTGACAAAGAATAGACTATGACTTAATTCAAGAAAAATAAATTAAACCAACACCAAGATGTGTTAAATCTAATTTTACACGTCAAAGCAAGTGATAGATCACGACTAATTTAAATCAACGCTATGAATTCTCACTAAATATATTGGCAGTCACAAGTTAAATAATTTTTCTTATTAAAAGATTTCCAAAAAGTGTCCATTAATTTTTGGAGTGACCATATATTCCGTTCGTTTCTCTGTCGATTAAATAAACAAAACTTAAGAGACACAAAGTGCATCTAATCTTCAAGTTAATATCTTTCTAACACAAGCAAGCCAACATTACAACGTATCGCTTCTACTGAATGTCGCATATCAGTTGTTAGAGGATAAAGGTATTCAAGCGTGTGCGAGATAAATTTCAAATTAAAGTTAATTAAATTCGTCTTGCACTTAATATGCTTTGACTTGGGTAGCATTATCAAGAGAGTTGTAGAGTAAAATTGAAAGGTATCCTACAAAATTAATGAGGAAGTTTAGGGATTAAATTTTTAAGGCGGATCAACTGTTTGTCTCTGAAAATATTTATATTTTACCCTACAATATATTTTGCTTCTTAATAATTGTGTTCACAAAATAAATACATAATTTATTTATAATCTTTTGTAGTGTTATATTTACATCGGTAAATAAATAAATAATATAATAAATTCTTAGCACAATTAAATCACATGTATGATATCGATTTAACAGTCATTGTATGTGATATTCTTTGGTGATATTAGTTATTTGATGTGGTTAACTTCATATATTCTTTTTTATTGTTTTATACACATATTATCGTAGTTTCAACAGGTTTTCTATATATATATATATATAGAAAGTTTAAATAACGTATTAACTACGAACATAATTAATAGAACTGACAAAAGTGAGTAACATATTATGATTATTACAAGTTATTGAAATAGTAAATTTGACACATACACATTATATAAGTGTGGAATCTGTTTTATTGCAAAGGAGAACAGAAAATTATACATTGCACAATAAAGTTGTGGTAGTAAGGCAAAATTTGAAATATTGTCAATAGTGATAGTATCATAGATACCTATTTGTCATTTTCAGAAGTCAGCATTGAAAATTATATATGTCAAAGTCAAAAAATTTCTAATTACCTCTGTAAATTAAAATTCTTTATTTATTTATCCGATATACAAATAAAATATTGTAGGTATTAATAATATAAAGGAAATAATATTATTTGGATAAAATTAAATACAAGTTCAAGAAACTGTTTAATAATGTGAAGTGGGAAAACTAAATTTTGTATTATTTTTATATAAGAGGCGAGTTTTTAATTTTATCTACCTATCAACGAATAAAATGATTTAGAAAATAAACAATATTTTATTTTTTAACGATAAGAACTATTAACAATTACACATTTATTCCAACGTTTCTTTAATAACGCCATCTATGCCCTCGAAAAGGAATTCTTCTGGTAATTCCACAAATACTCTTTACTCGATAAAAAAGACGCCCCCTCGAGTGTTTGTTGAGTTTTGTAGAAAGATAAGAGTCGCAGGTGGCGAGGTCGGAACCGTTGATGTTGAGTTGATTTTGTAGTTCCTTAAAGCCGCATTCATTAAACAATTTGTGAGTTATCATCCTACAGTTGTCGTACAGAAGTAGAGTTTTGGGAGCAGAAGTGGGGGGCTCCTTTTTAGCCGTGTTTAATTCCATAATTGTGTCTTGATATTTTCCGTTATTTTAGTCCCTTTTGGCTTATACTCAATTAAGAGAATCCTCTCCGCGTCCCAAAAAAACTGAGGCCCTCACAAAATTGCGTTTTTGGCATCTTGGGTAATGGAGAGCCCCTCTGAATCCAGTGTATGGTCTCTTGTTTCGTAGGAGGATCCTAGTGGTGTTCCCCGGTTCCATCCCTAGTTGCAATTCCATTTAACGGGTCTTCATCTTGAGACAAGAAGGTCAAATTATTTTCACAAATTGTCGTCTATAAAATGTTTGTTCGGGAATGAGCAGCCTGGGACTCCATCATGCTGACACTTTGCTCATTCCCAAATATTCGTGTAAAATTTTATAAACACTTATTTCTAATACTCCTATTTCTCTATAAATAACTGAAACTTACTCGACAGTAAGGCAACACCAAATCTTCACTTTTATGATGATTTATTCAGTTTCGTGATTCTAAAGGACTTCCTCACTTTGGGTTATCACGATGGATTTTCTGCCCCATTTGAACGGCTTACACCAAAGTTTGCCTTGAAAATAGGAAGGGCTATTTACTCCATACATTCTCATCATGCCCTCAAGGATATTTTTCGGGCTACTGCCCTCTTCTGATACAAATTTCATGACACTTCTGTGTTCAAGTTTCATTTCACTCATTTTCTCTTGTTTAAACGAATGTAAAAATAACAAATGTTAAGCGATTCGAACTAACCTTCGAGATGAATATAAAATGTCACAGAAAAGCCATGTAAGAAAATTGTCGGAATACCATACTGTTTTCGTAGCATGTATATAAAGTAAAAAACGACCCTCTTGTATTATCTGTACATTCATTTAAAAATAAACATTACTATACAATGATAATTTTTATGTTTTACACTTTCAGTTAAGAGTCTTACAAGAAGCAATATCAATTTATTTTAGAGGCAAAATTTTCTACCGAAGGATATAAAAGAAAATCTTTGCAGTACCCGAAATATATTATAAGGTATTAGTCAAATTAATATTTATTTCAAAAAATAATTATACAGAATGTAAGTTAATTAGCGCAGTGATTGTAGTATGTAATAGAAGTGATAATACTGAAGATAAAATCCAAATACTTATAAGATCTATAGTCCAGTAAACCAAAGAAAAGACACAGAAGATATACATACTGTACCGTTTACGGGGTCGAAATGAACAACTCGTGCAATTGTTTTGAAACAGTCTATATATATACACACTTAAAACAACTACGAATAAATTAACATACGTATTTATTTCTATCACTACTATTTATGTCTGTAATATTTATGTACTTCTTGAACTATAATAACACTGCACCATTCACTGTATTTATGTTTATTTTAACTGTTCAGTAAATACCGCGCGCGACTACTATTGAATTAATTAATTCCTTACCCCACCGGCGGCATTTATATGTGCAGACAAAAGGTCTAGCAAATTCTGGCTCTCTTCTACCATATTCCAGACTTTCTGTCACTGACGTAGTATATGAGTGTAGTTGATTTATGACTTATTTACGGTGCGTCGCGCCGATGTTTACTTTTCTTTTGTCGTCGCCCGGAGGTCTGCTTCTTTTGTGGGCTTGTTTCGTTACAATACTATCAACAAAAGTCATTTATTCTGTTTTGAATGTTTTTTAAAGAAAATACGGTATCTGTTCTATACTCCACCATCAATTGAGGCAATGCAAGATAGTGTATTAAGAAATATGATAAAGTACAACTTGTCCCTCCCTCTATTTCGCAGCCTTTATTAATACTTTCATTTTAATTTTCATATAAATATGAAGATAGTATGCAAATACTATAAAAATATTTTAAAATGCAAATAGATAGTAAATGTCCAACAAAAATCTGTCCATCGAATACAATAAAAAAATTATTCATTGTCAGATATTTGTTCAAAGATATTTACTAGAATTGTGTTTTTTCTTGTGTCGGCAAACTGATATATTAAAAATACTTCAGGAATCTGTTTGATAAAATCTAATTAATTTAAGGAAGAGCAAAACTAGAACCAAAAAATAATTTTTGAGGTCTAACAAAATGTATGCAGTTTGGCAACTATTATACGTTTGAAAACTGTCAGTGTGCATTGGCGTACACGAAATGCCGAATATAACATTATCTTAGAAGTAAGCATCAACATAATGTTGATGGTAAACTTCTCTTTTTAAATAATAGTTATAAAATATATGGTATTTTATCTTTGAAACTTAAGATAAAAATATTTGGCATTTTCCAATAAAGCTAATTAAATATTTTGTATGTATGGGATGTTAATTTAGGTTATTCTAGTCACAAGATTTATATTTAAATCAAAATATCAGAATATTTTATATAATAACATTCTTTTATTGCTACGCATACAAACTTTTTTTGTAATTAACAGCTATATTATTCTAAATCACTAAATATTAAAAGCAATGATTGTATAAATTATATCTAGTAGCACTTGCAAACTAAGACCGCTTATTTAACAATTTAAATAATGTGTTTAGTGCTACATTTTCTTACCTGTGCCATGTTCAAGTAGATGTTCATCATCATATTGCAGAATTTCTTGTGTGTCTGTAATTTTAAAAGAGTAAGTGTAAGAAGTACTTTGACTCTTTGCTAATTGATCATCTATAAGGGTATTTGAATTTGCAACAATATTACCCTACAGATTCATAATTAATTTATTGAAAATTTAATATTGTATTTTATAACAACATATTAATAAATAAAATGTCAAAACGAGAAATATATTCAGGAATAACACATATTCTATAGAAATATATGCGATTTTACGTAAGATCTGATGTATCAATTAATTTATATTTAGAAACTAATAAAAACAATGTAAAGTTGGCGATAAATAATAGTACAAAATATGCAGTGAAAGCAACTTCTGATTAGACGGAAGAGTATTTTCTTTCAATTTCCAGAAACTTGAATGGCGTTAGAATTCTTATTCAGGCTTTTACTTTATATATTTTTTTGACTGTAATAAATCTTTTGTCCTATTACGACGTAGGCTTATGGTTACATAAATTACAAATTTGAAAGTAAATAATTCGGATCTTCATAAAGTAAACACAGCATATAACAAATGTATCGGATTCTAGTTTACATTGTGATATAATTGCAAATTCAGATATAGGAAAGTAAAATTATCATTATAGTTCTAGTATTTGTCACAACCAGTCTGGGTAAATTTAATCATGAACGCATGAATATGCAGCCACAAATATAATATGCAATCTCCTTGTCAAACAAGTACAACGGTTTTCACTAATATTGTTGATGTAAATCATGCAGAGCGCAAATGAATGAGAAAATATTTACCGTACATCAGTATAGGTGTTTCACATTAGGTAACATCTGCATTATTACAGTAAAGATTCAATTTGTTTCTGAAATTTTCACAATATTCATAAGCTGGTTAGATCAATAAATGCTTAAATACAGGAATGAAAATATTGAGCTGCTAATCACTATCCACAGCTACGGATTTTTGCATGGAATATACGTCCACAAAAGTCCGACAGTAGGTTTGTTTAAAGCTCCAGTTCTGAACAGTTCCGGAACCGTTCTGGAATTAGTAGTTCTGATAATAGAATAGAATAGAATTTATTCACTGTAACATATACATTTCATATACATTACAATAAAAGTCATACTCATATAAGAATAAAAAGAACTATAACAAAATCCATATATCATAAATAAATAGACAAATATACAGTGTAAAACAGTCAAAACAAAGACAACATTTTAAAATTAAATAGTTTTAGTAGTTTAAGAACTCTTGCACCGAGTAGAAAGTATTTTCTAATAAAAAATTCCTAATTCTGTGGACATAATCCTTCCTGCTGAGGTTCTGCATAATATCACCATTGATCTCTATTAGTTTATTATATATTTTTGGACCCCAGTAGTCCACATATTTCTGGGTCGTTGCTAGACGATGATATGATATTTTCAGAGAATCCTTATTTCGTGTTGGGTAGACGTGTGTGTCGCTATTTTTCGGAAATTTATTCATATTGTCATATACGTATTTTGATATGGCCAATATATACACACACGGCATGGTAAGTATTTTTTCTCTTAAATAATAATGCGTACACCGAGAGAACAATTTATTTGTCAATAAGTAGGCTACATGTTGTGAAATATATTCTATATTGGATACGGCCTAACAAATATTTAGTTCACATTACTAAATCATTTATTCAAATTTTTGAAAGAAGCCATGTTTTACAATACTGTACTATTTCTTTTCTTGAACACTATTGCAGGAGTGCTGGGAATATCTCTTTTATGCAACGTGAACATATTTTTGTATATACTAACAAAAAATTTGTTCAGAACGAAGAAACATTTTATTCTTGCCCACTAATATTTTTCCAGCCAAGGAACTATTTTATTAATCCATAAGAAATATATCTGTGTCAAACTTAACAGTTTTATCATAAAAAATTTAATTTTTGACTTTAAGGAATTTTTATAATCTCAAGTGCCTGAATTAGGTGGTGTAAATAAATTTGTTACTGTAAAATGACAAATAACATGCTTGGGGGTATTCAAGTTATATTTGCTACAAAAATACTTTTTACTATATATGTTAACTGGTAATATACTAATTTATTTATTACTAATAAAGTAAATATTCTTAATGTCTCCCGGTTTGTCCGGTTTTGAAATATCCAGAAAAAGAAATTACAGTATAGTACACAAACATTTATTTAATAAAAATTAAAAATCAATCAAAATTCAACAAAAATATATACGTGCTACATTTATACTTAAGTAGAATAATATAGTCATCAAAAGTAAACATAATTAATTATCTCCTAAAAGAAAGTAGATATTAAAATAAAATAATGGCAATTTTATGAAATTTGAAAATTTTAAGAGTTTTAAAATATTTTGTATCAAAATAAAAAGCAGTAGAATTAGTTAATTCTGAATTATACACTATGGCAGCATTAAATCTAGAATCTATATAGCTGAAATGATCTTACATTTTAATAATATTTTTTTTTTTACCAAAACGTAAAACTGATCGAATTATTCCAAATGTAAGCTCGTCAAAATTTTGATTCTTTTCATTTAAACGTATTAAGTACCCTTTTGTCACATATATATCTTTTATATTTGCAATCTATACCTCAAATAGGTGTTTAATATTTGGAAATAATGCTGAAAACTTTTCTGAAATTTCGGGATTCGCGTCTATTGTTTTTCCACCTTTCATGTCTGTCAGATCAACCAATGTTAAGTTGCAAATCTGTAATATAGTTTTAGTTGATATCGGATTGCTAGAGTGTGTATTAAGTTAATTCTTGGACAAAATATATACATACCTTTAAAAAAGTTTCCACAGTCTTTTGAAGTAAAGTTTCCTAGATGATATTCCTCTATTTTCTTTTCTAATATTATTCTTTTACCAATTTGTGGTATGAGAGATACCAAAATATTCGGTTACTATCTAAAATTTCTAGGGTTATATCTTCTTCTGAAATAATAATAAACAAATGTGTTGATAGCCTGAAGTTTATTGATGTTGTGTCTGATTGTGACAATGTTTACAATGAACAAACTTTTTAACAAGAAATAACCTGCTATTACATCCAGCATTAATTGTAAGAAAATTCTTTGGTTGAAAGATATCTATTAACCACCACCATTGTCTAATAAATAATATTAAGTACAAATGCAAAACTATAAGTATAGGTATTGTAAGAAAAGAATTTATTTGGCTGAAAATTATTTGCTATATTGAAATATATGTGTTTTTGATTCCATCAAATTTATATTGATGCAAGAAAACTTTCTTCTAGTCAAACAAATGAGTAATTCGAAAAAAATATACCTATAACTCATATATAATGTAACCTATATACCTAAATGAAAATAAGGTATTAGCCATTACCTATGTCCATTCCTACGTATAAATAAATATAGTGCGGATACATACCTACAAACTTTTCAATTAGTTCAGGTAATCCCCAGTGGTTTAACAACTTTGTTATGGTAGGTACTCATTAGACAAACTCAGTTGCTCACATGCGAACATGATCTACAGGCGTTAATGAATCACAACATAGAAATGAAAATGTCATGCGCATTACCACTATTTTCCACACCAAATAAGAGTTTTGTTTCATGCTTGACGTCACAAAAAATATTTTGCTTATATGTGCCGCAACCGACATGCCCCACTAAATTAAAATGGCGTCAAATTTGAGATGTTGCAAAATTTTACCTGTCAAGTAATATAACCTACAAAAGCCATTTCAGGACTGTCATGAATAATAATATTCATACACCTTTTGACATTTGTCATAATCATCATTTGACGTTTGTTATAATTGTCATCTAAATATTTTAAATTTGTCAACAATGCCTGCCTCCTAAACAGTATAGCCATATGTTATATAAAATATAGGTGTAGAAAAAATCATATTTAATAGCTTTATTTATAATATTTAATTTGTAACTGGCTTTTATGTAATAGTATTTTACTATGAGAAGGTATACATCCTGAAATATTAAATAATTAGTTTAGTTTTATTGCTTTGAAATTGTTGCGGCCGATCGAAATTTGTAGTGGTATTGAATCGTCGTCTTTAGTTCGTACTTTGGCCATGTCGGTTGCCAAAACGATTCTACCATATACTAAAACATGTGTGAATTTATTGTGAAATGTAAACCTTGAACGATAAACGAAAATACATTCCTTTATTGGGGGAAAATAAGTAATTTTAATTTAAGACAAATTATATATTAATATATTTCTTTGTATGGAAGAAATTATCCACAAAAAAACCAGATATTTCCAACCAAGAAATATCATTATATGGTGTGCAACGAATTCAATAGCACGTAGTTTTTCATGTTAAATACAAAGAAACTGAGCTCAAATAAATGCATTTTTTACATGCAAATAAACTGTTCTCTCGGTGAATGTTCGGCCAAATCCTGATTCAGAAATGGTTCGAAATCCTGAAGATCTGAACAGTTATAAAATTGAAATTTTAGGGGAACTTGTACTACCAATATTAGTAGAATTATTAAAAAACACCAAACCAATGTAAACAAATAACAATCGTAATAAACATATAATTGTTACTGCATCATGTAACCACCAAAATTGCGACAGGATTTAAAAAGTAATGAAGTTGTTTAGAAGAAATACATTTTTCTAAATTTTGTAATGGATATTTCTGATAAGCCGGGTAACTGAAACAGGTATTTTTAATACAAGCTGTTCTTAATAATTGGCGCATGCATCAAATGCACACACATATTAATAAATATATTACAATACATTTTTAATGTTCAAAGCCAGCTCTTTTCCTTTTCATTTACTTATTCATTTAAAGTAAAAGATTTTGCGCACAAGATATTTTTTAAGATTATTTTTAATCTGGGAAGTAGTACACTCCTTTAATCCCTTTTGGAGAGTATTAAAAATTGAAGCATTTATGGTAATTTCAGTTGTGATACCTACATGATTTGGTACTTACATCAATCACACTCTGAATGTTTTCTGTCATACAAGTCTCGGGGTCACATTAACTTAATAATTTATTATAATGATCATGACGTGACATGCTGACACAAATACATACATATAATAGACTGTTCGAATATCTATTTCAATAAAGTAAGTCCTACATGAAATTGCTTTCCTTTCTGTTATAAATACAGATCATTTTCTTCTGAATGAGAACTAAATAGGTTTTAATGTACATCTCCAGAACAATGATCTATAATGCATATGAATTCTTTATATATTGATATTACAGAATTCCTTTATTTTTCTTAAATCTCAAAGGGTACACATCGAATCAAAAATTATAAGTTTAGTTTACATAATATTAAATACTAGATTTTCTAAGTTTAACAAATATGTTAGTTTGGCTACGAATATATGATAATTATAAATAACTTTTCACATGTTCGCAAGTTCCTATAATTGTACCATTACATGTACTTTATTCTGAAAGAAAGAATAAACAAACCAAAAAAATGCGATAGCTGATACGAATAACAATTACGCATGGATCATGATTTAACAGAATTTCAAATACTAGCCCACCATCAAGAACTTTTGTAGTTCCAAGAATGCATGGTCCGAACAGCCTTTTTTCAAATGACATGCGCACTAGTTCAAGAACCGTTTAGAACTGGGGGTCTGAACAAACCTAGTGTCGGCTTTCATAAACAGGGTAACCTCTCGTGTTAAACTATACTTATTTCAATAAAGGGCAGGAACAAATAAATGAAATCTACTAATAAATTATATCCAAAAGTAAATACATTAAGCAATTATGAATAAAAGGCAATAATGGAATAAACATCACTACATACTTGACTTGAATCATAAATAGCTAGAAAACTATTTACTTTAGCTATTAATTATTTTTTATTAATAGCTAATTATTTTAGCCACACAGATTTGTTAAACTACAATTCTTGTATGTTTTGCTAATAATTTTAATATATTCACTAATCGCCAGGCATTTACACAAAACAGAGTGTATTAAGAATTAGTGTTGCTTTACACTACGGACATATATAGATTTTTTTTTTGGAATTGACTTTCTTAATTTAATGAATTATTTAACACTTACAATATTAAAGAAAACAAATAAGTTAGAACTCTCATTTGACACATAAGTCAGTATTATTTATATGGTGAGATTAGATGCTGTACTTGATAAAACAGGAATTTCTAATCAATCTACATGAATGCGGCTGCTTTACGCCTAAATTTTTACATTTATACTTTTAATTATACAGTACGGGATTGCACCTTTCTATGTTTTGTCACTCGTTTGTAATTAAATACATACGTTGGCATTGTTGCTTTGCAATGAAGCTGAATGTAGCTCTTGATGATCCAATGATACGATCCTACTTAAGTCACTTGCTTTTTTAATTGTCATTTTTGTATTAATTTCCTATTCTTCAATATAGCCTCTACGTCATGGTGACAGATTAGTTTTATTATATATATATGTATATACAAGCTGGTCGACTGTAAGTGGGAGAATAAGGGGGTAGCCTCTGTTACTAACATTAGAGCTACTTTAAAGTCGACACCGCAGAAAGCGTTACTGGGTTAGCCCGTGAAAATTGCTACTGTTACAGTTCATAACAAATTCTTTAACCAAGAATAAAGTCGTTTACTGCTGTACGTTGATAATTTATAAGTAGAGACTTGATGAAGCATCAAATAATCACACTAATTAATTTTAGTAACGAGTATGAGTAAGTAAAAGAAATGATCGTCAATTCTAAAAACTTAAAAATAATAATCTTTTTCTTAAAATATCAAAGATAAAAAATATAGCTGATGTAAAAAACGAAAACATAACAATAGCAGAACCCTTATTAAGACAAAAAGTAAATAATTCCGTAGTATTATAAAATAGAAAAGGAAACAAACTAAAACTCTGAAAGTAAACAATAAATTTGTATGAAACTAAACAAAATGTTTCAGTAAGTATAAACGCAGAAACAAGGAATTTAATTGGAAGTTAAGAACGGAATTATTAAAGAAAAATGAATTTATACAAGTACGTAATTATTTATTAAATGTTTAAATAAGCCTCCCTCTTGCGCTGAGCTAACCCTGCTGATTATACAAATTTCAACGGACATTTGTTAACATTTCCGAGGTAATATGATTCGATAATACAATAATTTTGCCGCGTAATTGTTCTAAATTAGATGGACGAAACGCGATTTAAAAATGTGCTAGTCGACTAGACATACACCGTTAACAAAATTCAAATGAAATGCGCAAATACAGCTGCTATTCTTGTTGCACTGATTAAACGAGAGTCAGTCTAGCCTCAGCGTAAATGTACTCGCATTCCCCTCTTTTCCAACACTACAGTCGACCAAAAAGCAGCTTGTATATTGCTTTCTCGTACTAACTCATACAAACTCTCAGTGTCGTCGTTTTATCACACAGTAAATGCATCCGCAACTTGCAGGCAAGCAATTGGTATATACAGGCTGAGTTTTTTATCTTGAGACAACGGAATATCTCTAAAACACCGCATAAAATCAAAAAAAGATCTTAATAAGATTTGTTATAATGTAGGGGGCTCACTGAATGGTGCCGAACCCGATCCCCCACCTCACCCCTCAGAGTGGGAGGGGGGGCAACTTTGAAATCTTAAATGGGAACCCCCATTTTTTATTGCAGGTTCGGATTCTCCGCCATCAAGTATGTATGTTTTGTTTGAAACTTTTTTTTTCGATTCGTAACAGATTGCGCTCTAATCCCAAAAAACATGGTTGTAAACGTCTAGAAAAAATACTCAAAAAAGAGAAAATATGATTTTGTGTTTTCTTTATTGTAACATTAAATAACATTTCAAAACGCCATTCAACATCGAAGAACTTTACTTTATCATACCCATTTCAGAAAATGTGTTCGAAAATGTGCCCTTCCACTTCGATACATTTATTTATTCGCAATTGAAATGATTGCACACAACTGAGAAGTGTTTCCGGCGTAATCCTTGAACAAGCGTTGGTGATTTGCTCAATCATGCTTTCCTACGTGGTTGGCACTTCTGTATAAACTTCAGACTTTAAGTGACCCCACAAAAAGAAGTCAGATGAAGTAAGATCTGGCGATGTTGCAGGCCAAGACACTGGACCACCTCGTCCGATCCATCGGCTATTGTAGGCTCGATCTAATACTTCTCGTGCTATTCTTGAACAATGTGCTGGACAACCGTCATTTTTGAACCACATTGTTTGTCGTACGTCCAAAGGAAGGTCTTCAAGTAACACTTGAAGTTCGTACTGCAAGATGTTTTGATATTTTTCACCATTTAAGTTTCCATCGATAAAATATGGACCAATAAGCTTATTGCCAATTATTCCATACCAAACATTTACGTTCCTAGGATGTTGATGTTCAACTTGGCGCAACCAATGGGGATTTTCGATACTCCAGTAATGCCTGTTGTGCAGATTTACCGTACCGTGATTTGTGAATGTCGCCTCGTCAAAAAATAATACTCGAGCAAAAAAATTGGGATTATTTTGTATCCGTTGAAGCTCCCATTGACAAAATCGCACTCTATTTTGAAAATCATCGCCATGAAGTTCTTGATGCAAGGAAACTCTAAATGGATGAGATTGCCTACGCTTGAATATTTGGCAGATAGTGAACTGAGAAGCGCGAGCTATTTCTCGAGTACTAATGTGCGGATTATTAGCTAGCTACTGCAGCTAATACCGCGTTTTCATTATTTTCTCCAGCAATTGTTTTTGTCAGATTACGTTTTCTTGGCTACACAGTTTTTTCGTTAGAGAACTGTTGAACAACTCGGTAAAAAGAAGCGCGCGATCGCACATTGTCGGGAAAACGTTGTGAATAAAGATTAACAGCATCATTGATATTCCTACCACTTTCTCCATAGATTTAAATCATTTCAATTCTCTCTTGTAATGTTATAGCTTCCATTACTGTTCAAATATTCAACACTAACTAATTTGTATTGGATTAACAAATAATTATTAATCTAAATGGGGATCGGACAATGTGTAAGTATTTACAGCTTGCCAAATACTGAATAAAGTACAGTTTTGTATTGTTAAATAGCATTCTAATTGCAAATAAATAATTGTATCGAAGTGGGGGGGGGGGCACATGGTTTTTGAAATGTTAGTTTACGTTGAAACACAAAATCATGTTTGCTTGTTTCTCTTTTTTGTGTATTTTCTCTAGACGTTCACAATCATGTTTTTTGCGATTACAGCGCAATCCGTAACGAATAGAAAAAAAGTTTCAAACAAAACACACATACTTGATGGCGGAGAATCCGAATCTGTAATAAAAAATGGGGGTTCCCATTTAAGATTTCAAAGTTGCCCCCCCCCCCTCCCACTCTGGGGGGTGAGGTGAGGGATCGAGTTCGGCACCATTTAGTGAGCCCCCTACATTTTAACAAATCTTATTAAGATCTTTTTTTTGATTTTATGCAGTGTTTTAGAGATATTCCGTTGTCTCAAGATAAAAAACTCATCCTGTATATAGGTATATAATACTTAATACATTAAAATTCTTTGCCGAAATATCCAAGAAATGTATTAAAATTATCAATAATCTTGGCGCAGCGGCAATGATTTGAAGTAATTAATAACAAAATGACAATTGGAAAGATTATTGATACTTTTAATACATTGTAAATTTCCAGGATTTTAATGTATTTACCAAATGCCTCGCTAAGAATTGGGATTTGCGCAGTAGTGAGTGCATTGCTGACCAGTGTTGTTTTACACTATGGACATCTACGGATTGACACCTCTTAATTTAATACTACAAATATTATTTTAGTCGACACATATTTTTTAAATTAACACGCATCTTGTTAGTTATGCCACACTGAAGAAACCATATAAGGTAGAAACATATATATCTGTGGTTACTAACGCATATTTAACACTTTCTTGTTTGATTTACATATAGTCAAAATTATTTGTGTTTGAAATTTGTTCGCTGAAGATAGATCTAGGCCCTCTGATTGACCTACATTAATGGTATAACACAGGCTACTTCTAATTTTTACATTAACTCTTTTAATTACACAATTTGCATCGATATTATTTATGTGGTAGAATTCATATATAATATGATGTAGTTATTTTTAATATAATTTCGATTCTTATTGTTGACTACTTTCGATACCTAACATAATAAATACTTACTAATTCATGATTATGCATCAAACTTTGTAATAATTGTACACTATTTTCATGGGATAGGCAGATTTGCTTTGCATATAATATATTAAAATTTTTCATTGAAATTAAACATTGTTTTCACTTCAGATAAAGAGAAAAGTTAAGATGTAGAACATAATTTATTAAAATACAAAGTTATTTTATATTGTAAAGTATTGTTAAAGCTTGTGCTTGATTATGAATAGTTATTTAATTCATTCTTTATTCTGAAAAGTATACATATGCTATAGAATGAAAACACGATGAATAAAATATGTAAATTGGATTTAGAAGCATGTGTACGTATTAATTTCGCAAACTCCTAAATTTTAATTAAAATTACAACGGAAACGAGCCGGCAGCCCTTGTGAAATTTTATGAAAACGTGTGCTGTTAGTTTTGTTGAAATTCAGAGTATTGTCGTGACTTGGTTGTTATTACAGGATATAAGCAAAACGTACTTTATACGATGCCCTCGTGATATAGTTTTCATTGTATAATTTTACGGAAACATTAAACTCATCACAGGCTGTCATGCGAAAGATATTTACTTGAAGTCATTCTATTTATGTTTCATAGTGAGGTTGTATGAACTATAAATCCTCATAAGGTAGAATTCATGTACATTTACAATGCAATATTAATCATTTTGTGATATATGTGGCTGAATGGATTACGAAATTAAAATAATAGTAAAGCACTGATAGAAACAATGCATGTTTTTAAAAGCTGAAGTTACACAAAACTTTCTGTATAGTTTGTTAGCTGATTACATATTAAACATTTAAATATTTGATACTCATATTTTCATATTGAATAGAAATACATATGTATAGATGAAATAACTCGCACATGAAATAACAATAGAATTTATTCACAAAATGTATTCAATAATAATAATCACAGCATACTTAATATCAAAAACATAGATAACTATCGTGAATATTTTTGCAAAAATCATATACAGAGTGATCAAAAAAGGTTGGTGTGATCAACGTTTTATTGGCTGTCAATCCAATATTCTGTCGTTTACACATATTTGTCAGTAATCTAAGCTTTTTGTCGTTTATTCTTGAATTGGTTTACTGCGTTTAATTAAATATTAGAAACTGTTTTTCTCAAGGCAATAAAAGGTACATTTCTTTGTTGTAAGTTTTTTGTCTTTATACGAGAATCATTTTTGCTTAATTTAAAAGCTGCGTTGAAATCAACAACACCATTTACGGAAGAACAAGATAAGTTTATTGTGGAAGAATATTTTCGTAGAGGAGAACTGTTACCGAATACAGATTGGAAATATTCTACTGATTCACGTAAGCATTAACTTCACGTTTTCGAAAAACTGGCAGTATATCTAAGAAACACTCTTCTTTCTGGTAGACCAACTTTACTAATAGAAGGAGTGCAAGAAGATATTTAAGAACGGCTGGACGTGAGTCCTAAGAAATCATTAAGGCAACTATCAGCACAGACAGGTAAAGTATTACCTTGTTTAATGCACAGAAAATTTATTAATTATGATTTTATGTTCATATAGAAGTATCTCATGGAGCAGGCCTTATTGCAAATAAAAAACTACACTTAGATCCATACAAAGTATCTGTTGTACAGAAATTGTTGCCAGCAGACTTTGAGAAACGCATACAATTTTGTACGTGTTTCAATAATAATCTTACGGATGATAATTTGTTGGACATCATAGTTTTCTCAGGCGAGGCCTGGTTTGATCTAAGTGGATACGTCAATTCCCAAAATTATCGACACTGGTCATCCGTAAACCCACATATTTTTATTGAAACTGATATGCATCCTATTAGAATAGGCGTTTGATGTGCAATATCATGAAGAAGGATAATAGATCTAGTTTTCTTCCATGATACAATAATTGCAGAACAATATAGAACACTTATTTTAGAACCATTTATTAGACAAATTGACAACAATGGAAGACATATTTGATTATTTTCAGCAGGCTGGTGCTACCGCCCACACTGCACATACTACAATTGTATGCTTCCATAGATATTTTAATAATAACCTACTGTTTAGAGGAAATATATGGCCTGCTAGATCACCAGATTTGACTCTTCTGGATTTTTTCCTCTTTGGGTATTTAAAGAATACTCTCTTTAAGACTGCACTTCATACGTTACCACAACTACAAGATGCTATTACAAATGCTGCAAACAGTGTAACAGAAGAAATGATTCAAAATGTTTTTAATTCTCTAAAAAGACGTATAAATGTATGTCTACAAAATGAAGGATCTCATTTTGAACATATGTTATAATATTTCTAAATATGTAATGTTATATGTAATAACGACCTTTGTATTTAATAAAGATATTTTCAATTATAGAATGTATTATTAAAGTTATTAAAACAAATAAATTTAACAAACATTCTTGAAAGTAGTTCATACGTAAAATAATGGATGTCGCACGAAAGAAATACAGTTCAAAATATGATATATGCTGCAAATACACCCATGACTATGAAGCGGCACGATGATCTCTCTGTATAAAGGCTGTTTTTTTTAGAGGCGGAGAAACTTAAATTGAAATTAAACACAGAAAAATGTTTTTAATATCCATGACATGGACTTTCTTTAGAAGATAATTTTATTGCATTAATGCTTGAATATGACTTCGTACATATCGCCTCATGCCCGAATTCATAATCTGAAAATTATAATCTGGAGCTCCATTTTCACACATTCTACGGAGTAAATCAGGCTATATTTCGGAAATAACGCGTCGAATGTTGGTTTTCAAGTGCAAAATTGTTTCTGGTTTATCGGCGTAGACATGTGACTTTACATATCCCCAGAGAAAATAAGCTAATGGCGTCAAACCGCAGGAACAGAATGGCCAGTTATCAGGTCAATTTTGTGAAATTATTACTTTGTCAAATGCTTCTTGCAGTAAATTAATTGTATCGAAAGCTGTGTAGCATGTGGCGCTGAAGCCACATGTCTTCAGTATTAATGCTTGCTAATTGAGGCACGAAAAAGTTAGTAGTCATGTCTCTGTATCGCTCAGCGTTGACTATAACGTTCTGGCCATTATCATTTTAGTAGACATATGGACCAATGACTCCACAGGCCCATAAAGCGTACTAATCGGTGACTTTTTCTGGATGTAATGGTGTTTTGACAATGGCTTGTGGATCACCATCGCTCCTAATGCGGCAATTCTGCTTATTTGAAAAAGTAATTTAACCAAAAGTGTTCTTCATCACTGAACAAAATTTTCAGATGAAATTGTGGATCAATAATAGCTATGTTTCCTTCGGCCCATTTACCAAATGTACGGGGCGAAGAATAATCTTGTGGCTTCAATTCCTGTGCAAGTTGAATCTTGTAAGCACGTAAACGAAGATATTTACGCAAAATTTTCCATAAAGCGGTTGGACACAAATTTAATTGTTGAGCACGATCACGAGTTGACGCATTTGGATCATTATCAACACTACGCTGCATACCATCAATACGATGTTGTGTGCGCACTGTACGACGTCTTACGGAATGCGTATTATATCGTTTAGAGTAAATGTATTGCGAAAACGAACCATAGTTTGTCGAATAAATCGCTCTGATTGCCGATTATGAGTAACCTTGTCAAACCAAACTAACGCAAAAACAACAGAGAACTCTCAAATCGACTGTCACAGAAAGTAATGACACTAAAAACACCTTTTATATGTAAATGTAAATGAATAAAAATATTTAATTTACATACAAATATTCACATCATTGACAAGGCACAAATTTTGTTCTTGTTCAATAAGCCACTCTTCTCTATAATATGAACGATACATATAGAAAAGAGAAGAAAGTTGTAGGCAGTGCTTGCTAATATGGTTGGTTAAGAGAGATTCCCCTGCAGTTTTATGTTTCGACTGTGTATTTATATCGCCATTTTATTTTCCGTTTAACACCTTTTTTGTTATAGTTCTATTACTTTTCTTTTATATTAAATAAAATTTTACAAAGAAAATTTTAGGAGAAGCAGAAAATGTTTGTCGATTTTGGCAAAGTGAATGTAATTACCCCACTCCTCATCAGCTGTTCCTCATTCACCTTCATTTTTTGTATCTGGGACTGAACCCTGAATAGGTACTTTGTATAAGTTGTTCGTTACTAAGTTTTGTATATTCAGCTAAAGTTTTTCTAACTCCGATTAAAATGCCATTAAGCATAATCATTGATTAAGAACGTCGTTCATCAAAGGCATTTTTAAAAGGCAAAATTAGTTAGAATGTATTGCTTTTAATAAACACCTGATATATGATCTTGCGGTAAAAGTATTTGGCTTTATTCATCCTAGAGAAATTTCAAGCAAGTTGAATTATCTCAAGTGTGCAATATCTTATACCATTAGAATGTTATTGATAATCCAGCTTAAGACCATAGATACAACTGCTTATTTTTCAACCAACTATTCCTACTTTTATGATTATGTTACATGTCATATATTTTACATATTTTTATTAACTGTTAACTTCATATGAATATATGTAGGTATATTGTGTTGGTGATTTACTTTTCACAAATTTTTTGTATTTTGGAGTACCAGCAAGTAATCAATAAATTTGTTTCAGTACCACTCAAGTTTGTTGCACTTTGTTATTTATTTCATAATACAAATTTTAAACATGTGTTTTGTACACCGACATTTTCATATGCAATATTAACAAAATAAATGCCTACTGTATATTTACTAAAATGAAATTTATATTTGTATAGATATGATTTTTAAAAAAATAAAACATGGTCAAAAGGCACAAAGAACAAACACAAATGTAGGAAATGGTGTCAATATTATTACAACAAGATATACTAATTTAGATCAAAGGCTCTGGCAAATATGTTGCCAACTTTGTACAATAAATCCTTAAACACTCTTTCGATAACCGGCGTATTGCTTTGCACTGAAAAACGCCGTTTAGAGATAATCAACGTTTAGGCTTAATCAGTGAATTAGTAAACCGAACTAGTTAACCGGGTATTTTAATTGGTGTTGGAAAAACCGGCCCTAACTATGGCTTCTGCTCTCAAAGGCATTGCGGTTATCTATAAATGAGCAATTAATTAGTACTAGCATTAGGTGAAAATCGGTAGTTGCGTATATTTATTTACATTGTTTGTTCTACTATTGCATATTTTACCAAATATTTTTACGTCCGAAAAAATGCTTCTTTATCTAAATCAGGTTATTCGAATACGTCTTTAGTTGCTTGTTAGAAGTTCTATGTTACAATATTACTTATAGTTTCACTTATAAGCACGTTTTCTCCTAGAATATATTATAATGATACGAGCACATGGATTAATTAATCCAGTGATATATCATACAAATTATACTATACATTAATTTGATTTTACTACTTTCTATTAAACTTTTCATGTCAACGTAGCTGTTGCCCGTTGAACTCTAAGTGTTGTGTATTTTGGACGGTTTACTTTCGAGAAAGTTCTTAAATTCTTCATTAACAGTTTCTTCACAAGAGAAATGTTTTCAAACTATGTATAAAAAATTCAACGCTATACTTTATTTCAATCGTAATATTTAGTGAGTATCATGAGACATAGTCCCTTAACCATAATCAACGAAATAAAAATATTTCAATAAATATCTGCTTCTTTTGACTTACTAAACTAACAAAGCTATTACGTAATTGTGTACTATCTACCATTCAGTTTTGAATAAGTAAAGAGTTTTTATTAGTAGTTCTATAGAAAGTTTTACTGTTTACTTCGCATACACTTATTGAATACAAACTTTGTCTAAAGTAACGATTTCTATATTGGATTTTTATTGATGATGTACTTCTTGTACTACACAAAATTCATATGAACTCTGTTATTGTACATCGAAAGTACGGTACATTATCAATTATATTCAATACCTCTAGAAATGATACTCATTGAATATAATTGATAATGTACCGTACTTTCGATGTACAATAACAGAGTTCATATGAATTTTGTGTAATACAAGAAGTACATCATCAATAAAAATCCAATATAGAAACAAATAACCAACCTACAAGAATGATATGTGACAGCTCTGCTCCTAATTTTTACAATTACTCATTTAATTACACAATTGCTTCGATATTATTTGTGTAGTGTAATTAAATTTTGTCTATGATATTCGTAGACCTTTTCAATGAAACTATATAGATAATGACTGATGTTGTACGCTTTTTTATTTGCATTTTCTCTTTTACACATTCCACATGTGCATTCTTTCTATGTTAATCATTGAAACTGTATGAATGAGAGCTTGCTTTCCATATATATTAATTCTGAATTATTATCTGTTACCCTCGCTTCTCCTCAGGATTGTCCTGGCAGAAAGGGAGGCACATATGGCGCTAACGGTAACTAGAATAATTCCATCCGTCGAAAATTAGAGATGTGCCCGTTTGTCAGAGTTTCACACCTATAGCTTCGTCCAACTAAATTTATGAAAGTTTCGAAAATTTATTGTGTGTCGCCTTCAACCTGCCTTATCTTACTTCCCTAGTGTGCGTTGGAAAAGATAGGGTTGAGCCTGTGCCTCTAACTCTCGGTTTTAGGGGATGGATCACTCAGATTACTGAAGGTGTATGACTCTTAGGCGCCAACCGTCATTCTATTTCAGACCCACTCCAATAAGTTACTCATTCCGACAGCGAAAATAACTCAGGTACACTAGGTATAGTAAGACATTCACACACGATATAAACAACAATAACAAGTTTATTATATAAGATTGGAATTATAGAATGCCAAGATGCACCAAGAAAACTATAATAATTCCACAAATGGGTGGATCACCCTATATATAAAATAAATTAAATGTAAAAAAAACAACTATCTAAATTTAAAACATCTATGCCACGCCAATAGAGCATAAATTAAATTAAATTAAATTTGAAAATCTTCAACTATATAAAATTTAGAGAAGCTATAACACGTCAGAAGATGCATAAATGCACTTAAAATTGAAAATTAATTTAAATTTTAAACCAATCAACTGACTAAAATTTAATTAAGCTATGAAATTATGATGATTAATGAGTAATTAATTAACTTATAAAAGAAATTGAGGCGGAACGAGTTCTCGCTTTACATTTAAGCCCCTACAGTTATTACATGCTGTAGATGTGTATTTTTAAAAATAAAACAAATAATTAATTAGCTATAACACATCGGAGTACCAAAAATTAATTAAAACTACAAAATAGGCTATTGACCTGACGGAAATTAACTAGCAATTAAATTGGATAGCTCCTCCAAACGCTAATGAAAATGAATTTACAGGTAAAAGCGCAACGTATTATAATGAAATTAATTAAAGCAAAACAGATAAATAGGTTTACAAATCAGAATAATTATATATACATGGCATCTACCATGGAAATATATTAATTCCGGATCCAAATGAGGAAGATTTACCCACAAAGGCGGCGGATGGTTCAAATATCCCAAGATATAGTTAAACGCCCACGTGTTTTCGGAAGACGTGATGGCGGCGTTACTTCCTGAATTCCAATACGGTTCGCACATAAATGCAATTGACAGTACGGTATAAAATAAAAAGCTAAAAGGGAAAATATACCAAACAAGGCATTAGTCAGGAGAAAGAGAAATTAAGAAATTTAGTAGCTTACCGATCCAGGGATCTATTTCAAACAATAAGAAAAGTCTTGCACCATGCAGCAGAAAACTAATAAACTAGCAAACACTTTATTTATCACTGTTTAATCATCCACGATTTATCGTGTGAATTATACGGTAAATAGACAAGACAGTCCATTAATTACAGTGAACACTGATTGAAGTAAATGGATCGATTTTTTAAATCAACAAAACGGTTCGATCGATATTGAACGAATGAAATTACAAGAACACGAGGTTATGGTAGAAGGTGGCAAGGCGACATCTAGCAAGTTGGAAGTGAATTATTACACAAAATATTTAAAGGTTAAGGGACCAATTAATAAGAACCAAACAAAAAAATAATTAAATAGAAATAATCGCAGATAATTATGCAGCGACGTAAGGAATATAACAACATTAAACACAAGGACATTCTAAATGTTACCTATAGCATAATCAGTCGCACACATAATAAATAATTTAAATCTAATTAAAAATGAAGGAACCCACTTAACTACTCGCGGAAATTAAGTATAAATAAATTAGATGAAAATTCCATATCCCACAGAAAATAATTATACGTTATTCCAACAGTAAAACAAAAGATTTATTCTAGGCGTGACCTAATACGCGAAAGAATTCAAGACAAATGTACAACGTCACTCGCAGGAAATGCAACAAAAATTATAGAACACTAATACGATATAAGATACAGAAAAAAAAATGTTACATATCTTGGCCGTGTTTATCGTATTTGATAAGAATTTTTTAGGGGAGCGGTCTTTTTTTTCTTGGAGTCACTCATATTTAAAATTAGTAATAAAACACATATTTTGCTTTTTTGCCCTTATGTTTCAGCGACATAATATATTAAAAGAGGCAATATTTATGTTGCTGAGAGCAATATTTCTGGGGAAAAAAATTAGAAAAGTATTTATTGATTTTATAAAAGTCGATCCTGTATAAGTTATTTATCAACTTTTTACTTAGTTAAGTATTGGTTCAAATTTACTCGTCAGTTTAAAGTAGTAAGTATATATCTAATCCGTCAGCGTTGGCTAGAATCTGTAGAGAATTCGCCGACGTGTATACATTTGTCACAGACACCCCATTTTAAAATATCTTGTTTATCTTCCACCAGCCTGAATTCAACGTTAATCTAAAACATCTCACTTGAATGTTTCCGCCACATAAATTAAAAAAAAGATATTAATTGAATTGCCTTCTTTTTATGTAATATATTTGTGGGATTGATGTTTGTATAATCAAACAAATCACTAATGAAGATTAACTATTTAATAAAAACATTGAAAGTATACATAAACCTAAACATACGCTTCTTATTCTAATGTACAACTTATCATTACTATCTCTAGTGTAATAATATATCGCTAGCACGGACACAACTGCATGGCATTAACAAAAATAAAAGTGGGGATATTATCTGTACAATTCGGCCATCCTGCGGGAATCCCAGCCGGATGACTAACATTAGTTCGAGCACTCGTCGTTCTCGTGTTTGGGACACATCTTGATGTACTCAGCCCAGGTTAAGGTTGTGTTAGAGCTCTCATGTTTTCCTATTTTCTCGACGTCATACGTACCCTTTGGTTTTACGTTAGCTACTCGATAAAGATCAATATATTTTGGTTTTAGTTTAGAATTAGGTTCTTGTTGACATCTTTTGATTGCTACCACGTCATCGGTATGATATTCCGTGGGTTGTCGTCTTCGTAAGTTGTGAGTCTTGCGATTTTCTTCCTGCGTTTTCAGAATTTGAGCTTTTGCCTCTGTTCGAAACGGTTTTCTTTTATATTTATAATTTTTTTCATTTCTTCCTCCAACAAATGTTTTATGAGCAGATCTTCCTTATTTCTCATTTCGGTGCCAATAAGGAGTTCGAACGGGGTGGTGCGTTGAATTAATAACACGTTGCACCTAATCGATATATCGATACCATTTCGCGGGTTCCTCCATGGATAATTTGCCTAGAATGGATACCATTGAAGAATTTAATCGTTCGATCTGTCCATGTGCTCGGGGCAGACCTGTAGTTAAATGATGTGGTTTAATTCCCTCCTCTCTGCAATAGTCATGAAATTCTTGGAAAGTAAAGGCAGTGTCTATCGGAGATAATTGCTGCTGGATTTCCAAAATCTTTTGCTGGATTTGCAGTTTAGTGATTACTTCTCGGCTTGTGGTCGACTTTGTTGGATACAGCCAAACAAATTTAGTGCAACTATAAATTATAGCCAAGATGTACTTGTAATTCTTGCTTGTCGATTCCAGCGGTCCCAAATGGTCGATGTGAAAGGTGTGCAGAGGTATCTCTTCTTTTGGTATAGGATTTAGCAGACCCTCTTGCTTTCCTTTCTTTCCAAGATGCATTTTATGCAATTTATTATACATCGTTCAACCTTCGCGGATAAGTTCGTAATGTAGTAGTCACGCTTAATAATTTTAAATTGCATAGTTCTAAGAACAACTAATAGTTCCATTCCTTCATCGAGTTTATACAAGATATCGTTTTTCATGAAATAATTGTTGTAGTCTGGAGTTGTGTTTAGTATGTGTTTAATCGTTGAGATTTCGTCGTTGGTTTCTTGCGCTTTCTTGATCTCATGAAAACACTATCTTCCGTTGTAACAATCATTATCGGGTTTCTACTTAGAGAGTCAACACATGGCTGATCCTCAATGACTGGGAGAGGGTAACGATTCTTTAAGGTACTTTTATTAACCTTCCTGTAATCAATGCACGAAGAAAAAGAATGGCTCGCCAAGAGCCATTCTTTTTCTTCACCACGACCACCTGACTAGAATAGTCTGATACGCATGGTTCCACAATTCCTTCCTTCAGCCATTCATCCATCTGCCTGTCAACAATATCTCTTACACCAAATGGTAGACGCCTTGGCGTGTGATAAATTGGGGTATCATCTGTTGTAATTATTTTCATTTCCACATTTGTTGTTTTCGTCTTTTGAGGTTGATAAGTTGTAACTAATTCTTTGATAGTCGTTATTTGTTCGGGCGTTGCTGTATTGCCTATATCCAGTTCAACATTGTTCAACATTTGAATCATCATTAAGTCTTCAAATATGTGAGGTTTCTTCTTCGTTATTACTATGTCATCTCCATCTATTGTCATATTCTTGTAATCGAGAATTTTTCGTCCCCTACTACTGAGCTTATATAGCCCATAGTTTTAACTTGCCCATCGCCAAATCCCATTAAGTGTAATACATGGCTTAACAAATGAATGTTTTCCGAATTCGTTACAAAACCCTTCTTTATTTGTGCTTATCGTCTTTTGTATGTAGGTATTTGAGGAAATGGTCGTCTTTCGTATTTTTATATCAATCCCGATTGATTCATCATTTGTTAATAAATGCGTCGCTTTTTCTTCTTGTTCGTGTTTATATTTATATTAATCTCGGTTGATTCATCTTTTGTTAATAAATGCGTCGTTTTTTTCTTCTTCTTCATCTTTTTATTTATATTAATCTCGACTGATTCATCTTTTGTTAATAAATTCGTCGTTTTTTCCTTCTTCTTCGCCTTCTTATTTATATTAATCCCGGTTGATTCATCTTTTGCTAATAAATGCGTCGTTTTTCTTCTTATTTGTCTTTTTATTTATATCAATTCCGATTGATTTATCTTTTCTTAATAAATGCGTCGTTTTTTCTTCTTCTTCGTCTTTATTTACGTCAATCCAGGTTGAACCCCCATAATTGTTTAATTCTAACTTTAATATTACAATTCACATAAACGTACCTCATTAAAAAACCAGCAATGCAATTTCCGAATATTCAAAAGTAAAAGATATAAATGTGTTGAAAATGGTGTAAAAATGTTACTCTACTGTGTTATAAATAAATTAGGGGAATTTTTAAGAGTCGAACGATTGGGGTTTTCGTCCAGCGGACGAGGGCAAATCCCCATTAGTATTGTTAGTGTTGTGTACACACATGTATGCATATGTAAATACATAGACGTCTGCATGGGTGCTCATATATATTTGTTTTTGAGCACTGTAAAAGTGGCTCAGTGCATTGCGATGTATGTCTATTCTTTGCTTTATTGTAAAATACTTGTACTTATATTTTGTGAAGCAAAAACGAGCAAAAATAATGAATTACTATTAATAATATAATTTTATTATCCAACCACCTAAAACCTATGAGAGGTCATTTTAATTTTTAATTTCAGTTCCAAAAAGCCATATAGGAAATTCTTAAGGTAAGACTTTGCACTACACATACCGCAAGATCAAAAATTATATTGATAAAGGTTTGCCATGGAATGTAAAACGTCTGTCTTAAGTTATATCATTAAGTGTCATACTGTCATTAATGTTTATCAGTAACAAAATTGGTATATGTTGCCATCTGATAGACTATTTTTTTTGTTAGAATTAAATTTTGACATGTGAACATAATTTCTCTTTGGATTTTGACGTTAGGGACTTTAGCCAAATATAAAGTCAGCCAAATAAATCTCATCGCGCCACCTACCGGAAAAGGTAGAGCAACGTCTGCCAAGTCATCTAATTTTCGTACGTGTGGATATTTTTGAAGTGGACAGAATTATTGAGTTTTTTTTATTTTTAATCAGGCGCTTAAAAAAATAATATTATTGTTGTAATTATCAGTAGGTAATAATTATTTCTCTAATAATACTTAAAAACGTTCATTTATTTATATAACAAAAATAATTCTTCATATGAAACATTTCAAATAGCATTCCTGTAACATAACATTTTAATTAGGAACACCTGAACTAAAATCCGGTTTGAAAAATCTAGAAATTCATTTATGTAATCTTTTCTTGAACAGTATACGCATTAATCAATGTCCCTGATTATTGATCAACACATTGCATACGGTCGAAGCAAAAACCATAGCATGACCTTTTTATATATCGGAATGTATCACCGAATTTTGTTTCATATTTTCAGGGATTTTTGGAGAAGCGGCTAAAGTAGTAAAGCTTCTTTAAAGATTACTAGTAAAATGTGTGCTTTTTCCTGTTTTCCTTCTTTGTGGCGCAGTTACGGTATTATAACGTAACGAGTTATATTCGGATAATGAGTTTATTTCTACTTAATATTGTATTTAGGGACGTCTTTGTAAAATCCGTGTATGATTTATTATAATTAGACGATCCGGTATAATCGAAAAAACGCGAGCATGGTTTTTACGTCAATATACAGGGTTAGGCACTAACAGCCGCTTCTTCGATTGCTCTTTTTTGTTTTAAATAAAAGAAAAAACAATTAATACTTTAAGCTCTGACGCACTTCCAATGTGACCGGAAATGCACGGAACTTAATTTTTTAAATGACTAACCGTATATAGTTTTGGGTTTTCTAGTACTGCTTTTAATTGTCTATTTAACTTTTTTTCTTTTTCAAAATTAAGCCAAGAGTTTTTGAGTTATTAATTTTTTTGGAATACACGCGTTCAGGGTAAAAACATTGATTCATTGTTTTCAAAAGAAAACATATTTAGTTTAGTGGTGCTTGTAGCTAAGAAAATTCTGCATCATTTGGTATAAGTTGCACTCGACAAAACTTCAAAAAACTTTATTTTTTCAAAGCCTATTATACTTCCTGAAATTTTCTCTTATAAAAAACTTATTTTTTTTTAAATGGAACACACGGTATTTTATTGTGGCGTTTTGTTCCCTTTTTTATTCTCTTTGGTTTTTGTTAACAACCGAAGCCAGAAACCTTCGAAAGTAAAAAGAAACGATTTCCGTGAACAGAAAGTATTGAATATGAAAAAAAGAGCGAACAAAATCAGTGAGGATGAGTTCATGGTACTTGCGAGTGTAGTCGAACGCCCCCATAGTAGTACTACAAAAATTTGTCGTCAGTTACACGTAAGAAAAATTTGAGAATCCAGAATAATTAGGAAATATGTAATTAATCCGTAGGATATTCATACACAGAATCGGTTAAATTTTTGTCAATGGGCAGCAGATAAATTATCCTGACTTTCTCAATTTTTTGTGGTTAACCTTCGAAGCCACCTTCTATTAAAGTGGGTAAGTTCATCGCCACAATTTTCGCTATTATAACACATAAAACCCTCACTTTATCACACCTGCAAACTTTCAAAATTGTCGGTCATTGTGCGGGGAGGAATAGTGGGTTACATAATTGCACCTCATTTCTTTGACCAAAATGTTAATGGAGAAGAGTATCTTCGTTTTTTACGGAGGGATTTTCAAAACATTTTGAAGACATGAACATTAAAATCAGAGAAGTGTATATAAGAATATGTCGACACGTTTTACGCAACGTTAGTACTTCTTTGGAAAACAGAATACTCACGTGCATTGCACAAAGTTGTGGTTATGTTGAACATATTCTTAAATGAAATTTGTTTTTCTTACTTTTGATTGTGGTCACGTTCCTCAATAGTTTTAGGTTATTTAAATTGCGTTATTTTGTAGCTAATTTTTTTTCTATCATAGTTTTAGGGCATTCATTTATAATTTTGAAAAACTACAATCAACTCTTATGAAAAGCTTTAACAATGAAAGAATAAGAGCAATTTGGCAAATTAAATTGTTTCATGCATCTTTTAGCGAGGCGGCATCATCAAATAAGTCAGTAGACATAGCTTTTATTTTATTTTTTTAACCAATAGTGCAAAAAATGATATACTCGTACTGCAACTGGACATTGCCGGAATTAAAAAATTGAAATGCGATGCTTTCCATTCTGTAAAATTATTACTTTTGGGAAAGTTGAATTTAACTTTTCCTCTGTATGACAGTTTACTAAGGAAGTCACCGTAGTCCTTTAATTGACCGCTAATTGTTCCTATAGTGATTATCTCAGAAATTACAAAAGATAGGTATAGGAAATTGTAAACAAAAATGAAAGAGAATAAAAAAAAGAACAAAATGCCTCAATAAAATACTGGGTGTTCCATTTAAAAAAAAATAGGTTTTTGGTATGTGAAAATTTTGGGAAGTATGCTTTGAAAAAACAAAGATTTGAGGTATGTTCGAGTACAACCTATACCAAATGATGCAGAATTTTTTTGGCTACAAGCACCAACAGAGTTAATGTTTTTTCTTTTAAAAAAAATGTGAATATGACTTTTTTCTGAACACGTGTTTTGGTCAAATATTTTCAAAACAAATTAATAACTCAAAAACTATTGACTGAATTTCGAAGAAATAAAAACAGATGAATAGACAATTTAAAGCAGTATTAGAAAATCCAAAAATTTATAGGGAGTCATTTAAAAAAATTAAGTGCCGTGAATTTCCGGTGAAACCGGAAGTGCGTCAAAGCTTAAAGTAGTTTTACAATATGCGCCACAAGAAACCATGATTCTTCCTCTAACGGTTTTTCTTTTATTTAAAACACAATAGAATAATCGAAAAAGCGGCTACTAATGAATCACCTGTACAAACGCGCCATTTGCTTAAATATGTTATTAAAGAAATGGGCTGGAGTGTTAAACAAGATATAATATTTTTTAGAAGCCTAACTTCACACCCAAAACAAATAGTATGTGTGACTTCGAATATAAATATAGTGAATTCATGTATTTTATAACTAACAATTAGCTCTCTGAAATTAATTGTTCATAGAAAACTAATAACTTATAATTAAGACCTGTTTGCAGAATAACATCATAATATGCAAATCGGGTATTTATCACGCACTGGCAACTGACTGTCTCTTTCTCCTAGTTCCAACAGCAAGATTGATGACCGCATAAATATCTCACAATGCTGACCTTAAATAATGGAAGGATTTTTTTCGCAACTGTTATGTTTAACGTCTACTTCTGGCAACGATGTTTCAAGATATTCCGATTGTATAGTTTAACTAAAAAAAAAAGCAATTTCTGTAAATACATTTTCTTAATCTAAAGAAAATTGCATAACATTGACACAGTTCGACTACTATAATCAGGGTTACGAATTAGGGAAATCAATTGTTGGACATTGTTATAACGATTGTATTCACATTAAAGTTCATTTAGTTAGGTAATTTTGATATTGTTTATTGACTGTACTCAATACTATTTCGGTCTATTTAGTTTTCGCAAACGCTATGTAGTGCTATTGTAATGTATCGTTAGTGTTCTTTAAATTTGACATTTGTTGTTGTGAAAACAATCATAGCTTAGTAGTTTGTATACAGTGAAGGCATAAAAATGGAATTTTGTGAAAAAAATGGAAATTTGACGTAAAAGTTTTCGTTAGATCTATTTTACGATTTATGTAATGACCTAACTCAACAATAATTCATAGAATGGCTGCCTTAAACTTTTAGTAAAGAAACGCCAGCAGAAAAGACAGTTTACAATTGGTTCACAGAATTTCGTAAAGGTCCTGCGTCAAGTTGTGTTGAATTTCGTGAAGGCTGAACAACACCGAAGACGTGAACAATAAATTGAACCATATCGGCATGTGACTTGCAGCAAGCTCTTCTAGGCATATTATAGACTGCAATACACACGATGTTGCATGAGTATTTAGCTGTGATAGAGATTCTAATCAATTGAGCATAATTTAACCGAAACCCAAAAAAGATTATCTTTAATTGTTGTAAGGAAATTATCAAAAAATTCAACAGGATAATTACAAAATCCATATACAATTTCATGGGGAGGCTTGGATTTAGTAATAAAGCGGAAACTAAGCAACAATCTACTGTTTGGGAGTTTTCACATATCCCTAATCCCAGATAACTTGTTCTTTTCTGAAGCACTCCCAAGAAGATTATCGCTTGTTTCTTGGGTGGTACTGAACATATCGCAACATTTGCTTTAGAGGATTGAAGAAGATTAAATTCGAAATGGTATACAACTACTTGAAATCATCGACAAACTCTGGAAAGGCAACATTCTTCATTAAGACAATGCAAGTTCTCATACAGCAAATCAAATAATTAATTATTTGAAGGAGAAAAATATAGAATTTATGTTTCTTTGCCCGTATTCAGCAGACGCAGCCAATAACGACTTCATTCTGTTCTCGGATATCAAAAATGCAAGGACATCGTATTTCATCAATTCAAGAAGTGTTGATACGAAATTCAGAGTGTCATATTTAAATAGCATAAATAGAGACAAACACACCAAATATTTGTAATAGAGCTTCTTATCTAAAGAATTAGTATTTATAGCCTGAATTTTATTTGTTTTTAAACCCGATTGTTAAAGGTTCGAGAGTGATGCATATAAAATAATCAAAAATAACTGCGGACATATATATGATATAGATAATATACAATAGTTTTCACAATATCTGTAAGTAAGGTCAAAATTCTGACACACTATCTCGCGAAAGTTATCACGGAATAAATATCTGAAACAACGCAGTCCGGTTTTTTTTTTTTTTTGTAAGTTAATACTGAATAACTATTGATCGAGTACTTTAATATTATATTATGCAATGAGCATTAAATTATGGCTATTAAGACAGAATGAAAATCCTAATGAATACGATTGTTTAATAGCCATTAAATGCGAGTTGCATACACTATTTTTTCTACGACCCCATAATAAAACATTATTTTTTGAACATTCCATTTCATAAATTTAGCGTAAAATTTTCGGTACATTTTTGCGAATTTAGCAGGTAATAAATTGTTCGTGGCTACTAAGGCTTGTTCCATAATTTCTGGTGGAGTCAAATTTTACATTTCGCTGTCATTATCCCTCATTTTTACCGTTTATATTTTCAAAAAAGCACAAATTTTAACTACTTACTAGTAAATTGCAGAGAACTCAAATTTAATTAATTTTTTTATCTGTCAGATATGAAGTGGCCATATTGAATATTGGAATGTCGCATTCCTATTGGATATAAACTTGTATCATAATGAAAAATCTGTATTCCTATTAGATGGAAACTTTTATCTTAATGAAAATCTGTATCTTATTGAACATTATTAAAGTACAGATTCAGCATATCTAATAATACAATTAAAGTATGGGAGTAGAAAAAATTTCTTTAAATAAAAAAAAATAGGTTGAAAGCAATATTGTATAATTCTCATTTGAATCTTTTCTAAAAAGTCAAAGTCTTATCCCGGCGCAGAAGCTTTTCTGCCATAAGTTTGCATGTTCTTTTGAAAAGCTACATGTATGTTTAAAATTATTATTTATGTGAATAGGAATAGCAAAATATTAATGCTAATATTTATAGAAATGAAAATTTTAAACGTATAACATTTTACAAAGTACGAACTTATTTACATGTGAAATACAGTACATTTCCAACGTAGCCTTAGATGCGATTCTACACCTTACGTTAGCTTTCAAGGATAGTTTATCACATTATAATTTGAATAGAATGATATGAAAGTAATCTAAATGAGTTAAGTCACAACGTTTTGGAAACCAACTTACAGTTGCATTTATTGAAAATTTCACCAAAGTATTCAAACAATTAAATGGCATACGCTTTGTGGTGTGACAGTGTCTTACGGAATCACATATTACCCATATTAATTTATATCAAACATTTGTAACTACCATTCGGTATGGCTCACTAGTCACTGTAGCTGCACCCCAATCTCGTTTTGAAGAAAGAAAAATTATCCAATATTGCCACTGTTTCATAAACAAAACCAAAGAGCCACATGGTTTTGCGAATATAACAGCTTCTGATGTATCTTTTGTTGATAACTTCAGCAACAAGAAATACATTTAGTTTTTTAACAAATCCACGTAATTATAAAAAAGTTAACATGATTTTAAGTATATGTAGTCTAAGAAGCAAAGTCACGGGGCTTATAATGGTCCAGTAGTTTCAAAACAACATAATTTGGATATGTACGTCTCATCTCAAATACTCTGTATAGTGAAAAATAATTTTAAATTTAATCCTTCTCCGTACAGTGACGTCAGCCTGTATAAGAGTGATAGAATTTCAGTTGCTGCTCGAGTGTGGTCTATTACTAATTCTATATTCTAAAACGATATAGAATGCGTTTTATTTAATGGTCCTGTATCGATTGTCATCACTAAGATAAAGCTGAATTACTTATTATTTTATTTGTAGTGTCGAAATTTGTGTATTTGTTATTCTGAAGTTATAAATGCAACTAGCTAAATTATATAAATAAACAGTGACTGTATTAATTAATATCATATTTTCTTTAATGTATAATAATAAATTATAATATCAAATAATTATATTAATTTATTGAATCAATATATAGGTGTCTATTTAATAATATTTACCTGGTCTACTTTATTATTTCAAATTAGTAAATGCCTAGACTTTTTTTTGGTGAGATATTAGGGCAAGAGCAAGTAAAGTTAACATTCTTTTAAGAATGTAAATAAAAGCGGCAAATAAGAGGCGAGATTAGATAGACACCGGTGTTTTATTCATTTTGTGTATGTATATATAAGAAAGAAAAGAGCGAATAAAAGAGAAAAGTTAAGATAGGAAGAAATATACGCGTAACACAATTAAGTATTTTCCTTTCACGATTTGTGCTTTGGAGATCTTTGTTTTCGTTCATTTGACCGCCCCTTGAAAGTCTGATGCTGTTCTATCGTACGTAGTTTGCAATTCAAATAGAATTGGGTTTCAAAGATGAAGGTGGTGTAGTCGGTGTCTTGCCTAGCAGCCACAAATGGCAAACATAAAATAAACATGAACTGTAGATAAGAAGTTTTATATACATACATATATATATAAATTACTGTGGCATAATATTGTTTACTTTTATGATTACCATCGCATTACTATTCTTTATCCACAGCATTTCTGTATGTCTAATGTATGTACTTTACATGCGAAACTTCCGTTTTAAATATCTTCCCAACTCTAATAAATATTGCGATATGGTTCAGCTTTATACGTTTTAGTCAAATGTATGCATTATTATTTTGAAATTTATATTTAAGACATGGAGAATTCTAGGAATACGGTCTAAAACTTACGCAACATTATAAAAGAAAATGCAAAACGAAATAAAATATTAGATTTCTATAATGCTGTATCTACATACAATTGTTTGTCAAGGAAATTAATAAAATATATTTTTTTTATTGAGTACTAAGTCAAGCAATTATTATTTAAGGAATTGCAATAGGTCAATTCGATCCATGTAGTGCTATTGCTATACAATATTGATGGTAGGTTGTCACCTTGCGATATGCAATATTCAGTATATTTTTCTACAATTTCGAGTAAATTTATTACTGTTGTTGGTGGTTTATTTAAGAAGTAGATTTAGTCATCATTCGTTATTATTTCCATTTGATCTAGAAAGAAGGGCCTCAAAGGGCTTCAGCATCTCATAAAAGTTAATCGATGTGTTTGTCATGAAAAAACGACCTTTTGGATTTTCATGATACTAATTTTCCACTTTTTACGTCATTGTCGATAAGAGAGCTTTGAGCAAAAAAAGGGATCTTGAGTATTTACATTCCTTCTATACTCGGTTCAAATTTATTATTTGTATTTAATATACAGTGTGTAAACCAGTGGAATGTGATGTGATTTCGTTTAAGAAAAAATATTTTAATATGACTTTTAATAGAAAAACTTATTCTGATTGTATTGAAATTCTTTTTGGTAAATAAAAAAAAAGCAGTAATCATTTAAGATAAGATAAAAAATTTGAAATTATGTCGAGTTGTTGATTTTAAGTATGACTAAGTGCGAATGTTATATTACATTATTAATGTTAGACAAAAGCCAAATGTGATTTCGACTTTTATTGAATTTTTGTTTCTAAAAAAGCATTATCACTAAACTCTAACATTATTCCACATAATCTCCTTCATATCCAGCGCAATCTTAAACTATTTGCTACATTGTTTGTAAACTTTGTTCAGCATTTCGACATTAATTTCTCAAATAGCCTCGGTAATCGGCATTTTTAGATAATTTATATCTTTTCTCGTTATTTCTCTGTACACTTTTTGCTTTAGGTAACCCCAGAGAAAAAAATCCATGAGAGTTAAGTCCGGTAGCCGAGTTGGCCAACGTATTGCCCCATGTCGTCCAATCTATCTATTAGAAAAGTGTAAATTTAAGAACTTTCTTATAATCAAGCTGAACACCATTTTGTTGGAAGTAGGTGCGTCGCAATTCTTCTTGTTCAAGTGATGGCTGCGAGATAACAGACATAAATTTCTCGTCAGGTAGATATTTTTAAATTGACACATACTCGGATCATAAACCTAACGAAAGAATTAATTAAATATTCCGTAAGTACTAGCATTTCGTTCTTTTCTTCTTTTTTTCTTGTCGTCACGGATTGACGAACATTTTATTTTGGTGCAAATGTGGTCGTTAAGTTTCTTTATTTAGGATTCACGGATTGACGAACATTTTATTTTGGTGCAAATGTGGTCGTTAAGTTTGTTTATTTAGGATTGAACATGTATCTGCTTGTATACATTAAGGACATTTATGGGTGTTTCCTGTCGGTCATTTTTTGTAAATAAGTAGATCTGCTTTTATTGTGTAATTTTTTTATTCGTTTTCTTCACCATAATTTCAACATTCGTAGAGCGCTCCCAACCATGTTCTTCAAACTATTTACGCTTACAACTTGTTTCTCTTTGTAAATAACAAAATAGTTCTATAACATTTTTGGTTATCGCAGGAAAATCGTTTCTTCTCTTATTTTTTCAATTGTTTTGATTTATCACATTAATATGCTAAATATTTTCTATGAAGTTCATTTATATTATTATTATTGTCCTCACTAAGTTCTTAGGGATATTCAAGTGCTTTTCCCTACATTAAAGTGTTATGTAAAACATTATTCTAGCAGCTGAATTCTATATATAAGCTGCATATTATATCGTTTTATAACATGAATCGAAAACTTTTTAAAAAATGGTGATTTTTGGCCCTTGTTTGAACTATTAGTTAGCTAAAATGTCAATATTTTAGGTGAATTTTTTGAGGAGTCACAAAGAACAAATTCAGCAGCTAAATATTTTCTATGAAGTTCATTTATATTATTATTATTGTCCTCACTAAGTTCTTAGGGATATTCAAGTGCTTTTCCCTACATTAAAGTGTTATGTAAAACATTATTCTAGCAGCTGAATTCTATATATAAGCTGCATATTATATCGTTTTATAACATGAATCGAAAACTTTTTAAAAAATGGTGATTTTTTGCCCTTGTTTGAACTATTAGCTAGCTAAAGTGTCCATATTTTAGGTGAATTTTTTGAGGAGTCACAAAGAACAAATTCAGCATAAGTATTTCTGTGATGTAAACAAATAATAAATCTTTTGAATAATAAATTTTTCATCTCTTATTTTTTTCAATTGCTTTGATATTACGTTAGTATGCTAAATGTTTTATTTCAATTATATTTATATTATTATTATACTAAACTATCAAATTTTCTTATGATATTCATGTGCTTCTCCCTACATACAAACGCTATGTATAGCATCGTTTTAGCTGGTGAATTCTGTATATAAGCTCTATGTTATGTCGTTTTATACCATGCATTTGCAGTCACGTGTAGCAAATTCGACATACGTTAAGTATCCTTGTGATAGAGTTTGTGCATGGCTGTATCTGTATTTTATTAATTTACTAAAATTGTGTCAAGCTTTGGACAATCGCCTTCAGATGGATGTGATTTACTCTGGCTTTTCAAGAGCACTTGACAGAACTGGCCACTTCTTAGAGATAAATATTTGGATAGTTTCGGGGTCTCTACGTGTTTACTTGAACTGGTCTTGTCATATTTAACAAATCGATCTAGTTATGTCTCTACAATAGATATCAGTCTGGACATTTCACCTAACGGTTGGTCTGCCACAAGGGTCCAACCTAGGCCCGCTGATCTTTAATATGTTTTTAAATGATCTACTGTCTTCGTTAACCAGTGGTGAGTGGTGTTTTGGCATATGCTAACGACCTTAAAATATTTTTCCAAATTAACAGTTTGAATGATAGTTTAGGATAACTTGATGATAGTCAATCAGTAGTTTCTTGATAATAAAATACTAAATGTGCGTTTGTTACTTTTGCTAAGTTCACCAATCTCACACACTTCTCGTTCAATGTAAACAACATTATGCTAGCTAGTCAAAAATAAATTTAAAGACCTGAGTGTTTTATTTCACCCAGCTTGAAAGGGACTCTGTCGAGTTTTGAGCAGACAGAGGGAGTTACAACAACGCACTTTTTTTTATATAACTTGATTAATAATATGGTGGACTCGCCGGTATTATTGTCCCGCATCAATTTCGTGATGCCAGCCAAAGCCACGCAGCTGGCACCTGGCACATTTCGATATCCAGACCGATAACTAATATACTTTTATGGTGCATATTTTCCATATGGTGGCAAATACAAATATAATAGATATTTTCCCGTATTGTTTCAGTCACATTGATGGCCCCTGGTGAAGTAGATTATGTTACTTTTATTTAGTGAATTATTTATATATTGTAGTTTCAATTTCAGTTTATTATTTGTTTGTAGGGAGCAACAGCTCATATATACTGTGGTAGAAAGCACCAAACAATCCACCTTCGTCATCAAAATCCATGATGTAATAGTTGTAGTACGTCAATGTTAGTATTGTGATCGGCGAATAAAATTTACGATTTCTGAAGTTTACTTTGAGGTTATATTGACATCAAAATTTACCAAATTATCTGAATGTAAATTCAGGACTTTTTGTTATAAATAAAGTATTCTGTGAGTAAAATGAAATAAAACTACATCTTGAATACACCATTTCATTATGTGAATAGTAAAAATAAAAAAAAATAAAACACTTCGTAACTTTTATTCTGTGTAATTATTTCTTAATACTTAAACAATGGTTATATAATGAGTATATTTTAGGAAGCAAGCTCTTTTAGTAATTCTTCATTATTTAAAATATCTTCTTAAACCTGACTTTAATTTACATTAATGTCGTACATTACAATAAAAATTCAAAATATGTTACAGCAACACAAATTAACTCGTCACTTATCGAAATTTGTAATAAATTATTACTGATAACACTCTTCAACTTAGAACATAACAAATCCAACAAAAAGAAAGTTGCAAATGCTGCAGGCAAGTAATATGAGGTAGATATTAATTTTTATATTTAGTGTTTTTTATTACAATCGATTTAACATTGAGTAAAAATTTTAATCAGTACGCATTTTTAAAATCAGTATATCTAGCCAATTTATTGTCATATATTGTACATTTTCTGTTTATGTATTTATCTTACAAATTTAACTGGTAGTAACAATTATATAAATTAATACATCTTTGACTTGAAACTAAAATTCTAATGAAAATATACTCAAAATATTAACATATTCGTATAATTTTATATACATTTACATGACATATTATGAAATATGCCATTCTCTGGCATAAGCAAAGACGAGCACATAAAATAATAAAACTAATGGTAATACGTAACTTCTTTTAGTATACCGGACAAAAATAAATACTAATTTTATATGTTGTTCGTTCTATTTCCATCGCACAAACAACATATCACACTATACTACATCATTAATAATTACATGTTATGAATAAATACTAAACTAACTCTAAACGTCAATAATTAGATCATTAACGTCTAAGGTACACTCACTCACTATTGTATATGCCTAAAATATGTTACTTCTGTAAAAAAAGACACCTTATGTCTTTTTTATTTCAAGTTATTAATTTTCAATTTTACGAATTAATTGTAGTAATATATAAAAAATGTATCAAAAAAGAATAGTAGATTTTACAGACATTCTTGTTTATTATCACTGTTTCTACTGTCTTTAGATTCTGAAAATTTATAATAAATAGTATTACTTCTTCTCTGCCAAGCAACAATTCTCGATCCCATCATTTTCTGATTTCACTGCTAGTGTATCTAAGAGCATTCGTCTAAATTTCAGGTGTCCTCATTTCTGGGTCTGATTCCACATCTTAACTGCATTTTTCCTCATAACCCTGCTCTCCCATGTGCTTATTATAATATATTTTGGATATTCCCCAAATATGCTCTATCGGGTTGAATATGTAGTGATATGATGGTAGTTGTACAACTGTGTGCGTCTGGTATATTATGGCTTTTAACCATTCTCTTATTTGACCTTTGTTGCAAGAATTGTTAGGAGATTTATAATATAAATGCTATGATAACTTCTAGCGTTTCACGATGGTAATCAGGATTACTAGTATTTGAAAAAAATACTAAAGAGGCACTGTTAATAAAATATGTACATGCATAAATGACTATAAACCTAAAAGCAAAGCAAAATTAGTATTACTCGACACGTGTCAATTTTAATGCAGAGTATTACCTCTTGCCGTCAACTTTCGAACACTCTTATGACTATCATCCTGCCATGATCTGGTTACAGTGCCATTTTCAAAAATCCAAGTCTAATCCAAATAGACACATTCCAGTGGACTTTCAGATTGTAAGTTATTCATATATTTTTATAGAAAATTGGTTTGAGGAAGAAAAACATGTGTTTTTTCCTTAATCTTCTCTATGGACAGTCTTTCTTACATTTTAAACCAATATCTGCTAGTACTCTACCAAAAGAATCAGCAGAGCCATCAAAAATATGATGCTCCCCTAGCAGTGGTAGTAAGGAAGCTCATGTAAAGTGTTGTTCTAAAAAAAACACCATTAACATTATTATATTCTTTGTATTTTCAATGAGTTGTATAAGCAACTTAGCGTTTTTATACAGATCGTATATCGTATCGCGTATTGTTGCTTTTATTGCAGGAGTAATCACATACAGTTTTCTGAAACATTTTTTTATGACTTCGGTGAGCATCATTTTGTTTACGTGTCTTAAAAATACTGCTCACAGATTCAACGGAAATATTTAAAGCTTGTGCAATTCTCAAAAATGATAATAATAATATTTATTTGATGTCATTACAACAAAAATGTCTACATACATTTCACACATATGTCAACGGTAATAGTTATTCAATTTACGTTTGTATGTATGTAATCAAAGGGCTAATGAGCTCCTTTGACTAACTACTGAATAGCTTAAGCAGGGATGGGTTCCCCCTTGTCACCATTACTAGCAGACATTTTCATGGACCATTTCGAAGTTAACTTGTTTGATAAATACAGGACAAATACGTCACCGGTATCAGCATGGTTTAGATATGTGGATGATATTCTCTGTTTGTGGTCAGGTTCAGATAGACAGCTAGATAACTTTTTAGTACAACTTAATAAAATTAATAATAATATTCAATTCACTATAGAGAAAGAAGCACCTGATCGATCTTTAAATTTCCTTGATTTAAAAATCCAGATTAGTAACAACAAGTTAGATTACAGTACTTTTAGAAAACCTACCTTTTGCGATACATTGATACCAAATACCTCCAATCATCCCACTAACGTCAAACATGCTGCGTTTAATTCAATGATTTACAGACTATTGAAAGTACCGATGAACACATTTAACTTTAATAAAGAATTAAAAACTATTAAAATAATTGCACAAAATAATGGTTATAACTCATCTCTAATAGATAAATTAGTCAATAGAATGAACAAATCAATTACATTAAAATCAGCATTTCTCCCGTCCCAGGACTTGACATTAAAACAATGGGTTAAAATTCCATATTTAGGTAGTATAAGCATGAAAATTAGTAATGTTTTAAAGAAACTGGATTTTAAAATAGCCTTCTATAATAATAACACTTTAACTAAACAAATCAGGAATTTACAGAATTAATTGTAGTGATTGTAGTAAATTTTATATAGGTCAAACAGGGCGAAATTTCAAATTAAGATTTTCAGAACACATGCGAGCCTTTAAATTAAATTATGAAAATTCAAGTGTAGCTAACCATGTTTTAGACACGGGACATCAATTTTCAATAGACAATTTAGAAGTACTGTATTGTTTAAATAAAAGTAAAAAAATGAATGTTCTAGAAGGTTATTTTATAAAAGAAAGTTTACTTTTACAACCACGCAATGTTCTTAATGAACAAACAGAACTCATAAATTCTCCGCTAATAAACCCTAGCCTTGTAAAAACGGTCTTTCCAGATAAGCCATGACCTTTTCATAATTTTCTATTTTTGTACATTTTTATTTACATTTTTGTTAGAAGTAGGTAGTTACAGTATATTAAATTTTACTTTAGTTTCTCGAGAACTCCTGACGATGCCGCAAGGCGAAATGTACATCGAGTATTTAATTATATTTATTTGTGAAACAATACCAAGTGTGTTTTTTGTTATTACTTGCTTATATTTCGACATGTTTCACCAAGAGATTTCCATCGCTTCATTTAATTATTTGCTTATGCATCGTTAGTTCTAAAAAGAACTTTGAAAGATAATACTACAATAAAATAACAAACATAAACAACAACAACCAAAACCTATAATACTGTCAAACAATACCGTCAAATGACAACAAGGAATTCAAAATTCAAAATCACTAGTGACGTGAAAACGATGTTTCATGTAAGCCAACATCCGATGTTAATATTTTTTGTAAAACTGGCTAAAATAACGCCAACATTATCATTTTTAATTAATATTAATAATTAAAATGATCCAGTAATTATTATTATATACATATAATTTTCTATACCAATGAAATTCTAAATTTAGTAATATATAGAGTAATTATGTTCGTTGTTATGAAATTGGCTATGCAGACGTCATTATTTTTTGTTTATGACGAAAGTGGATTGATTGCTGCTTTCTGCTTTACTATATAATGTTATTCGAATTGAGTTTACAAATTTACTATCAATATTCTGCTTGCGTGTTTTACTGATTATGGTACACTACGTAATATACAGGGTTATGATAAAGTAAGGCACAAAATTCATAAAACGTACAATGTTCATTTTTGAAAAAAATGCAAACACACATGAAACAGTTTATTTTATTCCGCGTCTTTTAGCGTAAGTCAAAAAAATAAAACGTCAAATTTGTCAAAGTTATGACGTCATCAATATTTTTTTTAAATATGAAGCTTGGTTTTTTTACTTTATTTGATAAAGCTTGTTTTTCTGCATTATAAAGAAATAATTGAAGTGGGGGTCACATAAGAAAAAACTAAAAAAAAAAACGAATTAGACATGAAATGACTCGTATAACTTCGCAGATGATCGAAGACTCTGTAAATCAGGTCTACCATCGTCTTGGCCTATGTCAGATAATGAACGGAACACAGTGTGAACAATTCCTGTAAGAAATCGTTTTGGTTTAATGGACTGTTTAGTTAATTTAAATGTTATTACTATAATAAAGTTTATTTTGTTTTTTATTAATTCTCTCTGTTTTTTCTTATGTGACCCCTACTTCAATTATTTCTTTATAATGCAGAAAAACAAGCTTTATCAAATAAAGCAAAAAAAAACAAAGCTTCATATTTAAAAAAAATATTGATGACGTCATAACTTTGACAAATTTGACGTTTTATTTTTTGACTTATGTTAAGAGACGCGGAGTAAAATAAACTGTTTGACGTGTTTTTGCATTTTTGTCAAAAATGAACATTGTACGTTTTCTTAATTTTGTGCGTTACTTTATCATAACCCTGTATAATATAAGTACAACTATATTCCCGACAAGTCCTATATAATAAAATGCTACAATCAACATTAATAATTTAATAATAAATAGTGATAATTCCTTTTGAGCTTATTTATGGACTATATATATTGCTATTCGGTGTAAACAATATTTTACACTACATAGCAAAATAATACGCTTACAACTAATACGACGTTTCTACCTATTAACTGCAAATTATCCAACTATAATGTTTAAATTGAAAAGCCACATATGTGAGTGATTAGCGTATGGAAATGTAAGCATTTAATATTTCGCTATGTAAATTTTAACGCCAGAATGCCTTTAAATACGGAAACTGAGACCATACGTACATGTGTACGTAGAAATTATTATGAACAACATACCATAAAATATTCATGCCACACTGTTCACGTCACAAATTATTTGTGAATATAAATTTATGGTTTTCCATGTGTAGAGAACTACCACGATTAATTTTGTTGCGGCGTTTATTGGAATAATTGTATAAAATATTATTAATTCATTTAGTACAATCAGGCAACACGAGTAATGAATCGATAAAATTGATACGATTTAGGTCATTTATGATTTTAAATGCTACGAATTACATGAAAAATTTTTAAAGCAATCTACATTGCGTTCATAAAAAGTTGCAAGGTATATGTGTTCATCAGAGTTCACTAATAACATACAGAGGATCTTCTATTACTCTTACACATCTGGCCATCTGTTGTATTCTAGACAATAACCCGCAAATACACAAAAGGCCACTTCGTAAATACTACAACTGGCACTTTAAGTTACCATTTGCGAATTTGTTATTTAACAGTTCAAAATGTGCAATAAATATTTTTATTGAAGATAAAGTGCTGGGACAATATCGGACGTAGTTCACAATTTTGCAGTTGCTGTACCAACAAAGGACCAATACTCGTTTGAAGTCCACAGTTGCCAATGGATGGTACATAATCATTCCCATGCCACTGCGAATTATTATTATAATCAATTGATATTTTGCGCTCATATCTTGGTATGTAACGGCTAGCGCTGGTGTCGATACTGTCGAGTGTCAACTGCAAGAATCTGTCATGCTGCTTTCGCTCCATGTTCCTTCCAAATTTCACTTTGTTATTTTGTCTTCGCCGTTGCGTATGTGGCTAGTGTGATTCTTATTGTTCCCTTACATGTGATGATCAGGTATGGTCGTTACAAAACGGAAAGACAGAATCTTTCGCTTACTTATACACTGTCGATCTAGTTGTATTAAAGGTATAATGAGGTGATATTATTATTGAAATGCCGGAAAAGTCTCTGATTTAAATGAAATCGTTACCAACTATCACAGCAGATTAATAAGAGAAAGAGTATCTGCAACAATAAATATATCGACAAAGATTCGATAAATAAAATGTTTTGTACTAATAAAGTTTTCTCATCATTACCACAAGAGGATAATGTTGGGTACAATTCCCTGTATAGCACCCGCCGACACATGTTTTAAACTCATTGATCATCGTCGGTACAGTGCAGCCAGTGAATACAGTGGAATATCTTGAAGATAGTAATAATAGCGGAAGACCCAGTACTACCCAAGTACCCTATATTTATCCTCTTTCTTGTTTTTTCAGTATCCCCAATAATTCCTTTCTTTATTTTTCGAGTTCGGTAAGGCACCCGGGGTTGATAATGTCTTCCTCGCGGCGATGTCGGTTGTTGTCATCAAATCTGCTGATCTTCTGACGAAAGCTGCAATTGGTGGTCTGTCATCTTAACGGCCTTCCGTTATTGTTTCTATCTCCAAGAATATCCCACATTATTCCTTGGCTACACCAGCCAGTCTGAAGCACGTGTCTGCGGTTGCTCTATAGCGAAATGTACCCAGTACTACACAAGTACCCTATATTATCTTCTTTCTTGTTTTTTCAGTATCCGCATTAATCCCTTTCTATAATATATTCCAATACAATTAAAATACAATTAACATTTCGACAATTCTTTTATTTTGTCTTTTTCAAACAAACAAACGCACTTGTTTAAAATTTATTACATTCTAAAAAATATAAAATATTAAATTTCACCTATAAAATTGGTTTAAAAACTGGTTTAAAAGCACTCTCAAACATTTTCCTTTTCTCTAATCTAATTATAATCCCTGTTAATGTTACTTTTAACATGTCTTGTCTTTTTAAAATTAATCGAGTGTTAAGTTCATTCTGTTAAAATTGTGCATGTATATGCTTTGGTAAATTTCTTCTATGTTTTTTCTATTTCGTTCTATTTGTGGTTCTTTATATTTTCTTTTTGTGGTATTGATTTTATTTGTAAATGGAATATAAATTGTGATTCTTAATATTGTTGGACAAATACAGGGTGTAATTTATTGTATGAGTGGATAATAAAATTTTGAAATGTTGTGGGTTTTTGTGTTGTTGTATTTTGTAATAATCCATGTATTGTTTAAATCAAATTTGTGGTTAAATGTTGTTTGATGTTTTTTTAATGCGATTTGTTTTTTTTGCATATTTATGACTTTTGATTTTTTCTTTAAGCACCTGCTTCGTCAGTCCAATATACACAAGGAAAGTTATAAACTACGTGTGTTTGTGTAGTTGTAGGTGTTAAAGGAGATGTACCAATTTTCGATGACTTTGTCGTACAAATCTGACTAAATTTGATGGAAAGCCTTCGTTATGTTGACTTTGAGGACATCAATTATTTGCGGTTTATTCGCATAAACCTAGTATTTAAGATAATCCCAAAGGAAGAAGTCTAAAAGCATTAAATCGCACGATCACGGTTTTCAGTAAACTTCGCAGCATAACCATGTCCTCAAATCGCTCGTGCTGAATGTCCATCGTGGCTTACGCTATGTGGCACGTAGCCCCGTCCTTTCAACCGCACGTCATTGGTATCCATATCATTGAGCTTTGGCCACAAGAGACTGCTTGTGATCGATCGTAGCGCTCGCCATTAGAGGTTATAGTATTGCCAGTTTCGTTTTGGCAGAAGTATAGATCTATGAATCCGCCACACCAAATTCCGCACCAAACAGTAACTTTCTCGGGATAAATTTGCTGCTGGTGTATCTCGATTGAATTAATATTGTTCCAAATTCAACAACATTGCTAGTTCACACATGCATTCATTGAAAAATAAGCCTCATCGCTAATGACTATTTTTTTGAAAAACTTTCAATAATTGCTCCAGAGATTTTGAAAATAAAATTTGATGATTTGCAAACGTTGGTCAACAATCCACTTGGAGCAATAAAGAATTGCATATTACATGATATTTGATTATATACAGCATGTGTAAAATCATATAGGGGTTAGGATATATGTATACTATGCATACCGGCACCAATGGGCAGGTCGTGCCAGCAGTAAAGTACGATCATAGATAGCATTTCAGTTGCTTACAGTCAGCCGACGGATGAACATGTATTTATCTAAGCATGCATCACACGCTTCGTAAACACATATTTATCAAATAAGAATACTTCTGCGAGTTTTATTATATTGCGTATACAACGCAGTAGGAGAATAAATGCACAAATTCTAGTTAAACATTAATTCTTAGTAAAATTTACTAAGTAAATAAAAAATTTGCAATGATTCAAATTAATTTTTTTTAAAAATCTAATTCGAATGTAAATTATTATTTGAATTATAAATTACGAAGTATTTGTTTTCGTTTTCATAATACCGTTCCAGAACAGTTTTTTAATCATCCATAATTGCGTTGTATACGCAATATAATAAAACTCGCAGAAGTATTTTGAATTCCTATTTGGTAAATGTGTATTTACGAAGCGTGTGATGCTTAGGTAAATACATGTTCATCCGTTGGCTGACTGTAAGCAACTGAAATACTATCTATAATCGTACTTTACTACTGGCACGACCTGCGCATTGTTGCCGGTGTGCATAGTATACAAATGTCCTATCCCCAATATGAATTTACACATGCTGTATATAATCAAATATCATGCAATATGCAATTCTTTGTTACTCCAAGTGGATTGTTATTTAACTTTATTATTATTATTTAAAATAACAGTTTAAATAGTGATACATTTATGTATATAATACAAAGTAAATGAAAATCAAATTATTAAATGCACGGGCTTCCTTCATTTACATAACACCCCCTGCCGAAATGAGAAGTAGCTAAATTTGCAGAATTTAAATTATATTAATTTACCAGGAAAAATGTTTCTCATGAAATATCACCATTTAGATTCACACCCGCAAGAACATCAGACTACTCCTTGCGAGATATGAGTAATTTAAATTCATATGGTGGTAATTTTCCCAAAGCCCAGGAGTATTAAATTTCATGGTGAGTTCCTAACTAGGTTTTCCACTGCATGTTCGGTAGAAAATAGAAAATTTATAGGGTTTGTATGTCTCGAAATGCACGATTTACCCTCGCTGATCTTTATGTAAGACCTCCTTACATTTCACATGACGACAAGTACTCAAACAGACTATCATTAGACAACCACAACGTGATATAGCGAGCTTTCCTTATTTCTCATGGGTATTCCGTTCTTACATCAATTTTTATAATTAGCTATGCGGTTGCATTATCGATTTTATATTTAACAGATGGATGGATGGCAGCATCACGTAAGTTAACTACTAATCAAGCTTAACTGTGTCAGCATATCTTCACGTTATCCGAATTGTATAGATTATGAAAAAGCATTCTTCATAGAGTTTCACTGTAATCTTTCTCAGCAGCACATTTTAAAGTTAAATTTGGTAGCTACTTAAAGAACCAAAACGAAATTTTTAATACTGCGGAGGTGTCTCTTGCTTTCAGGCGCATGTTGTTATATTCGTAGTTTGCTATCTTAACAAGAAAGTAGAACACATTAAGTATTCATGACATGCACATTTTTAACGTTGGGGTACAGTGTCGCTTAGTTTTGTAAATGTTCTCTTTCTGATGTTGGTATCTGCATTATACTTAGTCTTTTATATTTTTCTTATCTAAACGGGACATTGAAATTGCTGTAATAATGTTAAAAGGTGTTCTGTAGAAATCGCAAAACAATAACTGATAGAAATAACGATAATATTTATATTTTTGTTGTGTGAAATGAATAAAAGTGTATTTAATACTATAACAAAACAAATATAATTCAAACATTAAATGACTGTGCTGTGCTATTGTCTTTATATATGAAATTATAATTTTAATATAAAAAGCAATCCAATGTAATACCATGCAACATATATTTTTTATTGCTCTAAATAGATGGACTTTTAACATTATTTTTGTTTAAAATAACATTTTAAATAACAATACATTTATATTATATTTATTTATTAACCATTCACATAAAATAAATATAACTACAAATTATAAACACGTTTGAAGCTCTGGTGCTAGTACCGGTGACATGGAGCTAGTCAGTAAGAAATACTGATCTACCCCTAGATCCAGCATATACAAACATATATATATATATGCCGCCGTGGTTTTCCGGATTAGACCCACGTCATATTCGCTGCTCTTTAGTCCCAAGATTGTTTTGGCTCCTCGACGTTTCAATAAGAGCCCACTCATCTTCTTCTGGACTATCGTGTTCAGTATGCAATTGAAGTTGTGCTTAATAATAATTCATAAATGTTTCTTAGTTCGTTAATGTTTATATGGATCACATTATATTTTTAAAAATATAAAAGAGAAGTCCAATAATTTCAAACATAATTAAAATTAGATACGTTGGTAAATACTTACCCAGATTTTTCTGCATTATTGGTGTATCATAATATTATATGCATTTCAAAAATTTGTTCAAGCATCGCGAAATCCCACCTCTACAAGTTCTATGGACACACTTATTATCATGTATGGATTCCACATAAGAATATTGGAATATTTTTAATTGTTAGTATTGCCAAAGCTATTACTATTTATACTATTAGGTGAAGTACTTTCCGTTAATTACACTTTACCTTTAATTAACCAAAGACTATGAATTCTGTGTTATATAGTAGGCTTGGTATTGTCTTCTATTATAAATTTTGCAAATTTCCTAGGTAAAAACCAGTTTTAATCTTGCATAACAGAAAGGCTATGTGCAAGCAGATTGTATCAACATTAATTAATGAATCCCCAGACAAGAATTGTCTATCAAGTCATCCTTACAAAGAGAGAATCTTGAAAGAATGATGACAAAATACTATTTCCGGCTACTGCTGCCGGAACAGCAGTCTAAATAAAACTTGAAGTCTTTACAAGAATGCGTGAAAATTTAAAAAGGTTTTGTATGAAGGTATGAGAGATTCTGGTCAATTTATGTCAAATGTATGACCGTAATACTGTGATACATATAGAATTCCATAGCTACACCTACTATCTACTAACATCTCGGATTGATTACGTAAAATTAGAAAAAACATGTACTTACATCTTATCACATTTTAAATTTTGATTTGACATTTATTGGGTGTAATATCTGATTTTTATTTTTGAAAGACCGTATACGTTAATTTGAATTTAAATTCTTATTTTAAGTTTAGAATGTTGCCATACTTATTTGGTTTATTTTGTGTTGGATTCCTTGACCTACTGCGTCATCTTCAGATAATACCGTAATTCCCTATACCTAGTTGATTTTTTACTTAATTATCGGCACATAGTAGATTTCTCTGTTAAATTTGTACTTCACCGTATTTCACTAATTTTTATACAGTAAAACCTGTCAATCACGGCCACCGAAAAATGAAACAATATTGGCTTTAATATAAAGGTGACTGTTAAATGAAGGTGGTCGTAATTGTTAGTTTTTTTGTCTATAAATAAAATATTATACATAATTGGTTTTTAAAATTTTGTCTTTTGTTTTATTAACTTAAAGTAAATTTTATATAAATGTACATATGCTGGTATACGAAAAACTAAAACTATTTTAATGTATTAATACAAACTATAGACTAGACATACATATTATAGAATAATACATATGTACCTACACATGTACCTATCTATATTATAAGTAATACATACATACATAGTTTGTCTTCTAACGATAAGTGATTTCTTTTTAGCGACATTAAGAACCTTTCAAATACCGAGACAACTTCAAACTAGTAAAGTAACCGAAGAACCGTTCGAATACGCAGAGAATTTGAAACTAATCGCATAACTAAAAGATCACATTGTGTGTACATACTAAAAGACCACATAGGAAATAATGATATTGGGTATGTCCATCAATAAAGATACATCATAAATAGTCCGGCTGATATTGGCAGGTAAATTTCAATGAATATAGAGCGTAAAAATTTGAATTTATATAGCTGCGGTCGTTTTTCAAGGGTGGCCGCAAATAATAGGTGTTCGTCTAGTGGATTCCCTTACAGTCGGTTCGGGGAATTTTCAAACTGTCCGTTACCTCAGGTAGCCGCTATAGACAGGTGGCCGTTAACACAGGTTTTACTATATATCGCACGTTCTTTAATCTTAAATTATTCTGTGTTTTCTATTTTTTATTTATTTTGACATCCCCCTCCCAGCATCAAGCGTATGTGCACACGCATCACCCGTGTCACTAGCTAGATAATATTTAGTTTTCACTTAATCTTAAGTTACTGTCGCAATGATACCGATGGCACATATTCTTAAACCTTCGGCAACTCGCATATATGGTGTTGGCTAATATCTGCCAATACCTCATATACAGGGTATTCCACGAGAGCCGTTCGTTAGAAGTTTTCGTGGTTAGAAAAAACTTAGAATTCCGAAATTTTGGGTTCCAGGGTTATTCAAGATTCTCTTTCATTTTAAAATATTTTCAAGATCATACTACTTCCGGTTATACCGGAAGTCGCCATTAACTTCCTTATTTTAAATGGAACACCCGGTATATTATTTCATTTTTGGATTCCTGAGAAAATTTCATAGTGGGTTTTCATCAGGTTTCCCTATACCTATTTTCAATTTTTTCTTAGATATCTTGATTTTTTTGAAAATTTTGACAGACCCTGTTTTGAGCATTGCGCCCTTTAACCAATTTCGATTGGTGGAAAGCGCTTCCAGGGTAAACGGAAGCACAGGAATGATACTTTCGAATGCCATATTGACAACTGATTTATCGCATACAGGGTATCCAAAATTTAATGACCAATTACATCATTTTAAAAGTTGAAAAAGCTCGTTTTTTCAAATGGGACATCCTGTATTTTGTTGGATGGTCGGATGCGGAATTTGATTTTGCATCGATTTGCTATAACATTCCCTATACCTATTTCCATGGTTTTCTTGTTAATCCATATTTTTATCAAAAGGTGATCAAACTCCAAAAGTTCTACCTAGTAAGCCTTGATTTTGACAGGAATTGAAACAATGTTGATTTAATGTCAAAGCAGTATCATCGTACAGATTCGTGAGGTATCTACTTGTAGTTCTAGGGATTTTGTTAACTTGCTTAAGTACAGTTTATAATGGAGAATGTTGAAGAATATTCCAATAATGATTTATTAAATTTGGTTTACACGCACGGTGAATGTGGACGAATTCTTCGACGAACATGCAGACTATTTAATGAACGATATCCGGACCTACCAACAATGACTCCCGGAAAATTCGCAAGAATCGAAACTCGCTTTATAGCAAGTGAAAACGTAAGGGCAGCTCAAAATAACCTAAAGCCCGTAACTGATAACGAAGATAACGTGGTGAATGTGTTGGCGTTTTTTCAAGCTTATCCGCGGAATTCAATTTCGACAGCAGCGCTGGATTTGGGTATTTCAAAAACATCAATCAACAGAATATTAAAAAAACATGGAATGCATCCTTTTTGTGAGATAACTGTTCACGGATTACGTCTTGGTGATGAGGCAAGACGTGTCAACTTTTGCGAATTTATGATTTTGAAAATGACCGAAGATCCGAGATTTCTTCATCAGATTATGTGGACTGATAAATCGAAATTCAGCAGGCAAGGAATTACAAATCGCCGAAATACTCACTACTGGGCACAAGATAATCCACATGTTATTAGGGAACATAATCACCAAGACCGCTTTAGTTTCAATGTTTTTTGTTTAATTATGGACAACAGAGTGGCTTATCAAGTGTACGATGAAAATTTAAATGCGGCTAGATATCTGGAGATACTGAGAGGGTTTGTTAGTGATTTTCTAAATGCCCTACCTCCACGTGATAGAGCACACAGTTGGTTTCAGCTTGATGGTGCTCCAGCACATTCAACTATAGCTGTACACCGGCAATTGTCAATGATGTTCGAGGATCGGTGGATTGGCCCGCGGGGACCTTGGAACTGGCCACCCAGATCACCCGATTTGACCCCCTTGGATTTTTACCTCTGGGGTCGTATAAAAGAACTAGTGTACTTTAGGCCGGTACAATCTAGAGAGAAATTATTGAACCGTGTTCACCATGCGTTTACTAATATAAGTCCAGACGAACTTCGGAGATCTGTTTCGCGAGGAGTATATGACAGAGTTATTCAGTGTTTGAACCAAAATGGCGGTCATATAGAACAATTATTGTAATTTTACATTCTCTTATTATTTTTTGTCATTATGTTCCAATTTTTTGTTTTTATTTTATATTTCGTTCTAAATGTTATATACTAATGTCATGTTCTAATTAAAGTAAATTTTTTACCGTTTCATTGATGTTTATTTGGCTTCGAAATGCAAGCGATGTTTCGGTTTCTGCCAAAAAACCACATTAAAATAAAAAATTTGGATTAACAAGAAAACCACTGGAAATAGGTATAGGGAATGTTATAGCAAATCGATGCAGAATCAAATTCTGCATCCGACCATCCAATAAAATACAGGTTGTCCCGTTTGAAAAAACGATCTTTTTCAACTTTTAAGATGATGTAATTGGTCATTAAATTTTGGATACCCTGTATGCGATAAATCAGTTGTCAATATGGCATTCGAAAGTATCATTCCTCTGCTTCCGTCTACTCCAGAAGCGCTTTCCACCAATCGCAATTGGTTAAAGGGCGCAATTCTCAAAACAGGGCTACTTCTGTCAAAATTTTCAAAAAAATCAAGATATCTAAGAAAAAATTGAAAATAGGTATAGGGAAACCTGATGAAAACCCACTATGAAATTTTCTCAGAAATCCAAAAATGAATTAATATACCGGGTGTTCTATTTAAAATAAGGAAGTTAATGGCGACTTCCGGTATAACCGGAAGTAGTATGATCTTGAAAATATTTTGAAATGAAAGAGAATCTTGAATAACCCTGGAACCCAAAATTTTAGAATTGTAAGTTTTTTCTAACCACGAAAACTTCTAACGAACGGCTCTCGTGGAATACCCTGTATATTACCTATACCATTTATATGGCATATAATGGGATAAGTAGCGAGAAGTTAATATTTATTGTGGTTGAATGATTTTGTTGGACTAAAATTGCTGCATGCTGTTCCAGTTGATTAATTTGTTATAGTTCGGTCAGCCTCGAGTCGGCTAAACTCCTGTTTTAATTAATCTTCGTAGGTATGTTTATTCCTATTTTAATTTTTGTTAATTGTTGTGTTTATTTCCTGTTTACTGGTTATAATTACAAGGCGGGATAATTAGCGATTATTTGGAGGATTTATGCTGCCATGCGGCCAGATCATTATTCACCCTTTTTCTTCCATTCCGCATCTGTCGAATAGAATTTGTCTTGGAATTTAAAGAACGCGTCTGCTTTGGAGCCTTTGCTACTTTTCTAAAGTTAAGTGAAACCAGTATATTCAGTTAAGTACATTTCGTGTATGTATTGCCTATTTAAGCAATCCCTTTCCATTAATTTTTGCAATTTGAATGACCGGTGATTCTATTTTATTGTGAATTACGTAACTCAAATTAAGATTAATTTTGTATTTGGGAATCCTTGTTAAATTAATTTTTAGAATATATAAGGCGGGAGTTTCTGTCATTAGACGTGGGCTTATTTTTCTTCAATATAGCGTTCTTATACTCTACATGTATTTATAGTTTTTTATTTTCAAATTTTAATTTTAGATTTCGCATTTATTTACAATCATTTAAATTTCAACTATAATTTCTTTAAATATTTGTATTTTTTGTTCGCTTGCTGGTACTCACATACTTTTATTTAGTATCTATATAAACATATTTAAAGAGGTTTGTTTGAACATACCATTGGTTATTTGTATTATCGATTAATACGCAAGAGCGGTTTTACACTTTTTTGTGTGCTAATATTACCTAAGCACTGGATTTAGTCAGAGTCTTCTTTATTAAAACAAATATTTAGTTGATATACGGTGGGAATCTTAGTTATTACATGTTCTTTTTCAAGTTTTATATTATTAATGTACAAGCACTTCTTTAAGTGTGCACATATTTTATAAACATAAATAGGTTCAATTTTATTCTGTTGTGGAACAGCATTTCACGATACATTTTATTACATTAACCAATTCTTATATTTTAATAAATCTTGTCATTGTTTTGATTCTGACTTGCAGTTGAACAATCTTAAAACCTCCTTACATTCCCCTCGGGTAAGATACCATTAGGGAGCTCGCCAATTAACTGAATGAGAGATGACTTCATTTTTGATCGTCATTCTAAGAGACATCGTCGAACCACCCCTTCTACACATCGGGCATAGCGGCAGCGAGTGATCCCGTATTTTACATGGACAATAGTGTTTTCACCAGAGTAAGAATTGAGTAGGTTACACAAGTAAGGTATATAATGATTGTGGCATGAGAGTTTTAGTAATTTAAGACGATCGTTTTGCGATGCGTCGTACTTGCTCCTGCCCACACCGAGGGTGTAGTAATCTTCTGGTTAAGTTCAGGTGTTTGTCATTTTCAAACTATACAAGCCTTGATAATAGGACCAAGCAACTAATGAAATATCCGGAACCAACGAAACTGCGTGACTTCCGAAGCACACTGGCAGTTCCCGTTACCACGTTCAACTCTTAAAAGTACAAACTTTCAGTCAGACGATTTCCCCCCATGAATTTAAAGCGAATCAAACTATGAAAAGTACCCGGTTACCCTAACTTAGTTTTGAATTCAGAGAGGCGCAGCAGAGGCATAATTATTAATGTTAGAAATATCCGTAGGTTGGAAAATGTTGCAACATAGATTATTATTACTTACACTGATTTTTAACATCAATACTTTATTTTATATTCAATGACAACAGCGTAATGATGGAATAAAGGAGCCGATCAACATTTTATTTCAATATTATTGTTATATTAGGTGTGTCTTTCGTTTAAAAAAGTGATTTATATGCAAAGAAGGTTAGCCACTAATGCTTAAGTTATATATTTACACACAAAATAAATCTTATAACAAATATTTGCAAAATGGAAACTCTTATAGATTGTAATTGTCATAGACATCTTAACAAGTGTATAAAATACCTCTAACAATTAAGAAATTGGAAAAATAAACATTAAATTAACTCAATTATTGAAGAGTAAAAAACAGTGTGTTGTTCTTCAAAACCATTTACGCTGTAAAAGAAATTTGTATTTGTATACAGAAAGAAGTTTTTGTGTAAATATATGCCTTTTACTAATTCACTTGTCTCTAACTTTTAGAATATCTGTATATGAAATTTGAAGATATTTCCTAGTTAGTATTTACAATTCATGTATGAGACACAAAGGCTAATTCAAATTCTCATTGATAATTAATTTATTTTGTGGAAGTAAACGCCACAAAATACATTCATAAATATGTTGACAAGGTATCAATTTGGTTACATTGTGTGGGGAAATAAGAACTTATATCCTCCTCCTTTGCTCGAATACGGCCCCATCTATTTTCTAATTATGTACTAGTGTCTCTCACATTCCCATTAAAACGTAGTTCGCAGCGGATAAGGCAGCAAAACAATTTTCCCTCTGCACTAATGAATTTTAATTAGTCTAACAAGAATAAGTTTTGCTAATTATGTAGTTTCCACGTAGCTTCCTCAAAGTATCGATAAATTCGTGTTCAAACTACCTTAATTGGACGTAGCATACGTTTTAGACTTACAAATGGTGTAAATTTTATAATTGCTCTTCGGCTTGTTCGTATCAATAGTAATTCAGAGTGCTTAAAGGAATAGTGTTGTGCAAAAATACCTAGATTCCTTCTACTGCAAAATATCGATTGTGGTGCTTTAGTAAAGTTGTAAGTGAAAATATTAGTTTGTGTTGCTCAATGAAATGAAATATATAGTTAAATGAGCTTTGAAATGTTACTCGATTGATAGAATAGAGCCTTCTAATTATGATTTTTTGGGGCAAATCTAAATATAAATCTGTACCTACAGGTAAAATTCTATCTTGTTTTGAAATAATTTTTAAATTAGTTTCACTCAATGTCTGACTAATTAAATTTTTGTTTTGCATTGACAACTTCTTTAGATAAATTTTCAGTTTAACGCAAACACACTGCTCTTTATTTATTGTATAGTTTAGTATGAAATAAGAAACAAGAATGGATGAGTTTCACTTACCTTTAGCATTTAAAAATATATTTAAGGATAACTAAATTTATAAATAAAATAAATATATAAAAAGTAATTGAATTTAAATTTTTACAAATAAATTCAAATGAATGGTTAAAGTTCGCGCGTCTTTCTCCGTTCAGCATGAAAGTTGACAAGTATTCATTAGTTCATACGTATACAATCAAATTGCAAAGAAAGCATGCACAGACAAAATCTTCGTATGTTGGTAGAAATTCAATAAACAGGTAGAATGACCTTGAAATATTTTACGATCGTTTCTTTAGAATGTTTAGAATTGTTATAGTGTCGCCATCTAATTATTGCTAGTACTACTTAAGAAACATCAAAAGCTTAGATTCGAACCGAAATGGATTTGGCAAGATTGAAACGCACCCTTAAAACGAGTATATTTAACAAAAGTTCGAGAAAATAGTTCATACGTAAAATAATAGATGTCGCACGGACGATATACAATTCAGAATATGATATATGCGGCAATTACACCTTGCCTATGAAGGGGCAAGGTCAAGCATTTACGATCTCTCTGTACAATACTACTATATATAAACTAGTTCCTAAATTTTGGCTGTGACGGTACCTTTTGAAGGCAGTTAAAGTGAAAATGAATTTAAGTAATCCACTTTTTTATGGTAACATAAGTAAACGTGATCGTTTTACGGAATGGAATCTCCTCAGTTGAGATTCTCATAATGCGGAGTCTCATGATCTGATATACGATGCATTAAATTTACAATTTAAACCAGGGTCTGAAATTTTCGATGGAAGGAAATTGGATATATATACACTTTCCTTGATAAGGAATAGAAAAGGTGTCGTTAATGTCTTTTCGAAATACGAATTTATAAAATATATTTGTCTACAGCCTCACTTGCACACGTACAGTCCTTTAATGTTATATGCGTAATTTGGCAGACCTCGAAAATACTTTCAAGAGGCATTTAGTAATATGTGTTTGGACATATACATACTTTTAGTATCACATTTTATTCTTTCTTGAGTTGTATTTAAGAATTTTTATATTTTTAATGTTATGTTATTTTATGTTTCAGTACGCTTTCATGATTGCATTTATACCTTATGTCTTTGGAGTTTTACGATTTATACCGTCATTTGCTTTTCTGCTTTTGTCAATTGAGTTTCACTGTTTGTCAAATGACATTCCATGTTTTTAAACGTCAGCTGAGTTTGTCAAATGGAATTTCCTTTTTGTCTAATTACGAGGGCGTATTTTTATGTTATCTACCTAGCCATGAAACAAAAGAGTGACGATGTCAAACAAATTATTGAAAAATTACTGTCACTGTTAGAAGTACATATGCTAAGTTGTGTTTAGTTTATGCTGTGTATAGAAATTTAAGACGGTCCATTTCTCGATAAAATGAGTGAAACTAAAGTTGAATATCGTAGCGTAATAAAGTTCCTGACAAAGGAAGGCAATGGTTCAAAAGCAATTCATGAAAGAATGGTTGCTGTATATGGGGAACTTATTTCCAAGTAAAATATTAGTCCAAACTCTTTCGATGGGGCCGAGAGTCAATCAATGATGACCCAAAGTCCGGACGACCCGTTGAAGCTCGAACTGAAAACATTGTGCAAAAAGTCGAAAATTTGGCACTGAAAGATCGGCGTGTAAAGATCTCTGTCATTGCCAATGAAGTTTGTATATCCGAAACAACTGTTCTCAAAATTTTGCATGATTTGGGTATGAAGAAGGTGTCTGCACGGTGGATACCCAGATTGCTTACACCTGAACAAAAACTGTGCAGAAAAGCAGTTTCTCAAGAAAATTTGGTCAAGTTGGAGAGGCACAAAACATTTTTATCTCGAATTATTACCGGGGATGAGACTTGGGTATATTACTGGGACCCACCTACTAAACAAGAATCCATGCAGTGGGTTCATAAGGGCTCTCCACCACCAAAAAAGGCCAAGACACAATTTTCTGGAAAAAAACTGATGGCAACTGTTTTCTGGGATGCTGAAGGAGTTTTGCTTATTGAATATATGCCGAGGGGGTCTACCATAAATCGAGAGGCCTACGGAAACACAAATAAAAATTTAAAAACTGCTCTGGAGGAAAAACGACCGCACTCTTATCCACAAAGAAACTTGTTGCTGCACGAGAATTGTCGGGTTCATAAGGCAAACAAAGTTCAGCAGATGATCAATGACTGTGGGTTTACAGAGTTAAGGCATCCACCTTATAGCCCCGACCTAGCTCCGTCAGACTTCTTCTTATCCAAAAATTTAAAAAAGTATTTCAGAGAAAAGCGTTTTGCTTCTGATGAAGAGCTCAAAGAAGCTGTTGAAGAATATTTTGCGGGGTTACCGAAGCAATTTCTATCTGAGGGTATAGGGCAACTGGAAAAAAGATGGAATAAGTGCATTAGTGTTCAAGGGAGTTATGTAGAAAAATATTTTTTTTTGTTCTCTTATGTGCTTTTTTTCATGGCTAGGTAGATAACATAAAAATACGCCCTCGTACTTTCCCTTTATATCAATTGCTTTTCTTGTTTATATGTAATTTGTAGGTATGTATACCTCTACGATTTTATAAAAAATATAGCAATTTACAAATTATAGTGAGAAATTTTGTTTGTATTTAGATACAAACACTGTGTAACATATATGTAATGTAAACAGAACTTAATTCAAAATTTCATTTTTTGGTAAACAATTGTGTAATTATATGTCTCCATGTCTTGAATATAATTGAAACAATTTTGTGGACCTATACGCTCAGATGCATTGTGTACTGCCTCATATAATTCATTTTCACTCGTTGGCGTTGTTCTTTTTATTATTTGCTTCCACTAGTTGACTAACTCTTCTATTGGATTTAGAAGAGATCTATAAGCAGGAAGAAACACTGAAAAAGGATGACGACCTCTAACGAGGGCCAAGACTTCCTCACTTCCATGGAATCTTACATTGTTCAGAACAATATGAGCCCCTTCTGCACCGCCATTATGTAAATGTCGAAGTAACGTTGTGAGAAATTCAGAAAAGTGCAGTACATTAAAGGGCACATCTTGAATTTGAAAAAAAAATACAAGGAATTTACATTACTGTGCTTTTATGTTTGATGCTCTGGTATTTTTCACAGATCTTCCGTATGAAACACGAAAATATATTTGTATGCCGTATTCATCAATGCGGAACATTTTTTCTCTTTCCAAGATCCCTCTGTTATACTGCACTGCGTAATCAAAGCAAGCTTGAATATTGTCGGATGTATTTCTTCTTTCAGGAACAAATCACCCTTTTTTAAGGGAATAATGAAAGTTGCTCTATTAATCGCAGATAGTGGTATTTGTTGAAGAAGTGGGTCATTCGTTTAAGCATTTTTCTTGAAATGGCGGAGGGTTTAAGAACAACCCAGATCAACACGGTCACAAATCTGTTCTTTTTCAGCATTTAATAATTTTTGTGGCAGATGTTTTGCACTTACTTTTGCAATATTATTAGTTCTCCTATAAGTTGCAAAACTCATTCTAACTGTATTCGGCAAAACGAAATGAAATTTTGAATTAAGTTATGTTTATATTACATAGATGTTACACTGTGTTTGTATCTAAATACAAAATAAATTTAATGCGTAAATTGCTATATTTTTTAAAGTGAAAACTTCTATGGGCGCGTTGATGCATTGATTGTTGGGCACTTAACGAGACTGAGCCGTCACGCTCGGAATGAAACGCTAGTTCGGGTAAAGTAAACTAACTAGCGCTATTTAATTTCAATTAAATTGAAATTTAGAATAAATACGCGAAATATAGAATTTTTATTTTTTGAAAAATTCTTGTCCGCGTGCAGATTCGATCGCGAGACTCCCGGGTATAAGGCCGACACGTTACGATTAGACCAGCGCTGGTACTCGTATGAGAATTATAATATTTGTATATATACATGCGTACGTATGAATTTTTGAAGTGAAAACTTGATCAGACCGAGCGAAATGTACTAGAGTAATATATACACAATAATAATAAATATATATTTTTTAAATGTAATGTAGAACGAAAATAGAAAATGGAAAATTTAATGTAAATGAATATTGAACAAAAAAAAGTCGTATTTCGTATTATTAACCTCGCCTTCATGAAGTTTTCACTTCTGCCGTGTGGTCTAATGCACACCAAAAAATTTTTTTTATAAAATATAGCAATTAATATAAACCGGAAAAGCAATTGATATAAAGGGAAAATAATTTGACAAAAACGGAATTCCATTTGACAAATTCAGGTGACGTTTAAAGAGATGGATAGTCATTTGACAAATAGTGAAACGCAATTGAAAAAAGTGGAATAACAAAAGAAAATGACTTTAAATTATATATAATGTTTAGTGCCGATAATCCCCTTTGTGTTCGACGCTGAATCAAGTAAGTTTTTCTTTCTTTTTCTCATTAAATATTTCAAAGTTAATACTTATTTAGTTTTTGTAATTGTTATAAAATTATTGACTTATACCATTTTAATTATTTTACATTATGATCTGCATTAGTCATTTAGATTAATATTGAGTGAATTGTATGATTTTATGACTTGGTGTGTCGATTGAACGTGGATTTCTCCCGGCTTACTGAGAAGTGACTGAATTGCTCTAGTTCTGATATTTTATTTCATATACGGACTTGTCAATTTGTGAGAAACAAATAGGTGTAAATGATGAAGCGGAGTTGAAATTTAGATTCATAACTATTTTAAATTAATAAAAAAAATTAATCAAATATTTTATTGCCTTTTTAGTTGCAACAAAGTAGCGGTTTTTACTTATCTTATTAAAGACAATGTGAATTATTTTTAATAATAAAACCAACACAAGATTGACAAAATCTAACTACCTTTAAATATGTGAGTGCTACAGCTTGGCAGGCGTAGAAAGATATTGCATGCCATATCGACATCTGTTAAGTTTTTATTTACACTTTAAAAATATTTGATGACATTAGTTTCCGGGCGACGTTAAAATACACCAAAACAACATGAGGCACCATCACAATTAACATTCAATGAGGATAAAGCTCGACAGGAATTACACAGTGTATTTTATGGAATCCTAATATCGACTTTAAATACTATTTTCGAATTGTAATTCGGTTACTTTGGCAGATATCATGACAGTTTGAATATGATATTTCTTGTACAAGTCGCGCTTATTAACCATCAAAAATTTGTTGGTGATTATAGAAAGATACACACAGACGAAATGATAAGCGAAATGTTTCTATAAAAATAAAAGTGACCTATGGTTCGAATAATTTTTTTTTTAATGCACGCTTGTTCCAAATGTAGCTATAAATGTTTTCATATCTTCCACTATATATGGGTAAAAGGAATAGTTTTCGAAATATATGCAAAAACGTTTTCTCGATAAGAATAAAAGTGTTACTTTTAATACTGATTTTGAATAAACGATTTTAATAAAAGTAACAGGTGGCCTGGTGCTGGAAAAATATGATTACCGCGCTTAAGAAAATTGGTATTTACGGTTTATCAATTTGATGTAAAGGCAAGTCAATTTTTCCAAATAAATTTACGAGATTACTACTACATCTATAGGTTTATTATTTGGACGATATTGCTCTGCCAAATAGGCACAAACAGAATGGTCATTCCATAAACTTATTTCTTATAATTCGAGAAAAGGAAGTCCAAATGTGGCAACTTCCAAAAATTTCGAAGTTAAAAATGTTGATGATACAATAGAAATTTCAGATAGCTTTACGATAAGGTTGTTGGTCCTATTAACACTGTCTAAGCGCTCCTAACATAATCTAATTCTACCGAAGTTACCGGGGCCTCAGAATCACGGTAGCAGCTCATAAAATTCTACGAAGCTAATGTTCAACCCTTTTAGACCAAAACTGCTGCGATATTCACAAAAACACATAATTTCATTACGTATAAGAATGTTAAAAATGCTTCATCACTTGAGATTAAAAATGCAAAAATTACATATAGTTATCTCTGACAATATTAACAAATATATTTTTACTTTTGCATAAGATCTATCAGCAATAAAAACATCTAACATAAAATAATTAGACATATGCAATATTTACTAAACTTCTTCCATCATTTCAGGCGAGACAAATAGTAAAAGAGAAATTTTGTAAGAAGTAAATACAATAATTTTTAAAAGATGTGATTTTTCTTTGGGAAAATGTGAAAAATTTTCTCAGTTTAAAAGAGTGGTGTTACAAGCTATATTACTAAAATACATAAACAGCAAAAAATGCCATTAAATAAATTTACAGTAGTTTTACATTTCAAATTTTATTTCAATCATATTACCTAACAATTTGAGGGACATTTAGATATTTACGACAGTATGAATAGGATTTTATTGTTCCCTATACAGCTAAAATATATTATATTAACCACAGGAACGGTTTTACAGCGGTTACATTTATCGTTAAAATTGGACAATATAAATGGTAAAATATTTACATGTACAAGATAAATTACTGAAAGTTCTTTATTTCATTCATATTACAAGCAAACCATTACCATGATTATTGTCTATGTACAAAAAAAGAATCAATAAAAGTCGAAAACAAAGATAGATACACGTACAATAGGAACTCAGCTTGGTGTACTCATGTCAATAGCTGCCTTTTCATTCTAATTGTTTTGAAGTTAAAGTGTTTGAGGAATAATTATCAAAAATCGAATTCCGTAAACATTTCATAAATAAATTCGAAAAATTGATTTTAAACTATTGACGTGAAGAGTCTTGGATTAAATTTTATTGCTCCCATTTATTTCTAAAATTGGATTTGGGCATTCGTGTTACATATAATAATTATTATCAACGAGCATTCGTAAGAACACAATTTCAAATATTCGTAGATAGAAAATTTACACAATATCACACTGGTCAATGACTAATATAGTTAGAAAGAAATTATAGCTGTGGAAATTTTTTACCAATCCATTAGTTTAATATTAACAGTGTGATTTGCGAATTTGAATTTTTAAACCAGTTTTCATAATAACGTGCTATTTTTTTCATTTCTTTTAATTTAATCATGAAATGAAGCAATTTTGCTTCAAGTGTGTTCAATAGTTGCCCAATAAACAACTAAGAAGAGTAGTGTGATATGTAATGCATTTAATTCCATCCTGATTATTACTAATTATAAAGAGTTCTATTAAATATTTACTTAATGCAATTGATATTATAAAGCTACAAATATATTTCAGTGATGTATTATAACCAAAAGCATCTAGTAATAATCGTTTTGACGATTGTAGAAAACTGACCAATGGGTTTGCGACCGCTGTGATTCACAATAATTATACAGCATGTCATGGGTTATGGGTGCATATTAAAAGAATTAGCTTACTGTGTATGAATTGGAAAGGATCTTTCAGAACCGTTTGAGATGCTGACTACAAGACTTTCATATACTGTTAAATACGTGGGATATTCTTTACGATTCTTGTCCTGGAACAAATTGGACATACGAACTAACTGCATTAAATATATTTTCCACCTGATCCACGACATATACAGATGATTCCATGAAAACATGGAAAAATGTGTAAAATTAATCTAAATGTAGATAACTTTGACAAAGAAGCTGCATTGACGATTATAGTCAATTCATAACAGACAGAGCAAATATAGTAAAACAGCTTGACAATTTGTGATATCTGTCAGACGATTTTCAATTTAGTGGAGAAAACAACCAACTGCACCACACTGCAGACAATACTGACCTATGTGTAAAGTGAACAACTGCATTTACACAGTACACTACTGTTGGTTAACACTGCCACCATGCATATGGTTTTTGAAGTTTGGGATTCTTAAGGGTAACAATTTATACTACACATAGCATTCAGTTAACACCTACTTTGTTAGCTCTGTAGTCATATTGAAGTCAATGATAAATCGGAAAAACCTATAGTTTTTATTTGTTTTAAGTTATAGTTTATATGTATATATATTACATATTCCGTTTGACTGAAATAGATGAGTTCATATCGGGACACCGGGGTACCCAGCTTTAGTGCAAAACGTTGAAAGCTAGTATGTAGACGTTTGCTTTAAGGAATTGCTACGCTCTTTACGGCTTTTGTATAATATTTTGGTAACTGATGTATAATGTATTAACATTGAACTGAAACAAAACTATAAAATTTGTAACTAAAATAAAATTCTTATAAAAAATTAAATAAAATTCTCACATTTAAAACGAAACAAAATATTAAATGAACTATACAAAATTTAATGTTGAAGATGTTCAAATGTCTGTCCCTCTTGCATCAAGCAGTACCCTAAACGATTATAAAACCCATTTCGTACATTCGATAGCATTTCAGAGGTAATCATTTGTATGGCGTTAAGAATTTGTTCTCTTAAGCCATCCAAATCAATCGCTCTATTTCCTTCAGCAGTATTAATATTTGCGAGTTTGCTCAGATACAATGTATGGTACGTTCACGCTCTAAAGTTACGGAACGAATGTGTTGTCCCCGCTCTCGATCTCCCCACTATCTCCCCACACCACCGGTCTTATACATAGGTACATGTTTATGTGTGTGTATTTGAAGATGCATATTAACTTTTAACTACGACAATCTGTTTATTATATTTATCGAATTTTATATTTTATTAAATTCTGTGTTATGAGTTTGATTGCTAGACTATAGCCTCCCTTCCACGATTTTCTATGCATCGACTATCAGCTACAGAAGCATCGTATTTGATTTTCGCTTTATGACATTAAGCCAGTCAATCTACATCATAAATTATGTCACCACTTTGGATCATTTACAACAGCGAGTGTTACAAATACCACCTTCTGGTAGACTGTCAAAATAATGATGGACATTTCTCTATATATTAATACTGCAAAATAATTTTGAAAGTGTTTTAATTTTTCGGAATTTTATGGAATAGAATGGAAATACAAACCAGATAAAATAACATTTTTAGTTCGTACTTACTTAGCTAAAAAAAATGCGAATTATAGACATAAAATCTCTAAAATAAATGTATTCATGAAAGTATTCTTATTAGAGATCGTAGACGAATATTCTTTTTGCTCCTCAAAAGGAAAAATTTTGAAATTCTTTGAGCTGGATAAGCTATATTCATGTTCTTGAAAATGGCCGCAATTTTTTTATATATTATGGAATATGTGTACCTTGGAATGTACCACAAATGTGGTTTTACGTGTCCATTCTACCGTGAGCCAATTTTTATGTAGTATAGCGATCCGGGGAGCTGACACTCCTAGGCCAAAGCACGACAGTGTTAAGAAGCTTAAGAAAACATATGATTTGCCGTAAAATCCTTCCGTCGCGATACTAGGCCAATTCCCTAAGATAATGCAGCATAATATTTAAATATCCTATCAGCATCAACGAATTCACTTTTCTCAATTTATTTTCTACTCATTAGGTGAACACCGACAAACTGCATATTAAAAATATTTGTGAGTCGAATGAATTGCAATCTGCTTTAACAAAATCTTTAAATTCACATTTCTCTTTATTCTTTTGATTATGCACATATTTGCCAATAGAAAATACCAGTCAGCTTTTTGTAAATGAATCAAAATTTCGAAGCATATTTGTGAATATCAAGAAGAGACTGAACGGATGTTCAAATGCCATTAGTGGATACTTTGGGTATTTATGGTAATGTGCTTTCTATGAGAAGATATTTGTTTCTTGTCGTTCAGTCCAGATATATTCATGGCGAAAGTATTATTTAAATAAATTTCTTGTTTTTGTATTCATCAATTTATTCTGTCGACTTTGTCTGTAAATACATATTCAGTTCTAAGGAATGGTCTCTTAGATTTACTTATTACTTGTCACTTTAATAAATGTAATAAATATTTTTTGTTCCTGGGACATACCACGACTATTTTATTTTTGAAACCATGATTACAATTATTATTCATAAAATATCAGCATTAGTACATTATAAATTGATTGTATCATTGAAACTAAAATTTTTGGTCAAGAAGTTCAGTTAATAACGTGATGTATATAAATCTGGTCAAATTATGTTTTAACAATTAATAAATATAAATCAATCATAATTTATTTATAAGTCAGCTTATATGAGAAACAACTAAAGAAGGTTATGGAATCATATAGTAAGTGTGCCTCCGACATTAAAAATTGCTTTGTAAATTATATTTTGTATTAAATAGGAATGGCAAAAGAATAAATAAACCTATGTTTCTAATTTATTAATTTAAATTTAAATCTATTGCTTTATATACACTTAAATATATGATGCATGTTTTTTGTATTTACTTCTTTAACATATTTCAGGTGGTATCACAAATACCTTTGTAACTAAGAATTATACCTCGAGTATATACAAATATAAGCAGATATAATCATTTGGGTAGATTTGGGTAGATACGCTGCGTGTGACAAGAATATATTTAAGATGGGAAAAGGATGTTTTATGTAGGCGTATTTTGAGTACCAATAAACTACAATATGGAAATGCCGCTTTTTTGGATCATCTCTAAATATACTGCCACCGTTAAATTGAAGACGAGATGTTCCACATTTAAATTTAATATTTCTGTATTTAGACTCTATTCTCAATTTGATACTAGTGATATAAATTTATATAGGTTAAGCAGTTGGTCTCATTTTCCAAGTGCAATATCTAAAATTAAAAAAATAATAATCTTTTGATATGGAAAACAGGTAAAAATAAGTTAAATAATCTTATGATTGTAATTAGGGGAGAGGGGGGCACATTCAACCGCGGGGCACATTCAACCACGCTTTATAATAATTTCATAGATTTGAATTTGCCGCAATAAAAAATCCCATAGTGCCTAGAATTACTTATGCCACCATTCAGTGAAATTTCATTCGTTTGGTTAAACGGCTATTAAAGTTTTTAATAAATTTGTGAAAATTGTGATTTTGAGGTAAGTATTTATTTTATCATTTACAGAAAGACATTTGGCATTGTTTGATTTTTCTGTGCTTCATTATTCATCTTTCTAATTAGGAATTAATATTTTCAATTTTTTATAACCTTAAAATAATTCACATTGACAAAGAATTAATTTCCATGTAAAATTTTACACGGGGCACTTTCGACCACACACTGGTGGGGCAGTTTCAACCAGTGGTTGAAACTGCCCCAAGGTATTTTATCTATTGTCTTATGGAATGTCCTACCATTTCAGATGGTTAGAAATTACAAAACAAAAACAGATCGATCACATTTAAATGAACGCAATTTCCAAGATGCAATTAGAGAAGTCTTACGGCACAACATGTCGGAGAGAGTAGCGGCAAGAACATTTAATCTGAAACGTGGCACTCTTCATTCTAGAATTCAAACTTTGAAAAAGAAACACCCCCCAGATGATTTAAATAGATTGTGTGATTATGATTCTGGGAACGAAAGTGATCACAATACTGTGAATTTAAGCTACTCTAGTAAATACACTGTAGTTCAAGTATTCACGAACGATCAGGAAGCCGAAGTAGTAAAATATATAAAGACTTGTTCCAATATGAACTATGGCATGACTTATAAGCAAATCAGGATATTAGCGTATGATTATGCAAGAATTCTTCCAAGTTGCAAGATACCTGATCAATGGGGTATCAATAAGAAAGCTGGCATTGATTGGCTGAAAGGTTTTATGAAAAGAAACCGTGATAAGATTAGCTTGAGAAAACCGGAGAATACTAGCCTGGCGAGAGCTACGGGCTTTAATAAAAAAGCTGTCTCAGAGTTTTTTGATAACTATTCTGTGGTTTTAAAAAAGTACAAATTTAAACCAGAACAGATATATAATATTGACGAAACTGGAGTGACAACGGTTTTAAAACCAGTAAAAATTGTATCAACCAAAGGAAAAAAACAAGTCAGTTTAGCAGCATCTTCAGAGCGTGGTGAATTAACCACATTTGTTGGAATAATAAATGCAGTGGGCAATGCACTACCACCAGTGTATGTGTTTCCTAGAATACGCCATCCGGAGGAATACCTTATTGATGCTCCCCCATCAAGTCTTGGATTGGGTAGCAAAAAAGGATGGATGACGTCTCATCTATTTCTGCGTGTTTTAGAGCATATTCAAAGACACACGAACAGCAGCAAAGACAATAAAATACTAGTTTTGATGGATAATCATGAAACCCACATAACTGTTGAATCTGTGAATTTCTGTCGAGATAATGGTATCGTTTTGTTAACTTTCCCTCCACACACCTCTCATAAGCTCCAGCCATTGGATGTAGGAGTGTATGGACCTTTCAAAACTTACTGCGCCACTTCTTTCAATGATTGGATGACAATGAATCCTGGGACAACCATAACCGTCAAACAAATTGCTAAGTTAACGAAGCCCGCATTTCAATCTGCATTTTCTCAGAAGAATATTGTAAAATCTTTTGAGAAACCGGGTCTGTGGCCTTTAAACAGGCTTGCTTTTAACGATGAAGAATTTGAAGCGAGTTATGCAAACCAGACCTCATCGCCTTTATCAAATATTGAAAAAACTGAAAACACTACACCACCTCTTCTTCATAAATCTGATTCCATCCAGTCTTCGCAGTTATCTACGCCTACTACATCCCACCAACTAATAGCTCGTGAAAGGAGTGCAACTCCTATTTCTGAAAATGGTAAATTTTCTATGCTGCCTATTAGTTACATATGTATAATATATTTTTTGTTATAGCAGACGTGAAGAAATGTGTTGTGACACCCGCCTCAGTTAGGCCGTTTCCTAGACCCTGTATCAAAAAACGTAGTCGAGGAATAGAAAGACGTGGAAAATCAAGAATATATACAGACACCCCAGAGAAAAATCGTCTAGAGGAAAAGGAATATGAAAAACAAAATCGAAAGAAAAAGCAAGAAGAACGCAAGCGCCAAAAATACGTGAAATACATATTTTCTGAAATTGGTCAGCAGCCCAAAGCAGTAGTCAAGAGAAAACGTCAATGCCACAGTTCGTCTAGTTCTGACACAGCTGAGTCTATACATTTGGAGTCCGATGATCTTAGTGATGACATTAGCGAGGAGGAAAATGCAGCAGCACTTTTATGTGACGACGACGAGATAAATGTAGACGAATTTTTATTGGTTAAATTTCCAACCAAAACTCACATTAAATATTATGTGGGAAAAGTGTTAGAAAAGCTAAATTTAAATGAATACCAAATAAAATTTTTACGCAGAAAGGCGGAAGGATATATATTTTCGTATCCATTAGTTGATGATATATCTACAGTGGATCGAAGTGACATAATATTAAAGTTACCCTCGCCAAACTCTGCCAAAACAGCACGAACGTCATCTCTGATGACATTTGGTATTAACCTTAAATCATACAACGTTTTTTAAAGTAAATATTATGTATTTCGAAAACATGTATTAAATAAAATTACTTTTAAATTTTTAGAATAAAATATTTGTTTTATAATCATTTTTTCTGATGCCTTAAATCCACGAATTTACTAATTATCTGCATGGTTGTATCTGCCCCTTCCATTGGCCGAATGTACCCCACCACCGGGGCACATTCAACCATTTGTAATGATTGTGAAAGTTCTATTAAATTTATAATAAATATATTTGAAACTGGTTCCAAGCATATCAGTTTTATTAAAAAAGGCCAATAGTACATAATCAAGTAATAACAACGTGTTTCTTTTTTCAAATTAGAAAGTTACCTTTGTTAATGTAAAAACTGGTTGAATGTGCCCCCCTCTCCCCTACGGTTATTATGCACTACTATATAATAGATGTAACACATAGGTAATGGTGTCGCCAATTTAATATGTAATGTTTTAGTACTATTTATAAACACCATAACTAAAATTGATAATTCAAGATTATTTAAAATTAGTTATCCTTGTGAAACAAAAAACAAATCAGTAAATGATCTTGTGTCTTTTATTAACGCGGTTTTAGGGAAAAAATTTCAAATTTGTCAACATTGAAAGCCTACGTAAGCTCATAATATTTACTAGTTTTAGTGCTACGTTGTCTGGCCTGTATTTTATAAAGTTGCAACCTTTTTGACCTACATTACAAATGGCAAAATTGATCGAAAATATAAACAAATATTTATGTAACTTTTTTTGTTAACATCAATAATCGTTTTAAAATGTAAAAGGTATTGCTTTATGTCAAAACTTTTGATTTGCCATAATAAAATCAACTAACTCCACTGAAGTCTTTGTTTGTCGACTGCTCTCATATTTTTGAATCATATCTACCGCATGTGACTTAGATTTTGTGTCTCTTAAAATTTTTCATCTTTATCTTAAACTTTCTAGCAGTTTAGCGTTTTCTGACTTTGATGTACCCCCCCACAGCCTTATCGCACGAAGATAATTCCATAAATTCAATTTTCTTGCTCCAAAATCAGTTTGTAGCAGTAATATAGGACACAACATCATACATCTTTCTAAAGAATCCTTATATTCGAACTAGATCAACATTCTTTCCAAATGCTTTAAATACACTCCCACACCTAAATCTATCTCACCAGAGATATTGTAAAATCTGCACACATCAATCTACCACCTTCCATACCTGATTCTAAAATCCTACAATGAGCCAAATCATCAAATTAAATATTTCCAGAATTGAATTTAACTTTCTCAAAAATTCTCTGATCAAACTTTTTTCTCTACCGCAAAAACACAAATAGAAGCAGCTCCGAAACTATAGAGTCAACCTAAAATTCACAAATAGTATCCTTCTTCAACCTATTGTCAGTACTATATTAACAGCCCTATACATAATTTTTCAAAGTACTTTTATAATTGCCCACACTGCCTACACTGGTAACACTAAATATTCCATCCTAAATTCCTGTCATTTTATCCATAAACCACAGTCACTAAATTGATTGTCGGGACATATTGGTTAGTTTTAAATTGGAATCGCTTTTCAACTAAGTACAATCCCAGACACCATTTTTATAATCAGATAAACTAGATGCCTTTCTGTAGATATGGTTATTAGACCTTTTTTGGGGGATTTATGTTTTGTTTTATAATTTCGGTGACATAAAATGCACGTCAAATTTTGAAATGCACCTCATTATCTTAAGTAAGTTTTCAATTCGATTAAAATAAGCAAAATTAACTCTGAATTTTGAAAAATGTCCCTTTTGTCAGCATTATCTCAAGTTTCTAGGATTTATAGTTGAACTCTACATTTGGTAAATTTTTATCAAATTATATTTAATTTATTTTTATGTATATGGCCAGTACAGTTAAAAATCTCTCTCTGAAGCATATTGCTGTGAACTCCACATTAAATAGAAATAATAATATTAAGAATTAGCGTAGTTGTTGAAAGAGAACATTAATTTTATTTTACAATCCTTTCTTTTTAGATTTAAGGGTCCTCGCTAGTGGATCTGTCAACAATGGCAAAATAGCAGATCTTAGAATCCAGATATTTTTGTTGATTTTAAAGATGGAGAAAACCTTTCAACGTCAACTTATGAAGAATTGCATAATCTACCGGGCTGAAGAATCAAATTTAGAAAAAAATTATCGGATTACAGAAAATTAATTAATATGTCAAAATATTAAAAACCAATTTTCTCAAAAATCCTTCGGAGGAGATTTGTTTACTTGGGTTCACGTTATAAATTGAGTAGAAAGCTACCCGGCTGTGCACTTATTTTTCGTTCAACTATTCTTTACTTTGTTTAAAATGAATATAAAGTAAATTAAAATTAGGCAACCCACATTACAATGAATTGTTATTCTGCTATAAATATTTCCCGCAGTTACAAATGTGTAAATAGTTGGTCATAAATGAATTTTTATTCGCATAGACATTGAGTTATTATTTCAAATATTTATTATATGTTCCCTATGTGTAAAAGTACTCGGACATCCTTGGCTTATTAAATTATGTGCTATGCAACCAATATTACATTTCCCATTCACTAGCGAGGACCCTTAAGCATTATCCAAAATAATAAAAGTAAGTACAATAAGTTTCCTACTTTTAAGGAGGATCTAATGTACCAAAATAAACATGAATTGTTGATATACAAATAAATGTGAATTTAAATATAAAAATGGTGCCAATTCATAAGAAATATTTAAAAATAAAAACATGTACTTAAGATATAGTAAATACCTCAAACTTGTATCTATGAACAGAAAAAAGGATATAAATCAAAATATTTGCAGTAAGAGGTATCAGATCGTAATGTTTTATGTAAACAGTAAAGGTATGAATTAAATATACATTTATTAGATCCTATATGCATAACACAAGGGTTTCAAAGACTATGAGAATGGTCATGTGTGGTTTAAAAACCTGCAAAAGAAAAATACAATGTCAAGGTTGATGATAACACTTCACAAAATGATGTGTTACCTGAGCAGGAGAAACACGATTAAAAGTCCGGGAGAATGTGAGGCACAGACCACCGAACTTTGCAGTGTGAGTCCGGTAGGAAAAATCTCCGTCGTTGACAACGTTTTTCATGTGCTACCAGAACAAAGAATTCCTAAAAAGAGAATTTGAATAAATGTTGTTACACCATAAAAAGAAATATATAACGAACAATGAAAAAAGCAATGCAGTCAAATACGAATACAATGAGAGAGTATATTAAGAAGAAAGAAAAGATATACATACCGAAGACGAAACATAGCAAGTTTGTGAGAAACTTTTAATAACAAACAATTCTAGGTGCCGCCATTAGTGTATAAACTGTCAAAGACGATATGCGTGTTGGTGTGAATATGACAACTTGAAGAAAAGAGACAAGAAAGATTCTATCACAAACATTTCAAGAAATCAATGCCATCTTAAAATTTAGTTTGACAAGAGAGGCGCTACAAATTGACGATAGCAATTGTTTTTTTATATAAGCAAAAAACAAGAATAGACTTGTTGGATTCCAAATTTGTAATTTGAGCTGTAAAGACGCGAATTTTTGATTTGAATATAGCGAAAGTGAGTCACTCATGCACTACACATAAGCGCACAATTTCATAATAGGTATTAAAGATTAGAGTTCAATTTTAATTTAGTTTTCTTGTTAAATAATTTTATTCAATTAATTTTTCTTTTTCTTATTACTAATTTTTAAAAAGATATCAATATGGTAGGATTGGATAAAATATATGATGAAATGAAGTACTTTATGAGATGAATAATTCAATTTAAGAATTATGTGAAAATATTTGCTTTTAGTAAATCGTTGAGCATCATTAATTAGATTAATATTATCTTGTTTATAATAGTAATTCATTTTCAAAATAATAAAAGGATAGTTAATGGTGTTAGACGTGCTAAGGGTACTATGAGAGAATATTTGCCTTTAGTAACTCGTTAGGAAACATTAATTATTATACAGTCATTCTAATTTAATAATTCAAATAAAATAAATACGAATAAGCGGGGATATATGTTGATGGGCAGGTGCTAAGCCGCTAGAGGTACAATGTGCGAATGTTTGCAGCTAGCGATTAGTATTGGCCAGTTTCAGAGCATTCGCGTTGCTAGGTTCTAGATTACCAAGGCACTATGTGAAAATGTATGTTTTGGTGAAATGTAATCGGCTTTGTATTAATAGACAAAATTATCAAGAAACAATAAAAAATTTTTGCATTTAAAAGAACAAGATAATTATTCTTTCAACTATTATCATAGATGTAGAAGCGCTATACAAGCATTATAACTCTAAAAATGAGTTCTTTTCTCATTATTTTGTAAAACAAAATATATAGATACAGTGTGACAATGTTTACGATTGGCATCTTTATAAATATAAAAATAATTTTTAATAAGAAATTTAGACCTTTCGTTTAATTTTTGACCCTATCCCAAAGAAAAACTAAATAAGGGATGTACCAGAACAAAAGAAGCAAATCACTGCAAGAACTCATAAGAACTTTTAGAATATTATGCTGTTAAGGGAAAAGCTTATGAATAGACTATAATAATTTTATCATAAATCAGCATTCATTTAAATTATTGAGTCTACAGCAATATGTTGTAAGCTCAATGTACATATCAGTCCGAAATAATATTTTGATCAATTTAAGAAAGAATTTTAAGTGAATGAGTAAAAAAATCGATATTTGTCGAAGTTAAAAAAATATGCTTTACATTAAACAAATATGCAAGTATAAGTCATTCAAAACTTAACGTTAGTTTAATACTGCGCTTTGTTTTCGTTTTCAACCAATATAAATTTTCTCATTAATCGAATTCATTCGATTTGAAGTTATTGTTTCTAATCTACTAATGAGAACAACATTGTAATTTGATGACAGTTTTACTTTATAATATTAATTTATGCAAGATGTAGAGGTAACAAATATTAATCTGGATTTTATACTACTAATAAATCAATAAAATTTCATCTGAACATGTAATCATGATAAAGAAATATAGACTGATCATTTGACATATTCTATTTACTTTAATAACAAAATAACAACAACTGTTGGATTTTCACTATTTAATATTTAAAACATCAGTTGTGAATAATATCAAATTCCTTTATTAAACAAAGTACATTATAACAAGAAAATGGGTGTGCTTAAAACCACACGGCAGAAGTTAAAACTTCATCAAGGCGAGGTTAATAATACGAAATCCAACTTTTTTGTTTCGTTCTACATTACATTAGAGTCATCCTGCATCGACGAATTCAGTTGCTGAGATTTAGTGTACTTCTTTTAGCGATATTTCCTCACGCGCGCTTTAGACAATTCCTTTTTTCCTTTTAATTTGTCATCGATTTGATTTTCATCATCCATCCTGTGTAACAGAAAAGAATTAAATGCTTATAAATTCGCAATGCTCTATTCTCAACGTTTCTGTGTTGCATTGGTATACAAATTATAGTAAATGCGTGTGGACGTTATTTAACACCCGGAATATACTGATCAGTTTCCGAGTCATCCATATCATTTTAATAAAAATGCTTAAACTTACCTGAGCGCGAAATATTATATTATATTATTATAGAGATAATGTCTCATACACACACAACAAATTTTTTGGTTAACCTTCCGCAAAGTTACCAATTAGCGAACGCAACACAGTCCGCGAAATACAATTTCGCGGCCGTTGCTATGGCAGCGGCCACGAAATATAATCGCGTGGGTGGACAGGCAACTTTAAAGGGTTCCTCGATGGAGAGATTTTCCGATACGCTTCTGGGTCGGTTCGGACGCATGTATATATATATATATATAAATAGACGATATGAATACTCGCTTACGAGTCCCGCGCTGGTCTGATGCTAGCGTGCCGGCTTCTCACCCGTGCGGCTCGGGATCGAATCTGCTCGGGGACATGAATTTATTTATTCATTTAAATTTCTCTCGTTCCCTTAGTCGACTCGAGCCAACTTTACCCGAACGAGCGTTACATAGCCAAGCGTGACGGCTCAGTCTTGTTCAGTGCCCACAATCAACGCAACGCGCCCAAAGAAGTTTACACTTCAAAAATATATTTAGCAACGGGAAGATAGTTGTTTCTAATTGATCGTTATGTAAATTATTTGAAGTTTCATTTTTATTAATTTTTATGTGTAAAATATCTAATTTGTAATGAAAACTATGGCTTTGTTCTAGTAGGTGGTTTGCATATGAATACTCTTTTTTTCCCATTTCAAAGGATCTTAAATGTTCGGATATCCTTTTCTCAAAAGTTCTTCTTGTTCGACCAATATAAAATATAGAAAAATCACTACACTTTAACTTACAGATTCCTGACGGTTGGTTTTTAGGGTTTTTTCCAAGTTGTTTTTTTTATATAATTAGATAATTTATTGTTAGATCTAACTCATATGTATATAAATATATACTTTTACATTTTCCTCAACTCCCCAACTACCCAACTTCCCAAGCTGCTACTGCATTTTTTATAATCTGAAGAGAACTATGCAGTTTTCAATAACTAAATTACTATAAGAAAAGAATACTTTCGATTGAAATTCTGAGCCTATCAAATTCCAAAATAGAAACTCAAATATCTATATTATGTATGTAACTAGAGTATCTAGATACAAATCCAACAAAAACATATCATATAAAACTTGAAAACAAGAAATCTAAACGAAGTTATGAATAAATATTTTTACTTTCAACATATCTAAGATAATTTAAATGAGATATGACAAAAATACAATTAATGTTTATCATTTTCTCTAAAATCAGTAACAGCAATTTATGGTCATTATTCCAACAAACTTTCAACGAACCATATTCCAATTCACTGTAAATGAGAAATCCATAATGAAAAGCTGAAAAATATAATCCAAGAGCACATATTTAAAATAGGCTTATAAATATGCCAGGCATATATTTTCAGACTAAGAGGATAAACCTGCCGTCACATATTAACTTTTCACATTATAAGGTACGAAAATTTATATTTAAAATAACTTTTAATTGAGCGGGTTATTACACAATTTTAGATAAAAAAACAATGGTGATGCAGAAAAAAAACCGAATATTTTAAAACATTCATGCGTAGAAGCTTATTATCTGGGGAATTGAAGGATATAAAGTTATGAACGCAAGGGCTTAGGAATTCAATTTGGGGAGAGAACTGAAATAAATACGAATAAACGTACCATTAAATTATATTCCAACAATTGGGAGGTTTATCTATGATAAGTTTTTCCTCATTTCGAAATAAATAACCTTCAAATGTTAACTGACTTGATATATTTCAATTCATACCCAATTTCAGAAATTTGTAATTGTGTTTTTAAAACAATCTCGTTTTAAAAAAGCAATTCAAACAAAATGCAAATTGATACTATTAGTTATTACTTATCAAAAGACTACTATATTATTTTTAAAAAAAGCTATAGAATTTTATCAAGGAAATTATAGTTTTGAAGAGAGTATATAATTAACGAAATTCTTTCAGTATTTACGCGTAAATTACCAATCGATTTATTCGGAAAACTGTTTTGTAGAAATAGCATTAATTGAATTTCTCTTTTGCTCTAATAAATTCCATCAAGAAATAGTTTTCCTTTAATTACACTCACAACTTTTCAGCGAACTGTGTTTAAGTTAATAGGATATTACGTCTATCGAGAACAACGGCGAAGATATCTATTTAAGTTTCTTTTCGTGTGGGGATAATAGACTTTCCAGAATAAATAGTTCCTCCCTTGTCAAAAATCACGTCTATTACCCTAAATATACGTATTTGTTTTTCTCAAACTGAAATGAACATTACACATTTCTCTTTTAGTTAATATAGAGGTTAAATTTGAAACGAAAACTAAATATATGCTCTTAGTATGTAAATAATGTTAATTTTTTTCGATGCATGTAGTTTACTTATTATGTTAACGTTATTGACAGAAAAACTGCTTAAATATTGTGTTATCATTTATTGGATAATTATATAATATAATCTTAGTTTACATATATAAGATTATACATCACATTGAATAATATAATTATGGTGTATACAACATGTCTACATGTCTTAGTCATATAGTAATATATGTGTATGTATGTGGATTCCAGGTTTTCTTCCGCGTTTCCACTGCTTGGTCTTTGGAAAGACCGATGCTGGTTTCTTGACGACGTTTCGGCAAAATCACACTTGCCATCTTCAGGTCTGCGATAACTGTCTGCTTCTGCTTCTTGTTATTCGTAAACTGACGTTTTCGGGATTCGCATGGTGGTTATATACTCCGTTAGCGTTTGGGTTGGTTGCCCTTGGATGAGTGTGGGCATGGTTCCGTGTCGTTGGGCTCGTGTTTGGAGTGTGTCGGCTGGTTTGCGATGTAGATGTATTAGTTTGATGTTTTTTTGTTGATATCTGATCTTGTTAGTGCTGGTTTCCATGCTGTTGGTAACCTCTGGGTATCATCTCGTGAATTCAGATTGTTCGGATGTTTTTCAATTTCGATGGCTTCCCTGATGATTCTGGTTTTAGTATGTTCGATGTTCGCTAATAGCTTGGTGTTACTGAAGTCTATCGTGTGGGATGTTTATTTTACATGTTGAGCCAGGGATGAAGTTTTCTCCTCTTTTCTTACGGAATTTTTGTGTTCGTCTCTTCTTGCGTTTACCCTTCTGTTCGTTTGTCCAATGTAAGTTTTTTCACAGTTGAGGCACGGAATTTCATAAACTCCTTGGTTTTCTAAAGGTATTTTTGTTTTAGGGTTTCGAAGGACTGTACTGATTTTTCTGTCTGCTTTGAATGTTGTTTCAATGTTGTGTCTTCGTAGGATTTTGGATATTCTATAGGTGGTGCCTTTAACATAGGGTAAGTAGGTTTTGGCAGTTGGTGTATCTTTTTCCTCTTGTGGTGTTGTTGGTTTCGGTTTGGATGCTCTTTTGATAGCAGATTCACTGAAACCATTCTGCTGGAGTGCCTTGTGGAGTTTGTCCATTTCTTGGGTGATGTTATCTTCGTCTGCTAATCTCTGCGATCTTGTCACTAGGGTTTTCACAACTGATTGTAACTGAGCTGGGTGGTGGTGAGACTGAGCGTTCAGATATCTGTCTGTATGGGTGGATTTTCGGTATACCGTGTGACTTAAGTTCCCATTTTCTTTCTTCTTGACCAAAACGTCGAGGAAAGGTAATTCGTTGTTCGATTCTGTTTCCATCGTAAATTTTATGTTTGGATGGGTTTTGTTTAAGTGTTCCAGGAAGATGTCGAGCTGGTCCTTTCCATGTGTCCAGATCACGAAAGTGTCATCGACGTAGCGTAGCCAGAGTTTGGGTTTGTGTGTGGCCCTCCTTAGTGCTGTTTTTTCTAAGTTTTCCATAAAAAGGTTTGCTATTACTGGTGATAGTGGAGAGCCCATTGGGGGGCGCCTTCTATTTGTCTATAGCGCTGATCTTCGTAGATAAAGTATGTGTTTGTCAGGCAGTGTTTCACCAAGTTCATTATGTGCACTGGGGGTTTGTATATTCGTTCGATGGTCTGTAGAGCTTCGGCAACTGGTATATTGGTGAACAGTGATACTACGTCGAAGCTTACTAATAACCATTCTGGTTCTACTTTTTCTTGTCTCAATAGATCGATGAAGTGGCTTGCGTTCTTGACGTAAGATTCGGCTTCTTCGACATGAGGTTGTAGTTGTTGGGCTAGGTATCTAGCCACTTGTTGAACAGGTGATCCAATGGAGCTGACTATGGGTCTTAGGGGTGCACCTTCCTTGTGGACTTTAGGTAAGCCGTAGAATTTGGGGCATCTTGATGACTTCTCCCTTGGAATGAGTGCTGTCTGGATTTCCTTGTCGATGGGACTCTCCTTGATTTTAGTTTTGGTTGTTTTCTCCAGGTATGTTGTTGGATCCGTGGAGATTGGTTGGTATGCTGGATCCTCCAAGAGGGTTCTTATTTTGGCGTCGTAGTCGGTTGTGTTCATTACCACGGTTGCATTTCCTTTATCGGCTGGTAGAATAATAATGTTTTCGTTTTCCCTTAGTTGTTTCAATGCCAGGAATTCTTCGTGTGATAGGTTCTTCTTTGGTGGTTTGGCTGTCCTTAATATTTGCGATACATCTTGGCGGATAGTTTCGGCCATATTCTTGTCAATCCCAGCTATAGTTGCTTCTACTCCACAAATTATTTCTTCTACTGGTATGCGGACAGGAGCTATTGCGTAGTTAAATCCTTTAGCCAAAACACTGTGGGATGCTGCGTCCAATACATGGGTGGATAAGTTGTATACCACTTTGATCGATTTGTTCTCTACTCTGGTGTTTCTGGGTTTTTGTTCTGCTTGCAGGTGGTTGAACTTTTTTATTTGTTTTGCTTTTGTCCAATCGGTATTTGTCTCTGAACGGAATTCTCTGAGCTGGTCCAGTATTCTCCAAATTATCGGGTGGATGATGTTGCTGAGGTTAAGATGTAGTTGCAGTAATTGTTTGTTGGTATCATCCAACATTTTTCTCGTCTCGTGGATGGATTCCCTCAGTAGCGCCATACTTGCTTAAAATTTATAGGAAACATACTGGATAAAGTGCTTGCGACTTATTTTACCATCATTATATTATAATAATGGAACGACTCGCAACAGTTTGTTATTCTTGATAAAGATGCAGAATTTTTAGCCCAAGCTTCTGGCGGGAACACAGCATCTTCCTGAATATAGTTTTCAACAAGGTAATCTGCGAATTCGCGAACCCGTGTATCATGAGGCCGATTACACTCAAAATCAAACACATAGGCACCTCCTACTTCTTCTGGATTATAAAAAATTATACCAAATATATGTCGAAGCCACTTTCCAATATCGGAATGTTTGTGTCTATATTCCCTGGATAGCCCGAATTGTTAAATTTTTCTTCACCTGTGAGTGAAATAGAAATTGTCATTCATCAGTAAATTGTAATTGTAACTAAATCTTACCAAGCCTGTGTTAAGTGAAAACGACATCAGAGAATATGAACATCCAAGAAGATTTCTCTTACAGTTATATGTATAGCAGTTTCGAAATCCATCACAGTGCTGCTTGGTTTCAAAGTAAGTCCTTCCCAAATTGCTATATTTGTTTATTTTTTAATAGACAAAATACAAGAGGCAAATAACTATTATTTTGAAATCCGAAAATTGCAAATAACTGAAAAAAGTGTTTAGTGCAGTAGTCAAATGTACCATCTACATATAAAGTAGACTTCAGTCGATTTTTAATTCAAATTATTTTTAATATATCGTATGTCCGTTAGGCCAGCGCATTCAGTCTTAAATATCAAGTACGTTTCCAAACATTCCAAACTACACCATTTTTGATCGATCATATAAAACAGATTTTCCAAGAATTACTTTAATTACGTTTCGGTTTTCTCTAATTTAAATACGCGGTGCAGTTCGAGTAAATTGTTGTAGGTACCTGAAATTTTTGTAGTGCAGTTCATGTACCGGTTTAAGTCATTAAGGATTTCGTAGTGTAGTTCGTGTGTACCGGAATATCATATTGACCCTTTGTACTCATTCATGAAACATAATGCACCACGTTACAAATATTACTGCATGCTATGGGTTTTGCACCGGTTCACTTTACTACACTCAGGTGATTTCTTACTCAGATGCAGGGTTCACTTTCGCGATACTGAAATATTCTTTGTTGTGTGATAAAGGTAAAATACAAGAGCAATTTTAATTAATAAAATTATTTCTCCACGTAAGTCACAAAGATAGAAATTTAGAGTAAATCTTTTACATTAACTTTCGTACTAATACAGATTATGATTAAGCTAGCCTAGGTAAAGCCAATAGTTTATCTATCAATGGCGGGACCTTTATGTGCTGCCGACCGCGCAAATTTGTCATAACTATTTTAAATATAACCTCAACGTTCAAATTAATAACAAATTAACTAACCTTACAATATCAAGGATGCGTTACTTTTACAAAAGAAAAATGATTTTTATTCCAAGTAAAGAGACAAAAATACTTAAGAAAGTAAAAATATGAGTGAAATGCAAATACCCTACGCTGTTCATACACAAATCCGAGTGACAGTATTGAGATTGTTGGTGGTGGAGACAGCGACAAAGTTCAAAAAATTTCTACCACAGCAGCGCACATTGGTCTTTTATCTTACCTTCACCTATTGCCAAATTTCATTGCTATTTCTCTCTCGCAAAAATATAAAACTCTATTGTATAGATCCAAAATTGGTTGAAAAACTAAAGCTGCTAATATAAGACTGCTTAAATGATGTACCAACCCTATTATCAACAATGTCACGTGAGTAGTTGTGCAATTTATCCAGAATTATGTTTAGGTTATCAAATTTTGTTCGATATATACAGGCGCATGCATCTATGACATACTAAGTTTCATTTTACAGCGAGTACTATCAGTCGTATTACGATAAAGTGTGCTTTACAACATATTTTACTTTTATCTAATTTAAAACACTTCTGATACTGACGAAAAGTTATTACAACATTAGAACTTGATATTGTCAAGAATTAAAAGAAAAATAAGCAAGTTAATATTAAACATCAAATAAAAGTTTATTTTATATGATATAATTACATAGAAATAACTAGAATAGAATCCATGAAGCATAAATAAATAGACAAATATACAATGTAAAACAATTAAATGAAATACAACACTTTAAAATTGAATAGTCTTAGTGATTTAAAAACTCTTGCACGGAGTAGAAAGAATTTTCTAAAAAATAATTCCTTATTTTGTGAACGTAATCTTTTCTGCTGATTTTCCGCATAATATCACCATTGATTTCTGTAGGTTTATTATACATAAATTGCAACAAAGAATTCTTGGAGAATGAGCTCTCACACTATTAAATCACTCAAGTATATACACACGAATTAATTCGTATATGAATAAATGGTATGAATGCACATCTATACCAAGCTGGCATTGCGAACAACAACGTACAGACAGCTGTTTCGACCTTACATAGATCTCATCAGTGTACGAGTGTGCTGTTCACAATGCCGTAAAAACTTGGACTACCTGCATATATAGTTGGAAAAACATCCTTCCAATAAGCAGACGTTCATTAGAAATATTACCGGAGAAACTATGCAGTCAAGTACCACTTTCAGCAGTGCCATCGATATTCCATAACAATGTACCATTGCCTTAGCTTTATACTGTTAACTATTAATTTAAACTCGTTTCCTTTTGTCGGTGTTAAAAAGCGAGATCCATTACTTCTGATCTATTCACTTCTTTTAGATATGTTTCGAACATTGCGCAACTTCTTCCATTTGTTGTAGGCGTCGTCTGTTTGTAAAGGCATCGTTTAGTGCTCTAGCATCTAGTACAGAAGGGTGTATTTCTTTTTTATTTTGCGTCGATTCTTCGTTGATAAGGCACGTGTCACGTCGCAAGATATCAGTTCTGGATGTTCTTGGTTGTCTAATAAATCCAGCAGATTTTCAAATATGTCAATAATTCCAGTGCTTGTTGATCTACCGTTTCTGTATCCGTGTTGATCATCGGACAGAAGCATAGTTCCTCCAAGATAATTGACTAGTTTGGTCGGAAAGACGTGTTCCAAAATTTTAGAAATTGAGGCCAAATCGATATTGCTCAGTAGCTGTTTCCATCATTTACGCCACACTTCTTATATAGAGGAATGATCCTAGCAATTTTTAATTCATTCTGAAAACATCCTTCCAATAAACAGATGTTCTATGCTGTCAAATACCGCCGTCAGCCGTGTCATCGATACTGTATAACAATCTACCGTTGCCTTAGCTTTAATCCTGTTAACTATTAATTTAACCTCGTTTTCTGTTGTCGGTGTTAAATGACAAGATCCACTACTTCTGATGTTTACCTCTTTTAAATATGTTCCGAACTTTGCGCAACTTCCTCCATTTGTTGTAGGCGCCGTTCTGTTTGTAAAGGCATCGTTCAGTGCTTCTAGTGCAGAAAGGTGTATTTCCTTTTTACTTTGCCTCGATTCTTTGTTGACAATTTTCCATATAGTTATGTGTTTATTGTCCGAGATACTTATTTGCATCATATAATTTTCCTCACAGTATTATTTAAAGCACTTTTATATTTCTCTTTATACCTATATCATTTTCTTGTTACATTTGGAACAGTTGACAGAGCATCCAAGGAGTTTTTCATTTTCTTTATTGTAGGAGGAATTTCTTGTGTATCTTTTGCGATTACTATTTCCCTCTCAGGAAAAACTAGGTTATAGTAACCATCCAAAAATGTCTTGCAAGCATTCCTTGCAGTTTTACCATAAAAGGTGGCATTCCGGGTAGACAAACATTTACTGCTTAAACTCATTTATTAATTGGCAGCTTATTGACCTGATTTATTTTTAATAGAAATAAAACACAAACAATTTTTTCAGATTTACACTATATTTAAATTAAAAACACAACAGCTGTTTCGCTACACTGTAGCTTCTTCATATATTATTGATTACAAAATATTGTTAAGTACATCATTATTATATTCTTTTTTTTATATTTTAGATTTTTCGTATTAAAAAAATTGCGAACTTTACAGATAAATATCTAACTTCTTAGAAAGCTTCTAATGGTGCCTTATTAAAGAAATTTCAATTTATATGCAACATTAAACGAAGCGCGGGAATAAAACTTGGAGTACTGAATCATGCTATAATGTTTAATAAACCATCTAATAAACGTCGACGGTTGTATCATTAACATTGATATTTATATTCAAAGTTGCAGATAAAATGGAAGGAAGGTTCAGTAAAAATTATGCAGCACCCAGGTGTGCTGGTTAAGCGTGTTAGACGAAAAGTTCTTTTTTTTACAGTAGTCTCTAACGAAATGGAGGCTATTAAAAGAGCGATAAAAGCAGTAATTAGGTGAACGATTAGTACGATAGCAAATTTAGATAAATCTAAACTTTTTAGTTGCGAAAAGTCTATGCCCATTATTAAATTCATTTAGTAAGGGAAAATGTGCATAACATGTTTCGAAAAGTTACAATCTGGACTGCTGTTCTCATTTAACGAAATAATTAATTTCGAACTAGATTTGTATATTTATTGTTAACATAATTACTATTTGTTGCAATATCGATTTCTAAATTAACAAGCAATTAAGTACACAGTTAATTAAATTTCAAATTTCCAACTGCCTCTGTTATTACTACTACATCCTTGGTTATTATAGTAAAAATATCAAGTAAACACTTACGAACTTCTTCAGAATTACTAACAAATTAAAATGTGATTATTGCGTGAGTAAGCAGGAAGTCGTTGAGATATTTTGTATAGAATTCAGTAATGATGCGACATGGTACTACACAATATAACTTACTGGTGGGCAAATTGATTTATTATTATTTTAAAAACGCAACGAGCAAGCTCATATCATCTTACTTTTCTCAGACACACTAAATAGTTGAAGATCAAAACAAGAACGTCAATGCAAAACGTATATATTAAAGAGTGCTGCAAGGATCAATACTGGGACCTTTTCTATGTAACATTTTACCAGCACAGACTTTGTTGTATGTCAATGCAAATTCTTTTCTTGGGAAGGGAAGAAGTAATGTAATATTCTTGGAAATGAAATATGGTAGAAATCTATCCTGAGAAACATTTAGTGAATATTGATCGAACTACTACTTACTAACATGTAAATGTATATATGAGCATGAGTATTCGTACTACATATATTTACATGATAATATTAACTGTTGAATTTTAAAATTATAACAACTGTTATTATTAACTCTTAAATGTATATATACAGGCCACTATTACACACTTAAATTGTATTTAATAATCCATTGGAAAAGGGCTATAACGCCCGAAACATGTATGGACAGACAATAAATTAGATATGAAATGCCATATACCCATAATTTTATAAGCTTAACTTTAAGGAGGCAGATAGCCAGTGTGGGGTATTTAAGAAAATTAATCAATAATGAAATTTACTCGCCCTACCTTCTGTCGGCCGCGGACTTTTTGGTGCCAACGTATGCAACGAGTTTGACTGATACATTTTTAGTTGCCAGAGCTGGAACGAATGTGATGGTTACAGCACCGCTAACTCACATGACCTTATATTCTAATCCCTTCCATAACCCTTTGCCATGAAAATTGCTAGTTATTTCATCACCGTTAAAAATACGTGAAAGATCTTTTAATACATTTTCAAGCGATTTTTCCTTAATATATTTGTGGATGTCAGCAAACCACTTCTTAATAACTTCTTCTGACACACAAGCGCTAGCTGAAGTAACAGCCTCGGGAGTACATGTAACAATTTCAGGGTGGCGTTTGAGAAAAGCCTTCATCCAACCTTCTCCAGTTCTGTTATCTTTGAAAGGATTTGGACGTGTGTTCTTTTAAAAATTGCTGAACACTAGAAATGATGTCATATTTTTTCCTAGGAAAACCTTTGTGAGCGAGTTCTGTGATCCACCTTGCTATCGTATCTTCTTCTTCTTCCGTCAGTACTGGAGATGGTCCAATCGAATTGCATTGTACGATGGCTCGTGGTATGCCATACTTCTTTGCTATACTTCTAAGTGAGCCTTGTCCATTTTGAAAATCGAGAAAAGATCTCATTGGTCTTGTATGACTGTAGATTTGACCTTTTGGCATCATGAAACTGTAAATAAATATACCTTACCCTTACCTTCCTATTTCGAAAATAATAGTTTATAATAATTGGCCATCTATTCACGATAGTTATTGGCCCATGGCTAATAACTGTATAGAAAGATGACAGAAGCAATTTGCTCAACAGGCAGGCTCTATATTATGAGATAGATCGTATCGAACATAAAAATAAATACACGATCAGTCATTAGTAGCCGCTTCTTCGATTGCTCATTTGTGTTTTAAATAAAAGAAAAAACAATTAGTGGAGGATCCATGGTTGCTTGTGGCGCATATTGTAAAAATACGTTAAGCTCTGGCGCACTTCCGGTTTCACCGGAAATGCACGAAACTTATTTTTTTTTAAATGACTCACCCTATATATTTTTGGATTTTCTTGTACTGCTTTAAATTGTCTGTTCGACTGTTTTTTCTTTTTCAAAATTGAGCCAATAGTTTTTGAGTTATTAATTTTTTTTGAAAATATTTGACCAAAACACGTGTTCAGAAAAAAATCATTTTCACTTTGTTTTTAAAAGCAAAAACATTAAATTTGGTGGTGCTTGTAGCCAAGAAAAGTCTGCATCATTTGGTAAAGTTGCACTCGACAATACCTCAATAAACTTTGTTTTTTCAAAGCCTACTTCCTGAAATTTTCACATACCAAAAACTTATTTTTTTTAATGGAACACCCAGTATTTTATTGAAGCATTTTGTTTCTTTTTTTATTCTCTTTTGTAATTTCTGAGATAATCACTATAGGAGCAATTAGCAGTCAATTAAAGAACTACGAGCGCTGTTGTCAAACAAAGTAAATGTTATATCCAACTATCCCAAAAGTAATAATTTTATAGAATGAAGAGCATCGCATTCCAATTTTTTATTTCCGGCAATGTCCAGTTGTAGTATTTCATTTTTAACACTGTTGGTTAACATCGAAATAAAATAATGGTTATGTTTACTGACATATTTGAAGATGTCTTCAAAAAGTTTTGAAAATCCGTTCGTAGATAGCGAAGATACTCTCCTCCATTAACACTTTTATCAAAGAAATAAGGTCCAATTATGTAACTACCCACTATTCCTCCCCACAGTTTTAATGACCAACGATTTTGAAAGTTTACAGGTGTGATAAGGTGGGGGATTTTATGTGTTATAATACCGGAAATTGTGACGATGAACATATTTACTTGAATAGAAGGTTTCGTTGGTAAACAACAAAAAATTGAGAAAGCCAGGATAATTTATCTGTTGCCAATTGACAAAAATGTAAGCGATTCTGAAAATTTCTTTCATCTAACCCTGTGTATGAATATGCTACGGGTGAATTTCGTATTTCCTAATTATTCTGGATTCTCAAATTTGACTTACATCTAACTGCCGACTAATTTTGGTAGTACTAGTATGGGGGTGTTCAACTACACTCGCAAGTACCATAAACGACTTATACTCACCAGTTTATTGATTTTTCCGTTCTTTCTTTCATATTCAATGCTTTCTGTTCACCCAAACCGTCCACTTTATATTTTCCAATATTTCTGGTTTCGGTTGACTTCTACCAGGGATCGCTGTGAATAAAGTCTGGATGCTAGCAGAGAGTTTCTTTCAGATTCACCCAAAATGTCAATCATATCTATTAACTCTTCATCAGAATAACTCATTTGGATGATAACTAATAGCAATGCTTTTATAAGTTCGACATAAATGTATACCGACTTTCTTCAGCAGTTGACTCAGGTAGTCAGCCGCATTGCAGCCTTTATTGGACCAATATTTGGGTGAAGAGAACAGCGCCCGTAGTTCTTTAATTGACAGCTAATTGCCGCTTAGTGATTATCTCAAAAATTAGAAAAGATAGGTATGGGACATTGTTCACAAAAATGAAAGAGAATAAAAAAGGAACAAAATGACTCAATAAAATACTGAGTGTTTCATTTAGAAAAAATAAGTTTCTTGATCTATTGTCGAGTGCAACTTTACCAAATTGTGCAGAATTTTATTGGCTATAAGCACCACCAAAGTCAATGTTTTTACTTGTAAAAGCAATGTGAAAATGATTTTTTTCTGAACATGTGTTTTGGTCAAATATTTTCAAAAAAAATTAATAACTCAAGAACTATTGGCTCAATTTTGAAAAAGAAAAAAGAGTTGAACAGGCAATTTAAATCAGTACAAGAAAATCCAAAAATATATAGGGTGAGTCTTTTAAAAAAATTATGTTCCGTGCATTTCCGGTGAAACCGGAAGTGTGCCAGAGCTTAAGGTATTTTTACAATATGCGCCATAAGCAGCCATGGATCCTCCACTAATTGCTTTTTCTTTTATTTAAAACACAAAAGAACAATCGAAGAAGCGGCTACTAATGACTCGTCCCTGTACAATTGCGGGAAACATATTTACAGGCTACCCGGGCCAATAACTATAACCAGTTATTAGCCACCTGCCTAAATACTAAGTCATTTGAAAACATGCCACAAAACTATAAGCAAATGAGTCGTAATTTCTCAAACTCGCCTGAAGGCCAGAAATAAAGTTGAAAACTTCAATTGTAAACTTTTTACAAAAGAAAAAGTTGATCGAGTGACCTTAACAAAATTTTAAGTTTCAACACATTTAACGTACACCTGTCAAATAGTCGATGAAGGTCAAATTTGTGCTGCCCTCTAGGAATTAAATGACCACCTATTTGAAAATAGAACTCTAAGTAAAATTTGATCCTAGACCTACTCAAGTAAGATTTCAAATAATCTTAATATTGGGGTTACGTCCGTACTGGCCATTCGCTGTCTATTGGCCAATTACTGTACCATTTACCGTATATATACAAAACAATGATTTCTCGGGTTCTTGGCAGCGTGTGAGAATTGTCCTGAGAAGGACTGTTGTCTCGACAACAGTCCTTGTTTCATCATACGACCGCGAGAATATCAGGAAAATCATATATATATATATATATATAGGACAAACAGCTACATAGCGTCTTTAAACAAATAGGCACATATAAAGGAAAAAAGTTATATCAGTGAAACTAAATATTCAAACAAGCAACAAGCCAAACTTCTTATGAAGATCAAAGAAATTTTATGAATAAGTGAGAAAACAATTCATATGCTAAGCATGCATTCGTACTCCGTGCTTGCCTCACATGATACTGTGTTGATATCCCCTGCCGTTAGGTTGTCCTCGTCATAAGCCTCACTGCTGCGCTTTGCCCTCGCTCCGCCACATTTTCCGAATGATGTGTGTCGCATCATTGCCGTGTAGTAGGTAATAAGAATAAGGATAATTCTGATACTAACTAGATTTTCACTCAATTTCACTTTAAACACTATCTATGTAAAATTTCAATGCTGTAGCTTCTTGAAAAATACCCTAGATCTATGATGATTTAGGAGTCATTCAGTCAGTGAGTTCCCAAAATGGTGAACTTTAAATTTTCGGTATTTGAGACTATTGCACGTAGATGAATAAAATTTGGAATATTGCTTTATGCTGGTAATCTTATCTTATATGAAAAAAGTCAGACGTGTAACGCAAATAGTCACGAAGGTAAAGGGAGGTCAAAAATGGTTCGAACAGGTTCATGGAAAGATTGCACAGCGTGTGCCTGTCTGTTTTGTTGCGAGAACTTGGCCTGAAGCAGTATGTATGCTTAGATCTTGTGTCAGTCTTATGCTTCTTGTTTAATGCACTAGCGGATTATAAACCTTATTGCAGTTTAAGAATGCTTGCAATTTAACTCATGCAAAGAATTGAAATGTTAATTGTTGTTGAATACAGGGAGAATGCTAGATATCTGCAGGATTATGCGATTTATTTCAAGCAAAATATTCAGATCAGTCAATGCTTCTCAGAGCAGCCAACTACTATTAGATCATCTATATAAAGAAATGCTTTTTCGGGCGTGACGCCTGCGAATGCTAATGACATCATTCGCGAAAAGCTATTAGGACTCACTGACAAACCAAATGGAACCCTGGTATACCTGAAAGAACCAGTTTCAGTACTAAACGACGTTATATTGTGTGAATGTTCTTGTAACGGTATTTGGTGAAAACCTGATGCTAAGTCAATCACTGAAAACCATTTAGCTCTACCTAGTTGATCTAAAATGTCATCAATCCGTGGCAATGGGAATTTGTCCGCAATAAGTTTTTTATTTATTTGACGGAAATCTATTACTAGACGCCATTATTTTTCTTCATTTAAATTTCGTCAAGATTTCGAGAAACTAATGATGTTAATGGTATTCCTAAACCTAATATTAGTTTATATCAGAAAGTTAACAGGAAAGTTCTTATAACAAAATATTATTTCAATAAAATGCAATTCGGTGCAAAAGCTCAACAACGACGACTCCGAACGGTGACTATAGCTTTATGAAGCCACATTGTTCTTAGCAAATCTTGATAACATAGTCAACAGTCAACATTTCATATATTTGGGTTCTGTAAATCTACAGTGCAAGGTTAAGGTACATGCTCAACAAACAGAGATATTAAGTGTGTGGGCCCTTCTTTTTTTAGAGGACTTTCAGAGGAGAAACATATTTAAACTTTTTGCAAAATAACTTTGTTCCAAGGTTTGCAGCAATTTTTTCAAACGTCGATGGTACTGATATCTCAAATAATACGATTTCAGTCCGCCATTTTATAGACAATTGCTTGTAAAGAAGGTAGATTGACAGGCGAGGTACGACAAAACGGTTCGCACAATCTCCAAATCTTACACTCTTTCTTTTTTGTATGGGGTAAAGTTCAAAGTCAACATAGCACAAAATTTAGCAGAACCAACTAGAGCATCGTATTAAATATGGAATGCACAGAATTAAACCGCAAAACGATTCAATACGTATAAGAGGAAATTCTACACAGGCTTGTGCATTGTCAGGAAGTCGGGAGATAGCAGTTTGAAGTTTAATTTAAAAACTGTATTCAAAGAAATTTTTGTTTATTTGGTGTTAACAATAAAAAATGCAAAAATGCTAAGATATTTATATTATCCGTTCGACAATAAGCAAATGTCTTGAAACAGACAAAAAATTAGTGAGTTTCTATTTAAAAAGAAATTATCACCTCATCACTCAAAAACGATTCTAATGGCCAATATTTCAATTGGTATTGAGTTAATCTCTGGCTGGATGTTATGTTTCAGTTTTTCTAAAATTTGCGGTCTATTTGAAAACACTTTCGATTTTAAAATTCCAATAAAAAGAAATCGCAAGCTGAGAAATCTAGTGAATTTAGAAATGATGTGACGAGATGACATTCATTGCAAAATTGTGATAGACTCCCTAGCAGTGTGGGATGGGGGATCCGCCCTTCTGCAACCATATTCTTCGAATAACCACATCAACATTATAAAGCTGTTATTCAAAGTTGCGCAATACTTGTTTGCTTGGCGAATACTGAGCCAGAATTATACCGTGTGTGTCAATTTTCATTAGGTATAGGGATTCAATGTTTACGTGCGATTTATACGTATACAAATAATACGTGGCAACGTGTGTCACCCCTACCGCCTGTCGCCAATCTCGGCAACAATCGACATTACAACGATTTTCTCCGATCTCCCCACCAGATTTTACATTCAATCTTTAGCTGCGAACACGTTGCGATCTAGTCTGCAATAAAAGCCGTCTTATTACTGGAACGGGAAATATCAAATGGCCGCCGCGATCTCCTGATCTAGTAGTTTATTATTATTTTCAGAATCCTTTTTTATTTACCTTATTTTTAATTTTATTAGAATTACGCTTTTGTTTGTGTCATGCAGCGTGAACGCAGCTTAATAAACAGGGATTCAATGTTTACGTGCGTAACAAATCCTTGCAATGCGTAAATATTATTTCTGAACGCATTACAAACACTCAAGTCAGTGATCCAACAGTTACTGCTATAACTTGAGCTTGTATCGGTCGCGCTCGCATTGGAGAGGAAAGTAGGGGTGCCATGTTGTCACGTATTGCATGAATTAATCGCCTATGGCTAATGAAAATTGACACATGCTGTATATATTTTCTTATGGAGGTTCATTCTACATTTCAAGTTGTCTTAGATTTATACAGGTGTAGTCACTTTTGTACACAAGACAAGTACGGCAAACTTCAGATTTTTCCAGTGGATCGTACATATTATAGCTTTTACGAAACTATTCACAACTATTCAGATTTTGTAGTATCTGTGGCAAACTTCGGACCTCTTGCGAAGTAAGAGCTATTCATAGCAGTTAAAATCCTCTTTGAAAGCTGTTTGAAGCTTCCAAAAAGCTGTTCAACGTTTTCAAAAGCTTCGAACATGGGATAAACAACTTTCAAACAGGTATACATGTTCGGTTGTGAAGAACTTTTAAACAGCATTTGAAGAGTCTTAAATATATTTGAACTGCTTTGAATAGATTTTCCTATGCGAAAGGTCTGAAGTTGGCAATGTATACTACAAAATCAGAATAGGTGTGAATAGTTTATTGAAAGATATAATACAGACTCACAATCCAATCCGCTGGAAAGCTCTGATATTTGCCGCACTTGACTCGTGCACGAACGTGATTACACACTGTATAAATCTCAAACAACCTTGAAATGCGGAATGAACCTTCATAAGAAAATGCATGGGATGTTGGCCAAGTATCCTCATAACCTATCTACTGTGATATAACAGTAACCGTCACTTTCCTCAAAGGAGAATGATAAAAAATTTCAAAGGCGGATAATGCATAGCACATAGAAACTTTTTCGCTATGAAGCGGCAGCTTGTGGAATTGCTGAGGATTTCCGTAACGTTTTGTATGTTAACATAACAGGCCATATGAAAGTGAGCTTCATGTGACATCAGCAAGCAATGACGGTCGTTCGGGTTTTCAAAAAAAGGCACACGTAATATTCACTAAAAATCAATGCAAGTTCTAAAATCTTGAGGAATATATTTCTTTAATAAATGCTGGGTAATTACAACATATTTGTTAATTTTTAAATAAATTCAATCACAAAAAACGTTGAACATCTGACCAACGCTCCTACACAACTAAACTGACATTTGTCACAAACGTTTTGACAACTGTCTTAAATTTCCATTTATCTCGAAAACATGTCCGCTTAATTTGAAGTTATATCTCATTATATTATAAAATAAATTCACTTCGAAAATGTATACTTTATTCTGTGGGACTCTGTATGTATATTTTTTTATTTAAAGTCGACCTATACACAGAGTTCTCCAACAATATTTTATTTTGCTTTCACTAAATTTATTCCACACTATAGGCGCGCACTTTAATATTCTACGCATAAAATAACTGAGGCAGTTTACTTACAAAAGTGTCACAAGATATGCGTAGCTCGGTTTCCCCTAATACCCACTGCTATGTTAATAATGAATTTCCCTTGAGGTATACAGCAATTTGTTGATGTGTAAGAATCTATTTTAGTAAGGTCTTTACGTTATATGAACGTGCAATTAGGTCAATGACTAGTGTACTTACTATACGGCAGACATGGAACTCCAGCTTCTTCACAACTTAATGTATTAGAGTTACCACCTTTAATTGAGAAAAAAAGTTTCGTTAGAAATAACAGTTGTTTGCTCCAAGTGTACAAGACATGTTAAATTAACCGTTCTATGAGGTATATAATTTACGATTACAGACAGGGTAAAACTGTTTTTACAATACAAGTAGATTACTCTTGAGAATTGTATACGTTGATGAAGCAAAAAAAAAAACTCTATTTGGAACGTCTAGTCAAGAAATTAAGAAATACCCCCAAATTTCTAATAATAAAAATAAAAAGAACAGATGTATACATATTATTCTGACACAAAAATGTATTACTGATTTTGTTACATTTTAATAATAAAGCTGACCAAAAATACAAAGACCATTTTTTAAGAGGTTAATTTTTGTTTTGTATGGTAAATAAATATAACGTCTTAATGTACCAAGTTAATTATGGAGTACAAATTATTAATATAACCTATATGCCTGTCTCCTAGGCAACAGCCCTTTTATATCGTGCTTTTGTATTTGACACAGAGACAATGATAACAGGTTGTAGGCGATTTTTCACTTTTGTTCTATATTTTTGTTTGATAAGAAAGTTAATTCGCATGAATATAATATTACAAAAGGAACTAAACATTAAAAGCTTCCTTTGCACCCCACATGTTATTGTCCTAACTGATTTGAATCTTATTTGGAAAATATTCATAAAGGTGTTATTTTACATTACAAAAAGTGACTTACTTATCCAAAATAAACTTGCTCAGAAGTCATCATATTGTACATTCTCAATGATATTATGTCGTACGCATTGAGATATAAAAAATCCTTTTCTAAATTGAAGTTTACCATAAGTTAGTCTTTTTTATAAATCTATTAATTTTGTCCTTGGCTGTTATTTTATTAAAAACGCGGCCTTGCAAAATTTAAAATTCTTTAGTGTTCCAAAGTTTTAGCAAGAAAGGTCGAAGACGACTGGAAAAAATACTTGAATACAGGCTATTTATAAGGACTCGGATAACATTGCTGAATTTTCTCGTCAGCACTCATTATTGATTAATCCTACTAAATCTGTTGCATTGATTTTGGGCAGTAACAATCAGATCGATAAATTGAAGACAGATGTTAGGCCGCAGATATTTAATGATATTATACCAGTCAAAGACGAAGCTAAAAGTTTGGGATTGTTTTTAGATAACTCATTCAGATATAATTCACAAATAAAAACCCACATACAGAAAGCTTATGCTAACATAGAACTTATTTACCCACAGACACTATTTATCAACACATATGAAGTCTTTGTTATATGAGGCACTTGTGCTTTCACAATTTTCCTACTACGCTCCGATGTATGGACCATGCTTAACCCTTAACCACCGTAGCGGCGTCTCTGAGACGCATCAGGTTCTTCATTGGTTAATAACTTACCCCCTCTTTGACTAACTATACTTAGCGTCTATGTACCTTCAAGTTGAACGCATGATACTAGGACTAGGAAAAGATATGATACATCAAAGACGAAAACTCGTCCAGTTCGCTCATTACGTCATTGGGTGACAAAAATTTAAATGCAAGCCTAGTATTTTCAAGAAAGAATTAAGTTTTTTTGGTACTGATGGCAACGCAGACAGTTTGTTTAATAGTTGTTATAAGTCTGTGCCTGCAAAAAATACACATGATTTTTATTAGAACGATTATGTCGATTATTTGTAATTTTATTGTGTTTCTATCAATATCGTATTTAATGCAAGTGGATAGCTCTGAATAGCTATTTACTAGTTTCGCTTTTATAGCATCTTGTAAAAATATATTCTTAAATAATGCATTATTAACTTTCGTGATGTGCATACTTTAGAAGTGTTGATTACTATGAAAAATATAGGAGAATTTTATACAACAGATATGAAAATTATTTTCTATACCTTCTGGTTTTATAAATAAAAAGTGCCTATAATGGATTACCTCGATTAGCAATTTATGTGATGTACTGATATAAATTAATATGTATACATGAAACAACATATTTATTTTAGACCTATGTAATATAAGAGAAAAAACAAGAAGGTTTGTAATCATTTATTTTATGTTGTTACTTTAACAATTTTTCTTTTCCGTATTCTACAACTTTCCATAATTTGTTTGTTAAGGTATCTCATGCGAAAATACATTTTACACCGAAAAAATAGGTTTTTTGAAGGAAACGAGAAGAAATTAACGACACATGCATTTCCATGGTTATTTTTCAATTTTTTATTATTATTACTGTTACATCCAAACATAGCACATTGAACCATCTAAAAAAATATTATAAATAAAAGTAAGATCACATAATAAGTATAATACACAGATACATTAAACTTACGGTTACAAAATATATTTATTTCGTCTGTTATTTGTATCAAGAAACATCAGAAACAAACAAAACACCACGATATCAGCACAGATATCCAGCGAGTTGTCACACAATGACGTATACGTTTATTAGAAAAGGATAGCTACCTGCGCAGTATCATATCTTTATGTATTTTAGTCTTAGTATCATGAGTTGAACGTGTATCAGTATGTTTCTAGCATTTTGTGGCAATAGACGCATTTGTTTTCATAAGTTTTACAAATTTTGCGCGGTTTAGTTGAAAGTGCTTAATTGTCATGGATTGTGCTTCTGGATCTACAAAAACAGTTCGCTATGGCGATCCTGACTTTGAAAATATGATTCTACAGTGGACTGATGAAATTGATGGCGGTGAAAGTGACAATGATGATGTTTCTGTAGATCACCACGAAGTAAGTGATCATGATTCCGATTCGGAACTTGAAGCAGTGAGTGAAGAAGAGGCTGTAATAAACGATAACGATGAAAGTCTAAGTAGTGATGGTGAAGATAATAATAACATTACAAAAAAGGTGTATTATGGAAAAAATCGCTTCAAGTGGGTGTCAACAAACTTTGTCAAGCGCAGTAGAACACAAAACCACAATATAATTGTCCAATTACCGGGCCTGCGTCCTTCTGCTAAATAGGGTGCTAGAGCAGAAGTTGCTGCGGTATGGAGTTTACTGTTTTCGGAAGAAATGCTGCGTGTGGTTTTGAACTGGACTAATGTCAAAATACAAAAAGAAAAGCTCAAGTACAAAAATCCGAAGAGATCAGAGCTGGGGGATTTGGATATGGAGGAATTAAGAACTTTCATAGGATTGGTATATTATTCAGCAGTTTTTAATTCTAACCATGAGAAGATTGAACGTATTTTTACTATTGATGGTACGGGACGTGAAATCTTTCGTTGTGTTCTAAGTAAAAACAGATTCGCATTTTTACTTAGCTGTTTACGATTTGACAATCCTGATGACAGAAATCTCAGACGAGGGGCAGACCCAATGGCTCCCATTTCCGAACTTTTCAATGCGTTAATTGCTAATTCCCAGGCTATGTATTCTCCAGGTGCAAATATGACCGTGGATGAAATGCTAGTTGCCTTCCGAGGACGATGTAAATATAAAATGTACATGCCAAACAAGCCATATAAGTACGGGCTAAAGATAATGTGTACGACAGATGCTAGAAATCATTATTTGTATAATGCGTACGTGTACAGTGGGAAAAATTCCGATGGTATTGGTTTAAATGGAGACGAAAAAAAGTTCAGTAAACCCACTCAAGCTGTTGTGAGACTAACTAAGCCTATTGTGAATTCTAATAGAAACGTGACAGCGGATAATTGGTTCACGTCGATAGAATTGGTGGAAGTACTCAAGAAAGCAGGGCTAACGTATGTAGGTACCATGAAGAAGAATAAAAGGGAAATCCCCCAGCAATTTTTACCTAACAGAGTTAGAAAATGTGAAACTTCTTTATTTGGTTTTACTCAAAATATGACTCTCGTATCCTACGTGCCAATGAAGTACAAGGCAGTTGTTTTAGTGTCATCGATGCTGTTAGATATAAGTGGTGTTAATGCTCATGTGCTTCATCAAGCATACAAAGATAATGAAAAACTTGAAAAAGCAGACTTTATAAAGGTACTTGCCGACCAGTTGGTCCAACCACAGTTAGTTAGAAGGGCTCAAAACTTACAACTAAAACGAGATTTACGATTAACAATAAATCGAATTCTGGGAATCCCCGGTGAACCACTTGTTTCAAACAATGTTGAAAAATTATAAAAACGTAAAAATTGCCTCACCTGTCCCTCTAAACTGAGAAGACGGACAAGCTATATGTGTTTTGCTTGTCGTAAACCTATATGTTTAGAATGTTCACCTAAAATGTGTATAGACTGTAAGAAAAATTTCCAATAAATCAGACCTTGTAATTTTTATCATATTTTCATTTTTCTTTAAATTTTGTATTCTTTTAGTTTCCAAACACCGATATTATTTTATATTATAGTGTTGTTTAAATCCTGTAAAGTTATTAAGTTAAAGCGTATGTAAAAAATGTTCAAAATTACACTTCTGCAAAGAAAATACAACTTTTTTTAAATAAATTTCTTTAAATTTATTATCTGTTGACTTTTTTAATATTATATACCTTCTAGTAACATATCTAAGAGATATAACGAGAAAATTATTATCACATTTTATTAATAAAAACCAAAAACCAGCGACGTCTGTGTGACGCCGCTACAGTGACATTGCGAAAACAATTGGACTACGGTGGTTAAGGGTTAAACAAGACATATATAACCATATACAACAAGTCCAAAAATCCTGTTTAAGACTAATATTTGGAATACGGAAATTTGACAGACTCTCGCCCAAACTGTACGATTTGAAATGGCTCAATATGGATAGCCGCAGACTTTTGCAATCTGATAAATTGTATTACGCAATAATTAATACCAAACAACCAGCATATGTTTACGATCTAATTTAATTTTGCAGTGATGTACACCACTTAAACTTGAGATTTTTTCGAAGTGTCATTACGCCGCCCACGCGTAGCAGAGCGTTTTGTAAAAGTGGCTTTTCATGCCAGGTTGCCAGGGTGTATAATTCGATACCAAAGGGCATTAAGGATAGTTCGTTTAGCACCTTCTCTGCGCAATACCGGGAATACTTATTTGATGTTCAAGATAATTAATTTCCGATTATTCACTTTTACTTTCTTATACGTAGTATAGGGAAGTATTGTGATGATGAAAATTTTCGACCTCGAGATTTTTGCAGATGTCCACGTTCTGAAGTCCCCTGACACCGAAAATATGGTTCTTAAAAAATGTCTGTGTCTGTCTGTCTGTCTCTCTCTCTCTGTGTGTTTGTCACTCTCTCTCTCTGTGTGTGTGTGTGTGTGTGACCACTACACAATTTGTTATTCATTGTATTCTTGCCACTTTTGAACGGAGATGGTTCTAGTAATCCTTTTAGCAATCTGTCCGTATTTAGCAAAGTAATAAATATCAAAGAACGAATATAATACGCCAAAATAATATTTAAATATTTATTATAGCATAGCACACAGTTTCGCTCAGTAAACTACATGCAAATAACGCCTCAGCGATTGTTTCATTGAGTATATAAGGGAGACGGATAATTCCAGATAGTCCAGAGAGATCTAGTACCATATTGCCTTGTCTTGGCCATGCTGAATGTTCCGGAAAATAAAGAAGGAAGAACTTGTGCTATTTGGCCCTACATGACGCTAGTAGCAAACACAGTTTTTACTGTTAATTAAATCACGAGGTGTTGCAGTTTTATTGTTTTCCAAAAATGTGGGTATGTTAAGAAATCGGGCCGCGAAAAACATTCTTGTCAAAAGGGGATCGCGCTTTAAAAAAGTTTGAGATACATTGTACTAAGAGAACAGTTATATCAATTGAACGTAAAACTTGGTATTAGTAGATTATTACAATGTCATTATGTGACGTTGGCATAAAATAAAATAGAATTAAGATTAGTTTGCCATTTACTCTATCAAGACAATATTTTGAAGTTAGTTCAAAATTGAAATATATTACCAAAAGTTTAATCCTATTAATCGCAATAAAATATTAAGTATACGCTACGACAACGTTAGTTTGAAACGAAAATAGTACTACTCATTTTGTGTCGAAATAAGAAAATTAATGCAAAAGTTAGGGTGATATTAAGCTGTTTTTCTGAAAGTTATGGTATTACTTGTATAAGCATTTTTTCTTTTCTATTATAGTGTTTTATGTAGGAAATTGTGGAATTGAGACAACTCTTTATGTTAATATGTTACCTCGAAATTGTGCTTAACAAGCAAATGTGTTTTATATTAGTTACATTTTATGTTTCTATGCGTATATTTTAACGGGATAAGTGGCATTAGTAGCCGATTTAAGGTAATAATATAATATGCATTAAACACGATTGCATGGGTAAGATGTTAGTAATTGCATTACTGCACCGTTGACATGAAGAAAATCTACATAGTTCTTCAATCAGAATACTGTAATTAACACGTTGGCATCAGCCGTCCAGTGTTCCAATGTTCAGTGAACATTGAAATCCTCCGAGACGTTGAGAATAATGTAATTAAACGGCTTCCGAATCTCTTGTGATTCACGAGTCTTGTGAGGTTTAACTATTTTAATAATTTGGCTTATATTATAAAGGTGTTGTTATTTTGTATATATGTGAGTATGAAAGGATTTTATTAAGAAAAATTGGGAAGGAGTAACAATAAATTTTCTAGTTATGTTTTGCTTTAATGAACCTCTATTTAATGAAACATGCTATATAATACATTATATCCACAATATACAATTTCTGACATTACAGGATAAACTATAAAATTAAGGCTTACTTCATCATGTAAAATTGCAAACACAAATAGGTGTTTCACCTTTGTCAAACGGTTTGAACAATTTTAAGACAAGTTTTCTTTAAAACCATTAGAGTAGACGTCAACATAGGAATTATGATGTTGCGTTTTTATAATTTTGGTTTAGTCATTTAGTTTAGAATTATCTAGCAAAACAATATCTATATTGTAATGGCTTGCTTCTACTTGCGGACTAATCCGCAGGAACAACCCCTAATTAATTATATAACTAATTCGGGTAGCAAGCGCATACAAAAAAAACATCTCCTGGCCTTTGAAATCGGACGCACATCCAGTTGCCTATATCGCAAGGTGCATCGCCGCCGTGGTATCCTTCGACGTGAGCTCTGGAAACTTTTTTAAAATAAAAGATATCCTTTCCCAACAATCCCTGGTTTACTTGAAATCTTTTTATAACTGTCCCAACACCGGATCGTTTCAGGGTAATTTTTTGCTCGGTCATAAATGACTCTTTTGAACCTGCTTCTAACAGTCCGATACAATTTCTGACGATCTGTACAGAGGAAATACGCGCCATCTCTCTCCATCTCATTTCCTTACATATTGTTCAACTTCCCGGCTGAAGGCGCCACTGTACAGTGGCAAAATACACATCTCAGAAGCGCTAAAAAACAGGGTGGGTATATTATAAATCTATAATCTGACCGAAGCAAATTTGTTTTTAATTATTTAAAAGGTGGTAAAAGCTGACTCAAATGGAACATTGATTATGCTGATTACAGTTCCACTTTGATATCTAATTGTCATTAAACGAAACTTAATATAAAAAAAAGGTTTGGATGGATTGTTCGTAACAATGTATATTTTTGAAATCGTTCAATACATTTTGTACAAGTTCGTTGGATATTTTGGGGCTCGTTTACATGTAAATGCATATGCTGTTGAACCATACAGAGGCCTCTGAATAGCAATGCTTATGCGTCGCTCTTAAAATAATAATGTAGTCACTTCAAGGCATAATGTTAAATGTACAATTAATTTCAAATATTGATGATTAATAGCCAAAAACCTTACGCTGTCCTCTTGTAATATATCGATTGAAAATTTATGTGTAACGTTCGAGAATATTAAGTAGTCTAACCCCATGAAAGATATATGTATAATCAAAGCTGTCGAACTTTGGATTCTCTAGCATTAAAGTAGTTGTCTATATAGATCCCAATATCTAAAGTAGAAATTACGTTCTTTTTTATATGAACAATACCCTAAGGAATGGATCCTTTTAGAGATAACTCTCGACGATAGGGCGATGTAATGCCATGAAAGTAATGTTACCTATGAGAAACGTATACTTCAAGACACTCGCTTTAAACTCAAGTAATATTTTGCTATGCACATTGACATACAAAGTAGAGATTCTACACACAAGATAAAGTACACCTAGTATAGAAGAAAGAAAATCGACTGACCCAATTTACGTTGTAACGTAACCATTAAGTTTATAAAATACAGCACCGTAAAAGCATCAGAATCGTCACCCAAGCGCAATTATATTGGAAAGGAAAAAAATCTTTTTTAACGTGCATTTTTTAAATAACATTTCAATGAATAACAGTTTTATGAAAATAAAATTCCTTTCATATTTGCTTAGGTGAATTGAATCAAAAATGTATATGTATATATGTATATATGTATGTTTGTAGTTATGATGACGATTGATGTTTTTGTGTATATGATATTCTTGCTATAGTTCATAAATAACAGCGAGTTTGATTTATTTTGTACCAACAGGCAAAGTTATCTGCTTTGTTGTTCATACAAAAGTGGAAGGTTTTTTGTTAATGCAATTTTTAATCAGCTTTTAAATTGCCCCGAGTTCATACGCTACGTGATTTGTTCTTACAAAAAAAAAAAAAACAATCCGACAAATAAACATACATACATACATGTTTATACAGAAATAATTTTGTGGTTCTCATCAAGAAAATGATGTGTGGGCATTATACGACGTGCTTATTCGTATGTGTGGTGTCATTTTTAAAGAGCTGTTGTTTTAAATTTATTTATAATAAGTATAATAAAAAGTATAACTTTATGTTCGAGTTATTGCATTTATTTTTTTCTACTTCATTATCAATTACAATTAAAACATGACATGTAACACTAAGGAACTTAAAAAACACTTAAAAACTACAAAATGAAAACATTTAATGAGTCGTATGAGTCTGTTTCTTGGTTGAAAGTAGTGAAATTTCTGGCTCTATTTTGTTCTCTTGTTTATCTTAAAGGTATATATTTAGATTTTTGATAGAATATCTCGGCAATTTTGCACACATAAGATGAAGTAAATGGTGACCATACTTTTAGAGGACACTGGATACTTATTTCGAAAAAAAAATTTGATCAATTCAAGCTTTTTGAAAACAATTTTCAATTGTCCATCAGATGACAATGCATTCAGTTTTTGTTTGACACACACTGAAATATATTTCGGAACCAGTCAGAAAAATATTCCGGAAAAAAAGTACTAAATTGATATTTAAGATCTGTTACGTGAAATGTACCTCAAATATCCGATTAAACAGCTTTTAGTTTGTTTTATGTAAGAAAACAGCTTACTAAAGTAAGAAATGCTGCAAAAATTATCTAATTGTAGTTGATGTTATCATTGGCTATAAACATAGCTATTTGTTTTTCTTGAAGACTTAACTTTATGGCGACATTTTTTTTTTTGGTCATGCTTTAACATTTCTAAATAAATGTTGAAAAATACTTATACATGCATATATGCATATACGTTTTACGTATAAAGGTATATATGTAAGTCACAGTAATTATTTACTGCTTGATGTTAGTTTTAACATCCATGTGTTCACACTTTTCATTTTCGTTTTAATATTATTTGTTTTCAAAATTTCAATTTTTTTAATTTCAATTTTTAAATTATTTAGCCCATTGCCATAAATGATTCTCACTGGACAACTAATTGTTTTAAATATTCTGAAACAACTCGAACTATACACTAACATTATTTATTCAAACTTATAATTATTATATAATGGTAAAGAAACTCTAAAATCAACATAGACACAAAGCAATATCAGATGAAGAACAACTAATGGGGGTTCTTGTTTCTTTCGCTTTTTATAACTATTCTGACATATTTTTCTGGTTGATCCTTTCATGGGCAGATGTTTCACATTCTTGATTGTTGGTGCGTTTTTTCAAAGTCTGCCATATCGAGGACAGCGATTTTTCGAAATAATCCTTGTCTACAAGTTATCAAAGCTTCTGCTAAAGCGAAGATAAGTTGCAGCAAGGATATGTTAGTATACTGAAGCCCTTTACACACATTTCAAGAATTGATGACGGATTGTAACATCAAACGGTAAAACACTTTTTTTCACAATTTTAGTGATCTTCTATGTACCTATATCATATAGATTTACCATTTGATCTGATTTAGAAATTTTTTTTATCTCGGTTCTTTTACTTACTTTTTTTTGTATTATAATGGTTGTGCCATAATAACAGTTATTAATTAATATTACTTCTTTGGTTTCCTTGAATTTTACAGAGAGTCTGTCACCTGTAAGACAGCATTTGAGTGTTTCCAATCCTTTTCATACATCTATATATCTCTTTTATTAATCCTAATATGAGACGTATGATAATTCTTTGGATCAAGGTAGCCCTTGCTTGATGGAAATTCATAATGTTGAAGGTAAATAAAACTGACAAAACAATATCACATAACTTTGCACTTTATTGAAAACGTATCGTGACGATCGTTTGTTTCAGATAAGGTTGTATTACAAACTAAACTAAATTATACAATATGTATAATGCAAATCAAATACAGTCGTTTAGAAATACTTATAAAATAATTTAATAAAAGGTAACTTATGTCCTAGCCCCAAGTATTAAAAAATACTTGATAGTATGGGGTCACTACGGGGAAACCTGTAACGGCTGTAGCTGTGGAACTCCCATGTTCTATTTGGTTATTAAGCAAAAGTTGTGCATTTTTATGTTTCACAATGTGCATAGTTTCTAACAAATTTAATTTCTGAGATTTATTTACAGTGTGTAAAGTTTCAAAGTAACGGTTGAAGCTATGAACTTTCCCTCTCTATTGTATGTGAATTATCTTTATCATTAATATAACTTGGTTCGTGTTCCTTAATTCTTTCAGAAGAGGATCAACCTGCCTGGCATACTTGAATGTAGTATGGGCAACCCTCTCAGTTTTTCTTTTAGCTGAAATTTTTATGAGCTATTTGTAAGAAAAGAATTATGAACAACCTTTATCTAAAAATTGTGTTTACTGGTTCAGATATGTGGATGATATCTTAGCGAGCTACACAGGAACTGATAGACAAATAAACCAATACCTATCACATATCTATAACCTACATCATAACATTTAATCTACAATTAAAAAAGAAATAAGCAAAGCTATGAATTATTGATATTTAACAATTTCAAAAAATAACAACAAACACGAATTCGCGATTTATCATAAACCGTCCCATGAGGATACAATTATTCATAGTAATTCTACACACCCTTACTCCAATAAAATGGTTTTGTTCAATTCGTTGATTCATAGACACATTAGTGTTTTCTTATCTAAAGATAGCTATAATATAGGATATAACTACATCAAAAAAATAGCCTACAACAACTGTTATAACCAGACGTTATTCAAAATATATTCAGTAAATAGTGTTACAAGAAAGCTATTAATTTAGTATATGCTACTGAGAAAGTTCAAAAATCCTATCTAGGTATAACCATTACATAGTTTTCACAACCAACAATTCGTTAAGTTCAATTATTAAAAACAATAAACAACAAACGGACAGAAATAACAAGACAGAAGTTTACAGACTAGTTTGCAGTTCTTGTTCTAAATTTTATATAGGACAAAGAAGTAGATCCTTTTTTAAAAGAATTAAGAAACATCAACGCTATATTAATGGTGGAGATGATTCACATACATTTGACGGAGGAAGCACATAGTTTTAACTATAATTTTTAAAATTTGGACACTGTAAATAAATCACAGAAATTAGTTTGTTAGAAGCTATGGACATTTTGAAACATAAAAATAAACACATCTTTTACTTAATAACCAAATAGAACTTGTGACTTCTCCTCTATTAAATTTATTCCACAACTAAAGCCGTTACAGGTTTTCCCGTAGTGATCTTATATTACCAAGCATTTTTAAATACTCGGGGGTAGGACATAAATTACCCTTTATTAAATTATTTTTTAAGCATTTCTTGATGAATGTATTTCATTTGCATTTTACATATTGTAACTCAATTTAGTTTAGTTTGTATGAAACTTTATCTAAAGAAGGCACTTTGTGTCAAAGCGATAGTCATGACATGTTATCAATAAAGTCGAAATTTAATTGACACTGTTTTGTCAGTTTTATTTACCTTCTACAATAATTCCATTCCACTATTTCAACTTTAGCTAATAATTTTTGCCTTTCTTTCTTGTACTTGGTATTTGAACAAAAGAATGTTATTTTACAGTAAAATAATAAATTCCTTAATGTTGTTGTATTCAATATCATTACAATATATAAAGAACTGCAACGTAAAAAGGTAAATTTTGCGTTGCCCACAATAATAAAACGAAAATACCCAAGGAATTATCGATTTCTGCTGGTTTTAATTTAATATTAATATCCGAAAAGGAAGACTTTTCCTCTGATTAATATTTATGAACATCACTGTGAGCCGTTGTTAAAGAGATTGCTTGCTGTTGCCCGTTATATTTTTGTTGGCGAGCTTTGGGATAAATCGACTTGTCGGATACCGCGCTTTTGTCAGCTTAACGTCAGCCATAACTCTAAATATAATTATAATCAGATCAGCAATGTTAATTCATTCCGGTGTGAATCGTTCATTAAATTTCAGCGAGATTGCAGTACAAATAAGAAGTCCTAGTGATACCGCTAAAACTTTTAATTAATATATCTGAAATCTATTCTCTTGAATTGTGGTATAAGGTATCAGTATAAAAAATATAATTTGAAAGTTTCGTATAACAAATAGTAGCTATACTTCATGGAAGTTTAATGAAGCATGCACTCTGTTATTCATATTATGTCTAAATGATGTTCCCCTACAGATCGATTGCCGTCTTTGGTTGTGTTAATGATATCAAAATCTGCAAGTTTTTTTTTATTTACGCTTTTTGCATGGGTTTTAAAAAACGCACTGTAAGTTTTTTCCACTTTTGTGGAATTGTTTTATTTGCTGTGTATTTAAGAATATACTGAAGAAACGAATAAAAATTTGTCGAAACCTTTAAAACTGAAATGTTTTTATCTTATTTTAATTATTACTATAAAAGACAAGAACTACTTATATTTCTTCGGATATTCTTACGGTCAATTATTGAAGCTTCGTTCCTGACGTATCGGTGACATTACTTTTACCAGTTCCGCGGGAGTGGGGGTGTCAAGTGCATAAATTATTACTGATTATTTCAATAATATATTTTCAGATTGCTTGATTGGCAATAAATATTCTATTAATTGGCCAACCTGATTTTGCAATTTTAAATCTGCTTACTTGTTTTACACTTTGGACATCTATCGATTTGACATTCTTATGGTAATACTGCAACTATTGTTTTAATTACACGTATTATGTGAATTAACACACACTTTTTTAGTTGTGTAACACTGAATAAACTGAAAAAAGTAAGGTAGAGACATATATGTCTGTGGTTACTAATACATATTTATCACTTTCCAGTGTGATTTACACAATTTTGTAATACATTTTTGACACTTAGTCAATATTATTTATGTAATAATGTACTTGTTCATCTTAGGTAAATGAACACCTTCTAATAGGGCCATACGAATGGTATAACAACTCTACTCCTAATTTTTACATTACTCTATTTATTTGTACAACTTGCGTCGATATTATTTGTGTAGTAGTATTAAACCAATAGTGTTCAGCAACAGTAGTTCGTCATGTATTCTGTACTGTGTAAATGCCAATTAATATTTTTACTCTTATGCCTGACTTTGACACAGTACAGTATACATAACTATTGTTGCTGAACTCTATTGCACATGAATAGGTTTTTGAAGTTTGGTTTTTTTACGAATATGATTTATATTAGATATATTATTATTTCAACACACACTTTGGCCAAGCTATACTAAACATGAGATAGTTTAAAACATGTGTCTGTAGTAGCTACTCACCCTTAGTACTTAATTTTTTGCATTACACATTTTCACATTATTAATTACTGTATTTGTTACTTTTGTCATTTAGCATTATTTACCATGTAGTGAAGTTGATTGTTATCTATAATAAATTGTGGAACTCTCCACAGAAGCTACTAATCGCCTTGCTTCACCTATTTCTCAGTCTGTAATTAATTTTCTGTTTTCTCAAACATAGTTCCTGCGTCAAGATGACTTATGCATTCGTTTTATACATTTCTTTACGATATTGACTACGAATAATTTAATATGTACATATATTTTACCGTTATACTTTGTTAGAATTCTAAATAATCTGTTCAGTATAGGTTTCCTAAACCAAATCTTTAATTTCACCGGCTTTAAATTTTATAATTAAGTTAATTTTTCTCAATCAGTTTTAAAATATTCAATAATGAGCATTTATTATACACATATACACAGTAGCGTAACAGAACACATCAGTGTTGTTCTGTTACGCTACGGTGTGTAGACAACGCGATTTTTAATCAGTGCTACTGAAGATGACAACTTAGTTGTTGCAATACGTATTTAACCCTTTTGTGCTTTAGTGTGGTGAAAGTGTTTAGTGTTTTTGTATACAATGTCCTGTTCAATTCATTCATCAAGATTGGTAATATCTTCAGTCACGTTCTGGATTTTCTTCTTATTATGGTGAAATGTTTTTTAAATTGGTTTCCATCTTATAAAATTCAATTCTTTTACTTCCATGTAAACTCATGTAAATTCCAGGTCAATATCAACTCGTAAATACTTAGAAAATTATGTGAATATTGTTTTAAGGTATTTATAATGTTAATACGCAGTTTTCAACCATTAAATTCCTCCTTTTTTTTAATAAATCTTTTCCTTTTACATACTAACTTGTCGTTAGTTTCAAAATCAATTTATTTATCTTTTTTCTCTCGGTATCTAAGGATCTCTCATTAAATACCAGCACAGACAATTTAATGTTTTATAAATTATTCATGCAGTAAGATAAGTTGCCTATCTTTATAATATTTTAATTTTGATTACTGTGACTAAGATACAATTCTTTCATTAAATTTGAGATTACAATTTGAATTCATTTAGTATTTAACAAAGTTTCTAAATATCTACATTATTTAAATAAGTTATTCCATTTTATATGGGATAAATAATATTTCTACACTGGGGTAAAATGACCTCAATATTCGGAGGCAAAATTGTCCCAGGAACCATTTCACCCCTCAAAATATTTACCACTGAACTGATATAATTCGTAGTTTATAGATCAAAATGGTTAAGAAATACATGCTCAAGTCCAGCAGACAAAAGTAGGATCCAAATGTAATTAAGTTGTCATTGGAATGGATTTCCAATGCAAGTCCGTACAAACGAGCGGTAAAAATATTTTATTTACCACCGACCACTCTGAAACGAGGAGCCAAATGTTAGAATAATAGAGCAAAAGATTATTCTAAATAACTGGGTAGAGAAGTGATAACTTTTCTTAGAGAAATGTAGGTGTGTATAAAAGATTAAGTTTTGGAAATGGAGAATAGATACTTCGATCTTACCAAGAAAAATATTTGCGAGATGGCCTATGAATTAGCCGAAAAAAGTAAAATCTCACATAGAGTTTCTAAAAAGGAGAAAACTTCTGATGCTGTTTGGTTTAGAGAATTTCTTCGTAGGCACTCTAACCTTTCATTCCGGATTCCTAAAGCCACCTCGGTCACTTGATCACGCGTATATAACAAATAAACTCCATTAAAGCTTTTCTTAAACCAGAAGACATCACTAAAAATAATAATATCACCCATTATACAGGAATTTTCAACATGGATGAAGCTAGAAATCAGTACCCAGTAAACTACCTAAATTTTTAGCTCATTAAGTTCGCAAACAATTAGGATTTCTTACAAACGCTGAGAAAGATCACAGTGGTTGCTTTTTTGTGTAAATGCTGCTGTACAATTCTTCTCATCAGCAGTAACATTTCGTGTGCAAAGAAATGAGCTGCTCTTCCAGGGTGTTCCTTACAGAACGATTTGTTTACAAAATGAATCTCTTTACTTGAAAACTGACATTTTCATGCAATTTCTCGAGCATCAGTGTATTGTAGATAATAAAATATTCGATGGACATTCAACGAATAACACCTAAGAAGCTATAGAATACAGAAGAGGAAGTAGCATAACACTGCTGTTAGTGCCACCACATTGTACGCACGTGATGCAACCACTAAACATGCCAGGTTCCTTCATGACCTACCACAATGAAGAATTAAACTTGAGGCTTAAAACAAACCTAGGAAATATTGTTACTCTCTATAACAAGGATCTTTTGGTCGCAAAAGCCAAGTGCATCGCTCAATATGGCTTGAACGGTTTTGAAAACACTGAATTTTCACAATAAATCCAAATATTTTTCCTGACTGAAATCCACCTGTTGACCGTCCTATGGCGACCAATTTCGACAATAAAAACGACGTTGCTTTGAAAATTATAAAACTTTATAACCTAAGTTAAACCAAAATAATATTGTTATAACAAAATTAAAAAATCATTAGCAGCTTGAGCAACAATCTTCCGATGAATCTTCTAACGACGGGAGAGTCGGCGGTCATCAGAAAATATTAACTTTATCAGATGATAACACTCAAAACATTGAAAACACTCAAAACAAGAATGAACAGCTACCTCCAACAGAAAAGCTGTCAAGTGTTACACTTGATGACATCGTGAAAATCTTTGCTATTTCTGCCGTGCCTGTAGCGCCCTCTGGATGCAGAAGACCCCTATCGTCTCAGCAACACCTCAAAGCTCAGTTATAACACCAAAGAGAAAGCTAATAATGCCCGACCACTTCAAAAAAGGCTAAAAAGCAAAAAAAAGTTCTGGCAGTGAAGAGGATGTGCATTCTGCATTTTTGGCTTCCAACTGATAAGCCAGAATGCGCCCAATGAGCAATTGATTCCATGTTCTCCATGCAAACACCGAACACATCCCTCTGTGCTGGAGTTACTCCGAAACAAGAATTTTTTTGGGAACTTAGTAGGTATGTAGGTAAAATATTTAGCACCTATATATTATTCAGATTATATTTTTTATCTATTTTTTTCGTCTTTAATTACCCTTCACTTAAAAAAATGTTTTTTCACAAAATATGAAGGGTCCGTTTTGCGTAACACCGAGATCATTTTATCCTAATCTATCGTTAAATTGGACCTCTCCTATTAAAATATTAATATACATAAATTTGGTTAGATTTTTGTCAAGATAAAAAACTTTTATTTCTATTAACTATTGTCTTGTTCAAAGAACCACCCACATAATTCCCCAACCTGTATAGACAATTCTGAGACATGTGACTATACTAGTCCTTGTCGTGAGATATAATTGGTTTTTAAAGCAAATTGGTAAACCGAAAGGAACACTCGACCTCTTTGCGTATACCACATTTTGCGAATATCTATTCAGTTGTTAATTTTATGTAAATTTATATATAACACAAATGTATTTAGATTATTTTAAAATAATTTTTGTATGATTTGTTTTCCAGAATTCAAACTTTTAGTAATATTTACTCTAATCGAGAAGTATTTTTTTTTGTGAATATCATCGACATTATTCATTCTAGAAAGATTTATTAATATTATATAAATTGGAAACTCAATTTGAAACAGCTATTCCATGACAGAATTTTCAATATACGAATCGAAACATACACTTACTCTGAATGAAGACCGTTTAAATCATGTTATGAAAGTCTAAAAATCTGTACTAAAGATAATTTTTGACAACTATTTAATAATTATCGAGTTCTAACAGATGCATAAGTCGAGTGATGCTCAGACCGATTTAATTATTAAATAAACGTGACATATTCACACAAAATAAACGAAAATGAAAATTAAGTTCTTAATTCTATTAAAACAAACCAGGCGACATACATAAAACCTTATATATTACTCTTATATATTCATTCAATAAACTAGGCTAATGCGGTATAGAGGTAGAAATCAGAAAGAGATCGGCATCGATTCCTATAATCCTGGCTGATTTTGTACTCGCAAATGCAATCAGTGTTTATTTTACTTTCAAATGAATATAAGGATAGAGTTTAAATAACATTAAGTCCCAATAAGCTTGCTATTATTGGTAAAGGAGTATAGTTCCAAACAACGGTCTATTCCCTTCATGAATATAAGGAAATTTATGTAGTTACCGTTGTATATATTCATCTAATTATCGATATATGGAGTTAAAGCTGGTAGTTATTCTGACACAGGACAGCTTTTGCAGACAAAGCTGCGTAAGTTACATAAGTATATCGATTGTCACTCTTATGAAAGGTAATAGATGCTATGCATTAGAAACAAATTTCTTTTAATTTATATCCTGGTAGCCAGATTGACATTGCAAATAGCTTAATAATAATATATTAGTTATATTTGTGTTTTTCAATTTTTGTTTTATTTACTTTTGAGTAATCGTCGACGCACGTACGTGAAATTACTTTTGAGTTTTAATAAATAAATATAATCTTTTTAAAATGAAAAACACATACCGATTATTTAAATACTTTTAAAAAAAATAGGAATAGACACCACATTACTTTCTTATACGCATGTGCGTTTTGAAAAAAATATATCTATAAGTAAAGTGTCACTTCCGGTTCGAATTTTAAATTCTTTTTCCAAAAAATATCCAAGTGCATCTTTAAATACTTGAATACTTTTAATATACCTGTATAGCATGCATAATTTGCGAGATATTTACAATAAATTTTTTTTTTTTTATGAAAAGGTTTTTTTTTAATCCAGTACTTTTGTACTCTCAATATAGCTATCCCAAGAGCATTTTTGAATAAGAGAAAGAGACCACTTCAGGTAGCAATTTTGAGAAGCCTTTTTTTATAAATTTCATCTATAATCACTTCTAAATCCGTTTGAAGTTTTTAGATAACAGTGTTTGTTATAAAAGAATATATATATTCACGAAGACTAATGAGTTGAGAGCGCTAATTAATTGAAATCCTGTTCAAACGATTTGCGTCTATGGTTGCTTATACCATTGCATACTTTAGCGGTGTAGCGGTTGACTTTTTCGGAGGTAGATGGCGCGCGTAGTTGCGGCCACCTTATAACAGCTTATTCCAAAGGTCCCAGACTGATACATAGCTGAGTGCAAATTGTAAAAGTTCGTAAATATGAGAAACCAGCGACTAAAATGCATTGAAGATTTAGGGTGAGTATCTTTATTATCCTTCTCTGCTGTAATGAATTAAGTAAGCACTATGAAAATTCTTACGGTATGAGCATGCATAAAAAAAACATCGAAAGCTCATACGGAAATTTGTTTTTAAGTAATATTTATTCATTACGTCAGACAAATTAACAGATCTATACATGACACACATGACACATAACCTTAACGAAAAAACGATGCATTACAGAATATAAACAAACGGCATGTGCTGAGCAAACTTAAAATCTAAACATTTATATTTGTTTATAATAATAATTCGTATATTGTACAAGTTTCTTGGTAGACTATACTGGTTATTACTTTCTGTACATTTCTCTAGAGTCGTAGAAAACTATACGGTGCGAAATAAATGAATAAATGTTTTTTGAGGAAATTTACGTTCGCTGTCTAACTCAATTGAAGTACAAATGTTTTAAATTCGCGGCCTGAGCTTTGTACGGTGATTTTAAATATCATTATACGGTGATTGACGTTTAATATGCGATCCTAGAATGAAACGGGTATATTATACAAATATTAATAACGGTTCCAATTTCTAGGTATTTATACAATAGAATGAAATATATATTTTTTAAACTAACCGATCGAATAATATAGAAATATTTTGTGTCTTGATAAGGACAATTCTCTGAAGAACAATATTTTACTAAATTCAAAGAATACTGTTATACAAACACCCCTAAAATGGGTCGGATGGGATATAATGAACTCGCCCAACTCAAATACGTTCATAGCGCATTATGACGTTTGTGATATTCTCTAAATGTTCTCACTCTAGTTATATAATATAAATACTAATATTTACATATGCAATTTATATAATTACCAATTTGTAAAATCAAGTACTTAGATATACCCAATCCTGTTTTTTATGCAATTTATTCAATAATCGATTTGTAAAATTTAAAATGTAAATTCCCAATTTTGTGTTCATGTCTTTTGATACTTTTTGTCTTAAACACTACATGTTTAGTTTGTTGCAAACACGTAGTTTTTTGATGTTATTATTTTAATCCTATGTCAGTGATTTTATCTTACAAGGGTAGCTTTCATAATCGGAATTTCGTCATACGAATTGCTTGGTTGATAGTATTCATTGTTTATTGTTTTTTTTCTTGCGAGAGAGATATTAATTTTCATGAGCAGCCATATTATGTTTTTCCTTTTTTCCAAATAATGTAATCCTATTTTTATACTATTGACCTTTACACCATAGTATAATTAATTATATCATACGTTTACGAATAAATAATTTAAATCTTGGATAGGGAATGTTTATTGATAATTTTCATAATATTGCTGGATTTGTCTACTGTTAATTAATTAATTAACTTATGGTCTCGAATTGTGTGCAACCTTCCAAGAAATTAATTCTTAGAGTGTAATAATATTTATACATATAGAGGGCAAATATGTATACATGAAATTAACTTGTGTTATTTTTGCGACTTTTTGCCAAATAAAGCAATTAAAGCTTTTTATTCTTTTACTTCAATTCAACTAGTTTGTATGATTGACGTGCAAACTAATTGATCTTTGTTTTGCTGAAACTCTAGAGAAAATATGTAGAATCTTGTGATGAACCATAGTAACGATAAAAAAAAAATAATTCTTTTACTTTTGCATACATGTGTTACACAATTTTGGATGGCATCATTAACTCATTGTAAATAAAATCTTTTCATTTCTCAATTTAGTTTTTGTATTTGCACCGCGCACTGATGCGTTGGCATAGTGCAAAAAATGTTCAGTGTACGTCGTATCTTTTATATGCTATTAAATTCTTGGTATTTTATTCTACATAACAAGCTAGGTAGGTATTACCTAATACCGACACACGTCAGGAAAAAGTAGCGCGAAACTCAAGCTTCGAGCCAAAAGCACAAAAGGAAATATAATGAGCAAGTAGGTACGTAAAAAGGTATGACAAACAAGTGCCCAGTATTTCGTTACGTTGCACATCCTCATGCTGTTATATGAATAACGAATATCAGTTTATAGTGTCTTTTCCAACATTATTATTTATAATCTATATTATTTAATATACCCCGTTGCTCTTATTAAACTTGAATTGGAAATGTTTGTCTGCTGCGTTTCTCCAGAATATTAAAAACTCTGACTTTGATATGCTTATACAAAATTAATATGTCGACGGTTGCGTGTATTTAATAAAACTACATTGAAAAACATACATTCATTATTGACTAGGGCAAAATGTCATTTCTTATAATTATTTACAGTAAATAAAAACAGATATAAGAGAATATTCCATCAACAAAATTGATTTACTTGAAATATAAAATTTCCTTGATTTGCAATATATTTTCAATATTTTTTTTAGTTACCTAGTTGATGAGTATAGGAAATGGACCATATATAATTAAAGACTTTACAATATGATTGAAATGTTTTTTAATCAAGTTGTGGCTATTCTTGAAATATTATAAACAAACTAAGAGTATATTCCGCCTTACAGATCTTTCAAAGAGCGCGCCTTGATCTGTAAAGCAATAAATTACTAACGGAGAAAGAACTACTCCCAGTACTTTTCTTTAACAACTCAACTACAATCAAAAGCATAATATTCATTACGAATCATGAATCATCACTAGTATTTAGTGATTTTTTTTCCAAAACGAGATAGGGGATGCAATTAGAGTGACTGTTGAACGTTACGCCTTGATGTCAGCAAACTCATGGAAGCCAAATTTAGAAACTGATTCGAAGGACGTATAGTCCAAGAAGAGGGTGCCATATGCTGCAATCAATATTTTGTGTAAAGAAAATTTTAAGAATTCTAACTGTTAGTGTTAACAAAAAGTACACTATCATTAGAATTTTTATTTTAAATATTTTATTTATCTATTGGAAATAGAAAACATTTTGAATTATTTTAATATACTAATGATAAGATTTGAATTATTTATTTACAATCGTGAATTATATGATGATGTAATGGTTATCACTCATTACGAGTAATGAATCATCCAAAATACTTAGTGATTTTTTTTAAAACGAAATGAGATGCAATTAGACTGACTGGTGAGCAATACGGCTTGATGTTGACAAACTCATGGTAGCCAAATGTAGAAGAAGATAATTTGAAGGAGGTATAGTTCCAACAAGAGAGTGCCACTTGCTGCTCTGGATACTTTGTGTAAAGAAAAGTTTAAGAAATCCAACTGTTAGTAATAACAAAAAGTACACTAACATTAAAATTTAAATTTAAATAATTTATTTATCTATCCGAAGTAGAAAACATTCTGTAATATTTTAATATACTAATGCATAGATGTGATTTTTTTTTGCAATCGTGAGTAATTATTTTAGTAATTCTAGATCTAAATACTTTAACGGGAAAGACACAGATTTAATTAAAAATATATTTATTTAGGATTATGGATATTTATAAAATTGTTAGCAATAAATGAAAGATAAATATATGAATATATATATATTATTATTTGACAAGATGGAAATTAAAACATCTATTATATTAAGAGAAAATGTATATGCAAGAAAAGCATACTAATACTTCTTATATTATGTCCCTATCAATGCCTATGTCGCAAAATGAGGCATTTATTAAATGTCATTTAATTAGTAATTAAAATGATTTAGATATCAATATTATTAGCAAAATCATTCATTAACTAGAAAAAAATATTAATGAGAAGTGGATAAAAATGCCTTATCTTATTTAAACTTTACCTTATTTAAGATGCTAATTAATAATTAAAGCAAAAATTATATTTTACTTGAAAAATTCTTTTAGTTTGAGAATAAAACACAATTGAATAATAGGCATATAAAAATGTACTCTTCTTCAGGCACTTCGAATTAAGTCATGGTCATGAGCCATTTTGATACTGTGACATTAACTCTGTTAACACAAAAGTTCGGCTCGACTTACATATACTAAAAATTCTTGTAGTGTAATTACACAAAAATCGGTAAGTTACATCACTTGTGCAGAGCCATTTCTACTTTATTTAACCTCCACTAAGAAAACAGAAATTATGTTATATATCGCACACCAGGGATGGGCGTCGACGCGTCGACAATAATTGTCTACATCGACACGTCGACATTGTGTAGAAAATGTCGACAAACGTCGACAAATGTAGACGATGTCGACAATGTAGACAATGTAGAAAATTGTGTCAAAATTATAGGTTATGTCACATAACATAGCCTACATGCCTGTCAGTTTGTTAGTTGTCACGCCTAAGGTCCCCGCTAGATTTGTTGTTTAGCGATTTGTGTTGAACTGTTAACTGTGTCCATTGTTTTAGTACTATAGTTTTGAAAATTATGATGAGTGGACGTGGCAGAAAATTAAATGACAACTATTTAAACCTAAATTTTGAATCTGTGCATATTAACAAAAAGCCTGCAGCAAAATGTATGGTTTGCGACAGTATATTGAAAAATACTCCTGCGGCTAGACTGCAGAGCCACAGGTAAAAAAATAATTATCTATTTAACCAATAGAAACATTTTGCGGTTTTGTAGAAATGTATGTAAATTAAAAACTACGTCAACCTCAAAATCAAGGAGTCCCCACCGTCACCACTATCAGCAGGAAATATCTCCTACACAAACTGTAGAGGTAATTAATTACTAATTCAGTGGCCCGAATCAATTTGTTAATAGTTACATTCTTCTTGCTTTAGGCTAAAAGTACAGAAATAGTTATTGATAAAAATGATAACATTGATAACTTGCCTCAATCAACAAGCACCGTAACTCTTCCTCTTGGTACTTATGAATTGGACGATAATGGAGCTTTAAGAAGACTGGAATGTGATGATGCTATTGATATCGAGAAGATCGAGATGGAAACTGTTACTTCAGGAAATCTGACTGAAACTGAAACGTCATATATAAAATGCAATGCAACTAAGAAAACAAAAAGCAGAAAGAATATTACTTCCTATATTGATACTTTAACAGTTGAAGAAGAAAACAAGATTAATGACGCTTTAAGTAAATTTATATTTGGTTATGGACTACCATTTAGTGTCATTGAGTCACCACTTTTCAAGAATTTTATAAAGGTACTGCGTCCAGCATATGCCGATAAAATTCCTGGACGCAAAAAATTAAGGGGCAGTCTTTTGGAAACTTGCTATAATGAATGTATAGAAAAAGCAAAACAGAATCTTTCTGAAGGAGCGAGTATTGTCTGTGATGGTTGAAAAAATAGCGCAAATAATTGCAAAACTGTGGCAACAATGCTGCAGAGTGCTGAGGGTGGAAGTGCTTTTTTAGAAGCTTGGGACTTGAGCACAGAATCGGAAACGGCAGATAAGCTAGCGGAAATTCTAGTTGAATCTAAAAACATTGCCAAAACAAAATTTAATATCGACTGCTCCAGTGTTGTTTCGGATAACGCAAGTGCCATGTTAAAAATGGGAAAATTGCTAGCACATACCATATGGCATAGTACTTGCAGCAGTCACACTGGAAATCTTTTAGCTAAAGATGTACTAGATAAAGCACTGGTAGACAATGTCGTCACAATACTAAAGGAGTTTAAATCGCCTGATTTAGAAAAACTGATCGTACTGAGTGGAGGTCACCGGATCAAATTACCAGCAGAAACAAGATGGTGCTCCTACCGGGATTCTTTTGCCAGCCTAATGGACAATTTAGGTCACATGAAGCATACTTTAGCTAGTACAAAGAAAAAATCAAACCAAAAGTTACTGAACTAGTTTTTAACAATAATTTTATATCCGAGGTAAAAGAAAATCTTGAAATTCATACACCAATTTGCACTCTAATCAACACCTGCCAAAAATACGAAACCTCTGTAGCTGGCGCAGTTAAGTTATGGTTAAATTTAAAACTTCCCATAAAATTCTCAGATAGCCTAAAATCTAGACAGGAAATGGCTCTTAATATTTACGCCTTATCTGCCTTCTATTTGCACCCCAAATATGATAACTCAGAGCTAACGGCTACACACAGAAGGAAATTATACTCTTTTATGCTCAACCACCTTAGCCATGAAGGTATAGAAGAATTTGATAAATTTAATATGAAGACTGGAATATTTCAACTACTAAATGAAAAAAATTTAGTAAAACCGTTTGTGTTTTGGCGAATGGCACAAAATGAATGTCCAGAATTAAGTAAGTTAGCTTTTAAATTATTGCGGATCCCAGCTTCTTCGGCTCAACTAGAGCGTATATTTTCTAACTGGGGACATGTTCATACCCTTTTGCGAAACAGACTTACTTTCGAAAAGTCAAAAAAAGTCATTCACATTTACTACACTCTTAAATACAACAACCCTGTCGAAGAAGACGTTGATTCTGATCTGGAATTTTTTTAGTCTATCAATCAAAGATACACAGAATATACGTATATTTTATTTTTATTCTAATAATTTTGTTACAATAACGAATACTGGTATATTTTTACTATTATGGAATGTTAAATTGTGTTTTTTTAATACTGGTACTTAATGCATTCGGTTTTTGTTTGTTTTCTGGGAATAAAATATTTATGCACAAAAATGTTGGCCTGCATTTGATTTACTCTACAGTACTACAGTCTTAATTTTGGAGTCTCCAATAATTGTCGACATAGCAAATTAAATTGTCGACATTACATTGTCTACGCGTCATCAATTACTGTGTCGACGTTACATTGTCGACGCGCCCATACCTGTCGCAAACCACATATACGACTACAAAAATAATTTACAATAGAATTCAGAAAAACATGACCATTTATTAGGATCTTCTCGCTAAAGAGTTATCTAAGCCTACATTATCCACAATAGATGTATTTTTTCCTGTATGTATTCTAAAAAATGAAGTGTGGCCACCACACGACCTCTTTACATGTATGAGCGTTTCAAATTATAGAATTCGAAGAATTTTTTTATACAAAAATTATTCAAAATCATATTTTAAGTACCTCTACTCTTTTAATAAATCTCTATAGAATGCATACTTTACATGATATTATAAAAAAAGTGATACTCTCTAAGAGTAAAAGTGCTACTTCCGTCCAAATCTTGAAACTTCATTTATACAAAAAACATTGCAAATTTAAGATAATAATAATTTACGACATATTTGTAAAAAGTTGCTATTCGGTAAGAGTAAAAGTGTTACTTTAGGTCCGAATTTTGAATTTTTTTTTATACAAAAGGTATTGAAAATTATGTTTTAAATATCTTTATATTCGTAATCTACCTGCCTAGAAAGCATGACCGGTGAGATATTCGCAAAAAAATAATTTTCAATAAGAGTAGAAGACCTACTTCTGCTAGGAATTTCGAAAAACATTATTAATAAATTTTATCTCAAATTTAAGTTTGAGTACATATAATTTTCTTTTAAATTGTTTAAACTTAGTAATTGACGAAATATTGCCTAAATTCGATTTATTAACTGAAACTCTAATCAGATCTTAAGAGGGAGATTATGCTAGTACATACAAAATTTGGAATTGATATCTGTAGTGGTTTGACCGCTATCGTTGTCACACACACACACACACAGAGAGAGAGAGAGAGAGAGGGAGAGAGAGAGGGAGAGAGAGAGAGAGAGAGAGAGGGAGAGAGAGAGAGAGAGAGAGAGAGGGAGAGAGAGAGAGACATTTTCTAAAACCCACTTTTTCGGTATCAGGGTATTTCAAAACGTGGAGATCTGCAAAAGTCTTGAGGTCGAAAATTTTCTTCATCACAATACTTCCTTATACCACGTATAACTGGCTTTACAATTTTTAATAAATTGCCAACACACATGCGGGACTCGGGTCTGGCAAACTTTAAGAAACTGTTGAGGGATTTTCTAATTGACCACAGTTTCTATAGCGTGGCAGAGCTCCATGCGCTGTTGCCATAGTCGTATTGCACATATTATAGTCTATTATGTTTTGTGGCTTATATTTATGTATGTGTATATATGTTTTACTATTTGTGTAATATACTCTGTATTGACGAAATCTATATCCAGTGGATCGGAGACTAATAAAGCATTATTATTATTATTATTATTACAAGAAAGCAAAAAAAACAGTGAATTTGCATTTGATTCAATTAAAATAATATAAATGTAATGTTTAAATTAAAGAGAAATACTGGATCACGTCATATTCTTTCATCCATGCTAATAATTTTAAAAAGCGGGATTATATTAGGAATTTTCTAATAAAAATACAAAATCGAGCTCGGTACCGAACAAGCTGTACAACTGACGTTATTTTCATAATTATAAATCGCTAAGTAGCAACATTCGCATAAAATTTTTGTATCTTATTATTTATTAGGTATCAAATAATTCGGTCAGTGAAATATACTTCATACATATATAAACACGATATCTGTTTTTCTTGTGTGGTATACTATTTATATTTACTGAATTGAATAAAGCCGAAAATATATATATATTTATCTGAAAATACAAAAAGAGGAAACGTTTAAATAAAGTCTAAATCAATCTTTGTTGTTTCTTCATCTCCTTAACTTTTCGCCTGTTTCGCACTCGATAAAAAAATCCATTATCCAGATAAAGATAAAAGCTTCAGCACAAATTATACATATATACACAAAGATATAAATGGAAAGTGAAAACCAATCCAACTTGAAACTTTGTTTTTTCCCTTTTACCTTTTTTGTTGGATGTACCCAATATTTCATTCATTCCCCAATATTGGAATGGATTTTTTCTACTCCCTCTGAACACTTTTTGTGGCTTAAAACGAAAGTTCGGTTAAATATGGAAACGAAATATTTTTGTAACGAAATTACACCTAACAAAATATGGTGTACACGTACTACGATACCATAAGAAATCATTTCTGTGAAAATGTAATAATTTTATATTATACTCTTATTGACACATTCATAAATTCGTTAAGTATGACTATCCCTAACACAGTTTGAGTACAAAGTAAAATTACTGCTCCAAGGTTATTACGAGACAATAACATCAACTGTTAAAGACAATTTTTATATTTTATGAATTAATCTTCTGTTAGTGTACGACCACATATATATATATATATATATTATATTATGTAGAAGTACAATTTGTATTTTTCTTAGCCGTTATTTTGTATATATTCTCATTTTATTCTTGGAATGCGGCTTTTTTTTTGTATTATTATTGGTGGTAAATAATAATTGAAAAGTTAAGGTTTCGACACTTTATTGTCTTCATCAGAACAGTGTATATATATATATATATAGAAATTGCAGCATCTCTAAACATGACGGTTGTTATTATTAGTATTTAATAATATTTTCTTCAACAATCATTTCGTTAATGCATTAACGAAATGATTGTTGAAGAAAATATTATTAAATACTAATAATAACAACCGTCATGTTTAGAGATGCTGCAATTTCTATATATATGTAGGATTCAAATCCGAAGGGGGGTGGCCCTGGAAGCGCCGAGAGAGGAGCGAACGAATAAGTCGAGAATAGTAAGTTGTGATGTTAAGACGTATTTCTCAGTAAACTATTTTCGGTAAAGACGTGTATTTTGTTACAGTTATCCTAAACAACGAGCGTGACACGGAACGACGTAAATATTATTTTGTCAAAGGAAATTAAGTTATAGTGTTTTCTTGTTAAATATCTTTTAAATAAACAGTTTAAAAATAAGTGTTAGTTTTGCTGCTTATGCACAATCCGAACCCTACATAAAATTGGGAACTCGTTCGGGATGGATGGATAGATAGATAGAAAGAAGATAGAGATACGATTGTGCATATACATACATACGCAGCAAGGCGAAACATATGTATGCGAGCCAGAAGTGACATCATCGTCTGGAGAATTATTGAATACGTTGCGAAAAAAGAATATAAGAAAAATATTTGAAGAAGGACTGCTATATACAAGTAAATTGCATCTTTTATTTATTCTATTTCACGAAAATATTTCCCAGAGTTTTTAAGATAGATTAAATCTTTATTATTTAGTATAAAAATTACAAATAAATTAATATGGAAAATTTAGGACAACAAGTAAATTTAGATATTTCACAAACAAGTACAAAACAAATAAAAGCATTACATAAATTCGTATTTGAATACGAGGGCGATAGAAATAATAGGAAAAGATTACGAGAATTTAGAGGATTCAATTTTAACGATGTCGAACAGGAAAAAGACGATTTAATAAAGAAAAAAACAGATTATGCTATGAACAATTTGACACTGGGAGAATTGAATTTGATTTGTCAGGTGTTGGGTACGGATAACAATGCGAATAATAAAGAGGAGTTAATAGATACTTTGTGCGAACAATTAAATGATTTATCTGTTCCAATTAGGAAAGAAATACCTAGTGATGGTGACGACGGAAAACAGGACGACGTAAATAATCTGGCACAAAATGAGAGTGACAACCAAGACGATAATGAAGATTTAAGCGACGTAACTAGTGCTAGTGGAATTGGCCTAGTAAAATCTCATTCGCGCTCTCAGAATATGACGCCAAAATTTATGATGACGTTTAAAGATGTCGAAGAAACCTTGCACATTTTCGATGGTGGGAAAACTTATCCAATTGATAGATGGATAACAGAATTTGAGGAAACCTCGTTTCTAATGGGTTGGAATGAAGTTGAAAAATTAATTTATGGTAAAAGATTGTTAAAAGGGGAGGCTTTATCCTTTATCAGGGCTGAAGAGGGAATAATAACATGGAAAATATTGAAGAGTAAGCTAGAAAATGAATTTCGAAGATCTGTAAATAGTGCAACTCTTCACAAAATGCTGTCTACGCGTAAGGTAAGAAAAGATGAAAGCTATTCTCAATATTTTTTAGCAATGAGAGAAATTGCCGTTCAAGGGACAGTCGAAGATGATGCTCTTATTGAATATATTATAGAAGGAATTTCTGACGATGAGGCAAATAAGACCATTTTGTACGGAGCAAAATGCTTAAGAGAATTTAAAGATAAATTAAAACTCTATGAAAGATTGAAAGAAAAACAAGTTAGAGAGAGAAAAGAGACGAAAGAAAAGAGAGATTTCAAAGAAAGTTTACCAAAGTATAACACTACGACTAAATACAAAGATGAAAAGACTAATATTAGATGTTTTAATTGTGGTAGGTTAGGACACCAATCCAAAAATTGTCGTGACAAAGGTAAAGGATTGAAGTGCTTTTCATGCAATAATTATGGTCATCTAGCCAAAGATTGTGACAAGAGAAACAAAGAGACCGAAATTCCCAAAAGTACAGAACGATCCTACTTAATAAGAGAAAATGATGAATTGCCAGGTCACAAAAAGTTTTTAGTTAATGGCAAGCCTATATTTGGTCTTGTGGATACAGGAAGCGATCTAAATTTGATCAAAGCTACTAGCTTTCTAAACATAGGAGCACCCAAATTTGACGAAACGCCAATAACTCTGAAAGGAATTGGTACGAATAAAATAGAAACGATAGGAACATTTACAACTCGTGTAATTGTAGACGACTGTGATGTAAGAACGGATTTCCATATTGTGTCTGATGAACACATGTCTGTAAATATGATTGTGGGTAAACCAATGCTTGAAAAGGTTATTCTTACAATAAACTCCAATGTAATTACCATGACTAATCCTGTGGAACATATGGCCAAAGAGAGTAATGATTTTGTCCTAAAGAGAAGTCGGAATGAGGTACCACCTGACATATTTATGATAAATGTAAGTGACGATTTAAATATAGGAAAACCTCAATATGTAAAAGCAGTAACGAAAATGATAAATGACTACAACCCGACGAAAATTAAAGAAACAAAAATAACGACTAAAATAATACTTGAAGATGAGATACCGATTTACCAACGACCTAGAAGATTAGCGAATGTTGAAAAACAAGAAGTTGAGAAACAGATAGAGGAATGGCTGCGTGATAAGATTATAAGACCGAGCTCCTCGGATTATGCCAGTCCCATTGTATTGGTAAAAAAGAAAGATGGCACTAATCGCCTATGTGTTGATTACAGAAGACTAAATAGGAAAGTAGTGAAAGATAGGTATCCTCTACCTGTTATCGAAGATCAGATAGACAAATTGACAAAAGCAAAAATATTTACGACTTTAGATTTGCGGAATGGTTTTTTTCATGTACCTATGGCCGAAGACAGTATTAAATACACTGCATTCGTAACACCAAGCAATCAGTACGAATTTCTTAAAACTCCGTTCGGGATGTGCAATTCGCCTGCAATCTTCCAAAGATTTATCAATGAAGTCTTCAAAGAACTCATGCACGAAGGTGTAGTATTATCCTACATGGACGACCTTATCATTCCGGCAGAAAACGAAGAACAAGCCTTCACTAGATTAGGCAAGGTGTTACACACAGCTGAATCATACGGATTGGAAATAAAATGGGAGAAATGCCAATTTTTGAAAACAAAGGTGGAATACCTAGGCCACGAAATAGAAAATGGTACTGTGAAACCATGTCACAGTAAGATTCGTGCTGTTGTTCAATTCCCAGAACCAAGTACAGAAAAACAGATACGAAGCTTTTTGGGACTCACAGGGTATTTTAGAAAGTATATTAAAGACTATGCATTGATAGCTAAGCCCTTAACGGATATTTTAAAGGGAAAGAAGAAACCTAAATTCGATAACGATGAAAGGGTTTCTTTCAATAAGTTAAAGGAGAAATTAGCCTGTGAACCAGTGTTGAAAATTTTTAGTTATGAACGGGAGACTGAACTACATGTCGATGCAAGTCAGGATGGGTTCGGAGGAGTGTTGCTGCAGAGGCATGATGAAGATGGGTTGATGCATCCAGTCTATTTTTGGAGTAGAAAAACTAGCGATGCTCAGAGAAAATACCATAGTTACGAACTCGAGGTGTTAGCCATCGTCGAAGCATTAAAGAAATTCCGAGTATACCTCTTAGGAATAAAATTTAAAATTATCACCGACTGTTGCGCTTTCGTTGCGACCATGAATAAGAAGGACTTGTGTACGAGAGTAGCGAGATGGGCCTTGCTCCTCGAGGAGTTTAATTACCAAATAGAACATCGTCCTGGTGACCAGATGAGGCATTGCGACGCTCTTAGCCGTAATCCAGTCATTCATATAATTCACAACGAGTTTTTGGAAACAATAAAAAAGGCTCAAAATGGAGATGATTACCTGAAAACCATAACGAAGATTTTGGAAAGCCAAACGTATGAAGATTACGAATTAGATAAAGGTATTATATACAAGAACGAAGATGGTAGGAAGTTGCTTGTTGTTCCGACAGCCATGCAGTTCCAAATAATAAGAAATGCTCATGAAAATGGACATTTTGCAGTAAGAAAGACTAAAGAACTAATCAATAGAGATTATTATATACCAAAATTAGAAGGAAAGATCGAGAAGGTATTGACAAATTGCATACCTTGTATACTAGCCAAGAGAAAGGAAGGGAAACAAGAAGGGTTACTGAATCCTATTGATAAGGGTGAAACACCCCTGCAAACATATCACATAGATCATTTGGGACCATTGACCTCAACTGGGAAAGGATATCGTCATCTACTTGTTGTTATCGACGCATTTACTAAGTTTGTGTGGATATATCCCACTAAAACCACTGCTACCAAAGAAGTGTTAGAAAAACTAGAATTTCAAAGAGGAATCTTTGGAAATCCCAGAATAATAATATCCGATAGAGGAACCGCATTTACCTCTAAAGATTTTGAACAATATTGCGACACTGAGCATATAACTCACATTAAAATTACAACAGGTGTACCTAGAGGAAATGGACAGGTGGAGCGCATAAATCGAATTATCATTCCCACTCTCACAAAACTAACTATTGAGAACCCAAACCATTGGTACAAACATGTTAGGAAATTGCAAGAAGTTTTAAATAGCACATATCAGCGTAGTATAAACATGTCGCCTTTTAAGCTACTTTTTGGAGTGGAAATGTTAAAGTCAGAAGATGCAAAACTGAAAGAGATTATCGAAGAAGAATATTCAAAAGCGTTTGCTGAAGAAAGAGAAGAACTGCGAAAAGATGCAAGACAACAAATGAAGAAAGTGCAAGAAGAAAACCGAAGAAGTTACAATAAAAGAAGGAAGATCCCAGTAGTGTACAAAATTGGAGACCTAGTGGCAATTCGTAGGACACAGTTTCAAAATGAATCGAAGCTATTACCAAAGTTCCTTGGTCCGTATCGTGTCCTCAGAAGGGTTGGTCCAGACAGGTATGATATAGAGAAGTTGGGAGAGCATACGGGTCCGAGAAAAACAAAGTCCAGCGCCGATCTCATGAAGCCATGGTCCAAGGTCGACGACGAGGAGGATCCATTCGAGGCGAATGGATGTCAGGAAGGCCGAGATGTAGGATTCAAATCCGAAGGGGGGTGGCCCTGGAAGCGCCGAGAGAGGAGCGAACGAATAAGTCGAGAATAGTAAGTTGTGATGTTAAGACGTATTTCTCAGTAAACTATTTTCGGTAAAGACGTGTATTTTGTTACAGTTATCCTAAACAACGAGCGTGACACGGAACGACGTAAATATTATTTTGTCAAAGGAAATTAAGTTATAGTGTTTTCTTGTTAAATATCTTTTAAATAAACAGTTTAAAAATAAGTGTTAGTTTTGCTGCTTATGCACAATCCGAACCCTACATATATATATATACACTGTTCTGATGAAGACAATAAAGTGTCGAAACCTTAACTTTTCAATTATTATTTACCACCAATAATAATACAAAAAAAAAGCCGCATTCCAAGAATAAAATGAGAATATATATATATATATATATATATATATATATATATGTTTATTTTCATTCTCAATATTCTGTTGTTTTGCATAAATATAGTTAATTTAGAACCTATATATACAGGGTGAGTCATCTAAGTGGGTAAGGCCGATCATGCCTTTATAAGTAAAGATATTTCGAAGCGGCTTTTCCTGGTGATAGCTGTTCATTAGGAGAATATTTTAAAAATATTTTGTATTATACAGAGTGTTCCATAACTTGGTGGCTGACCATAGTTATAGTTTTTTAAATGGAATACCCTATATATGATTGCATTTTTGTATTCCCCGTTTAATTTTTAGTCAAAAAGTAATAAGATAGTATAGGCCTAAAGTGTAAAGTTTTTGACTTATTCCCATTTTTCTGAAAAATTCAATGTTTGTATAAAATTATATTTCTCGAAAACGACGTATTAGATGGACACACTTTTTTGCAGTATTGTTTACAATAAGAGGTCCTAATAGAAGCATGCTATTAGACGTCTAATAGCGTCTTATTGTAAACAATACTGCAAAAAATTTTGTCCATCTAATACGTAGGTTTCGAGAAATATAATTTTATACAAACATTGAATTTTTCATAAAAATGGGAATAAGTCAAAAACTTTACACTTTAGGCTTATACTATCTTATTACTTTTTGACTAAAAATTATACGGGGTATACAAAAATGCAATAATATATAGCGTGTTCCATTTAAAAAACTATAACTATGGTTAGCCACCAAGTTATGGAACACTCTGTATAATACAAAATAATTTTAATATGTGCTTCTAATGAACAGCTATCACAAGGAAAAAACCGCTTCGAAATATCTTTACTCATAAAGGCATAATCGCATAATATATATATTTTATATAAGTTGTAACAGTTATCTTATTAATTCTGCAAATAATTTTAGACCTATTAATTATACCAAGAAACACCATTTATCCCCTAATGCAACCTTTTTCTTAGAATTTGTTCATAGTGGCTCCATATTTAATGCCTGGTGCTTCTGACTAAGCACGATCTAAAAATTTGGAAATTTATTTTGTCTAAGTTTGCATATATTTATTTACCTTCTTCCTTAATTTTATACATACTAATGCTTAAAATCGCTACCCTAAGTATAGAATTCCAGAAAGGCCGTAATTTAGTATTAACTAAACGCACAGCAAGGCTTAATTGTGTATTGGATAAGTTTATTGCCATTTGTTCTTTTGGGGAACATTAAATGAAAGTTCTGCACTCCCATAACATTGAGTTTTTCCGGAATAGCAATGAAAGAAGTATGAATTGTAAATGTACAACCCCCACTCTAAATTTTTATTTCTTGTATCAGTAAAGTTCATAGTCAGTTCCGTATTGAATCTCAACTTATCAACGGCAAGTTTATTATTATGATAGGTTCAACTAGCCCAAAGCAAGAACCCTAGACACCTACCGCGCCGCCCTTTGGGCAAAAACTCACTACTGATTTAAAGAGTTTTTAATCTAAGATCTCTGTAATACTAATAAGTAGGTCAAAATTATCATTAAAATCAAATTATTATATTGGAACCGACCTTTTCGAATTTCATGCGATACTTTCTGAAACTGATTACATGGTTTACGGAAACACCGACTCGCCCAAAGGATATCAGGCTCAGAAAGAAGCTAAAAAAAGTGAAATACTCAATTTTGATGTCTTAAATGAGAATTGATCCTATCAGAAAATGTAGCAGAAAACGCTAAGTGGTTAATAAGACACATCAGTGCTGTAAGAGTCGTTAATTACGAAATTTCTTCAAGAATATCGTGTCTCTGAAGCAGAGAGTGATGATTCTAATAAAACAGTTACATCTTTGCAACAGAAAACAAAATGTTTGGTAATGATAATAACAGTAATAAATAATTTGATAGAAAGCATTCTGTAGATTACATCATCTTGACCTCTTCTATTCAAAACCTCTGAAGCGTATTGAGTAAAACAACACAAATTGGTCACGTTTATTCATAAACCCATGTTGAGACAGAAATAAGTAGGTTTTGACACGGTCCTAAAGACGGTCACAAATAATGGTATCAAATACTTTAGCAAAGTTGCCTAGAATCGAAATTTCTGTATAGTTTATTACATCAGATGAATCCAGCTACGACACAAGACAAATTCGCGAAGCCTTCCGTAAGTCTGCAAATTGAGAATTCCTTAGGATAAAGCCTATAATAAAACTAGAAACATTGTCCACTTCCATTCTAAGATTAATGAAATATTTACTTAATTCCAATTAAGAAATTGATCTAAATTATAGAAAACTGTAAATTAAATTTGAAAATATGTGCATATTTGTCAATGATTTATTAATTTAAAGAAATTATATAATCAAAATTTTGCTGCGGCTCACAAATTCTAGACAAATGCTCGTCCATTTGAGCTACCGAAACCAAGCAGGCAACCAATCATAAACATTAGGAATAATATCACAGAATAAATGAAAGAAGTTGTTTGCAGTCAGGAGCGTACATATTATTAGTTTAAATTATCTTCTTCTTTTTGCCACTAAAAAATGTATATTTTCAAATAATTTCTATCTCACTCCGCAAAATAGATTTCTCTATAAATTATCCTAGTAAGCTTCCACGGTTTTTGTTGATACCTTCTTGGTGTCTGGGTTGAAACCGCGTTGGTGTCCCTGCTTCTACTGTCGATGTTTCGTCCACGATCCAAAGGGACACCGTCAGAGCTTCTGCTGCTGCTATAACATGAAACCGAGGGGGAAACCACTACCACTGATGGTGTACGACATATCCAAAATAAAACACAAAGGTGTATAAACATATATAGTAAGGTATAATAAACATAAAAATACATTTCAAAATAAAAAAAATAACAGGTACTCCTCGAAATCATAGTATATATTCTAAAGTTAAATATACTTATATATAACAAACCAAAACATAATTAGCGTCTTCTAGCTACAGCGGAAGGCTATATGAAATCCTTAATTTTCTTTGATGTATTTATATTTTTGTGTAATTGTGACTTTTTCGACCCTACTTAAGTAATAGGGATGAGATCCTCTTAACTTGACTGGCCCATAAAATATAAACTCTCTTTTAACAATCTGATGGTCTTCCTTCTTTGGCCATTCAAATTTATTCAGATGTGACTCCAAAAATGTCATCTTAACTTTTGCTCCATTAATATCAGTTATCTTACCAACATTTCCACAGGTCTGTACAAAAATATCCAGTAGTGGTTTCCCCCTCGCATGAAACAATCTGAAAAATACCGAACTCGAGATGATGTTTTATATTGTTAGGGTTTGTTCCTTGTTTCTGTTAAGATTATTGAACAATTTTAGATTTTCTTTGATTTAATATTTCTCTTCTTTTTATCATATATTTTTTTATTATTACTAATATAGATAATACCATAAGATTTTGGAATAAGAAGAATAGATTTGGTGTACATGTCTGGTATAATCAGAAAGTTCGGAAGGAATTACACACATTATCCTTGTATATTGTGTGTCCACGGTACATTTTGTTTCGACTATATACGAGGTAGGCGCCATAAATTCTTGGTCAGACAGGCTTATACAGGTTCAAACGTGTTCAAACTTCGTCACGTCATGCACGCACATACGCGAGGTGTACACTATAAATATGACGGTTCGAAGTCTAGTAGTTTTTAATAACCAGGCAACCAATGTGACTAGCGCACGAAAATGTCTGAAGTAACGAAAATTGAATACCTCGCGGTCATCAAATTTTTAACAAAAGAAGGGCATACACCTTATCACATTAAACAACGTTCACACGGCGTTTACGGTGATTCATCTCCTTTGTATTCAACTGTAAAAAAGTTAGCAAAATGTTTCCGTTTGGGACAAGAATCCCTGGAAGATGTTGATCGGTCGGGTCGACCAATTGAAGTGACAACGCCTCAACAAATTTCAATTATTAGAAGATCGCCGTTTGAAAGTGATGAAATTAGCAGTGATAACAAACACTTCCGAAACAAGTGTTCGCTGAATTCTCCATGACCATTTGGGTATGAATAAAATTAGTTTTTGATGGGTATCGCGACTTCTTTCTTCTCTCCAACGTGAACGTCGAGTCGAATGAGCGCAGTTGTTTTTGAACATATGTGGACACGACCCAAAACTGATTTTGGAGTCCATTGTCACAGGGGTGAAACAATGGTTCCGTTTTACGATCCTCTATCGAAAATGAAGTCCAAGGAATGACGCCGACCTGATGAACCTCGTCCCAGACAGGCGAAAGTCGTTAATCAACGAAAAAGGGGATGGCCACAATATTCTGGCATTGTGAGGGCATTTTGCTAATTAACTTTAAAGAGCACAATACAAGTCTGAACTGCACATATTATGGGTATTTATTGCATAAATTAAGGGACAGTATTCCTACAAAACATCGTGGAAAATTGACAAAAGGTGTGAAATTATTGCACAACAATGCTCCCGTCCATACTGCCGCCATTTCACAAGCCGCCATCCGCGAATGCAGCTTTCAAGAACTGGAACATCCACCGTATAGTCCGGATATGGCTCCTTGTGATTTTTGTTTGTTTTCTAATTTAAAAAAAGACCTTAGGGGACGTAGTTTTAAGGACGACAATGAGTTGCAAACAGCTGTTATAAAACATTTTAAGGGAAAAACTTCAGATTATTTTTACAAGGGTATCAAATTATTAATTAATCGTTGTAATAAATGTATAGAAGTTAGGGGAGATTACAATGAAAAATAAAAATTCTTATATTGTTTCAAGTTTCTTTTTTGTATATCAGGCCGAGAATTTATGGCGCCTACCACTATACTCTATCCTGCGAGTATGAAATCTAGTGTATATCAACCGATTCTAAAAGGGCATACTGGTCTTTGACAGATAAATTATACTACAGCTTTTAATGGGAGTTGAAAATAGTTTGGAGTACGTACGAGTAGTTCATACAGGCACTTGTGGAAGAGAACAAGGGTGATGTACTAGGACGCTGCATGTAGCTCGCTCTGCTCTTGGTAAGCGCATGATGTGGACAACGACAGCGGAAATTTAAAAGCTGGGCATGAGATACGATGTCGGCGTAAATTTGACTCATGTAACTTAAAACACAAAATATATTAGAATATTGACATTTTTGGTATGTATAGTATGGGTTTTTTAATTTTTTTAGTGGAAAGAAGCGTCAATTTTAAGTCATCAGATGTAGATATAAATTATCTTTCAAATTCAACAGACACAGTTCGCAAAATATTTAGAACTTTTTAATATGAGATAAAATCATTTGTGCTAGTCAAAATGGATAGTTTTGAGCAACATATAGGTAATGAAAGTTAGGTAAATACAGCTTGAAAGCAGTTTCTGGCTGCTAATTGATTTGGTAAGAATAATTTCCTTGTATTTGTGCAGTATTTCAGAAATATTAATTATTTTCTCTTAATTGAATTAGATTTGCCATATTCAGGATAGGTTCATTGTACTAGGGCCACTGCTAAAATACGCGGAAAATATAAAATAAAACGTGCATGAACTTTTATAAAGCGCTTTATTGCTTCTTAAAATATTCCTCTTTCACATCTATACACTTTTCCATTCGATGGAACCAATCTTCAAAAGACTTTTTCCACTCAGAACGAGGTACCTCCAAAACAAGTGACCTAAATGTCTCAACGGCCTCTTCAGGCGATGAGAAACGCTCGCCACGCATTTTATTGTTAATGTGTCGGAATAAGAAGAAGTCATTGGGCTAAATTGGGAGAATATGGGCATTGGATCATTAATTTGATGTTGTGTCTGGTCAAAAACTTGACAGTTTGTCGGGCTGAATGTGCGCTTGCATTGTCATGATGAAGAACAATTCGTCGGTTTACGTTGTTTCTTCTGGTTTCAGCGATAACTGTCGGTAAACAAATTGAAGTGTACCACTCAGCATTAACTGTCTTTCTATCTTCTAATGCAACAGTTACCACATGACCCGTTTTTCCGAAGAAACAAGCAATCATCTGTTTCGAAACGCTTCGTGAAGGCACCACTTTTGTTGGTTTAGGTTCAGAATGAAACACCCATACGATCGACTGCTATTTAGTTTCAGGCTCCTATGAATACACCCATGTTTCATCCCCTGTTACGATATCGTATGCGGAATTTGAACGAATCTTTTTAGCACATCCTTGCACCAAATGACACGTGCCTGTTTTTGGGCGTCTTTGAGATTGTGTGGGTTCCATCGACTACAAAGCTTCCTGACATGTAACTAATCGTGTAAAATCGTATGAATTTGTTTCGCCGCAATGCCCAAGGATGCCTCTATCTCCCTATATGTCATATGCCGATCTTCTAAAATCATTTCACGAAGAGCATCGATGTTCTTCGCAACAACAGAGGTGCATGGACGACCTTCACGAAGATCGTCATCAAACGTTAGTCTTCCACGCTTAAATTTTGCGAACGATTTGTAAACCATAGTTTTGGATGGTGCTTCATCCCCAAATAACGAATTAAGTTTTTCCACACATTGATGTGCTGTTAAACCGTATCGAAAATCATAAAAGATCATCACTCGAAAATCACGATTCGAAATTTCCATTTTTCACACAATTATTGCTTTGTTAAATTTTATTGAAACGAAACTGCTAGGTTTGAAAGCCAACTGTCAACTGACATAAATGTGAAAAACGTGAAATTTAAAGAATATGACAATTGTAGAACGCTGGCGATGTAAGGAGTACTCGATTCCGCGAACTTTAGCAGTGTCCCTCGTAATAGCTGTATTTATACTTTTGTATTTTTATTTATGGCTTATAAAAACTGATGTCATTTCCATGAGACATAGGAAGGCATTCCATACATCCGAAGCTTGAACTTCTGGCCTTCATCAGTTTCACTCACAGATGGTTCCAGGAAATCTCAGTTGCTGAAAAGAGGATTGGGAGACAGGAGGTCGTCGCCCCTTTCTTTTGTTCGGGGAAGTGACGAAAAGTACCTCCTATGTTTTCTTTTATTGAAATATTGTAAAAAACTTGTTTTCTCCTACTTCACGTCACAAAATCTTGAGCGGTGTACTGGTTTGGTCATATTTTATAGACGTTTATTTCCTTCTATATATATCGAAACCAGTATGTCACCATGAGGCCATATTTAGAGACCCGACACTATAAAATCTCAGATTTGTGTCAGGTTGTAGGGAGTTATAGCAATTGTATAGTTGAATCGTTTTGGCAAGTGACATGGTCAAAGTATGATCGAAGGAATTTCAAAACAGTAAACTTAAAGTAATTGGTTAATATACCAGGATATATTGGTCCTCTAGTAAAATGCTATTAACATGAGAGCCAGTAACAAATTAAATCACTACTACTTATTAATTACTTTTCTTTACATATATTTTATTTTAATACTTTTTATTCTGCTGTGTACACAAGCATTTTTGACAAATTGGTATTATTTGGATGACAATTATAAATATTGAAATGCAATGATAACAAATTTCAAAAAGAGTATGCATATTATTTACGACGATTTTGAAATGTCTTTTGTAGTTTATTTTACTTGACAGAACGAATTTGGCAATATTTCAAATTTCTGGCGCATGTCGGTTGGCAAATATAGGTATACTGAGACAAAACTTAAACAAATCGTTTGCTTTCATTTATTTCCTATTTTATTTATATATACTGATGTATTGAATTTTGTAATCATTTTAATATATTCTAACTTGTCCATTAATTTGATATCATTGTTCAAAATTTAGCATTATAATTAGGATTGGAATTATTTACTTTTTCAACAACCCCTATATACTTTGGCGTGTCTTCAGCTTCAGTTAAATAACCTAATTCTCCCTGATTTGTAATTTGAACGCCATTAGTATTATCGTGTGATGTTCTAAGAAGGACCTATATCCATCCTCAACTTTGGGCATCTCTTTGGTATATTGATGACAACATAACATGATACGGTAAGTAAGTAAAGGTAAGGTTGTGAATTGGGGCCCAATGTGAGATGGTACTGATATCTGCGCGATATTGCACCACTGAGCAGAAATATGTACCTACTTAGTATTCGACGTAGATGTTCAAAAAGTGGAATTGATTACTGTTGCAGTGAGAAATGCGCACATTGTCGCATATGTACCTGAATCACAGTATACCTAAAGGTATTTATGCAATTCGTATGCCATTTTCAAATGATTTTCTTTAGTATTTCCAGTATTGGGAAGCTCACATATCTCCTCACGATATAGAAGACGACAGACACAGTCTCTTCATTTTAAAGAGGCCAACTTTGTTGTGTAGTGCAGTAAGAAAGCATGGCAAAAAATATGCATTGTAAATTACCCAGATTTTTCTAACTTAAAGATATGATTCATTCCAAACTTCTCAAAACATCTCATGGCCTCGGGAAAGTCGCTGTTTCATTTGCTCATTGGTTAAGGTTGCGCTTTTTTTTCAGAATTAAACGATTAAAACTTTGGTGTATGAATACCCAGACATTTTATCTTTATACAGTTTGCATTTTCATCGGACTGGAATAGCTCATGACAGAACTAGTCTTCTCTTGTGTAACAATAGTGATGAAGTCCTCTCCTTTCGGAAAATGAGTACACACGCCATTTCCATATTAAAACTATTCCAACAACCTAAACAGGGTTGCGAAAAGTAGTCAATTATCATTTAGCAATATTCCTTACAGCTGGGATATGAACCCATATGATATGGCTAGTAGTTTACGCTGCTAAAGATCGACGACAACCAACACAAAAAATTAGAATAACGGATAGATTGTAGGCTGGTACAGGTTTGAATCTGGATTGAACGAAAACAACATTCGGTTGCTTTATATTGATCACGTGTAGAGCTCCCTTTGTACTTATACCAAAGAGTGATAAACAGGCGAGATCAAAAAAGGTAAAAAAAAAAACAATAAGCTATTGTTTTAACTAATAAAATATAAACAGATTATAGCACAATAATCAATATTCTCATAATATCCCGCAATTAAAATTTCCCTAATGGTGTTATAATTAAAGTACATACATATATTAATCTTCCTTTAAATCAACTATGTAAGGTGAACGTGAGGAACGAATATATAACCAGATTTCATGCTAAGTGGCGAATTGTAGTGATAATACAAGAAAAATTACGACACCACCCCGATACTTTCAACATTATTATTACGTTCATATCTACCCCTCGAATCGTGGACGATAAATTAGTTCCATAAATGGGTCGATATAGGAATAACGAAGCTCACCGTTGGTCGTTACTGCGCCGTTAATGTTTAGCTATTTTCCAAGATTAGCGAGGCGATGTAATATATTTGTCAACCTTTTATTTTTCTCTCCTTCCTTTGTCGATTATTACCGGACATTTTTTTAGACGCTTATGCGACAGTAATTTTCAGTTACTTCCTTTTTTGCCTGCTATCTGATTTTGTTTTTCATAATCAAATTACCTTCTATTAATCTAAAGAGCTTCATATACTAATGCCCGGGATAATTTACTTTGAAGATATTTCTACATCATTTATAAATCATTAAATCTATTTTTATTAAAATTCGGTAGTCTCAGATCAAGTTTTGTAAATCTATTCGAAAATTACAAAATATGCTAACGTATATTCTTGGTAGAATATAAATTTGCATCCGTAGGATCATGGTGGACACAGTCAAAGATTCCTACATATGCTGCCATCTCTACAATGATTTAGTACTACATAAATAAACGAGGCTAATTAAGTCTTTGATAAATTCTAATATTTGCTAATTAAAATTTACATCTAAATTAAAGCTTAATTATTAAATTGGCATACAGGTATAATAACAGTGTATTCATTTATAACTTCAAAGCATTTCCAAAAGTAGTTTACATTTAGGCGATATTCTTTGCTGGAAATGTGTGCTTTTCAAGCATGTATTAAAGAAAAAAAAGTTTACACCATACCAGTTTTCTTTTGGAGATTAACACTCCTTGTCAATTGCTGCTGTAGATGAAAATGATCAGTGCTGGTAAATTGGTCTACATAATTCAGATCACTTGAATTTGCAGTTTCGGTGATTCTCATGATTACAAATCTGCCTGGTAATATTGCCAGTAAACAAGCAGAATTTATATGTTGTAAGTAGATAAAGCATAACTGTTTATAACATACAGTGTGAGTCAACTGCGCGGGGAAGGCGATTGTAACTTTATGAGAAAAGATTTGAAGCGGTTTACTTCCTATGTTATTTTGTATTATATAGTGTTCCATAACTTGGTGGCTGACCAGTTTTTGAATGGAACACCATGTATATGTTTACACATTTATATTTACGAAGCGAACAACAAGCAAACAAGCAGCAGGGAATGTTGATGAAAACTCTAAGAAGCACACCTTAAACACACAGGAAAAGGTTTAAGAATACTGAAAAAAATTGGTAGAGGTGTAAAAAATTATAGAGAAGCCATGCCGCTAAATACAGCATATAAAATATTTACTACACCATTAAAACAACGTTTGATGGAGTAAGCAGTTATAAAAATAAGTGAATAATTATCAACAGAGGATCAGAAGAGAAAGATCTTATCATCGATGCAATGCACCCTATAAACCAAAATATTCAAAAATCATACGAATACGACTTCAACTTAGGTATCCTTTTTGCGGACTTTAGACAAGCATTCGACAGTAAGAAACAAGAAAAATGACAAAGAATAGAGATAAGCTAGAAATATTCTTAACAATTATAGGATAGCCTAAGATGACTATGAAGAAAAGCAAAGCTGCTTTATACAGAAAGGAAATTATAAAAGAGAATTTCGGAATTAATAAAGTGTCCAACAAGGACACACTCTGTCAACAAATGTGTTTTATATAGCATTGGACGGAATAATGAAGCAAGTAAACCCAGAAAGAGACATCAAAAAGTAGTCAATCAACAAGTTTGAAAAAAGTATTTCTAAAAATAATATAGGAAACACACAACAGATAACACTTGATCAACGAAGCGAAAACAAAGTGCTAGAGATATAACGGACCTAGAGGAATTAAACCTGAACATAAAACTATAAAACAGAATAAATTTGTAGAAGTTGAGAGCTTCAACATATCTGGAAAGAACAATAAACAGAAGTAATAATAGCACCACAAAAATTGTTAGCAGAATACAAACAAGAAATAAAATCTACCACAGTTATGAAATAATGTTATAGAACAGTAACAGTCAGAATAACATATGGACCCAAGGAAGAAGAAGATGAGTACCGCAACGTAATAATCCATGAAATTAGAACATTACTAAAAGAAGAAGACGTTATAAGGTACATAAAAAGCACACACTTGTCAAATAAAAACAGCAATATATGCCATCAAAAACAGAAAGTTCTTATTGCAACCAATACCAGGCTGTCCCTGATCTGCACTAGTATGTCCTGTCCTTGACTGTAGTATACTAGGTTCTTTACCACTCGAATTCAATAAGACGAAACTTTTTTTTCACATTCCTTCTCGCATAACATAAATGCATCGGTTCGTTATATATAGTTTGTTTTATTCTGTAATTACTTTACAAACACTTAGTATAAATACTTTTATGAAACGAAATCTGTGTACGTATTGCAAACAATATTTTAATATTTGTGTCTATGAATACTTTCATAAAATGCAAAGATTTTTACACATTTTACATGAAAATAATATACTATGATGGCTGTTAGTATCAAACAGGTTTAGAATAAGTGCCTCTTCGACACGTTCCTTTATTATGTTTGTTATAAAGTAAACACAATGTGCAATCCAAAATACAAAACAAATAGTTCCAGCATTAACCTACATATGCGACAACGTATGTCATGTAACTCACAGCACGTTTAATGTATATAGTAAAACGTTATAGTTTCAGAACTTACACGTACGTGCTATAGTGTAGTCATAAATTTCATCTGTTTGAATCTGAAAATGTTATGTAAAAGAGAGAAAAACAATATTACTACTGCCGTGAATATAGATTCCACAAAACCCGTGATGGATATTGATTAATTAAACTTCATTGCTCCCTTCTTGATCTAATCGTTTCTTACATTGATAATAGATCCATATTTCCATATTATAATATATTTTAGAATACTACGGTGATCTCAAAAATACCTCAGACCACGATTATTGAAAATAAAGAAAGCGAACATTGGAATCAGAACTAATAGGTCATATTCCTGTACTTCTGTATAATACATAAGACAAAAATAATTACTTTTGGAGCAAATATATAGTGTAGTATGAAAATCACTTCAATAAAATTATGAGTTATAGGTTAGGAGTAAGTTGCCATATTTTGTATATTTTGCTAAAAGGAAATATGTACTATAATAAAGGTTTTTTTTTATACATTCATTATAATTCAGTAGAAATTCACTTCTATTACCACAATTCATGGGAATGCGATCGCAAACTTTCTTCAATGTAGTAATTTCTTATACACATTATTACACTGTACTATTTGTAAATGTCTAATCCCTTTATACCCAATTTAATACAATGTGAATAATAAATAGATGTAAGGTTCTAATAGAAATATATTTTCTATTTTAGCATTAATCCTTATAATTTATAATTGATCAAATCCAACGAGTTTTTTGGTGGAAAACCAACTTTGCAGTAGAAAACTCGCTGGAGTTTAGTCAAAACATTAAACAATATACAAGGTGGCTGACAAAGAACGCCCCAAGCCGTAGCTCCGTTATTTACTATCCGATTTTAAAAAACAAAATATAAAATAAAATGGTTAAGTAAATACTATCAATTGGCGTAATCAAAATATTATTAGGAACAAAAAGTTTGAACATGCGATAGTCAATTTTTTTTTTAAATGGCAACGTATATTTTTAATTAATGTTTCGGATAAAGAATGTTTTCCTGATTTTGATGATGTATAACACGTCAATTTTCAACATAAGTTTCAAGTGTGCCGTGGTTAAAATCATTTTATTGGAATGGAAATTTTAAAAAAATACAAATAAATACGAAACTTATCTACAAATATTGTTCAAATTGTCTGCCGCCTTGTTGAAGACATAGTTGACACCTTCTAATTACTCCATTAGTGGCGTTGAGTATAAAATTAGGAGGTATTTCGCGGCAAGAATTCAGAATTCTTTGCCGTAAAATGTCTATATTTTCCGGACCAGTAAAATAAACCTGATCTTGAAGATACATCATCAAAATCAGGAAAACATTTTTTATTCGAAACATTAATTAAAAATATTCGTTGCCATTTATAAAAAAAAAATTGACTATCGCATGTTCAAACTTTTTGTTCCTAATAATATTTTGATTACGCCAATTGATAGTATTTACTTAACCATTTTATTTTATATTTTGCTTTTTAAAATCGGATAGTAAATAACGGAGCTACGGCTTGGGGCGTTTTTTGTCAGCCAGCCTTGTATGTTGCAAGAAGGTGAGATTTTAATTTCGTTCGATGTAAGTTCTACGTTTCCTTCAGTACCGATTCCAGAAACGCTGAAATATTTGGAACGTTTGCTCCGTTGCAATAATATTGAAAAGGCTAAAATAAATGAATAGATGCAGTTAACAATCCCTTGTATGTCTCATAATTGTTTTCAAATACGAGGTAAATTTTATGAACGACGAAATGGGACTGCTATGGGAAATTACTTGTCTCCATTTATTGTCACTTTATTTATAAACAACTTCGAAATAGTTTCAAAAGCAACACAAAACATTTCCCTAAAGTATGGATTAGGTTTGTAGACGACATAATAGGGATTTTTGACACTAAAATATATTATACGGAAGTGTTTATTAATGAATTAATTCCCCACGATTATTTTTAAGAAGGAAAACAATGGACAGTTAGCATTTCTAGATACATTTACATTAGTAATTAAAGAAGGCTGAAGTATAGAAATAGATACTTATATAGTCGAATCATTTTGGCAACCGACGCGGCCAACTTACGAACTAAAGACGACTTTTCAATACCATGACAAATTTCGATCGGCTGGAACAATTACAAAACAATAAATTTCATCTGATTAATTAATATTTCAGGATATATACCGCCCAATAGTAAAATTATATTAAATGAAAGCCAGTTACAAATTAAATATTATAAATAAAGCCATTAAATATTGTTTTTTCTACACCTATATTTTATATAACATTTTTCTATACTGTTTAGGAGGCAAGCATTGTTGACAAATTTCAAATGTTTAGGTGACAATTATAACAAACGTCAAAAGATAATTATGACAAATGTCAATAGGTGTATGAATATTATTATTTATGAAAGTCCTGAAATTGCTATTGTAGGTTATATTACTTGACAAGTAAAATTTTGCAACATCTCCAATTTGACGCCATTTTAATTTAGTGGCGCATGTCTGTTGCAGGGGCGACTCAATTATAGAAAGGAAACCTATATAAAACAGATTTATTACAGCAGAGTTAAATTATTGTTTTCAACATAATTTTCCTATAAGAGGCCTCAAACTTATAAAATAAGTGTATAATTATAGAGAACTAGATAGCTATGAGAGTATATACATACACAAAAATAGAAATAGATTAATGAATTCAGATAACCCGCGGATACCCCAATCTTGTTTATATAAGTTTGTGGTGTGAACAGCGATATCGCTGTCAGGTGCCGTTATCATAATATTAGAATTAGAGGATAGGAGTTTGGTTTAAGAGTGATGAAGTTAACTCTACAATGATCAGGTACCGTTAATGATGTAGTAGTAATACTTTATGTCTAGGTATAAATACAATATCTCTATAAAATTCAAATCAGTGTTGTTCTATATACGCTACGGTGTACAGACAACGCGATTTTCATTAATCACTGGTACTGATGATGAAAACATATTTGTCGACATACGTATCCAGCTGTCTAGTTAGTGGGTAAACTGCTTTTAACTTTCAGTACAAGAAATCTATCACAATATTTGTGTTCTCAATTCAAGAGTCGAGCTTCTGAGATTCAAACTAGAACTGTAAAGGAACCCCTTACATTATATTTAATTTTAAAAAAAATGTAGAGTTCAAATCTAAAATAAAATTTAAATAACTTGCTTTGCCGGCTAAACTCAAATCAGATCTTCTCAGGGCGATTTGGGTTAATAAGAAATGATTAAGTAAACGGTGTTCCTAAACATTAATTATCTTTAATAAAGAAAATACCATTATAAAACTTTAAACAATTCATATATTCAAAACCAATGAATTATATATATAACTATTTTTTACATATAACAAAAGAAATAAAATATATTTAAAGACAATTTTAATACATTTTTACAAATCATTACTCTTATATAAATACACAACAATGTTAATACAGATCAAATTACATTCTCCTTCATAGAACGGAGATGATATGTATTTATCAACTTTATTATGTTAATCTCAATTTAAAATTAATTTCATAATCCTTAACTCTTCATTATCAACAATATTTTCATTTACAATAATCTTTTAAAAATACCTTATACATAAAGTTTCTTTCTTCGTTCTTCAGCGTTGTCTATTCTCAGCAAAATCTTCTTTGCTTGGCGTTGTCATCAACGGAATTTCCTTAGTAGTCACGATCCTGAAGTGACGAATCTACTTGCTCTATTTACTGGAGCACAATATATTTATTATAAACTTTTAACACTGAGCATATTTACTCTGTAAGTGCTACTTTAATCACTATTTTTCAAATAACAATTCTTATGATTGTTATCTAATTAATTATAGGAGTTTTAGGTTCTCCTTTTGATATAACATTTAACAAATATCACTTGACTTTTTGCTAGTCGGGGTTCGACGATTTCTTTATGAAGCTAGCCAGTCGAATCCCTGCCGACTTTGGAGTTAACTTTCCGACTCGAATGAAGTCTAGCGGTTGACTCTCTCGTTTTTAACGCGTGTTTCTATTTTATATAAAAGTGTCTGTGGTTCCTCTTTTTCTATATAGTTCGGTTATTTCCACTTAAGTTTCTCATACACACTCTTTTACGTAGGCGAATGTTTATCACAACTGTAGCGTTTATTTCACTGTTGTAAACATTCGGCGCCACGGTTCTTAGAACTAAATACACACTAAGCTTATGACTAATATTTACTTAATAATACCATAACATATTCATTGATTTTAAATATTATTTCTCTTCAAAATATTAATAAAAAAATATACTTAATTGAATCCTAAAAAAGTAAAATTATAAAATTAATAACTGAAATGGTCTGTACCATTACAGAACCTATATTAATTAATAGTCAAATTAATGAAGATTTATATACACTAGGCTGCCAGAATAGTTTATTTTCTAGTAATTTTCTAAATACATTTATAATGAACAACAACATTGTTGGTTTAGTCTTTCTGATATCATAATAATATATATTTTGTTAGTTTCTCAAAAAATTGTTTATTATTTAGTTTGATATTCAATTTTCATTCCTCATTTTGTCCATTACCTATATTTTATTGTTTTTTTATCGTATATATTACTTTAAACATATTTTGAATGTTATATAATGTAGACGAAACACGGCTTCTAATAACTAATGCTTTAAAATTCTATGTTTACATCTCGAAATTATGAGAATGTAACTAATAATTAAAGGCCATATTTTTGACTTAGTAGTGAATTAAATATAAATGTCTTCAACATAATGACATCGTGAAATAAAAAGGATGGTTAATACTTTCAAGTGAGACGTCAGTAATTTTTATTAGTAAATGAAGTATTAAGACATAATGATGACGTCGTTAATCTTGGAAACCTATTACATATCCATTCTCAGAACGTAGCACTATGTTCTTCAATGTGAATGCAAGATTAAGAAAAACGAAAACAATAGTTTTGTGTCAGACGCAGACTAATTTGAGATGAAATGATAAATCACTATTTTTTCAAGTACACTTCGACCAATGATCTGGCATGTCCAGATAGAAAACCTTAAGAAATATCCAAAAAATATTAATTTTCCCAGTCTAGCCTTTGTCGTTAGGTCAGGCAAACATTTTATGTGGACATTTGTCATCCAAAACTCGGAGTCCATATTTACTCATGTCACACTCGGATCCACCGCTTTCATAACCGAACAATAAAGAGATGGTAGACGACCGCTTGAAATGATAATAACAGATCGGTAACATTAGCTTTGTTACGGTTGCGCTTGTTTTGATAAATGTATCGGTCGAGATGGGTCAACTATGATTTGGAAGCCGTTAAAGAACATGGCGAGGTAAACGGAGAATAAGATTAACGACGTTTCATTTATTTCTGTAGTAAACTCCTTCATATAATTTGCATGTTAAGTGTAATACGCACATATATATATATATGTATTTTATAAACAAATATTTCATTTAGGAGGCGTTAATTATTAAGTTCATATCTTTTATGTTGCACATTCTTGGATAGTCTATTCAAATTAGTATTACTGATATTTATATCATGGAAAGTATCTTTTTAATTGTCCATTCATTTATAATATAAATATATTATTTTTTATACTAATCTAATTTCACCTTGATTATTGGCTAGTTCTTTGGGTCCAATTATGTGACGACACTTCAAAATGTAATTGAACTCGCTTAATGTTTAAAGCGAAAATCAAAGACAATACCTCTGTAGCTGATATAGAGGGTGCGAAGGGGGTGAGTCCTTAAATGAGCAACATGCTTTTGCATAAAAGCATGACAACAGAAATAGGTATTTATAGCTACAGCAACTAAACTGTAAAAATATATAAATGTATAATAATATAAACAGGAAAACACAGAACTGAAATAACATAGTTAAATCACGCCCTGTATAATAATGTAGACATACAAATAGAGTTACTTATTGACACAGCTAAATCGATACTTTCCATAAGCAACACAAGATAAGAGTGTGCAATATAGTACACAGGAATGTCCAACAACTACTTATCAGGGATGTCTTTACATCAGTATGTTCACAGCATGCAGATACTGTGGTGAATACAAATACCTCTAAATTACAACAAAGCTAAAAAAAGTTTTATTTTAAGATTTTTTAAGTGCCTATGCATTTAACACGTAAACTACATAAAAATAAAGGTTTAGGCTTAGTGACTCAAATGCTTAAGTTCCGTTGTTCTTGTTGATCCTCTTGATAATCGTGGTATCCTCTGAGTTGCACTGGTGTATACATCGACGTTGAGATAGGTCAGTTCTTAATTTTCCTGCTCTACAGTACGATAGGTCAGTAAAACCAATAGGTATAAATTTTCCAAAATGCAACATGCTCATACGATTCTTATAATCGGCTTCTAAGGCCTCGATACTTCTTGGACAACAGCATATAATGGTTACAATATCTCTCTGCTTACATAGTCCGATGATCTACATAGTTCTTGATGCAATCATTATATCATATAACTGCGACAATAACATCTACTGCCATACAATTTACTTCTATACAAACGTCTTGAATTTGACATAAAATGTACCAGCTACTGCATGACGTTCACTATTCAGCTTAAAAGTTTTTACTGCACATAACTAAATCAACAGTGGGATAACACTGAGTGTTATCCCACTGGTGATTTGATTATCTTTGCCAAAAACGCTACTTTAAACACTCTTTCCTGTTTTGCACAGGTTCCTACTGAAGATGACAACTTAGTTGTCAAAATACGCATATAGATTTTTTATACTTTTTTAATTTTTGTGGTAAGGTTCTGACACTTGCAAAAACAACAGCGTGAATACAGTTGGTATAGATATATGCGTGTATAGATACAATCGGTTAACTTGACTGAATAATGCATGTTAGCAATTTCAAGACGATGGGTACATTAAGGTACTAAACGCGATTGGCACTGAATTATTATCCAACTAAAAATTTCACATACATTATTGAAAAATAAGTAACTGATGTTTATCTACAATAAAATAAGTGCAATACTATATATACTGATGGAAGGAGTAGTAGGTTATTTTGAAGATGTATTGATAAGAAGAATACAACCATTCAAAAAGTAAGGGACAATAACAGTAAGAACATCAATATCAAAAGGATAAACCCTGATTAAATAATCGAAAAATTAATTATAACATTAAAAACTTCTCCTAACCAAAGTTGTATTGATTTCAGTTTAATATAGGTACTTACAAGTAAACAACCAGCAATAATTTTTTGATAGGTAGCGTTAACGTTAAGAGATCTGAGTAATCGGTGGAATTTCCGTAGGAAGATATAATCTCCAGTTTCCTTTCACCTTCGATGATAATAGAGCTTCAAATTCAATAATCCTTATATGGATGCTGTAAAGACTGCTTTTTGTTGTGGCAAATATATGGAATATAAGTGTCCATTGTGGAGCAGATTGTATAATAAAACGCATTAAGTGCTGCATTAACATCAGAAAAAGTATAAAGGGAGCTCAAGTGTAGGGTAAGTAATTCTGAGTAAAGCTGGAGACAATTTGCTTTGCTGAAATCGTAAATAATATTGCTATTTACTGCAAAACTGATTGGTACAGATAGAAAATGCATCAATATATCACCCGAGAGAGGGGTATGATGGTAAATCAAATGAAACAATTGGCAATGAATCATGAAATACATTCATCTCATAATTCAAATTAAACAAAACTAAGTCTAAAATTCTATTATTGCGGACATATTACACAATGTTATCACTATTGTTATATGTCAAGTAAAAAACAGGTAATCACCACTACTACTGAATTCTATAAGAGCTAACAGAGGAGAGAGAAGTTGCGAAATTATTTATTCAGCTATATTCATACTAAAACATACGTATACGCAGATAAATAAGGATTGTTTGGCAATTTTTCTATTACAACGATTTTTAAATATTGATCAACAGCATTACACATTAACGAAATAGAAGTAGCAGTTATATTTCGATAGGACATCTTTGAATCCAGTATATAAAATATGCTCTTGGTGTATTATAAACAAGTTGAAGAAAACTGTAGAACGCTAAATACAACAAAGAGCTTAATATAAAATTAACTTGAATTTGTTTAGCCTGTACAAATGCATCTTATTTGTCCTCAAAGAAGAGGAACTTACAATGCAGAAAAAAATAATTGGTATGTTTTTTTAGCAAGTCTGAGATATGAAAATGAAATAACCCAGTAGATGTCGCGGCGATGAGATTGTTCCAGGGAATCTTGTCATCAAGTTAAGTACATCCGTTCTAGATGTGATTTTATGACAGAGATAAACTGGAAACTTCAAGGATATAAACTTGTGATACATGCACAAGCATTGCAGCTCCCGCTATTATACATGTTCAGCTACTTGCCTGAATTAACGTATGCGAAATGAGCTCGTCTTTCTTAGTACTATAGATGAACTGCAAACATAAACTTTGAACTTTATGTATACGTAGTTATCAAAGTGGAATAAATTGTTGCAATACAGTAAATGATATCATAATCCTAATTTGGATTTTCTTAGTTAAGAATTAGAAACACGTATTAGTATTGGCCAACAACAGCATTCTTTTCTCTGATAATATTACAAATAATTTATAAATTTTTCTATAAAACTTCCAAAAACTTTTTTAAAATCACCATGACATCAGAAAAATTTTCAACAAGATTCTTGTCCTAAATATAATATAATATATAAGAAGGGGAATATGTCGACCGTAATCTGTTTAAGAGTAAGAAATTTTTTTAGGTGTACTGCATGTTCTTTAATAAAACAATTTGTCTAGGTGCAATATTTTGGACCTAGGTGTTACTAGAAAATCATATAAATGAAGAAATACAACTAGAGCAAATGGTATCAAACAGAGATACAAAAGGATTTCTTATTAAAATACCGAAGTAAATAAAGGGTGCAATATAATAAAGCACACAAAGGAAATAATAATTTGATATATATACGATATTACAATGAATATTATTCAATTAGTTAATATTAGATTTAAAATTAACATTAAAAATTTTTTCTTATGAATAATAAATTAGTTATCTTGGTGTAGAGGCAATGTAATTTAATAGTAATTATTACCAAAATGACAACTTTGCAGCAAGCCGTCATCTAGAAAGTTTCATTGGCTAACAAGATATAATGCAATGAGAAAGGTATTGAAGTGAAACAATTAAACAAAGGAGAGTCACTACTATCTATGCAGCTTCATCAACCGGTTTTAATATATCATAGACATGCACTTAATTCCACTACAGAAATAACATCGATGCAATTTGTATAATTAAAAGAGTAATGTAAAAATCTGGAGTAGAGCTGCCATATACCATTCATGTGGATTAATTAGAAGGTCTAGGTTTACCTAAGATGAACATTTAAAATCATCATACAAATAATACTGACTATATTATATCAAACATATAGAATATGTAAACCAACATGAATGTGTTAAATATGTGTCAGTAGTCGCAGACATATACATATGTTTCTACCTAATTTGGTGTTGTCAGTGTCGCACAGTTAAAATGGTGTGTGTTAATTGAAACAATATCTGTAACCAAAACAATATGTGCAGTATTAGAATATTAATATTGACATATTTAATCAATTTCTGCATTATATGGAATAACTAAGAATTATTGTATTTCTTAGTTATTCCATATAATGCGGAAATTGATTAAATGTGTCGATATTGATATTTTGATATTGCAAATATTGCTTTGATTACAGATATTGTTTCAATTAACACACACCATTATTCTACAGTTTTTTGTGTAAACCGAACCGTTCTCGAGATATAGAATTAAGCGCGTTACTCGCAATAGCGCCACCACTGACACTCGGAGAACCCCTCAAATATAGAATTATGCTCAGAATTTAACATATTACACTATCGAGAAAATTGCGCTAATTTTTTCAGATTTCTCTCTTTTGAGTGATATTTTGACTGGACTCTTACGTAAAAGTAAATTAATTTCTATTTCAAACTAATAATAATAAAAATATAGCAAAGTACGTATTTATGCGTATTAACTAATTTATTCCTCTTTCTAGGTATGCCAGTAAACTCAACTGCCGCAATATTCAGATATATTTCTTTACAAATTTTAAACTTCGGTGATATATAATATAGAAGATCTCTAATATTTCACAAAAAGAGTCTTATTAACCTTTCATTTTGGTCACATTTGAAGCATAATATTTTTCCGCCGGCCTAACTACTAAGAATTTTAGAGAAAATGCTAATAATTAAATTAATTACTTGTATTATTTTAATATATGTTATGTTGGTTACAATTAATATTATTGAAAATGTCAAATGAAGTGTATACAAAAATATTTAATAATGCGTTGGCATGGTTACCTCAAACATAGGCATATCGCCCTAAATCATCACAACTGATTCTAAAATCGCACTAATAATTTTTTTTTAGTATATTTGAAATAAGGGGACAGGGTATGATAAATGGAAAGGTGCAATTATGTAGAATATAAATCCCAAAAATTGTGATTCAATTACGACACGAACGCCAAAATTAAAACCCCCCCGAAAAGTGCTTAATGTACCGTCTATGGATTTAGCATGTGTCTATATGTCGTAGGTATCGCGCCAGACGTCGACGGTTCCACACAGGTTGAGGAGACGTAATAATTTCCATCGAAGTAAATAAACACGCATAGATATACGCAATAACAGCTGTAGACGTTATAAAAACCCCATTGTTTACTACTTCTAAACAGGTGTTCATGCTAAGAGTTCAACAACCTTAATATGAAATATCAGCTGTTAAAATATCTTATTTTTCAACAACGAGAATTTTTTTTATTGAGATGCAGTCTGTATGAATTTTGTAATTATTTTAATATTTGCCAGGATTATTTAGATATTACGTTTTCTTCCGCTATTACTGTTATTATGATTAAATTCAACGACTTTTTACTTCTTATTTCTCACAAAAACAAATTTGTGTTGTAAAATTTGCCCAACTCTACTTATGAGAAATTTTATTTTAATTGGACGCAATTAAAAAAAAACGTAATTTATTTCAGTTCGTGTGTTGTGTAAGCAATAGTCGAAACATCCACACGTAACAATCGAACGAGACTGACCTCGCACGCCTTCACACTCCTACTTACTAACCCACCCCTTCCATAGCCTACAGTCGTATTGAAGTGCAGTGGCGCGACGAATATTTTAAAATTTGAATTTGCGCAAAATATTTTGGATTTGAATCTAATAAAATTACATCTTTCCATTAATCATACTCTGTCCCCTTATTTCAAATACAGCCTGTATATTCTTGGTTTCAATAACATCATTGAGGTATATCCTACAAACATTTTATTTTTCTGTTAACCTTGTTTGAAGTTAAGAATAGTGCATTTATTTTTACTTTAAGGACACCGTACCTGAAATGGGTAAAACAGCTACCATAATAGTCCACCCTCAGTACTTTTGGGCTACCGACTTCTTGAAGTCGGCAAAACAAATAACAGAGGTTGTTCATTTTTTGACAAAAATGGTCTATATGCTCTGTAAATTTCAGTAGATATCTCATGGTGAGACCTAATAATCAGTTGTATTATTTATACATGAGTTACGGCAATTAAGATTCAACTTTTCGATGACGGCTTGGTTATAGACTCGAACAATATTATACATATCTTCATTTTGTCACAAATTAAGTTTAGATTATTTGTGATTTGATAAGTGCGCAAACAAGGAAACTAAAACTAGAGACAGTTTCCTGCGAAAAAGTCATTTAATTTTTTAACATAATCTCAGCTGAGGAATACAGAACAGGTTGTTTTAGTTAGTTTCGAATTTATTTCATTACGCATTAAACGTATTGTCATTAACCTGAGGAATTTCTTGCGAAAAGAGTAATTTCTGTATATTCGCTATATTTTCGTACGCAACTAGCACACTAGCGACATTAACGACACTTTTAGTGTTAGATATGTCAGGCGATTTTCAACTAATTACACAACTAATTCACTGATGCGCCACCTGCCAACTACAGACTGAACTAAAACTTTGTCTATACACTCTCAATTTAACATGTCTCACCGTCTCGTCGAGAAAGTAATAGCTTTTGTTTTCAATAATAGTATTATTATTTATTATTATTAAAGTTCGTGCGTGTTCATTTAAATAGCTTTGGAAATTTTAAATATATATTATTTAAGTTTCTCATAGGTAGTATGTATTTAACACAATTATTTAAAAAATATATAATACTGTAGCGTTTTCGGGTTCGCAATAAACAACTCGTGCAATTTATTTATATAAAACAGTCTGTATATTCACAAACGTATAATTAATGACAATATAAAAATATAAAACTAATGTATCACACTTAAACTACTACGATTTAAATTAACACAGGTATTTATTTCTATTACTAATATTTATGTAACACTACCGTATTTATATCACTTCTATTTATATAACACCGTACCACGCAAGGAACTATTTATTTATTTCTTATATTTATTTTTACTTTAGTCTGTTCCGCGCGACGAGTACTTAAGGACTTTCTTATTCCGGAATTACTCATCCATCCGTTCAACTGCCTTTATATACTCGTTCGAAACATCTGGAAGACACCAGATAAACGCTAGTGTTCTTCTCGATGTTTGTAGAACATACAAGAGACATTCTGTCTCCTCGAAGTACATATATAAATGGATGATTTATTACGTTACGACTGTTTACCAGTCGCGCCGAATATTTATTTGCCTTTCTTTTGTCGTCTCCCGGATGTCTGCTTCTCTGTGGGCTTGTTTCATTACAATACTATATATGTTTCGTTATTTGAATAAGAAAATTATATATTTGCTTTAAAGATTGTTTTGTATTCAAGACAATATCAAAACGTATGCAAACTTCATGTGGTTTGCTAAAACAGCAAATGAGATATATTGTTATTATATTGATATTATTGTCTTTGTTTATTTTCAGAACAAAGTACCCTGTACAATTCACATGAAACCAAACAGCTTAATCAATTCTGACATAAGTAGTAGAATTATCTACACACATTTCTTAGAAATGAATGAGCAAAATGTAAATTACAATGAAATTTGAAAATTCTGATATTACAGGGTTGTCCAAAATGATGTTACCACTGACACAGTACATAATTTTCTATTGTTTTAGACTAATATGGCCACCCGACTTACTTTGGAAGAGAAAAGGAAGGTAGCAGTTTAGATGGAAATGCTTTAGTCACACTCAGTAGCAAGAAAAACAATTCAGCAATAGTTTCAGAAGGATCCTCCAAACCGTTTAATTATCCGTCGATGATAATATCGTGAAAGTTCAAGGCATAATTATTAGAAGCCCAGGAAAGTCAACGAGATTGGTATTATTAACCAGAATCGCGCGGAATAAAGCCGTACCACATTCATATAATACTGGCCCTTTCTTATGCTGAGAAAATTGCTCGTGTAGGCGCTTCAGAAGTGTTATTAGGAATGACGCACATAGACTATAATGTTGTGTCTTTTATGTCGGATGAAGCTACATTTCATGTCAGTGGCAACGTTAAAAAGGACAATTGTGGCATTTATAGTGCAGACAATCCCCACGATATTAGAAAGCACATTCCATCGTCTTCGAATATTAAATTTCGAGTACTTGGTCGATACTTTTTTGATGATTAGACTATAACGGGAAATTCTTACCCAGATATGTTGCAGAATTTTGTTGTATACAACCTTCCCTTCCGTATTATAACATCTGGTTTCTTTCAGCAATATGGTGCACCACCGCATTATTCTTTAAAGGCTTTGACATTGCCTGGAAGAAACATGCGGTAGATGCTGGATTGGATGAGCTGGACCTTTGTCTAGGCCAGCACGGTCACTAGATTTGACTCCATATTATTTTTGGCTGTGAGGAATGGTGAATGATCGTGTGTATGGTACATGACCTACTGACATTAATTACCTTAAAGAACGCAAAGCAACGATTATCCGTTCTATACCTACGGAAATATGTGGAAGAGCCTGTATGGTGAAAGGACTTCACACATCCATTGAGAAAGAAAGAATGTGGGCCCAAGGAGTGCATTAGCTTTATATGGAATTCTATTCATAGTGTGTGTTATTATGTTATTAAAACTAGCTGTCCATCAATCTCTTCGAGCTTGAATCGCCTTTCGCGTCCGCATACAGTTTTATTACAGTTCGCTGTAAAACGCCAAAAAAAGTCATTTTTGATTTTCTACACTTTTGGCACACCTTGTATAGACGCATATTTTTGTCCACGAAGTACTGTCACGGTGACAGGTGGAACGACAATTTAAAGCATCTTAACGTCAGTCTGACTTTTCGTTGTTGGAGTTTGAAATTTAGATGCTATTTAGCGTAATACTAAGACTTGACACTAAAAGATTCATAGTTTTATTAGTTTTACACAATGAAAGGACTCAATCATTATTGAAAATGTAATATCAGATTTATTTTAATTTTGCATAATTTAACCTGCCAATTATCATGGCCCGCAAACATACTTTTGACATACCTTTTGAGCTTTGTTATAATGCAAATTTGTGAACAATGCATGCCTATTACACAGAAGAATCAAGTTTTAAATAAAATGTTGGTATAGAATAAGTATGACTTATTACTTTTATTTATAATAGTGAATTTATAACTGGCTTCCATATTAATAATTAATTTCATTTGTCTGCTCTGAAATTGTTCCTATCAAAGTGAGTTTGCAGTGGCATTGAGTCGTCGCCTGTAGATCGTGCTCTGGCTATGTCGGTTGCTGAGACGATCCTATTATAATTTAAATATTTAGTAATGACGCTGGTAGTTGAACTAAAAACAATAACCAAAAATAATACTGACCGACGTTGGAATATCTGTGTAAACATTTTGCTCACGCACACTGTAAAAAGAATATAATTTGTAATTGTTGGATCGTTTTGTGATTTTTATTAAGTATTTAAGGAAAAATAACACAAAAAGGTAGTTCATGATTACAACCAATCCATCGAAATAAGAGCCACCAGCCTGGGACACGATCATCATCAACCATCATCAGAATGTTTGATTAACAATTTGATTTAATGGTGTATTTTCAAACATATCGCATTAAATGATTGAGACATTTATAATTAGTGGCAAATGAATTTATTTATTAAGACTTTGCCCACAAAGCCAACAACATTTCTATACAATTTACTGAAAGCTGATATTTAGAAAAATTTTGTTGACATTCAGGTTTTGTATCAATTGTGTGCATCTTCTTCTTCTTCTTCCTCTTTATTGTGGCTTTGAGTTAGACTATTTAGTCTTTTACTCTTCATCTGAGTGCGGTGAATCTTGAATTGTTGAAGTTGAATTTGATTAGCTATTGTTTATCTTTATTTTGATTAAGAATTAAAGTAGAACCATTTTAGGTCTTTTGTGTTTGAAATTTTCATTTCCATCATATGCAAGTGCTCTTTTAAGATTTTGATTTGAGTGGTTTTCCATCTGGTTAGAGAAACTGACCGCTCTTTCCTTGATGTAGTCAATAATGGTTGGGGTATTTGTTTCATTCATTATTTGATTATTTCTCATATACCATGGAGCATTTAGTATCATTCTAAGACTGGTGTTTTGTATTATTTGCAGTTTTTTGATGTTGGTCTTGCACATATGCACCCATATTGGGCATGCATATGTGAATATTGGACCTAATACTTGTTTGTAAAGTAGAATTTTGTTGTTCGTGTTCGCTGGCTTTTTCTGCCTATAAGAGGCCATAGTTGACATCTTGTTTGTTTAGTTTTGGTTATCGTTTTTGCTATGTGTGTGTTATAATTGAGCTTTATATCCAGGTATATTCCCAGGTATTTAATTTCTCTACTCCATGGTATAGTGTTGTTGTTGATGGTTATTTCGTTGTCTGTTGTTTTCAGATTCCTTTGAAAGATTATTGCTTGGGATTTGTCTTCGTTTATTGTTGTCCTCCATTGTTTGAACCATTTTATCGTGTTGTCTAGGTGCGTTTGGAGTTCCTGTACCGCGTTCGTCGGACATCTTGATGTTGAGAGCAGTGCCGAATCATCTGCAAAGGTGGCCGTATTTAAATATCTTGTAGGATTTGATACTGGTATTTCGGCTGTAAATATTGTATATAGGTGAGGTGACAGGCATGAGCCCTGGGGGACTCCCGCTGTTGGATGTTTTATTGAGGAAAGTGTGTTCTGGATGCTAACTTGAAAGCAGCGTCCTTAGAGAAAACTGTTCGTGATTTTTATGATGTGTGTTGGGTAAGTGTGTATTATCATTTTATATATGAGTCCCTGCCTCCAGACTTTATCAAATGCCTTTGCTATGTCGAGAAATATAGCTGCTCTCACTTGATTTTTGTTGAATCCTTCTTGTATAATCTCAGTGATTCTTGAAAGTTGGGTTATCGTTGAATGTTCTTCTCTAAACCCATGTTGATCTTCTGGTATTATGTCTTGATTGTCAGAGTGGTACTTTATCTTCTGTAGGATTATTTTTTCTATCACTTTGCTAATGGATGGTAACAGGCTTATGGGCCTGTAGCTGCTTGGTATTGATTTTGGTTTTCCTGGCTTAGGTATAACTATTACTTTGGCATGTTTCCATATCTTAGGGAATGTTTGGAGTCTGATAACGGAGTTTGCTATTGCCAGAATTGACATTATTGCTTTTGGGGGGAGGTTTTGTAGTGATCTGTTGGTGATGTTGTCTATACCAGGAGCTTTTTTGGGATTTAATGCTTTAAGGATTGCTTTTAGGTTCTCGGCTGTGACTGGGTCGTTGCTAGGGGAGTGGGGTTCACGTATTTCTCTGCTTACTACTTTGTGAATCTGCACTACGTGTTGCATGTCTACTTCATCCAAGTTCGGAGTGAATTGCTCTTCTAGTGATTCCGCTAGAGCTTCTGCTTTTTCTTCTGCTGTGACTTATGTGGAGTTATTGAATTGAAGTGGTGGGATTTGTATTTGTTCTCTTTTGATTGCCTTGATTATTTTCGATGTCTTAGAGGGGTCTGCACCTCTTTCTTCGAGTGTTCTTTGCCATTCTACATTTTTCAGTTTCAGTAATTCCTTATGTACTTGATGTTGAAGGTTGTTTAGTATAGTTTTGTCTTCTCCTAGCTCTGTTCTTTTCCTTTATTAGTTCTTTAATATGATGTGGTAGACTACCTGATTTATATATCCTTTCTATTTTGATGGTGTTATTTTCAACAGCGTTTGTTGTTTTATATTGTAGTGATTTTATGTTCTGTTCTAATTCTGCAGTGTTTTGTATTTTAGGAACTGCAGTGATGGTTTGTTCTAGTTCTGTTTTGTAGCCGCCCCAGTCTGTCTGGAAGGTGTGATATGTTCTTTCGGTTATGTCTTCGTTCCAAGTTATTATAATTGGATTGTGATCAGAGCTCATGACACTTTCAGTGTCTATCTTTATGGTTTTGTTAATGTTTTTACTGATTGCTAAATCTAATTGTCTAATTGTGTGCATCTAGGCCAAGGTGAACGTCGACAGACAAAAAAAAACCAAGACGGTTCGGCATTTAAATGTTGTTTCATGTTATTCGTTCTATAAAATTGGTAGTACCATGCCTTGTGTCAAGTTTACGATAAAAATAGTGTATACTATTTTTTGACAGACTGTCATCGTGACACTTATACGACAATGAAAAGTTGATGTTTAACCAAATTGTCGTTCCACCTGTCATCGTGACAATACTTCGTTGTAGTGTATTCGTTCACACATAAACTTGTGAGATCGAAATGTCAGACGGACAGTGCTTAACCAAATTGTCTTTCCAATTGTCAAATGAAATTAACGACATAACATGATGAACTTTAACAAAACATGTTTTAAACTTACAGGTCACTGAGAGAATTAATTAATTTTCATATTACGCTTTAATAGTATATATATGTACTTTGTAAAACCCAATCAAAAATCTTGCTGGCTCCTAATACCATTTAACCGAAAATGTACTTCTGATTAATTTGTGCCAACCCGCATAGTCGCATACTTTAAATGCTTGCTTTTATAACTGAATTGATAAACGAAATTACATAAATGCTTATGGGAATTTTACATATTTTGTTTATTTATGTTATTTCGAAGTGTTTCGGACACATCTGACAAATAAAGAAAACTCAGATGATTCTTTATTTGGGCATGCTTCGGTACTTCTTTCGCGAGAAGTGACGACATTTCGATGAGATATATAATTTGTATTTAATATATCTTAATAAAATATAGAAAGATCGTTATATTTGTCACTGTACTTACGTGCGATAATACACTTTAAGTTTATTTTATCATATCCGTCGGCATTGTTCATATATTCATAAATAGAAAAGAAATAGTAACAATTGATAATAATAACACTAATACGTATCTGAAAGGTACCACATTTCCTTCATAATCCCTTTATTTGTCGGCCTTCTGACATTTAAACTTGACAACCGATCGATAAACGTGAATAGATAAGTCATTATATGTGTGTATTGCACGACTGGTGCTTTCCGCCAATTTTGACGTTTCCCGGCAAATGCCATATCGCGAACTCAAACTGATTTGACGGTTTTGATAATTTATAACCTGAAATTGAATTTTTCGTGCGTTTAACTTAACCTTATCCGAACTTTGAAGTGTCACGGTCATCTGTATCGATCCACCGCCATTTTAAAATCGAACCTAGTCCATATTTTTTATTTTACACGTAGGCCTTATGGCAAAATACTATGATTCATACTCTTTTTCTGCACGTTCTAAAATTTTCAAAAACTCCTTTCGGGCCCTCGTTCTCTCTTCGGAGACGTGAAAAATGGCCTAAGGCACGTGGGACCGTGGTCACCGTCGCGTGACACTTTCGTTCCCACCGTAGATGCGCCAGGTTCTCAGAAAACTGTCTCCCCAATTCGTCAATTTTGGGGTATAGCTTTGCCGTTTTAATCGTTCGTGTTAAAAAGGGCGAGACAATTGGCTTTTAGTATATAAAAAGAAGTCAATCTCAAAAACTATTTTTGGGCAACCCTGTATATTAAGATTATATCCTTTTTTCATACTTTAAATACATGTAATTTCATAATTATTACTAGACACTTTAATTAACTCTTTATTATGCTGAAAAATATGAAGAACATGTTTTTCAATTTAAATTAATATCCAAAACCTAAGCATGTGCTCTTTCTATGTAACCATTTAGTAAACATTTAATGATAAATGAGGATGATATCAACTAAACAATATATCATGTTATATTGTCTTAAAATGTTAAAATAAGAGACTAACCACGTTGATACCACGATATATCTTTTTTATTGCGTCCACTGATACTCTTACAATCAGATTTACTAAGAAAAAAATATTTATTACCTCGGATTTTCCGTCCTCCGCAAAGATATATTTGTAGTGATTGAGTTATCTCTTATGAAATATTGAACTATTTGATGCTGATCCTTTGTCAAAGAAGTTCAAATTTCTGTTAGACATTTGGTGGTATGCACGAGATGAAAAAAGTTTTTGCTACCGGGAAAGTTGTGTTTAATTTAGACTTACTTAAATTGCTTCTTTTGTGCTGTCAAACTTTTCTTTACACCTATACATGCCCGACCGATACTTCATATTTTCTTGAGAATGCCGGCAAATTAGGGAGAGGAAATAATAATAATTTTCTTTGAAAATTACGTGTGGTTACTGTTCCGTTATTTTCGTAAAGAATTTATTTGAATAATAACTGCAGAAGTTATACATGCAACATTTATTATTATTGCTGTTATTATTAAACAAGTGCCCAATTACGAAAACTTAAACTTTGAAAACCTTAAAAAGAGAAACAGTTATATGACAATTTATCTTAAAGAAAATCAAAGAAGTTAACATAAACGTACACTGACAACAACGACATAAAAATAATAATAATAATAATAAAAAATCATCTTTATTCGGCGGAGTCCAGCTAAAGCTGTTCAACTCAACTTATTATATATAATTTTTAATTACATGTAGATATATTATTCCATACAAATAAAACAATAGAAGTAAAATGTATCTAATTATGCCATTGAACAAGTTAAAAAAAAGAAAAAAATAAGAAAACAATAATAAAAATAATGACAATAAAGGCGTCTCTATTTTTTTGGCGGAATCCAGCCACCACTGTCCAACCCAACCATCAATCATATTACAAACTATAAGAAATAACTTACTTACTATCCAGAACTAGAACGCATTATATTATATGTTTAATTTAATTAATTTCAGAACTTTATACAAAAGTTGTTAACGTTAGAGGTAAAGCTTTTAACTACGTAAGTAAAGAAATCGCAGAAGTAATATTAAAACATCTTTATTACTTAAGAAGGTTCCGAAATAAGTAATTGACATATTGGCCACGTGCTTATATTTAACTACAGAAAGTGTTGTGTTACTTCTTATGTCGCATGATGTGAAGTTTTCTCACAAAATGGGCGTACCTACTCTCTTTCCACTACTTAATGCAGAAACGCCTTTCCAAGTATTTTAAAAATAAGCTTTATTTGAATAATCATTTAATAGGTACTTTTATCTTTGTTTTATCTTTATTTTCCTAGGAGAATCAGTATCTCCTCGTTGATAGTGATTATCGCTTAAATCTTGTACAATTGTTGTTTTGTATGGGTGATATTTGTTTTTTCTCAAGGTTCTATAAACATGTTTCATTTTGTTTTACCCCTGTATCTCTTGTCCATTATGGATCATATATTAATATTTTGGAATTTTTAGTTCGTTTTATTTTCGAATGAGCTGCATATTTCCTTTCGAATTATTTTTAATTTTCACTGGGAATAATTAGGTTGTTTCCTTATTTTATAATTTAAGTCCGCATTCTTTCATTTTTAGGTCGAGTTAGTCATGTTGGCGCTATCTGGCGTTGTTCAGAGTTAACGGTAGTGGCCGTTGGAATGTTTAAATTCCGGATTAATGTCTTCCTATTTTAATTTTCAACTCTAACGCGCATATTCTATTTTTGATATATTAGTGATTATGTATTACTTGTTGGATTTTGGATTGAAATTCTGAGGTAGTTTGGTAGAAAAGTTATTTTCGTATCGATATTCCATGTGCTAGAAGAATCCTATACGTGTCTACCACTCCTAATTCCGACTCCAGGGAGATTTATTACTGGAGTTTACCTTCTTTTGTGGAGTTCTCTGTGCTTCGACTAGATAGGTCGCAGTTAAATTACTTGTACCTTTTGGAAGGTTTGAATCGTAAAATTCTAGTATTTAATTATTGGCCAGTGTACCCGAATTAACTTAATAATTTTGTTCCATTTAATTTGGCCATTGAATGTGACTTTGAACCCCGATAAATACTGAAGATCGGAGGTTTTGGTTAAATTTTGAATTCTTGCAACTCTTAATGTTATTTTGCTATTAGAAACGTGGTTCAAATTTTTATAATTTCAACTAACCGTTGTTAAATTTAATTCTTGCAGTTGTAGTAAATTGTTTGCATTTTTTTTTCCAACACAAGGCTTGGTTGACAGTTAGTTTATTGCTGCGAATTAATATTGCTCTGGTGTGCCCTCAGCTAATTTTTTCTTAATTAATTAAATTATATTATTTTTTTAAAACCTTCAGTAGTACAGTAGTGATATTTTTGCATTTCAATTTATTGTTTATTACTACAGGGGTGAACCCATGGATACACTAATGCTGACTAATTATTCTTGTAAAACAAGATCTTGTTCCTACGTTTTATTGTACAAGTGTAACTTACTCTATTAACTCTATCTTTTGTTTTATTAATTAAGAGTCGTTGTGTATTCATGCTTTTGAACTCAGCCTTAAGTGTACATCTGTATGTACGTCGCTTAATTTAACGTAAGTGCATTTCGATTTTTTTTATGTACCTCAAATCATGCTAAATTATTTATTTGTATACTGACTCGGTATACGTTGTTGTTATACCGTGTGATCAATCCACCCGCCAAGTTTATTTGATGTTCCTTTCCCTTGTGTTATCTTTTAAATTCTTGAACAACGTAATATTCAATTTAATTGTTTATGTTTATCATTCGGGCAGGATAAGAATCTAATTAAACTTATTTTTGTTTGTTAACTTTGTGTTTGAATATTCTTGCAACCTTAAGTGCTCTAATTTTATTTTGCTCCTGGATCAATCCACTTATTGGGGTGGGAATTTATATCTTTTTAAGGAGCTGGCGCCTGTGTTTCGACTGAATGCACGCCCACATCACCCATAAGAGTTAGAGTTGTACTGACGGTGGCACACTACTTCTCCGAAACTTTCAAGTAAATTTTGTATGCGCAGGGCTACAGTTGATACAGACTAGTTTTGGCACATTTAGACTATCGAGGGATGAAATTATTTTAGCTACCGACAGCACAGTGGTCTGAAACGCCCGAAAAGCTGGTCAAAACTCGAAAAAGGTTCGGATTTGGCTGAAAATCAGTATGCTTTAGTTTTTTAACTTTCTGATTGTAGATTTGAAGTAAATATGGTAAATTGCAAAATGGGAGTTTTAAATTGCCAGTTTTATGTTCAAAAATACGATAAATTAATATAAAATTTGGCTTAATAAATTTTGTGTTGTTTCTCATTATACTTTTTATAATTATACTTACGATAAAGACAATAACAATTATGATAACAATAGTAATAATGATAATAATAATAATAATAATAATAATTATGATTTTTCTTGGTAATTGCACTTTAAATAATTCAAAGTGACTTCTTCTAAGTTACTATTTGGTTCGGATCGTGCACATATTAAATCTCTTCAAGGTTAATTAAAAATATGTAATTATGATGTGACGCGTCACATGTATAGGGCCGCGCAACCAAATACAAATAAATAAATTGCGAGGAGAATCGCAGAAAGTCGCTCCTGAATTTTCGATTTTCTAGTGAATTAGACATTCATCTGGGAAATGAATCAGCGAACAACGCGGAGTCTCGCGGAAACATAACTTTTTTGACAATTTCCGAAAATTTTTAATAACAAATTATAAAAAATTGTTTAAAAAAAGTAAAGTGTCAAAACATTATATCAATCTTCAGGCTCATCCTCCATCTTCTTGTTGAAGATATTTGCACGTTCACGAATTTTTGTGTGCACTTCAAATGTCGTTTTTCTCGTTTATTGTTGAACGTTGCACGTAGCAAGTTTTGACAACGGCGTCTTTCACACACAACTACACGTCCCGTAGGCGCGCTATTTATCTGCTATTCGAAAAATAGACGCGCAGGCACCTCGTTTACCGACTACCACACAAGAAACTATTTGAAAGAAAAATGTTCTTTTAGGTTTTGACCAACTTTTTGGAGGTTTCAGACCACTGAGCGATGGTGCCATTTTATTGCGCTTCCGGCCTGTTCTTTCGTGAGGCGAAATCCTTTCGTATGCAGGGCGGAGACGTAACAAACACTAGATTTTGTAATTCCAGTTTTTCGAGCTTCTTGGCGTACTGATGTAATTGGATTGTTCATAATGTTTTGTAAAATATTATTTTGACGTATATCAGCATTGTTAAATTGACAGTTAGGTCTTCTGTGTTTGAAGCTTCCATATTTCTCGTAATTTCTGATTATTTTGTTTAAAAATTGTCCGGTGTCGTTGTGGTCTTTCCGGAAAACGTTGGGCGTAATTAGTGCAAACATTTACAGAGATTTTATTTGCTTTAAAATAAATAAAAATAAATAATTAAAAATCAATCCAATATGGCCGCCATTAGAAAAACAAAAGATAGCACTAAGAACTTGGAAACAAATGAAAATCGGGGGTTACTGTTAACACCAAAAAATTTGCCTTAAAAACTTGCCTCAACAATGCTAAAGTTTAAAAGCGGTCGCATTAGGCGTTATCGAGATATTGAGGAAATTTCAAATCGGGAAATATTAGTTTTTTCAAAATATCTCAAAATTGTAAAAAGTACGAATGAATTTGAAATGAGATTTGCTGTCATCATTGAATTCTGCAAAAAATTCCCCATTTAACTGTTGCTCTATTCCTTCTAATAACCGATAGACCATCGAAATGGGGACATAATGTATAATGATTGGCCTCAGCAAAGCATTTTGCAATAGAAAGGTTACCTGAATTATAGCAATGAATTATGAAAAACAACACATTTTAGTTTCGAAATGTTATATCGAAAGTGGCTAAAAATTTGGCTATTAAATTTAAAATGTTAGCCAAAAAAATTATTTAGGTCTTTTGATCTACAAATAAAATTAAAAAATATCAGGAATGAGTCTGTTATTATCTTTCCATATTTACTAAAGATGTTTCCAGTTTATTCATTTGCGAATTTCCTACTTTAGATATACCCTTATTTCCATACATATTCACAAGAGAGGAAATTGTTAGTTGTAATAACATTTAAATTCATTTAATTCTATAGGTTGTTATTTATCAGTTACACGGAGACCACAATCTGGCCACTGCTACGGTCTCAGAACAATATTTTTAAAAGTTTTACACTTGCACACTGGGGAGCAGAGAACGAAATTACACTGTACCGTTTCCAGGCGAAAATTCTCACAACTCGTGACAATATTCGTAACAATTTTTGTTGGAAGGTTATCACCACGGTTCCCCTTTTATCTCGTGTCCTATTGGATTTTTAGCCCTCACGCGTGACCAGTCTATTTTCGTTCTAATATGAAATGTTGTTATACATCGCTTGATTTTCGATTAAAACGTATACTACAAGCGCAACCGCAGAACAACAAACTTTGAAAACATATGCGGTGCATAACAAGAAGTACTTGAACACACTAATAGCAAGAAGTTGGAATCTCTCGTTAATTAATGGTGGAATGTGCACAGATGTGGGAACAAAATTTCTAAAAAATGTATTTAAACAAACATTATTTAAGCAATTTGCTTTACGTTTTTATTTTAATTTTTTTATTAATTTTATTAGTTAATAATAATTCTATAAATTTAAGAATTCAATTTAATATATGTTAATGGTTAACCTCGTGGTTAACATATATTAATTAAAACATATATTTTTATTGTGCTTTCCTTTTAACTAGTTCAGTAAATATATATTTCAAATTATAGTAGAGATCTATAACAAATTCTGCCTTTTTAACGACAGGCGTCCTATGATTTTAAATGAAATAATTTAACTTAATCCAATACTAAGATAAATTATTCAGGAGTGTATTCAAATATATTGAACTGGTGTTGATTATGTGACAACACCAGTCAAATACCCACAAACACATACAATCACCCCTTAAAACCCCTTGAATACAGGCAACCATATATACATCGGCGATGCTTAAAGTTAGACCCTTGTATAAGAGTATAGGTAAAAATCCCTGAAAATTAATGCAGATTGAGCTAACAAATCTAGTAAATTCTGAGAACCCCATCAAATTTTAAATATTTGAAAGAAATTCCCCCCAAATTTAGAAAACCAAACCAATGACTACTCTTTTCAGGAACCCCAACTGAAACCCCCATACTAAATACTAAATATTAGAATTAAATACCTGATTAGTTCAAAATACACATTAGTCTTATTTTTACAGTTATATTTAGCATATTTTGACAATACAACAATGAGTAATTAAGTGTTATATAGGCAAAGTAATAATATAAAATAAATTTGACAGCCGTTACAAATGGCCAATTTAAATTACAAATTTCAACATTTATCATCACACTATGAGCATAGAAATGAGTACCATTTTATAGTGTGAATTCTCAAGAGTAAAATGTCACAAAAAGTTACAGGTTCTAAGTTAAAGCAAGGTCGATAGTATCGAAAGCATCATCCCAAACATTGGCAAATGTATAGCACATACATGACTAATTTTTATCTAAAAATGCATAGCGTAAAACTAAAATAAACTAATGGTGAACATAAAAAACATTTAAACCATAAACTAGTTGACAAGTTACAAGCATGGTAACAAACAATAAAACTGTTAGATGCGCACATTTAAGTTAAGCATCATTTTAATTTTCAAATTTCGATGCGCCATATTGCCCGAAGCATAATTAAGTTCAAATATTTCATATACATAATTAAAGTAATTATAAATAAACTCTAGCAGTTACAAAGTCTATCAAGACGTATTTACGGTGGAATATTTTTCAGTGTCATATTTAGAAGTTGAGTCCAGACATTTAAATAAGCATTTTGAATAATTTGACAGTTGTCAACATAGGTAAAAGAAAAGTTTAAAAATATTAATTACAAGCTATTTAGATGATTTAAAAAGGTGGTAAAAGATTAAGAAAAGGTCATAGTTTCATGTTATAACAGTAATTCGTAAATAAATTAAAAGACCATTTAGTTATTACACTTCAAAAACTAACCACACTAATTTTTTGTATAAAGAAAGATTTTAAAAAGGATTAAAAGATGAAAAAATATTATATGTATTTATAAGTTTAATTTGTAAAGGTAAAGTTCTACTAAGAAGGAATTTTAAGCCAAAATTCTGATATTTTAGTTTATTTTATTAGCGTCCATGACGTCATCGAACATATGACAGTCGAAATGCTAAATTTGCCCTTTAATTTTTAAAAAATGTGTTTTTCTAAGAGAAAACGAATTAAAGTAATTTTATTGTACCGATTGAAAGACGATTTAATTTAACTAAGATAAAACATGATTCCACTAATATTCAAAAATAAACTTGCCCGTAAAAAGACTTTGTAAAATGCTACTTTATGGATTTCCATGGTTACTACGTCCACAACAGAAGGTTGATATAAAAAGGCACATCCGACTAGAAGCAGGATCATTCAATTTCAATTTTCATTAGTGATTGATTATCCATTCATTATCGATTCGTTCAGATGCATTTTCATTCGTGATTGATGCATTGATATTCATTATCGATTCATATTGATATTCATTCTCCGTCAAATTTGAGATACATTCAATAAAGACAATAATTGTCTGCTGAGTCATTCCCACGTGCGAGTTAGAAGGTCACCAATTTGAAGACGTTCGAGCTAGACATCATTAGGGTTGAGACGAATCAATCTCAAGCTGCAATATAAAAAGAAGCATTGGAGATATTACTAACCCGCCTTAACTAACCGAACGAGGTCAAGGACAAACCATACGCCCACTCACCAGATAGCTGTTGAAGCCCACGTAGAACGAGGACACTAGCCGTGAACGACGGGAAAACCACACCATTTGGCAGCAATACCTGTTCTTAAACAATACAAGGAGTTAGTAACACAGAAGGTACCAAGTCTGTTTATTAGTATATGCACCTTTTCTTAACAAAAATTAGGTCAAATCTAAATCTAGGTCAAATTTGTGTAACGTCTTTTAATCCGATTATCTCTATAAAATCATTAAATTCAATTCTTGAAATATAGCTAACGTAAAATTTGGAAAATCATTTTAAATTCTCAAACAATATAAGCTTATTTAAATATCAGAACTTACTTACATTTAAATTTTATCCTATCTCATTGCTATGCAATCCATTTTAAGAGTTTGTACATAAGGGTCAAATTCGTATACTTTGCCTTGATGTCAATATTCCAAATTAGTAGAACTTTTGCCTACATAAATGCTGTTTATGTACACAACAAAGTGTATTGAATAATATCAAAATTCTATTTACACTGATTATTGTCATCCTGTTTGTGTGAATTGTTTATTTATTTCTCGTCACGGTCATTGTTGTATTGTTGTCATAATTCACTGATATGTGCTAAATAAATTTCGATCTGTTGTTTTCATATATAAAGTGTTTGTTTCCATCACTGTTAAAACCCATTCTTAACATAAAAGAGGTACACATATTCTATTTGTTACTTCAGCATTAGAGCTGTAACCCCGAGTAGCCTTACAGGTTAGAATCTTCGAGATCTTCGCACGACAACTGGAGAATTGCGGTATCCTGGACTAAGGTAAATCAAATCTCGAACCTTCGTAACGCCTTGTAGATAGAACAATTAGAGTCACTTAGATATCACCCACTGAGATAACCACATAACTTTTAAATTTCGTTTTGGTCACTTTAACATTCACACGTACACGAGAGTTATAGCGACTTCGCGCTTAATTCAGTGTTTTTTCCACCTCTTGGATAAAGTCTATCCCGATCTTGCGCAGTCATACGTTGAATGCCGCGAAGTTTTGAATTATTAATAACGTTGTACTTATCTATTAGGACAATTTTGAGATACTAATTGATACAAGAACTAAATATAAAATTATCTCTGTTTTTATAGAAAGCAACCCCCTTTAGCTAGCCGGCCAAGTTATAATTGAACAATAATTAAATAATCACTTAGGGACATTAGCCAGTCAACGTCATTTTAAGTAAATAGTTCATTATATTATTGTGTTTAGCAGTTTTTTTTGCAGGATTAATTAAATATAGCTCTCTTATAAGTCTCATTAGCTCTCCATACCGCTATTACATCTTGGCCCCGCAAATTGGGTAATTGTAAGGGTACCTAACCACCCTATTACAATATTTATTAAATTGTTTTATCATTATTTAAAATACACCTACACAAAACCTGCTCTTAAATCATCAAAGATCTAAACTGAATTATAACTACCTATACCATAATTGAGTACGTCAGTATATCACACATATTAAGGTTTCTGATTTGTTAAAATAGAGTGTGCATCTGCATTGCTAAAATAATCGCACTACGCATGTTCTTTAAAAAAAATTTTGCTTAGAGTATTGTCGATTTTCTTGTATAATAATATGTATATAAGTACGTATTTTCTTAACCGTTTGATAGAAGAATTCCTTATCCTAGTTTAGCGGCTGTAAATGAACTGGACATGAATTCAAAATAATAAAAGCATACCAAAAAGGGAATTTATAGATATTTTTTGATGGATTTTTAATAGTGTCTATTTCATATATGAAAGACAATATTATGCACAAATTCATGATATACCAATGGGAGTATCTATTCCTCCCACAGTAGCAGAGCCCTTATAATGAACACTGTTATAAATTTTGTGACGAATAAATAGCTTTTTGATTTTATTTCATTTGGAAATATCAAGATAACTTAATTTACTTCATTTTAAACAATAAAATCTACTCCTACCTTAAACTATAACCTGGGAATTCGCGGAGAACTGAACAAATGGATTGTCTCATTTTTAAAAGACAGAAAAATCGTTGTTAACCTTGGTGACGTCAGATCGTAGGAATATGATATGGACGTTGGAGTTCCACAGGGCAGTGTCCTGGGTCCATTAATATTTTTATTATTTATAAATGACCTACCTAGTTTCATAAACTACAGCAAAATATTTCTGTATGCTGACGATACAGCAATAGTGGTTTCCCACTCGGATCTGGAACAGCTCAACAATAATATCAATATAGTTCTACAAAGTTTTGAGGACTGGTGTTGTACCAACAAATTAATAATCATCCATGATAAGACGGTTATAATTGAATTTTTCAACAGACATAGAACACGCTCAAGTTTAGACATAACATTTAATAATCAAATTATTGAGATCTCTAGAAATTGTAAATTCTTAGGTACAATTCTTGATGAAAATGTCATGGGAAAACCAGGTTGATTACGTGTGCGGTAAACTTCGGAGGGCATATTATGTTTTGCACACTTTGATAAACATCTTGAATGCCTAATCCCTTCTCAGCGTTTATTATGCTTATGCCTACTCTATAATTTCCTATAATATTATTATCTGGGGCCAAACGAGAGATATACAAAGAGTGTTTCTTCTGGAAAAGCGTATCATCAGACTTGTTTTTGATTTGTCCTACCATGAGTCTTGTAGGGACACCTTCCGCTCAAAGGGAATATTTACCGTTACCTCTATCTATGCTTATAAATTATTAACATATATTTTTAATAATAAGCATAGATTTTCAGTAATAAGTAATAATCACTTGTTTCATCAAAAGTCCCCACTCATGACTGGCTTTACAATTTTTAATAAATTGCCAACACACATGCGGGACTCGGGTCTGGCAAACTTTAAGAAACTGTTGAGGGATTTTCTAATTGACCACAGTTTCTATAGTATGGCAGAGCTCCATGCACGGTTGCCATAGTCGTATTGTACATTTAGTCTATTATGTTTTGTGGTTTATATTTATGTATGTGTATATATGTTTTACTATTTGCGTAATATACTCTGTATTGACGAAGTCTATATCCAGTGGATCTGAGACTAATAAAGGATTATTATTATTATTATTATTATTATTATTATTATTATTATTAAAACAATTCAACTCTTCTAAAGAAAACTTAAAATTCACAGTAGAGATTGAACAGAATACAACCATCCCATTCCTTGTAAAAACAACACTCTGAAATTGAAACGGTACCGAAAACCTTGAACTCAAACGGGTTGCCGAATTTTTACGCGAATTATCCCAAAAATGCAAGATAAACTTGTTAAAGGCAAAACATAATATTTAAAATAACACACACGTTGTTCAATAATATTCGTGCGTTTTCCAAGGCTTTGCCAGCAGTTTCTTAAGTATGCAATTACTTTTCTATAGGCAGGTTGCTAGCCATTATAAAGACTCCTCTTCATCCGTGCTTGGGACTGACAATGGCAGTTACTCAGCTATTCAACCCGCTAGAGGCGGATTATGTGACGACGCCCTATTGATGGCAGAAAATGAGGATGCCTTTCATCGACTATTGTGTCGGTTCTAACTTACAGCAATGGAATTGTATGTGGAAGTATCTGAAGAGAAATACGAAATAATTTTGATATCCAGAGGTCCTATCCGATGCAAATTAGTTCTAGAGTGAGCATGCGATGTAGATATTAGGAGGTTGACATTTCTTACAACAAAACATTGGAAAGTTAAGGCACAGTTTAACAAGGAATAAAGGCGATTAGAATATTTGAGAGACATGATCTGGGAATAAATACATTTCCACAGGTAACAAGGTTTCATTCTACTAAACTGTAGTGAAACAGGTACTAACCTATGCATCGTAGAGTCGAGTAGAAATATTCAAAACCAAAAGTATGTCCAGTCCAGGGTAGGAGAAATCAGAACAATAAGAACTATTAAAGGAAAAACTTTAAGAAATCAGATTAGAAGTGATACCTGTAAAACCGAAGGTGGTTGAACCCACTCGGCCAACTACCAAGAAGCTCGTATATAAGACATTATCTTAAATAAAAGAGTAAGGTAAAGTAGAATAAAAGTATTAAATCAAGGCAGAAATAAAATTAAATAAACGACAAATGTCCTACAATGAAAACGCGATATAATGTTATTATATCGCTTCTACCTAAGCAATTAAGAGAAATGCTTAATATAAATTTAATAATTTATATTAATGACAATAAACTAAGGGTACTTAAACACACTTAATAACACAGAAATGAATTTCTTGATAAAAAATCTCAGCAGTTTCGGTTGTATTGAATCATGATATCAATTATATGTAACACATTAAGAGGCAACAATATGACACTTAGTAATTAATTTGAGAATACTAGGAAAAACCGTCGTAGGTCGAGCTAAATTAAGATGGACGAAATTGGCGAAAGAAGCAAGGAGATAAATATAAAGAAAGAAAAGAAAAATCCGAAAAGTACAAAATAAGGTGTTATTAAAGAAAAGAAAGTAAATATGTATATTATTATAGGTTTGTAATACATATTTTTTTTATAGTAAGGCGTAATTTTGCAGCCCAGTAAGTGGTTTAAGAATATGAGAAATGAGTGCGCATAGAAAATATTTTCAGCGGGAATATCTTTTTAACAAACAAGAGAAAATTGTTTAATACGAAACCAAATTAAATAAAGGTACCCTTACATTTATAATGATGTCGTACAACACAAGACGAGCTTTTTGCACAAACAATATCTAACAAAGTTTCATACTAATGCAAAGAAATATACATCTAATATATCATGCAGCAGTTTGCATCCTTATCAAATTAGACTGAATGTACCTTCATAATATACAACTTCTACAGTAATATATCCAAGCACGCGAAAGAAAACTAGTAATACTTCCGAGAAATAACAAATAAGAAGGATACGCTGGAAGTTGTTTCCGAGCGTCTGTTAGATATTTTACAGTCATTACACTGATTACAAAAGAATTATACGGAGTGCAGTACAAGGGCAGTTTAAAATTTAATCCGGAAAGATAAATTGTCGGCTCAGGATTTCACCAAGTCGACATTTTTCGCTCAAGTAATATATTGCTTGCGAAAAAGCGCTCTCCAGACGGAAAAAATTCTAGAAATCTCCTAATATTTTATGAATAATCGATACCTAACGAACTCTGTCATTAATTTTAAATTAGAGTAATATTTCTCTGATAAACCCGGAGATTATTCCAGAATTTATGTTAGCGTAGACATTATTCATTTCTGTAAAGAAAAAATAAAGTAAAAGAATAACAATTTAGGTATATTGAGGAGATAAGCGTTCACGAACTTTTTGAAATCTTCAAGATTTGGAAAAATAATATTAATATATTCTCCAAAAGACACTAAGGGATACAGAGTCCACTGATTCGTCATTAATAATAAATGTAATATCAAGATAGAATAGGGAAAGGGTCTAAAAATGCATTAAAAGTAAAAAATCTTGTTTAAGGAATAGATTTTCCATCGGATTTTACATAGAATTGAAGAGACGTAATCGTAACATTTGCAAATATACCGACTGTCTAAAAAAAAACCGTTCATAACTCCCTTACTCAAAGGAGGATTTTAATTATCCATACAACAAATTAAATGATTACGATTACGCTATTAAATGGCCTAAGAAAATCACGTATAGCCCTAAGGAGTTTACTGTCAATAATTTTTTTTTTCATATTCGAACACATAACGCATGGTTCTAAAGCTTTCAGAAAATTTTTAGATGATTTGTAGTTGTACTAAATGTCACAATTAACTTGCTTTAATTATGACAGTTTAATGTTTGTGATCTGGTTCAGTAAAATGTAAAGCAATTTACAATTTAGTTAGGCGAATGCCCAAACGTGATACTGTTGTCATTTATCGTAAGCAATATAGTTCTTTATCAATAACTTATCAAACCATAAAGATGTGAAGAGTGAATCCATTGCTTTAATTTTCCCAAAAGTGGTCGACCAAGAATTTTGAAGCAAGTGAGGTTGCGAAGAATCCTTGAAGCCCTTAAGGACAGAGTTGGAGTTTCACAGCCAAAATAAGTCGAAGATTCAGCGCTTTAAAGACCACTGTTTTTCGACAACTTCCCGAAATAATGTGATGTTTCGAAAACGAATGTAATCAACAAAATGTACTACAGCCCAGTTAGAAAGAACACCTAGGTGTTGTCGTGCGCTAAGGCACATCCATTTTGTCAATGTACTGATTGTAATGGATGATGAGAAATATTTTACCTTGTTCGATTCAGAGATTAAGGGAAACGACAGTTTTTATACCGAGGACATAGAAAGCATACCAGACAATGTTAAATTCAGCGGTAAATCCAAATGTGAAGATATAATTTTATTGTTGTGTGCCATTTTTGAGGCCGGATTTAACTTGCAGCCGTATGTGCATTGATCGTGTTCGAGGAGAAAACTCAACTGAGCAACTTTACATACAAAGGTGCCTTTCTAAACTGCTTCAGTTTTTAAGATAACATGTTTTGCCTGATCTAGCTTCATGCCATTACGCCAGAGTTCTTATAGACTGGTATAACACAAACAATATAAACTTTGTTTCTAAATTAGACAATCCTTCCAACGCACGTCAGGCTCGACCAATATAGGAATTTTGATTAATTGTGACCAGAAAAGTGTATGAAAATGGATGGGAAGCTGCACAAAATGGCCACGGGAAAAGATTGTATGCCCCGTTCGTAATTTGCAAACTAAAAGGCGGAACAGGAAAAAACACCGTAATTAGACTTAGTGAAACAACCGACAAAGGTACTTACAATAGCGTAATGACCTTCCAGCCATAAAAAAAAAATTCATCCTCATCTCGAGATTCAAACATCGACAACTACAATTATTAATCCTGGCAAATTCCAAAAATAATCCCACACTTCCCGCGGTTTAATTAACGAAAGAACTAATACTTGGATTTAACATGCGCAAGACTGGCCGTGAACCATTAACACTACTTTTTCGACTATAGGTGTGATTTCAAGAAGATCCAAGGACGGAAAGAAAGACGCAGAACGAAATATGTTCTCGAACAATCGAGAAGATAGACATTAAGCGCCTTCTGACAGGAGAAAATAACTGCGGAACAAATGACGACTATTTTGGCTTTACTAACGGTAACCTCAAAGCAGATTAATTATATTATTATTTATAAATCCCCAAACAATGCTTAAAATAAACAGAAGGAAATAAACAAAAGAATTTTCGATAAAAATTTAAATTCGTTGAACGATACACACACGCCATCTATCGCTGCAACACTGTGCTCTTGGACCCGAAGGAAACGACGTTCCAGCAGCAAGCACAAATGCATAATTGCTTAATAGAGGGCGGTAATATAACAAAAATAAAATCAATACTAGATCTATAATTAAAAGAAAATCAATACAGGCACCCCACTAAAGGTAATTAAAGATAGAAGGCAAAATTAATATTCTCCAAATAAGGAAATAAAGAAAGACAGGAATTGATTCCACTATCTGAAAAATAGTAACTAACTAAATAAACGGTACAAAATATAACTAGCATTACTAAATGTTACGTGATACGAAATATTCTACAGAGTACCTTAAAAATAATATGTACAAGGAAGATATACGTTAGGAACGAAAATTAACTTGTAACAATTTATAAAGATGCACAATGAACGTTGACTTTCTACGCGACTATCTTGTTCAATTTATTTGTGTTGGCTGCTCTTTATTTTATTTTTATCAATGTGGCTGAAGCTAAGTAAAAATGTCGAAATTTTGAAATCATCACAGTGCATCGATATTTTGTTATTCTTACTTGTAGAAATCGTTAAATAATCATGCCTCACTGATTTTTACTTTCTTATGCATAGTATAAGGAAGTATTGTGATGGCGAAAATTTTCGTTCTCGAGATTTCTGCAGATGTCCACGTTTTGAAGTCCCCTGGTGTGGAAAAAGTGGTTTTTGCAAACATATCTGTGGCTGTGTGTTCGTGTGTGTGTGTATACATGTGTGCGACCACGATAGCGGTCAAACGGCTAAAGCTATCAAGTCCTAGGATTTGGACTTGATAGCTTTAGCCGTTTGATCGACTTACGAGTATAATTTCCCTCATGAGATCTAATTAGATTTTTAATAAAATCGACAGACGGGAAGTAGTAGTATATTTCAGTGAAAAAATCTAGTTGAAGTGAAAGTTGCGTGGCCTAAATTTTTAAGGTGGCAACATTGACTAGTTAGTACGTATTCAGAGTAAGGTATCTGTCTAACAAAGGGATACTATAGGAATTTTTAGAAGACCACCACACTTCATTTGAGATTGATTTTATTGTACCAATATTTCGTCAAATACTAAGTTTAAACAAATTTATAAGGAATTCAAATATAATCAAAAGTGAATTTAAAAAGATTGTTTAAAGAAGGTTTTCGAAATTCCTACCGAAAGTACCTCTTTACTCTTATCGAAAATCACTTTATTGCAAATGTCTCGTAAGTTATACTTTCTAGGCAGATAGATTATTGTTATAAAAGTACTTGGAGTTCGATTTTCATTATTTTTTGTATAAAAGAAATTTCAAAATTCGGACCGGAAGTAAGACTCTTTCTCTTATCGAATAGCGATATTTTGTAAATATCTCCCAAAGTATGCATTCTGTGAAAATTTATGAAGAGAAGAGAAGTACTTAGAATAGAGTTCTAATAATTATTGTTTAAAAAATTTCTCAAAATTGGTACCGGAAGTAACACTTTTACTCTTATCAAGTAGCACTTTTTTGCAAATATCTCGCAATGTATGCATCCTATAGAGATTCATTAAAAAAATAGACTGAAATAAGAACAGACTTTTGAATAATTTTTGTATAAAAAATTCTCAAAATTCGGACCTGAAATAACACACATAGAAGCAAGTTTTAAAACTTTATTTATAGCCACTTCTGCTATAAATACGTAGAAGATAGTCGTGTGGTGGCTATACCTCATTTTTTCAATTACAGTGTAGCTGCCTACCATAAATTATCTTCAGTATATAATTTCGTACTATATTCATTTATGTATGTGTACATATGAGTTTTATCATGACAATATATTTTATCTTCTCGGAAAAAATCGTGCGAATGTATTTAATATTGTCCCTACCTACATAAAGTAGATTCGAGTTGAGCTTGTGTTAATGCTTCATTAGCTGACACTTTATTCTTTTTAATTGCGTAATAATTACACTCATCCAGTAAATCATTCTATCATACATGTCTGATGGTGTATATTAACGGAATGTAACACGCTACGTATTCAAGAGGTTCATCTACGTAATAGTACGAAGAGGTACTGGTTACCGGTGATGCTTTTGTTATATGATGCAAGTTCTATAACATTAATGCTAAATCATTTTTCAGAAAAAGCAATGAAGTATTCCCTCGTATAAATTTAAATCGCTACAACTAAACTTCAAAATTGCTCTACTCGCTAGTAAGTGTATATCTAAAAGTAAACTGTTCGGTATATACAACTAGTAGCTATTATGATATTGGACAATTAGTTTATTAAAATATAAATTACTATTACAATAGCGACCGCTAAAAATGCACTTGGAGAACTGAAATTAATTATATGCCGTAGTTTTAATGACTTGCACAATTGTGAAAGGGGCATTTGCGTTTCATCTCTTGTTATTAGTTAGTCCATTAGCGTGAACTTAACTTTAATTGCTTCACTTCCACCTGAAAACTCGAGCCATGCAAGGATATATTAATTTTATAGCGAATTTATATTATGCGGCTCGGTGGTGTATGTATAAGTAAATGTTATAAATTGCTAACTTGAATTAGTTAGCACCTTGTACATAATTCACATGGACGGGGTCAAACACAACAAAAGCATTACACCTTTAGAAGGAAATGTGTTCGCAAATGGATTTGCTTTAAGGGCGCAGCTAATGCAAACATGAAGTCATATTGATTAATGAATGTACTTATTATAATAAAAGTTTTTGTATCATTTAGGCACAAAATGCCAATAGAAAAGTAACCGATACGAAAAGAGGAACATTGTAGGTATTGTTTCAAATGCACTTGTCAGAAATTGTTTTCACTAATTCTCATGGTGAACCTATTGCCTTATATATTATACGAAATCAAACGTGTTTGGACGGTCAGCGACTGGAGTTATAAGGTACAACAAAATCAATTAAAATAATTAAAACTTTACGAAAACGCCAGATTTTATGGTTTGCCTTTTCTGCGCTTCTATAGCAAGAAAAGGACATGTAGTGCAAACACTTTGGAGATTCCTATAACGCAAATATAACTGTTAAATAGGTATTGAAACTTTTAAAATGCTTTTATACTCTGGTCAGATACTGTATGAAAATGCTTGCACAAGTTACGCTCAGTGTTTTCCGGAAAGAACACAACCACACCGGACAATTTTTAGCAGAATAACCAGAAATTTAGTGAACTATGGAAGCTTCGAACAAAAAAATCTATCAAGTTAACACTGCTGATATACTTCAAAATAATATTTTGCAATATGTTATGAACAATCCAGTACATCAGTACGTCGAGTGGCTCGAGAAACTGGAATTTCGAAATCTAGTGTTTACAGAACGTTGAGAAAAAACAAATACCACCCATACAATTCCAATTTAGCAGGTGGTATCTACAAAAATGTGAAGCTGATAATGATTTTCCTAGAAAAATACTTTGGACAGATGAAACGCGGTTTACCTACTGCTGTGTGTTCAATAGGCATAACTATCATCACTTGTCTACTGAAAATCACATTTGGTAAATCCAAGAAAATTTCAGGTTCTATTTGGTTTTAATCTCTGGTGTGCTTTGATTGGTACGAACTTTTATTGTTTCTTTTTTGTTTTTTATTATATTTTCAGTATCATCTTCACATTTTTGTAGATATCACCTGCTAAATTGTAATCTTCGTTGATATTCATTATCGCTTACACCCTGCACAATTGTTGGTTTGTATGGGTGGTATTTGTTTTTTTCTCAACGTCCTGTAAACACTAGATTTCGGAATTCCAGTTTCTCGAGCCACTCGACGTGCTGAAGTACTTAGATTGTTCATAACATATTGTAAAATATTATTTTGAAGTATATCAGCATTGTTAACTTGATAGATCTTTTTTGTTCGAAGCTTCCATACTTCACCAAATTTCTGATTATTCTGCTAAAAATTGTCCGGTGTGGTTGTGGTGTTTCCGGAAAACGCGGAGCGTAACTTGTGCAAGCATTTACAGAGATTCTATTTACTTTGAAATAAACTTTCAACATATCAACCTTTACTGTATTTGAAAATGTGTGTGCCAATATCAATTTTTATTAATCTCCATGCTTAACGGTAATTAATTACACGAAGTTGTAAATCTCTCAGCAATTTCACTGCACTTTTACATATCAATAATGACAGAGCTTATTTCTCGTCTGTTTTACACTACCATTTAATTTCATAGCCAACTAATTTCGTATTAAAGTGAAATTTTAAGTGTTCATATCTCTCGTATAAATAAAGATATAATAGGCATTACATTATTGAATAAGAACTGTCTAACTAATTAAAAATCCAATATGGCCGCCATAAGAAAAACAAAAGTAACGCTAAGAACTTGGAAACAAATGAAAATTGGGAGTTACCGTTAACACCAAAAAAATTGTCTTAAAAAATGTCTCAACAATGTGTTACGCTGTAAAATTTACTTTGGTTGTAGTTCTTGAAAGATTGTGTGCCTTTGTCTAAATACGTGGAATTTTGTATTAGTTCGTGACTTTTTGAGCGTACCCTGTACATTGTTTGTTTCACCGGCTACTAAGACTGCCTGCCGTATACCTGCGTGTGTACTAAACCTACTCTTGAGCCCTCACCGCCCTTACTCACGTACCGCGAATTTGACAGATTCATTTTGTGTAAGATCGGGCATTTACACCCTATTTTTGTGGAAGCCTCTATAGCTGAGTAACTAATTATAATTATCTTAGCTCTAGCTTATTCTACCCTACCTGTAGTTTCGTATTTTCTGCATTTGCAATTACTTTTACGCCTTGCTTTAGTTTTTTTAAATATCTACTTATTTATTACGTCCGATCTCTACATAATGCATTTATTTGTGGCTTGGAAATGCTCCGAGGCGACAGTCAGGTTATTGTGTTAACTGTTTCACGTGTTTTTGCGTATTGCCAAACACAGTATCTCGAGCAGGCCCGATTATTATTGTTTTTTTCCTTTTCCTTCGCAGTTGTCTCACTATAAATGTAAGAGGTATTAATTAGGGAAATGCTTGGTATAATGGGCATACTATTAATTGTTTGCCGATCACTTGTTGGCCTTTACTCGTTATTCTAAGTATTAGGAAACTTCTGTGATTCTTCCGGGACTCCCATTAGGGGTTATGGACGATAATATTCTGAAACATATAGTCAGATCGGTTTCCCAACCGTCTTCCGCAGCGTTTTGATATTAGAGCTTTGATATTTCGTTAATTACCTGCAGAAATTCTGTTCTTTCGCCTAATAAAATGGAAACTACGTGTGGAAGTTTGTTTTGTTTATTTCTGTCAAACGTGGTCTCTACGTTGCCATGTAATGGGTGATACACACGGATTGCCAACGTCTAGCATGAAATACCCTCTCGTGCTGCCGACTTTATATTTTCTACTTACAATTGTTGAGTATTTCGCTTATGTTCTTCCGTCTAAGATATGTGTAGGGTTACGTTTAATTGTGTTTAAGTCACGATGTCGTCTCCCTTTATTGTCAGATTAGTTGTGTGTTTATTATGTTTATTTGAAAACTCCCGCCCTTAGTTCGAATCCTTTCCAGTGCGATGCATTGAGCGTGCGTGTTCTTGGTTTGTAACGTATCTACCGAAAAGGTCACGGTTGGGTCACTTTCGAAGTCAAGCTTGTTATAAGTGCATGGGCACGATATGCTTATTTTCTTTTGGTGAATTTATCACTATGTCTAAAGTTAGACTAACGCTTAGGCGGCTTTAATGAAATAAGTTTGTTATCGATACCTTAATTAGGTGTTTATCGTAAATTATTTTTATCGCAATATCGCTATCTAGTTTACGAATGCCACGAGGTGGATTTTGAATTATTTTCGTGCTATGTGGAACTCCTGAGTCCTTACCGCGGGATCTCCATCTTTTTGGGGTAAGTGTTTGGAACTTTGTGTTAATTTTCGGGATTTTACTTTTGGTTCTTTCTTCTCTAAATTTTAATAGGATTCTTATGTCGGGCGCAAAAGCCCTCAGAAGCCGTTAGGATTCCTTTGACGGCCATTTAAGCCCTCCGAAGCCTTATTTTTGGCGGTTTCGCCCCGCAATTCTACCGAAGAGCGTGGTGATTCTTTATCGATGCATCAGTAGTTGCTTCTTAACATCCTGCCCACCTGTTGAAGTGGAATTTTCCAAAAAGGGAGTCGCCGCCATTTTGGATTCCCACAGCGTTCTTCCGGCGTCCATTTTACCAGATGAGAGCAGCTAAGGTTGTAGTTTTACTTCATATTTTCCGTCCGAATTTTTGACGTCTTTACGTCTGATTGCAAGACTTTATTTTGCCTAGATTTTGACCAAGAATTTCGAGTGGCTTAATAACTATCGCACCTCTTAGTTAACTGCGAGGTCACAATTTATTCCGTATTAAATTACCGCTGTTTCTTTTGTTTTTTTATGTAATTCTTTGATTAATTAATATATTTCGGGTATGTCACTACCGTAAATTTTGTAGCCCTATGACGAGGCAATTATTTAATTAAAACTAATTTTAGTAAATTCATTATTTTTCACTATATCCTTTGGGAGATGTTATTTAATTAGTAATATACCTAGTGATTTTCTCTACCGTTAAAATAATTGTATGTTACATGATGTGTTGCATCTTAAATCTAATATTTGTTAATAATTTTGCACGTTTTTTGTAAGCTAGCAAATTTGTTTTTCACGTTGATCAATTAATTTACCTGAGCTAGATAATTTCATTTCTGTAGAAGCAAACTTTGGTTCCCGAACCTCAGTGTTTTATGGTATATTATAAAATTTCTTTTCTAATTTTACCTTTAACTATTTGACTTTGCTAATAAATAACCTTCATTTAATTTAATTTAGTTCATGTATTCGAACCTGGCGATGTTTTTTTGCGAATTTTACACATTTTAGACTAAGTCTTATATACTGACTTATTAGTTTCCTTGCGTTTATAAATAAATATTTACACCTTTGTATTAACATTGCCGTTGTGGCGTGTACTTGATAACATTTGTATTCTTAATGTGAGGTGATGAAACGTTTCTGCTACCAACCCACTACTGCTGAAGCGCAGAGATTATAATTTTGTATTAAGGCTTGTTTGTTTTTTTTAAAAATTTCTATTACTATAACTTAACGCTTAGTGTTCAAAATTTTACAACTGTCTAGCTTCATTTTTTTTTTTATTCAAATTCACTTTTCATTCAACTTTTTGTTATTGTATTACCTAATTTCACAATTTAATATTTCTTAAAAAAAAAAATAACCATTCAACACATAAACTTTAATTAAATTTTGTTACATTACGTACTACCTTTTCTTTTATTTCTTTTACCTCTGCATACCTCAAATTTTATTGTGACAAGCACGTACATAAGATTAGGTGCTACGAAAATACAGGGAGTCCAATAGGTAACCCGCTGGAGGGACACAGCCAGTGGTAGCTCGTAGGAGGCGCAGGTAGGTTATCTGTAAGATAGCATAGTGTCCTGGTGCCCGGACAACGTCGCTAGCGTCGTTGCCGACCGACGCTCTACTTTTGGTGTTCTTATTTTTCTGAACCGTCACGCCGTCTGCGACAGAGTTAGCTCGGCCCTGCGTTATCCAGTTTAACATCCCCTATTGCGATTCTCCGTTTCATTCCCTAATTCAGCCCGTTATCTTAATGCGACGTAGATCCGGTAGCAAATGTTAGACTTTAAAAGCGATGGCATTAGGCGTTATCGAGTTATTCAGGAAAATTCAAATAGACAAATATTGGTTTTTTCAAAATATTTAAAAACCGTAAAAAATCCGAATGAATTTGAAATGAGATCTGTTGCGAGCGTTGAATTCTGCAAAACGTTCCCCATTTAACCGTTTCTCTATGTCTTCTAATAACCGATATACCAATGGTGAGCATCGAAATTTGGACACAGTGTATAAACGTCTACACTTCAATCAATACGATTGCAATAAAAAAAAAGATTCGTGAAGCTCCTCGGCATCAATTGATGACGAGAATGATGAGAATACTGAACACACAAAAGATAGCACTAATTGTACTCCTTGAAATCGGGAGGGAGATTTTACAATATATCCTTGAATCAATGGCAAAAATTGCACGGCACGGTTTTCCTGACAACATTATTTGTAGTCAGACATGTGACAATTTAATAATAATAGGTATTAATAATAATAATATTTTATCAAATGTCTAATAGATATACATTCACAACTGGACAAGAAGAAAATCCAATAGTCAATATGTAATGAAAGAAAATACTCGTATATTACTATTTAATATCAAGATAGATAAGAGGAAGTAATTAATATATATATTATAATAACACTATACCGCGTATAAATAATTTAAATACAGTAATAATAATTTAAAAGATCAATTAATTTTAAACTTCCCGCGCCTAGCTCTTCCGTATATACAATTCTATATTGCTACATAGTAACGTTAATGGACTTACTTGTTTGATAATGCTTATCATAAACTTATTGGGTTCTTTTGATTCTGAGGGTGTATTTACTTATTACAGTGATAATGAATGAATTATTTAGTTGAATTGTAATTACAGAGGAAATAAAACACGTAAATATAAACAAAAGGTAGGTGATTTAGTATGCTTTGTTTTTTAACATAAAATTGAGAAAGCTATAAAAATGCTTGAATAGATAAATATCAGATGTAGGAATTATTATACGTTTAACTTTGATTAGATTGCCGTATAAAAAAATTCTCTCAGGTTCCCTTAATGGCGAGGACGTCTTGGGATGTGCTCTCTCCGATGTTTTCAAGAGAATGACGCTCTGTGCCCGAATGTGGCCGAAATTGTTTGATTTTACTGACGGCTTTCGGTACATACAATGTCAATAATTTTATATTTTGCTATTGGCTTCACTCTTGATATCAGATTAAGTATAATCGCCTTATCATTGGTTTAGTTGTAAGAATTCCTTTCAAAGTTACGTCAAACGACATGCTTGTGTTTAAAATGTATTTATTATGCAAAACGTAGTATATATAAGAACAGGTTCTGAGTATTACTTGGCATACTATGTGTGTATGCTAAATCGATTTATTTTGTGTTGTCATGGCACTTTTGAATTATAAGGCAATTAAAGAGAAAATTGCTGCAAATGTCACTTTTTAACTTTAAGAATTAACAACTCAAAAACTGTTAACTGTAATTACTTGTAATAAAAAAATATTTGCATTTCAATACAAAATTCAAATTAGAACTTATATATAGGCTGTTCAATATAAAAAATATATCCTCTTTGTGCCAATGATTTATGGACCATCTATGTAAACCTAATGTTTTTAAAGTGTGAAGCAATGGCAACGCTATCTACTACAGCACCTGAATTTTTAATTAATATTAAGCAGTAAAAAGTGCAAATTTACTGTCATATCGTTGACTAACTCTGTATACCGGGTGTCTGTTTAAGCTCGGCCACCGGCCATATCTCGGCAACCGTTTATCGTACAACCTCGCGGAAAAAATCTTGATAGTAAAACGAATGACGGGAATTACAACAAAAATATTTTTAAGTTTCCAAAATGATCGCAAGGGGGCGCAATTTTCAAGATGAATCAAAAATTCGATAATTTTTCATTAAATTCTAGATTAAGATAGATTAAAAAATTTACTAGCAAAATTTTTAGTCGCTTTTATACAACTTTCATTTGAAACTTTTTGATCTAACTCCCATACGAAGGGGTGAGTGGGGGGGGGGGTATGTCTGCGTACAAAAGTCGGTATAATTTTGGTTTGCCCCAACGGATTTTAATGTTTCTGGGCTCATTAGATAGAGAATTTTACAAGGAATTGAAGGATATGTAGCACGAATTTACGTGGTTGTCAAAGAAAATAACAGGGGGCGCTGTTCTCAATGTATGTATATTTCTTGTTTTTTCTTTAAAATGTCAAATGGAACGGTATATTTTTAATATCGTAATATTGAAGAACATAAAAAACTGAAGAGAATGTTGGAAACCGGAAATTCCTACCTTTTTTGTTGACAAAGATATAGTTATACGAAAACAATCCAGAAAAATAAAACTCTTTAAATATAAATTTATTTATCTATTGGGAGTAATAATTTTATTTTAATATTAATAGGGTCTCTATACAGTGTATAGTACGTTTTCACTTGAAATTTAATCATACTCTTCGCTAAATGTATTTATTTTAATCTTTTTATCGATTTTTTAATTCATTGCATATATTACGTTAGATTCTCCTTTTAAATGTTTTTAAATACTCTAGCTATTATTTTTTAAATATCATTTCTTATCCTTTCCAACATTGAAATAAAATAACAATAGTGAACAGTGTAGTTTGCTTTTTTTTTTTAAATTTTCATCATACAACATGGCATGCACAGTGATATTAAATTACATTATGATGAGATTTCCAAGGTAGGCCATGAAAATCGAAATGCAAAGATATTAGTGTCACTTGTAGTTAAACTTTTTGTACGTATTTAGCAAATTAAGCCTTTTTGGACACCTGCACATAATTATTATGTTTGTAAAATGTTGTATTCTAACGTTGAAGCTTATGACATGATCAGAATGTATTTTCAATGCTTTGAAAATGCATTCTTGTTTCGGGGAAACATTCCCTAAATTATCCCGAAAGAAGACATTATTGAGTTTTTATTCACCTTGCCAGATGTTCTTGATGTTTATTTATGGGGCAGAATAAAAGACACATAGTTTATCACAAAAAGCCGAGTACAACAATTGCTGCCTCCGAAATGGAAGTAACTCTGCTCTCTACTAATCGACAAGTAAACGTGTATTGAAAATGAAGGTGAACACTTTGAACATTTGTTAAGTCGATGTTTTTTTTTGTTTTTTTTTTGTACTTTCTGATTTAAATATATTTTCTTTTCCTTTATATTACTTGGTCAAAATATTTTCTTATGTATGTTTAGGGATTTAATAGGTTCTTTTATTTACTTTCATTTCAGGCGGGGATGATTTAGATATCAATTTGAGTACCCTTTCGTTACTAATGAGTAAATGATTTGATTATAACTAATGCATTATATTATATTGTTTTTTGATCTCGTTATTGTCTACTTAGTTCATGAGTCATGGAAATTATTTTTGCTGTTTTCCTATAATTAGATCTACCTATATCAGTTGGGTGATAAAGATATATTATTGTTATTATTATTATTACCATTATTATTATTATTTTATTTCAATGTCCAAAAAGCAAAACATGAAATTTAAAAATAGCTAGAGAATTTGAAAACATTTAAGAAGAGAATCTAATGTAACATATGCAAGCATTAAAAAATCGATGAGAAGATGGAAATAAATACATTTATGGAAGATTATGATGAAAATTCAAGTGAAAGCGAACTATACACTGTCTAGTGACATTTCAAATTAAAATAAAGTTATTACTCATAATAAATAAATAAATTTATATCAAAAATTGTTTATTTTTTTTGGATTGTTTTCGTATGACTATATCTTCGTCAAGAAAAAAGGTAGCAACTTCCGGTTTTCATCATTCTCTTCAGTTTTTTATGTGATTCAATATTACGATATTAAAAATATACCGTTCCATTTGAAATTCTAAAGAAAAAACAAGAAATATACATACATTGAGAACAGCGTACCCTGTTATTTTCTTTGACAACCACGTTATTTCGTGCTACATATCCTTCAATTCTTTGTAAAATTCTCTATCTAATGAGCCCAGAAACATTAAAATCCGTTGGGGCAAACCAAAGTTATACCTACTTTTGTACGCAGACATACGCCCCTCCACTCTCCCCTTCGTATGGGAGTTAGATCAAAAAGTTTCAAATGAAAGTTGTATAAAAACGTCTAAAAATTTTGCTAGTAATTTTTTTAATCTATCTTAATCTAGAATTTAATGAAAAATTATCGAATTTTCAATTCATCTTGTGAATTGCGCCCCCTTGCGATCATTTTGGAAACTTACAAATATTTTTGTTGTTATTCTCGTCATCCATTTCACTATCAAGATATTTTCCGCGAGGTTGTACGATAAACGGTTGCCGAGATATGGCCGGTGGCCGAGCTTAAACAGACACCCGGTATATAGATTACATGTAATATTCATTCAATTGATTTAGTAATTATAATAATTTCAGTTACATTAACAAGTTTATTAAAGCATCCGTTCCAGCACCATCATATCGTGAATGAGTTTTGGAATCTAATTGGGATTTGATAAACATTGTAATAAACGCGCACTCTTGGGATATAATAAACTACTAAACCTACTTTTATTAAAAATACTAATTAATAAAGATTATTAAACGTATAGGTGCTAATTTATATAATAAGCAAGAGCGCATACTAAATTAATCAACAAATACGTGGTGAGATTAATACAATTTAATGTGTATATATAACATATATTTTGGGATAACTTCAAGTTATCTTCCTACTGACGATTTAGTAACTCTAATATTAATACTATTATGTTGCTAGAAGAATATAGCCCTCATTTAGACGAGGTTTGAGAGCAACTTAATTTTTTTTTTATATTTTTCAAATGACGTAAAAGAAAATTATGGCATCGCCGTTTCGCGTTTTTTTAATTTATTTTGTAATTTTAGAATCTCAAATTTGGGTTAGTGATGCAAAAGGCATAAATTTATAATGTCAAGGTCAGTTTTTGTACTAATTTATTTTCTTAAGAAAGTTATGTGTTTTAGAAATAGCCACAAAAATGCATGAATTTGATTAATGTCTACTAACTGAGGCTAATAAACAAAAAAAAAACGACATCCACGCGCCAGCTGCACATTTGATGTACGATATAAAGAAAAAATCAAATTTATGTAATAATTTTTAAAGATAAAAAACATTAAACAGTAAACATTGTCACAAACATTTTACACGAGGTTTTTCCAAGCTAATCGCGTCGTCTATCCCCACTTTACGGTATCTCTACCGGTCCTAACGAAGACGAAAATCTATCAGAATCAGTCGGCTATTGCTGACTTAAATGCGAGTTACAGTTTAATTACAAGCTGTCACTCGCATTTAAATGTCATATATACCAATAATATTCGAGTACATATGAATATAATAGTTATTGGCAAGTGAAAATTGGCAAATTATAAAACATCAACATCAACAGTTCCGTAAATAATCATTCTTTATACATTATGTTTTCCATCTGTAGTATTCCTTATCTATGACAGAATCTGGGAATAAAACTGAAGCGCTGTGACAGGACCGAATATCGTCTACCTCCACCTACTCACACCCCCTTGCGTCTACCCGTCCCGCGAGTAATATAAGTTGCATAAGGTTCTATTTGTTAGTAAACGCCCCTCTTAAGGATAACTTTAATAAAAGTTATAAAATGTATGATAGGGACTGTACGTTATTAGAATTATATTCAATTTTACATTGGAATGTACAACAAAATTAATAATTATAATCTCGTAAAATGTCCAGACAAGAATAATATTGCAAATCATAGTACAAAGAGATTTAAAGAGAAAAAATACATAATTTAAAGGTAAAAGTAGTATTACAAAATATCGATGCTATTTGTTTAATACGTAATTAATGATATAGGAAATGTTAGCACTTGGAAGAAATAAAAGAGAATTTGTTAGGATTTCCGTTGTATACCCTGGGAACATAATTATCATGAAGTTCTAAGTAGCTTGCGCTTCATACAATATATAATACAATGCTCTCTTTCACATTTAAGAAATCCTGAACGCTTACTTGCAGACTTGGTTGCATAGCATGTTTCAAGCAAAAGTAGATATAAACAAACACAGTGATAAGTTAACATTGCAAGAGAACAATTAAAACATATTTTTCTAATCAATGGACAATCGCGATCAAAGCGTGGTTAGCATTTTGAGTAGCATTCCAAAGTATTTACAAAAGAATTGGAAAATTACCACAAGAGATATATTAAAGTGTTACTAAAAGTTGCACTAACTTTTTCAAACTTATTGTAACGTTTTCGGGCTCACAATAAACAACTCGTGCAATTTATTTATTTAAAACAGTCTGTATATTTACACACGCAAAATTAATTACAATATAAAAATATAAAACAAATGTATCACACTTAAACTACTACGATTTAAATTAACACAGGTATTTATTTACTACTACTATTTATATGACACGGTAATATTTATGTCTTTATTGTACTATATTTATGTTTATTCTTCGGCTACCACTCAAGGAACTATTTATTTATTTCTTATATTACTCATCCATCCGTTCAACTGCCTTTATATACACATACGAAACATCTGGAAGCATTCGCGTAAACTCCATCTTCCTCTCGATATTTGTAGAACATTCCACAGATGATTTATTACTTTACGACTGTTTACCAGTCGCGCTGAATATTTGCCTTTCTTTTGTCGTCGCCCGAACGTCTACTTCTCTGTGGGCTTGTTTCATTACATTATTTACTTTAAATAGAAAGCCCAATATTCTTTACAGAGGTATATTAAGCCTTCTAGTTCTACTTCTTTTGCAAAGTGTGTTTTATACCTATCTTTGATATTTTAGAAAATATTTAAATTTATTTTAAAATTTTATCCATGACGAAGTAAAAATCAGGGTAGCCATGGAAAAATTATCGTCGCTGTAAATAAATAATGACGCAAAAATGTTGACATTCTATCAATCGTGTCGTAAAAGAATAAAACAATGGTCGTGTTATTGACTTCTGTTAATATTACTTATTAATACTATTATTGCTGTTGTTTCGTGTGCCTTGTTGTTCGGAAATATTTTATTTACTTTAAGCCGGAAGAAGAAGTACTTTTTTACTTACTCATATTTGGTATATATATATTATATATTGAAAAATTCACGGTGGAAATAACAACGAACCGGAAGCTGCCTGAGACAACAACCTGTATGTATATGGAAATGGAACCGCCAAGCTTCGCTCGAACATTTTTTCAACCTGGCCTTAGCAATCCCTAGGGACTGCTGAGTTATTTATATTGAATTAAAAAAAAACAATTTAGATCATTTTTCATTAATTTGCTTGTTATAAACCAATTTAGACATTAAAACGTGAAAAAAGTTCGCCCATTCTGATGATTCACAGTAAAATACATGGCGGTTAGAAGTAGAATTTAGATGCAATAATCAATATAACAATTAATTAATATTTCTAGTTTGACAACAATGGTGTAATACTCTCAATAATATATTCTCACTTTTAATTTAAAGTTCGAAACACATAAAGCAAATACAGAAAACATTTTGCAAACCATACATTTTCTAATGCCTGAACGATGACCTTTCTATTAGTCTTATTCGCTACTGTATTATCTATACTTTGGAAATGCCATATCTTTTTTATTCATTATTTAATTGGCAATTAAGGCAAACTTGCAAAGAGTCGAGATGATAATGATCAATTGTACTTAATACAAAATTAGGTGTGTTAAAGTAAAGAACTAAGAATTAGTTCATGTGATAGTTTTCTTTAATGAATCTAAATTTCATTGATGAAAATCCTTTTATGTGATATTTAATAATTTATGTTTTAAAGCTAAGATCAAATTAGTTTGATATTTTCGGAGACAATTAGATTTACAATTCAAATATTTGTTCTAGCTTATGGGTTTTTGATATCAAATCTTTTCATCATCTCTCCTGATTTTGCTGTTGAAGAGAGAAACACTGCATTTTATCCCTTACTGTTAATATAAGTTACTATGAAAACTATTGCAAATGGTAAGTGTATCATTAACGTTATCTTTAGGCAAAGCTAAAAGTGGATTATCAAAATATTGATTTAAAACCTGAAAGCAACCTAGGTTTTTACAAAATCTGAAACGCTATTTATCACTGTATCCGTCATAGTAGAGCTTATAGACACTGCTATTGGCAAACCGGTAATTTATGTGAAAATTTTCATAAATTTTTTATTACTCGTCTAAATGAATGTTTATAAAAAGTACATCGATGGACACCAGAATTTAATTCTGACACAACTAAAAGTTGTTTATTTTCTAGAAAATTTATACACAATTTATGGGTGGTAAGGCATATTTAATATCTACAGAACACTAATGTATATTAAGAAAGATCTAAGGACTAAATTTACGTGATTCCGAGCGTTGACAAATGATTCGACAAATGAGATATCTATATATAATATTCTATATGTTAACACAATAATTAGAAAACTGTAAAGGGGTTTTACAAAATTTAAAATACGTATTTCGCTATTCCCTTTTAAAAGGATATACATTTGTTTACCTCGGCTCGAATTCGAAGTTATACAAGATTCTTGGCGTTCAAAACTTGCACATTTAATAACAAGGAGTAATATTCATCAACCGGATTTGTGCCTTGAGGAAACATTTTATAAAAGGTAACACGGCGGCAGTTATTTAAGGAGAATGTTTTCGCAGAAATTCTACAAGTTGATAATACCTGCAACATGGAGTGCAAAACTTTTGGAAATCTGTCTGAAATTCTACAGAAACTTTTCCTTATCTTCTCTCGTACCTACAAAATTTCTGTTGCTTTTTAATTCTGAAGTACCAAAATTTATAAGTTACAGTTTTATGCAGACATTTTGGGTTTTTCCTTCAACATTTTTTCGTAATAACCGAATAATTAACGTTCCCCCATTTTTCTTCCGCTTCTTTCTGGTCGACGAACGCAGCGAACATTAAAAGTATGTTTTCAAATACGGAATAATAAACAGGTTAAAGGAAGGGAAGGTTGTGCATTTTGACGGGATCATTTGCATTTATGTAAATATTCGTTAAAAAGTTTTGAAAGTTCTTGATTGCGAATGTTATGCTTGTTATTAAGTTATAAATATAATCGGCTAACTTTAACCAATATTTTATTTATATTTTTCATTTCACTTGCTTCCAGTAAAACTGTCACTTGCAATGCTTTCGAAATTTGATAATATCTTAGTAATTTTTACAGACATAAAGCTGCTCTAAACAATATTTTGTAATTACCCGCAGAATCAGTGACCAATTTAGAGCTATCTAGCCGTCTTTAGATTGATGTACAATACACATTGGTATTTCATGTAACTATTTCTATTTATGTAAGTAACGTCGCACGTGTGAGATATTTATTTAGGAATTATTCGAAATTTGAAGAAGAACTCTACCGAATTTATTAATACATATTTATTTGAATATTTACAAGCACTTCTGACATTATAGATTACATGTAAAAAGTTATTCTTAGTTTGTTTTTTTTAACATTGGGACTATCCATGAAATAAGACGTCATTTATGATAATCTTTAAAGCACTGCGAATGCAACGAAATTTTGCATTTGCTACACATAAATACAGTTGCACTTTTAGATACTCTACATCGTATTCGCCAGTTTTCGCGGTTTCTTTCAATTATACGTCCCACATTGTGCAACCTTGAAGTAGATGGTCATGATGTTGAAGAACCACGCCCACGAAGTGATTGCATTGTAGGAGTAGTAGACCTGAAGTTCAGCTGGGAAATTGCTTGTTCTTTATGTGCAAACCTGTACATTTTCCAGGAATTTAAAATTGCGAAGTCTATCATATTTACAAACAGGCGCCGCCACCATTTTTTTCCATCAAATACTAATTCATTAATTTGCAACTGCATTATTATGCAGATGAACACTTCCCATATACTTATTTCTTTGTTTGCGATCATGCCGTTTTATCGGGATACCGCCAGTAACCACTGATTTGTCATTCCAGCTTACTTCACTGATTTTATTATTATGAGCGTCATGGATATCTATTGTACCACGCGCTTTCTTGACTATAGACTTACTGTTTTCTAAGGGATATTTTAACATCCTTCCTTCTTCAAATGAACCAGTAACTTGTAATTCATAAAAAAGTTATCGATGTATACTGTACATCTTGACCTATTATTTAAGATTTCCAAAAGATCAGTTACAAGTTCCCACCACCTAAACCAAAATTCATGACGATATTCTGAAGGGATTTTCCACCATATGGCTTGAGTTGATATAAATACCCATCTTTCGAAAGAATTCTTTTTTATCATACACTGTTTATTTCAAGTGTCTTTGACGTGAAAATGTTTAAGGACGTTTTAAGAATTTTTTAAGAAAATTTATAAGAATATGAGACTTTTTTCTACGTATGTTCATGTCAAATAATAAAATAGTTGTTTCAAATTAAGTTTTAAATGCTGATATTTTCTTAAAAAATAAATGTGTGAGTAAATGTGTTACTTCAGGTTCAAATTTTGAAATATTTTTTAAACAATGGTTATGCAAAATCCTTTTCTCAGTAATTCTATACTCTTAATAAATATTATTGAATGCATAATTTGCGAAATATTTGCAAAAAAAGTGCTATTCGATAAGAGTAAGTGTTTCTTCCTATCACAATTTTGATTTTCTTTTATACAAAAAGTAGGATTGTAAAAAAAATTCTTGTACAAAAATTTTTCGAATTAACCTTTGAGTACCTTCTTGGCTTCTGAATTGAAACAGCGTCATCGTCTCTGCTTTTACCTTCGTACACTATCTCAAGGGACATCTTCAGGGCTTTACTGTTGAGACTACCTGAAAAAGGTTCAGTTACGTAGATAATACCTTTGTAATCTGGCCACATGAACGGGATTCCCTTAACAATTTCTCATTTCTCAATTCCCAACACACCAATATTCGTTTCACCATGGAAGTCGAGACTAACGGTTCTCGTCCTTTCCTTAATAATACTAGTACGCCAACACTCCGTATACCGTAAACCCATACACACTGATAGATACCTCAAGCTAGTCCCATCACCACTCTTCTCAAAAATAATCCGTCATCAACTCTTTAGTAAACAGGCCTGTTGTTCTGCTTAAGCCTGACACACTACCACGGGAACTTTTACAAATAACAAAAACCTTACTTGAAAACAGCTACTCCAAAAAAGACAGGAACAGAACCGTTCATCCCACAGCCAGAACCATATCTACTAATACTGACTGCTCTCGACACGCTTACCAACCTTACATGCATGGTGTAACCGGTCACATCAGCAACCTCAACAGGTCTGCACGGCTGAGCACAGATTGGAATCGGGGCAGCAAATTCAGTTTCTCTCCAAAGATTCCTATTATTACAGCCGCAAAATCCGTGAATTCATCGAAATCCAGAAGCATCATAACAACTTGAACCCAGACGAATGTTACTACCTACATCACACTTGGAAATCCATTATACAAACTTAACTCAACCATAGCACATACGCTCCACTGAACCGCAATACTAAACACAATATAAATCACGCCCCGCCAATACACGCCAGTCTGTTTCACGAAACGTCGGCAGTAGAAGCAGATACGACGACGCCCTTTCAACCTTGACTACTTTGGTATTTCTTAAAAATTTGCTTAAACCTTAAGACCTCGAGATTTTTGCAGAGATCTACGTTTTGATGTCCCCTGATACAGAAAAAGTTCTTAAAAAATCTCTCTCTCGCTCGCTCTCTGGGTGTGACCACAATAGTTCTCAAACAGCTAAAACTATGTATTTCCAATTTTATATTTGTCAACTACTAAGTTTAAACACATTTATAAAGAATTCAAATGTACTCATAGGTACAAATGAATATATTTTATTAAAAAAAGGTTTTGAAATTTCTACCGGAAGTAGGTCGTTCACTTTCATCGAAAATCAGTTTTTTTGCGAACATCTCGTCAGTCATGCTTTCTAGGCAGATAAAAGTAATGATTAATTTTCAACAGCTTTTGAAAAAAAAAAATTTTCAAAATTCGTTCCGGAAGTAACACTCTTATCGAATAGCGATTTTTTGCAAAATATCTCGGAAATTATGCATTCTGTATATATGTACTTACCAAGAGTACAAAATCGTTTATAGCTGGATTTGGATTAATTTTTGTATAAAAGAAATTTTAAAATTCGGACCGAAAATAACAATTACTCTTATGGCACTTATTTGCAAGTATCTCGCAAAGGATGCATTTCATAGAGATTTATTAGGAGAAGAGAAGTAATTGGATTAGGTATTTTGGATAATTTCTGTATACAAAAATTCTCAAAATTTGGACCTACACAGATTTATATGTTTAATTTTATATTATACACTCTAAGTTTGGAAAGTTGTAAATATAGAAGTAAGGAAAATAATAGTATAATAGGTATACATCACATACAATTTCTTTTGTTTAATCGGCTGCATTGAAATATGTCATTAGAAGTAGAGTTTTCCATTTAAGAAAAATACAACTTTGATATGTATCACTGTTATTGAATAGATTGTTCAGTTAAAACTAATTTGGGGTTGTACATGTAATAGCTTTGTATCTGCAACAATTCGAAAAGTTCTCAAAACTTTTAAATACTGTAAGAACGTATACAGTATATGAACCATTTACTCCACAGTTTTTTGTTATTTACAGCTCACTCGTCCAATAGTCAAAAGAACTACCTGAATTTGTTTTTAAATATTTATGTGCTCTATTCCTTGACATCCTTTTATTTTTAATTTTTTCCTATTGACAGTAGTTATTTTACGAATATTAACGTAGCTACTGCAATGTTCGAATTTGTTTCTATGATCAATATTTGCCCGCCGGTAGCAAATAATCCATTAACCCTTTGACTAGCATCAGCGTTGAAAATTAAAAATTGTTGATTTCCCCAGTGGCATATTGAAATTCATTGCATAAAAAGCAGTAATAGTTTGAATAAAATAATCCAAAGCTTCTCTTTGAATATACCGTGCCCTCTATTGAATATTGAATTCAATTTAATATATAGTACCTATAGAATTTCTGTCGCATAAACATATAAATGCATGTTGTGCAATTTATTATTTTTGTTTCATACAATATACTGTGAAGGTTAGGTAAAGACAAAGGTGGAATAAAGATGGTCGCTCAATTTTTGGTAAATTTAAAAACATTGAGTGGAAACAAGAAATACGTCGTTAAAAATAGCATCACCCTCAATCGCTATTTGCCTTGCTTGTGCCGTTTTATTTCTTTAAAAGAATATAAGAGAACAATATGTAAAAAATTATATGTATGTATATATATATATATATATATATATATATATATATATATATATATATATATATATATATATATATATATATATATATATATATATATTTAAAAGGAAATAACGACCACTGAATATTGTATGAGAATGCAATTACGGGTTATATTGGTCAATAAAAGGCTATTATGTGCTCTTTTGTTTAATCCTCAATATTTCGTTATAAATCTAATAACATCTTCAGGAGGAAACTGTAATAAAGGCTACTTAACATTTGAAACTATTATAAAAATTCATAACACTTACAGACTAGAGACAGCACATTGGCAAAAAGTACATATAAGAAAATTGTATATTTTAAAATGACATTGACCAAAGTGTCAATATTAATTAATATGTCAGGTATAAGCAAGAAAGTGTTGATAGATTTAAAAATTAAGATATCTGTGTGCATTAAATTTAATTTTAAATTTTAATTAACATAAACAGCTATAACAACGATAAAATGTAAGAGTAAATAGTACTGAGGTGGTTAGTATCTGATTTAAAATTTATTGTATCATTACAATGTATTTGGACCATCTCCATGAAAAGTCTGCTCTTATAGTTACTTTCACTGGCTAAAATTCCAATATTTTCGAAATCGAAATTATGGTTGGTTTGTTCTATGTGTAATGATACTGCACATGATCTTTTACCAATACGCACATCACTTTTTTTTTTTTTTTTTTTTTTCTTATATGTACTTTTTGCCAATGTGCTGTCTCTAGTCTGTAAGTGTTATGAATTTTTATAATAGTTTCAAATGTTAAGTAGCCTTTATTACAGTTTCCTCCTGAAGATGTTATTAGATTTATAACGAAATATTGAGGATTAAACAAAAGAGCACATAATAGCCTTTTATTGACGAATATAACCCGTAATTGCATTCTCATATATATATATATATATATATATATATATATATATATATATACAAAAAAGAGAAAAAAAAAATTTTTTTTTTCTCTTTTTTGTATTTCATGTATCCGCGATAATTCCTTTTATTTATATATATATATATATATATATATAAAAGTAGGAAAAAGAATATCGGGTTAATCCGCTGTAGTGCAACCGCAGACACGTGTTTCAGACTCGTTGGTCATCGTCAGTCTGAATTTTAGTCTGAAACACGTGTCTGCGGTTGCACTACAGCGGATTAACCCGATATTCTTTTTCCTATTTTTATATTGTATCCGTGATATTTCCTTTATTGATATATATATATATATATATAGGAAGTTGTGATGTTAGACACTGTTTTCAGGGTGTATTGGTATGTATATTTACTGATCCAGGAAGGTCAGAATGTGTGGGCTGGGTTAATTAAAACATTCTATTTGTGGCTGGTAACGTTTCGGAATAATTTATTCCATCATCAGACTCTACAATAAGTTGAAAAAATTTTTTTATATAATAAATAATTAGGGACAATCTTAAATAAACAAAAGTCATGAACACTCAAAACAAGAGAACTCACTTACTTGCCACTATGGACACCGAAAATTATCTTAACAGATCCAATCATAAACATAGAGAACTCGTGTTGGTGGTACACTAAATTAAAAATATTAATATATTATATAGGCCATTAAGGTGTCACATATTAAAATTACATTTAACAATTTTAAATCAATTGCTCAGTACAATTAAAACCAAAGTTTTTGACGGACATTACTAGTTGTATTTTAAAAAGCACCAACACGAAGAACACAACAACAATTAAAATGCATGACCTATCTGACCGTAAGTGAGTATTTACAGGTCACCTCTTCGCGATGTCAAGGGCAGGTCAGAGGTCACAGTTGAATAGCGAATTATCAAAATTTCTTTAAATAAAACTGTTAATATGATAATTCTAAATTACATCTGTAATTCTGATATATTAATTTGGTAATAAACAGCAGCAAAGAAAACCAAAAATTATTTTGTTACAAGACCAAAAGACCACCGCAAACAAGGCAATATAAGGATGTTACGCAAGAAGTAGGAACCAGCAACGATAGGACAAATTGGAAGAACAAAGAAGGGGGAGGGGGGGTGGGTAAGGTATAATATATATATATATATATATATATATAAAGTTTAATTTAATCTACGATGAAATTTAACTTTATAATCATGACTATTTTACATCTAAATATTTTACATTTACAATAATTTTCCCTAATTTATTATACCGTGTGGTTGGTCATACGTCCGAACATATCCCTTTTACATCGGAAATAATGTATATGCATATTCCTGCTCCCCATTTTCACCGATACAAATTGCAAGGACATAATGTGAAAGAGAATAATAAGCCGCGTCTTTTGGTACTAAAATCTTCTCTTAATACCTTCTAATTACTTCTTTATAAAGCAATTAATATTATAAGTCCAGTTACTGTTACTGTTGCTTTCTTCAACATAATTTACAATCTATCAGATTTTGACAACTGGATAATAATTACATACAATACGTTAGTTGACATGGATTCCGTGTATGCTATCGAAGAGAGGGTTTTTATTATAAAAAGTTTTTATGCCGGCAATAGTTTACGCAGAGTTAGGAACTTATTCTCCATACAATTTGAAGATAGACTCATTCCAACAATTGCTACGATACAAAATTATGTGCATAAATTCACAACAACAGCAAATGTTGCAGCTGAAAATGGCAAAGGTAAAAATTTCGTTTCTTTTTATTTAACCGAAATTGCTTATAGGCGAGTATCTTTTAGGTAATCGAACAAACCGAAAACACAAAATATTAGAAGAAAGAATTTGGCATTAATATCTGCAAATGCGAATACCAGAGCAAGATTCATTGCTCGTGAGTGCAATACTAATCACGGAACAGTTTTGAAGATACTCAGAGAGCATGGCTACCATCCGTACAAAGCGCAATGCCATCAAGAAATTTTGCCAATGGATGAAGAAAGTAGACGAGTATTCTGCGAAGATTTGCAAGAAAGAGCAAATCAAGATCGTAACATTCTCTCATCTATTTGTTTTATTGACGAATCAACGTTCACATTGAACAACGAACCTAATGCACAGAACACTAGGTACTGGTGCCAAAGAAAATTCTAGGTTACAACTGTGCACTAGACCACAGTACCATCAGAAAATTAATGATTGGTCTGGGATTTTTAATAATAAAATAATTGGACATTTCAAAATTGACGGAAATTTATATTCCTTATCTTATTTGGAGTTGCTAATAAATAATGTTGGCCCTGCATTGAATGAAGCAGCCAGGGATATTCAGGAAGTTTGGTTTCAGCACGACGGATGTCCAGCCCACTTTGGAGTGGATGTGAGAACTTATTTAGACAAAACCCTTCCAAATCATTGGATTGGCCGCAGTGGGACAATAATCTGGCCAGCAAGATCACATTATTTGAAATTTATAAAAGACGCCACCCAAACATTAATTCGTTGTGGAATGCAATCAAAGAAGAATATGCTCTCATCACAAACAGACAACTAGCGAATGTTAGAAGTTCTTTCTACAACAGACTTGGTTATTGTTTAATTGAAAACGGGGGGTTATTTGAATACTTATTATGAATTTAATTTATTATTTTTTTTTAATTTATTTATTTATTATTTATGTACGCAACAATAGTGTATTAAAAATGTACAAATTACTATGTATTTTCAATTTGAAATTTGTAAGTTCTTACATACCGAGTAGATGGAATTCACCTTAAGTAACTTATTTTATAGTAGCTGGATTTTTAATATTAATTACTTTATACGAAAGCAAAGACAAGATTTAAGAGATTTTAGTATCAAATGACGCGGTTTATGATTCTCTTTCATATGATGTCATTATAATAATTATCGGTGGAAATGAGGAACAGAAACATGGTTTACCATGTAAAAGTTACCATGTAAAAGGGATGTTCTCAGACGTAGGTATAACCAACCACTCGATATAAACGAAATCCATTTCAACTGAAGTATTATGATACCAATTATCTAGTAGTCAAAATCTGATAGATTGTAAATTGTGTCGAAAAAAGCACGGCCGTCCATATTTTCTAGTAGCTGGACTTATAATATTAATTGCTCTATAGAGAAATAATTAGAAGGTATTAAGAGAAGATTTTAGTACCAAAAGACGAGGTTTATTATTATCTCTCACCTTATGTCATTACAATTTGTATCGGTGAAAATGGGGAGCAGGAATATGCATATACATGATTTCCCATGTAAATGGAATATGTTCAGACGTATGACCAACCACACGGTATAATTCAATTAACTAACCTTACTGTGTAAATTTTGTGTATGAAATTATTATCCCTCTATCCTCCTTCAACTGTTGCTGTGACTTCCTTTTATGAAACTTCTAATTCAATGGTCCTCTGTTCACTGTATATTGATTTAAAGTGTTGTGTATTATAAATTCTTACTCTTCTATCCTTTTCCAAATTACTGTCGTTTTCTCTTATAAAACTGTTAATTCATCGTTGCTCCTATCTGACTTGTGACTGCTAATAATGCTCCTTTCTTAGTACATTCTTTGATATAATGTTTAGTTTTAACACTTTAATTCATTCTATTTATTTCCCCTTTATAAGTTTTTCTTTTGACATTTTTCTCTAATAAATAATAATCTGTTTGCGTTTCCAACACGAGTGAGACAAAAGCTAAAACATATTTGACATGTGCTGTTTTTTTGAGTAGGCTTTTCTTACTACAGTTTAAATATGCAATATAGTATGTAAATTTTCAACCATATAGATTCCACGTTTATATATTGAGTATGTGTTTAAATTGACATCTTAAATAAACATTAATCAGCCCTTAAAAAGGCTGTAGAAAAAAACATTTTTTTATCGTAACGGCATTTTTATGATTTTAAAATTAAATGCATGAGCTTAGTTAAAAAAGAGTTAGCAAATAATGCTCATCTCACAGAATGCTATATTTGTGATAAATAAATGAATAAAGTCTATAGCTTTGTATTTAAGTATTTTTTTGGGTAACTGATTAATTGTATAAGTAATAAAGCTATTGATTTATTCTACAACAAATATGTACCATAAAAAGCAAAACGAAGTATACCAAAGATTCACGCAGGACGGTCTCATTCGGTTACTGGATGCTAGTAAAAAAGTTGTTCAGGTATTTCCTGGTCGCATTATAAAACTTCTTAAATAAGACTTTAGCTTCACTTTTTCATTCAATATAAGTTATATTGTTTGAAGACAAAGAATAAAAGAATATTTTAATGATCATTTATATTAATAATTTTTTAATAGCGTACTCAGATTTAGAAAACACCTACTTCTCGGTTTAAGTCTGTTGTATTATCCCCCAATAGCAAATTGATGGAGTTCTAGCGCAAGATATTGAGGAGATATTGTTAGGATGTATGAAGAAGGATTTGTTAAAGTGTCATGGAAAAATAAAATTAGAAAATGTTTTAGCCATTTGCGATTGAAGTGGTCCTGGGTGATATATTGTTAGGTAATGTGTTTTATGTTCTCACGAATAATTATAATCCATTTGATTTCTAGATTTGGTGTACTTATGGGATTAGTTGCTGTGGCTATATATGCCGTTTCTTTTATTTCCAATCTGATGCCTTGTTCTTCTTTCATCAGAATTTTCGCGTTATTAAATTGACTTAATAGTCTGCTTCCCAAAAGTGTTGTGCCAATCGGAATATTTCAGTTTTTTGTAGGCGAACCAATTTTTTGTGTTCTTTGATACTTACTTAGAGGAGTCCTGATGTCTCCTATATATATACATCCACAGTCGCATGTTACCTTGTATTTACAGTTTTTTGGTATTTGGTTCTTGTAACCTGACTTTGTTCTTCTTACGATCGTTCAAACAGTGTTGATTGTTCTAGTCGAAAGTTTTTATGTGATATTGGTTGCCTATTCACCGAATTTTGTATGATAGGCTTTTTATGTACGGAACAACCGTAGTGCATTAGGCCTCTTGGTGGTCTGAATTCACACTGGAAGATATACGCATTCACAACGATCCACCTGGTGACAGTAGATAGCGACAAGTCATTTATTCAAACTGAAATGCGGTCATTGCTAGTAGAAGTTCTGAAATCGCTAGCTGCCAGTACATCTTTATGAATAGTTGTAAGAAAGTCAAAAAATCTAATTATCTGCTCAGACTCATGGGCTGGTTACAATAAAATTTTTAATATTGTTTATATCTAGCAACCCATGATATAGAACGGCGTTTTCAAGGGTATAGACCATAAATTTCCGGAGGTTGGTCACTCCTACTTAGACTCGGGCAGAGATTTCGGCAAAAGAAAAGATTTTGAGGAGCCACAAATATATAATTATGAATCAGCAGTAGGTACTGTGGTATTATAAAACATGCCTCCCTAGTAAACAACATGTATTATTGTTTTAGGATACTTAAGAAGCTTACCAAGTCAAGTGGGAGTGATGCATAAAAAACATGTTGTATGAGACAGTACTTTTTATAACAATAAGGTATCGGCATTGAGCATAATCTTCCTTTTATATGTTTTCATTTTTATAAGTGGATTAAAGGGATGAAGTGTTATGTACAATAGATATTTTCTTTATCAAAAACCAAAAATAATGGATTAAAAATCAGCTTAAATGCAATTTGCAACAATTTATTCACTCGCTTCTAATCATATTCGTGTGTCTTGAGTTTTTTCTCATGGTATCTTTAATTTCGCATTTCACTGGAACATGAAAAATTACGTAGGTTTAATAACCTACTACCAGAAAGGTAAAATCGTTGTCGTAATAAAGAAAAAATAAAGTTTTAGATTAAAGTATTAGTTTTAAAATAAGGCCGGTGGCGTATGATTTTGAGAGGTTAATTTTACTTCACGTCAATTGTATCGGGAGGTTGCTTGGCTACATAATTTCACAATACCTATCGGCCCGTAAGTAAAGCACTAAAATTACACCAATGGGCAATAATAACTGAAAAAGAAGGGGCAACTGCAGTAGACAAAAATTGACCTACTTTCAACAAGCTATAGTGCGCCTAGTAATAAACAAAAGCTGAAACGTGTCTGAAAACGACAAAGGGTCCCAAGGCCGACCAAAAAAACTATATCTGCTATTACAGCAATTACGAAATTTGATATAATTAAGGCGCTATATTCTCCTACAAGGAACAATCCATCAACAAAAAATTCCTCAGCTAGAGGGATGGTTTCTAAAACATGCTACTTAATTATGCAATAGCCAAAACGACAAGAACTAAGGAATGCTAACAATCTTAGTAACAGGCCACATGATACAGACGCGGGCGGTAATGGTAAATCCATAACAGATGTCGCAACATTTCAAAAAAATTTAATTAAAATATGAATTATCAAAAATATTGAATTGAATAATTAAAAACAGAAATATAAGTGTAAAAAACAACAATCGTAAACAGAAAAAGGAAATATGAAAACTAACAATTAATAAGAAGCAGTCTGAAAAAGATCAGTGAACGTGGCTGGTAAAATAAAGAAATGAAATGCTTTCAAAAGCAGGCATATTCGTATAAACATGCGATAAATTCTAATCTAAAATAATATAATATCTGAATAACATTCAACAGCAAAATGAGTGTATCATTTCATATGAATAAATCCTGAAATTATTATTTACGTTTCTGGGTTTTTTGATTAAAAACACATTTCTATCCACAAAACAATATCAATTATATTTTTCGTAAATTATATTCACGCTTCGCTTTAATCATGTGAATTTGTAAAAGCGTGGTCTTTCATGCGAGCACGTTTGTAATTGATATTTATTTTCATTGCAAATAAAATATCATTTCAACAACTCGTAATCCTCTAGCCTTAACTAAATTCTCGCATTATGAATTAACCATAAGAACACGTGTACACAAAATATAAAAAGTATGAAAGTAAAATGTATTATGTAAGCACAAACTTAAGAAGGAGTTTGTTTTGTACTTGTATCAGTATATTTTATGTTTATATAGTATTATTACAGATTTAGAGTCCTGAAGTTGTCTACAGTTTGCTTTACTCAGTATGGCATATTTGTAATAACAAATTAACTAAAGCAAAACCTTTTAAATCGGCATACAATTAATAGCAAGACTTCCATTAGAATATTTTGATATTATACTTATTTCATTCATATACTTATTACAAAATGCAATACAATTGATGTCCGCGCTCTGTTGGTTTGATACTGCCTTTTGATAACAGTTCTGTGGTTGGCTGTTAAAAGATCATAAGTCGTATTTTTTGGAAGTTATGGGTTTTGTGGAGATTTGATTAAAAAAGAGAGCTTTTTTGATCTATTAAACCGATATAAGTCTATTTATGCTGAAAAATGTAAAGTTAATGTGATGGATAAGATAAAATATCAAATACGATAGTTTAGAAGCCATAAATAAATATAACCCGTGAGGTTTTTCTTAATAAAAATATTAAAACAACATACGTCTACTTATTTCTTAGTTTTCATTTAAATGAAACACTTAAAGGGTTATAGAAAAGTTTGTGATCTTTTGAGTTCATTTTCATTAGCGACTTGGAAATGTTTGTTGACGTCATATTCCCTTTTAAATGTTTGAGTAAATGTAAGCTGACATAAGCTGGCTTATTATTGTTAGTTTGCGTCTTTTTATTAGTACTATTTTGAGATTATGTGTGTAGTTTTGATTGCGTAGTGCTTTGTGTTCTCACAATGCAACAATTTCAGTAGAACGTATAAACATTATTAAACACTTTGAATAACAATATTCCTAGAACAAAAGGAGGAAAGACAGAAAATAGGATTTGAAGAATTCTTGCAGCACGTGTTTCTAAAACCCTCATGAAATATTACATAGATTTATAGAGATTTGAAGCTTTGGATGATAACACTAGGTGATAGGAACACTGATTTTAAATAAAAATATAGGTCAACCAATTAATATAAATCTCCCAAGTATTAGCACGCATGACGTTCACAGCAGAATATTATGTGATTTTCTTTTTCCCATAAAATAGCAGATTTTAGCGAGGATTAATATTCAGTTTTCAAGATAGATTTTATGCAAAGTCTATGTATAAAATACTGTTTGGATACAAATAATTAATAAATTGCGCTACAACTTCGATCTTGTATATATTGTTGTGACCTCAGTTAAATTAATATTTTTGTAAACAATATCAACAGTGATCACGAAAGACCAGTTTCTATAAAAATCTATACTCAAAAAAAAGAATTTGAAATTCGATAAATTAAAAAAAGTGTTGCGTGTACAGAGGGTGATTCCTTATTAGCTAAAGAAAATGTTGGGAAGTGGGACTATGTAGAAGAAAAAACTAAAAATCAGGGTGATTTCTATCACATTACATACGCTTTCGATTTGCAACACGTTTTATAAACTCCTTAATTATCGACGAACAAACTGTTTTATATGCATCATAAACTTTAACGATTCATAACTGTTCCTCAGGGAATGATACACATTTAGTGTGGCCGGAATGCACCGCATGTAGAGGTGCAAATGAAATAGCTATTTGTATTTACTCGTATTTAAAGAGTTTTCCAAACGAAATGAAATACCGTGTGTTTTATTCCGATGAACATATGAGTTCTTATTTTGGAGGACAAAATAAGAATTCATATATTTACTCCACGTTTTACTATAACATTCAGTTTCATCCGTCAATAAAAATCATCACAAGCTTTGGGCACCCGAACACACACATCTCGAATATAATTTTTATTAAAAGGACGAAAACAACTTCAATTGACATACATCTTGCTGGACATTGGTATCAACTTGTTAAACTTGAGCAAAAGAAATTAATTTTAGTTAGGAAACATTTGTTAGTTTAGATACACAGAAGATTCTGCTATTAGATATAAGAATAATTTGAACAAGGAGGAGGAATTTAAAAACATAAAAGTTCTTGAAAAAAAATCAAAATATAAGCTTGGAGACTTTTAGGCTAAATACTTTTTATAAACAGAAAGACCTATAGGTACAAAGAAAAAAAAATTATCAGAAATTGGAAAACTGCTTGACACCGATGTTTAAGAATATTACGGAAATTTTCCAACTGACTTAAATATTCTAAAGGACACAGAGAGATCCAGACTTTGATAAGTACGGTCTCTCAGAAGATGAATGCAAATAATAATTGTAAAAAGCAAAACCTATTTTCAAAGTTCTCCAAAAATAATGTTCCTATTTTTAAAGTGATATATTTATTGACTTAAATTTAACTACCTAAGCGTTATAAATAAGTTGACTTAAGTGTTCACGGCAATTTTGTATAAACGCTTTGGTGTGTTTGTGTTTTTTGTAACGTTAATAAAACGAATAAAGAAATCCTTGACTTGTTTTGTTTTAAGCGCAGTAACGTGGCAGCTAAACGTAATCAAAATAAACGTAATCCCTTTTTACTGTTTTTGTTTTGCATAACTTGTTTGATCAAAAGGACGTAAGTCAAGCAATTTATGAAATATTCTAATTTGTCAATAATATTGAGTGATCAGTTTAAAAAATTGGAAATTTGTCTTAATTTACATCACAGCATGTTCCATGCATTAACGTGGATCTTCTATACAGACACAATAATATTAAAATATTACTAAATTTCGACGCCCCGTTTCCCATAAATTGTATAAACGGTACTTAAGCCGTTCAAGCACCAACTACAGAATTAGAATTTCTCTTATATTACAAACATCAATCTTTTGGCATCGGTGAAAATATGATCATCCGCAAAATATACGAAGTTGGTAAATTTTTCCCAATATTAGGTACTAATATTTTACATGAATGTTAAATAAGTGTAGTGTCAATATTTAATTGGTTTATATTAAACGTTCCACTATATCCAATTCTCTGTATGTGTGTAATATATGTTAAATATTTATGCATTTGCTCCGCATAGGAGTAACATTATTATTATTGACAATAATAATTTGTGTATTAACATTCTCTACAAGCTGTATGTCATTGTTTTTGTTCATCTTGGGATTAGAAATAAGACATAGCCAATAAAATATGAATTGTTTCACATTAATTACATGAGGTAAAACTTGTAGAAAATTTGTGTAGAAAATTATTATGAAAATTATTGTGATATATTACATTTTATTGTGCGTGTTCGTATGTTGTGAATATTATATAATTGTGTACCTTAATTCATACATGCATATGAACATACTGCGAAAAATTCCGTCCCACTATTCGATTAGTTGAGAGCATTCCGTATTCCATAACAAGAACTTCGTTATCATTATTGAAAAATATTAGATTCACGGATTATTTCCGGTTACAGCAATTACAGACGAGTCCTACAAGGCAATTCACAAATTTTATGAATAGTTAAGCAAATGCCTTTTTTTTTCAACAATATTTCATTGTATTCAACGAGCCAATAGAACAAAAATATGAGAAGCGAATACGACAAATGCCATTTATGGCACATATAAACACTTGATATTCAATTAGCCTTGTTCATATAGGTTTAAACTATTTAGATCTGACTTGATACGTGAAAAGAAATTCGAAACTATTCTCTGACAGTTTTGCGGAACTTAGTTGCATTTTGAGAAGTTAAGCAATTTTCATAAAGCTTGCGCAGAAGCGCGTAATTCGTTCTATTGCCGGTATTCATTCAACTACATCTTACAGGCCATATTGCAGGCAATACGGCATTTTGCCTTTGCCTAGTGTATATATTTTAGAACACTTTTGGTGAATATTTTTAAAAATAAAAACGATTTTAGAAAAAACTATGACATACACGCGTACAATACTAGGCAGAGAAATGATTTCAGGTTGCCGAGCAATAGATTGAATATTGCAAAGAAGTCGCCGGTATCCATGAGGCTACAACTTTTTAACAGGTTACCCGATGAATTGCATGTTTTGGGAAATGCCCAAGAGTTTAAGCGGAAGCTGCGCCACCTTCTGCAAATTAATTGCATATATTCGGTCCAAGAATTTATCGATGTTACTGAGCAGTGACATTTCTGGATATGTTGACACATGATAACTGTGTATATGATATGACGTGTTGTTTACCTTTTTATATATTTAATTGTATTTATTTATTTATTTATTTGTGTATTTTTGTCTTACAACGTAATCTACAACCCAAACATTTTAAACATGACGTGCCCAACATATTTCTGTATAATTTATGGACTAATAAATTATTCTATTCTCTTCATCTCCAGTGAAGCTACATCTAGACGGTACAGTCGATATAGCTTCTGTGGACCACCTAATCTTATACTTTCGGGTAAATATAAGTGTAAAATATTGCTTATACGCTACGTGACTATGATATTATCTTCTGACGTGGATGCAAAAGAAGCTTATTTCTACGTACCAATTTTGTCCCTCCGTGGACTTATACACCAGATTTCAATAATATTTTTTTCTGTATATCACCCAGAAGAAGTTCTGACTCAATCATCTTACCTTACTGCCACATCAGGTGTTCCACATGGTAGCAATCTGGATACCCTATTATCTTCAATATTTAGCAATGACATCTGTTCTGGATTAGGCTGCCATAGACCCTTATTTGCAGATAAAGTCAAGCTTTTCCTGAAAACACGTACCAATACGAATTGCTTGTTTCTGAGGTAGATAGACGTCTTGGGAGAGTGGTGTACTGCGAATAATTTGCCTCTGAATATCTCTAAATGTAATATATTGACTGTCAGTCGGGAACAGGGACCTCTATTTTAGACACATCTTTGATGGGGTCCCTATTTGTCGTTGTTTAATGTCAAGGATTTAAACGTACTTTTTATTCTGAATTAAGATTTTCTGGCCACATCAATAGCATTATTTCATCAGGATTGAAAGCCTTGGGATTCGTTATTAGAAACACTAAACAGTTTGCAGTAATGCAGGCCATAACTTCTTGATATTGCTCCTTTGCTCTCTCTCTGGCCTCGAGTATGCTTCATTCATCTGGACACATATACAAGGTAGGCACCATAAATTCTCGGTCTGACAGACTTATACTGGTTCAAACGTATTGAAACTCCACGACGTCATGTATGTACATACGCGAGGTGTACACTATAAATATGACGGTTCGAAGCCTTGTAGTATTTAGTAACCAGCCAACCAACGTAACTTTATCACTTTAAACAACGTTTAGACGTCGTTTACGGTGATTCATCTTCTTCATATTCAACTGTCAAAAAGTGGGCAAAATGTTTCCGTTTCGGACAAGAATCCCTCAAAGATGCTGATCGGTCGGGTCGACCAATTGAAGAGATAACGATTCAACAAATTTCAGTTATTGAACATTTAGTGCTAGAAGATCGACGTTTGAAAGTGAAGGAATTAGCAGTGGTAACAAACATTTCCGAAACAAGTGTTCGCCGAATTCTCCATTACCATTTGGGTATGAATAAAATTAGTGCTAGATGGGTACCGCGACTTCTTTCTGCTCTCCAACGTGAACGTCGAGTCGAATGTGCACTGTCGTTTTTAAACATGTGTGGATACGACCCCAAACCGATTTTCGAGTCCATTGTCACAGGGGATGAAACAATGGTTCTGTTTTACGATCCTCTACCGAAAAGGGAGTCCATGGAATGGCGGCGACCTACTGAACCTCGTCCAAAAAAGGCGAAAGTCGTTCAATCAACGAAGAAGGTGATGGCCACAATATTCTGGGATTGTGAGGGAATTTTGCTAATTTACTTTAAAGAGCGCGAAAGTATGAACGGCACATATTATGTGTCTTTATTGCATAAATTAGGGGACAGTATTCGTGCAAAACATCGTGGAAAATTGACAAAAAGTGTGCGATTATTGCAAGACAATTCTCCGTCCATACTGCCGCCATTTCACAAGCTGCCATCCGCGAATGCGAGTTTCAAGAACTAGAACATCCACCGTGTAGTCCGGATATGACTCCTTGTGATTTTTTTGTTTTATAATTTAAGAAAGGATCTTAGCGGACGTAGTTTTAAGGACGACAGTGGGTTGCAAGCAGCTGTTATAGAACTTTAGATTATTTTTACAAGGGTATCGAATTATTAATTAATCGTTGTAATAAATGTATAGAAGTTAGGGGAGATTATATTGAAAAATAAATATTCTTATATTGCTCTAAGTTTCTTTTTTGTATATCAGGTCGAGAATTTATGGCGCCTACCTCGTATGTAAAACTTATTCAGGAGAGAAGGTTTAAAGGCGTTTTCTAAAATACCTATATTTCGAAAGAAGTGTTTTGTACCCCCTTCAAGGGACATGCTGTTATAACTTTCTTGAGGGATTTAGATTTGACTCTTTGGAAAGATGAAGATATAGAACAGGCTTAATGTTTATTTATGATTTATTGCACAATAAAATAGATATTCCAACTTCATTAGCAAAGATAATGTTTGTTGTGGCTCAGTGTCCATGTTGCTCAAATTATGTGTTTTATTATTTAACAGAGAGAACTAATGCTTTACAGGCATCCCCGCTGTTTAGAGGCTGTAGTTATTGCTATACCATTTGCGGGAATGATTTAGATATTTATTTTTTGTTGCCTTTGTTTATCGCTACTGTGTAATTACTACATAATGATATATATATATATATATACTGTATTAACTTGTTTTTTTCTTCCTGTAATGTCTAATATTAAGTTATACTTCTTTTTTGCTAGTTATGTATGAATGTTGAGTTAGCGCATTATTTCCTTTTCCTTATCATGCAATTAAATGTATGCCTGTTTGGACAATAAAGATATTATTATTTTTATTAACGCAATTGACTCATTATTTATAACGAAACAGTATTTTATACATAAACCAACTGTGCATAAAATCAATCTCGAGAACTTAATATTAATCCACACTGAACTCTTCTATTTTGCGGGAAAGAGATCACATAACATTCTGCTGTAAACGTCATGCGTGGAAATGAGAGCTGATACCTGGGAGATTTATATTAATTGGTTGACCTACTTTTTTATTCGAAATCAGTGTTCCTGTCACCCCTCTTATAAAATCAATTCCGTTACGAAAACATGGAATCGAATCCGTTCGGGGGCAATTTACAGTCTGAGCTCATTACAGCGGTTTGTAATATTTTTACCAGCTATGAAGTAATAATTGTTTGTGTTTATAAGTCGGTGATTGATTTATTTTTTCAAACCATAGATTTTCTTGTTTTTTTAACAAACACACACACACACACAAATATATATGTAGGAGATATATAATATATAGAAATAATAAGTGTTTTTATCTAAAATATGTGTTGTCCATTTATTTTCCTTTTTATTGAAGTTCTGTTTAATGGATGATAAATCTTGGGTTGAGTTGGTCTTTACTTATGTAAATCCATTTTCAATGTGAAAATAAAACAAACAAATGTTTAAGATTTACACTGTATTTAATAATAATAACGACAGCTGTTTCGATTATTGTATATGTTAACCTGACGAAGCTACAGTGTAGCGAAACAGCTGTCGTTATTATTATTAAATACAGTGTAAATCTTAAACATTTGTTTGTTTTATTTTCACATTGATAATGGATGATATTTTTCCTATTGCTTGGAAACACTTCCTAATCATGACTGTCCATAAGTGCAATAATCCCACTGAATTTTAAATATCTCCGGCGTAATACTATACTGCCAATTCTTTCTAAAATTATTGAAGGAGTTGTTGAGGGACAATTGCGTGAGAATCTAAAAAGTTTCGCAATTTCACCTCTTTATCAATCTGGTTTTTGGGCTCAGTGCAGCTGTGTGTAGTGTTACGGGTGAGGTATTTTCCGACGGGATCGGAGTAGCAGTTGCTTCGATATTATTGGATTTCAAGGAGGCATTCAATATACCTAATCATGAGCTTCTTCTGGCTAGATTGCGTTATATTGGTTTGGATAAAACAGACTTGTCATCTTCTCCTTATTTGAGTAACATACTGCTGTGACTCTTACAAATTGAGGTTTATATAAAATAAATTTAAATTATTCAATCAATGAGTAGTTAAGAATCAAGCACGCATCCTAGTGCTAGGCCTTATGCTAGACTAAGATACAACAAATTTTCTGCTAAATAGTAGGTTAAGCAATTTTTACATTCAACTAGCTCAGTTTTAAATGGTTAAAAATAAATAATTCTCTCAGGGGCAGAAAATATAAATAGATTCTCCAATCGATTTTGAATGCTCTTTAATTATTTCCAGGTCAGGTAAAGAAAATAAAATGCAAAATAAATCTTATCATCTAATTTATTAAAATAAATATTAATGAATTAAAAATTTCAAATTACACAGATATATATATATATTTACAAACAAAAATTAATATTTCAAACATCTTCCAAATCTATACATATCATAATCAACAAATCAATATAATAAAGAAATTAAAATAAGTAAAAGCATAACGTCGAGAAAATCTTATGTTTTTAAAATGTGAACGTGATTATCATGATTTATATTTGCCATAGATACATGTAAACAATCAACATCTTTAAAAAAATTAAATTTTATTGCATATGATGGATTGTACTGGAATATGAATAACCAAAAATTTACACGATTTATCATTTACGAACAAAATATAAACATTAAGGGAATGGCTTTGCCCTAATTAGTCCTGCCTGGCGCCTTTTCTTGCTCCCAACACAGTACCATCAGAAAGCAAATTCACACAGATGGGTACCCCAAAGTTCCACCCTACGAGTATGTTTTTTTAACTCGTCGGACACAACCCGAACATACACCACAATGTGCTCACCCCTTAAGGCATATATATAAATTTTAAATTAAATAAATAAAATGAAATAAAAATAAAAGTCTTTGTGTATTCAATTAATTAACTCAGCCCTGATTAGTTCTGCCTGGCGCCTTTTCTCGCTCCCAACACAGTATCACCAAGACTAATTCGTGTCTTAGGGATTCACCAGGACTCCATGCTATGAATTAAATAACAACTTAATTCATTTCACACATCCCTGATGTATTACCCAACACGTTAACATTGAACACACAAGTACTACAAAATATACTTGATAAACATACAAGAAAAATATATACATTAAAATAAAACTTTACCTTCTGTGAGATTCCAATACAAATCACCTTAATTCTCCATACATTATTTCGAATTCTTCCATCTTTCAAATACAGATCACTGTTCAATTATTCTGTATATACATAAAACAAAATTATTAATCGCAAAACCTTTAATCTGATAAATAAAGTAGTAAAGAAATTTTTTTTTTTTACACTAAAATAAAATTATTATGCTATCCAACTTAATCATTACAATCACTAGAATGTTTTATCATAATGTATGGCGTAGTACCTCTACATACAAAACAAAACATTCCAGAAAAATAAATAAAATTAAATAAATTCAAAGTCCGAATTAAAATAAAATTGTCCCATACATAAATAATTATTTCTAAAATAATTACAAATCTCAATGTAAATTGTGCAGCATGACTATTACGAAAAAGATATTACAAGTTTTAAATCTTGTTGAAAATTTTTATAAGTATCGAAAAATCTCAAAAATATTCTAAGTTCAGATTTAAGAATAATCTTTTAAAAGAAGGAGTGGTTTATCACCTACTTCCTTTTTCTTCTAGGTTAGCGGTTTTCACCAGCTGACAAGTGAAGTGACATTCTGTCCGCTGGCCCTTATATGCATAATTTTCTTTACAAAAACGTACGGTCATCCTCGGCAGATACCGATACCACCTCCAGAAATACATGGCCGCAGTGCTGCACCACTCGGGAAAGCAGCGTATTAACAATCTTTGAAAAAGGTAAACAAATATGTAAATATAAACTTGTCTACACGTTCATGACTCATCCAATGCATCTAGCGAATAATATTGTTTTCGCCGGCCACACGGTTGATCTCTCCCGGTACCAGTATTCTTCGTGCGGGAAAACACTTTCTCATTATACTTCACGTAACATTTTATGCGTATTTTAGTATTATGACTTTTATAAAAATTATACTAAGATTCTTTTATTATTTTACTTAAATAAAAATTTAAATTTTGGCTAATTATTGACATAGTGAATATTTATATACACATCATGATAAAAATAAATAAAATAAAAATTAATTAAAATAAATCTTGAAGTGATCTTGATTATATTTATTTATAATTTACAACCCAACTCAAGATCACTGCAATACGTTTCTGCGTTTCGAATAACCTCAAGTTTTCGGATGAGGTAATTCTTGAACCTGGTGTACTACACGACTCAATTTTATGTCCTACAGTTTATACACCTGATCTGCTTAATTTTTTTCGCACTTGTCATGAACACGTATATGCTGATAGTAGTCAGTTATATCATTCATTTGAACCTACTAACGTAGTTACTGCTATCAGTGAAAGTAATCTCGACTTGGAGTTACTCTACCAAGCAGCAGTGTCTCACTCCAAATAAATTAATTATTATACAGTCATTTTCTTTTGCTTTTCCGATTTTGTCGATTGCGTTTCACTATTTGTCAAATGACTTTCCATGTTTTTAAACGTAGGCTGATTTTGTCAAATGGAATTCCCTTTTTGTTAAATTAGTTTCGGTTTATATCAATTGCTTTTCTTGTTTATATGTAGGTATGTATACCTTTACCATTTTGTGGAAAATATAGCATATTAAAGTGAGAAATGTATTTTGTATTTAGATGCAAACACAGTGTAACATGTATTTACCTAATATAAACATAATGCATTATTTCATTTCTTTGTAAACAGTTGTGTAAACATGTTTCCATGTGTTGAATATAGTTCAAACAATTCTGTAGACGTATACGCTCAGATGCAATGTGTACTGGCGTCATCTAATTCATTTTCACTCGTTGGCTGTGTTCTTTTTATCATCTGCTTCCACTGGTTGAATAACTTTTGTATTGGATTTAGAAAAGGGTCAAGACTTGCTCACTTTTATGGAATCTTACATTGTCCGTAACAAATTAACGTTCTAAGGAATTCAAAAAAGTGCAGTACATTAAAGGGCGCGTCTTGAATTTGAAAGAAATACAATGAATTTACGTTCATTGCAGCGACAATAGAATAATTGGATCCTCTTAACTGTGTTTTTATTATTGATGTTCTGGAATTTTTTAGAGATCTTCCGTATGAAACGCAAGAATATATTTGCATTCCTTATTCGTCTTTAAAGAACATTTTGTCACTTTCTAACATCATTCTATTATACTGGACTACGTAATCCAAGCGAGCTTGAATAATGTCCGGTGTATTTCTTTGTTCAGGAACAAATTACACTTTTTTAACAGAATAATGAAAGTTCTTATGTGCTCTATTAATGGTAAATAGTGATATTTGTTGAAGAAGTGGCTATTGGTTTAAGGACTTTTCTTGGAACTGGCGGAGAGTTAAAGTATTTAACCGTTAGAAATCTGTTCTTTTTGAGAATCAAATAATTTTTGTTGCCGATATCCTGCACTTCTTTTGCAGTATTATTAGTTCTTCTGTATGTTGCATATTTTTCTCTAACTGTATCCGGCAAAACTCCAAACTGTTGTCCAACATTCTTCATCGTAGCACACATTATACAAAGATTTAATGATTAATTTGCATACTTCATTGCTTATCTTATTTTTATTCCTTCTCTGGCGATTATTGTTATTATTTTCCATTGTAATAATGCAAATATTAGTGAACGTGAAACTAGTTTGACATAAAGGAAAACCATTTGACAGAAATGGAATTTATTTGATAAAGGAAGCCTACTATATGAAATAATTGGAAAGTCATTTGACAAACAGTGAAACGCAAATGACTAAAGCGGAAAAGCAAAATAAAATAACGGTAATATCAGCTGCTATGACCTTTGGTTTCAGGTCGGAGTATCTACTTGGGTTCATAAATTATCAGTTTGTAATGCAAATATAACTTTGGTTAACGACGCCAGAAATTTGGGAATTGCTTTTGATACTGATTTGTGTTTTTTCTACTCCCATGCTTTAATTGTATTATTAGGTATGCTGAATCTGTACTTTAATGATGTCCATTAAGATACAGATTTTCATTAAGATACAAGTTTATAACCAACAGGAATACAGATTTTTCATTAAGATACAAGTTTATATTCAATAGGACCACTTCATATCTGACAGATATAAAAATTAATTAATTTTGACAGTTCTCTACAATTTACTAGTAAGTAGTTAAAATTTGTGCTTTTTTGAAAATATAAACGGTAAAAATGAGGAATAATGACAGTGAAATATAAAATTTTACTACACCGGAAATTATGGAACAAGCCTTAGTAGCCACGAACAATTTATTACCAGCTAAATTCGCAAAAACGTACGGAAAATTTTACGCTTAACTTATGAAATGGAATGTTCAAAAAGTAATGTTTTATTATGGTGTCGTCGAAAAAATAGTGTATGCAACTCGCATTTAATGGCTATTAAGACACTCGTATTCATTACGATACTCGCCTTCGGCTCGTATCATAATTTTCATTCTGGTGTCGTAATAGCCATCATTAAATGCTTATTGCATAATATACTATTAAGTTGCATGTTGCAAAGTGCCTTTAGCGTGCATGTTCGTCGCTGACACTGCTATACTCACAAAGTTGTATTTAGGCTTGGAGAGTAGGTTTATGCTATGCAAGTCTTTAGTACTTTGGCATTTTCAATACTGTACGTCCATAATAATACATAACTTGTACAGGAAGGATTTAAAAAGGACTCAGTTTGTAGAAACTTTCTGTTTGCGTTTCATTTTTGACATTCGTAGATATGACAGAATTTCTTATATTACATAACGTATGATGGTTAAATATCGACTTTTTATCACAAAATTATATACTACAAATTTCCGACGTATTTGCTAGGGAAAATGCCGCATAGAGATAATGTTCGCAATGTCAATGTCCTCTCTAGGGGCTTGTTCTTGCCACCTTTTCATTACGGTGATGTATGAGCGGAGTGTCAGTTATAACTTCTATCGAGCGGTCAATTTAATGGACTCCAAAGGTGTTTAAATATTTTGTTCCTTCATATGTATGCTGTTATAAGTGCAAAAGTAGTGAATTGTATATACAGCCCCAATGGGAAGCATGAGATGTTCAAAAAGGGCAGATTTAAAACCACTAATACTAAAGAGCGATTTAATTCTTCTATTCAGTGATTGACCATTTAATTCATTGAGCCAACCACATGTTACTATTCATACTTTAGTCAAATTATTACGGGATTTTAAAATCAGTTTTTAACATGAGAGCATTTGCAGATTTAAATGCTCACATATAAAAAGAAGGTGATCAGAAATGTTCACAAAGACATTTTCAAGTCACATAAGAAACCTGAATAGAACAACATTGTCACGGAATCATCACATATATTAATTAAAATTCCACTCTCAAAGAGTAAATATACTAAATCTTAATTAAATTGCTGAATAGATGTCAAGTAGGTCCTCACAGTAATCAACTCCGCAAAAACTCATCATTTTTTTCCTGTATGAACCAAATTACGATCACATCGATAAATCGTGTCTCTTTCTTCTTATGAGTAATACATGTAGAATATAGTTATTTACGAACCAAGTGCAGGAAAATTATTTTCCCGCATGAGCGCACTTTGTAAGCACGAGCGACCGCAGAAAGCGAGTGCGTTTAATTGTGCGAATGCGTGGAAGATGTCTTCACGCAAGTGGTTTGTACAATATTTTTTGTACGAACATTATTAAATTAAAAAAATATTATTGAATAATGTCATTAGTATCATACCTAACCTAAGATAGATTACCTAATTAATTCAAGCATTTCATGTACGTAATTATTACTCACCTTTTCCTAAAATTAAGTTATTATATTCTTACACATGGCAAACATGAGGTATTTATTCTTATTTATAAATTTATAGTACATTTATTGCGTTTTTTGGTTTAAATACAAAAATATTCTGAACTGCCAATATGAATGTCGATGTGGTCAAATAGATGGCGTTTGAATGTCGCTTAAAATGTCGCCAAATAGATGGCGCCACAAATTTATTGTCAAAAATTTTAATTATTAATCCTATTTCCCCAACCTTTAGTGAAGAATAGTCGTGGGAAGTAATAATTTAAAGACTAAATTTTATTAGTATCAAGGTAGGCTTTTCTTTAAATGTTCCAAAGAGCCGGTGTTTTTTTCAATTTTTACAGTCACCTCGACCGAGAAAACCTCTTTCCTAGTCGAGCTACACATGCGCCAAATGTCACTTTACAGGCGGTTAGTACAAAATAGCTATGTACCTAACAAGTGCGGAAAATGAATTTTTCCGCACAAGTCTGCCGTTCACCGAACGACGCGTAGCGGAGTTCGGTAAAGCAGCCGAATTTTTCCGCAAGTGTTAGGTACAATAGTTTTTCTACGAGCGTGAAAAAAGTCAACAGAACTAATCAAAAGTTGAGATATTTTTAACTGTGTATACGTGCTTATATGTTATTTAGAAACATATTTTATTAGATTATTGATAAAGTAAACATAAGGTAAAATATTATTAACAATAATAGTTACATGTCAAAATCTCATACCTAATTATTTATATTATAATTTATTGTAAAAGTACAATTATTTGCATTACTTAAATTTGTAGCAGGTGTTAGTTGCTTGTTGAATGGCAAATATTCATTTTAATGAGGATTTACTTATTCACGAGCAAAATATTTTAGAAATGCACTGACAGTTTTCTGAAAATAAACAAACCAAAATGAAAGTAAATAACTGGTTAGTTACACATGGTAACTAAAGTATTTCGCAACCACCATAATATACCGGCTTATTATTAATTTGACATATTGAGGTGGAAAATTATTTCCACACAGTGCGGAAAATTATGTCCGCACGGTGCGGGAAAATTAATTTTCCACGCTAAAATGTGTGTGGAAAATTCAATTTTCCGTCCGCTCGTAGAAAAAATATTTTATCTGTATTTTAAAGTATCTGTATTTATACTGTTTTAATATTCGTATATTATTGGTTTGATATAATAACGGTATCCACAGACACGGTTCGAAGACCACAAAATTCTGTATGACCATATTTCTTAGTCATGCGTCTTAAAACGTCCTTCATTTTTTCTTTATTAGAGATTGTATTTTCAAGAACAATTTATGTTCGGTAGAGGGCGCTTCTTGCCTTGAATTTCCTAATCCTCCGGGATGTAACCCAAAACGATGCTGCTAATCCTCTACTTCATCTAATTATTTGTGATGACACCGTTGTGCATCTCTCGACCTAACACCACCACAAAGGCGAGACGACAAATCAGATATCGGTGTTGAAACGAGACTTACCAAGTTGACAGCCATTTTTCATTAACATGTTTCCCGCAGGATTTAATAACACTTTGGAGCGAACGCACCGCACCGTCCTTTTGTGTGAATTTTCGCGTAAAAGCTCACGTTCATGTGTACGCATATACGGATAGTTACGCGTTCGGGCTTTCAGAGTTAATTCGTGATAATGAAATTTATAGGTACGTACATACATGGTCGCGCTATATCTCTATCCACTTCGCAGAAATGACAGTTTAATTGGTTTATTTTTCGGCTGGCCGCAGAATTACAGCTACGAATTCTAGGAAATATGTGAATTAAGGTTAACCATAAATTACGTACTTATGCACTAGAATTAAATTTGTAATTCAAAACTTATTAATCAGTTAAATGCAAAATTCTAATTAGGTTAAAAATTTCCGATACAGGTTTCGATTTTGTGTTTCATTAACCCAGATATGCCCACTGTCCGTTCAAAAGGACGATTCTCTGGTGCCCCTCTTAATGAATATAAAATTTACGCGTTACATAAATGAGAAGTTATATACTACAGTATCTTGAAAGTTTGCAATAAACAGGTGATTATTGTGAAAGCTGATTGTGCGAGAAAAGTGACCAATTCTTGTTCATATGATTTTAAAATTGTGAGGTAGGTAATTTATAAAAAATTTTTAATAAATTGTATCATTGTTGATAAAAACGAGTTTATTCATATCGAAAGAAGGATAGTACTTAGTTTTCAAGCAATAAATATTTTTATTCTGCGCTGGAAGTAGCTGCAACCTAGTGTGTCCTTTTAAAAGGCTAGTTGACACTTATCGCACCCCCTTCTTCAAATGTGACACAAGTCAAAAAACACAAATTGTGAAGAAATGAGATTGAAAATGATTTTGGTATGATAATTTTGTGTGTTTAATTAAATACTTACTGTCATTATTTTAATGCCATATATAGTTAAGAGTGGCGTTTACCAACAAATAGAAACTTATGCAACTTATATTACTCGCGGGATGAGTAGACGCAAGGGGGTGTGAGTAGGTGGAGGTAGACGATATTCGGTTCTGTCACAGCGCTTCGGTTTTATTCACAGATTCTGTCATAGATAAAGGAATACTATGGATGGGAAACATAATATATAAAGAATGAGTACTTACGGAACTGTTGATGTTGTTATAATAAACCAATTTTCGCTTGCCCATAACTGTTATATTATTATACACTCGAATATTATAGGTATATATGACATTTAAATGCGAGTGACAGTTTGTATTTAAACTGTCACCCGCATTTAAGTCTGCAATAGCCGACCGATTCCGATAGATTTTCATCTTTGCTAGGACCGGTAGAGATACCGTAAAGTGGAGATAGACGACGCGAAAAACCTCGTGTAAAATGTGTGTGACAATGTTCACTGTTTAATGTTTTTTATCTTTAAAAATAATTACATAAATTTGAATTTTTCTTTATATCGTACATCAAATGTGCAGCTGGCGCATAGAGGTCGTTTTTTTTCTTTCGTGTACCAGCCTTAGTTAGTAGACATTAATCAAATTCATGCATTTTTGTGGTTATTTCTAAAACACATAACTTTCTTAAGAAAATAAATTAGTACAAAAACTGACCTTGAGATTATAAATTTATGCCTTTTGCATCACTAACCCAAATTTTAGATTCTAAAATTACAAAATGAGTTTGAAAACGCGAAACGACGATGCCTTAATTTTCGATAGGTAAACGCCCCTCTTAATATTTTTCTCTTTACATATACAGGTAAATTCTTTTTGTAAGCAAACGTCGGCTCTTTTATAGTTGTATGGCTTTCTATGATTTAACTATACAACAGATTTTGATTTGTGACGTCAATAATAACTATAAAGTGGTCGTAAAGTAACAAACATTTACTTTTCTTTATTATTTGCGACTATCATAAACAAAATTCTTGATATTAAACAGAGTAAAAATAACTCTTATGCGTTCCCCATTTACTTCGAAGTAAAATGCTAAGTTTAAGTTACGATGATTTTCGATTGACGAATATCGATATTTAGGTTTTATTGATTGGTTATTAGCGGCAATGTAATTTCGTTATTTAGACAAATCACCAAGCGCCCAATAGCTACTAAGAATCTCCCGTCTGCAATTTTCATCTACTTTTTGAAGCAGACACATAGGATTTCCCAGAATTTCTTTGCAGTTGTGACTTTTTGACACGCCATTCTTCTGGATGTGCTATTCTTTTCATGCTTTTTTCGTCACTTGCTTTTCGTATTAGTTATCCCCTGCTGCTTCCGTATCTAAAGTCTTTTTGTCTTCCTAGTTTTTTTGTCTCGCTTTCGCTTGATTAATTTGCAATGTTCGGTACATTTTTAAAGTTCGAATCTTCGTCCGAATCGTCTAAATATTTTTGCTCACTATTTATTGCCGATATCTTCTAATTTAATAGTTTTCGAATGCGCAGTCTTATTGGTACCAGCGGATCATACGACGACAGAAGTTCGGGATGATTTTGTTATTGGCGGAGGTACCTGGTTCACATTCTATTGCTTCTAATGGCAATACTATCGTAGATTGTTCAGTACTGGGTACTGCTTCTGCACCCTACTTTGTCAATGAAACTGTGAACAAGCTGTGATGCGTCTTCGGCGGTTTTTTCAGACTCAGGCTGTTCGTGCTTTACTAAAGACACCAGCGATTTTTCACGGCTGAAGCTCATTCTTATAATCTATCAAACAAAATTTATTCTAACCCACTTTGAAAAAAAAAGTTACAACTTAAACAGCAGTTTGACAATAAACCACTATTTTATCATTAAAAATGACGCAACTCTAAATGTTTTTTAAACTATTTTTCATTATATATGTTAAAACTGTCACAACTACAAATAATTAAGAAATTAAAATACAAAATATCCTACCTTAATCAAAAATAGCGTTTCAACTTGAAATATAAACGTTATAAGAGACGACTTTTGACACAATTTTATATAGCAAAATTGACACAACTTTCAACTGACTATTGATGTGTGAAGAACGGACAATTCGATAAACTTTAAAAACGACATTAGCATCTTTATCCAATAATTGTAGAAACGGCCTTGTGACACTTCTACAGATGAAAAGTATAAGGTTTTTATTAGGTTTGCTGATATAAAACAAAAACTGGTGTTTTTTGAGTTGTGTCACTTTTGAAGAGGGAATGCGATATGAGGAAATTTTTACTCCAGTATTAACTGTAGAAATAGCAATATTTCCGTCCACTACTGCTTGTGATGATATCAACAATTTACCTAGGGCCTGAACTATTTTCACAAGATATATTTACTATCAATTAGGAGAGCAATTGGGAGGAAGAAGATTTATGGCCTGAGTTCGTCAACGAGTGTCAAATGCATATTAAAATATAAAAAGAAATGCATAAATGTGGAGAAAGTGGATATGAAAACTCAGTTGATAGAAGAAGGGCAAAATCTTGCGCTTGTACATAATTTAGTTGATAGTTTCGACCCACGACTTTTATCTGAATTGTTTTTTGACAAAGATGTAATAAATATTTTTTTTCGTCATATTCTAATATTTATGTTGCTTCAAAAAATAGAAATGACATCACAAGTGAGGAAATAATTTTTTTTAACGCTATTTTCTTACTAAGCGGCTCTGTAAAATTATCCTGATGCCGCATGTTTTGGCAGAATTCACGGAATACCCATAATGATTTAGTATCGAATGCAATGTTAAGGAAAAGATTTGAATATTTTTTATCGAATATTTGTTGTTGAGAAAATGAAAATTTAGATAATACAGATCGTTATTCCAAAGTCAAATCTCAGATTTGTCAAGTTTTCACCAACGAATGAAGACCACTCTGTAGATGAGGTCATGGTTCTATAATTTGGAAACCATGGCTGCAAGCAGTCTATCAGAGGAAAACCTCCGAGGTACGTTTACAAGTTTTGGGTCGGTGCCTTGCCGTCCGGATATGTGGTATGGTTTGAGCCATATCAAGGTGCCAAATCAAAAATAAATGTATTATAGAATTCTTGGCTTGGGGTCTTCCTTAATTTTGAATACCTTGATGTTTTAACTCATCAAAACTTCCATATAATTTATACTTTGATAAATTCTTCACAACATTGTCCTCGACAGATATTCTTACTAGTCGGGGAATAAAAACTGCTACAATAAGAAAAAATCAACTGAACGTTTGTCCATTAGATTCTAATGCAAATTTAAAAAAAAACTGCGGATCGCATGACAACAATGTAATAGAGAATAACACAATAGTTATTATAAAGCGCGGTCAAAACAGCGCGCGTTAAAACAGCGCATGCACAAAACAGCGCAATGACAGAATAGCGCGACATATTTCTTTTTCAGATTGTAGAATCCAACGGGCACTCGATAACGACTAATTTAAACCAAATGTGTTTACAGTATCGCACCTAATATATGCGCCGTAATATATTCCTATTAAAATTGTATTAATACTATATTCCATTACCTCTTAATGTCGTGTATTTTACTTTAATCGCTATTCAATTAGAGAATTAAGAGACAGGAATTAGAAATATTCCTGGTAATTAGTGTAATTATCGTACCTAATATATGCGCCGTAATATATTCGTAATTAGTAAATGCACTCAATCAAAATTCTATAAGGCACTTACCATTACCGCTATTAAAAGTGTATTAATACTATATTTCTGCAAATAATGGAATTAACGGTAAAAATTTAGTGCACGCTGTTTTGTCGTGCGCGCTGTTTTGTCGTATGCGCTATTTTGTCGTGCGCTGTTTTGACCGCGCTGTTTTGTCGCGCGCTATTTTGGCCGCGCCGTTTTGACGTGACACCATAATAGTCTTGTGCACATGACACCTAATTTTCATGCCGTCGAGCCATTACACCAAGTTTCACGTTTTTCATGAAAAAAAAGGTATCATGGTAGATCATCCTAATATCATCAAACATTATGACGCATATATAGGCGGTGTTCATCGAAGCGATCAAAACATCTGCTTATACCGCATAGGATTTCGGGGAGAAAATGATACTTATTCCGAAAATGACAGACGTTGCAGCACATAATGTCTGGCAACTTCATAAATTGAATTAAATCAAAAGAAAAATACTTTATCGTCGTCTATTTTTCCACTGTTCTTTTAAAATGACGCCTCTTGTGACTGTTACTACAAAGCAGGATTTTATTAAATATTTTCATGTGATCAATGAGCCCAAACTGATGTAGTATTGTTAAAGAAAGCACATTCTAGAGAGAGAAAAAACATTGTGCATATCTGAGTTATGAGTCTAAGCAAAGTTGTATATTTATATGCTTTGAGAGTATCTAGTAAATTATAAATCTTTTCATTTACTTTTACAAGAAGTTATTTGTTAATTACCTTATCAATATTTACATTTCCAACAAATTCCCGTTTGATGCTAGATGTTGATTAATGCTAGACTGTTGATTTATTAAATCTTTTTATGTCGTCAATGAGCCTAAACTCTGGTACTGTTTAAGAAAGTATATTTTAGAAGAAAAAAAAACATTGTGCCTATCTGGGTTACGAGTCTGAGGAATGTTGTTGTATATTTGGATGCTTTGAGAGTATCTAGTAAATTATAAATCTTTTCATTTACTTTTACAAGAAGTTATTTGTTAATTACCTTATCAATATTTATATTTCCAACCAATTACCGTAATAACTTGTTTGATGCCAGATGCTGATTATGCTTTAGTGACATATTTAATAATTTAACCAATTAATTAAATTCTAGGATTATGTAGGACAATTGCCAAAAACTAAATTAAATTTAATTTACTTTTTGGCAAGAAGCATTATAGGGCTGCCCTCAAGACGACAAACGGAATGTCCGCCGAAACGTCGGTTTTCTTCCAAAATCCAAATGATGGAAATAGCACAAGCGATATATCAAAAAAAAAGGTACTTCTAAACTGAAAACTACAAATAAAAGCAATAACTAACCATTAAAGCATTCGTCAATTGAATAAAACATTTTTTCAATTAAGAACTTTTCAATTTAACTTTAATTTGAATTTCGATTATACTTCGTTGAAGGCTTTTCTCAAATCTGATCTGATCATCCTTACTTAGAGAGTCTTGTCACCATATTATTAAAACTATTGTATAGTTTTGCTCCAATAGATTACTATTAGACTCTAAAAAAAGCACAGACCATCCTCATATTATATCGTCGTAAAGCAATCACGTCCTAAAATATGCACAATAAAAATATTTGCGGGGATAATGATACCTGAAGACCAAATGTTGCTTTATTTATACTACTGCACACTGAAAAAAACAGTCACTTCTGTATTAGGAAGCGACTCTCCAGCTGCACTTACATGTAACCTATAATTAACTTCAATTAACATTGAAAAGTTTAATAATGTTATTTTATTGGCATTTAATACCATTAAATTAATCACACACTATTCCATTTTCCCGCGAAGAATCTCAGACAGTCCATTCATATGGCTATAAATATTATTATTCAAAATGTTTTAAATAACAATAAATGTGTAGAAAATTAGCCCGACACTTTCCACACATTCCACATCTGTGTAAACGAGAATATTAACTTTACTAGAATAGTAGAGGTTATATTTTGCTCTACTACAACAATATGCGATAATGCCTAAAATGGGAGGGCGAAATCAATAGAATTTCAAAGTTCCTTTAAAGTTGGGGCGCAATATAAATAAATCGAGGATATAATTTTTGGCGTGAAATGGTTTAGCACTAATTCTGTGCAAGTGCTTAATTTATATGATTGCCGTATAGATGGGTACGTTAGTAATATTTCATTATGGAGAACACCCTTTTCATTTTCGGAGATCTATTGTGAACGTAACGTACATTTGATTTATGAATATCTTATCAACGAGCAAAATGTAAAACAGTAGAATGGCAAATTTGGAATATAAATCAGCATATTACGCACCATTTAATGTTACCACATAAAAGTGCGCAAGATTTCTACTATTGAATATTCCTATTTCTTTATTTATGAGAGCGGAAACATGTCTGTTTGTATCTTATTATAGGATATCTCTATTTAGAAGTTGTTTTTACAAATAGAAATTTCAGCCAGGCACATATAGGATAGCAAACGACTGTGAGTATCCTCAGATAATTTATCAAACTTTATCGTTAAAGAATTTTCCTAAACATTCTTATTATTAAGTACTTATTGCAAAATCGTACTTTCCAAGTTGTTTTGAAAAGTGAGGTAGAACTTGTTTACTGGTGCAATAAATGGGATAACTAATTTAAATTACACTTTGCTATATGTATTTAATTTTTCACATCAGAGAATATGAAAAATTTAGCACATCCACACTTGGATGTTTTTTTTCTTTCAACATTTACGGAGGCAACTTAAAATTGTTCTTCATATCATTTCTTGATGATGCTTACTTAATTAATTCCTCGACTGCAATGGCACCACATTTTGTTGTATCTCCTAGATATACTTTACATCCTTTGAATTTAATAAATGATTTCTTAATTACTCAGGCGTATGTCAATATTTTCTATATCTTGACCTACATGCAATTCTTTTTGGTGGTGTAAGAGTTAACTGACATTTCATTTCATAATTGGGAGCTTGTCTGTGATTACAATCTTTCGTTCATACATTTTTGTTAAATTCTCCATATCCTGTTGAAGAGAGTTTTGAATGGGCACATTTTAATTTTGTTTTGGGGATAGCTTTCTATTCGTAATCATTTCGGACTTAACTCCTTGGCTGTAAAATGTTGCTCTGTATATGGGTGGGTTACAGGAATGTCAAGAAGTGATTTTATGTTGTTCTTATCCTTCAACTTCTACATTAATTTCATAACTAAGCATCCTCTCTAGTTAGTTGGATGTCTCTCGCCACAATAAACATATTTTGATTTAGTATTTTGTAGTTTTTGACATTATATTGCTACGTATTTACCAATACGATAATATTATATTTTTGGAGAGAATAAAGACTGTATTTTTTAAATTTTCTTCTTTTAGAACATCATGTAATATATATATAAATATAACTAATTAAGAACTCGTAGTTAAAAATAACTTTTGAGCCTAAATGTTCATAGTATATTGTGTTCGTATTTAAGCAAAATATATAACAATTGTTTCAGTAATGAAATGAATACAAAAAAACTCTAAAGAGATAAAAATTATAAATTAGTCAGTAAACGTTCGAAATATTTTCTAGCTACATGCACATGTTCTACATGAATGCTCAAGTAAAAATATTTGAACTTCTGAATATCAAAATACCCTTAATGTATTTGTAATCCTACATGTATTAAATAATATGTGTATTCACATCAAACATTTATCTTTTTTTTTGCAATTAATTATATTTTTTAGCAAGCAACCTACACTGTTAAATATTCGTTTCGATTTGTTTTATATGGCAACCACTCAGTCATGAAAATAAGGCGTAAGAGCAGACACACCCTGAAATTTACTATATTTGCGAACATGATTATCTGCTTTGCGTATCTGGACATAAATTTCGCGTCATTTTTAGAGAAAAAATCCATCCCCTGAGCAAACTAAACCGGATAACGTATTAATACGTACATTTGATGCCTGTCCTTTTCAACTTGTATGTTTTTATACACGAATCCTCAGGGAAATTTCTTATCAACCACTCCCGACAAACTCTAATTCCCAAATTGTTCATTTGTTTGTAAAATGTACTAAAAAACGGGAAACAATATTATGATATATAATGCTGAACCGGGTAATGGTGTCAGTTTAGAGCTTCCAAGATATTTACTACTTATTCAAAATGTTTGCTTAATACTGTAACATATTGAATTACTTTGCGTATACATTTTAAATTATTTGAATAAAAGCCTATGAACAGGCAAACAGTTTATTATCATAACCCTTTTAAAGAATAAACTTTAAAAAAATAGTACATCTATAACACTATTATCTTTCTAAATTTAGAGTTAGCAAGATCACTATAACTGTTCACACTTCGTATGGTTTCTAATAAGATCCTTACACAATATGAAAATTTTGTAGTTACAGAATGCAACATCATCGAGGCTGAATTTCTGTCAAAAAAATATTATGCCCAAGAATTACACAGCATACAAACTTAAACGTAAATTTTAATATTTTCGCTAAAACTCTTGCCTTAAATTTAGTTTCGTTATCTCTGTTGGGGTTTTCTAAAGGTGAAATTGTGAAGGTTTTATTGGATCTATTTAGTTTGATCTTAAACTTAACACTCCTTAACGTTTTGTAAGACCAGGAAGATAGTATTCCTGTACAATAGCAAAAAAAGTGTTGTACTTGTTGTTTCTGTAAAAGAAAACGCTGCATCATTCACAACTAGGTTCAAAAAATTACATGCGCAGAGCACATAAATCGCCCCTAGATATTTCTTTTGGGCAAAGAAAACAGTGCTATATCTATCACTTCCAGAAGAAGCTATCGAAGACCAAAAGGAAGAGTTGTAGTACTGGTAGTTAGCAAATATCAAACAAAATTCGTTTTGTTCCTGCATTATAGACTTTCTGCATGTTTTCGAAAACTCGTCAAGTAGTTCTTGAGCGAGGTTCGCCTCAAATTAAAAAAAAAGAGTTCCTAGTATTACAGGAAGACGTACGTTCTCGCTCTCGCATTATTTGAAATGTTAAGTAATGGTGAAGTGATTTAAAGAAGTTGACTGATTTACTCTGTTACAAATGGTGTCCTTTTCTGCTTGTGTTGTATATTATAATTTTTATGTTATCAATGACTGGATCGGATAAGGCTATGGATTGGTAAAGCTTGTAGCAAAGGGCATACTTTTTTACTCCTTTCATCATAGGCTCATTTTTCCTTAAAGCAATTTAATTTAAAGCATACCTGTTCCAACTGTGTCTGGCTCAGTTCAGTCAAACTCTCTCTAGTTAAATCACTGGCTTCCAAAATGGCAATCAATAAATTTTCAATTTCATATTTATTTTGAATGGAATTAAAAGTGACGATTTTTGTTGTTAATAAGAGCTGCTCAATATACCTGGTATACAATCGGCGAATATCGAAAAATATTTAGCGATTTCTGTTATTTAAAACAATTTAGAGCAAAGTTACTTCTCATTACATTAAATTTGTCAATTTATTTTGTATTGCTGCTTAGATACTTCACAAGTCCTCAGAAGGGCATTGAACTTTTCTAGGTTACTAGGTATACCGACACTTGGGCGAGACAGCCACATACGTTCCAAACGCGGCCACCGAGGTTTTAGAGATGGCGCTGATGGCGGCACTCGATGAGCTGTCCGGAACAGCTTTGAACAGCTACTGAGCAGCTTCTGAAGTGCTACAAACAGCTTTTGAACAGCTCATCGAGTGCCGCCACCAGCGCCATCTCTAAAACCTCGGTGACCGCATTTGGAACGTATGTGGCCTAAGTGTCGGAATACCTACTTAGGTTGTTCCTCTAAAACTCGGTGAAACTCACATAGCATTTCTACCCACTTCAGGGAGTTTTGGGTTATTAGGCTACAATAAATATTTAATTGTTCCAAGAAAAGCTAAGCATATTAGTAGATTTAATTATGGAATTCGCTCTAAAACCACTTCAGTGATTTACAGAATTTTTGTGCATTGTTGGGCTCTTATAAGCTTTTCCCAATCATAGCCTTATCTGATCTAGTCACTAATAACATAAGAATTATAATAAACAACATAAGCAAAAAAGGACATCATTTGTAACAAAGTAAATCAATCAACTCCTTTCATTGACTTCACCATTACTTAACATTTCAAATATTGCAAGGGCGAAAATCTACACCTTCCTTTGATAGTAGGAACTCTTTTTTTTAATTTGAGATGAACCCCGCTCAACGACTGTTTGACTAGATGACACGTAGAAAGCAATCTATAATGCAGGATTCAAACAAATTTTGTTTGATATTTGCTAACTGCTACTACTACAGCCCGGCTCTTGATGTTACTGTTGGTCTCTAATAGCGTCTTCTGGAAGTGATTGGAGTAGCACTGCATTATTATTTGCTAAATCCAAAGTAGAAAGCTATTGATGTGGATGTCGATGTCTCTTCTAAACAATGCTTCCATCATAACAGAACTTACCTGTCTTTCTTATTCCTCTTTTTTAAGCGTTTCTTTTTATGAAAATGATTCAAATTGTAATAGAGTTTCGCTGCTTATATCGCCTGACGTGGTCCCCTTTCTGTAACATAGCACGGCACGTCCCACCTTATTAGTGTCATTAAATTTATATAAATTTGCATCAAACCTAAATCGAATCAGTTCAATATGTCTTTTTCTAATATTAATAAAATATTTGAGCAAGCCATGATTGCTCGCTTTTGAAGACCACCAGTGTTACTTATAACGAAATTGTTATGAGAGTGATTTGCACTTATAAGAGAATAATACAAATTAATATAATTGTGCTAATAAAAGTTTAAGTAGAAAGTAATAAATGAAGAGAATAATATTTATTAATTGAATTAATTATTCACTCTTGGAGCACTCAGTTTTGGGTGTCAATTGTAATAGTATATGCCTCAAATGACCGACTAATTGTAATGGGGTTATCATTTGCAGGCGATATATGAGTGAACCAAAATTTATTTATAATAGACTTCGGAGAAAAAATATAAATTAAATAATGACATGCCAACTTAAATATGTTTATTAATTTTGAAACGATAATTGAAAGTCAATGTATTAGATTTCTTAGAAATTTTCTGCTACTAGCACCACCTGTCGAAGACTAGTATTATTACTCTATGTTTAAGAAAATCTATAGCCCCCCTTTATTGAAGTCCATCTATTGTGAATTTATATCATATATATATATATATACAGGAAAGAGAAAATTATTGGGTAAATTCCAATGAGTCAGAAACACGTGTCTACGGTTGCTCTACAGCGGAATTTACCCAATAATTTTCTCTTTCCTGTATTTCATGTATCCGCGATAATTCCTTTTATATATATATATATCTCATTAAATATCCCTCGGTGGTAGTTATAGTTAGTAAATATAATTCAACAAGAAAATTTCTACTTCGTATACGTACTATAATAAATCAAGCCTATTATAGAAACTAATTTAATAATATATACATATTTTTTATAAATGCCATGTTCTTGTTGTGAGTAATGTCGTGTTTGATCGCCAGAATTGGCCCGTTTTTTGCTTATACCTACAACAAACAAGTTTTTTCTAATATGTAATCTTAATACCGGATATACTTTGTATCTGTTTTGACTGACAGTTATATAGAATTCGTAATTGAGGGTGAGTCACATGAAGGATTTATTGAAACCATTAATTATGGCACTGTACATATATCGGTCTGAATCAATCATTCTCTTAACTTACTATTAGCTTTTATGACAATAGGAATTACTTGGGAATGCTATTACTAGCTCTGTGTAATCTGTATGCATGTTATACATTGTTATAAAGCAGAATTAATTACAAATTAATAGTAAAATTCGATTATTGTATAAAGTCGTTGGTTTCCGATACTCGATATTTTGTGACGGGCATGTGTGTTAATATATCTTGTAAGTTATAATTGAAAGGTTGAGAAGATTAATTTGAAATTCATAAGCGAGAGTAACTGGGTAATGCTATTTGACGTATTGCCATAAACCTAACTTGGAAAGATTCAATAAGTGCATGAACAAAATCCTTCTTTGTAAATATTAATTAGAATACGTTTTAAATTTGAACAGTAAGAAAGTTTAAATTAAAAATATATATAATATATATAAATTTATACACAAAACTTATAGGTATATATACATGTGTTTGGATACACACACACATCTAGTGCCAAATATGCAGATTTCTCTATAGCATGCGAGTGCAGCCGGAAAACCTTCGCCTTCGGTGTCGCTTTGGGGTGACAGATGTCGCTGTGATGTTCTCACGACATTTTCCACGCAAAACCGACATAAGAAGCGAAACTAGTTTAAAAGTAATTACCGACAGTCGCAAGTATACTGACGAAACCTTAAAGGCCGAAACACGATGTCTGTGCGTTGATTGTCGGTAATGACACTAGATGTGTGTGTATCACAAACGCATGTATACAGTCGCGGATGCTACTATTTTTAAACGGGTTAAAGTAATAAAATATAAATACTTAAATTAAGTATAATATCGTTATTGGTAAATCAGTAAAGTGTATTTCCTACAAAATTTTGATATCTATTTATAAATGTACTACTATTATTGTATATTCTTTTACTAGTTCATTTTTATTTGATATTTTATAGATAAGAAAGTTGAGTTTAGTTAAATTTTGTATTTGCTTTTTTCACATTTTGGTTAAGAATGTTCTTCAGATTATACCTAGAAAATGAGAAATAGAGAGCATTTGCAATACGTAAAAATATCAGATAATGTACCTACAATATTATTAAGATAATTCATGAATGATTTGTTTGTACAGTTAAAACACACATCACATAGTTGGACTTCCAGGACACGAAACAGAAGGAGAAAGCTGTAGAAAATGTTTCACAGAACTGTGGAGATTCCTGTGCTGTTCAATGTGTAATTACTATTTTCTGTAGGTGAAAATAGAGGAAATAAGAAGTAATATACACGACATAAAAGAAAATATCTGGCAAACAAAAAAGCAGCAATACATAAATTTACAAATACAGTACTTGTTTACGTTAAGAAAATAAATATAAAATAAAATAATAATAGTAATAAATTTTGAAATTAGAAATATTGCAAGGCTTTCGCCTTAAACTCGTCATGTTAGTCTAAATGTTCTTTTGTTTAATTTTTTTTAATTTATTATCGTTTATAATTAAGCTGGAGTTACAAAATAAAGAACAGCATTATTAATTTCTAAATATGTATTAATAATGCAGTGAAATAATTAATTACAAGAAAGTTATTGAATTTAATTTTGTTTTATGTAATAAAAAATCCCTATATGAGAAGGATTATAATTAAGAAAATAGGTTAAATATAAAATACCGTTTTAAGATTTTCCTTTTAACAAATTTCTTGCAAATTAAGTTTCATTAATAGTATATCTATCATTGTTTGTTCGATACCATGCATATTATCTCAAATGTGAGAATATTTATATGAGATTTATGTTTAACATATTCAATAATACAATATGACTATTAATTTGGAGTATTGAAACGGTAGGCCTTCTTGTAGTTAAACCTGTTGTTTGATATAAACATTGATGTTAGGTTTTGGTTAGATGTACTAATAAGTTCGCAAATAATGTTATCTATTGAAGAGAAAGTCTTTTTAGTTGAGCACTATTTTCGCTCATTAAATTCATTCGCGATCAATTTTCGGAACATTTCAATAAACAGGCACCGAGTAATGCTATTGTACTGAATATTATAACTACATTTAGGAGGACTGGAAGTGTGCTACACCATAGGAAAGGTAGAGCAGGACGAAGAAAAACCGTGGATACCATGGAACATCACGAACGAGTATTCAATCAAATTATGGACTACCACGTCATAATCAACGGAGATCTACTGCAAAATTGAATATGAACAGAAGGACTTTTCATAAGATATTGAAACAACTGTTCATACGTTATTCAGACGACCCAACAATTGAGAATAGGCAATTATGCTGCCAGACTTGAATATGATAATCATTCATCAGTAACATCTGGTACAGTGACGAATGTCATTTTTATTTGTCGGGTCATGTAAATAGGCGTTGCAATAGACTTTTAGGTTTTCAACGACCAGAAGAGGTGCAAGAAATACTACCGTTGCATAGTGAAAAAGTGACCATCTGGTGCGCAGTTTCTGGACGAGGAATTTTTAAAATCACAGAAGCAATACAACAGATGCAACAGCCTCTATTTTCAGATATGGTCACAAGTATGCAAAAATGACACGAATTGTGCGTTTAACGTAATGGAGGAAACTTGGAACATGTTATTCTTAACGCTAATACCTAAATGTTAATTTATTATTACATTATTTTATATGAATAAAGTTTAAAAACTTCAGTACTATAAATTAATAGCCATACCCTATTATCAACGTTTATACAAATTTATTTTGGATATTGTTGATAATAAGATACTCTATATTACCCTCGAAGTAAAATATATGAGTAATATGGAAGGTGAGACTTAGGTATCAATATTTTTAATAGATGATGCAGATTTATTTGTCAGTATTATTGACTATGTACGAGGTAAGATCAAAAACTACGGTGATTGAATTTTGAGAGCCGAAACTGCTGATGTTATAGCCATTTCATGTCAATTGTGCGATAGCCTGATCCGTTGTGACAGACCGTGTCGAGTGTGAATACGATCTAACTTGTTAGTCAGTATCCAGAGTCGATAAAGTGAGGCCGTGTTTATCGTCTTGTCGCGTATCATGGATTTCGAACAACGCGTTAACATTAAATTTTGCTTTAAGTTGAAAAAACCTGCCAAAGGGGCTCATGAACTATTAAAGTCGGTGTATGGAGATAATGTGGTGACTCTGTAGACTGTTTACAAATAGTATGAGCGATTTAAAAACGGACATGAGTCGGTTGAAGACGAGCAACGATCGGGACGTCCATCGACCTCAAAAACACAAGAAAACGTGCTAAATGTGGCACAAATTGTTCGTGCAAACAGAAGAATCACTATTCGAGAGCTTGCTGAAGAACTTAACATCTCTTACGGGTCTGTGCAAAGTATTTTAACCGATAATTTGTACATGAGACGAGTGAGTGCCAAATTTGTTCCCCGACTTTTGACTGACGAACAGAAGGCAAATCGTGTTTCAGTTTGCACGGAATTGAAGGATCGTCTTCAAGCAGATCCGGACTTTATAGCCAAAATTGTAACTGGGGATGAAAGTTGGGTCTATGGCTATGACCCTGAGACGAAAATGCAGAGCTCCCAATGGAAAACCCCTAACTCCCCTCGTCCTAAAAAGGCACGTCAATCAAAATCGCAAATCAAGACAATGCTCATTGTTTGTTTCGATAGTGAGGGCATAGTGCGGTCAGAGTTCGTTCCAAGGGGAACAACCGTAAACTCTGAATTTTACAAAGGCCTACTGCAACGTTTGAGAAACGATATTCGAAGAAAGAGACCAGAAAATGGGCCAATGGCTTCCTTCTGCACCACGATAACGGGCCGTGCTCACGTCGCTTCTGGTTCGCGAGTTTTTGGCCAAGAAAAATCTTCCTGTGTGTCCACATCCGCCTTACTCACCAGGTTTGGCACCATGCGATTTCTGGCTCTTCCCAAAAATTAAAACTGTGCTAAAAGGAAAACGTTTCGATACCATTCCCGACATTGAGATAGCCACGAAAGAGCAGCTGAAAGCCCTTCCGACAGAAACGTTCCAGAAATGTTTCCAGTCATGGATTCAACGTTGGGACAAGTGCAGTTTTAGCCAAGGAGAGTACTTTGAAGGAGATCAATTCCATTTTCATGTAAACTTATTATTTTACTTATAATAATAAAATTATTCACCGTAGTTTTTGATCATAACTCGTACGGATAACTGACCACTGTCGCAAACGGGAGTATGTAATACTAATACTGTAATAATAAGTATTCATTGTAATCATCAGCCATGTAAGATAATATTTTTTTGTGAGATTGTTGTAACTTCAAACTACATGAAGGCATGTTAAAGAATTAATTAAGAATTATCAAGGAGAAGGATACTATTGTCAATCAATAATTTTCTAATTTTATTCAAATGAATTAAAATAAAACGGAATCAAAGAGGTAATAAAACGAAATCAAAGTAAATACAATATTATTAGTATTATCGTTATTTAAATATTGGCATTGGCATTATTTATTTTATAATAAACATTTAATTTTTCTGTCCTGAATGTCCAGAGTCAGTAATAATTAGGACGCGGACATGACCGGTTTAAACTCCGACGAAGATACAACCTAGCAAGGAAATAATGTAAACAACACACGCTTACTGAATAGTACTAATTCATATGGTGCCCGAGAATGAGAGCAAAAAATGCCCATAAAATAAGGAATTTATGAGTAAAATCCTCTTTTCATTGGCTTAGATAGGAGGGTTTTTAAAATTTATTATTTATTAAATTTACCTTATATTTCACAAGAGAAATAATGTAAATATATATATACTTACTGTTATTTAGTTTCAATAAGATACTCGTATAATTTATTTAGATCTAGAACGTTGTTGATGTTACTTTTTCTGATATGAAAATAAATTGTCAGTGATTCCGAAATTTATTACAAAGTCTGTAAAATATCTTTACAGAATACCAAAATATCGCTCGTTCGTCACTTAGCTTTGTTAAAACATACACAGAAATAGTTTTTATGCAGAAAATTTCGATAATTTACACAATTTTGTTACATGTTTAAATGACGATACTCGAAGTATTTCTGAGTGCAAGGAACTAACACAAATCCCAAATTTTAAAAATCAGTTGTCATTCCTTCAGGAACACCTTGGAAATTTGCCTAAACTAATCACATATTTTGAAAATCGAAATCTCAGATTAAAAGATGGATTAACCACATTAGCTGTGGCTATTAATAATTTCAAAAGTATTCCAAGTGACTTCGGATGTGGCCTTCGGCAAAAGTTAGACGCAGTTTTTAATAGAAATCCAGATTGAATAACATTGCGGCAATTGTGTACGCTAAATACGCTGAAATAAAAGAATATTTCCAGTACGCACCTATAACCAGTTGCGATGTAGAAAGGACGTTTTCTATCTACAAGGATGTACTTAATTCCAAGAGAACAAGTCTTACAGAAGAGAAAATGAACAAATAATATGGTATCTTTTATTTTATAGATCCCATGCCACTTGTTATCCAATTATATAAATAAAATTAAAACCTCTTTAGAAATACAACATTTCAATAGTGCGCCCATGGGCGATGAGTCATCAACCGTTCGTGTCCGCGCCCTAGTAATAATAAGTAAAATAAATAAGAAAAATCTCGGAAAGATAAGAAAGAGGTTGAATACACGTTTACTATATAAATAAGTAAATTCACAAATAGAAAGTTACAGCAATATGACTTACGTATTCACATCCAAGCAGTTTTGATTTACTATGTGATAATATAAATAAGTATTGGTAATACGTAAATTTATTAATTATCCTGATAAAAATTAAGTGTAATTAATATTTTTAAATTCCTTCTCATGTAAGGTATTATAAGATACAACTTATTACTGCAATGATGTGGATATCAATGACATTTATATATACGCGACTTGTCTGTCGTCCACTGCATTTAACTAATATTTATTTCTATTACAAAATAGAATTACAGTCAAATGTACGTAGCTGGTTTTTTTCCCGAAAACTCATTTTTCACGGATCCGTAAGTAACATTTAAACCAAATAGAAAATAAAGTTTCCGTAAAAGAAATGTATAAAACCGAAATAGGAACGAGTCGCGTTTCTTCTTCCTTTTTCCATGAACCTCGCTTTTTCTTGTCACTCGACCCTCTAATAGTAGTGTCAAAACAATTTCCCTGGAAATAAAGTTTCAAACGCCGTACCACTGACAGGAACAGAAAGCCACATTCCTTTACTCACAAATATGCCGCTACAATTACATTTCTATTAAAATATTTTCATGTGATACATTTAAAAAATTCTAAATTGTAAATATACCTACAGCAATACAATAGAATAATATAATATGAATGAAATATAATACAATACACTTTAAATAATAATAATAACAGTAGAGTTTATTCTTGCATCAGTAATTATGGCAATTATAGATCAACAAACTCATGTAGAATTGATAGTATAGCCTATAAGTATAAAAGTATAACATGTGAATAAAAATGAGCAAACAAAATTCAAATTAACTACAATATTGATCTCACCAAAAATAGCTAAATAAGTTTTTTAATGCAAACTCCATTGCTAGATCCGTTCATCGATAATATATTGATAAAAGAAGACCCTTGGATGTATTAACAAAAGGACGAATTAATATTTTTTAATTGCCCGATTGATATGCTGTTATAAATACTAAAAAGTAGTCTTCAAGTAATAGGTAATAATACTAAACTACATAAATGCGCAATATAATTTTGTATTTATGACATTATTGGTAATACAGAATTCATTATTAAAAATAGGACACTTATGTTGGAAGAATAATAATTATTTTTCTCTTAAATGCCTTTTCTTAGTAAGTGAACTATTTGAATATATTTTTGGCGCTTATTTGTAAACAACAACTACATTGTAACTTTATTGGGATCACTATAGATCATTTTACTAATTATAATTCAGTTTGTAAGTACGTAGTGTTAAATAAACATAAATGAATGTCTAATTCAGTTTAACAGAAAATACTTCTGAGTTGCATATAAAATTACATAATATGATATTTACATTTAATGTTGTCCAAATGGATTTGTTTGTCTTCATAAATAAATAGAATTAAATATATACCTATTTACTAACATGTCCAATGCTTCTTAAAATAAGAGATATTCAATAGAATATTGGAAAGAATCTTTCTTATAATATACTGATTCTAAAGAGAATAGAGTTTTTCAGATATTCTTCACAACCGAAAATTATGTTTAATCGTATCTCTCTTCAGATCATTTTGGGCTTTAACAGCAGCTTGTAGCAATATTTTTTATCAACTGCTTTACTAACATGCACGAAAAATTATGACACTATTATAGTAACTTATCATATAAGGGAATTTTTTGAAAACATTTGCAATATAGATATATTTATTCAAATAATTTAAAGGTTTGGCTAAAACTCAAAACCTTTACTAAGTTCGCTGTTTTTCTCTGATCTGAATATTATTTTTTCGCTGACGTACACTTTCATCTACTCAATCAGGTTTACATTTTTCAGATAAAAATTTTATGTCATGTTATCGGTAATATTATTTGAAAGCGTATAAGTTGAAAAAAGTTACCTTAAGAGAAAAATTGCGATGTGTTAGGTAGTAAATGATTCGGCTTATACTGATTTTTTCAATTCGAATATCTCCCAAATTATTTTTAAAAGCTTTTTAGACAGTTGTCGAATGCCCGCCGGAAGCATTCCGAAGTCTCTATGGAATTTATTGACATTCAAATAACCCAACGGCATTATCGAGGTTGAAAACAGATATTCCCGTCTCTTTCACCAATAGCTAATGTAAATCTGATTGTGAGAATAATTGCGGAGTATACATTAAATTAAATAAAGTAAAAGCAAATAGTCACAAACAACTTCAGCATGTGTGATTTACACTCTAATGATATTTATCTGCTTCATGTTTCAATTTGAATACATATTGAAATGAGTGTGTAAAATGAATTAATTATGTTTATAAAATTAATAATTTTAAAACGTCCTAGACTAGCCAATTAATATGTTCTGGTACAGAGATAAAATTGATAATCTTTTATTAATCATTAATGTCAAATACATCATTTAAATATTGATTTAAATGTATCTGTTTATTTATCATTAAAAATAAATAGAGATATTGGTATTTAACTTTAAAATAAATTTTTTCTCCATCATAAATAATATTTAAATATATTTACCTTTTCACATATTTTCTACTAGATCAGTTGCGTTTGTACCGTCTGTTTTATTTGTGAATGTGTTGAAATCTCTGGTAATATACGGTTGAATGTGCAATATCATTTCATTTGGTACACAAAAACACTAAAACACCTTACCACACTAAAGCACAAAAATGGCTAAATACGTATTTCAACAACTAAGTTGTCATCATCAGTAGCACTGATCAAAAATCGCGCTGTCTACACACCGTAGCGATGATGACAACTTAGTTGTTGAAATACGTATTTAGCCATTTTTGTGCTTTAGTGTGGTAAGGTGTTTTAGTGTTTTTGTGTAGTTTCAAGCCACAGGCTCCAAGTTTAGTTTCTTATTTCATTTGGTGAACAATTAATCGAAGACTTACAAATGGTTCTATTGAAATAATCTTATTCCTGTAAAATTGAAAACAATAAGATCTTTGGTAAGGAAATTATATGTATGTAATTATATTCAATAGTTTATTTAAGCAGGTGTTCTTGTCCAGTAAGTAACAAAATTTTTGATTGTTAAAGAACGCACTTAACATTGGATGCGTTAAATAGACTGTTAGAAAGATAAAAAGCAGATACTGAAAACTAATTAAAGAAAGTGTTAATTGGTAGGTATTCATTCTACACGTTATTATTTTATATATATATTCTATACCTATAACTGTATTTAATAAAATGAAAGCAAACCTTTTTATATACTTTCAATTATCTTGTCATAAAATATTGTGCATAAGAATGCACACTAATTTCTAAGAGAGAGATTCACCATTTCAACTTTAGCATTGGAATTTCCGAATGTGGATAGAACAACTCTGCACAAAATTGTCTCTGAAAATTTGAAATTTCACAAATTGTGCGCACGTTATCCTCACAGGCGGCGGACGTCTATGACTTAGCCATACAAAAGCTCGTAGAACGTTATAACAAAATGTTTAAACAAACATGTGGAAAAATAGAGAAACATGTAAATAATTAAATATAAACAGTTTTTTGAAACAATCTGTGATGGTTTATGTTTTATCAGAAATCGGACCTTACTTTACGAATATCCCTCGTATATAATACAGAATTTCTATAGCAAGTAATCGCCTACAGGTTTCTAAAATAAATACTATGGGTTATAAATATCTGTACACAAAACGGAAGACATTTTTACAATATTTACTAATAAAAATGTTTACTAAATTATAATTATGCTTGATGAGTATGTACATCACTCAAAAGATCTTTTCCTGACTTTCTTCATAACTGTATTGGTTCATACTTGAATCAGGATAAGATATAGGGGTTCTTTAACTTCTAGATATACAAATGTATTGTAAGCAGTTGTGGGCGGACACTGTGCGATGAATGTATAGGTAACCTATCCTGTTACAGGATATTTCTGGTTATGGAACTCAAGATAATTTTCGCAGGAACAATACCCCAAAAATACGACACGAATGTAAGAAGACGATATATCTTTTACAGTCCACCCACCTAAAACGCTAAATCTTCTAGGGGTCATAATGGATAGCAGACTTACGTTGTTCGAACATGTAACAACTCTTCTCTTGATACTGCTGTATATGCAATAAGGAGGATCAAACAACAGGTAACTCATGAAGCGGCGGAATTGGCGTACTACTCGAACTTCCATAGCATAGCATCGTATGCGATAGTGATATGGGGTACAACGTCGGGGCTTGGGCGTGTCCTTTTGCTGCAGAAGCGTGCTATTCGGGTTCAGCTCGTGTTGCGACCGTGTGACAGCTGCAGGGGTGTTTTTGCTGAGGAGGGGATTATGACTATTATTAACGTATATATAATGGCTTGTGTAAAGTATATACATACAAATAAAACCCAGTTTATGAGAAATTCCGATAATCACAGCTACCATACTAGAAGTAAAGATGAATTAGTGACAGCGCGCCACCGATTGAAGCAGACGCAGCAATCGTTCAGTTTTGGGGTGTGAAGCTTTACAACAAGATACCAGACTTCGTTAAGGAGTTGAGTGTGAACAAGTTTTGTAAAACAATTAGGCTTTCTTATTGACTAATGTTTTCTACGATGTTGAGGAATATCTGTCACACGACTTCAGGGATGACTGTGCATCCATATTACTTGTGTTCATTCATTATTGTATACAGTTTTTATTCTATTAGTATGATATGTGTATTCGTGTTACTGTAATTAGTTGTTCGGAAGTTTTCTTTTTTTCTGAATTCTACCTTTACACTATTTTGTACCTGACATGCCATGTAAGTTCTTTTTGATGGCGAAATAAACTACTACTACTACTACTAATACCATGAGGTCACTCACGACACCATGCGTACCCTGAAAGTATTTTTCTATTGATGTCTTCTTACTTAAAATTCTGAATAAAAATTGCCTCTTCCTAACCTATTTTAAGCATTTTAGCTTGCATAATTTTGCTAAAAGAGGAAGAAGTCACAAGTAATATCACTAGGGTTAGCAGCGACAGCAGTTATGAAATATGAGATTTCATTTTATTATTGTTTTATTTGTTATTTCATTTATTTTAATATTTCCTATCGTCTAAACGTTGCTTGAGAGTGAAGTGTTATAAAGCAATGTTCCTGATATGGTGTTTTCCCTTCTGCGTTAGGGTAATTGAATTTCAGTATATTTTACTGAGAAACCTTGATTTTTCTCCTTTTTGCTAACTGCCTGGTGCTTATTTTATTTATATCAGTATTGAGAAATTTGTGTTCACACCATTCGTACTGCTTTTGTTCCTTTGTCCAGTAGTAGTGGCTGTCATAATTTGGTTTGCATAACTAATGAAGATACGGAAGCTGTTTCACAACAGTGCTTTCAAAAATGCGGTAACGATGTTAAAACTGAAGAAGACGTTGCTGCCGATGCAGGCGATAGTGATAAAGAGGATATCCCTGGAGTGCAATCGGAACACAACTCCAAAAACTTATCTGATGCAGAATCTGCATCAAATGATAATGATGACCAACAAGAAGATGTTTGCTAACTTGTTTTTACTAAAGTAAGATAGAAAATATTTATGTGATGGTCGAAAAGTAAACTTAAAGAGCCACTTTATTTCAATAAGCGCAGTGCGGATATTTCAACTCTGGGATTTTTATAAAAGCGCTTCTTTGAAGATTATCCTGCAAACCGACGTGGCACTAAATTATCCGCGAAATCGTTGACGATTACGAAAAACTACCGTGAGGACCCAAAATCCATATCCAGAATACTACCACATTGGGTGAGTTTTATCTTAATAATGTATAAATTTTCATTCCGGTTAAGATAGATGGATAATGTGACTTACAATTCTTTACAATGTCTGGTAAGTCACCACTTTTAAACCAAGGGATCTTATTATTTCAATTCTTTGTTGATTGTTGTTATTTCGGTTTAATTACTTTCGGCTTGCTTAAAAGCAATAAACTTTAAATTTTCTTCGTAATAGATAATTGATACTATGTAATCAACAATTTTCCCAGGAATTTTTATTTTGTTGATTGAATGTTAAATGTGACTTCTTCGTTCAAAAGTTACAACCACTGCTTTATTTGCAAAAATAAAAATCCGGTTTTTTTGCGATTCAGTAAGAAATCAGCTTGCATACCGGCACATTCTAAATTTGATAATAATTTCTCAATTTATCTTTTACATAGTTTTCATAATGAAAGTTTTAATTATTTAAATTATTTTGATACAATGTTTTATTATAAAAGCCATACTATACTGAATAACTATTAATAATGAAATAGAGAATAACATTGTCTGTGTACTTTTACCAATTTACACAATATTAATTGATTTATACATTAAATTTTAATTTTAATTTATCTGTAATTTTAAATTAATAAATACATATTTATTACAAACATACTCATGAACATCTCCCAGCAGGAATACGTATTACATATTGCTGTGAACCTTCCGTTTAAATACAATTTTTATAATTTATTTATTAAAGAGTCTATAAAATTGATGTTTGTACTAACTCTATAGGCAAAACAGCATAATTGATTATCTCTCGTGGGTTCTACTGTGATTTACTTCTTTCCTTACTTGTTTCACTTTCTTTATTATTGTGATGTTGTGTGGGATAGGGTTATAAATAATTATGACACTAGATTACTCGTGTGAAAAATGTATTATATACTTATCAATAACAATAGGTAGAATTTATTTTAGACTGTATATTATTTATTTACAATTCTTACAAATAACAGTTTTCACAATAATATCGTGTTCGTTCACTTAAATGTGTATTGAATCAATACAGGGTTTCTCCGCTTTCACTCTTTTCTTATAAAAAACCTGTATATTTAGGCCAAATTATATTGACTTGATAATGAAGGTACTGACTAATCGTCTTTATGCAAACATTCACACGTACTACATAAAGCTTGAATCAATCACCACCCCAGATACATTCCTAATGCATCACAAACTAATTGTCTAAACCTCTATTCTCACGGAGATTTTAGATTCTTAGTGCGAAGCGTTTAGGCGTTCCTGTTTATAAAAGTTTAAATATTGTTCAAAACAGTACTTTCTAAGGTCTTTCTTAATGAACACTGGTCCGTTGTGTAAGTATTCGCACACAGTACACTTTTAAGACTAATGTTCTTAATTTTAATTAAAATTGTGTCCCTATATTGACGTTCTATCATTTAAATAACTAAGTATTAAAAGAAATGGAGTGATTAGAGAGAACCTGTATATATTTGATTCAATTTAATAGTTAAAACAATATTATTTACTACTCACTGCGTAGATTCATATAATTCCTCAAATTCTTGTTGAAATTGGTTTTCCATTTTTGTGGATTCTTCTCTCATTGGAATCTTCTATAAATTAAATGATGACGCTCACTTTTTGAAAATATGGCGACCAGAAACAATTGGAAATTATTCCTATAGAAGCGTATATGCTTCTTGTTCGTTTGTGAATTGTTAGGTAATCCTTTTATATTTGTTTTGCGGTAATAATGGTAAGCGTGTAACGACCCCACTTGACCATCATTCGCTCAACACGTAGATGTATTATTTTCTTCAAGAGACTCTATTACTTTGTTGTGAGTTAGAAGTTTTTAATGTAACAGGAACCAGCTAACAACTAACTAATTTTCTGTTCCGACGCGCTTTTTATAGTTGAAAATAAATGCCACACGCTATTTGATTGTTTTGCGGACTTTTATTTTTGAATTGTTCGTTGTAGCGCCTCTAGCAGATATCTCGACATTTTTGCCTTGTCTCTTCTTCCTCTTGTCGTTTTTTAGGTTGGTATTTATTTTGGTATGTTTGATCTTGACATTTGATGTCTTCTACATTCACCAACGACAGTATTTGTTGTTGTTCCATATATTTATATCTAATGTGCAGTAAGTATATTGATATTCACTTTAATGTTTTTCTTACGTTATTTTGTTTTTTTATTGCTATCGTAAACATTCATTGTACTTATAAATACACTCATTGCTACTTTCGTTGTTTCGTAGATACATTCTTCGACCAAGCGCTAACCTTACTCGTATTTTGTTCTGGTGCTTTTAATCGGAAAGAATGGAAAGAAATTGGATATTGTTTCGATCGTCAGTCCCTCCGTTTGCGGCTTCCCCGTCTGCTCCGTTCTCTCTTTGAATCATCTCATTGTGCGTGGTGAGTTTTGAATATCTAATATGCTGTAATAAATCATTGCTTTTATATTAATGCTGCTTATTTCTTTGGTTACAGATGTTCGTTTGTATGTGCACTAAGTTTGGAACCATGAAGAAGATTGCAATTACGCGCATTACAATGAGAATTGATACCTTTGTTGTATATATTAAAAATATTATACGATTTTGTGATGTTCTTTATGATATACTTTATCTTAATATCCTTTTCAACGCAAGTGTATGTATTTTATTTCTAAGTTACTTGAGTGCATTAAGCCTCTTCATATACATTACGAGCATATCTTATTTTATTCTCTGAGTATAGTTTAATTGCTTTTAGATGATTGACTCTTATAATTGTTCCGTTAGTTAACATCACTCTTTCACGGTTGTTGGTCTTAAGAGTCTTTCCATTTTTAAATGTAGGTTCTTTGCATAATATACTCAGAGTTCTTCTTGTTCCTAATTTATAGTCAGGTTCTTTATTTTCAAATTTGAATGTTATCTCGGGTTTTTCACTTCTGAAAATAAATATTCATTTGCGTCATTGACTGTTATTGTTGAGGTTTTTCCTCACTTATTTCTAAATGATATGTATATATATATATATATAATATTCTTAATTAAAATACTTATATTCTATGTGCATACCTGTATTATCGTATGATCGAATAAATATTTATTTTAAAATAAATATTTCTTAGACTATAAGTGAGTTTTCTTATTGCTAATATTGATTTAAATACACGAGTATATCTTAGTGTCAACGTTAATTATATCTACTTCTAACATTTTATGATTATATACAATATTGTTTTAATTTCTAAAGTAAAGTTCACGGCATAATGTATGTAATTAACCCTAGGACTACCGAGCGGGTCCGATGGACCCGAAACGATTTCTAACCATTGTTTTATCGTACTTATGGTTGGGCTAATTTACTGGTATTAATAGACTTTTTAAGTACGAGTTATAACTTTAAAATTTTGACAAAAAAATTATTTTAGAAGGAATGGTTTTGGCAGTATAAAAATACTTTCGCGATTTACCAACGGGGTCCGTTGGACCCATATGTCGTTTAATGATTAAATGTGAACAAAGCGAGTATCTTTGTAGAAAGATAGTGGTTCGTTTATAAATTCCAGACTTCCCCGCTGCTGATAAACCTTCCTTGGTATTTTCCGATGTATATAGAAAGGAGATATGACTCTTTATTATGTAGATTTTGGGGACTTTACGTGTTTCAGCATATTTATAAGCCGTGTGGAGACAGTCCGCTTTTGGTCATCGAAGAGAACAGATCGTTATAATAAATGTTAGTGGCATTCGTTCCGAATGATTCCAATCAAGGCGATGGTAGACGAAATAAGTGATGTTGAATACAATAGCGGATATGAATCTTCTGACGACGATGGAGAGGTAGATGCAGTCGAAGGCCTCATCGATGGTGGTGACACAAGCACAGCAGAAGAATCAGATAGCGAAGAATCTGCTGAGAGCAGCGATGATGATCACAATAGAAATCCGGCTGGAGCTAATTCTTTTACCTCAAAGAACAAACAAGTTGTTTGGTACCAAGATCCTATTTTACCTCATCGCAGAAGACAACCACGGCACAATCTTTTACGAGAACGTTCAGGCCTAACACGTTTTGGAAAAAGCAAGATCCATACACCTGCTTCTTCTTTTTTGATTTATTTTCGTAAACCTCTTCTTGAAATTATCCTAAAGTGGACGAACGAAGAAGGAAAAATTGTTTTCGGCCAAAATTGGAAACAAATGGATGTCCAAGAATTGAAGAAATTTATTGGAGTTTTGATACTAATAGGTGTATACAAATCTTACAACGAGGACGTAACACAACTTTGGGGCAAAAACGATGGTAGAAACGTCTTTGGTACTATAATCAGTCGAAGTCGATTTCAAACTATACTTCGAGTACTTAGATTCGACGATGCAGCGGAAAGACGAAGAAAAAGGAGTAGCGACAAAATAGCACCAATACGGGAATGCTTGGAGTTATGGAATACTTATTTGCGAGATGCGTATGTACCAGATTGGTGTATGACGGTTGATGAACAGCTTGTAACTTTCAGAGGAAGATGTCCCTTTCGGCAATATATTCCATCAAAACCTGGACGATATGGAATAAAATTTTGGGCCATTTGTGATAGTGTAACAACCTATGCATGGAAACTGGAAATTTATCTTGGAAAGCAAGGAGAGGAAAGAGATAAGAATCAAGGGGAAGGGGTTGTAAAACGTTAAGTAGAAGAAATTGAAAACTCTGGAAGGAATGTCACTTGCGACAATTTCTTCACTTCGTACAATCTTGCGAAGTACTTGTTATCAAAAAACCTAACATTAGTTGGTACGATCCGTAAAAATAAACCCGAATTGCCACCTTCATTTGTCGATCCAAAAAATCGTCAAGTGTTTTCCACGAAGTTTGGTTTTACAGACGATGCGATGATTATTTCGTATTGCCCAAAGAAACGCAAGCTTGTAACGTTGCTTAGTACTCTGCACAGTGAGAAAAATGTTGACAATGGCCTAAAAAAGAAACCTCAGGTAATCCTGGACTACAATAAAACAAAAGGTGGCGTAGACAACATGGACAAAATGACACGATCATGCACCGTGAAAAGGATGACGAGGAGATGGCCTCTTGTTGTTTTTTATAATATGATAGACATCAGCGCCATGAACGCATACATACTATGGAAGCTCTTGAAAACTAATTCAGCTTGTCATTTGAAAAAGAGAAGACACTTTCTAATTGAGCTAGGAAAGGAGCTGGCAGACTACAAAGACCCCGAAAAACCAGAAGCAGAAGAAGAAGAAGCTCAAGCATCTACTAGTTCTGAGATTCCAAAAAAGAAAAAAAAGATGTAATATTTGTCCATCTTCGAAAGACAGAAAAACAAGAACAATTTGTGCACGTTGTAAAACCAATGTGTGCGGTGAACACTCGGTAGTTACGAGGGCGGATTGATATTGAAGCTACCTAAGTAGGAAAAAAAAAATTTTTTTTTTCAAAAACTATTTATTTCTCAACATAGTCTCCTTTTAGCTCAATACACTTAGTAAGACGATATTCCAACTTTTTTATACCGTCTGAATAATACGATTTTGGGAACCCCTCAAAATACGCGTTAGTTTCCGTAATCACTTCTTCGTTTGAGATGAATCTTTTTCCTGCGAGCCATTTTTTCAAGTTTGGAAACAGGAAAAAGTCACTAGGAGCTAAATCTGGACTATAAGGTGGATGATCAACCAATTCGAAGTGTATTTCACGTAACTTTAGCATCGTATCTAATGCTGTGTGAACCGGTGCGTTGTCTTGAAGAAAGAGCACTTTTTTCTTCTTTAAATGTGGTCGTTTTTTCTTGATTGCATCAATCAATTGATCCAATAATGCACGATAATACTTTCCTGTGATTGTGGATCCTTTTTGAAGATAATCGATGAGCAATATTCCGTGTGCATCCCAAAATACAGTGGCCATAACCTTGCCAGCCGATTTCACTGTCTTCGCCTTCTTCGGAGCACTTCCACCAGCTTCCACCCATTGTTTCGATTGATTTTTGGTTTCAGGTGTGTAGTGGTGGACCCACGTTTCATCTACAGTTATTAATCGACGCCAAAAATCAACAGGATTACGCTTTATCATGTCCAAACACCGCTGTGAAGTGGTCTGTCGAACTCGTTTTTGTTCGACACTGAGCAACCGCGGCACCCATCTTGCCGATAGCTTTTTCATATGCAAATGTTCATGCAAAATGTTGAACACACGTTCATCTGATATGTTTACCATTTCAACAATCTCACGTACCTTGACTCGGCGATCATTCATAACGATATCGAGGATTTTCTTGATATTTTCTTCAGTAACCACCTCTTTTGGTCTTCCTGTTGATGATAGTGTTGCAGTGCTTGTTGGGCCGCGTTTAAATTCAGCAATCCAATATTTTACCATGTAATCTGACGGAGCAGACTCACCATAATGTTTATCGAGCTTTTCTTTTGTCTCTTTCGCCGTTTTCCCTTTCAAATAATAGTGTATAATCACTGCACGAAATTCACTTTTTTCCATTTTTCAAGAAACACAAAAGTTGCTTACTTTAAACGACTACAACAAATAAAGTAATCGATGAATTTGGGTGAAATTTTAACAGCTGACGTTTGACAGATCGCAATTTCTAAACTAAAACAAGTTTTTGTGTTTGTGCACCCATCTAGCGGTAGGTAGCTGTAATATCAATCCGCCCTCGTATATGTAAGAAATGTGTTTAACCTACTTTTACCTTTATGTAAGTCATTTATATATTTTATTTTACAATATTTATGTCCTGTTATTATTACTGCTTCGGTTGAATAAAATAAGAGTCAAATATAATAATGCTTATACCATATTTAATTGAAAATGATCGCCGAATATTAGCTCAAACCCAGCATATTATAGTAATACGGGTCCAATGGACCCGCGCGGTAAGTAGCAATAGGCCGTTTTCTTGGTAGTCCTAGGGTTAAAGTAATATCATTAATTTCACTTGTCACAGCTCGAGTTGTCGCTTAATATTTATAATAGCCCATTGGTTTAACAACTTAAGGAGCAAAACAGTCATATTTATATTGTCAAAGTAGCTACAACCGACAACAGCAAATAGAAGTAATGAAAAATACACTGGCGTGCAACTTCACTTACAGAAAATTTTATACACGGCGATTCATGGTGACCTCATATTTTTGATGCTGACACTAATTATAGAGTAAGTGGAATAGATTTTACTGAACTAGCGAGTGTTCACTATCTAAGTTACGATGGGGCGATGGTCAAAGCTGTCAAATCAGTAACGGCATTGCTGCCTGATATTCCACATTTCCATATCGAACGACATAAAAAGATAGCTAATAGCAAAATTATTTTATGGATGAATAAAATCTCTCAACCTCAACATGATGCCATGGAATATTATTAAGAATATATAAATCTTGCGTGATATATTAACATGTTAAATTACTGCAAATTAGTTTCTTTGCAGTAATATTTTCCACATAAATTAAAAGGACTATTGTTTGTTACTACACCTCTATTTTCAACTGAGAAAATATTAATTTTTAACTACATCGAAAATATTTGTTTTCCCGTGCAGATAACTCCTGTATGTGATGTCATGCAATTCATATGAAAGCAATATTACACCGGGTCGTCAAATTTCTAGGTAGTATTCAGGGAATTATATATTTTACTCATTTCTCAAACAACTTTAAATTTTCTAAACTGCAAAGGACTTGATTAGAATTAAACTAATATTAATGTTTTGGCCAATATGTCAAAATACGAAATGCATTTTTAAGTCCGGGCTGGAACTCGGGAGGAGTTGGATGGTAGTGGCAGAGTCTGTTGTGTTGTAACTTATTGCTGTGGTCTTGAGTTAGAAAATGTATATAAATATTGTCAAGACGACAACTAGATTTATGTGGATTTAATTTTATTTACCTTTTTTAGAATAGTTTTAGATTAATACTAAAGAATGTTTAGTATATAAATATTTTTTGTAAAATTACAGTGGGTTAAGATTTCAGTAAATTTATTTTTGCGTAAACAATTATTAGTAATATCTTATATAAAACAATGTAGTAATGTTGTTTAAATTTTTATTTATAAAATCAATGTATAACAGTTAAATATTGATAACTGATTCTTTATTTATACCTTTAGTATGATATGTGAGTTACCCGCTGCCGTTCAGTGGGTGGAATCTCATGATGGGGCCGAAGTAAATAAAATGTCTTTACCTGCGGCTGTTCAAACCACGCATTAATCATTTTCCTAGGAAAACGCATTCCAATGATTACGACTGTATTTCCTTTGTTTCCTATATGAAAGATGACAAGAAAAATTAAGTGTCCAAATAACATCCGAAAATGGTTTCAGAATCATTGTAATAGTAATAGAGAAATTTATATGCCATTTTTGAATGGCAATAATGTGTCACCTTACGATACAAATAATGTTATAAGTGCATAATAGTTATTTACGAACCAAGTGCGGGAAGACATATTTCGCGAATGAGTGGCCATTTTTTTTTTATGGACACGAATTCGCGAAATGTTTCACGCACGAAGTTTGTACAATATTTTTTGTACGAATACTTAAATAATACCTACTGTTAAATACGTTATCATTTATGACACACTATAAATTTGTTCATATTAACTCAAAAATTTTGAGTTGGCAGTACTTATTATTTGAATTGACATTTAATTTTTACTTCCCGCACCCACATGAATGCGTAAAACTGTATGTTATGTGATATGGGTACAAAAATATATTACTATACCTACCTTATTAAATGAAGTTTTAGTAGTCATTTAGACATTCTCTTTGTATATTAAATTGATACAATCGATTTAGTCTTGCATTTGTTTGTTTACGTTTTGAAGCAGTAATGTATTTCCACATTACTAGTTGAGATTTTGACAACATGATGTTTGTAAAATATATTAAGAGTGGGAATAATAAATAGTCTCAGGCAAGCAGGCTTAAATTATTTATTTAGAAAATTGTTTATAAAAGGCATTGCACGGTATTCTTCGAGAAATTCTTTAGCATGTGAAAATCGGTTTAGAATAAAAATAAGCATACGGTGTCTGTATTAAATTAAGTAATAATTTACGGGAATAATTTCTCAATTAATATTTTTATAAGAGATAATATTTGAAATAGAATTTCAAAAAGGAACTTGGAATTATTTTAGAAATAATAATTTTTTTTTTTTGAACTTGGAGTATTTTCAAGTGCATATAAGTACATTTGATTTATGTTTAGGATATATCATTATTTTAATTAACATTGAAAATTTGAACTCAATACGTGCGAGTACGTTATACCTATTTATATTTTTCTTATTATGTATAATGTATGCCTAGTTTTAAGTTGTACACGAATAAATAATTTTAGAATAATTGTTATTTTTGTTTTTTTTTGAAGTGTGTATAATAAATGATTTTGTCAGACATTTCCTGGGATATTTCTGTATTTTATTTATTGTATCTGACCTGTCGAAAAGCTAAAGAGTAAATCCTTTGGAGAACGAATATTTCTGCCCTTGAGGTGAGATCTTATTATTAATCCTATTATCAGAGCTAGTGAAGTGCGACATTGCCTAACCCACGTTTTTGCAGAAGTGATGAAATCCCAAATTAGCATATACTTTATTTTTATGAATATTGACTTTAAAAAAATTTCTTGAATAATTAAATTGCCAGGGTCATGTGACTCATTATTCGTATACATATCAAGCTTTAATACAGTCGCATGAGTAGTTTTTAAACTACCGTCGACCGAGTAACTCAATCGTGAAGAATGTGTGAAATATTGAGAAAATTGAGTGTGGTTTGGATTGGCTTGGCAGGTTTTTGTACGAAAAAAAACTATGGCTTTTATGTAGTATAGTCACTGTAAGTAATGTAGAGTTTTAATTGAAAACTACCCACGGCGGGGGCGGACAGTCAAAGTGACCATTCCAGAACTAGCTAAAAAAGTCGAAAAATCAATAGTGGGAGGTGCTCGACTAAAGAAGACACATCTCGCTGGAACGACTGGAGCATCTAATACAATGATCTTGTGAGTTCTTAATGGTCATCTTTGCATGATTAAAATTAGCATAAAATGGGTGACAAGATTACTCACGCTTCCGCAAAAACAACAGCAGTTCTTGTGCGTTTTTAGACCTTTGTAATAAAAGCAAGGATGGTGAATTGAGTCCAATTATTACTGAGGCGAAACATGGGTACATCGTTAAGAACCTGGGTTCAAGCAAAATCCTATACAGTAGCCTAAAAAAACGCACTAGCACCCCAAGAAGTCTGACGTGTCACAGTCGGCAGGAAACTCATAGTTACTGTTTTTTGGGAATCAGAATAAATTCTGATAGTTGATTACAAATATAAATGCGTTTCTACGGGAGAATACTACGCTTCAATCCTGGAGTGGTTGAAAAAGGTTATTAAAGGAAAGGAATGGGAAAAATTGACAAAAAGTGCCCTGTACGCTTTAGTATTTTGAATCACTCACTCTATAATCCAGACCTGATTTCTAGTGATTTTTACATCTACCCTGAAATAATAAAAAAAAAAGGGCGACGTGGGAAGAAATTTGCGAGCAAGTAAAGGTAGTATCGGCTTATTTTTCAGAAGAAGATTATGTAAACATACATAAGCTAATTGAAAGACCCGAAAAACGTATGAATTCTTCTTTTTTTTAAAAAATATATTCACCTGTTCCCGCATTTGAATATAAAAAAAAAGAAAAAAAAACCCTATTTTAATATTCTCTACTTTCTCCGCATTCTGCGAATTTGAAAACGTTTTCTGGTAAATATATATGACAGTATTCATTTTTAAGCTTTAGGAGATACTCTGAAGTTCTACAAAATTTAACATTTGTATTGGATTACATTTTCTAAATTTAAGAGAATATATTCTAGATGTAACAGCATACTAGTTAAAAACTCAACTTACAAAATCATATTACCGTTCCATGAACTGTAAACACTAGATATCTCTTCAATTCGATCGTGTAATATAAAAACTTTGACTATTGGTTTTTTTCTAATGTCCAAACGTTACGGGAAAAATAAACTGGAAAATTGTGTAAGACAGATATTTTAAGAAAAAAACGAATAAAAGTAAATGATTGCGATCGATCTCTTGTAAAAAGTTATTCGAAACGCGGTTTTGGAGGGCGCTACGGGAACTCCACTGAATTTAGTTTATTAAAATGCGCTCTCGTTTGTCACGTTTATGACCACGTCTAACACTCGAATTTTTTCGGCGACCTTTCTATTCCGTCATTCGAAATTTTGAATGGTCACCGGGACCACTCACATGTATTACATCGGGACGGGTTATAAATTTTTAGATGTACACATTTTTCCACGACCCGTGTCTTTTTTCTTCCATTTCGCAATGCCAAAGGGAGGCAACCGGTTTGAACTGTACCCGCCTCTTCCGATATTACCAGACATGCATGCTGGAATTTATTTACCGGAAGTGTTGCGATAAGACCAGGAGTGTCGGTGTATTTGGAGTAGGTAGTCTATTGATCCCCTCTCGGTAAACCCTTACCACACACATTCTGCATGTTATTTTAGTACAAATACAAAACGTCACCGTATCAGACACGTTCGCCTGGCAAAATGCTACACAATATCAATTCCCCATTCGATACATTAACTTTAGATAGCCGGAATTATATTCTCATGCGCTGGTGTTCGTCCTTTTCCTATTCAATGCCAGGAGTTGACGTTTTACATAAGATTACTCTTCAACTGTGTTTGACGTAAAATTTTATACTCGATTCCGTACGCACGTGACATTCTTGGGATATGAAACGCTTGATATTGTCAAAGTTTAATGGTAAATAAACAGAGGGGTGTGATAAAAATGGGTACATGTGTACTTGCCGTTCAATATTAAAATGATAATATCAAAATTTGTATGTCGCAGTGTAGAAAATCATTCATTCATTCATTCATTTAATTATTTATCTGCCGTTTTTTTTGTAGGTAATAATGATATTTCATAAAATAGTGTGTACTCTTGCAGTTCATTTAATTTAAAACCATTGAAATTATTATGAAAACTGTTCGGGGAATTGAAATCTAAAAGTAAATTTTTAAAAACACAATAATTATATAATTGTTTAAACCGAACCAACATGCCAGGAATTTTTTTTTTTGTAGTGAAATTCCTTTAAGAGTCCTCTATACTGGTTTCTCGCATGATGCCTATAACCAAAAATAGAATTTTGATTTGATCTTTACGCTTATAGGAACTATGAATCTAAATATAGAAGATACCAGTTACCATTTTTACTAGTTTCCTTGTGAAACATCTACTGGCTTTTAAAGTTTAAAGTTTTGCGGGGATTTGAGCCTAAACTTTTCAACTAATTTTCCCCAGGTCAGTGAACAAAATTATGGAAAAAGCGTCAGACATATTCCTGTCATTACTTACAGTGATACTTTTAATATAAATTTATGTATGATACAATAACAACGCAATTGTACGGTGGAGGAAGTAGGTAACTCTCTTTTGTAAGGTAGCGACATCTGGCGACAAAATATTGGAACTGAACAGCCACGTGTTTAAGTAATTGTTGCGGTGTTGTTGTGACATATATTTGTTCGTTCAACAAAAACGTAGCCCAATACATTACAAAAATTGAAAATATGGGAACTCTAAAATTAATTTATATGTCCACTTACTAAGTATATAAACGTATGTATATTAATGTATTACTAAAGTATATAATAATATCAATTTGCTTTTCTTGTTTTCTAATTCTGTAATTAGTTTGCTATTTTTTATCAAACACAGTCACTATGTCAAGATAACTTATACATTTATTATATACATTTGTTTTAGATATTGACTACAAATAATTTAATGTTTCTATGTATATATGTTACGCCCAAATAGCAAAAACGCTCTATACCCGAAAAACAACAACCACAACGTGTTGTGGTCATTGTAAGATGACCAAACACCGAAATGAGAAAACTCTTCGCGTTGTGGCGGTCGTTACCGACCACAACGCGTTCCGTGCAATGCAAAAACGGGTGAGAGCTGCATAACAAAATTAATATGCAGGATGCGTTTAACGAAAAAATTAAAAGCATTATTGATCACAGCAACACACCGAGTGATTATTTCACGAAGGACCGTTATCACGAAATAGTGATGGAAGTGAAAGGAGCAAAACAGTTGAAAAGACCAAAAGGCCAAACAATACCGAAGACTGAAGAGGTATGACACAGTTATGTGCCATATGAGAAGGGTATGGGATGTCTCAGCCACAGTCAAAACGCAGACTAAAGGTAAACTCTAGGTATGGAATTGCAATTGAAAACGAAATCACATGTAGCAACTTTAAACGAACTGATGCTATTACAGAACAACGAAGAACCGCAAAAGTTAGACTAGAGAAACGAGCTGAAAAATGTTAGCTATATCCCGTCAAAAATTACCTCCTGGCGCGGTGGGTCAGAATGTTATGGTCAAAGTTCCGGACGTTGATAGAGGACGACTTGCTCCTAGAAATGTCTGTGGCTGTGGTTCTAAACGTTAATGATTCCGGTTTTGTTTGAATTAGAAACCAAAGAAGGGACGCTGAAAACTCATTATAGTCGACATACCCTCTCGGATATTCCAAGTTCTTCATTAAGTTTGAGACAAGTTTCAGCTTTGACATCTGGCTCAAAACAAGGTTTCGTCATGTGCCATTGTAAGCGTTATTGTAATACTAAAATGTGTAGCTGTCGGTCCAAAGAGGTATTATGCTATTTGCTAAGGCAGTTTCACTTATTATTGCACTGTGGGTCCAACCACAGGTGTAACGAAAGCTGTCGGACTATTTTGAATGAAAAATGTTAACACCTTCGGAAAACTTTGCACTTAGAATTTTCACATAACGTTGAACATGGTTTATACTTTGTAAACTTAACATTATGAAACACTTAACGGTTCTAATTGTTCAATGTGATACAGTTTTGCTCGAACGTCTTGCATAAGTCGTTCGTAGTACTCTATAGGAATGTCACGAAGTTTAGTTCGGATTCTGTTCCTTAATTAACCTTTATTTTCTGCTTCCCAATTCCCATTCTCGTAGATATTCTGTGTTAATAATGCCCATAATGTTTCAATAAGCCTAGCTTGAGACATGTTTGGCGGGTTATGCGCACGAGGCACGGAAGGTATCTCTGGCGTAATGACTTGAAGCCAAGTTAGGCAAAACATGATATTATCATTTGGATGATGTTCATTAATGAAATCGACTAATTTTGGCAAGCAACGTTGAATGTAAAGATTGGGGGTTACTGCTTTTCCCCTCACATGCTCTACGTAAAGTCGAGAAACACCTGCCTCAGAAAAAGCGCACCAAACTAGGATTTTTGTGAGAATTTTGCTTTTGTTTTATACTTTACTTCATTAAGAGTCTCATCCACATTTCTTGTATAAAATCCAGCATTACCCAAAGTTTCCGCATTGCTAAGCGAAAAATACTTTTCGTCATCCATAATGATTATTTTGTTTCCAGCAAAATGTTTTGAACACTTTTGTCATTTTTTATATTTTAAGTTACTTCTTTTTATTTTCCTTGCAATGGTGGTGTTAGGAACATGAAAATGGCGTGCTACTTTACGGGTAGACGCTCCAATATGGTTTTCAGCAAAAGAGGATGTGGAGAAGTCTTTCTTGATTTCTGGCTGCATCTAGCTTCCGTCGTCGGACACTTTTCGGTTGGTTCTGACAGGGCATACCCTCCCCGCAGTTACGTATTGTTTGATATATGGTACTTCGAAAAACATTTTTTATTCTTAAGAAGGTGTACAATTTGCCGTTTAGGCATTTTTACAAGTAAACTGTAAATATGTTTTTGTAGCTCTAATTTGATTCAACGCGTTGTGGTTGGTAAAGGTCGAGTCTGTCGAGTTCAAATTTGTATTCGTTTTATCTTTGGTATTGTTAAGAGTTTATGCATTGATAGTTTTGAGTGAAATAGATTCTATATAAACTTTCTTAATGAAAGTCCCTTCTTTCTTTGGAACTTTCCGAAGTACGTGATGAGATTGTAATTATTAGATGTTTTTGTTTTTGTTTTGGGGTTTTCATTCATAACTTTATACTAAGAACCCTTAATAACACTAATGACAAAACAAAAAAAAATTTTAACTCAGAAGTTTATAAGCTTGTGCTTGGAACTGAATCATAAATTTAACAACCTATTTAAAATTTTACATAGACAATAAAAAAGTAAAAAACCAAACTTCCTGGAAAGTAAAATATGTTTATCATTAAACGATCAGTTGGATCTAAGTAACTCCCCCAACTAAATTTAAAACTATAATTGAATACCTCTTCCTAATAACAATGATTATTTTAATTATATCTGGTTGTATTGTTATATAAATGGAAGCTGTATCTGTTCATCACTTAATGAAGCCTCATTCTGGTCAAACATATTGTAGTGCCTACATTCAACATTTTTGAAATTGAAATTTGTATTATTTATTAATTATTGCGGGAATTTACATTAAAAGCAGACCGTTCCATATTTTCTTGTGGGGTTGCATTTTCTGTACGGAGATATTATATGTGCTTATCACAAGACTTGGAATCAAAAGGAAATATATTTATCTGCGTCAAACTATTTCATTCATATAGTTGTCATTTTGTTACTTTATGATTATTATATTGAAAACAGATAGTTTATCTTTCAGGCAATGGCACACAATATTTAATTTTAAATAACATACTAATAACAGAATGATGACAAAATGATTATAATCTAATCTTCAACATCTCATCACATTGACAAAGAAAAGAAATGACATATACTTATCTAAGATATTAGATACACAGACATTATACAATGCAAATCAATTAAACAATCGTGTCAGATGAAAAGCTATTGGTGTTGAGTGTTGACTGTAGTTCATAGTTGAAGCAAACAAATAATAAATTATAAGAAGTAAATTAAAATGAAATTTCAATAAATCAACAGAGAAAATAAATGTAGTCACTCATCGATGAGCTCCTTTTAATAATTTTCTTATATAGTAGAGAATTTTCAAAAATAGTTTACATGTTTCAGATCTTTTCCTTGACAAACAATAAATAGAAAGCGAAATAGTATGAAATATTATTTAAAAGGAATTGAATTTATTCAATGTTCTCCATCGTATACCTATAGGAATGAAATATAATTTCCTGTCGAACCTTCTATTTTAAATAATGGAAGCGATTCGGTTTTCAGCAGCTATAAATTTGGCTTTTTAAATAACTTCATAAAAAGAGGCCCGTAAATGCTAGGTCCGGATATCTTATTGTCCATCTTTTACTTCCTGTCCTACGGGTTCAAAGTTCTGGATATATTTGACGGTAGGGAACGTGATGGCGAAAGCAGACTGTGGAATGATGTTGTTAATATTGATGTGGGTATAGAACCCTTAAACGAAAGTATAATTTCCTATTGTAGAAATATTTGCTATGTCAATTCCTGTTTAAATTAAATATATATAAGTACATTATTTATTTAATAACTCTATTTGAGCAGATATTACTTTATCTGTTATATGGAATTTGATCTTAGCTACGCAAAAAGATGCAGAATATAAAATATAAATTTTGTTGTATTGCGTATTCTTCCATGCTGGTTTATTTACAACAATTAATTAAATTAAGTCACAATAATAAAATTATTTCTTAAATTGACGGATTATTTATTAATTTGTACAATGAGTGATTTAAAGTTACCACAGAGGATTTTAATGTAATGCACGTTATCACCGTTATATTACGCTAAATTTTAATCACAAACATCATTCGAAAAGTTAAAGAATTTAAATTGTAATATTGGTTAGTTTTTGTCTGCATTATTAGGAAGTAAAACTTAGGCATTGACTTTCAAAACTCTATTCCCATAACGCCAAGAAAAAATGTTTACATTTCAAAGTCTTAATGCCGATTTCTCTAATTCCGATTAAAATTCCTAATTATCGAAATCGTTGATTTAGAATGTCGTTAATCGGTGAAGTTTTAACAGGTGTTTCGAGTACCTTATAAAATTCTAAATAGTGATTACTATTTCTTACAATATATACTTATGCGCATAATCTATGAAGTTTGAGTGGTTATGTTTTGACATCCTTTTCACTGCTGTATGAAATAATAATAATATATTAAAAAAAATAAAATAAAACTCATTGACCGGTAATGTAAATAGAACTTGTTTATCAGAAAATACATCTACAATATAAAGTTATATTCTGAAACTCAAACGTTTTATAAATTAAAACGGAAAAGAACCTATCTACATTTCCAATACTCAAAAATTTACATGATATAGGTTTTTTCTATACGCATTTATATCATTCTTATACCTAATATAGAAAATGTTTTGATGATGAACAATTTTTAGATTTGCGCAGATATCCACATTTTAAAATCCTCTTGTACCAAAAAATTTTTATGCAAATATCTTTCTTTTCTTTTCTCTATCTCTATCTCATCAAAGTTACGATAACGACCAACCAGCTAAAGCTATCAATAACAAACCTATAATGTTTACAAATGTAATTTCCCTCACAAGATCTGATTAGATTTATAATGAAGTTGGCAGACCAGAGCTAGTAGTTTACTTTGGTGGTAAAATTTCATTTTACCAAAATATTGTCGACGACCAAGATAGAAAAAATTCCAAACAGTCTCTCACTGAGTTTCTGTACAACTTTTTACAAAACTTCTACAGATATTTTACTGCAATCAAAAAAAAAACTGTTTTTTACGAAAATCACGTAAATAACAGATTTGGATTTTCTAAGAGATCGAATATATTTAAGACTTAGTTAAGAATAATTTTTCTTTATAAAAAAATCCAGTGTAGAATAGGTTTTGTCTATTCCCACATACTTATAAGAAATTTGTGTGGTGCCCACACGTTGTTTGTCAACATTTTTACGTTGTGTTGTATCAGTGCTCTCGTTTTAGTAGATATATACCTTTCCATTCCCATTTAGTTTTTGTTACTGCATATTCATTTTCCGCTATGAGACCCTACAGTTTAAAGACACCCACTATAATGGCTGCGTTCGCCAGAAATAAAACGCTTGCACTGCGCTTGTGATTAGTTTGTGATTGAAGTATATGTCTGATGAACGTCATTCCGCAATATTGTTTATTTTATGACGTCATTCGATCCGCATACGTTTGAAAATAACGTTATAATCATATTACGGTATTACTCATAAAATGAATTTTCCGGAAATTTTGTTTGAAGACAATGTTGTAAATGTAGAAGCTATTATTCATCTAGAGTTAGATTTAGCAGAACCTATTCATCATAATGATTGATCTACTAGAAAGAAATAGAACTATTAGAAATCAAATTTATTTTGAATTAACTATTTCGAATTATACCAATATCAAATTCAAGGAACATGACAAACTTTTCAGATAAAATATATTTCATTTTCGTTTTGATGGTTCATAATATAGTTTTCGAAATATTTTTTATCTGCTCAAAAAAAATATTATATTACTATTTTTTAAATCATAAACAAATATTATTATCTTTTAATAATTCACGTATATCATCTCCCTCTGTGAGATCATACACTACATCATTAGATAAATATGAACATGTTGTTGTCATAATTTTAAAATTCAAATTGAATCGAATGCGCTTCTTGATTTTAGCGATAGCAAGCATAAAATGTAGATGCTTACAAAAATGGCGACTGCTTGCAAACTAATGGCAAACATGTTTGCAGTATAACCAACCGTTCATCAGAAATATTAACAACTGCTGGCCAACTGTTAGCAAGCGTTTGCGTCTGGGGAACGCGCTCAATGTTAAGTATCGCAGACTTTGAGACTATGTTTTTAGACCACGTAAGGTCATCTAATATGGCTTAGTGAACACCGAAATGACTTGATGTGTCCTTGAAAGAACGGTAGCAGCGCAAAGTAGTTTGTAAAAAAATAATTTTTGGATGGTGTCATCGGTAATCGAGCCCGGGATTAACTGAGAAATTCCGTTCTTCAAACCAAGACTAACAATAAATAACTTCCTCTATGTACAATGTTTGAAAGTTTTAAAATAATTTTATGCATAATGTTGTATTTTTCAATTGAGTTTCCAATTCCTATTCCAATTAGTTAAACAACTGTTGATGTTTATGCTCAAGTCTAAATTTTCTCAACTAAAATATATCTGTTTCTCTCTAAACAGAGTTCGTCTGCATGCTATCAACAACCGATGAGATATGATGCTGTTGCGTTTTCGGGATCGAAATAAACAACTCGTGCAAATGTTTTGAAACAGTCTGTATATTTACACGCTTAAAACTAATCACAATATAAAAATATAAAATAAAGGCATCGCACTTAAAACTACTATAAACAAATTAACACACGTATTTCACACGTATTTATTTCTATCACTACTATATATGTCAGTAATATTTATGTATTTTGTGAACAATAATAAAACTGCACTACTCACATTACTTATGTTTATTTGAACTGTACGAATACTATTCAACGGATTCCTATTGAAGGAATGAATGAATTCCTTATCCCACTGGCGGCATTTATATTTGCAGACAGAAGGTCTAGAGATACACCAGCAAATTCTGGCTCTCTTCTACCATATTCCAGACCTTCTGTCGCTGACGCAGTACATGAGTGCAGTTGATTTACGACTTGTTTACCAGTACGTTTTTTGTCGTCGCCCGGAGGTCTGCTTCTTTTTGTGGGCTAGTTTCGTTACAATACTTAAAACATACCTCCAATTATTCTTGAATTTATTTATTCTTGAATATCAAGCCGGATACATGATCGCCATATTTCAAAATAATCCGGATTCTCCAACCAGTACTAAGCAGCAAGTGTACCAAGTCTACGAACTTTATTGATACTCTTGTCTCGAAATTTAAGTAAATGGCTAATCAACTGTGAAATTTAGTGCCTAGGTAAATTAGTCCCTATTTCAAACGAACACCTATAATATTTATTACTTTTGCATATGTTCACAATGCATATTATTTTAGTCAATACAGCTTACTGCTTATATACCGTCCTTTTGGTTTTATATACTCTTTAGCCAATACGCAGAGATATCAACTTATGTAGCAAATGAGGTATTATTCTTATTATGTAATATCTCATTAAAAAAAGTATGTGTTTCTCTTTGCAATTACATTTTTGTTAGATCATTTCTGCAGCACGTTATTCTGATACTCAGCGTTTTATTTTTGTAATGTACGCAGTACGTCATAGCAAGTCGTAATTAAAGGGGTATTTTTTACTGATTTATTTTTCACGAATGAGGGAAATGTTAGTTCTAAAAGTCAATTAAAATGTTCAAATCACAACGCTGGCATGTCTCGTGTTGTGATTTTATTTTCATTATTAAATGAAACTAGGAAACGTTTCATGTCAACTTGCGAAATAGCAAAAGATATAGAAAGAGAAATATTCAATTATAACTGGCCGGAAATGTGATGTATCGCTGCCATAGAAACTAAAAGGGGAAAATGGAGCACAATACACACGAAAACTCCACATCCATCACATAAGTTTTTTGCGGTTCATCATGGAGACGAAAAAAGAAATAACAATTACCAGGTTCGTACTATATATATGATAAAAACTAATGGACTCTTTCTGAGATCTTAGGATAGGCAAGGCAAGCCTTCGCGGAGGCCAACCAGAACGCAAACAAAGAAAAAGCATTCCTTTTTGTATGACATAGCTGATGTCAACTGTAATCTACCCAGTCTAAAGTTCTAATATTCTCGGCGCGTGAAACAGAATGTCAAGGAAACATTTTCACATATTTTCTTGAGATACGTGATTTTAACTTTATTTCTTATCATGCTTATATATCAGGCGAGCGATGTCTTATTTTTCGGAGCTACTGACATTAAATTCAGATATTCTCCAGGATGTTTTTGATGTAACTTTTTATATATCTATTTTACCCTTTGTCACAGCAACTAATAGGTTTTTTACTATCGCTTGGGTTTTTTTTATTATATATGTACAATTTATTCGCAAATATCTAAATACAAATTAACTGACACACTTATAATCCGTACAGCATCTCACGAAATATCTAAATTCGCCTGTTATCATTGCAACACGTCATACTTTTCTTATTTTATAGCTACTTTTAAATGTACTGTGGTGATTTAATGATTCTAAATGGTGTGGCTTTGTCAAATACGTCAAAACGTTTAAATGAAAAATTTGTAAAAAGCAAACCAGATGTTACTTGTTAGGTAAAATATTATATCATGTAAATATTTTAGAGTAGCATTAATGAAATAGTCAAAACGATAAAAATTACTATTTATTTCAGCAATTCAATTAAGCAGTCCACAAATTCATTGTGAAATTTCCAAAATTCTCAAAGAACTAATCAAAGAAAATATTTACCTACTTACATATATTCCGGGAATCATCGTATTCCTGGAACTGCTAAATACCCCGAAAGAAAATACCTGTCTACCTAATTTATATATACTGATGTCGACAAAAATTCATTGTAAATACCTTCATTAATTATCCATTAAATAGAAATGTTTGCCGAAATTGTATTCTCTTGATGTTAATAAAACTGATTAATTTTATATCAGAAATAATGTACATACTTATACCTGATTGATCGATGACGCAATCGTTAATCAAACTTTTTGTGAATATCACTGTCATAAGAAGAGGCATATCATAAGAATATAGCCCTATATGTAGTAACTATAGTTTCATTTAACATTAATTTTTTAGGTGTATTTTCTCTTCTATTCTTATTGTTCAAATTTATATACATCTACAAATACATTAACATATTATGTCGAGCTTCAGTCTAATTTGCTTGCTGCGCATAGTTGGTGCGGCTTGGACCTTAACGTGTCAAAATGTTTTAGCTGCCTTTACACCCGGAAGCTAATATCCCTATTTCGGACTACAGTCTCAGCTCTACTCGAATTTCCAGATGTGATGTTATACGTGACTTAGGTGTGTATTTTGATTCTTCCTTGACTTTTAATAATCATGTCCAGGATGTAGTGGTTGCGTTGGGTTTGGCTTCCGAAATACCAGATCTTTTATAGTCTGTCTCATACTACCAAATCCATAAACTGTTATTAGAGAATTATTATTTATGTTACCGTAAATAGCCGAAATACGTTTTTACGCGTACTTACTAGTAAGAATGCGAAGCAACTACAACCATTTATAATTTCGCGTTCATACTAGGAAATACACGAACTAAAATTTTAATTCGGCTATTTACTGCAGCTTTCAGTTAGAACCCGTTCTAACTACACGCATAGCAGTAACTACTGAGCAAGAACGGATCGATGAATGATCTATGCCCTGATTGGTTATTTCTCATCACGTACTGAATAGTAAAGATGCTTAATTGTCTATTATTTTATTAAGAGTTTTAACATCTAAACGAGCAGAAGAAATGACTTACAAAATAATCGAAATATTTTTGACGTTCGGAGCGCCGTGTATATTACATAGTGATAACGGCCGATAATTGGCCAACTGTTTTATAAACGGATTTAAGTCTTTATGGCCAGAACTTAAAATTGTACATGGTAAGCCACGCCACAGTCACAGCCAATGCTCAGTAGAACGAGCAAATCAAGATGTTGAAAATATGATTGCCGCGTGGATGTCCCATAATAACACCGTTAAATGGTCAAAAGATCCACCATTTGTACAGTTTATGAACGACCGTGGGTTTCATTCAGGCATAAAGAAAACTCCATATAAGGCTACGTTTGGCATCGAGCCTAAAGTTGAATTAACTACATCGTCTTTGCCTATTGACGTTATTTCTTCTCTAGAGCGGGAAGAAGATTTGGAAAATATTATTGGTGACGTTAAATTAACATGGCGAAAATTCATGGGGAAGATTCAAGCATAGAACTTAAAATGATGAAAAAGAACCAAAAGTAATATAATCTAGATTATGCTTTAAATGTATTGCCATCTTAGTGGCTAACTTTGTTTGACGAGACTATTGCCTAAATTGTACAACTGTGGATAACATTACAGCAACACGATCTGAAGCAAGCCATTCCGTAACTTAACAGGCTAAAAAGATGAAATCTTTCACTGATGAAACGTACCCTCCTGCTAATGTTACTAATAACTTCAAAATACGTATTTCCGACGTTGACAAAGCTTAAGGTGTATTCAGAAATATTATAATAATATAATAATAATAATAATAATAATATTTATTGGTCCATTTGGCCTTGGTACACAAGGATTGGATATGTCAATATTAAAAAATACACGTCAATTACAAAATAAGTAACATTAAAATTAACATCAAAACAAGTTGTAAACAAACGCTCACAGATATATATGTCAAACATCCAGACTACTCGTCCGAATGTGACTCTCGAACTCCTCGATGCTGTAAAAAACACCCTCAAGTAACAGCCCCTTCAACTCCCTCTTAAATATTTTCATTGTAGGCGAGCCTTTCACTCTTTCTGGTAAAAGGTTGAACAGGTGACAACCTGCATAGAATGGAGATTTCTTAAAGTAAGAGTGAGTTGGTTTACGAGCCCTTATGTCATCCCTTTTTCGCGTCTCGTAATTATGATATCCGCCATTTTTCTGATAATGGTCCCGATTTTTGTAGATATAAGACAACAATCTATAAATATATATTGATGAGACCGTTAAGATCTTACTTTTGGAGAATAAATCTCTGCAGGATGTTTCGCGTGATACATTAAAAATTATCCGAAGGATACGCTTTTGAGCAATAAAGACCCTTTTTATTTCGGATGCCTGTCCCCAAACTATAATATTAAATGAGATTGCAGAGTACACTAGTGCATAATAAATTCCTAATAGGGACTCAGCTGTTAACATGTTTTTCAAGGAAAAGATTACGTAGCAGCTCCTATTTAATTTCTCGCAGACATGATCTATATGATTTTTCCATATCAGGTTTCTATCAATAATAGCACCTAAAAACTTCAGTGATGGGGAGGTTTCAAGAGTATTCCCGTCAACATTAATACTCAAATTCATTGACGCTCTCCGGATGTTATGTACCTCCATCAACACCGTTTTCCCGACATTCACCATGAGCGCGTTAGCTCGGCAATATTGAATAAAGTCAACAACGGCAAGTTCAACTTTTAATTTCAAAATGCTTGAGTCCCTATCCGATACAACAATACAGGTGTCATCCGCGTACATAAACACTCTTCCACAGGAAATGTGATTCGGCAAGTCGTTGGTGTAAGTTATTTTATTTGAAACGAAGTTGCTCCTCACGGAGTCAAAAGCCCGCGATAGATCAAATGACAGAACTGCAACAAACTCACCACAGTCCAGGCGGTCGTAGACATACTGCACGAGTTCCGTCACTCCCACTTCGCAAGACAGACCTGGCCTAAAACCGTATTGACAATGTGTTAGGATCTGATACTTGTCAAAAAACGACTCGATCCTACTACAGACAACCTTTTCAATGATCTTGGAAAAGATGCTGAGCAGCGCGATCGGTCGATAATTCCCGAGCACCGTGGGATCGCCACATTTAAAGACAGGCACAACGGCCGCACATTTAAGGGCAGATGGATACTTCCCCGTGGCGACAGACCTATTAATTATTTCAGCAATTGATGGAGAGAGCTCTCTCGAGCACGCCTTTATCAAACTGATAGGTATTTCATCTAGTCCTGTCGATTTCTTATTAGGTAGAGTTTTAATTACCTCTTGTACTTCAAGTGATGTGACCAATTGGAAGTAGAAGCTTCGATCTAGATAGTCTCCATTTGTGCATGAAACTGGTATCATCCCACCAAAATGATTTTGAATTTTGGCTTCCACAGTCTCAGAGAAATACTCAGCAAATAACTTGCTAACGTCCCGTGGGTCATTAATTAACGCCCCGTCATGCAATATTTGTACGGAAGTGGTTCCTTTACATTTCCCTCGCACCTTATTAGTTAAATTACATATTGTTTTTGTTTTGTTTGTGGAGCAATTTATTTTGTGACAATAGAATTATTGTTTCTCATACCTAATTAAATTGTTTATATGTTTTTTTTTATTTTTATAATTTTGATTTAGATCGTCGTTACTGAGGTGCTTACGTAACCAATCCAGTTGCTTTAATTGATTCATTTCAGCATATAGTTCAGGAGAGAACACAATTCTTTCTTTAAAAACATCTACACTCTTCACCATCCGTCTGTTCTTTTTCTTAATTGACGCGTCAAAACACCATAGAAGATTGTCAAAAAATTCATTAAATATAGCTAAGGATGGTGTTATAAATCATCTAAACACTAGAGCAGAATTAGATATTTGTAAGCAAAAATTTATTGACATTGATGTCGTAAAGAAGGATAAGCAATATCTACGATATGCGGCTTCGTCCGTATCAGGCACCAGCCAAGGATTTTCCGTGTGTGAATCACTAATTTGCGCAAGTGTAAAAAAACAAGTGTTATGCAATTCAAAATGTCACAATAGTAGCCCATCTAGAAGAAAAATTACAAATGCTCGTAGTTAGTTTGCACATCTACTAGTAAGTACGCGTAAAAACGGATTTCGGTTATTTACTGTAACATATATAATGTTCAAAGACTGTTTTTAAAGTACTTATGGTATGTTAATCCGTATAGGGGATTTCCTCATAGCAACTTACTGACGGACTATTCAGTTATTTCTGTTGAAGCTCGGCGTTTTTATATAATCAGATTCAACTTATTTCAAAACTTAACTCTCATGGCCCTGATCAATCTTTTTGTAATTCTAATAAATTTTATACATGGTAAGAAGTAGTCTGTTATCTCGTTCACCGCTTCCTTTTACGTGTTCAATGTATAACGATATTAGTTCAGAATGGAATATTTTTGATTGTTACTTTAAGCAGCTTTTACGGATGGATTTAGAATAATTCTTTTGATTGTTTGGGTAATGATTTACTTTATCTTACTACCATGGTGCTCTTGCGTTTTATTTCAATATTGCAATAAACTGTGGGCTCCGAATCTGTAGGCACTATCCTTCGTGAGTAATACACATCATAAAACTTAACAATTTATTCGTGTACTAATTACATTAGTTTATATAACACACGTTACGATCATTATAATCATTCTACTAATTCTAATGTACTAACCCTAATCTTTACTTCTTTGTTTTACAATTTATACCTATCGACTTTAACCTACTTGTCTTATTTACAAACATGTTATACTTTACTAATCTACTTAATTATTATTTTACAAACACCGATAAGTTGGTGCACCAGGTATGAGGCCATATGCGGCAATTTCCTTGATGTATAACACATCGTAAAATATTGGCCTCAATACCTAGTAATAGTAAGGCTTAATTCTATTCTTATGTATTTCTATCAGCTTATTATCTACATCTATTGTTACATTTGGTGGGTTGTTATTCTCAACAACAGTATATGGGCCTTTATACAGTGATTGTAACTTATTACCCACTTCGTTCTTAACCAATACTTTATTGCCTACGAGATAATGGCTACTGTTCCTAATTTGTTTGGAATGTGACTCTCTTAGCAGTTTTGATTTATTTGACATAAAATGTCTAAAAAATTTTTTTTTAAACGCGTAAGTTGCGGTTGTCGTGACTGTAATGGGCACTTTAAGTGGTATAGAGTACTTGTGCCTTTGACAATCAGGAACACGTTTTATAAAGGATTCGATAGTCTACTTTAAATGTGCCTAAAAATAAAACCGTTATGTTGTTATACATTCGATTTATTCCACTGTGTCCTCCTGTCGGTAACATATGGTAATCATTTAACATCAATTGCCTATCTTCTTTATTTCCTACCCTTATTTATTAATAACATTTATTTTAGGATTTAATTATTCAATCTCTTTCTTATTCCATGGAATTATCTCTTAAAAAATGGCCATTTAGAGAATTATCTTTAACTATATATATTTCTTGTATATTATTTTTGCGCAAATATTTTTGAGGTGAGCCAACGATGCACGTACTGCTGATTTCGCTGTTAATGCGTCCTCTTTTACAAGAATAGTTTGAGATTTGTCATCATATATTAATGAATTTCATTTATGCATGCATTTTTTGTCATTAAGAGGAAACAAATTAAACTCTTTATTACTTATAACTTTAAATTACTTAGATTCTACTGGTTTTTTCAACAGTTCCACAACTCCAGGGTGATCAATCCCGGCGTTGGTAATACGTGCTGATGTGTTTTTGTAAGGATTCATTCACTAGCCTCCTGTCATGACTGTGCGTGTGTCGTTACATAATAGTATATTACGCAATGAACATTTAAGGATAGCTATTAAGACACGAGTAAGACAATTACAATACAAGGCGAAGCCGAGTATTGTAATGAATACGAGTGTCTTAATAGCCATTAAATGCGAGTTGCATACACTATTTTTTCTACGACCCCATAATAAAACATTATTTTTTGAACATTCCATTTCATAAATTGAGGTTAAAATTTTCCATGCACCTTTGCGAATTTAGCTGGTAATAAATTGTTCGTGGTTACTAAGGCTTGTTCCATAATTTCTGGTGGACTCAAATTTTACATTTCACTGTCATTATCCCTCGTTTTTACCATTTATATTTTCAAAAAAGCACAAATTTTAAGTACTTACTTGTAAATTGTAGAGAACTGTCACATTTATTTAATTTGTATATCTGTCAGATATGCAGTCGCCATATTGAATATTGTTTGAATATTCGAATGTCGCATTCCTATTGGATATAAACTTGTATCGTAATTAAAAATCTGTATTCCTATTGGATATAAACTTGTATCTTAATGAAACTCTGTATCGTAATGGACATCGTTAAAGTACAGGCTCGGCATATCTAATAATACAATTAAAGTATGGAACTAGAAAAACGCTATTAGATGTATCGTTACTTACATTTTCCATGTGATTCCATTCTATACATGTCATGTTCTTCGAGTTTTACTCTATTTTTTTTGGCAATTTGCAATTTGGAAAATTTTGTTACCACAAATAAATATGTGAGCGCTTGAGAACGTTATATATTTTAAATTTTCCCATTATGTCTATACGGTTTCCGTATTCGTTGATTTTGCTGATTTGTTTAAACTTGTGATTACTTTTTAAATGCTGGTATAGGTAAGTTTTCAAAATCAAGTTTAAAATACGTCAGAGTACTTAATTAGCACTTTGTAAAGCAATGTCTTGTTTATTTAACCGTTGGGCATGATTGTATTACATTCTTGATGAGTTCGATGTTCTAAATGTGAAATTGTGTATGCATAGTGCTGAAATTGTATATGTGTAATCGCGTGAAAGAAAATATCCGTTCTTTTTCGCAAAAAAACGTTTTTTAAAATCTAAAATTAAACTATTGCTATCGGGATATATTATTTTGATAAAATATTTAGGTTTTCCAGTTTTTCCGCGTGGTATAACTTGATCGCATCAATTATGTGCCTAGTGACTTTTTTTATAATTATTCATAACAGACGTTAAATCTGCAGCGATGTTTAGATCAAATATTACAGCCATATTGTTTACATGTAAATACGTACTTAATCATATTTCTAAATTTAAAATATTACTAATTTTGTCCATATATTTGTGTTCTTAATAAAACCTTTAATAACAACAAATGGGTTATAAGAATTGTTAATGAATACTTTTCTTATTTCTAGTGGTTTTCTTTCAACTTATTTAACTTATTAAATTTATCATTTTTACCTACTATATCACTACAATAAATACGATTGTCTTTTCTTTTAAATTCTATAAAATACCTTTATTCGTTCTTCAAGATTTTGGAACTTTATATTTTTCGAACCTTGGCATGAAGCGTTCGGGTGCTTGAACGGTGGTTGCCTCCGCTGTTTTCCGGGTTGGACGTTTTTTCATCCATATTTTCTTTTTGTTCCTCGTGGTTCTTCTCGGTCAAAGAATCCATTTCCTATTTTCTATTTTGGAAATGTTGTACGTAGCTGGCAGGTTTCGTTCCATAATTCCACTTCAATTCCATTCGAATTTACTAAGTGGCGGATAAGATCGCCATGCAATAATAATGGCGAGCTTCCGAGACAGAGCCGTGTGGACACTAGCTTGTAAGAGTAACACACATCATAAAACTTAACAATTTATTCGTGTACTAATTACATTAGTTTATATAACACACGTTACGACCATTATAATCATTCTACTAATTCTAATCTACTAACTCTAATTTTTACTTCTTCGTTTTACTATTTATATCGAACCTAACCTACTTGTCTTGTTTACAAACAACGATAAATAGGTGCACCAGGTATGAGGCCATATGTGGCAATTTCCTTGATGTATAACACAACGTAAAATATTGGCCTCAATACGTATTACAATATTAATTGTGCATTTATGTTATGTTTTTATGTTATTGTATTTTATTATAGTGTTCTATTAATTAAGTATTATTATCTACTGTATTCACTTGTCTTATTATTAGTTTAAACTGCTGGGCAATAAACATTTATTTATTTCTCCATTTACTTAATTTTACAAAGTAAGGTTATCTTCATATTAGAGTCATTACTAGTAAAGCAGAACTACATATTATAACGTCCATTTATCAAATAAATATTTGCATATGCTATTCTGTCCTATTACATTGTCAATTATTAATACTACACGGACGTTAGTTTTATAATGCAGTAAAATTTGAACAAGTAATAAAATTATTTTGAACAGCCAAATATAACCGAAATGACTGTATGGAAGGTCCATTTATCCTGTAATTTAAGACATTACGAATGTTACATGCTCGAAAACGCCAAATGGTCAAGCGATAAAATTTTATGTTAAAGACCCGCATGTTCCGGTTATGTAAGTTATCGCAGGCAATAATCCTTGTGCTTGGATTTGTATAATAACTGATATCTTCTAAATTAATGCCGATTTCTGTAGATTTTCAGGTTACCTATAAAATTAATCAAAATTTCATGGCAATTCCATATTTACTCTAACTCTACAAAGAGTCCTATTATGTTGGACGTAACAAGGTAATGATATATATAGGTAGATGCGTATACAGTGTATATAAAAAGCGAGAAAACATAATTTTTTGACAAATATTTTTAACAAAAATTTAATGGGTACTTTTTTGCATGAATTAACGCTTTTCACGTTTTTTTAAAGATGTAATTACTGGCTTCTATGATATAGAAGGATCAGCAATGCGATAGGATGCGCATGAAATTATTGTCAAATAGAAAATTTTCGACCGTTTAATTCGAAGCGTACAAATATGCGCTAGTCTTTTGACTTCACTAATATTGCTGAAAGCCAATGTCTGTAGATTGACTTTTTTATTTTTGGTTTATTTTCATTAAACGAACATGTGAAACACTTTAAAGCCTTTTTGGTTATATTTACTGTTCAGGTAAGTGATTTTATAGGAGTCATTAAAGATTAAATATATAACTCATTTTACAAGAAATTTAGAAAACTTCTTCTTATTTTAAACAGCAAACAGTGTTGAAGTCGAGTAAAGTATTTGTTTGTTTTGTAGATTAACTAAAGCTTGTCTTCCTACATGAAGGTCTGCTTCAAATAGAAGTGAGCATAAAGTTTTATCGGCAGACAGTTGAATATGTTCTGACCATTTTGGACTTAAGATTTGAAATGATTAAAATCTAATTTATTGAAACTAAGATCTAGTAGTTTCAAAACACAACTTTGTAAGTAAGTTTTATCGAATGCCATTAATAATGTTACATTTTTAATTCAATTTTTTTCAGAAGACAGGGCTAAGTCTTTTACTATTATCGAAAATCAGTTTTTTTGCAAATATCTCGTAAGTCATGCTTTCTAGGCAAATACATGTTGAGTATAAAAGCATTTAAAGCTTGAATTTAAATACTATGCGTAAAAAAGCTTTCAAAATTCCGACCGAAAGTATTACTATTTTTTATAGAAAAGGGATTTTTTTGGAAAATATCTCTAAATTATGCATTCTATATAGATTTATCTAAAGCGCAAAAATATTTACAGCTAAGTTTGAAATAATCTTTATCGTTGTTCTAGCAAATTATGATGACATCTCCGTTGTCTAAATACGTATTATAAAATGCAATGGATATTGTAGTAGAGGTCTTTTGTATTTTAAATGTATTTAAATTCAAATATGTTTTAATGATATACAGGGTGTTTAAAAAAGATGCGGCAATATTAAAGGGGTTGATTGTCCAGGTCATTTTATACAAAAAAGTTTATAATAAAGAAGGGCCGCAAACGCTTTGTTACCGATCTACAGCGTGTTGAAGTTTAATTAAAAGAAACAGTAAAAAATAGATTTCTCCAAGACGGCATTAAAGATCATAATGAAATTTTAGGCGTGTTATTTTTCAAGAAAAAAATAGGACGCCGCTGATTTCTCTAAAAATAAAAATATGTTTCTATTCTTTGTTTAATTGTGAAGAAAAAAGCTCTCTTAACTTTCTATCATACGACGTACCGTTTTTTAGTAAAAAAACACATTTTAGTGCATGTACATTTATTACAGACATTTTTTTTTAAATAACAAGGGTTTTATGTAAGGGCAAAAACAAATATTTTACCATACCAACAATTTTAGCAAGCAAAAATTACAATAACTGTGCAAAGTGACCACCTCGAGCTCGGATGCAAGAATCCAATCTTCTCCTCATCGACTGGCGAACTCTCTCAAAAACAACAGGATCGGTTTCAATTGAGTTGCACCCAGCAATGATTCGATTTCTTAAGTCTTCTATGTTTTCCAATGGAGTAGCGTACACCAATGACTTGAAATGGCCCAACAGGAAAAAATCCAGGGGATTTAGGTCCGGGGATCGTGCAGGCCATAAGTGTGGTTCACCTCGGCCAACCCAGCGATTTCCGTATGCTTGTGTTAAGAAATCACGAGTTACTTGACTAAAGTGGGCTGGTGCGCCATCGTGCATATACCACATTGCATCTCTAATTGCTAATGGTACGTCCTCCAGAAATCCAGGGAGCGTGTTTTCCAAAAAGTTGCGATACACCTCTCCGGTTAGTCTCCTTGGTAAAAATACCGGTCCAATTAGGCAGTCAGCCACAATCCCAAGCCAAATGTTCAAAGAAAACTGATGTTGAAAACGATTTTCAACAATTTCATGTGGATTTTCGTCACACCATACATGGTTATTATGGAAATTGCGTATTGCATTTCTTGAAAAATTCGCTTCATCGGTGAACAGAATCAACATCAGGAATTGAGGGATTTGAACCATTTTCTGCAAAAGCCATTGACAGAATACAATGCGAGGAGGAAAATCAGGAGGAAGTAATGCTTGAACGCGTTGTATATGGAATGGGTACAACAAATTTTCCTTCAGAATGTGTCAAATAGTCCCATTACCTACATCCAAAGCGTCAACAATTTTTCGAGTAGAAGTACCTCGATCTTCTTCAATCATGTCTAGCACATCCTCTTCCAGCTCTACCGTTCTTGCTGTCCTTGGCCTTCCTGCTCCTCCATTTCGTCTTAATGTGCCTGTTTCATAAAGACGCCGATGAATACTTTCGAAAGTTTTTCTATCAGGAGCAATACGGCCAGGAAATCTTTCAGTATACAACCGCCTAGCTTCTAATGCATTTCCATCAACAGGTCCATAACTGTAGTACATGTCCGTCATCTCTGCATTTCTATAGCGATTCATGATAAGGAAATTCAACAAATTCGACACATACAAAATTATTAATCTTATGTCATTCAATATGTCAGTAAATAAAACAGGACTGTTTAAAAATATTTTTGTAAGCATGATAAATGTACATGCACTAAAATGTGTTTTTTTTTACTAAAAAACGTTACGTCGTACGATAAAAAGTTAAGAGAGCTTTTTTCTTCACAATTGAACAAAGAATAGAAACATATTTTTATTTTTAGAGAAATCAGCGGCGTCCTATTTTTTTCTTGAAAAATAACACGCCTAAAATTTCATTATGATCTTTAATGCCGTCCTGGAGAAATCTAATTTTTACTGTTTCTTTTAATTAAACTTCAACACGCTGTAGATCGGTAACGAAGCGTTTGCGGACCTTGTTTATTATAAACTTTTTGTATAAAATGACTTGGACAATCAACCCCTTTAATATTGTCGCATCTTTTTTAAACACCCTGTATATGTATATATATATATAACACAACCGTTTAGTTTCAAAAAATTATAATGTTCACAGATTACATGTCTCGCCACACTGTGACTTCATCATGTGGATGAAAATACAATTTCAAAGTGCATATTTCCTCCTATATAGGTATATCAATATGAAAATAATCTCATTCTGAGTGGGGGTGGACATATTTGAATTCTAAATTGAGTAGCGGGGAGTCATTTATATCTATTTGGTCATTTAAAATTATACCTGATTTATTAAATTTATTAATTTCTAAACTTTCTAGCATATTAGGTTTTTTACTTTTTTCTAAAACATGTAAAGTTGTAAAATTTGTATTGAATTTGTGATTCTGTTCTAAGCAATGATTAGCAAAAGTTGAGTCTGTCTTCTTATCCTTATAACATCTTTCGTGTTCTTTCATTCTAGTATCGAATGCCCTTCCTATCTGACCTACACACTCTTTTTTACAGTCTTCACATGTCAACCTGTACACTACTGAGTTTAATCTATTGTCCGTTTTATCTTTATTGTTTCTTATTGCTTTTTGTAAGGAATTGTTTGTTTTGAATAAAATAGTCTCTTCCCTACTTGTTTTAATTAAGTTCCCTACTCTGTTTGAAATTGTACCAATGTATGTGATGGGATTATAACTGTGGTTTCTATTGTTTTTTACTGGGTGGTAAATTAAAGATAACGTTTTAGATTTTTGTAGTTTTGCTAAAGTATTATTAATTACCTATTGAAAAGCCGTTATAAATATAATGGAGTTTAGCATGTATCTCTTTCGCCGATTATTAATATTTTAATGATGTGCGCGAACTGCAACAATATATTATATATCAATGTCTAAATTTAAGAGCATAATTTCGCAAACCTACTTCTTAAAATAATATTATGCTATTCAAAAGTATTATTAAAAACTTGTTACTAAACTTAACTTTCATTATTTTTATTTTGTTTTTAAATTGACATTTCTTGAAAGCTTGCGCAAAAAAATTCATTAGCGTCAGTACACTTTACAGTTCATAAAATGTCAACAAAAGAAATTTTGTCTCTATATTGCTGATTTTTTTTAATTATAAAGGCGGATGAAAATATTTAATCCAGAGTAAAAACGTAAATATTCCAAGTATTTCCAATTAACTTGCTAAAAACATAGGCCGAAATTTTGCTCGTAATTTTAGATATTTTGAATTTATAGTATAAATAGAAAAGGTATTTATTCGAATACGTTTGATAGCTGAATTCTATTACGAGATACTGTAATTGTTTTAACACAAATTAGTGGGTATACTTGACACAAAGCGTTTATTTTGTACTAACAAAAATGAATTTGTAGATCACCCGCAATTGCTATTAGCCTCAGTAGGGAACTGCCCACGAATGCGTTTGTCCGTCATATGTTTCACATCCGCTAAAACATAATTATGTTTTGCTTTACATATTCCCACTCACACATCTAACAGAACATATTCCACCTTTATTAGTTTTAGCGTGAGTTGAACGTCTTGTAGGTGGATACCTACTTCATTCTGACGTCAGGGATCCTTCTTGCGGAAGATTTAGTAACCCGCCGTAGGCCATCTACTATGGAAATGTATTTGTATGCTTCCTCTAAAGTGTAACTATCATGATTGATACCAGATATTGGGTATAAAATTCAATTGGAATATTGCAACTTTTTATGTGATTTTGATAAGCTCATAAAAATAACTCATATACTGTATAAATCGGTTAATTAATTCTATTATCTAAAGTATATTATTACACTGCTTAAAATTGCGTACACTTCATGCTACATATGTATAATATCAACCTAGAAACATATAAATCAACTGTCAACATTGTATTTCGCATTGTCTATCTGCTGTGTCACGTTTTACATACCTAGAAATGCTTTCAAATTCACTAGTTATTTTTAAATTTCATGTCTTGTCTTTTTAGACTTTGAAATAAAATAATAATAATAATAATATATCTTTCAGATATACATCTACTTATAGATAAACAGCAAAAATAATTTCCATAATTCATGAACTAAGTAGACAATAAAGAGAAAAAAAAACAATCTAATATAATGCATGCATTAGCTAAAACAAATCATTTACTTATTAGTAACGAAAGGGTACAAAAACTGATTTCAAATTCATTCCCGTCTATAACATAGAAGTAAGTAAAAGAACCTATTATTATACATAACATAAATAAGAAAATAAATCGACCAAGTAAATATAAACGAGAAAAAAATATTTAAATCAGAAAGTACAAAAACTAAAACAATAAAACTTCAACTTAACAAATGTTCAAAGTATTACCATTAATTTTAATACACATGTTTACTTGTTGATTAGTAGAGAGCACAGTTATTTGAATTGCGGAGGCAACAATTGTTGTAATCGGCTTTCTGTGATAAACTATGTCATTTATTTTGCCCCATAGATAAAAATCAAGACTATCTCGCAAGGCGAATAAAAACTCTTTCCGGATAATTTAGAAATATTGCCGGGTAGCAAGAATGCATGTCCAAAGAATTCAGAATACATTCTGATCATATCATAAGCCTCAACGCTAGAATATGACATTTTACAAACTTAATAATTATGTCCAAAAAGGCTTAATTTGCAATGAATTAAAAAATCGATAATAAGATTGAAATAAATACATTTATGGAAGAGTATGATGAAAATTCCAGTGAAACGAACTATACACTGTCTAGAGACTCTCTCAAAATTAAAAAAAAAATTATTACTCCCCATTAATAAATAAATTTGTATTTAAAATTTTCTATTTTTCTGGATTGTCTTTGTATGACTATATCTTCGTCAAGAAAAGAGGTAGCAACTTCCGGTTTTCATGACTCTTTTCAGTTTTCTATGTGCTTCAATATTACGATATTAAAAATATACCGTTCCATTTAAAATTTTAAAGAAAAAACAAGTAATATACAGGGCCCCCTGTTACTTTTTTTGACAACCACCTAATTTCGTACTACATATCCTTCAATTGCTTGTAAAATTCTCTATCTAATGAGCCCAGAAACATTCAAATCCGTTGGGGGCAGTCCAAAATTATACCAACTTTTGTACGCAGACATACCCCCCATCCACCCTCCCGTCGTATGGGAATTTCATAAAAAAGTTTCGAATGAAAATGGTATAAAAACGTCTAAAAACGATGCGAATCTTTCTTAATCTAGAATTTAATGAAAAATTATCGAATTTTTAATACATCTTGAGGATTGCGCCCCCTTGTGATCATTTTGGTAACTTAAAAATATTTTTGTTGAAATTCGTGTTGCCAATTTTACTATCAAGAGATATGGTCGGTGGCCGAACTTAAACAGACATCGGGCATATATATATACAGAATGACAAAGTGGTTATAATTTTAATGAAAAAAGTGGGGACTGATTTACATTAATCTGGTCGTTTAAAATTAAATCTAATTTAGTGTATTAATTAATTTATAATTTTTTCAACAAATCTAGTTTAACGCTTTTGTTTTAAATATATAAAATATCATACATACCAATGAATTTATGATTACTAGTTTTGCAATGGTTAGCGAACGTAGAATCAATGTTTTTTTATAACACTTTTTATGTATGCTCCCAATGTATGTATGCTTGCCAATTGAATTATTAGTTTTATATGCAGTCTTCCTATTGGTATTATTATTTATTAACCTACCTATTTTCTTTGCCGAATTACCCAAATAAGTTTTAGAACTGTAGTTATTTTGTTTGCTTTCACTATTTTTTGGTCTAGTAACAGAGTATGTGTTTTTTGTATTTTACTGATGGTACTATTAATTAAGTCTATTCTATAACCATTATTAAGGTTTATAATATATGTTCTAGTTCAATGTTTGCTTATTCATAGATACATTTATTAGCTTATATATCATAGAATTGTATTCACCTAACTTATGATTTATCGGATGACAGGATGTTGCGTGTATTGCGATGTCTGTATTTGTTAGTATGAGATAGATAGCAAATTCGTGTTTATTACTGTAATGAGGATATCGTTAGGTCAAGAAAATTGATAGACTTATTTACTTCTATTTCTATTGTATACTTAATTAATGTTAAGATTAATTATGTTGAATAATTGTGTGAAGTATTTAATTGTCTTTCTGTTAACGGAACAGAAATCAATTAACCACAACCAATAACCAAATAACACCAAGAAAAGCAAATCACCATTATTAAGGATCTTTGGATAGAAATGCATAAAATGATGTGGTGCTTTAGTTGTTCTTATTTTGTTATTGGTTTGCCACATTTTTCAATGATGCCACTACGTCAACACTGACACACACACACTTCTACACCTAGCAGTTTCCATTTTCATTTTTTTAATTTGCACATATCCGCCCTATCATCTTTTTATATTATATCACTCTGGGTACATTTTACGCATACGTCTGTCTACCTTGTTCGTCATTTGGTGAAATTCGTAGTGGTATTTGAATATTCAAGGATCTTCCAAAGGAACTGCACATAACGATAATTTGTCCCCCTTATTGTTATTATTTATTATTTTATTATTATTATTTTTATTAAGGTTATTAGTATACTATGTTCTTGCACTATAAACACCTTCTACATTATACTTTCTTATAATGAAATATTAGAAGATAAGTATTGTTTTGGAATTAATGAATTGATACCAAATAAGTTTGATAATCAAAAATTATGTTATACGTAGCTAGAAAAACGATAATATTAGATGCTATGGTGTTATTATTTATGTTTTAAAATATTTTACATTCAAAATTGTATTGTCCTAATTATCTAAAGTTAGCAATAGGACATTAATATATAGAATCATCAAATAGACTTGTTAGTAGCCATCGCTACGTATAGCTAAGAAAATGTTGGTTGATGGAATAATACATGTATTGTAATGTCTTACACTTAATTACCCCAACACTTCATAATCCATGTCCATGTCAACAGCGTTCATGAAAAATGTTTAGCAATTTGTTTCTAAACTGTGTAAATGGCATATTCTCAATCGGACATATTAGTAGAACCACGTTTCAGAATGCATTATTGACTACTTTGGTGACCGCTGTGGATATGGATAAGGTCTTTGGAGTACTATAATTATTAAGAATAAGATTTTATATTACACATATGCTTCAATCAAAACACATTTTCTTAGCTATACCGTTCTTCGTTGTATTTTTCAGAAAAAGATAAAACATTTTCTTATGAAGATACACAAGCTATTCGATATCTGAAGAATGTATTAGTGTTGTAGGTGAAGATATTGAAAAAGAAAAATAATGTTGTATTTTTTCTCGCCCTTTCCCCTATTTCATGAACTTAAAAACGCTCCTTCGTATGTGCATTTTTTTAAATTTTATTACAAAGTTAGATTTCTCTTTTTTTATGGAAATTTTACATAGAATTTTAACAGAAAATTATAATGAAAGTTATTTACATAAGTAAAATCTCTTATCCATATAATATGCCTGTTAATATGAAAGATAACGTTTACACATCCTTGGATTTCGTGAATCGTTTAAGCAAATATTATTATTATCGTGCAAACATTTGATTCATGTTCTAGTGAATTCTCTAGTTACATACATATATGTAACTAAACTCCAAGTGAATTCCATTAAACCTTAAAGTTTGAATACGGCTTGGGAAGCGCGTTCAAACTAATCAAAAGAAATGCATTTCTACTAGATACTTTGCTATAAATTTTAATCAAAGAGTTGTTTCAGTTACATATTCCGAAAATTTTGATATTTATGCAAGCAAATCTTTAGAGCTAATAATTTTCTTGTTAATTCTTAAAAAAAATCACCGAGTAGGACTATACATTAGCTCTATATTTCTGTACTCATCTCGTATTAACGTTTTTATGAAACAGGCACATCTGCAAGGAGGACAAACCAAACCTTGAAGTAAAATTTTATACGCTTTACTTTACTCAATTGTTTCATATTGCGATGGTCATGATTCTATGGTTATTCTCTGCAACAATAACGGCTGAAACAACAGTTATTGAAAGGTTTGCAAACCTTTTTTTACTTAAAGCTAGTTAATTATTGTACCTAAAGTGTAGGTATCAATGAATATAATCAAGTTCTTAAGGAGCATATATTTGCTAACTAGATAATTCTAGTCTAGAAGTCTATGCCTTTTTCTCCTTGAATAGTATACATTTTAAAGATTCCCGACATAAAAGGTATAGCAAAATTTTTTTATACGTTTTTCCGCAAATACCTTGAGATAGTGATCTTGTTTAAATTAAAAACTTTCATTGGAGATTTTCCCATTTGCTATTTTGTATAAATAATAATAATAATATTGCCTTTATTTCATACTGCCCAATAGGCATGAAATACGTCAGAAATACATATAATATGATATATAAATTTTACCTTATAATCATATCCTGCTTAAACTCTATATCAAAAAAATCATTAATGTTATATAAACATTTTTCTATTAAGATCTTTTAATTTTTTGTTTTAAATGCTTTTATTGACATATTTTTGTATTCCGCCGGAATGTAATTGTAAGTTTTTAGAATCTGTGTAACTGCACCTTTGTGTATTTTGCCTGATGTTGTCTGTGGTATTCGCAAGCTTTGTTTTGTCTTTTCACGTGTGTCATAATTGTGATTCGTCTCGTGTTGGGACAAAAGGTCTTTATAGTACTTTTTGGCGAAATTTTTGGATTTTAAATTAGTGTTGTTATACATAATTTCCATTGCTTCAATTTTTTGTAAGGTAAACCTTATCATATTTGTTTTATCAACGTTTAATTTTAATCTATTTTCATCAAACCAGTCATTTATTGTATTCACTGTGTTCACTATATTATCTTTTAGTAGCATACTGTTCTCATCTGCAATTATAATAATTGATGTATCATCAGCAAACATGTTAATGAAGTTCTTGCTAACTTCTGGTAGATCATTAGTATATAAGAGAAATAGAAATAACCCCAAGATGGATCCCTGGGGTATTCCATGTTTGACCTGTACCCAGTCGGATCGTAGTTCCTTGCCTTTCACTATTGCTGCTACACATTGAATGCGGTTTGTTACATAGAATTAATTAATTTATGAACAATTCCTCTGAAACCCATAAACTCAAACTTTTTTAGAAGGATATCGTGATTCACGCTATTAAAAGCTTTACACAGATCTAAGAAAACTCCTGCCACCTCTCTTTTATCAATGAATGCCTCTGTAATCTTACTGATTTTCATGTATATTGCTCTAGTTCTTGATCGTCCTTGAATGTACGCATTTTGCATATTTGTTAGTATTTTGCTTGATGCTGCGAATTTGACCATCCGTCTTAATAATAGTTTTTCCATAATAATAATAACATATTTAGCTTTTCTAATAGCACCATTACAAAGAAATTGTCATACATAAATAAATAGAGATGAATATATAAATATAAATATGAACCAGCATGTGAATGCATTTGTCAGAAGCTTTGTATAAAACATATAAAATATTAAAAACACGTAGTAAAAACATATAAACAAATAAAAACTGATGAGTCATTCGAGACAAATTGTATAAACATTAAACATTAAACAGTATAAACAGCTCAAGTATTTGAGGGTTTCTGTGAGTATGTTAATATGTGTTATGGTGCTCCAATTTCACTCCGTTTACCTGTGGAATATTGGTGATGATCGTCAGTATGGGAAACGCCTGTTTGTTCATATCATGGTTGAGCAAAGTACTCATCCATGGAGTAGCACTCCTTTTCCAGAAGCATGCTTTTCACCCTCCCACCGAAGAGATCCACATTCATCGTCTTCCACTCGGAGGGAAGACCATTGTACAGCTTTGGCCCACAGTGACTCACACCTTGCTGCGTCGACACCAAACGGTGATGCGGGACACCAAATTCGTCACTGTGTCGAGTGTTGTATGCGTGGTGGTCGCCATTTACGGGAAAGGGGTGTCGATGTGTGTGGAAATATTTCAACATTTGCAGGATATACATCGACACCATGGTAAGTATACCCTCTCTCCTAAAATATCCCCTACAGAATTATCCTAGTCTCAGGTTGCACAGAGATCTTACAGCTCGCTTCTGAAGCAGGAAGACCCTAGCTGCACTCGCTGATCCAACCCAGAAGAGGATGCCATAAGCCAGATGAGAATGAAAGGCTGCATGGTAAGTTAATTTTGCAGCGTGTTGGGTTGCAATTGATTTAATTCTTTTGATGGCAAAAATGCCTGATGTTAGTTTTTTTGATAACTGATCGATGTGCTGTGTCCATTTCAGGTAATCATCCAATGTAATCTTGGCTATTACCGAAATTAGTGCAATTGGTCTATAATTTTCCAGGCTGTGTTTATCTCCTTTCTTAAATTTAGGCTTTATTACAGTTGCCTTCAAATGATCAGGAAAAATCCCTTTTTTCGTGCATAGAAATATAATCCTGTCAATTATTTATTATTAGTGGGGTTCATTTTTAGATTGATTTTATTTTAAATCTGATTCTGTTGTTTCATTCTCATTATGACATCCATCGGTAACTTGAAAGCGGCTTTGTTTATTTTCCAGAACGTGTAGGTATTTTATTCTGCGTCACTTGCTCTATTAGCTTAGTCACTACAGACACCGTTTTGAAAAAGAAACAGCAAAATCAGTGATGGTAGTTCTCATCAGCGAAGCTAATTTGTTATAAATTATTCAAAAATGTTTTGCGTTACTACAATTCCTCGTCTGATTATCTGTAATTATTTACAGGAAGCATAACTATTGTCAAAGTATTCACACCAAACAAGTTAACATTTCTGGCATATTGAACAAAAATGTGGCCGCCATCAAAAATATGCTCCAAGGATATACTAAGATCTTTGGCGGCACATCAAATAGCTACTAACTTTATTATTGGGTCCAGTAAAGCAAGATTCAGGAAGCATTATAGTATAAAACAATATAGTTTGAAAATAACCTCGAGTTAACAAGTCCTTTCTCTCTTATAAGTTTTTAAAAAGTTTTATTTAAAATTACAAATTTAAAAGAAAGAACAAGGAGTATTGCTAAAGAGTTTTATTCAACAATATACTAATCTACATTTGTCACGTTCGTGCTTATATAGTGAGTCTCTTATCGGGATGCGCTTTTCCTGGAATTCTCCGGGATGCAGTGTGTCGCGTCATGTAACTCCTCCGCCGCTAGTTGAAAGCCTCATCTGATGGGTCGTTGGACGAAGGTGTGGATTTCATATGTGCGGTCAGCTGTTGGAGCCGTTGTCTCTTCTTTAGAATTGTTGACCTGTACTTGCATAACAACCACATGCCTAAGCATAACATACATAATATTAATAAAATGTCATATATTGAAATAGGTTGTTTATGCAGTTGTACGTTACTGATATTTTCTTGCAGTTCCTGGAAATTTTCTTTAATTTCTTGAAAGTTTTCTTTATCTTCTTCGCTGAGAGGTTCTAATGGGTTTGAAGTTATTTGTAAATTATTTAAATTAGGCAATTTAGGTAAAATTATATCGTGATTTTTATTTTCAAGAATTTTTAAATTTACTTCATTGATTCTAATATTACATGCATTACTTTTGATTTCAATTAGAACAGTTTCTTTTATTAATATAAACTCTTTTAAATTATTACATTGCTTTATAGCTTTTACTGCATTAGGTAAAGTTACAATCCATTTATTTACATCAAACATTTGAATTTTAGTTTCTTGAAGTTTTACAAAATCGAACATGCATGACTTATAATTATTAGAAAATGCTAAAAGTTGAATTTCGCAGACAGAATCCTGGTTGATGAATTTTTCTTCTTGGTTCTCACAGATGTAGACCTTTTCAGTTACTTCTGGGCATTTTTCATTTACTAATACATACTTATTTTCACTTATCGCTACATAGGGTTTTGTAGGAGTAATTTGTCGGAATAGTGTTTCGTTAAGTTGCATTGGGAGTGGAAATACATGATAGAAATGATAGGGTTCATTATTGAACAAGGGTATTTGTACAATGAACATTATTCTGTCATCTTTTATATATGATTTGATTTTTATTTTCTTTAATTTCTTCAGTTCCCTTCACAAGAGGTCCTAACGAATACAAATTTACTAAATTCCAATGAGTCTGTGTAGTGTACATGGATCCTAGACTTATTGGTAGTATGCCTGTTGTTGTATCGACGTTGATTATATTAATGGTTCCCCAGATGCGATGGATTCCACATCCGGCGAGGTTGGAACAATTCCTAGTTTTAGGTTCTTTATATGTACTTTCCTTATCTTATTTTTGTCATCAATTACTATCGCGGTATTATCTTCGTTAATTTGTTTTAGTTTGTACGGTCCCTGATACATATACGATATTTTACCACTGCGTGTATTTATTTTAACGTATACTTCTTGACCAATTTTCAGTTGAGCATCCTTGGTATTTTCGTTCCTTTTTCTAATGACGTTTTCTTTCTGTTCTTGCATTCTATTACTGATTTGTTCGTACAGTGTTTTAAGACGACTTTTGTGATTATGCACGTATTCGGAATAATATCGTTTATCGTAATACATATCAAATGGTTCTCGATTGCCTGAGTGTCCAAATATGAGTTCGAATGGAGTAAAATTTGTGCTTGAATGTACTGAATTATTGTAAGCTAAAATTGCTAATCTCATTAGTTTTGTAGTATCCTCTGTTTCATCTCGTTTTAATAATGTTCTCATATGTTCGACTAAGGTTGAGTGAAGTCTCTCTATATAGCTGTTTGAATTAGGATTGTTCGGTGTTGTTATATGCAATTTTATTTTATGACCTTCTAGTAATTCTTTTATAATTTCATTACAAAATTCCGTGCCTCCGTCACTGATTATTTCTCGTGGCAGGCCAAAATTGGAAAAGTATGTAATTAATGCATCTGCAGTATCGACAGCATTTTTGCTACTTATCGGTATAGCTTGAGCAAATTTTGAAAATGCATCTATAATGGTAAGAAACTTTTGTTGATGAATAACAAACGTGTCCATATATAATTTTTGAAATGGAATTTCTAATTTTTCAGTTAAATTTAGACTAGGGTGTAATGGATGTCTATCATACTTGCTTTGATTGCAAACTTGACATTTCTTTATGAAGACACTTACTGAAGCTTTCATGTTATTCCAGTAATATAACCTTGATAGTTGTTTTAATGTTTCTTCTATTCCTCTGTGGTTATTTTTCCCTTCATGGTAGTTTCTTATTATTTCAATTTGTTCTTCTTCGTTGTTTATCACTTGTAATTTGTGTAAACACCTGAGAATTTTCGGACCATTATTTGTATAATGTTCTACATATATTCTACACATTTGTTTATATATACTTTCCTGTGGACAGTAAATAAAATGTTTGCCTTGTACCATATAATCTCTCATGAATTCAAATATTTCTCTCTCATTATTTTCTTTGGGAATTTTCACTTTATATATTTTCTTACCTTGATTGATCTGTAATGTAATTTTAACTTTATTTAAATGTGTATATTCCAAATGATATTGAGGATTTTTAGAATCGATGGCTTCATTCATAGATGGAATAGTAGTTTTTGGTTCTCTGTTGACGTTCGAATGATCGGTTTCTGTCAAATCGATCTCAGTAGTAGCGATCGCGCTTTCTTGTGCGGGCTGAATATTCTCTGATGTTCCGGGTTGTGGTGCTTCGTGTTCAAAGGTAGTGTTGGGAAATGTTTGTGGATTATTTTCTATCATTTCGTCCCTCATGAGTTCTTCTATAAGCTTGTTTACTTCGTCGCCTACATTGCCTTGTACGCTTTCCGTTTCTATCGCGTTGATCTTTATTCTAGACAGTGCGTCGGCATTTTGATTATGTTTACCTTGTTTGTATATAATATCGAAGTTGTATTCTTCTAACCTAATTCGCCATCTCGTCAATTTGGAATTTGGTTCTTTCAGCGAGCTTAACCAACGTAGAGGTCGATGATCCGTATAGATCGTGAACTTTCGTCCATAGAGGTATGGCCGGAAGTATTTTGTGGACCATACAATTGCCAGTAACTCTTTCTCTATCGTTGAGTACCTTTTTTCTGTATCACTCAGTGTACGTGAAGCGTAGCATACTGGTTTATCGTTGCCAATTTTTCCTTGAGACAAAACCGCCCCTATTGCGATGTTGCTAGCATCTGTAGTTAATATAAAGGGTTTACTGAAGTCTGGGTACTGCAATATCGGTTCGTTCATTAGTATGTTTCGACATGTTTCGAAAGCTTTGATGTATTCGTCATTTATTTTAATTTGGGCTCCTTTCTTCAAACATTTAGTTAAAGGTTTCGTAAGTTGGGCTAAGTCTTTAATGAATTTCCTATAGTAACCCACTAAGCCAAGAAAGGATTTTATTTCTGTGACAGTTCGTGGTAGTGGATATTTTCTTATGGCTTCAATTTTGTCGGGATTTGGTTTAACGCCATTTTTGGTGATTATGTGCCCCAGGTAGGCTACTTCTCTCCTAAGGAATTCACATTTGTCCAACTGGATCTTGAGATTTACATTTCTAAGACGTTGAAATACCTTTTCCAGTTTTTCGAAGTGTTCCTGTAAGCTGGTCGAATATATTATGATGTCATCTAAATATACTTGGCATATGTCTTCTTGCAATCCTCTGAGGACATTATCCATCATTCTTTGGAAGGTAGAGGGCGCATTTTTCATTCCGAACCCCATTCGGGTAAATTCGTAATGCCCCTGCTCTGTAGAGAAGGCTGTCTTTGGTATATCTTTCTCCGCCATTTCGATCTGATGATATCCCGATGCTAGATCAAGTGTGGTGAAATATTGGGCACGACCAAGTTTATCCAAAATGTCAGTTATGTTTGGAATAGGGTACTTATCGTCAATAGTCTGATCATTCAATTTGCGATAATCTATTACCATTCTATACTTCTTTTTCCCAGATGCGTCCATTTTCTTTGGGACAATACTTACTGGAGCTGACCATGGACTGTGGCTCTCTTGTATTATGTTTTGTTCTAATAATTGCTTCACTTGTCGTTTGATTTCTTCTTTTTGTTCTGGTGTTTTTCTGTAGGGTTTTAAATAGATAGGAGTTTCATCTTTTAAGTTTAAACTGTGCTTAACTTCATTTGTGAATGTTAATGGTAATTGTTCTTCATGACATATATCTTTATATTTTAAACATAAGGCTTTTATTGTCGATGCTTCTTCTGAATTTAAATGTTGTGTGCGTAATTTGTTTATTACGTTCATATATTGTATGTGATCAATATCTTTAGCTGTTTGTGCAAAGTTATTTACATTTTCTGTGACTCTATATATTTCGGTGTGTATGGGAGTGTCTATATTGAATTCAACAGGATAATCATTAAAATTAACCGCTTCTGTGATTGCTTCAAAATCTTTCGCGTTAGTTAAAGTCGATGGAATTTCAACATTTGGTGCTAAAGCTTGATGGTTTATAATTATATTGCTAGTATTTTCTGTTACAGGTATTCTAATAATTTTTCTTTCTCGAGGCCCTATTTTTATTTTATTTTCTTCAAAATGAATTTTTATATTACCAAATTTTGTCTTTAAAACTTTATTTACAATATCTATAGTGGCACCTAATTGTTCTAATAATGAAATTCCTACGAGACCATCATATTTTTCCGAGAAATCAAATACATGGAATTTATGCTGTTGACCTACCGCCTTGAATGTTTTCATAGAAGGTATCGAGATAACAAAATCGTGCTTTGTTGTTGCATGTGCTGTCTGTACGGTGAATGGTTCGTATGACATGTAATCTGTGAAAAAGGAATTTGCTTTCGCGGTACTTATCATAGAACGTGTTGCGCCGGTATCTATAAGCATCTTAGCGTTAATCTCTGGTAAAAAGATATACGGTAGTTTAAAAGATGAGTGTGTATTTAGTTTGATAAGTTCGTTTTCGTGTGAATAAAAATCTACAGGGTGATCTGTTATGTATTCGGATTCGTTGAGGCTGTTGTCGTAAAATTTGTTGCTTCTTCTTCAAGTACTTCTTGTATGTGGTAATTTTCTTCGGATGATTCTTCGAGTACGTTTGTTTCGTAATCTTCTTCTGTGTCTTCGTGCACTTCATTATCGTGATAGTGGAGTTCTTCAGCTACCCAGTTTGGTTTTCCTGTACTTCTAAACTGAAATCCTTGTTGTTGTATTGGGATTCTTGCGTGTGAACTTCCTAGTTCCATAGGTGTTTGACGTGGTTGTTTTATTTGCATTAATTGCCCTGGTGACTTTGCAAATCTAAATGATTGTTGTTTAGGTATTTGCGGCTGTTGATAACGTTGTTGTTGCCAATGTGGTCTTGGTTGATGCACTTGTTGATAATAAGGTTGAATATAAGTGGATTGTGCAGCAAAGGGTTGCCTTGGGGGTGGATATGTAATTTGCCTCTGCATGTGATTCATTTGTGAATAGTTTGGCACCTGTGGTTGCGGTTTATATGGAATACTATGCGTAACGGGTTTGAATTCAGTTTTACTGATATTATTTGGCTGTTTAAGAAAGTAATTGAAATTCTCTTCTTCAAGAACATATGACATAGCTGTTTCAATGTCTGTCGGATTTCTAAAGCGAACTCTGTGACCTATTTGTCCGTATTGTGCGATGCCTCTAAGATATGCTTGCAAAACGGTATCTTTATGAATTTCTGATTTAATTGCGCGCCTGTTTACATCGGCTTCTGACATTTTAACTTTTGATAAGAGTAAGTTTAACATGTTTTTACATCTAATGCCAAAGTTGTAAGGTGTTTCACTTTTTTCTGGTCGAATATTCATCAAAACTTGAACTAAACATTTTTCCGAACGTTGATCGCAAAAGTTCAGTTGTAGCATTGATTTTAATTCGCGCCATGAATTTACATTTTCACGACTGCCTAATAGTTGTAATGCTCGTCCTGTCAATTTTGAATAAAATACTCTCATGAGAAAAGCATTTATAGGATCTGTTTTATTAGCAATATTACCAAAAATGTCGATCAAATATTCGCAACTATCGATATATAAACTAAGGGTGTTTGGATCTCCTTCAAATTGTGGAATTATTGAAATGCGATTTGATGTAATATCTTTAACAGTTAATGCAGGTACGCCTGGGATATTTTGAATTTGTTGTTGTACATCGTTAACATTTCCGCCTTCGTTAGCCATTGTCGAATTAAGTTTAGTAGTAGGTTTGGTGGTTTCCTTAATAGTTTTTCTAATACGTGTGGGATTTTGTATAGACAGTTTTGTTAGACTAGACAATAATGTATCGATATCGGAAGTTTCAGGAGTATCGGACATAAATGAATAGCGTAAGCGATAATAAAATTGTATGTACTTACAGTATGTATAATATGAAGTTCATTCCAATGTATGCGTTGGTTTCTTCTAGTAATCCAATTTGTTTAACTTTTCACTAAAGTCACTATAACTAATTCTTAACACTAAGTTTTATCAATTTTAGATTTGTCGATTTTAGATTTATTCGATTTTAGAATGTCCGTCGAACTTAGACGTAGATTTTCGTGCAAACTGTGAAAACAGACCGTTTCCGAAAATTTTGATTCTTCACGTCACGAAATCCGGATGACTGCGCCAGTTAACAAGTCCTTTCTCTCTTATAAGTTTTTAAAAAGTTTTATTTAAAATTACAAATTTAAAAGAAAGAACAAGGAGTATTGCTAAAGAGTTTTATTCAACAATATACTAATCTACATTTGTCACGTTCGTGCTTATATAGTGAGTCTCTTATCGGGATGCGCTTTTCCTGGAATTCTCCGGGATGCAGTGTGTCGCGTCATGTAACTCTCGAAATGATTGTTGTGAAGAGTTTTCCCTATGACATAAAGCTTTTCGTACCGTAATTCTACTAAATATACTCGACTGTCACTCGAAAAAGTAGTCTATCCGATACACTTTCAACTTAAATTCTGTAAAGTTGAATCACTGATGATTCATAAAATATCAGGTTTGGTATTCTTACAGCCTAATCTGTAGGAGTAAATTGAAAATGTTTCGGTGTAGATTTGTTATGTTTTTGTATTGACAGTGTTTATTCTATAAGAACCATTGACAGTTATTACTCTAGTGTTTTGAACAACCTTCTCGCCAAATTAAATGGATATTTTTTGCATAAATTTCTTTATAAATAAATTGATTTTCCCCGTCTTCTAGAATAATTGAAACTTTCCGTAACTGGCGTAGGAGCTCGCTATTATTCTACCTATTTGCGTTTTCCCATAATCAATGTTTTAATTAGGTCACCATTATACATAATGACAAGTAACGTAACGTGGCGTTTATGAAATGTGATATAAACTTCTGTTAAATGTTGTAAGCGTTGGATATATTATTGCGGAGGATGTAAATTACTATTACTAATTTGTGTTTTGCTTCCGATTACTTCGGTTTTCCTTTTTTCTTTTGTATTTGCATTCAAATATGTACTACATATTGTATGCTATATATCGTTTATGTGTCCTACAATTTGAAATAATTTTCTGTTGGGTAAGATAAGTAGACAAAGGATGATAAATGATTTATGTTGTCGAACTATCAGTAATATGCCTGTGATATGTAGAATATCATGGCTATGCATTTATGAAATCACCCATGAGTATTACAACTAGAAATAACCGTTTTTTGGATTTGATAAGTCTTTAACTTTAACTCTCATCATTATTCGAATGTCAGCAGATTATATACCTATTTTTTTAATTTATAGTTCACGTATTAGACTGACAGATGTACACAAGTATACATTTTTGCAACACCGTGTTTATATGTAAGCTTAATTAAACGCTTAGAATAATACTTCAGATGAATTCATGCACATGGAGTTGTGTATAAGGACTTGTATCTCTCGTTGCCGTGATAGCGCTCTATGTAAACAGCTACTGTTGAGAATTATTGCTAATAAGACAGTCGTGCACGACCAACCAGTCTCGGCATTTTAATTAAATCTTCACCCTGTAAACGCCTGACGTTGGATCATCTTTCATAATAATGCATTTCAGTTTGTTTGCTTCAGTGTTAGCGTGGTCAGGAAGAGGAACTGTACTCACCGGGAAAGTGGTCTTGCTCAAGTATCTACACCGTTGCTAAGTAAGTGAAGGGCTCTCTCACATTTATTTGGAGCGAGCGTCATTATCGACTAAGACATTCGAGGCACGTATTGCTAAAATAACATTGCTTTGAACCGGGGCTCGTTAATTAACACTTATTTAGAGCTCGATTTTGTTGTTGTTCTAAATAATGGTTTGTCTTTCTCGTCTTGTTTATATATTTAGTATTATCTACATTAAAGGACCTACGTTACAATCCCGACGGAAAAATTTGCCATGTCTAATATAGTAATACAGGTAATCTCAAATATATTGTCAAAACTCAGCAAATTTTAAATTAGTAAAGTTATAATATACTATAAAATTTACTAGTTACTTATTTACCTTAAATATTTATCATTATTTCTCATATACTACAAAATCATTTTTTGTACTCGCTTATCAAAACCTGTCATTTCACGATTCGATTTGCGTGCGTAAAAAGTCACTTTAAACACGAGTGCGTAAAAGTAAAGTTGGTACTTCCTAGAACTTGATTAATTTAGTGACATTTTAAAATCATAAATCCCTAACCTTAATAATATGCTACCCAGTTCGTTGGTTTTCTATGAAAATAAAAGGAAATGAAATAGAAATTGTTATATTTGGAAGGTATGTAATTCAATGTCAGAACAGCAAAAAATATTATATAAATTACCATTATTCATTCTTTTCAGAAATTGAAACGGGACAATTATTAAAAATTTTGATTGGGCAATTTTGACAACCAGAGATTGATACCCCAGGGATTAACTGGTTTGTTTGAATTGATTGATTGCGAAGGTAGAGTAACGTTGATTGTATTATTACATATATCTTGTATTTCAGATGTCGAACAAGTTGCAGGCGGAGCCGATATCTCTAACGGGGTCATTGTTTTAGCCAATTGAATTCTACTATGCAGAGAATTTTCGATAAATCCTTCTGCAACCGTAGATGATTTCCATCCACCATGCCTTTTAATTGAAAGCAAGTCACCTCCTTGGTTTGCCAACAATGTCGCTGAACTCCTTTGGAAACAGTGACCTGTGAAGTTACTTGCGCTATCAAGCTGAAGGTACTCAGCTATTCGCATTGGAATTTTGAACAAACACACTTGCCATTGCGATATGTTAAAAAGAATCGCTGCTGGCTGTCCGGTCTTAAATTTGCATATTGCCATTCGGGCTTAATGATTGCAAATGTACGGCTGTTACCTGTTTTAGTTTCTGGAATTGTTACGATAATTAAATTCGATTTAAATTCTATGTCTCGCAATGACATTTTGCAAAGTTCTTCACGTCGACACGCTCCAGAAATAGCCAATATTAATACAGCCTATAAATACATATAGTGTTGTATGGAATTTAAATATACGGAAATGACTTTACCTTCATTAGTAGGAACAAAGAATTTGGTGCTTCAACAATAAATTTAGTAATTTGTTAATACTGCTGATTTTTTAGGCTGATGTTGCTTCGTTATCTGTTTTAAATACGCTATGACTTTTGCATATTTAGATATATCCGTATTATCATATATTATTAAGCATGATTTTAACATGTGGACCATAATGATTTATTTGATTGTAAATTTTGAAAATAAACTATTAAACAATTTTCGGAGTATTTTTGTATATTTTTAGATCTAGCCCAAGTTACGAATTTAGTATAAGTGTTTTTGTATACGTTTTTTGATTTTATTTGTAATAAATTATCCACTGCAATATTGGCAGCTTCGCGAATTTCAGGCGGTGTACATTGCATTTCATTATCAGAATTCATGTTGTTGGTGAGGTTTTTATTTTGTATGGAATTTTTTGAATTTGATAATTTTAAATTAAATGTCACTTCAAATAATCAATACTGCCAACTCAAATTTTTTTAATTAATATCAAGAGATTAGTAGTGTGTCATAAACGATAACGTATTTAACAATATGTATCATTATTATAGTTCTCGTACAAAAAATATTGTATAAACTTCGTGCGTGAAACATTTCGCGAATTCGTGTCCATAAAGCGCTCGCCTTTCGGCTCGCGCTTTAAACTGGTCACTCATTCGCGAAATATGATTTCACGCACTTGGTTCGTAAATAACTATTATAATTGTTTAATACATATTAATAAAACTTGAATAATGATTTTTTCTTACTTGCTGAAGCTTGTATATTCTTTGAGCGCTGTGTCGGAATATAAATTCAGAATTTCTGTATCTGCCTCAAATTTCTTGTAATAGGCCTTCGTATTTTCTAACAAGTACATATTGACATGAACAAAACAATTTATAAAAATTTTAAGTCGAAAGCAACATGCCTAAAAATACATTTAATAAATATTAAGTTACGCGCTTGAAGTTTAGCAGTACGAAAGTTTACATTACTTTGCATACGCAATATAATAAAACTCTCAGAAGTATTTTGAATTTTTATTTGGTAAATATGTATTTACGAAGCGTGTGATGCATGCTTAGATAAACACATGTTCTACCGTCGACTGACTGTAAGCAACTGAAATGCTATCTATAATCGTACTTTACTACTGGCACGACCTGCGCATTGTTGCCGGTATTCATAGTATATATATGTCCTATCCCCGATATGATTGCTGTATATTTACTAATTAGTAAATATACAGCATGTGTAAAATCATATCGGGGATACGACATATATATACTTTGAATACCAGCAACAATGCGCAGGTCGTGGCAGTAGTAAGGTACGATTATAGATAGCATTTCAGTTGCTTACAGTCAGTCGACGGTAGAACATGTTTTTATCTAAGCATGCATCACACGCTTCGTAAATACATATTTACCAAATAAAAATTCAAAAACTTCTGCGAGTTTTATTATATTGCGTATACAACGCAGTAGGAAAATAAATACACTAATTCTAGTTAAACATTAATTCTTAGTAAATTATTCTATAAATTTACTAAGTAAATAAAAAATATGTAATGATTCAAATTCATTTTTTATAAAAATCTAATTCGAATGTAAATTATTTATTGAATTATAAATTACGAAGTATTTGTTTTCGTTTTCATAATACCGTTCCTGAACAGTTTTATAATCAACCATAATTGCGTTGTATACACAATATAATAAAACTTCCAGAAGTACTTTGAATTCTTATTTGGTAAATATGTATTTACGAAGCGTGTGATGCTTAGATAAATACATGTTCATCTGTCGACTGAATGTAAGCAACTGAAATGCTATCTATAATCGTACTTTACTACTGGCACGACCTGCGCATTGTTGCCGATATGCATAATATACATCATATATCCTATCCCCAATATGATTTTACACATGCTGTATATACAGGATGATAACGATCTGACAAAGTACATTTGATTTTTAATGCTAAATATAATTGAAAATTTGCTTACTGTAATTGATACCGGCTGATCCATATATAATTGGCACAAAGAAGATGTACTTTTTTACATTGAACATTATATACGGCCTGGGGCATAGAAGTATGACGATTTTTAAACATTATTGGTCGCCTACTGCCTGAGCTGACCGCGTGGAGTGGGAGGGGGGAGGTAGTATGTTTCATGCCGTTTCAGTGCTCCGGGCGACATCGTGCGTTCGTTTCAGAGACGCTCTTCAAATTTAGAATCTGTCATTGTGACACAGAGATTATTTCGCCGACAGATCAGTGTTCCTCAACATTGAGCGGCTTCTACCCGTAACATCATTAAACTTTGTTTGCAGATATTCTGGGAGACTGGTTCTTCATTAAAACATAAGCCGCCAGGTCGTGTTCATACAGTTCGGACTGCTCCAGGCATTGCGAATGTGAGAGCAGCAATTCATCAAAATCCCCAGTGTTTCGCCAGACAGCACAGCGTTGTGTTACAAATTTCAAGTCGAAGTGTACGTCGAATTTTGTAAATGGACTTTAATTTTCACCCATACAAAATGGTTGAAGTTCAACAGATGAGTAATGGAGGATTTAATTAAAGGTGTGACTTTTGCGCAACAATTTTTTGAAGATCTAACAGAACAGGATGTGGAAGATCGTCTACTCATGTCAGATGAGGCCCAACAAAACAAACAAAACTTCAGATATTAGGCACCTGGAAACTCAAAGGAAATTCAGCAGCGCCCCCTTTACAGTCAAAAAGTATTTAGTGTGGCGTAGCATCATTTGGAATAACGGGCTCTTACTTCTGTCAAAACAATGAACGTCGTGCTGTTACTGTTACGTCAGACCGCTACGTACCAATGTTAGGTGTAAGATGGTGCTATATCGCACATGGCGAGTGAAACAATGACTTTATGTTGCGAGAAATGTTTCTTGGACATTTGGTTTTGCGATATATGTTCTTTATCCTGGTCGATCTCCCGATTTAACATTTTGTGATTACTGGTTGTGGTATTTGTTTAAGGGCAAAGTATACACTCCTCGGTTTGCTACTATTCAAGACTTACAACAACGAAAAAGAGATGAAATTGCAGCCATTCATGTACAGATGATGATGACTTCCTGTCTAACGTTTGTGAAATTGATGAAATATGTTATTACAATTAAACGAGTGACCATGTGAAGGTCATATACAGTATGTCCACATTTCGCTGTTCATCATTAGTATATCGGTTATTAGAAGAGATAGGGCAACGATTAAATGGGGAACGTTTTGCAGAATTCAATGTTAGCAACAAATCTAATTTCAAATTCATTTGGACTTTTTACAATTTTAAGATATTTTTAAAAAACCAATACTTGCCGATTTGAAGTTTCCTTAATAACTCGATAACTCGTAATGAAATCACTTTAAAACTCTACCATTGTTATGACACTTTTTTAACACATATTTTTTGGTGTTAGCAGCAACCCCCGATTTTCATTTGTTTCCAATTTCTTAGCAGCCTCTTTTGTTTTTTTTATATGGCGGCCATATTGGATTTTTAATTAGTTAGATAGTGTATTGCATTGGTGTGCTGCTTGCAAATTTAATTTGTATGATAATAAATTTTGTTGCGTCTCAAGCAAAGTGAGGACTGCTACATCCAATTTAATTATTCAATTGATAATACTGATAATACACATTTAAGTTTCTAAGCGATATTATGAGCATTCGCGTTCCTTCTTCCAAAAGAATTGGTTGTGTTTTACACGCAAGCAAAACTTTTGATAATATTTAATTACTTGTAACCCTGTTAAATATCTTTTTGTCAGTAAAATACAGTGATTCACCAGTTTGGTACATCATTATGTTTGTTTTTAATGATCTGTATAAAAAATGTAATGATGGTTTTTACTTTTTAATTTTTGAAAATCAAAGTATGCATGAATATTTCCAGCTATTGATTTTCAAGACAAATTAAACAATTATATTTTGAATAAATATGGACACTGAAAATGTAGGTAGTTCTTACATTCCTGCCATTAACTAACTTACCACAGAATAACCTCGGAAAATATTACGACAAATGTCACACATTTATTCAACATCGTAGTCGGTACAAGGAAATAGAGAGCGTATTAAAAATGCATCGTAACTCTATATTATCCCTTCTAACTGGTGATACTGTAGCAGATATAGGAAATAGAATAAAACGTTACCCGAATGAGTCTGTACGGAAATGGTCGACATAATCAAATTTGCATTAGTTAATGCAAACTAAAAGTGTTCACAGAGCTCTTACAAAACTTTTACACATGCGTCCATTTGTATATTAAGTGTACATTCACGTCATTTTGACTAGAGAATAAATTACATTAAGTTCTTCAATAACACAATTGATATTGATAAAGGACATAATACTTTTGTGATGAAGTTGGAATTCATTTATCGGGCTTATATCAAGAGTCAAAATTAGCAAAAATCCACACGTATTCTAAATATAAATTATAAATTACTTCATAATGTCACAAAAACTAAAAATGTAAATTATTTAGAAATATTAGACTTAAGAAAGTATAATTTAAGAAATTACACATAACCACAAACAGAATACTGAAACACACCAATAATAGACACATAATAAAATGATCAAAGTAGTTAGCACTAAGCCCACACACATGTATGTGTGTATAAGTTAAAAATTCACATATTAAATTGAGTAAAACTTTGATAATGGTAGACTATACCGAAACAATTGTTAGATAAATTCTAACAAAGTGTTTTTATTTTTATCTACATTGAAGTATATATATTTTACCTTACTAGAATTAAGGAATTCACTTCAATATTTCTTTGTTTCCCTTTTTTGAATATGGGTTTTATTAAAGTTTGCTTTATATCATCGGAAAAAAAGAATTCTGCATTTATCATTTATTTCTGACGATAACAGTGGATAGGGTATATGCATAATATCACAATTTTTTTAAGAGTTTGTAGGTAGTCTATCAATATAGGGTGCTGCAATGAAGTTACTATATTATAGGTATATCTTCATTGATTGTGTTTTTCGTAGTACAATTAATTATCCATTCTCTTGTATTGTATATTTTGCTAATTATAAGCTAGAATTTTAAGCAGACTTACAAGAAAGAAGTTTTCTTTGTTTATTTATGCTATTCAAATAAGCGTGAATATATAATTTCTACCTCCTTTTTCGATTTGCTACCCACCAAGCCTCAAGTTTATTTCTTCTTATTTTCTGTAACTAAATAAGTAGATTTGCAATTCTGTTGTTTCTTATTTCTGTTTTATTTTATCGTCTTACCTTGTATTAGTGAGTTCATAATTTCTTTATATAATATTTTTAGTATATTTTCTCAAGACACTTATCCTTATAGATCTTAACATTAGTTTCAAATAGATAATAGAAATACCTGGTTTTATGATTGGAAGGAATTCCTTTATTTATCTGTCAAAGTTTTTTCAAAAATATTTTGTTTCGTATTGGTCAGTGGCGGCCCGTGATTTTGTGGGAAGGGAGGGTCTGAGTGTTTAATATCAAAAATTAAGTACAGACAAAAAATAAACTCAATATGCTCTTTAATTAACTTGTTTGAAAATAAAATCCATCCGCCGTTCCTTACGATCAGCAAAATGATTAATAATTCATTGAAGTTTAGTGTTGATGTCCGTAGTATCAGGAAAGCAGAAAAGCGAGGAGGTGTATCAAATGTATTAGGAGTAAATACTACTGTGAATATAGAATTCTATATTCACGATATAGGGTGGCTACTACTTTGAAGTGGCGCAACATTTATTGTGTTTTACTCCTAATACATTTGATATACCTCATCACTTTTCTGCTACCCTAATACTACGGACAAAATTTCAAATGAATGTGCAGTGAGTGTTTCGGTTTCAGTTACTTGAAATATTCTTTCTTGACAGAGTAAAAAAGTCTGTCTAGACAGAATTAACATTATCTGCCGCCCCGATTCCGTTTATAATTTAAAATTACCTTAAATGCAGAGAATATTTTTTTTTAATTTAATTCTTTTAAAGTTATCTGGGTAAGTCTACATTTGAAATTTCTTCCGTGGTATCAGGGAAGCAGAAAAGCGAGGAGGTATATCAAATGTATCAGGAGTAAAATAAAATATATTATATGTTGGCTCCTCTGCTTTCCTTGATAATACGGACGAAATTTCATATGTGCAGTTTTGCTAATTGGTCATGCTTAATGACCATTATTATAATAATAGAGAGTTAATTATATATACGTTTTATTAGTGCTTCATTTAATCCCTATGCAATTATAAATTACTATGACTATTTTCATAAATTACGCTTTCTTAAAAGAATGTGAATTTGAAAAATAATTATGCTCGACATTTAAAGTAATTTTAAATTATAAACTGAATCGCCAGTGATAATATGTCTTAATTCTGTGTAGATAGACATTTTATAATCTGTCAAGATAAAAATGCAAGCGGACATCCTTTGTATTTAAAATTTCGTCCGTAGTACTAGGGCAGCAGAAAAGCGAGGAGGTTTATCAAATATATCAGGAGTAAAATTAAATATATTGGAGCCATCTGCACAATAGTAGCTGGATTATATCCTAAATATAGTTACTATTGTGAATATAGAATTCTATATTGTTTTACTCCTAATACATGTGACTATAGAATTCTATATTCACGATATAGTGTGGCTACTACTTTGAAGATGGCGCCACATTTATTTTGTTTTACTCCTAATACAATTGATATACCTCCTCGCTTTTCTGCTACCCTGATACTACGGACGAAATTTCAAATGAATGTGCAGTGTTTGGGCTTGTTCCTTGAAATATTCTTTCTTGAAAGACTAAAAAAAGTCTGTCTAGACAGAATTTAAGACATTATCTGCCGCCCCGATTCCGTTTATAATTAAAATTACCTTAAATGCAGAAAATAACTTTTTTCAAATTTAATTCTTTTAAGGGAGTGTAATTTACGAAAATACTCTCAGTTAATACTTTAACAATATATGTATAATTGTAATAAAAAGAAAAATATTTTAAAGGTACTATAACCACCTGGTATATCTCAGCATTTAACAGGTGAAATTTGGTCCGTAGTATCAGGTAAGCTGAAGACGAGGTGGTATATCAAATATATCAGGGGTAAAATAATAGTTATTTATGTAACAAGTCAGTAAAGTGATACTTTATCGAACGAGTCTGATTTACGAGCCAAGCGAGTGAAACGAGCGCGGCGAGTAACAGACGAGTTCGGTAAAGGTACTTTACTGACGTGGTGCATACAAAATTTCATCGCCAACCGTGAAAATTGTTAATTTAAGAAATAAAGATATAATAACTTATGACAGTTTATGACAGTGACAAACGATTTATTTTTAAAGTCATCAGTCATGGCTACCCTGACAGATATTAGCGGCAGGTAATAGTATATTATGACACTAGTGCATAATCAAGCTTTTAAAGCACGAGTAACGAGTTTAAAGCCACGACGCGAAGCGGAGTGGCTTTAACGTTTCGAGTGCTTTAAAAGCTAATTATGCACTGTGTCATACGATATTTTTTAGTATAAATGCAACAATAACTTTAATTAGAAGAAATCAAATCAATAATTTCAATACATATTATCGAGTGACTTGTCATTTGACATTTCGTGACATTTCAATGGACTATTAAACGCTTGGGATTGGCTGTTACCAAGCAACCTTTATACGCACGCCGTGCGATAAAGGCCCGATTATGCACGCTTATGGGTGTGTTTTGATTGGTTTATGATGCATGCATACTAAAAAGTACTTTTTAGTATGCATGCATCATAAACCAAGCAAAACACACCCATAAGCGTGCATAATCGGGCCTTTATCGCACGGCGTGCGTATAAAGGTTGCTTGGTAACAGCCAATCCCAAGCGTTTAATAGTCCATTGAAATGTCAGGAAATGTCAAATGACATATAGGTACATGTCACTCGATAATATGTATTGGAATTATTGATTTATTATTGTTGCATTTATACTAAAAAATATCGTATGACACAGTGCATAATTAGCTTTTAAAGCACTCGTAACGTTAAAGCCACTCCGCTTCGCGTCGTGGCTTTAAACTCGTTACTCGTGTTTTAAAAGCTTGATTATGCACTAGTGTCATAATATACTATTATTGTACAGTACGATAAAGTGTTTCTTTACCTCCGTAAAACGCTATGGTAACGCATCACTTTACTGACGGTTGGCGATAATAGTTATTTATGTAACAAGTCAGTAAAGTGATACTTTATCGAACGAGTCTGATTTACGAGCCAAGCGAGTGAAGCGAGCGCGGCGAGTAACAGACGAGTTCGGTAAAGGTACTTTACTGACGTGGTGCATACAAAATTTTATCGCCAACCGTGAAAATTGTTAATTCAAGAAATAAAGATATAATAACTTATGACAGTTTATGACAGTGACAAACGATTTATTTTTAAACTCATCAGTCATGGCTACGCTGACAGATATTAGCGGCAGGTAAAGTACTTTATTGTACAGTACGATAAAGTGTTTCTTTACCTCCGTAAAACGCTATGGTAACGCATCACTTTACTGACGGTTGGCGATAATAGTTATTTATGTAACAAGTCAGTAAAGTGATACTTTACCGAACGAGTCTGGTTTACGAGCCAAGCGAGTGAAGCGAGCGCGGCGAGTAACAGACGAGTTCGGTAAAGGTACTTTACTGACGTGGTGCATACAAAATTTTATCGCCAACCGTTAAAATTGTTAATTTAAGAAATAAAGATATAATAACTTTTGACAGTTTATGACAGTGACAAACGATTTATTTTTAAAAGTCATCAGTCATGCTACGCTGACAGATATTAGCGGCAGGTAAAGTACTTTATTGTACAGTACGATAAAGTGTTTCTTTACCTCCGCAAAACGCTATGGTAACGCATCACTTTACTGACGGTTGGCGATAAAATATATTATTTCTTCGGTCTTTTTCTTGCTAAATAATACAGTCGAATAATACGTCGAAAACACAAGCTATGCTTACCTACAGCTGTGTGATAAATGACACTAGTGAATCAGTGGTAATTGATAATGAAATTATTGAATGGGTAAATGAGATTAAATATCTCGGTGTTATAATTGACAATAATTTAACATTCTCTAGAAATATTGACTATATAGAAAAGAAAGTTGCAAAAAAAAATAGGTTTTTTGGGTAGGATAAGTGCTAAATTAAGTTTATGGGCTAGAATCTATGTTTATAAGACAATCATTGCCCCACACTTTGATTACTATTCCACAATTCTATTTCTAGCCAAAGATGGGGATATATATAGATTACAGAAACTGCAAAACAGGGCTTTGAGGATTATACTGAGTTGCAATAGGTATACTCGAATTACATTAATGTTAGATACATTATAATGGCTTAGTGTTAAGCGAAAGATTCAGTTCAACACTCTTATATTGAATTATAAAATAATACATAATAAGTTACCAAAGTATTTAAACAAATATGTTTCGTGTAGTAAGGAGATTCATGACTACAATACTAGATACATAGATAACTTTAGGTTACCTTTTCACAAAAAATCGGCTTCACAGAATAGTCTTTTTTACAAGGGTTTTAAATTATATAATGGTATGCCTGAAGCGACTAAACAGAGTCCTTCTATAAGAGAGTTTAGACACTATTGTACGTGGTATGTTAGGAATGATTGTATAGTTTAAAATTATAGTGTAACATTGTAAACATCTAAAGATGAATAAAGTTTATTAGTATTATTATTATTATTATATTATTATAAAGTCTGTCTAAACCTAATTAAGGTAGGCATTATCAGCCGCGATTCCGTTCATAATTAAAAATTACCTTAAGTGCAGAGAATAATTATTTCTCAAATTTAAATTCTTTTATCTACGATCATGTAAAAAGTGATAGCTTTTTGCATGATTTTTAGGGTAAAAAGTTAGCATTTATTGAACCCGTGCAATAAAAGTTTTTATTGCACGGGTTTTATTGCACAATTTTAACTAATAGAATAATAAGAAAAATATCAGTAAGATATTTTATTCATTTCTGTAAATATGTACATTTACTTTACAATTAGTACAATTTTTAATAAGAATTTGAGGAATCTCGTGACTTCTTGATGTAGAAAGAAGTATATCGGTAGTAGCATTGCTTGAGTTTGCTTCTTCAGCTGCACCTCTACCCAAAATTTGATTTGATATCGCGACCTCGTGTTGAACGGATTCTTCCACGTAAGATGCTGCCACCGTCTCAGCTGGACCTCTGCCCAAAATTTGATTTGATATCGCGACCTTATGTTGAAAGGATTCTTCCACGTAAGATTCTGCCACCGTTGATGACTTCCAACCACCATGTCTTTTTAATTCTAGAACATCTGCTCCTGCATCTGCAAGTATGGTGGTAGATGACCGTCTAAAACTATGGCCAGTATACTCGTGCGGATTAAGCAACTTCAGATAACTAGCTATTTGGCTTGGTATTTTTCCAAAAGTATTAATACCTATAGGCTGAACAGAACACTTTCCATTATTGTAACTGACAAACAGTCGATTATGTGCTGTTGCTGGTGATCTTAGGCTGACGTATTTTCTGTATATTTCAACCATATTTTTCATATCTCTCGTTTCAGTGCCAATAATAAAACATCGAGGCTTATTGGTTTTAGATGTTGGAATTTTGACTATCAACATATTACCAACATCTTCCACATCATCTATGCTCATTTTATGAAACTCATCTCTTCTACAAGCACCCGCAATACCAAAAAGTGCTACAACCTAAAATTAAAAAGTGTCTAATTTTAGTCACTGACCACTCAAAGAAAATGTTGCATTAAAATACCTTCATCACTAAAAATCTATTATCAGGTGCGTCATTTATAAATTTGAATATATCATTTTTACTGAATACTTTGGATTTCTTGGGACGATATCCTACAGATTGGCGCTTCATATAAGCGGTTAACTTCGAAAACTGCTTAAGATCGATGTCTTTTTCGGCTAATAGGAGGGATTTCACCATGGAATATTCCGACCATAGACTTGATGGCTTTATATCCTTAGCCCTTTTTGAAAAATAAGCAAGGAACACATTTTCCGTAAGATTCTCCACTTTCATTGAAATACACCAGGCGTTGAATCGTTTATATACCAATTCATACTGTTTTCTTGATTTTTCTGGTATTAGACTCGCTGTAGCCGTTTGTGCGATCTCTACAATTGTATCACTATGATCATTATCAATCATTTTATACTTTATATTTAACAGATTAAATTAATAATTTCAGAAGCAACAATGACATACTAATGAAGTTTGTTGATACCGTTGTTTCCTTAGTAATAGCAGGTAATAGAGTGACAGAATAACATCCAACATGACAGTCTACATGATAGCATAGGAGTACTTGAATAATACGATACCCGTCAAAGTGACATTTATTAAAAGATCGATATACTACAAGTATTCATAAAAATTGACTATTTCTGACCAAAATTGGCATGATCGTAGATAAAACGTTGTAAAATACACGTGTAAAAAGTCTCTTTAGTGCACTCACGACTTTAAAAACACGAGCGTACGCTCGTGTTTTTAACTACGTCGCTCGTGCACTAAAGAATGACTTTTTACACTTGTATCTTAAATAACTATTTTCTACTCCCATACTTTAATTGTATTATTAGATATGCCGAACCTGTACTATAATGATGTTCATTACGATACAGATTTTCATTATGTTACAAGTTTATATCCAATAGGAATACAGATTTTTCATTACGATACAAGTTTATATCCAATAGGAATGCGACATTTCAATATTCAAACAATATTCAATATGGCGACTGCATATCTGACAGATATACAAATTAAATAAATGTGACAGTTCTCTGCAATTTACAAGTAAGTACTTAAAATTTGTGCTTTTTTGAAAATATAAACGGAAAAAATAAGGGATAATGACAGTGAAATGTAATAATTGACTCCACCAGAAAATATGGAACAAGTCTTAGTAGCCACGAACAATTTATTACCAGCCAAATTCACAAAAACGTACGGAAAATTTTAACCTCAATTTATGAAATGGATTGTTCAAAAAATATGTTTTATTATGGGGTCGTAGAAAAAATAGTGTATGCAACTCGCATTTAATGGCTATTAAGACACTCGTATTCATTACAATACGAGGCGAAGCCGAGTATTGTAATTCTCTTACTCGTGTCTTAATAGCTATCATTAAATGCTCATTGCATAATATACTATTACGAAACTGTAATTTACGAAATTTATCTCGGTAATTAGTCTACATTTGAAATTTCGTCCGTGGTATCAGGGCAGCAGAAAAGCGAGGAGGTATATCAAATATATCAGGAGTAAAATTAAATATATTGGCGCCATCTGCACAATAGTAGCTGGACTATATCCTAAATATAGTTACTATTGTGAATATAGAATTCTATATTGTTTTACCCCTAATGCATATGAATATAGAATTGTATATTCACGATATAGTGTGGCTGCTACTTTGAAGATGTCCCCACATTTATTTTGTTTTACTCCTAATACATGTGATATACCTCCTCGCTTTTCTGCTACCCTGATAGTACGGACGAAATTTCAAATGAATGTGCAGTGTTTCGCCTTCAGTTACTTGAAATATTCTTTCTTGACAGACTAAAAAAAAGTCTGTCTAGACAAAATTTAGACATTATCTGCCGCCCCGATTCCGTTTATAATTAAAGTTACCTTAAATGAGTAAAATATTTTTTTTTTAAATTTAATTCTTTTAAGCGAGTGTAAATTACGAAAATACTCTCAGTTAATACTTTAACAATATATGTATAATTGTAATAAAAATAAAAATATTTTAAAGTTACTATAACCACCTGGTATGATATCAGCATTTAACAGTTGAAATTACGCCCCTAGTATTAGGTAAGGTGAAAAACGAGGTGGTATATCAAATGTATCAGGGGTAAAATAAAATATATTATCTCTTCGCTCTTTTTCTTGCTAAATAAAATCTGTCTAAACATACTTAAGGAAGGCATTATCAGCCGCGATTCCGTTCATAATTAAAAATTACCTTAAATACAGAGAATAAATTATTTTTCAAATTTAAATTCTTTTACGAAACTGTAATTTACGAAATTTATCTCCGCAATTAGATATTTGAAATTTCGTCCGTAGTATCAGGGAAGCAGAAAAGCGAGGAGGTATATCAAATGTATTAGGAGTAGATACTACTGTGAATATAGAATCCTATATTCACGATATAGTGTGGCTACTTTGAAGATGGAGCCACATTTATTTTGTTTTACTCCTAATACATTTGATCAGTGGCGGCCCGTGATTTTTTGGGACGGGAGGGCACCGGGGGTCTGAGTGTTTAATATCAAAAATTAAGTACAGACAAAAACTAATCTCAATATGCTATTTAATTAACTTGTTTGAAAATAAAATCCGTCCGCCGTTACGTACGATCAGCAAAATGATTAATAACTCATTCATTGAAGTTTGGTGTTGATGTCAGTAATTGTTTTTCAATGGAACACATTGCTAAGGCACATAGTCTGCTTTCCCGCATGGTATTTCTAGAAAATATTTTTATCCTCTTCAAAGTAGAAAAACACCGTTCACTTGATGTTTTCTATTTTGCACGCCCCTAGAGATTCGCAAAATAGCAGAAGACAATTTACAAAATCTTTCGTCAACATAGTCTCGATATATTATCAATAACAAACTTTTATAACAGTTGTACTATTCAACCTTGGAAGTAAATTACAATAGTAGCATCAGAAAACTTATCATCTAACTCTGCTTAACAATTTATATTGTTAATTAGTAAATAAAATGTAAGCATGTGTGCTTTTTATTCTTTGTACAACTTCTATTGCACATGTTTGTTACATTAAAGGCTTACATTTTGACATTTAAATATAATTTGGTTCCATTTTTTCTTTTTGTTACCAACGTCAAAACAACAAAAGGAGGGCAGTTGCCCTCCTTGCAGCAGCCGCCACTGGTATTGGTTCGTAAAATGTTTGTCAAAGTTCATAAAACGACAACAGTAAGACACTGTTTATATTTCTATCGACAACATTCATCAGATTTAGATTAAAATTACTATTTAGTTTCAATGTGTAACCATGTTTTATGCTAACTGACAAATATAATAATATAATATATATATATTGTTATTTATATTGAAACGCCATGTTTTGTTACTGGTGGAAGATTATTTGATATTAAAAGGATAATTAACTGTTTATTAGAATTTCTCGCTGTGGGCATGTTATTTAATATATCTAAAACCTGAGATCCCTTAATACATTTTAATTGCTTTATTTACATAAAGAGTATATACTTACTAATTATTTTATATCAATAGCTAGTTCCATGTACTCTTTTGAGACAAATTCTAAAAATGACAGTTTTCATTTAGTTCTTCACATACTTTTTAATATTTAATGTTAACTTTGTTTAATATTTTGCTTTTTGTGTATGTATTTGTATTTAGTTATATTTCTTTGCATCTAATTATGTTATATATTTTTTCTCCATCTTCATTATAGATATTGTGGTTAAATCAAACTGTGTAATTTATTAAATAAATAATTTAGAATGTCTAGTAATGAATTATAAAGGAAAATTGTTTAATTACACAAATGTTATTAAAAATTGAAGTAATTAAATATTGTATATTCATATACATATTAAAATTGGAACACTAAGATATGCAGAAATCAAATAATTGCTTTGCGACAGCGAGTGCATGTTGAACACTTGCTACATTGCTTTCGTTTTTGCCCGAGCGCGTCTGTGAGAGTTTTTCGAAGTGTTTTCCACATTTTCTAGACAAGAATGTCTAATGAGAAATCAAGGATTTGTTCAACGATACAGTTTGTCGCAGTGAATAGTCAACTAAATTGTAATGTTATCATTATTTAAAAAAATACTTCGACTTCTTATATATACAAATATATATATATATGTATATATATGTTAATTGATTAACAACCATTCATCTAATTCTTTATGCATATGTTATGTTTAAAGTTTAAGTATTTTTATAGGTTTAATTGCATGTATTCAAAACTAAACTCGAATTTTATATTAATACCTTTATTATGAACAAATGAATAACCAATAATTTGAAATTATGTTAATGGTGTAAGTATACATATACACTAATTTTCATTGAAATTAAAACACTTATTTTAAATTGTATATTCATAGTTTGTACTCATAATTTCTTTGTGTTAATAATATACAGGATGTCTCTAAAAGGTCTTTAAACAACTCTACCACGTATTTTTCGGACCAAAATAAACCGATTTAGCAAAACTTGGCTTAGTGAAAGTTGCTTAGTTTGTGCGCAATACGGTCCTGAAGTTGCAGTTGGAAAATTGTTTTTTTGTTATAAATTTGAAACGGCTGGAGCGATTGCGCTAAATTTTGTCACGTCAAAAGACGTGTACATAGTTTAAAGAGACCTCTAAACGGCCTAAGACACGTGTACACGGCTTAAAGATACATGTACATGGAGCACACAGTATGCGCTGCCGTCCTCTAGTTAATGTTCTCAAATCTTAAAATGCGATTTTTGAGAAAACGATGCAATTATTCGAGTCTTAGCAAGAGTACCTTTTTTCTTGTATTTAAGACACTTAATCTAAATTTTATAGACAAACTCTTTTTTATCCATTGGCGTAGAAAATGGAAATGTTTTAATATTTATAAACGCAGGTTCTCCTCCTATGGATTGATTACTATCACAATTTTGATACAGAATTTCTTGACTCATAAAACTATGTAAACGTGACAAAATTTAGCGCAATCGCTCCAGCCGTTTCAAATTTATAACATAAAAACAATTTTCCAACTGCAACTTCAGGACCGTATTGCGCACAAACTAAGCAACTTTGACTAAGCCAAGTTTTGCTAAATCGGTTTATTTTGGTCAGAAAAATACGTGGTAGAGTTGTTTAAAGACCTTTTAGAGACACCTTGTATAACCAATGGTAGTAATAACCGATCATGGTTACGGACTTCGCTTGTGTTATTGGTACGTACTTGTAGTTATGTATATGCGTTACAAATGACTCAAAAAACTACTCCTTATTCCAAAAAGACAGAGACGAAATTCTGAACAGACCCAAGTGAGAGTTATTGCTTATTAGTTGACAGCAAGGCGAAATAACATCATACAAAATTCGCTTTTTACTATCAATTGCCAAATATTTCTACATCTTTGACAGTGTTTCTTTTCAAGACAAATTTATTTACTTTCATGTGTTGTTAGAACTACATTTGTTACTATGTTACCTTAACTGTGGATTTATCTCTGAGGAATCTAGGTACAATTTCATTTAGTACAGATTTCATATTTCAGACAGACATTTAAATTTAATTTTACCGCCTAAAATTGACTGCACCAGTTACAGGTTTTAATTTGGACGGGAGGTCTGTTCGTAATATCGTCTCTCTCTTTTTGGAATAAGGTATAAGTCATAAAACAGCGAGTTATTTCATTAATTTTGCTTGTAGTAAAAAGGAAGTATTGTCTTTAACGGAAGTATACTTGAGCAAAATTCTGTATTGGCCACGGTCATAAGAAGGCACCGCAATCATCATTTATATAGTACGTGTTAAATGAATCAAAGTAAGATTTCTACAACAGGAAGCTATTTATTTACTTTCAGTGAGACAGGAAGTATTGCTTATTGAAGTATTAATAATCGGGAAATATTTTGTTTGAACCGTACTAGTATCGCCGCGTGGTTATTTGGATTAGCTATTAAACCGAAAGTATTTAGATCTATATAAATATATTCGGTATGTTCAATATTTATACAATTGCAGTGTTATTTTATAAAATGTTTCTTTTTGTAGTAGTAAACAAAAATAATAAAAAAAGGTAAACTGGTTTTAAAAAACATTTATTTTGCCTTATTATAAAGATTGTGTACATGTAACGTATTACATACTGATTCCATAATTACATTCTTAAGTTGTTCTAGGCAATATTCACAGCAATATGTCTTATAAGAGATATTAAAATTTTATTGATCCGTTTTGAATTGTAAAATAAAAATATTATGTTTGACATTCCACATATATTATGACCTATGTGAATATTTTTAAAATAGTAGTAAAAGTTAGAATGACAATACACTGTCTATATATTAATCTTTTATATTAGTAGTAGTTTAATATTCTGAGTAGTATTTTAATATTCAAAGAGTGAGGACGTATTTTTATCGGCTCTGCATATAGTGCAGTGTCGAAAAGAAAAATATTGTTATTTATTATTGGGTCATACATGAAATTGTGATGATGTAAACTATTAGTGAAATGCATCGATGAAGCAAATGGATAATTAATCATCTGTCAAGTGGGTCAACTTATAAAAAAACAACAAAAATATGTCTCACAATAAGTGCTATGTGTGCCTAGTGGAATTCCGAAGAACAGAAAGAACAGTAAAGTGTGTCGTATGTGAGGAGGAGAGACATAGTAAATGTGCTGCAGTTAGTGACGAAACAGCTAAGAAGTTGAGTGGCACGGACATAGTTACATATTTTTGCGATATTTGTCGTAAAATGAAAGTGTGTCAAACAATGAAAGAAATGGATCAGAAACTTAATGATTGTCTCCAAACAATATCAGAAGAAAATGTACTGATTCACAAAATTTTAGAGTTTATTTCGAACACCGAAAATAAGCAGAAAAGAAGATATTATATAGCGATCTATTGAAAATGAAGAATGATGTGTTAATCGTTAAAACCTAAAAAGGATGACAAAAAATTTCACGAAACAAAAAAGGATATTAAAAATAAAGTGGATCCAAGTAAACTAGCACTTGGAATTGAAACAATAAAAACTGTTGGAAAAGGTGGTACCGCTATTAATTGTAGTAATAGAAATTGCTAGTAAAGATTATTGTTATTATTATTATTATTATATTGAATAACACAATATAAAATTTGTCGTAACATTAGGGAAGTGACAATGATAATCATTTTCGATTCCATGCCATAGCGATATTTCAAACAGTTTAAACCATTTCTTTCCGGACATCCCAACATAAAGTTTATCTTACAAAATTGTACTTACTTGTAGCGTAGTGGTAATCAATATTATAGTGAAAGGTGTTATTTTTCAGAGAACGACTGCAGAAGTTGTGTTACATGTGCAAATACGTATTTAATTGAACACTTTAAAACCGAAAACATGTAAACTTATGTAACTCACGTTTCTTTAGTTTTATTTGTTAATAAAGTTTATTTTCTCACGGCAAATATTACAGTTGAGATTAAAAGTTTTTATTATTATTATTATTATTATTACGCTTAGTTGCATAGAGATTCACTACATTAAACACATTTTGTATTAAAAGTTTTACATAGCTACAGACGAAAATATTTGCATACTTTTTATAGCATAAGTTCAACTTTACACAATTGCATCCCACAGTTTACTGCTTTAGCTCATTGTGTTTTCAACTTTGTATCATACGAGAATTACATATGTGTCATTTTATTATACTTCCGCGGGTAACAGTATTTTATAAGCTTAATTTTCACCAAAATTTTCGTTTTATTCTTCCGTTGGATGTCACATTACCACAAATTCCAGCCCGTTTTATCCCTTCTCACAATTTATATTTATAGGAAGGTATTAAGGGAAATTTTATACAATTGAGTATACCCTTATATACATGGAATAAAACTTTAGTTGTAGATGAATAATTTATAGAATTCTGGGCGATTTATTATTTAAATGCTTTCCTGAAGTTTCCGTTTATTTTGTTGTATATATAAAGCAGCTCGAACAAAGTGAAATTTTACCTCAAGCAAGGAAAAAACATCTACTACAGCCACCACCTTCGCTAGTGTGCCAAGAAGGAATAATAAGAATATTCTGTTCGGAAGCAAGAATTTTACTTTTGAACTTTATTAAATTCAATAATCTATTGTACCCTTAAAATTTAATAAGAGAGGACAAATATGTGTTTAGTAACTTTTCTTTTATGTAATATTCTTATGAAACTCCCAAAAATATCGAAAGGGTATAAATATACAATACTGCTTTAAAATTAAAGCGTATACAGTGTGTCTGATAATAGAGTTTCTAAGTAATACATTTAATCAGTATTCATGTATTTACACCCATACGAAGCCAAGTTTCTTTCGGATTCAATGTCGTTCTCATATAGATTACACTAATTGCTTCAACACATTTTTAGAAATCGCATTAGTCCATAAAAATGTTTTTGCAAACTTAAATAAAGCCACGTTGGCCCTATGCACTCAAGGTGCGATGGATAAATTTTAAATTCCCCTAATGTCAATGTCCCTACTACATTCTGTAAATTGACACAAATATAGTGTAAATGCGGAAGATAAACCGATTTACATTTTTATATTATTAGCAGCAATTTTAGTTTGGCGACAAATAAAATCTTATATATCTTATTTTTATCGCTGTGACTAAATATCCCCCGGCGGTCTTGCCCGTATAAACTGAGAGCCGACTGTTGCAATCTTCCAATTTAAAGTAGCTTTATTTTCTTAATAAATCTTTATAGAATGTATAATTTGACAAATATTTGCAAAACACTACTTTATGGTAAGAGTACATTTTTTGTACAAAAATTATTCCAAATGCAGCTGTAAATACATTTGTATTCATAATAAGTCTGAATAGAATGCATAATTTGTGAGATCTTTGCAGAAAGCTGTTATTCTGCTGTGAATGGCGTATACTCCCTGCAGGTTTTTTTTTATTATAATTTTAGACTATAATTTTACATACTGTGTACACACGTAGGTACTTGTAAGATCTAAATCTATACCAATCTACAGGGTGGTGCAATAATGTGTCGGCGGAGCTTAGTATGTAAACTAATAACGCTGTAGCAATGAGACTTTACGTACGTATGTAGTATGCGACTGTGTATTTTCTAATTTTATTTACAAATATGCAGGGTGTTCCAAATTTTCGCAACCACCTTAAACTTTTTTATTTTAAATAAATTGCTATACTTTCTAGATATTATAATGATAGCCATTCAAATTATCTTTGCAATGATATATGCATATGTGCACTTCAGTTAGTTTAGATTTTATTGATAATTTTGTTAAAATCTTGACAATTGCATCATCTAACATCTTGAGCCTTAGTCTGACAATGGGTAGAATGCCTCACGTAATTCTTGTGTTATACTAATTTATGGACTAGCATGTTATTTGTTTTGAGGTTGAACAAAGTGAATAAATATACACGGTGTTAAATATGTCGTGTCTAAATTATCGATCCTTTTTGGTTATTTTCTGGTTTTTTCAAAACCTAACCTATAATATTTTTGTAAGTCAGCATATATCTTGTAAAATCGCCTTTATAATGGTACCAATAAGACAGTACTTATTTTAAGTATTTTCAAAGTTATAACCTACGAGCAAAGAATTGAACAGGAGAGATAATAAACTGGTGGGGGGACAGGTATTATTTAGACGGAGTTACCACTTTAAGGCAGGTCGTTATGGCAATATTGACCAATCATAGTTTATAAAATGAGTATTTTGAATAACTTGTCATATATCTGACACTACATCTGACATGTACCATACATATTCTATGCATTGAGGCGGCAATATTGAGTTACCACATTTGGACAAATATTATTATTAAGAAGACTCTCTCGTGTTCTATTCTTTACTCGTAGGTTATAACCCTTTAATGGGATATACTTATATGTTTATAACATGCAAAATGCGGGGCATCTAATAGATGGCTTGCCATGAAAATAAAACAAAGTAATTTCACAAACGCCTGTTGTTTAAATGCTTTATCATTAGTTTTTTTTTTAGAATTACATTTTAAAAATTTTCCACAATAAAACAATCTTAATTTAAAATGTGTTCGAATATATTTCCAAACTGCTCTACACAAGCTCTTAACCGTCTCTGTATCGACAGACTTACATTCTGAGCTACGTTATTCTCACTTAATTGAAGAAAAGCGTTTCTTATTCACTCCGAATTATGAAATTTCTTATGTGCAGAAATTGTTCCAACTTGAGCTTTAAATGCTTTTGCATTCTAGATAATCTGTATAAAATGCATAAGTTGCCAGATATTTGAAAAAAACATTTTTCGATAAGACAAAAACAACTTCTTGCGGTCGAAATTTCGAAAAACTTGTGAAGTGTAAACTTCTATGGGCGCGTTGCGTTGATTGTGGACACTGAACAAGACTGAACCGTCACGCTCGCCTATGTAGCGCTCGTTCGGGTAAAGTCGGCTAAGGGAACGAGAGAAATATATCATATAGGTATTTAATTTCAATTAAATTGAAATTTAAATGAATAAATAAGTCCCCGAGCAAATTCGATCCCGAGATCTCACTGGTGAGAAGTCGACACGTTAGTATTAGACCAGTGCGGGACCTGTAAGTGAGTATTCATATTGTCTATTTATATAAAGTTGTCCGTACACCTACGCGATTATATTTCGCGGCCGAATTTATAAGCAGTTGAATCTTTTCTGTTACACAGGATAAATGAAGAAAATCAAATCGATGACAGATTAAAACGAAAAAGGGAATTGTCTAATGTGCGCCTGAAGAAATATCGTCAAAAGAAGCACACTAAATCTCAGCAACTGAATTCGCTGTTGCAGGATGACCCTAATGTAATATAGAACGAAAAAACAAAGTTGGATTTCGTATTATTAACCTCGCCTTGATGAAGTTTTCACTTCTGCCGTGTGGTTTTAAGCACACCCATTTTCTTGTTTTTTCTAAAATATTTCTAAAATTCGTTCTTTAGTACTACTTTTTATCTAAACTTAGTATTTGACAAGTTATTTGTAAATTTTAATTTTTAACTGAAGTGAACTACTACTTCCGGCCTACTGATTTCACCTGACAATCTAATCAGATCCCTAGAGGAAAATTACACTTATAAATATAAAGTTGGTATTAATAGTTATATCCGTTTAGCCGCTATCCTGGTCACACAGGCACGCGCGCGCGCGCGCGCACACACACGCATACACACATAGAGAGAAAGTGAGAGTGTGTGTGTGAAAGAGAAAGAGAGATGTTTGCAAAAACCACTTTTCCTTATCAGGGACCACAAAACGTGGATCTAACAACTGAAAAAATTCAAGGTCGAATTTTTTTATCATCACAATACATCTTTATACTACCTATAAGAAAGTAAAATAAATAATAATATAATTCATTTGTAATCCTTTCTTTTTGATTATAAAGTATTAATTAACAAAACAGTTGCGTTTCTTTTACACATTCCAAGGTCAAATTTTATTTTAATATAATTTCGTTATGCATTTTTGAGGTTATATTTTAAATTGTGCTTATACTTTTTTTTTAAAGGATTTACTTTATATCTTTATTCTTAAATACATTTTATAAAAGATATTAGAATAGCTAATAAACTGCTGCGTGGAAAATTAGATATATCTTATATTTCTCAATAACAAATAGTTAACGTTTTATAAAGCATTTATACGACTTGCCAATAAACTATACACCTAGCTGAATCCGTCAATCTCTTCAAACTTGAATCGCCTTCTTCGTGTCCACTTAGAGCTTTATTACAGTTTCCTGTAAAACACAAGAAAAATTTTGATTTTCTAAACTTTTGGCACACCTTGCAGAGACGCATGTTTTTTTCAACGAACTACTGTCACGATGACAGGTGGAAAGACAATTTGATTAAAATTTTGCGTCAGACTGACATTTTGTTGTTAAAGTTTGAAATTTGGGATCTATTTAGCTTAAAACTAAGACTTGGCACTAAAACATTCATAGTATTACAAGTTTTATACAGTGAAAGCACTAAATCGAAAAAAGTAATATCAGATTTATCTTGGTTTTTCATAATCTTACCTGTCAAGTATCATGACACACAAACGTCATTTCTGGGCTGTAATATTTAATAATATTCATAAATCTATCGACATACCTTTTGAGTTTTGTTATAATTGCCAGCAAAATAATGCAAATTTGTGAACACTGCATGCTCATTATTCAGAGGAGTCAGGTTTTAAATAAAATGTTGGTATAGAACAGTATAGCTTATTAACTTTATTTATAATATTGAATTTATAACTGGCTTTCCATTTGTTACATTTTAGTTGACGAAGCTACAAATCGTTAAATATTAATAAAAGAGTTTAATTTGTCAGCTAGGTTATATAGGATAGAATAACTGGACGCCGGTCAGTTCGACCACGGGTATCTGGATAATCTTTCACTCAAAAATGGTTGCGTTAATCCCACCCTTCAGTTCGACCATGTAAGGGGTGGTCATTGAAGGGGTATATATATTCTTTTCGGAGGAAATATACTCTGCGATTCTTATGGATGACAGAGTTATAAAATTCTGTGACTACATTGTAGACAATTATATAGATGAAAATTCATCTTTTCCGCCATATATGTGGGCTTCTACCACTGACAGTAGGCATCGAACCACAAATTCATGCGAATCTTTCCATAATAAATTTAACAATAATTTCTATTCAGCACATCCGAATATTTTCTCCTTTGTAGATATTTTGCTCAATTTTCAGACAGAAACTTATATTAAAATAAATTCTGCAAAACACAATATTAAAAAACATAGGTATCATATTAGAAAAAAACAAGTTTTCATCAAAATGACGATAGAAAAATATATGTTAGGTAGGTTAAGCAAATTAGAATTTGTAAGAAGTTTGTCGTTGCATTATTTACCTTAAATTGATTTTTGTACATATTTTGATACATATGTAATTATACATTTATACTATATACTTATAATGAGCAGCTATGAAATGTGATTTTTTCCTGTGCCTCCATTGTAAAATTTGTGTATATATTTTGATACATGTGTAATTATACATTTATATTGACGAACTATAAAATGTGATTTTTCCTGTGATTCCTTTGTAAAATAAAATTTTATATTTTAAAAGACTGTTTTTTGTTTTCCAATATGTGTTTCAAAATTGTCGCATCCGTTACCTAGTTACATTATCATTTGAAAGTTTAGTTAATCTACGGTTAATCCTTTCCTCGCAAGGTCGTGGTCGAACTATAGAGTCGGATTAACGTCAGGTCATTAGCGTGGTCGAACTGACGGACTCCGGAATAACTATCTAATGAATAAAGTACGTATCAGATATCTGCAAATGGAGTTCAAATAGAAATAATGATGGGATTTTTAAGGTTCAGAGGACTTTTTATCACACTTGGAAATAGTCTTGGAATCAGTTACTTCTAAGGATGAGTTAGTTTTTCGGCATATACGATAAATACGATATCTTCACAAAATCACGTCTACCTTGGATTAATTCGTGTTTCAAAGCTTCAAGTACTAGGTATATAACTTTTTTATTTTATTTACCTACTCCATTTCACAACTAGTATAATTGCATGATGTGCAGTTTAATCAATTATATTTCATTTATGTATTTACATTTCGGTATGGCTTTTAGTTTCATTAAAAACAAATTATATTTTATTTTCGCATTTTTATGTTGCTTACTGGATGCAAAACATTTTTCTAACTTTTAATATACTTTTTGTTTAAGTTCATGTGGCAATAATTTACTATTTGTAATTCTAATACAATTTTATTCGTGACGTGCATTGCCTAAGAAGTACGAAACTCAGTAATGTTTTCCTGATATGAATATGTCTTTTATTTAATTAACATAATTATTCTAATTTCTGACTGTCGTCCCCAGAATACAAGTTACCTAATCAAAATTATATATTTATTCAAAGTCTTGTATAACACGCTAGATCCTTATTATTTGGATATACCACCCAAAAATAGAAATTATTATTTATTAATTTAAGACTAACATCTCTAGTGGATTAATAATAAGCACATTATTAGAGTTTAGCCAGATTACTTTCAAGCTAATATCTTAAAAAGAAGCAAAAGTCGGGAAAAGTAATTAATATTCTTAATGGAATTGCTGTTTGTATTGGCTTTTAGTAATTCTAGTTTAAACGATTTCCACCACTTCCCTAATTGCAAAGATCTTTCTAATTTCAGACAATTTACAGATAGTTACTACGCTCGCAATAGGCAAAATTAATTTTCCACGAAGTTATTGTATTATTTCTCTAATACATGAGGGATTCACACTACTTTCAGTTTTCTTCATATAGGCGAATACAAACTTACCAACTAAATAAAGTTAATTATTTTAAGCCATGTTCGATATTTCATATGCACTAACCCAATATTTATTTCTAACATATAATTCAATAAACATATTTTTGTTTGCAGTATCCTTAACAAAACATATATATAACATTTGATCTCGTACATGAACTAAATGTGAGAATATATAATTGATAATATGTACATGTATTTTGAATACGTGTGAATTGACCATATCTAAATTGAACTTGTCTATTACCAAATTTCGAAATTAACGTTCCATCGCTTTACAAATAATTCCGAACCGGTTTAAACCCAATTGTAGCAATTCTATAGATTAGTTAATAGTCGTCTAATTTAATCCTTTGTTTCCCAATGCTCTTTCGGAATATTCCATTATTGTACCCCTACGTAATTGTATTCGATATCCTCTACAGAAGTTTTATATAGTGCAGTATTCCCGCTTAGACTTGTTGTAAACTCAAAACCCTGTCCACACAGTATTTGCAATTAATTTATCGGCAGAAATTTTAATTTTGTATATTATACAATAGAAAGTAAATGTCCTAGACGTGTGTAATAATACATGACTAATAATCTTTTTATTCCTTTCCATATTCACGTATTTTCTGTAAAGGATATTCTTTTATAATTTGCTCGCTACCGAATATTATGTATTATATATAGAAAGTCATCACTTGTAGTAAAACTTATTATAAAATTAGAAACACTAACCCTAACTTGTTCGTACTTGGACGTACTTGGACTACGGACATGCATTTACTATGAAATTTTGTATAATGAATGGAGAAAATGTTAACGGTTGTGAAGCTAACTGACACAACAATTTTTTTTTTTTTAATTATGTAATTCTTTATTGTTAATATTAATAGTGTGTAAGACTTAACCTCTTTTCCATATGTGTTGCGATATCTATTTTGTAATTTACAGTTGTTTACCTTCAGTGTTATAAAATCCTTTTCGATCGTTTCCTGTTGCGCTTTCCTTCTCGTTTCGAGTTTCTAAAATATCGGGAGTTATTTGAACCGATCTTTTCCAATTTAAGTAAAATTACGTGCCATGAAGCAAAGTATAAAAAAAAATAATTATTTAAATTTTAAAGTAATTTTGGAGTCTAGTGGTAGCCAATTTGTATGTATAATTCTGGTAGACATATTCTTACCGCTACTGGATATTAGTTAGAATAAAAGAGAGTGATTCAAATATGCCGCCAAAACTTGAAACATAGCTTAAAAATCTAGTAAACAATTTGTAGTTACATGTATACAGTTGAGAATGTAGTAATTTGTCAACAATTTTAGAATTGATTATTTATTCTATTCTAACGTGTAAAGAATTTATATTAAAATAATGATTGTATAAATATGACTTTCTGGTTTATATGTAAAATCTACTATAAATTAGGATTCGACGCGATATTTCAAATAACCTATTCTAGTAAACTCGAACATACAGGGTGAGTCATTAGTAGCCGCGTCCTCGATTGCTCTTTTGTGTTTTAAATAAAAGAAAAAAAAATAGTTGAACATCCATGGTTGCTTGTGGCGCATATTGTAAAAATATATTAAGCTCTGACGCACTTCCGGTTTCACCGGAAATGCACGGAATTTAAGTTTTTTAAATGACTCACCCTATATATCTTTGGATTTTCTTGTACTGCTTTGAATTGTCTTTTCAACTGTTTTTTCTTTTTCAAAATTGAGACAATAGTTTTTGAGTTACTAATTTTTTTAAAAATATTTGACCAAAACACGTGTTCAGAAAAAAATCATTTTAACATTGTTTTTAAAAGGAAAAACATTAACTTTGGTGGTGCTCGTAGCCAAGAAAATTCTGCATCATTTGGTAAAGTTGCACTCGACAATACCTCAAACAACTTTGTTTTTTCAAAGCCTACTTCCTGAAATTTTCACATACCAAAAACTTCTTTTTTTTAAATAGAACACCCAGTATTTTATTGAGGTATTTTATTCCTTTTTTTTATTTTTTTTCACTGTTGTTAACAATGTACTATACCTATCTTTTGTAATTTCTGAGATAATCACTATAGGAGCAATTAGCGGTCAATTAAAGAACTACGAGCGCTGTTGTTCTATGCACCAAAATATTCGTTCAACCAGTGGAAGGCAGGAATGGCGCTTGACTTCCTTAGTCAACTGTCAAACAAAGTAAATGTTAAATCCAACTATCCCGAAAGTAATAATTTTACAGAACGAAGAGCATCGCATTTCAATTTTTTAATTCCGACAATATCCATTTGCAGTATTTAATTTTTGACTCTGTTGGCTAACATCGAAATAAAATAAAGGTTATGTTTACTGACATATTTGAAGATATCTTCAAAAAGTTTTGAAAATCCGTCCGTAGATAGCGAAGATGCTCTCCTCCATTAACATTTTCATCAAAGAAATAAGGTCCAATTATGTAACTACCCACTATTCTTCCTCACAGTTTTAATGACCAACTATTTTGAAAGTTTACAGGTGTGATAAAGTGGGGGGCATTATGTGCTATAATAACGGAAGTTGTGACGATGAACGTATTCACTTTAATAGAAGGTGCCTTCGTTGGTAAACAACAAAAAATTGAGAAAGCCAGGATAATTTATCTGCTGCCAATTGACAACAATATAAGCGATTCTGAAAATTTCTTTCATCTAACCCTCTGTATGAATATGCTACGGGTGAATTTCATGTTCCCCAATTATTCTAGATTCTCAAATTTGACTTACACCTAACTGATGACTAATTTTCGTAGTACTAGTATGGGGGTGTTCGACTACACTCGCAAGTATCATAAACGTCTTAGCCTCACCAGTTATTGCTTTTTCCGCTATTTCTTTCAAATTCAATACTTTCTGTTCACTCAAACCGTTCACTTTATACTTTCGAAGGTTTCTGGCTTCGGTTGACTTCTACCAGGGATCGCTGTGCATAAAGTCTGGATATTAGCAAAGAGTTTCTTTCAGATTCACCTAAAACGTCAATCATATCGATTAACCCTTCATAAGAATAATTCATTTGGATGATAACTAATAGCGATACTTTCATAAGTTTGACATAAATGTATACCGACTTTCTTTAACAGTTGTCAGCCGCATTCCAGTCTTTATTGGACGAATATTTGGGTGAATAAAACAGCACCCGTAGTTCCTTAATTGACCGCTATTTGCTCCTATAGTGAGTATCTCAGAAATTACAAAAGATAGGTATAGGACATTGTTAACAAAAATGAAAGAGAATAAAGAACGGAACAAAACGCGCCAATAAAATAATGGGTGTTCTATTTAAAAAATATAAGTTTTGGGTATGTGAACATTTCAGGAAGTAGTGCAAATTTACCAAATGATGCAGAATTTTCTTGGCAACAAGCACCACCAAAGTTAATGTTTATACTTTTAAAAACAATGTGAAAATGATTGTTTTCTGAACACGTGTTTTGGTCAAATATTTTCAAAAAAAGTTAATAACTCAAAAACTATTGGCTCAATTTTGAAAAAGAAAAAACAGTTGAACAGAGAATTTACAGGAGTACAAGAAATTCCAAAAATATATAGTGTGAGTCATTAAAAAAAATAAGTTCCGTGCATTTTCGGTTAAACCGGAAGTGTGTCAATGCTTAATGTATTTTTACAATATGCGCCATAAGTAACCATGAATCTTACATTAATTGTTTATTCTTTTATTTAAAACGCAAAAGAGCAATCGAAGAAGCGGCTACTAATGACTCACCCTGTATAAATATTTTATGAAACTATTTTTTAATATGAAAGCATTGTGTTCACTCATCGTGGATTATTGATATTGCAATTAGAGGTTATTGTAAAATTTAAAGCGAAAGGTAAACTACTTTTATAATATATTATAGAATTATCCCAAAAATACAATAACAATGACTGTATAACAATTAGCTGCAAAATTTGACTGATTCACTGGAAAAAATAAGTTACTTTGATTGTCACTCTTCCTAACACAATAATAAATAGTTCTACGATATCATCTATTAATTCATCTCACATCCTCTTTTCTAAGCAAGACTATTAAATCGTTTTTCAAAAATAAACACACGAAATATTCATATCATCATCGTAATCACATGTTTCTAAACTTCCGAAGAGGATCATTCAAGGTCTCAGTTCGCCTGTTTCTTTATATTCTTTCATTATGTAATGCAGATAATCAATATATGCTTTATAACATATTAAAATTCAAGCAGTTTCAGTATATTATTTAGGGTTTTAGAAATGTTTATTATAATTGTTGTTGTTCCCATTTTTGAAGTTTGTAGTTTAAATTTACTAATCGCTGACCCTGTTTCAGTAGCAAATTTAACGCTTTGCTTGCACCTAAACGTACAGATTGTATTTAATAAAACAGTAAAATGTAATACAAAAAAGCAAAAATATATGAGATTATTTACATATTGTGGCTTGATTATATTATAAAATATAGCGGATATTGGATCTTTCCCCATATTAAATTTGCATCCGCCTATTTATAAGCACTCACTCCTTTCAGTCGCTCGTGCTTCAAAAAAGCGCTTTTGCGGGAACATAGTCTTACAGCAATTGGTTTGTAAATAACTATTTTAATATTTTAACTTGAATAAACATTCTCGCATATTTAATGTGCATAACAAATATATTTATTACTTGAAATTTTTTACGAATTTTTTAGTAAAGCAGGCGCATAAATCACAATAACCAATGAAATATACAATTATATTGGAAAAATTCTGTTGAAACATAGTCTATCGTTAATACACGGCCTTATATTCCTGTCTTTTTTGTGACTTAGTATCACATGTTTGTATGAGAACCAGATTTAGTTATCCGAAATAAGGAATTTTATACTACGTATAAGAAAGTAATAGTAGATTTACAAAAATTTATTTTTCAATCATTCTTTGCATATAAGCCCTAGCTTGCTAAAAAATATTAATTTTGCTTTCAACCAATACTCAAACTTACAATTACAATTACAATATAATTAGAATTCAATCAATTCCCCTTCTATCCACTTGCTTTCGAGTCTTTCTATTTCGAATAGCGTTTGCGCAATATGAAATGACACATTTTTCTCAGAAAGAAAGAATTATTTCAATTACAATTAACAGTGACAATATAAATTAGCCACATTTAATTAGTTTGACTAATTAATATTTTTGATATTATTAGCAGATTATAATTTGAAAATTTAAATGGAAATATTTACAACATTGAGTTCTAATGCTTTGATTTCTAGGCAATGTTAACAGTTAATACAACAATATTATAAATTAACAGAAAATGCAAGCTTGTACGGATTAAGCAAATACATCTGCATTGAATTCTACTTTCCATTAGATTTATGTATAATTGCTACTTTTACTGAGCGTACATTCAAAACCGTGAAATTTAAAGCTCGAATCGACCACGAGTCCAGTGTGATGGTTTACTTGTTATCACACGCGTAATTGTATTTGTACATGCTTTAATCTGTGCGAGCGTAAACTGAAACTCAATAGTGGTATTTGGTAGCAGTAAAATTGGAAAAATAATAGAATCTTCCTGTGAAATGTGACACATATACAGGGTGAGTCATTAGTAGCCGCTTCTCCGATTGCTCTTTTGTGTTTTAAATAAAAAGAAAGAGCAATTAGTGGAAGATGCATGGTGGCTTGTGGCGCATATTGTAAAAATACTTTAAGCTCTGACGCACTTCCGGTTTCATCGGAAATGCACGAAACTTATTTTTTTAAATGACTCACCCTATATATTTTTGGATTTTCTTGTACTGCTATAAATTGCCTGTTCAACTGTTTTTTCGTTTTCAAAATTGAGCCAATAGTTTCTCAGTTATTAATTTTTTTTGAAAATATTTGACCAAAACACGTGCTCAGAAAACAATCATTTTCACATTGTTTTTAAAAGTAAAAACATTAACTTTGGTGGTGCTTGTAGCCAAGAAAATTCTGCATCATTCGGTAAAGTTGCACTCTACAATACCTCAAACAGGTTTGTGTTTTCAAAGCCTACTTCCTGACATTTTCACATACCAAAAACTTATTCTTCTTAAATGAAACACTCAGTATTTTAGTGAGGCATTTTCATCCTTTTTTTATTCTCTTTCTTTTTTGTTAACAAATATATTATATATTCCTAGATCCAAATGTCCAATATTTTTGTCGAATGATGGAGAAATATCAAAGAAAATGCTCGTAATTGTTTCAATAATAGATTAAGGCATTCTCTCTTTACATTTATTAATGGAGAACAATTGAAAATTAACTATGCCAATTAATTGCAGGTCCTTTTGAAAGAGAATCATTTACACTTCAGGTGACATACATACCGTGCCTTCAAACACTTTCCTCATTAGGGTAGGCTGTTTCTTAAGTGTTTTTAGTAAACAATGCCGATGTACATGCTAAGCTTTTGATAACTTCAAATTCTCACAGTTGTCATACCTAAATTCAAATTATAGACGGTTGTTATTGTTTACATAACATAACCAAACTAGCAAAATTATGCAGTCACCAACTATTAAAGAAAAAGCATGGCCGTCTCTAATGAGGAAAGTATTTGAAGCTACGGTATATAAATAGAAAAAGATATTGGTCAAACTTCAAACGTTGACGAGGAAATGTCAGATGTCAGGATATTTAACAAAATGTTTGTTATAATTGTTATCATGAAAGCATTTCGCTGACGATTATTCGCTCTGGTAAACGTTAAATCTATAGTGAGAAAGTAATGTCAAACTCATATCATACTGCTTAATCAAACTCTCATACTCAGTGTCATGGTGGTTTTTATTTAGTTACGGCCCTTGACACTTAAATATAAAAACATTTTAAGCGGTGTAAACTTCTTTAAAATGTTACTCAAACCAATCATCGGTGTAGAATGCAAAATGTATTGCATAAATAGTAAATTAAAAAAAAATATTTTTAAAACGGCAGATAGTGTATAATACGAAACATTACTTCAAAATTGGTATTTAAAAAGAAAAACTTGAAAAATCTATTTGTTAACGAATATTATATTATTGTATCACCATTCGAGTCTATAATGCTTTGGAGGCGTCTTGGCATTAACGATACCATACTTTGCACACATTCTAACGGGACTTTATACCAAATATTTGAAGTGGTTTGAATCAGTTTTTTCCGCTTTTGGTGCAAAATTTTGTCGTTGATTTTCTTCACAATGAGTAGATAAGCTAAGAGAGTTGTGGAACAAAAAGCCATAAGGTTAACACAGGGGGTCTAAATTTTGTTTTTCCCCCACCACTCCAACTTCTGACATCACGTGACCGAAAGCAACGTCCCCATTGGTCACCTCAAACTACGACCACTCCCACTTGTGACGTCACGCAACCAAACCCAGCGCCCCCATTGGTCCCTCCTAACCGCAAAAGTGTCAGTCCCCACCCGACCACACAAGGGCGCACCAGCAATTTGGAATGGTGCTTGCACATACCCCCAATATTGATGCTGGGATAAGACTATGGGCACCTAACATTTAACGAAAATTTCTGGAAAAACTATAACAAGTCGGTCATATTGTATGTGTGAATGATAAGACAATTTGGAATGGCGCCTGCATGCACCACCAATAATGAAGGAGGTGTGACAAAACGCCACCTAACATTAGAGGAAAATTTCTTGAAACACAAGAACAAGTTAGCCATATTGTATGTGTATGTGATAAGACGGCGGCGGGACGTAATACGTTTAGCGTGCAGGTGGGGCACTCCTAATGGCTTTATAATATATTATTTATGTAGGTTGTATGATTAAATAAAAAACAAAATACTCAAGAAGAAAATAATATATTCCATCTTTTTCTTTCTGTTTTGATTTTAAAATATCACGTTGACATTAAAATCGCTTATCTGGTTATTTTGTGGTTCGCCGTTGGCTTTACTTTATAACGTGTAAAGAACAACAAGTTCATTGTCAGAACAAGAAGAAATTTCAAGAAAAATAATACACTTGTCACAAAAAGTATCGCATCATGTAAAAAAGTAAGATTTTTTTTTTGAATTATGGAATAAATCTCAACTGAAAATATTGTACTTATTTCGTAAATGGCATACTTTACTTATTTTATCTGACAGTTAATTTTTATCAGATGTTTTTTCTTTGTTAATGTCAAAAAACGTAAAAAGTGGAAAGTGTGAGAAAAGGCGTAGTTCATTAATTCTGTTAAAAAGTAAATTTTCTTAGGCATTTGTTAACTGTTTTTTTATTAAACAGATTTTGGACAAAAATGAGTAATTTGACACCAGTACAAGCAGCCCAAATTGTGTCCTTAAGTGAGGATGGAATATCGCAGCGATATATAGCCCAACTTATGAATATCAACCAATCGAGCGTATCCAGAATATTAATAAGGTTCAGAGAAACGGGAGTTTACCATAGAAGACCAGTTCCAGGACGTCCAAGATGTACCATCCCTGCAGATGACCGTTTTCTACGCCTACAAGCCCTACGGGAACGTCATATTACTGCACGAAAACTGCGCAATGATCTTTCCAGTGTCCGTAATGTCCAAATAAGCATTAATTTTGTTAGAAACAGGTTAAGGGAAGTTGGAATTAGAGCTAGAATGCCTGTTACTGCACCATTGCTAACCAGAGCACACCGTGTGGCACGTTTGAGATTCGCAAGACAACATGTAAATTGGAATGTAAACGACTGGGCTAATATCCTGTTTACAGATGAGTCCAGATTCTGAATTTTCGGGTCAGATATACGTATTCCAGTTTACAGACGCGAAGGCGAGCGATTTGCAAAGTGCAACATAAGATCAGCAAGGAATTTTGGCGGTGGCTCTATTATGGTATGGGGAGGTATTTGTTTAGAAGGTCGCACAGAGTTAGCTGTATTTCGCAGGGGATCTTTGACAGCTGATCGGTATATAAGAGACGTTCTAGAAGAACATGTGGTACCATTTGCTCCTGTTATTGGAATAAATTTTGTTCTAATTCATGATAACGCACGTCCGCACGCTGCAAGAATATCAGCCGATTATCTTCGAGAAGTAGGTATTCAAGCTTTAACATGGCCAGCAGTAAGCCCAGACATGAATCCAATAGAGCACGTTTGGGACAACCTAGAACGCCACATAAGATCTCGTAATATCGCTCCAGACAGCTTAGATGACCTTGAACACGCATTATTAGAAGAATGGGAAACTTTAGATATGGAGTTTGTAAGGAATTTGATAAGAAGCCTTGCACAACGGATGCGAGCTGTTATTGGGGCCAGAGGTGGCAATACTAGATACTAAAAATCGTTTACTTTACTTTAAGACATAATTTGTTACTTTAAAATTTTCTTGTTTTGGAGAATAAAAATTATCTTTGCAATTTCCTCAAAAATTTTCAAATAAACAAAAAAAAAATTTTAATCTTTTAAACTTAACGAAAAATCATTATCATTTTTTAAAAAAATATATATATGTATATCGTGAGAAGCATTTTGTCAAAATCCATTTATTTTGAAATGATACGATACTTTTTGTCACAAGTGTATATTCTATCTATCTCTTTCACGTCGACGTTAAAAACGCTTATCTTGTTATTCTTACTTTGTAGTTTATGTGTATCGTTGTTGAGTTATCTTATTGTGCAAGCGTGTTTTTTTCAAATATTAATAAAAACGATAAGTTCATTGTGTAATATCATCCGGTTTAATGTGTGACGCTGTCCATATCCCACCATATTATATTGCAATGATGTAATTAATACAATATAGGTAATCAACGAAGATTTTTTGAATGTTCGATCTCACATGTACAGTTTTGTGCAATAAATTGGCGTACACGTCTTATTGCTAATTTTGACATTATTTTGCCATTGTGAAGATGGCTTAAGTTAAGTTGACAAATGGAATTATAGCGTCAATTCAATTTGTCATACATGACAGGTATTCAAATAAAAGTCATATTTACATAAGCGTATATTAAGTGTACGCCAATTTATTGCACAGAACTGTACGTACATCTCAGACCGACTTTCACCTTTTAAAACACTATTGTTCGCGTACTCTAGTGATAAAGCTAACCGCAAAAATCTCCGGTTTATAATTGATTTGATGTCTATTTAATAAAATTTCATATGCAGGGGATGATCCAAAAGTCACGAAATATACATATCAAATAGTGTCTCTTCGACATGGTCATTAAGATGGTTCTCTATACATGCTTTTTAACATTCAAGATGACAACCATATTGTTAATGAATATAAAAGCGTTGAATAAAAACACTTATTTGCTTTTCATAGTTTATCGCAATAAATTATTAAATCTCTCTTGTGTGTGGGACCAAGACATTAAAAAACAAAACTATATCAACTTATCTGTGCGTGTGTTTTTGGTGTAGAAAACAAACACAGAAGAAGTTTCTAGAAAAATAATGTATTACGTCTCTTTTTTGTTTTTTGAAAATATGGTGATGCTAATATATTAAACAAACATTGATTGTTACTTTTGCGGTTTTATGATTATCGGTGTGGGACCAAGACATTAAAAACACACGTTATAGGCTTATCTTCGCGTGTGTTTTTGAAGTATAAATAATAATAGAAAAAATAATATTTTCATTCCACACACATTCATTGATCTTATAGAGTGTCTAAGACAAGTCAGAACAAATAATGAAACATCACGTTTATCTAAGTACAAGCATTACACACATAGTCATTTTAACCCATATTGATACTACTGGCATAGAACTAGACATATATGTTGGGCATATATTTTTACTCATCTGAATTAATAGAGGCTATGATACAAAATTAATCTATCAGTGACAATTAATAGATTTTAAAAACAATTGAAGCTATCCTTTGAGTTAGCTAATCTTTGTGATATGTCGTAAAAGATTCGGTTATACAAATGTTAAATATGATAGTCATTAATAATTAATAATATTTGTCATTAATTTAATTAAATTTTTTAACAAATATAAATAAGTTGTAAATAAATACATACGCATACAAATCGAAAATCACAAAAGAGAAATATGTTAACGTTATCTCTAATGGTCGGTTTCACAAGTTATAATTAAACATCTAGTTATAAATTCATTAGCACTTCAAATCGATTGTTCAATTAAATATTGCCTCACTGCACTTTTGCATCCAGTCATTTGCATTCATCTCTCTCCAATCCGTAGGGAGTTTATGATAGACTACAGTACAAGTATATTTTTGGCTATTTATCATGAAATTGACTTGTTTGAGTATGCAAATATCATTAACACTATAGTATTGCGATGAAACTCAAATTTGTTATTACTGCCTTGTACAAAACAAAGTAGATACACAAAATATTATCCAGGGTTCAAGCTTGAACAAGTCTCAATCATTAATAAGAGAATTACACATATTCTGTTTATTAAATAATAACTAATATTTTTGAAAGACTTGGTCTACCTCATACTATTATCGCATAAATTAATCATGATTTGTTCCACGCGTTGTTGATTGTCATTAAAGTTTCAACTAACATATTTTTTCATTATTCTAGTAGCATTCAACATGTGTTTCACTATTTTCCCGATATCATTAAAATAATAATCTTAAAACAAGTTCATATCCATAAAACAGCCAGAAAATGTATTTAGTAGATACACTGCCCAACTGTTGATTCCTCTATTCCATAAAGACTGATGAATAATAATAATAATAAGAAGAAGAATGTGTATTTATTAAGTATTTTCGCACAATTCACATATATTGCAGATACTATTAACAATATAGTGTGTATATCAAAATCATAGAACTAAATCTCAAAAGGAATCTCATTAATTGGTGTAATTATAATTCATACACAAAGTAACACAATGGTTAAACTAAAAATTTTGATGATCCAATAAAATCATCAAAATTTGCATAGAAAAAGGAAGAGAAATATACATATAGCAATGCATATGGGATACATTAACAATCTACTTGGATACCAGGTAAATATTTAGTAGTTGTTGAAATTCTGTTGTTATTATAAGTATAAGTTTTAAATATTATTCGATTGTATTAATATGCAGGAGTTATTTTCATTATATTTAATCTCACCAGTAAGTATATTGGTAACAACTATACAAATTCGACTGATCTTCATTATGTTTCTCATAGTATTAAAACGTAATTCGTTTTGCTTTGTGCTTCTTTAAGTAGAAATAATTTTATTTAATTTAAGATATTGTATCTTGCTATCGATCTTTAACAAGCTATAATTACTTTTCGCAAAGTATTACTGCATTCTAACAAATATCGCAAATAATAAATTGTTCATACATATCATTTACAGTAATCGCAAACAACAAAGGCTTTCCGATTGAGCTTAAAGAAACAGTTACACATGTACATTATAAGTTTCAAGTTCTGAAAATTTGGGATAATAATTTTGGTTAATCACAAACCGAATGATTTCATTTTCTTGAACCATTTCATAAAAAAACCCACGAACTGTATATTAATGTAATATAAATCACATCTATAATTGACTGGTTTGAAATCCAGAATAACGTAAGACGTTACAAACAATGTAAATTGATTGAAATATTCAAATCATCGAAATAATTAAATTGCTACTTTCATAATTTTGAATTATGTTTCCAACCCATAAAGCTGATGGTAAACCATATAAGTTAAAGCACTTTCTATAAAGTCAAGCTAATTCAGAGAGGTTTTTAATATATTCTTCATTATGTTTGAATTTAAATGTGTTTTACTGTATTAAAATTGATAGGACCGTACGAAATATTCTACACAAGTTTAGTTTCATTTCAAGGACTATTTATTCGTTCATTAATTTATTGCACTATTAATTCTAATACTTATATGTTATATTATATACATACTAAAAGCCATTCGACGAGCTCTTTTTAATACTAGTGGTTAACACGGCACAGCTATACCCCAAAATTGACGAATTGGAGAGCGAATGATCTGAGAACCTGGCCTATCTACGGTGTGGACAAAAGTGCCACGCTACGGGGACTACGGTCCCATGTCCTGTAGGCTATTTTTCAGGTCTCCGATGAGAGAGTGAAGGCCCGAAAAGTATTTTGGAAAATTTATGGACGAGTATTAATTCACACTGCATCAATTTTTTCCCCGTCAGGAGGACGTGTAGACAGTCAAATTCCTCTATAGCCTACACAAAATTTCGAAATTCAATATTGAGGTCGGCAAGCACAGCTGACCATTACACCTCAAAGTCCACGTTAGGTTAAGTTAAATGTTACAATAAATGTCAGAATTGATGGGAAAATTGGCAGACTCAAGTAAACGTCAAATTTTAACATACGATAAGTTTGAAGTAATCATATTTAGAAGAAAGAAGAATAAAAGGGGAAAGGACTGTATCCACAAGGTCGGTACGGACATATGAATATATATTCTGTAACATTTTGAAATTAAAGTTTTGCAAGTTTCGTTTATTAAATACTGAATATATTCAAATATATTGAGGGAATCAATAGGAAAGCACTAAAGAATACACTAAATGGCAATAATTTCATCGATCACGAATTTAGCATTTATTCGAAGAAAGGTGAATTCAAAACTAAGAAACGATACAGAAGAGATGCGTCTTTTCCGTTTTTCAATATGCATTCTCTAATATGATATGTCGATATGTAATTAAGCTTAAGTGTATGAATATCCTTTAAAGTAAGAAGAAACTTTAACACTAACGGACAAAAATCTAGCTGCCGTTTGATTTGCGATGAAAATTCAATTTCACTTATAAACCATCAAGACGATCAATAGACGATAACACTTGCTGGCAAACGTCATAATTCCGTGATATAATAGTGTCAGTCGTACAATACGACGTGTTATGTTATCTCATATATGTTGTGAACTAAAAGCACTAAATACAGAAAACACCAAAGATGTAACGATCGAGAGATGTGTTGTAAAACACGAAAAAAATATCGAGGAAGGATAGTAACTATCATCGACCAATTGTCAAGCTTTAACGTCAGAAAGTCGACAAATGTTGGACAGTTTGGGAATGAAAAATGCATTTACTTGGTTGATGATCTGAGAACGTACGCGAGGTGATAAAAGGGGTATAATATTTTCGTTATTTTTCTTTTTTGAATGAATGAAGACTTTATATTTTTGAAGTTTATTAGCTTCTGTCAAACAGTTACATAGGCGTTAATGAGCAGACACGATATATGAATATGTAATGGTAAAGAAATGAAAAAATGCCGAGTTCAACTGTGGTTTTTGATTGATGAAATGTGACACCTCTTAGATATGTAATATTGTTATTACTATAACTATACTATAAATTGTCAATAAAATTAAAATGTTTATCACATGCAAGTATAATAATAACAATAACGAGCTTCCTACATTATAGAAGTGGTCCTTACTGCAAAAAGAATTATTACACACAATTACCGCATTTACTTATGTCAACAATGACATTCAATTTGATAATTCGGTCCCTCATTAGATTTTTGAAGTTTATAGGAAAGAATAAACGTCAACTAACTTTTGACGCAATGGCAGTTTGTGAACAAGTTTAAATTGGACGTATACCGGGTGTCCACACTTAAGTGCGCACTATTGATAACTCTGTTATCTTTGGAGGTTCAGAATCGGTCAAATGGGCAAAGTAGTACCATTTTTTATGGCGGTTACAATTGTGAAAATAGAAAAACAATTGAACGTCGGGTTCTCTAGATATTCGACCAAACAAATTTTTTTTAAATGGAACACCCTGTATATTTTTTGGCGATTGGAAAGAGAATCGCAAACTGAACAAAAGAGTCTTAGTACACTAGTATAAAAAAATGTCAAATAAAGTAGTTACTGAGAAATCTGTATCTTTGCTTTGTTTGCATGAAATCGATATATCTACGGACAATTAAACATTCATTAAAGCCTTTAATTTAATAAACAAATAAAAATAAATACAAAAATAGTAAAGAAAATTATTCAAATTAAATGTTCAAAGACATCTCCTTCCATTTCAATACATTTTCTCAATCTTGTGTGAACATTATGAGTAGCTCCTAAAATGGTCCTACCATCGATGGCGTTAATGATGTTGGAAATTCTTTCCTGAAGTTCATCCACTATTGCATATCTATGTTTGTACACTTGATTTTTTACTGCTCCCCACAAGAAAAAATCTAATGGCGTCATGTCAGGCGAACGTGCGGGCCACTGAATAGGACCATTTGTGCCAATCCATCTATTGCCAAATAATCTTTCTAATAACTCCCTTGTCTCGCGGTGGTTATGGGCAGGCGCTCCATCTTGTTGAAAGTAAATAATCTGTCTGTCTACCAAATTTAATTCATCCAGAAAATTTTCTAAAATTTCTGTCAATAATGCCACATATCTTTCTCCTGTTAAAGAACCCCGATAGAAAAATGGCCCAACAATTCGGGATCCGATTATACCACACCAAACATTTAAACTGAATCGGTGTTGTGGATTACAAGGATAAACAACAAATGGGTTTTCACGACTCCAGTAATGATTATTTCTTTTATTGATCATCCCGCGATTAGAAAAGTTGGATTCATCACTCCATAAAATGTGTCTGAAGAAATTGTGATTTTCTTCAAAAGCATTGATAAACCATTGTCACCCAAAAGTAGAGTTTGAACAGGCTGATATTTAAAGGGAACATATTTATTTTTTTTCAAAATTTTATGGATCGTACTACGAGAAACACCTGATTCTCTGGACAAATCCCTTACAGAATTATTTGGATGTACCTGAAAATATGCCAATACATTTATTTCTGTCTCTTGTGATAATATAAAATCATTTTTGATCCTCTTCTTTATAAAAACTGTTTCGTTGCTTCTTAATCTTCGATAAAGTTTTAAAAAATAGCGACGATCTGGTACATCACGATCAGGAAATTGCTGAATGTAACATTCGAGCGCTTTATCTGAATTTTTGTTAAACTTCAAGTACAACTCCAACATATTACACTTTTCCAAATGAGTAAATGCCATTGTTACGGTTGAAAAAATTGTAAAACCAGTACTTTTTCCACACAGTAACTTTAACAACAGCAAATACAAATAATTTGACAGCTACTAGACAATGTGACGCTTTAATTTTCCATAGGTATATCGATTTCATGCAAACAAAGCAAAGATACAGATTTCTCAATAACTACTTTATTTGACATTTTTTTATACTAGTGTACTAAGACTCTTTTGTTCAGTTTGCGATTCTCTTTCCAATCGCCAAAAAATATACAGGGTGTTCCATTTAAAAAAAATTTGTTTGATCGAATATCTAGAGAACCCGACGTTCAATTGTTTTTCTATTTTCACAATTGTAACCACCATAAAAAATGGTACTATTTTGCCCATTTGACCGATTCTGCACCTCCAAAGATAACAGAGTTATCAATAGTGCGCACTTAAGTGTGGACACCCGGTATATAGGGTGCGTTAAAAGATTAGAAAATCGAATATTATAAAAACCATCATTACTATGCTCGCGTTTTACGGGATATTGTAATAAAACTGTAAGCACAAGCAAAAGAAGCGAATTCAAGCTCTAAGAGATTGACAAATTTTACTAGTGAAAAATATATAAGCGGATTTTTCTCAACTCAACCTGTAACTACCATTAATATTAGAAGGATAAGTGTGTAACAGTGACATACTCAGAGTTTCATTTGAAATTCTAGATGCGTAGAGTATTGAAATATACTCACTGTGTTATGCAAGGAGGATAGGAGAAGAAGAGGGCATACTCGACAAAAAGTGAAACCTAGATACGTGTAGGATTACATTCGCCATTGGTGGGTTTACCTGGTTATTTTATTCTTTATTATTGTGAATTACACACTCCTTGTGTTAAACAATAATTTACTTTTTGTTTAACACCATCATTTAATACTACATAATACATCATTTGTTGTTAATTAGGGTAAGATTAAGGGTAGTGACTTGAAATAAAACAAACAAATGTTTTAGGTTTACACTACATTTAATTACACGACGGCTGCTTCACTACACTGTAGTTTCTTTAGGTTGATATATTACAATAAACATCTACATACAATTAACAACTCTTATATATAGTGTGCGGTTATTATGAATTCTTAGAACTAATATATGAAGTACAATTTCTAGTCTAACAGCATCGGTTCTATACAAATATTGTGATCACATTATTTAATTGTCTGTTTGTGCCTGTATATACTACTGAAATGTTCACATATCTAAACCAAAATGACACGTTCCTAGTTACGAGTGGCGTTTACCAGCAAATAGAAACTTATGCAACTTATATTACTCGCGGGACGGGCAGACGCAAGGGGGTGTGAGTGGGTGGAGGTTGACGATATCCGGTTCTGTCATAGCGCTTCGGTTTTATTCACAGATTCTGTCATAGAGAAAGAAATACTATAGACAGGAAACATAATGTATACAATAGCCGACCGATTCCGATAGATTTTCGTCTTCGCTAGGCCCGGTAGAGATACGTAAAGTGGGGATAGACGATGCGAAAAACCTCGTGTAAAATGTGTGTGACAATGTTTACTGTTTAATACTTTTTATCTTTAAAAAGAATTACATAAATTTAATTTTTTCTTTATATCGTACATCAAATGTGCAGCTGGCGCGTAGAGGCCGCTTTTTTCCTTTTGTGTACCAGCCTTAGTTAGTAGACATTAATCAAATTCATGCATTTTTGTGGTTATTTCTAAAACACATAACTTTCTTAAGAAAATAAATTAGTACAAAAACTGACCTTGACATTATAAATTTATGCATACTTAACCCAAATTTGAGATTCTACAATTACAAAATGAGTTTAAAAAACGCGAAACGGCGATGCCTTAATTTTCGATAGGTATACGCCCCTCTTAATATATTATTCTCAAAAAGCGTTCTTTCTAAATTGTCCATGAATATTTCTGCTAATAGAGGTGACAAAAGATTATCCATAATTAAACCGCTGTTGCAATTATAAAACATATTGCCAAAATAAAACTAATTCTGTATCCTTTTATTTAATTTAACTATTTCTTATTAGGGAAAAATTTTTTCAAATGAAATTAATTTAGTGGTATCAGGTAACTTAAGATCTTTAATATTTTTAATTAACTTAAGCTATTTTTGATAATATATTTAGATTTGAATTTCGTATGTTTGGTAATAATATCTATTAAGCATTTTGAAACATTAACTGCCGGGGTCATAACATATAAAACTTCTGGTTTAGTAGTGTAATTTTTTTTATGCAATTTAATTAAATAATATAGTTTCTGTGGTTGTAGATTCATTACTTTTAATTTCTGTCTTTCAAATAAATTGCTGATATTAAACATACTGGGAGAATTATTGATCGTATGTATCATTTGTTTTTGAATAACTTGTGTCCTCCAGAACTTGAGAAAATTGTCTCGAATATTATAATCTAGTAAATAAAATCCATATAGAATTCTAAAATATTATGTACATGCAAGCAACTAGTTAAATGTTTAAATATAGTAGTATAAACAAATTCAAGTTGCTCGTACTATTGCTGAACTAATTACGTATAAACATTCTTAATTATTATATTTAAGTTTTACATAGTGTAAATATTTAGTGAACCTTGCAGTTGAATAACATACACATATCTTTAGATCTTTAGATGAAAGTCCTCTTTAGAAGTAACATAAACTTTTATTTTCATTATGTTTTGAAAGTTTGCTAATAATTTATGGACACTGGCAACAATTTAGTTTCAGAAAAATCTTTATTTTGTTTTTTGAACGTAGGGTAGTAACTTTAATTTAAAAACAATTAAAAAGAAAGTATATACGAATTTATATCCTTACAGGATTCAACCCCCCAAAGGATACAACATTTTCACCCTCTCCGTACCGCAACTAGGATTCATTTAATTTGTCTGCAAACTACATTATGCTCTCTCTATATATTTTGCTTACTCTAATCAAAGGAATTATGAATACAAAGAAAAAGGAAATTTCACTGTAAAATAAAGAGAAAAGATTCAGGTTGGCGCTCAGACTTGGTTTCTAATTTTAGAGGTTAATATTTTTTTTTAATTTGAGTAATTTTGCTGTTCCTTTTGGCTTAAAGAGGTAGAATTTTGGAAGTTTTATTACTATAAAGGCTACTTGCATCATTAGCACTGTCAACAAAGTTGATTGGCAAACATTTAGAGGCAAGAAAAGTGTTTCTTGAGCAGTATGAACATGAGCGCTTATGGTAGATATGGAGAATTAGTCAAGGAAAAATCCAAGAGTCTTCACGAAAAGAATTTTCTTCTCATGAAATATACAGTTTGGAGTTAAATTATAATTAGTAAATCATATGTGATGGTTTGTCGTTTTTCCTGTATCCGGTGGACTGTGCAGAGGTATGCTGCTTAATAGACAGATTAAGTAACTCAAAATCTTTAGATTACTACGGGCTAAACAGTTCCGCGTTAAAATTAGGTAAATATGAACTAGTAGAACACATAACGTATTTTATAAACTCTTGTTTTACGGCGGGGATATTTCCTGTATGTCTCAAAATTGCCAGAGTAACACCTATTCCTAAAACTGGGAACGGTAATTCATTATCGAATTATCGCCCAATATCTATAGTGCCGGTGTTATCAAAATTAATGGAACTGGCATTGAAGAGCAGAATAGAAAAGTATTTGGACTGCAAAAAGATCTTAAACAGTAATCAGTTTGGATTTAGAAGTAATAAGGGTACGGTAAAAGCCTTGGTTGAATTATACAACTTCATTAGCGACGAACTGGAGAATGGGAATGCCGTTACGGCGGCTTTCCTGGACTTGACCAAGGCCTTCGATTGTGTGTCTCATGATATATTGTCTACTAAATTGGAATACTATGGCTTTAGGGGACCTGCTCTTTCACTGATTACAAGCTTTGTCATGGACAGACAGCAGTGTGTTCAAATTAAAGAAGATACGTCCCCATTCAAAGCAATCACTTTTGGGGTGCCTCAGGACTCAATATTGGGACCATTGCTATTTATTATCTACGTCAACGATATAAACGAGCATATTATGTGTAAGACTGTTCAGTATGCTGATGACACTACAATACTAGTTGCGAATAAAAATTAGGACGAATTACATAACTCCCTGATGGGTTCACTGGGGCGGGTTGGGGATTACTTTAATGGGAATAGACTTTGTATGAATTCCGGGAAAACGCAGGTGTTGGATCTTTCGTTGAATCCCAACATGAAGCTGGTGAATGCCGCGCCTATTAAATGTCTGGGTTTGCTCCTAGACTCTAAGCTTACATGGGGGCCCCACATTGATAGTTTGACCAGGCTAGTACTTTTGTTTTAAAACAACTGCGGGTGATGGTGGATCAGAGTGCTTTATTGATGGCATATTATGCTCTCTTTCATAGTGTCATGAGTTATGGTATTATATTGTGGGGCGGTTCGGCGCATGTACATCGGGTTCTGATATCACAGAAGAGAGCAATAAGAACTATGCTGGGTATAAGTAACATGGATTCATGCAGACCGTCGTTCAAGCGGTTGAGAATTATCACTTGTGTTGGTCAATATGCTTTTGATTGTATTACATACGCCAGAAATAATTTGACTTTCTTTGCAAAGCAAACCATGTACGAAACCAGACATGGATGTTTCGAACAACCACATTTTAAGTTGTCCCGGAATATCAACTCAACTTAAACACTTCCTAAAAGACAATCCAATTTATGATGTCCAGGAGTTTGTGGAAATGCTCAAGAAGCTTTAATTTCTTTTTTGTTCTCTTTTTTTGCTCTGTGAAATGGCGTACATTGTTTGATATATACATTAGAGTTTGTAATATTTAATGTTTACATTGTACTTTTATTTTTTAGATATGTTTAGTGTTTGCATTGTACATTTATTATATAGACATATTTATTGACATGTGCATACATTTGTTTTGTCTCGCACGAATAAAATCTATCTATCTATCTATGATCATTGATGCGTACGTTTTAAATCTCTTAATATCCACATTTTAACATGATTTCACAGTTCCTATCTTATTTGAACAGCAGATAGAAAATATTTAATTGTACAGATAATCTGTTATAAGGCACATTAATGTTTTTCACACAAAAAAAAACACACGCTAAAAAGAGGGAATTATATAAAAAAAATATTATCTGATAAATTACATGCGAAATACATTTGATTAATTTAATTTTCCTTCATAGTGTACTTAATTTCTGCAAATAATTACATATACACAATATTATTTTCTAAAATAGAAATAAGATTTTTGACGCCATTAATTAAAGTGGGTGAGTATGAGAAAATATTTATTTAATGGAATAGAGAAGACTTCTATAACAATTCCTTTGCGAGATAAGCATTTGGGATAATGTAACATCAAGGTTGCTATTTTCCTTTTAGGTAAATCGTGTATAATGTATATATACAAAGGAGCGCGTTGTCGTCCACTTTATTAAGTATCTAATAAAGAATAAAACTATACACAATGAACATTATATTTACTGTCGCTAACTTAAAGTACGGCAGACGTAATAACTTTGTGTCTAAAATGTGAAATGTTTGTGGTTGTGTTATAGAAACGTTCTAGTGTCTTTGAAAATATAACTTATTATTATCAATGTAATAATTAATAATTTAATATATTTTTATTTTGTTGCAGAAACTGTAACACTACAACAACACAAAATATCTTTAAACCATATACAATATTATAATCGCAAATAAAAATAATAATAATTTACGAAATCTTTAGTCTAACTTAAAAACCAAAATACCCTAAGATCAATAAACACACTTAATATATGAAATACATAGTAAGGAATGCTAAAATGTGTATATCGCACAAACCAAATAAATGAAAAGCAAAATGAATAACCATAAATATTGTAAAAATACATCGCATTAAAGAAAAATATCAGTAATACTAGTCATGAATTTGATTTCAGACGTATGAAAATTTTAAATAAGGAACGCAACCAAAAAGCAAGAGGTGTAGTGGAATTGACCAAGATTAAAAAACAAAAACTTTCAATAAACGACAGAGCAGACACTGCCAACCTCTCAAATTTGTATTATTCAGTTATACAAAATTAACACTACATAATATTTTTTATAATAACTGAATTTTATACTTAAAACCTTGTATACTATAAACCTTTAAAATATAACTAAACACATTTACAAATGAAAAATACTGACAATAAAATCTTATAGAAAACAAGTCAAAGTGATGCATGTAGATATGCAGATATTATATATGAGTATATACATTTCACTGTGCACAGTCAAACAAGTTTTATAAACACATTAATCTTTAGAGTGGTAATGAGATAAATAAATAAATAAAAGGCACACAGTAGGTATATAATTATAAAACGACCAAAAAACCAATACATTTAATAGGTATTTGGAAACTAATTTTCATAATGTTCAAATTGGTTTTTCAAACATAACTACAAATAATGTAGGAAAAAAATAAAAATAATGAAATTTCACTGTCTTAAACGTCTGCATTTTCATACACTAGACAGTCGCTAACTAACGGCCTGAAAGCTAATAATATATCTCTTATTTTGAGATTTATTTTTATGGATATTCGTGGGTATGCACATGTAAATAGTTTGTTGTTGTTACAAATTCTCTCACAAGTGAGTAAGAATTTAAATTATTAAGTACGAAACTTGTGATTAATTTAAGCCTAAATAAGAATTATCATCAGAAGATGTAAATAAACATATAGGGCTGGAAAAAATAAATACAGATCATTTTCTGTAAGAAAACGATCAATATTTGAAAGAATGTTTTGAAGCATAGCTATTAAACAGGCATTCTATTTGACAAATATGATCTACATAAATTAAGATAAAATAAAAATAATTTTACAGGTTAAGGTAAAAAGATAGATAAAGCTAGTTTAATTGTGTCTTGTACGTGTAATGTATTTTTACATATAAAGGATAAGGGAAAAATGTATTTAAACTTTTGGAAATCAATTGATATAGAAAAAGCAGTTTGACTAAATGAAAAAACAAAATTAAATCACTCCCCTCTGCTGTCTTTCTAAGTGTATGATAACACACCCTCTTCTAACTCTTACATTTATGTAAAATATATAATAATATATAATTGTAAACATTACTCCGTCATCACCTGATGAAGCTGAAGTCTGGTGAAGCAATATTGTAGTGAACAATAACCATTATTTAAAACTATTTTTATGCTATTATTTATTCTAAGATGGGGTTTTAATAATTATCATCCCGTTCAATTAGTTAATTATATGTAACCAATATAATAATAAATGTCTATAAGACGATTAACACAGTCTTGTGGCAACTTAAACGAATTTATAGATTTGAGCATAGAGCATATGCATTACTTACAAAAATTAAATAAACAATGACATACTAATCCAAATATAGAATAGTAATTTGTCTTAAGTACAAGTATTTCCCTAGCCCTCCTGACCAAATATAAGAAAAAATTCTAATCCTGCCATATTGAAATTAAATGTGGCCGTAGTTAATATTTATATATGTATCACTAGTACATATGGTTTGTAACTACCTACGTCGCCCACCAATCATTGAAAAAGTCCTTTATTTGTATGTAGGTACATATTATGTGCATATTATTAAAAAAAGTGCGATAATTGAAGAAATGCGTTGTTTAACAATATCAATTCTAAGAAATTAAGAGCAGGTAATCTATTACTCTTATTAAATTTTAGATATATTTCATACATACAGAAAATCTATATTTTCATATGCTATAACAAAATTAATATTACAGAAATATAATCACTGTTCAAGATGGTAACATATTATTTGTAGAAGCTATGGTAGATATAATAAACATTAATTTTAAAATGTACAATATGACATATTAATTATGATTTTAGTGAACACAAAAAAAGTATGTCTTTTCAAATTAAACCGAATATTACATTCAATACCCCTACATTCGAATAATATGACAAGAAGATAAATTTGACATATAGCCAATATCTAAATACAAATATCAATACAGAAATGTATGTAAACGATAAATATCTGAATAAAATATACTACCAAAGATATGAAATAAATACTAATTTACTGTTAGAGTAATAACTAAAATATTATAATTAAGAAATACACATCGTTTAGTTGGTATAGTTCTGAGTGTGCAAAGGTCTCAGGTATAATGCCATTGCTTATCACACTTCCATTATCGACTCCTTTTAAAACATTGTATATACATTGTATCTACCACCATAGAAAAAAGTCTTTGCCTAAAATAGTGAAACTCTAATTCAAATGTAATATTAAAGTCATACGATAAATAAATATATATTATTTATATAAATAATAAATAGAAGTTCTAAGAAATATTAAATACAAAAACATATTTAGCATTAAACATTTAGATGTGATTTGACACTTTTGTTATTTTATTTGAGTATATTTTTTTAGAATAAAGGCACGAGAGTATTTTTAATAAAGAATATAACAAAATATTTACATAACAAGTGGATTGTTTAATACATGACAAAACAACATTTTAATTTTCTGAAAATAAAGATAATTATATTTTGATATTTAATTGAGTATTAAGTTTATTGGAAGGGAGCTAAAGGTTTTATAAATATTATTGAATAATAATTTATAATTCACATTTATGTATTATTAAGTAGAATTACCAATTGACTGAGGTAACATGAAGCAATATGGGTTTTTATATAGTGCCTGTCTCTAATATAAAATTATTATAAATAAACTTCTTTTTTTTGATAACATTACATTTGATTGATATTTGGGTCATCTAAATTTGAGACACATAAAATTGCTAGTTGCATCTATTCATTTCCTTTCCACTTGTGAAAAACCTTTGATGAGCCTGGTATCTAAATATTGCTATTATCCCCCATGAAATTGAAATACCCACTCATTTTATAATTTTAAACGTCATCATAGGCATTCGATACAACTGTCTCATGGTAAGTAATTATCTAATAGCTAATCTCGCGGTAGTTGATTGGATACAAAGCTACATCGTATCTAAAACCTGTATTTAATGTTCTGGAATTTCTGAATTTACCCGGACTTGTGACTCTTTTAATTGCATTTTTCTTGATAAAAGTTCGCCTTCTTTGTTATTAATAAATTAATCACATTAATTAATTCAATTACATTTCCTTCTTGATCATGTTATATTATGCATTATATTTTGCTTAAATAATATATACTTATTTCGTCTAATACTGGATTATCTTTAAAAGACAAGACGCGTTTTTTCCCCATAAATTGAAAACTTTAATATTATTTTTGTCTCAGTTGACGTTATAATAATTATCCTGTAATTGACACTAAAATGTAAACGTACTTTAGACGAATACAAAGACATATTTTTAATATATATATATATACACATAAATATCACAAATTAACCTTGTTTTAGAAACAGAAAAAGTGCAATAGAATAATATTTATCAAAAGAATTATATCAGATTTTCTATGGTAATGTTGTTCCAAAACAAAATTATCCTTTCTGTAATGTATAACTAGGTATTATTGTAATCAAAACATCTGGCATAATGCCATAATATATATCTACCACTTGTTAACTATTGCTTCTGGCAAATGTTATGTATGCACTAGACTTTGCGCAGTAATTAATGTCTCCAACTTCTTAGTTTGCACATAATTGCACGAAAGTTTATTGTGTATCTATTTATCAAATGTATTTACCTGACAGATCAGCGGAAAGAAGAACGAAGAGTAGGAAGTAAGAAAACATCGTGAAGAGAGCACAGAAGATTTTACACAAACAGCACTGAAAACAACATCTAACTGCCTCACATATTTTTTCTGTAACTATAAGTCCGCGAGAAACAATGTGACGGAACTATTGTTCTTCAGTTTTTCAAAATGACGCTTTTCAAATCACCTAATTTACACATTTACGTATAACTTGAACACGTAATTGATAAAGTTTGTTCAAATTGAATTGTTCCGGTGTGATATTTGCGTATACCGCTGAAAGTGTGCGAAAAAATCAAGCTATCCATGATAACGAGACGTAGCGCATCGCGACACGCCAACAACTGGAAAGCAATTCGTAAAGTTTTCCCGTTGACATGCGCGCACCCACAACACGAACCCTAAAATTAGGTGTTTATTTTACTTAACTTCAATATATACTGACGACTGAATAATCGTCGATAATTCTATAAAAATTACCGGACGATGTTCAATTATTTCAGACCTGAAATGCGAAGATATTATTCATGGTTTCCATAGTGCACAGGTAATCGACCGTGTACAATTTTCAGCTAGGTGGCGCTTCTTTGTGTAACGGAATTAATCATTTTAGATTTCCCCTTTTTAGGGAAGTTCACCATTGCGAAAGATTCATATTTTGGAGATTTATAATGAAAAGTTATAAGGGTATTTAATTCCAGAATTTTCAAATATCTACACTCGGCACAGCACACAAAAAAGAAGGGTATAGCTGGATAAGCATATAATAAGTGTTCCTAACAATTTTTCTGAAAGTTTGGGAAATACTATACCATGTTGGTATTCTTTTGTAATGGCCAGTGTTTAAAAAGCAAGTATGGAAATGATAGCAAAATAAAAGCAAATAATAGTATATTAATATACAAGTTTCATAAGACACGACTTTTGCGCGTTGAAGTTTAGAAAACGAGCTGCTAGGCGAGTTTTATAAAGAACAGGTGCGCAAAATGTCGTATGAAACGTGTATTTTATATTATTCTTTCTATTTCGGTTGTTAAATGTTCGAAAAAGCATAAAATGAGAGACATGTTTTGTAAGAATATTTCGGAAATTTCGTTTTTTTGAAGTTGGTTACTCTGATTTTTAAGTAAAATATTTTAAAAAATTGAATATTGACGATGTTATATGTCATTTTGTTTTAAATTTAGTCTGATCTATGCAATAAATTATTTCAAATTATCAACAAAATGGACGAAATAAATAATTACACGCCTCCAATCTACTTATTCAATGTTACGATGTTGTTTAAATATTTATAAAACTATAGATATCTCAAAATTTTCTAGGCTTCTTGCATTTTTAAAAAGAATATCTGAAGGCTACGAGCCTAAGAAATTCAAGATTTCAGAAATAGATCATATTAACCAGTTTATAATAGAAGCTGATGATAAAACATTTAGGAATGAAAGCATTGTAGTTGTATTTTACTAATTTTCTAAATTATGTTGTAATAGTCATATTAATATTCTGTTAGATTATCCTTATAATGTGCTATAATGGAGCGTGTCGTCGTGAAGTAATAACAAACATAACTTTAGATGATATACAGGTAAAAAATTATGTCATAATGTTTGCAGTGCCAAAAACTAAAACTTATGTTCCAAGACAATTTATTATAAGACAAAGATTATGGATTGAATTGGTTAAAAAATATTATTCACTTCGTCCCAGCCATGTTACATATAAACGCTACTTCCTGAAATATAGAAATGAATTTTGCGTGAATAGTCCCATTGGTATTAATACCATAGGAAAAGTACCAAAAAATATTGCTACTTACTTAAATTTACCTAATCCTGAGCTCTTCACTGGACATTATTTTAGACGTTCCAGTGTGACACACTTGGCTAATAGTGGAGGTGACTTAATAACAATTAAGCGCCATGGAGGATGAACATCCTCAGCAGTGGCCGAAGGTTACATTGATAATACCACCAAGAAAAAAGTTGAGGTTGCTCAATTACTGTCTAGTGTACCCAATACAGCCACCAAAATCATTCATAATCCATCGACTTCTGATACAATTGGCAGTGATGTGTCAGTCAATATGAATCAACAGGAATTGACACAAAACATAGTATGTTCCCAAAATCTGCCTGGAACCTCTATTAATGCACACGAATCTTCTAGTGTTACAGTAAACGTTTATAACAGTTGTACTATTCAACATGGGAAGAAAATTTCAATAGAAGCATCAGAAAACTTATGATCCCACTTATATTGTTAATTAGCGTTCCTAAAATGTACGTCACTGTGTTTTTTATCTTCTGTACAACTTCTTGCACATATTTGTTAGATTAAAGGCTTATATTTTGATATTTAAATATGATTTGGTTCCATTTTTTTTTGTAACCCACCTCAGAAAAATAAAATTAGTGTGCGATAAAGTAATACTTTATGTAACCTAAACAGGTATCGTAAAGTGAACTTTATAGCACTGAAATAGAAAAACTCTTTTTTCTTTCGGTGAATGGTTAGACAGATTTTGATTAAAAGTTTCATTCAGTATTATATATGAAAAGCAATAATGATCAACAGCTGGTTGAGGTAAAATATAGTAAGTATGGAAGTGTTGATTGAGGATTATGCCAGAAAGCATTTTTAATTTAAAGGATTTTTACATGACGTATTAGAAATAAGTATGCCGGATAATAAATTTCTCATACATTTACTGTGCCGTGACATTTGCACTTTACAGATCTTTGCGTAGTTGGAAATTTATGTATTTGAATTCTTATTACGATGTTGTATGTATTGTTTGTTTGTATTTTTGGCATAGAATAACCATTCCCATACAAATATATATAGGATTTTGTTAGCTAGATGGTATCATCACCGAGAACGATATCACCAGTACCCGGTTTTACACGACTACCCGGTTTTACACAACTCTCCCCTAAATATATATTGTTCCTAAAACCGACTCTGCTCTATTGCTTCTAGCTGCCTTAAGAAAAATTCGTTTAGTAGTTCTTATTACTACCACATCGAAAAGACAGCGAACCGGTCACCATTCCGATCTTGGCTTTATGGGTGCTCCTTTATTTTATGAGACTTAATTTAACATATACAATAAAATAAATTACAAAATACTTACCACAATTCTTTGATGGATCTCTTCTAATACACATTATTTAACTCTATACGCCCCTTCTTGTCTTATATGTATATCCGTTTTTCTTTCGAAATTCAACAATAGAGCATTAAAAAAATTGATGAAAACCAGCTAAAGCCAACAAAGATCGTAAAAGACATTTATAAAAAATATATAGGTACTTTGTTATTGCAAAAGGGTGTTTTTCGACCGATCAGTTTTATACTTTTTTGTATAAAAATCGTACTTTAAATTGACTTCTGCATATTTTACAATTACTTACTAATATAATTTACAAGCATAAGTAGAATACAGTGTCAATACCTAGTTATTCAGACAGACGTTGGTAGGTATTATTCAAGAATCCACAATTTTGTAATTGGAGGATTAGGAAAAGTGGGGACATAAAACAATCTCGGGGTTGAAAATGATTGATGATAAAAAGAAAAAAAGAAATCCGAAAATAATTAAGAGGCTAGGGCTAAGAGAAAATCTATTAGATACTCAAGAAGAAAAGATTAAAGCACTCTTGAAAGGAATCTAAAAAATGAAATATAGTAAGTTTTCTACGATGTTTAAGAAACTGCGAAACAGGAAGCACTGTGGCAGAGAAACTTACCGAAGTATTAAAATTGGAGTGCAATAATCAGTCCAACGCGGATTCTATGCAAAATGCATATTTTTGTAAAACATTGTATATCAAGCACGTAAATTATATTTAAAAAGCAATTCGACTAAAAGAAGCTATAAAAAGGTGTATATTTTGAATATTGACACTAGAAGTTTCGTATTTTGCGCATATTTTTTACCTGAAATAAACGCATTGCATTTATTTATATCTGATATTCCTGGTGACTGAATCAAAATATAAAACAAGATTTTCTTTTCTTTGGAAAGGGAACAATTTTTAAATGCTTAGAAATCAAGTTCGAAAATATTTACTGGCGTAGTAATTGAAATTATTCTATATATTTCTTCCAATCAGACATAAGAGGTCCACCCGCGTCGACTGTTACTTTAAAATGTCATTGTTTTATACATAAAACCACTTCAAATTGAATATCTGTAAATATACAGCAAGAACTGATTACATATATGTGAGGCTTCTGTTGGTTTAGTATTTTCTATATTTACGTAAAGATTAAGTGCATCTTTGTTCAGTTGTATTATTTATGATTATCAGTATGTTTAAATTTAATAGAAAGTGATCAAGCAAATTAATCCTACACTTTGTAGAGCGATAGGTAACGATAGCTTATAATATTGTGAATCAATATTCTGTAAAATATAAAGGTGTTTTCATTCACTCGGTGGAAATATTCTAGGTCTAATTAATGGAATTAGGAAGGCTTCGATGTAAAAAGAGCATTAATGCTACCGGAATAACAAAACAAGCAGATCCTAAAAAACAATATCACTTTTGATCGCACAACGAAGCCAAAAACTTGCGCAGGCGAACAGTACGTTATTCTTATTTGTTGATCACTGATTATATTATTGTATTTACCTATCTAATACAGTACGCTAAGTATTGAAAAGTTTAATTGAATACTGTCTTTCTTTGCAATGCCCGCAACTTTCTTTGTGCCATTGTAATCAGATGTTACTGACGTAGGCTCAGTATGATTTTGTCTAGCTGCTTTGGAGAATTGAATGTACACGGTAAATACATACTATTCTACTCTTAACTTTGCGAGTGCTCCTTTAACGACGTAACTCCAAATTGCGATTTTGGGCGGCACTGATATTATGGTGAAGGCGCCGGGTAGCCATTCTGAACCTTTATCTTTTCACACCAGAGCACCCCTAGTAACACGCAACAAAAGAAAAGATTCATGCTTACGTTCCGTTAATCTCTTGTACTATGCTGAGTAGTAATTCAAGACAATATTTTAAGTGGAAAACACCATCGAAATAAGCAGATGTTGTATATCACTAATTGACTGGACATTTTATTCCCGAAAACTATAGTGAATCATTCTATGTTAGCTTTGTAACATTGGAGACTATCAAGTGGTTGATCAAGATCCAACAAATATCTAGCTTTCGGATTCACATCTTCCTAATAAAATATTTTTGAAGATTACTGACGATGCTTCGTTTATATTTAAAACTTTATTTATTTCCTTGTCAGATACAAATACAAATTGCCTGTGCAGGTCAACAATTATAAAAAGTAAACAATTTTATTAAAAAATTTTAAAAATGCGTCTTTTTTTCCTTGAATGAAGAGTTAGTGATTTTTTAGTCTCGAACTCAACATGAGAAACTTGTAATCTTAACATAACATCTATTTTTTAATGGGTATATGACTTTCACTATCTATCTACATAGTTTCATAAATATTTCTTCTGTTAATTTTTATAAATAATTTACCTTAGGATTCCTCTATTAGAAGGTTATTAATGTATACCCTTTTTTTACATTTTGAGGACGACATTATCTGTCATGTTTTTTGTCTACATTCTTGCAATTGAAGTTATTATTTTATTTATACATCAATAGATTATAATTCCTTATATACTTTATTATAAATTTTGATCATCAAATACTCTACCTTTTAAATATCTCTTGTTTCTTTATTAATTTATGTGGATAATTTAGTACAAGTTATGCTTTTCTAATAAACTTTGCTGAATTACTTAAATATTAGAAAACTTATTGACAAATTTGTGAGTTACCTTTAACAACAATTAAGAATGAACTATAATAATATATATAAATTAGCTTCGATAAATTTAGTTAATAAAAATAATTACTTGAATAATACTTTTCCTAAACTATCATCTACGCAAAAAACTATGTAACTAGTTTGTTTTTATCATTTCAATTGATAAAAACAAACTAGTTACATAGTTTTTTGTTTTTATCAATTGAAATATCGTAACCACTTAAGGTTAACGCTTTGTGAAAAGCAAAATAAATTATTTTCAAAACCGTTTATGACTGTACTAAGTGGAAAAGCAGCCTTTCCATACATAAAATACAATTTTACGGGTTCTCTTCTCTCTACAGTTTAATTGCGTACCGATGTATTTATCTTTCCCTAATCTGTCGCAATATATTTGCAGATGGTCACCACCTTGTTGGCCCGACTAGAATCTATTATACCACTTACCGTTATAAATTACCGTCTTCAATGATAAGTTTTAGGCCGCACAGCATCATCCCTAATGAAATTAATCATGACATAACGATTTATTTGAATGAAAATACATTTCTATACATAAATACTTTTAACAGAAGATTTAAAAATTTTTTATTTTAATCAGTTCATTTCAACTTTCCAAATAAATCAATTGCTTTAATAAATAAAGACTAACCGACATAAATTGAAAAGCATCCTTGATAAATATGCCTATTATTCAAAATTAAAATCTGTTCAATATTTAACCTATTTATTCCTGATTTGTTTTCAACTTCCCTTTATGTTTTCATGAATCGCTTTACGGTTGAACAACGTTATGAAATATTGCAAAATTATTTTAAAGAGAGTGCTGTTTTGCCCAAATAGTGCGTTTATTAAGAGTAAGGTTTGGCCGAAATGAAGCACCCACCGCGCCTGCTGTACGTATGTTTGTGCAAAAAGTTCGTGAGACTGGATTGGTAGTGAACAACGCTCACTGATTCCGTCGTCGTACGGTGCGTACTGATGAGAATGTGGGTGCAGTGGCCGAGAGTATGCAACTCAATCCAGAACAGACTGGCCATTGATCTCAGCATGATGTTGATATCGATGGTGAGGCGATGTTCTTGGATTTCCGCAGTAGGCTGATAAGAATTTTACAAAAACATCGCGGATTATTCACTTACAAGCTCCAATTGTGTCAGCATTTAAAGGCAAACAACTATCCGGTTCGTTACCATTTTTTAATTTGGGCATTAGAGCAGTCGAATTGGACGTCGAATTTAACCAAATATTCAACTTTTTTGACGAGGTGCATTTTCATCTCGGCGGCTAAGTTACCAAACAAAATTTCCGCATTTGGGAATTGGAAAACCCATACGTGGTTTTCGGAAAGCCAATGCACAGAGAGTTGCAATTTGGTGCGGATTTTGGAGTGGTTTCATCATTGGCCCATTTTTTGAAAATTCTGCTGGAAACACTATTTCAGTCAACGGTTGAGCGCTAAGAACCGTGATTATTGACTTTTTGTAGGCAGAGGTTAAATGTACGGGGTTAAACGGTCTTTGATAAAAACATCAATCATCATCAGCCACCTTGACGATGTCAGTTGACCTTCTCAGAGTTGCAATTTGACCCCGTTAGACTATACGTTATGAGGTACCCTGAAATATTGTTGTTATGTGGACAATCCAGATATGGTTCAAGCCTCGAAAGCAAATATCATACAAGCCATTCGTCAAATAGAGCCAGAAAACTTCAACAAGATCTTGAAAAATCGCGTTCCATAAGTAATGTTAATGCTTTTCTCTCTTTCTAATAAAGCCTTAATATACCGAAAAAATTGATTTTGGACAATTTTATTGTATTTTCAAGAAGAAACATATTTGAACCACTTATTGTAATGTTTTATTTCTTTTAAATTTTATTGACGAATTTTATGATATTATTTTTATAGATAGCGTCCATTTAATTATCTAGGTTATCTCGAATTAATAATGAATCAATTTATACAAATACAAATGGCAATCAATTTCAAGTATTTTAATAGAGAGCTCCTGTGAGGGTGCTAGTTTTGAGAAATAGAATTTTATTTAGCTATCCTTCAGCAACAGTACCTATGCATGGAAATTTTCTTTCTCAGTAAAAGTCTTAATTGTTCATTATCATCAAAACAATGTTGTTATGAAAAATTATGCATTATGGTTTCCGTTATAAAAATAGCTAATAAGACCTTGATACGCAGCAATAATATTATCCACTGGGACGAAAGTAATAGCTCTTAGCTGTGGCAATTGTTGTACAACATCGAAATTTTATGTGAAACTTATTTCTAACCTTACACTTTGTATACGCAGTGATGCATATCGTGCGCAGAGAAAGGATCATCCACACATCGTGGTATGTGAAAATTAGCATTGCATGGCATTAAAAGCGACTCTGTCAAAGTCCACTATAATTGATGTTGGTTAAAAACATGCTTTAAACTATTTTCGAAAAGACAAGCGTGCATATCCTGGCTTTTATTTAGGTGCAATGTACATATACTTAAAATTAAGTTACAGTACTTCTCCCCGTAGATCGTAAATAGTAGTGTGAATAATTGCACAGTACATGTAAATATCACAACGATCACTATGCTCAATTAACTGCACATTTCACTCGGTCGAAAACAATAAAATTTCCTGTCGCCTTACTTACTCTTGTGTATGTACGGACAATACAGGTCATTGCAATTCAGTTAGGTTTGTGGGGATTGCTGCAGCTGCTTGTTGTATTAGACGTATTTGGTATATGGTTTGCATCGTAGAAGTCCGGGAAGGTAATTGGGTTGCCGTAACAGATAGAAAACCCTTATATAGAGTGTATGTGATTGCGGTGATTTATTCAATTTCTCCATGGATAGGTTTCATATAACAACCTTACCGTATTAGTTATTAAGTAAATCAATAATTCCATTTCCTTTGATGAAAGTCAATAACTATCTTGTCAAAATATGATGTGATAATTGCCATAACTGAGTAAATAATTCTCTTGGAGCACTCAGATAACGTTTGTCATATTTCTAGTACAAATATCCGGGACTAATTATTGCATGTCCAGCTTTTAGACTGTTTTTTGCGGGACACCGTGCATACTAACTAATAAACTATTTACCCAGTACTTGCTTTATTACAAAAGGTATAGTCATTTCACATTACTTTTGAAGAAGTTTTTATTCATTTGTAGGATAACAGTTTATAGCCTTTCGTCTTGGAACTCACACATGCGAACCACTTTTGAATAAAACCAAGAAAGGAAAATACACATCCACCAATAAACGATGAATAATGACTATAAATTGAAGTGATTTTACGTACGAGTTTGCTAACTTTACATTCGCGTAGTAACTTCAATTTAGTGTGTTTGACTTTAGTTCTATACATTATTTTTAAAATAGTTTTCATACATTTGCAGGCTATGCTTTTACAGCCTGTTTTCTTGCAAATCGCACATGGGAAAACCAATTCGGTCGTTGGTAACGTTTGGATAATTTTCGATCTTTGTAGTATTTTTGACACAACCAGTTTGCAAGGTGTGGAAATAATGGGTCATTTTCTTGCTAGAATTGTGCTAATCGTCTAACTAAATTCAAAATACATATCCACCAATAAACGATGTTAGATAAGTTTGTCATTACCTGAAAAATTGCTTCAAATTGAAGTGGTGTGACGTATATAGCATGAGTTTGCCAACTTTTCTATGTAAAGGCGTTGTACTAATTTGGTTATAGATCTTCTTTCGCTCAATAATCCTTAAACTAATTATTAAGTTAACCAAAATTTTGGTATCTCATGACTTAACACTTTTTGATTGTACCATGACAATACCAAACACTAAATATATAGAATAAATATTAAACAAAATGCTTTTACTTTTCCTAAGATGACCTTTTATATGTTGAACTAATTTTTAATATAATTCTTACATTATGCTTTTCAGTATTCTTCCATTCCTGCTATACTGTGGTATCAGCAGTATGTTGAGGCTCTCCAGAATTTAGACTTTCTCCAATCGGGCGATGTTCAGATGGCAGCGGGTTTTTTTTTACGCTACTCCATATAACAAATACAGTCTAGAATAGATACTCATGCAACACGTTTTTTCATATTCTTTAATTTAACACTGTACAATGTTTCTTTGAATACCAATAAAAGAATACAACTATGTTTTTGAATACCAATAACAGAATACAACTATGTTTTCCGAATAACCTCTGTTGTGCTAATCAATACTATGAACTAAGTGAGGTAGAGAGGATTTACCGATTACGAAAGCAACTGTTGAGCAACAATATTATTTATATTAATAGAAAATCAGTAATATTAAAGAAACCTATTTGTAACAAATTAATATAATAAGTAGTGCTTAAATTATAACAGTAATAAGCACAAGCGAAATATTCTTCATATAAATAACAGCAAAAGATACGATTCAAATATTGATATTTAAGTGATTTTTATATAAATTCTGAAAAGAAAAACATTTTGCTTTTCCAGACTAATAATTACATGAGTTGCAAATAAAACGGAAAAATGATTTATTTGATACTTCTGCAGATTAATAATTAAATAAGCTGCAAATAAAAGAGACATGGAAAAAATATATTCAATGTAAAACAAAAATGCAAATAAATAGTAATGGTTCATATTACTTAACAGAAAAAAAGCTCTGCACATACAGCCTCGTGGCGGTTCCTACATCACCTCGAGACTTGAATCGAAATGCCAAGTAAACAATACCGTTTACTTGGCATTTCGATTCTTCTAAAATTTAAACATCGAGTAGTGGTGTGCCTACCGGATGATATAAGGCCCTCCGTCGAAACGAACAAATACCAACTTCCCGTCGGATTAAATTTCCCCAATTGGGATCTCCTTTGAAGTCATAAAAAAATCACTAAAGGAACACAAAGCTTTTTCCTGAGAACTAGCGATATAAAAGCATAATTCCTGATTGGTTGTTATACCTCTTAATTCATCACCAATGAAAAGACCTGTCTTCAACGAACTTAATCTCCAAAAGTTTAGGCGATCAAGATCTTAGGCACTTCCGGTGAATTGTTATTGAACCTTCCCGGTAATATGATTTCTCTCAAAGCATTAGGAAATTCTGCGATAAAAACCAGACAAAATTGTCTGACCTAGACAACAAGAAATAGCTCTGCCGACTATGATGGCACCGTGGCTATGATGGCACGTGACGATTTTCTATGACATCTCGATTGCTATGGTTGCAAAGTAGGCAGTCATCAATACATTAGTATGGTAGCGTCCTATCAGTGTATTTACAGATAAATTACTTCTGTATTTCTAGTATAATATTCCAAATTTAACTTAGCAGGTATGTAAAATTTTTATTATGATTTTACTAAAGTAAGTGTTTTTTTTATTCAATTAGTAGAAACATACAAATTGTATTGATTGAAATATAAATGTACATTATAACCTCAAATTAAGGTCGGTAGTTAGTTCGTACGTTAAAATAGACGTGCCTCACGTTCCCATAAAGCCGTGTCTTACACTTCTGGCATGATGGCATACGTTTATTATGTCTATGATGGCATCATACCATGGCATATGTTGTTTATAAGTACATTAATGTTTTAATGTTGATAGAAATTAATTATTTTCTATTTCTTATAGCATAAACGATATGAATGGTCCGCTGATAATATGCGAGAAGCTATAGATGCTATAAATTCGAAACATATTTAAACGGACTTTTGTCCGTCACTGTATAAATTATCGAACTAATTTGTATTAACGCTTTTTTGTTTAATTTTACATTAATAGGTTCGATAATTATATAAAAGTATTCTAAAATATATTTAATTTGTCTAATGTCAATTAGCAATGAGGAAGATGATATTTTTGTTAATTTTCTAAATGCATTTTGCACGTGATAATATCGTGCGTTTAAGTATAGTGCACGCGTTTTGCGTGTGATACTTCGACAAAAATACTGTTTTAAGCTATTATTTATGCGAGTCGTTGCCTATATAAGCCAATGATTTTGTTAGTAAAATCAGAGTTCTCGTCGGCAGTCTGAGGAGATCCTATCACAGAGTTTTCTTGGCAGTCTGAGAGAATTCTCACCAAACTCTCTGGCAGTCTGGAGAGTACGTTCACCTTTCTCTTAGTCTTTCTGGCAGTCTAGAAAGAAAGTCCCATAAATTGTTTTGTTTCCAGGCAGCCTGTGGAAAGCAAACAATTCCGTCCCTGTAAGTTCCGAATCAATCTTTATATGGTTATTCCGTTCATTTCAAATAATCATATCAAATAGGTTTCTGTTAAATTACATATGTACTAAAGTAAATTTGAGCTTCACGTAAGATTTTAAATATATGTTACTCTTGTCGAATATCTCTTCAATAATACGAACACATGTGCCAGATGAGACTAAATATTCTCGACCGTATGATTTATAGATCGTTGTTTGAATATCCCGTTATATGTTTGTTGACATACTGCGAATCAGTTTCAGTAAATGTAAGGTTAATTTCAATGTAAGAATTATAGTTGCTTTTGTATACAACAAATATTTTATTATTTTCTTGTAAATATATATGTACGTATTAAATTTGTATAATTTAATATCCGTTTTATATGTAAATAAAAAGGTTTGACATACTAAAAAGTCTCGTTTTTCTTAATGCTAGGAGGTGATATAAAAAAAATATTAAAGAATAAAAAATACTAAAACATACCGTATAATAGTTTTTCTCCGTAAACCAGCTACCAGTAATTGAGCATTTACTGTTGATAAACTTTACATTCACCAGACACTTAAAACACTTAATATTATTATAACACGTATTGTTTTAAGTTTAAAATCTAATTAACTGTCAAATATAGATAGTGAAAGTGGACGGATACCAACTGTATTTTTAATTGATGACAATACTACTAGTCTGATGTTGAATATATCCCTATGAGTGTTCAAAAACATCTAGTTATCCGTTGTTAGTATAGATGATAGCACCATTCACTTTGGCAATTAGTTTCGTTAATTAATATTTAACAATTTTAAAGAGGGTATCACGTCATAATATGGGATAAAACTCGCTTCGAAAACATTTAATGTTTCAACAAGAACACTTCGCTGAACGGTTTCGAAGAGTAATGAGGTGCTAAAAGGTAATGATGTAGCATTTTTGCAAGCTAGATTACCTATCGTTAATAAAGAAACAGAACAACAAATAGTTGACCATATAAAAATGTTAGAACTAAGGTTCTTTCGATTAACGTGTACTGATCTGAGAAAATAAGCTTTTTAACTTGCTGAAAAGCTAAGTCTAAAACATACCTTTAATAGCACAAAAGAATTAGCTGGGTGAGACTGACTTCGTAGCTTTCTAAAGAGAGATCCTTCCATAACTCTCCGAATTCCTGAAGCAACCTCTCTTGCACGAGCTCAAGCATTCAATAGACCAAAAATAAAAGGTATTTTGAAAATTTGACAAAAATAATTGAAGAATACAAATTGACGCCTGAACAAATTTTTAACATGGACGAATCTGGATTGTCCACTGTTCAATTTTGTTCTGAAAAAAATTTCGCCTGCAAAAGAAAGAAGCAAGGCCAGCATTTCACAGAAGTTTGTTGTATGAATGCGATAGGAAATTTCATACCTCCTGGACTAATCTTCCCTAGGAAGAACATGAAAAGTTAATTAATAGATAAGACTCCTTCTGGTACAGTCGGCTTTCCACAAGAAAATGGTTGGATGACTGGTCACATTTGTCTGCGATGGCTACAATACTTTGTCAGGCATGTCAAGCCAGGTCCATAAAATAATGTGTTTCTATTATTGGATGGCCACAGTATCCACAAAAATTTATCTGTGTTGGAATAGGCCAAAAAACATAATATTATATTATTCTGTTTCCCGCCTCATTGCACACATCGTGTACAACTATTGGACATTACATTCTCTGGTCGCCTTATGACATATTGTAACCAAGCTGTTCGAAGATGGTTAAGTGTACACCCAAGGCCGGCAGTCACCCACTCCCAAGTAGGAGAGCTCTTTAATGAGGCTTACATAAAGGCAGCCACAGTCGCTAAAGCCATCAATGGTTTCGCCAAAACAGGTATTTGCCCATTAAATAGTGACATTTTTCCTGATTGGATGTATGAAGCGGCAGAAACAACTAATACGCCAACCACTGACAATCAATTGCATACAAATATATCAGAGACTAGCTGCTTATGTCAGAAAAACTTATCAGAATCTTCTGTAGTTGAAGCAAGTAGCGCGTCATCAATAAAGATTCCAGTGACTTTTTCAAATGCGACTGATTTTACATAAGAATTATCACCAGTTCCTCATATAGATTCAATAATGAAACAGAGAAAATGCAAAAGATTAGATGCGCTAGGAGTTTTGAATAAAACACCCCAATATTGAACTACTAAAACTCAAGGAAGCAGACAAAAAAGCAAAAGAACGGTGAAAGTCCGCAAGAAAAATTAAGAAAAGTGTTGAATTCTATGTTGATAGTGATGAAAATCTGGCTCCACATATACCACAATTTCAAGATGATTCTGATGATGAAAATTTTGCTTGCATTTATTGCAATTCATTATACAATATGCCTCGAAATAAAGAAACGTGAAATTAATATCAAGCCTGTGCTAAATGGTGCCATACTGAAAGTGCTGGCGTTGACAGAAAAAGAAAGATATTTACATGTGAGCATTGCACATAATTCACATTACCTATTCTTTTTAATATTTTCATATTCTCTTTAGTCTTTTTTATAATTATTACAAATTACATTAAATAAAAATCTTTAATAAAATCTAACACTTAATAATCCTTAGGTAATTATTACAAAATTATTTTTTTTATCTATTGTGAATAATTAGTATCTACCTATGTCATCATTACCATATATGGTGTGATATCATTACATTATATAGGTATATGATGGCACACTTGGCAATAAAATCACACAGACGTAACTTACATGTTGACAGTTGATTTTTGTCAAACGATAACCACGATTACTCCTGAATGTAGATCATTCAGGAGTAATCGTGTTGTTGTTAGCAATAACTGTTTGAGTTAATGGTGTATTTAATTATAAACATTAAATTTCAATTTTCTTAAATTTATTTCAATTCGAAATACTTTATTTCTTGTGACTTTTTTTTTTTAATCAGATAGTGAATTTGGCGCATTTTAATCATCCATGTAGTATTATAATATAATTTCTGATTTTTTCGAAGTTTCTGCATTGCTGTAAGGAGATTTAATAAAATAACAATTTGAATAAACCCTTTATTAACTCAAAAATTGATTATATAAAATGAAAAAAGAAAGAAAGGATCTAATCTAGTAATTTTGATATGTCGGCTGTTCTACGAAGGTTATTAAAGATTACAATTAAAATTCTGCCGACTCAATTTAATTTCAACTAAAAAGCAGGAGTTTTATTATATTTATAAAGTAATAAATCTCTACCTGCGGCCTAAGTTGTGTTGTTTGTTATTCTTTCTAATAATATTTTGTTGACTGCTGTAATAATATACAAGTAAAAATTGAAATAAATTCACATTGAGTTCAAAACAGTTTTATTCAATTTACTACAATTGTTTCACCCTAATATACTTCAGCTACATATAACTACATGGGTATCTGTTACATGTTGTGAGTAGAAGAGACTGTGCCTTTTTTAGGTGGAGATATCCTAATTTTTTTCTGGTGAGTTATTTAATTATAATTAGGTATATGTGTAGTTCTTGAATAATATACCTCTGCTTACAATTTCTATAGTTGGTTTTAAAATAGTACGCAGTAAATAATTTTCTAATTATACATTAACATTACGGTTTGCATTGTTAATTCACTTTTAAATCAGAAACGGTGTTTGTACAATAATTCCAATATAATTTGAAGAATATTAATTTATTCTGACTTTTCAAATCTCAGCCAAATAAACTTGTTGAAAGAATTAATAAAAGTAACCGAATTATGTAGTTATGTGGACGTAATTTGAAGAGTATGTTAGCATATTTCAAAAAAACTGTGGAATATATAAACATTTCTTTACCTTATTTGATATATTTAGAAGAATAAGAATCTGGATATCTACAGAAAGTGAAACAACCAAAAATAACATCATATATCCGAATTACCTTTAACACAAGCTTTTTTAAAGATTTTTATTCTAAAATCTTACATTCCCCTTACTGTTAAAGCATTTTAAATAGATCTATGCTGAATTTCATAGCATGAACAGGACTATCCAAATACATTGTTTATGTAAGTATACTTGGCAATGCTACCGGGAATCACAAGGGCTGATAAATATCGTTTTTTTGTACACTCGGTTTGACGGCGAAATCATCGCCAAGGCATCGAAAGGCAAATATTCGGCGCGACTGGTAAACATCGTAAAGCAATAAATCATCCATTTGCGTTGTACTGCAAAGAGACAGAATGTCTATCGAATGTTCTACAAACATCGAGAAGAAGATGGAGTTTACGCGAATGCTTCCAGATGTTTCGTAAATGTACATAAGGCGGCTGGGTCACCGATGGATGGGTAATTCCGGAATAAGAAGTTCATTAAGTAGTCGACGCGCGGAACAGATAAAAGTAGAAATAAATATAAGAAATAAATAAATAGTTCCTTGAGTGGTAGCCGAAGAAAAGACATAAACATTAGAGTATTATATAAATAGAAGTGATATAAATACGGTGCAGTTTTTATTATAGTGCAATAAAGACATAAATATTACCGTGTCATATAAATAGTAGTAGTAAATAAATACCTGTGTCAATTTAAATCGTAGTAGTTTAAGTGAGATACATTAGTATTATATTTTTATATTGTAATTAATTTTACGTGTGTAAATATACAGACTGGTTTAAATAAATAAATTGCACGAGTTGTTTATTGCGAACCCGAAAACGTTACAATATTATTAATGCTATAGCACACTCACGTGGGGTTTTCAGTTATAATAATAGTATGATATATATAAATCACCTAAAAAGAGCTATTATTTCTGTTATTAAACAAATAAATAAATTACTGTTTTTATGCAAACATCATGAGTCGGTATACATTTATATGTAGGTTGTATATCAATATATTAATAGAAGTGCTCTATTAGAGTGGTTATTACGTAAATGAGGCGAGTATGGTCTTTCCAATGTAACAAAAAAGAACGACACCAAAAAAGGGGCAACTTACGTAAGAAGCATCGAGAATAATTTTCTTAATTGTTTGGATGCGCGACTCTATTACATTTACGTTATTTACTATCTTGGTTTAGCTACTTTTCATATCTCTATTGCAGTGGGACTATTATTTTAATGACTGGTTTGCACACAGAAATGCATATACGTGTTACGACGGGAATAATTATGTTGTACATTGTGGAATATGTGAGGGAGTAACTAGAGCTGATTGCCTCGTAAGCAAACATATATATCTGCAGTCTTAGTATAGTGAGAACTGTAATTACTTTGAACTCCTGATATTCGACAAGACTAAAAATTCACTAATTAATCTAGATTTATGTATAACACATGGTACGTACTCTATTTGTTTTATACATGTACATTATTAACTCATTAAATTTTTAACCATACAGAACTTAACGCAATTTCAAATATCACAGATACAGTAGGCTACTCAGGAATTTTAAAAGTAAACATAACATTTAATTTTAAACTTTTAATTGCGTAGATGTGCAGTCGCATCTAAGCTATCAGTGCAAATGGGAAATAATAAGAAAAACATAAGCATTTCATGATGTTTTCCGTATCATGGATAACTAAATTAATGCAATTAAAACATACAATTATTATTACATTTATAATAATCATCCTTGCGATAACAAAGGTAGTTCTTTTAATTTTTGGAAAGTAATACAATTTAATCGCAAATATATATTTAACCTAACTGTTGCAAAGAAAGGAACATATAAGAATATTTGCATTTTTTAAAATAAAGTTACATTTTGTCACCATACTACTTCATTGTGATGTTCTTCGACTAATAGTCGAAAAGTGGGTTCGATTCTCGCCCAGGCCGAATCTTTTTCATGTTATATTCCAACAAATAAAACTCGTTAATAGTAAAAGAGAAAATCAGCTGTCATAATGAAACGGATAAGACCGAAAGGTATCGAGTTTGATTGCTAGTCTTATTCCTTCAATTCAAAAATATAACAACGATCAAGTTTTAAATCAAAAATTGTTAAACGATGTTTGTCATATGAAAACTTTTTTATTAGCTGGACAGAGGACACAAAAAATATACCAATTGGCATTAAAATTTAATAATCTCGTGCAAGATTTTGTAGCAATGTGGAAGTCACTATTGTATGAAATGATATGTTTTTATTATACCCAGCATGCTACCTCTTAAAAACTATTACTTTAAAATATGTTAAATCAGCTTCATAAGTAAATCTTAGAAATCATGAACAGTTCCTATTAAATCTTGAAATTTCTTTACACTATAAATCTCCAATTACTTATCATTTATGTAAATATAACACATAAGACAGTCGTTCGGATCTTCTAATATATAGGTACATCTTCTTCAATATCCCTACAATCGGGGTTAAGCCTTAACCTCCTTCGTTCTTTGCCTAAAAACTTATTTGTCTCTGGCATCTCTTCTCCAATTGCTAACCCGCAATTCTTTAGCACCTCCATCAATTGCATCTTCCCTGATCTTCCTTTTTATAACACTTCTTGCATTCTTCTGATGACCACTCTCCTAGAATTTCTCTCCTCTTCTATACGTGCCACATGTCTCCACAATTGCAGCTTCTAAATTCTAGTGAGTGAGCTAGGCTGGGCTAGGCTGGGTCTTTGTAAATTTGGTAAAGCTCATGACTGTATCTTACCCTCTGCATGTTATTTAAACTCATGTTTTCTAATTTTTTTTTCAGAATTTTTCTTTAACAGACGTTTATGCTATTTATTTCTTTTTATGTTAAAATCCAAAAAGATGTTTTACTAGAGTAGCTGATTATAGGTCTAATGAAACTTTTGTATTACACTGTATGTTTATAAATTTGAATAAACCATATATTGCAAAGTAGTGTTGACTAGGATGACTTTATCGATAGCTCTTCTTTGAGATATGTAAATTACGGTACAATGCTGTCTTCTATGATCTTTTGATCTTGTTATAAATTTTATTTTTACAATCATTTTTGCCTGTCCAATATTAACACTTTTTGGGTACGATAATGCTAAAATATAAAATAATATATATGCCGTATTTATTAGTCTTGGAGTTAATACACATAAATATAGACATAAAAGAATTAACTGCAAAATCAATACTTAATTGTGGCTAATTTATTCCCCCTTGTTATAGATTCCTTAACTCAAATAGTATAAACACTTTTAATTAACAACTATATAAAAAAAATCAGTTTTAGGTTTTAAAATATAAGGAAACATTTTTTTTACAGTTCATGGTTAGAAACTAACAGTTGCATGTTTGGAATATTCATATTAATATTAATCTATTTCAGATATAGTATATAGTTGTATTAAAAAGATTTTAAAATGAAACCCTGTGCGTCTCAGTTTTTAACTATATACAACCATTTTTGTTGTTGCGTACTTTTGTTGAAATATGTTGAGATTTTCTATTTAAAGGAATCAATCAGTTGATTAACATGCGGCCCTCTAAATATTGCTATTAAATAATTTCTAAATATTGACAAACATACCATAAATAACTTCTATTTAAAAACCCTTAATTATTTACTTTCCATTTAAGTAATTATATAACAAAAATATGTTATCAGAGATTTTCGAAGAGATTTTAGATATATTAGGTTCACTGTGTATGGTCCAACCTTTCTGTAAAGAAATAATTAAATGGAAAAAAGTTTTATTTTCCTTCTAATATGTATATATATGAAATTAACATAAAAAATGTCTTTCTCATTTCATGTACAAAAATACCATTAATACATATAAGTAAAAATAATATAATTAACATCATTGACTTTATTTGTAGTATTAGGTAAAACTGCCATTACTTGTGCTTAGCCTTAAAATTGCATTGTAGATAAGCTACATGTACAGAGAGAGTCTTCGATTGCTCTATCGTGTCTTTCTTAAATAAAGGAAAAAAATAATGGAAAATTCGAGAATTAGAGATGACATGATCGTCATATAGAAACTCGTGAGGAAACACTCCACATTTGCGCTTCCTATTCACGAAAGTCCAGAATTGTTTAGGATCCGATGGAAGGCTTAGCTCGATGTGAGTGACATATCTTTTGTAAGCTACATCAATCGTACTCCTTACTAACCTGCTCAGTCTACTGAACTCCATGTATAAACGCACATCATGATTGCGTTTGGAAGACCACCACGCCTTTTTCTTGAGATAATTGTAGTTGATAATATCTGCAGTGAAATAAGACGGGTACGGATTCTTTAAAGCCTTTGCAGTTTTGGGAATGAAAAGTTCAAATATGGAATACAATTTATCATAAAACTGTCAATGGCAACATCAATATTAGAGATGTTGCCCAGCAATCCGCGTTACAAAGTAGGTCGTATAATTGATGACAATCGGCTTTACGAAAATTAAATAATTCCTCAGGAGAATGTTCATTCTTAAATTTGTTGAGAACAATTAGTTCGCAAGAAATGTTCAAAGGGAGATGGTGATCATCTTTCCTTACGACACCATCACAAGACTGAGTAACACAACAAACTTTGTTCGAAAAAACAAGGTCCAGCAACCTTTCATTTCGATTCAAAATAAGGTTGTACTGTGTGAAACCAAAGAATCTGGAGAAACTTTGTACCGTTTCAACACACATGTCAGTGATATTGCATTTGTTGTGTTGCGAGGCGTAAGCGGGAATATTAAAATCTCCCACGACCAGAACATCACTCGATTGGACAAAATCCAAATTTTGTAGAGCCTCAAAAAATTGTTGATATTGCAGTAGAGGCAGGGAAGGAGGAATATACAAAAGCAAAATGCAAAGGCTTTTGTGATTAAAAACGAGTTTGACACATGAAAGGTCAATTATAGTTGGTATAGTGAAATTAAATGCATGTAAGTCGATTAAACTGACTGAAATGTTAACTGCTAATAATGCTCCTCCAACCCGCGAACGACCAGTTGCCTGAAAGTCTCTATCGGCTCTAAAAACAGTATATTGCCTGCTAAATAATTCACTATCAGCAACTGAGGAATGAAGCCAAGACTGTACGCATTGAATTGGACTGTAAATCAGGTAATTGCTATTGAATAGACAGTAGACTGTCTCTCAGTTTAGAAGCAGTAACCTTATACGGAGTACAATTTAAATACCAAGCAGCATGATTCACGTCAACCTGATCGCTTACCTTGCAGTTAAGTTTACTGCAATTAATTACATTTGTTGAGATTATGTTGATTACCGCATCTTGGGCAAGTGGATTTATTAATACAGTTTTTAGACGAGTGATTAAATTCATTGCAGTTTAAGCAACGTAGAACTTCGATGGCGTCAAAGACCGAGCAACAGTCATAACCAACAAACATAACGAGCTTTCATGATATTATTGTATAAAACCTTATCAAGTTGAAGAACTGCCTGAAATAAATTAATTTTTTTTGTTATATATAAGTTTATCAATTTACATTCATAACCAGTACTATATAACTCAGAATTCATTTTCACAATGTAGTCGACAGTCATTTTCAAGAAATTCCTCGGTGAAGCCAATGACACGAATCCTGGGATTAATAGCACGATGTCCCTTGACTTCGTAATTAACTGATAATTTTCCCTTGACCAACCTTCTAAATTTGTTCTTATGTTGGGCTGAAACACAGCTCACAAATAGACTACCATTCTTCACATGCTTGACCTTAGGTAAGTGTAAATTGGAATTGACGGGATCAATTCTTTTGTTTTAGCGTTCTCCTGTACCTTATTTCGTTGAACAATAACAGTTGGCTTAGATTTATTTCTCAATAATTCAACATAGGTAGGACTCGCAGAAGGTGGAACTGTAGATAGTTTATTTTGTTCTAGGTCCCAAAAATCAGTTTTTAAAGACTCAAAACTGCCGACTAGACATGACATGGCCTGTTCGACTTGAACATTGATAAAACTCATGCGTTCCTGCTGATCAACGATAACGCAGCGCTGCGTACAATCCTTACATCGCCAGGTTAAACCATCTTTATCGCCCAGAACCTGCGCCAGGGACGCACCACCGACGCATGAGATATGGAAAAGTTCACCACATACGCCATTGCACAAGAGGCTTGGTCTTCTTGCCGAAAAGGAAAATCCACAATACCGCACAGCGAGATAAGCTAGTATATAAGATACAAATGATACTAGTATATGTATAAATAAATGCTAAAAGAAATCGGGGACACACACTTCACGCGGTACTGCCTATCACGACGACTTAAGATAAGACAGACACAGGAGCAAATGCATCAGATAGGTTCTCGAACAGAAAACACAATAGGAAATAGTTACACAAATAAGATTGTAAATAGAACATATATTTGCTGTTATGTGCAAATAAATAATAGCACAAAAAGAGCAACGATAAGATATGCGAGACCACTCACTGCCATGTGTAAAACTGTATCAAAATTACCACAATAAATATGGACTATTGCAGGTAACAAACGTAACAAAAATTACACAGTAAAATAGAGTAAGTCGCTGAGGAACTATACACTTGTATAAAACTCTAAATTGAACGAACTGTTAAATATAGAGAAAAACCGAGTTAAACCTTGTGGTACATAAACCATGTACGCACACGTTGGAGAATGATCGGCATAGGTTTTGTTAAGGTTTAGCTTGTTTTTGGGAAATATGCCATAACTTTCCTTTTTCAAAGATAGTTTTCTCGATTTCTTTCATCCATTTGATGCATGACGTTGGAACAAATATTTATGTATGGTCCAGCAGTACAATATATTGTTTTGCCAAGGCCTGTATAATACACTATCTCGCCAATAATAAACAATATCATGAGAATGTTTCATTTTATTATACCAAATGAGCAAGAAATGTTATGGACTGACTATATTTTTCACGTAACACGACACCCAAAATACAATACAAATATTTCTAAGATATACTATTTAATCAAATATTTCAAAGCCCTGACATGATGGAGAAATAGGTACAAATTTCTTATATTTTGAAAAAGTTATCTGGACAATAATATGTTCCAAAAATAACGAAATAAATAAAATTCGTCAGTTTAATAATGACAGTATCAGATAAAATATAATTTATTTATATGAATGTTTATATTCACATCAATACCTACATATTTGTTTCCATAATATTCCGCAAAATATCAAAATGAAATTTCCAATCCACTGATAAAAACGCCTGCGTAATATTTAGACGGAAATTAAACGTAACAGGAAAAAAGTGATGTTACCAACATAGAGAAAGTTATGAATAGCGAGATCAATACAAATTACATAGTAAATGGTATATTAGTTTCCGTAACTTTCTCGCTCGGAGTAATTTTTTACCTCCGCGTGATTAAGCTTTTCACTCTATTGCTGTCAACATCGGAAAGCGTATAGACTTTTCCTTCGTTGATAAAAGATGATATTACTGATTTTTTTTTTACATTTTAGTAATATCACGTAAATTATGTAATTTTCGTTTCGTAAGCATGTATACGTAATTATTCTTTCAATGATTGATGTGTGTAATATAGGTATTTCCTTCGTCTTTATTATCAATATATATTTGCAATGTTCTTATATAAGATTTATACACGTAATTTAATATTCGTAGATTCTTGCTGAACCTCCAATAATGCTTTTGTTTTCAAGCAAGTATATTCATCAGATGTTCAATGTTAAGCACAACAAGAAGAATGAATTGACGTACGAGGTAGGCGCCATAAATTTTCGGCCTGATATCTATACAAAAAAGAAACTTGGAATGTTCTATACATTTATTACAACGATTAATTAATAATTAGATACCCTTGTAAATATAATCTGAAGTTTTTCCGTCAAAATGTTCTATAACAGCTGCTTACAACTCACTGTCGTCCTTAAAACTATGTCCCCTAAGGTCTTTTACTTTCTTATACGTAGTAGAAGAAAATATTGTGATGATGAAAATTTTCGACCTCGAGATTTTTGCAAATGTCCGTCCCCTGATACCGAAAAAGTGGTTTTTAAATTGTCTGTGTGTGACCACGATAGCGGTCAAACCGCTGTATTTATCAATTCCAAACTTTGTATTTACAAGTATAATCTTCCTCTTGAGATCTGGTTAGATTTTCAGTAAAATCGGCAAACCGGAAGTTGTAGTTTATTTCAGTGCAAAACTCGAATTTTGCCAATATTTCGTCAACTACCAAGTTTAAACAAATTTATAAACAATTCATATGTTTTTAAAATTAAATTTGAAAAGAATTTTATTGTGAAAGTTTTTCGAAATTCCTACCGCAAGTAGGAGTAGTAGTAGTAGTTTTGCAAGTCATGCTTTTTAGGCAGGTGCGTTACGAGTATAAAAGTATTTAGAACTTAATTTTCTATACCTGTTGATAAAAAGAATTTCAAAAGTCGGACCGGAAGTAACACTTTTACTCTTATCAAATAGCGATTTTTTGCATATATGTCGTAAGTTATGCATTCTATATACCGTTTGACTGAAATAAAAGTAGATATAGGGAAACACAGACACGCACACATGTGCATGCAAACATGAAATGGAGGGGTACGATAATAGGGGAGATGAGTTCATACCGGGACACCGGATACCGCTGGCCGCTGCAGTATCGCAGCTTCAGTGCAAAACGTTGAAAGTTAGTATGCGGACGTTTGTTTTAAGGAATTGCTCCGCTATTTTGGTAATTGATGTATAATGTATTAACATTGAACTGAAACAAAATAAATAAAATAAAATTCTCACATTTAAAATTAAACAAAATATTATAATGAACTATACAAATAAATTTTGCACGACTTTGTACGAATTATCCTTCGCATACCATGACACAATCTGTATTTTTCCTCGACAGTTAAGGGCATTTTATTTTAATATTTGCGAGTTTGCTCAGACATAATATAAGTTCCCGCTCTAAAGATACGGAACGAATGCCATGCGCGCATGGTGTTCGCACTCTCGGTCTCCCCACCCACCGGTCTTATGGTGGTGTGGGTAAAACGAGAGCCACACTCTTGAACTGTTGTATACATAAATAGGTATGTACATGTTTATGTGTGTGTATTTGAAGATGCATATTAACTTTTAAATACGACAATCGGAAATTTTCGACCTCGAGATTTTTGCAAATGTCCGTCCCCTGATACCGAAAAAGTGGTTTTTAAATTGTCTGTGTGTGACCACGATAGCGGTCAAACCGCTGTATTTATCAATTCCAAACTTTGTATTTACAAGTATAATCTTCCTCTTGAGATCTGGTTAGATTTTCAGTAAAATCGGCAAACCGGAAGTTGTAGTTTATTTCAGTGCAAAACTCGAATTTTGCCAATATTTCGTCAACTACCAAGTTTAAACAAATTTATAAACAATTCATATGTTTTTAAAATTAAATTTGAAAAGAATTTTATTGTGAAAGTTTTTCGAAATTCCTACCGCAAGTAGGAGTAGTAGTAGTAGTTTTGCAAGTCATGCTTTTTAGGCAGGTGCGTTACGAGTATAAAAGTATTTAGAACTTAATTTTCTATACCTGTTGATAAAAAGAATTTCAAAAGTCGGACCGGAAGTAACACTTTTACTCTTATCAAATAGCGATTTTTTGCATATATGTCGTAAGTTATGCATTCTATATACCGTTTGACTGAAATAAAAGTAGATATAGGGAAACACAGACACGCACACATGTGCATGCAAACATGAAATGGAGGGGTACGATAATAGGGGAAATGAGTTCATACCGGGACACCGGATACCGCTGGCCGCTGCAGTATCGCAGCTTCAGTGCAAAACGTTGAAAGTTAGTATGCGGACGTTTGTTTTAAGGAATTGCTCCGCTATTTTGGTAATTGATGTATAATGTATTAACATTGAACTGAAACAAAATAAATAAAATAAAATTCTCACATTTAAAATTAAACAAAATATTATAATGAACTATACAAATAAATTTTGCACGACTTTGTACGAATTATCCTTCGCATACCATGACACAATCTGTATTTTTCCTCGACAGTTAAGGGCATTTTATTTTAATATTTGCGAGTTTGCTCAGACATAATATAAGTTCCCGCTCTAAAGATACGGAACGAATGCCATGCGCGCATGGTGTTCGCGCTCTCGGTCTCCCCACCCACCGGTCTTATGGTGGTGTGGGTAAAACGAGAGCCACACTCTTGAACTGTTGTATACATACATAGGTATGTACATGTTTATGTGTGTGTATTTGAAGATGCATATTAACTTTTAAATACGACAATCGGAAATTTTCGACCTCGAGATTTTTGCAAATGTCCGTCCCCTGATACCGAAAAAGTGGTTTTTAAATTGTCTGTGTGTGACCACGATAGCGGTCAAACCGCTGTATTTATCAATTCCAAACTTTGTATTTACAAGTATAATCTTCCTCTTGAGATCTGGTTAGATTTTCAGTAAAATCGGCAAACCGGAAGTTGTAGTTTATTTCAGTGCAAAACTCGAATTTTGCCAATATTTCGTCAACTACCAAGTTTAAACAAATTTATAAACAATTCATATGTTTTTAAAATTAAATTTGAAAAGAATTTTATTGTGAAAGTTTTTCGAAATTCCTACCGCAAGTAGGAGTAGTAGTAGTAGTTTTGCAAGTCATGCTTTTTAGGCAGGTGCGTTACGAGTATAAAAGTATTTAGAACTTAATTTTCTATACCTGTTGATAAAAAGAATTTCAAAAGTCGGACCGGAAGTAACACTTTTACTCTTATCAAATAGCGATTTTTTGCATATATGTCGTAAGTTATGCATTCTATATACCGTTTGACTGAAATAAAAGTAGATATAGGGAAACACAGACACGCACACATGTGCATGCAAACATGAAATGGAGGGGTACGATAATAGGGGAGATGAGTTCATACCGGGACACCGGATACCGCTGGCCGCTGCAGTATCGCAGCTTCAGTGCAAAACGTTGAAAGTTAGTATGCGGACGTTTGTTTTAAGGAATTGCTCCGCTATTTTGGTAATTGATGTATAATGTATTAACATTGAACTGAAACAAAATAAATAAAATAAAATTCTCACATTTAAAATTAAACAAAATATTATAATGAACTATACAAATAAATTTTGCACGACTTTGTACGAATTATCCTTCGCATACCATGACACAATCTGTATTTTTCCTCGACAGTTAAGGGCATTTTATTTTAATATTTGCGAGTTTGCTCAGACATAATATAAGTTCCCGCTCTAAAGATACGGAACGAATGCCATGCGCGCATGGTGTTCGCGCTCTCGGTCTCCCCACCCACCGGTCTTATGGTGGTGTGGGTAAAACGAGAGCCACACTCTTGAACTGTTGTATACATACATAGGTATGTACATGTTTATGTGTGTGTATTTGAAGATGCATATTAACTTTTAAATACGACAATCGGAAATTTTCGACCTCGAGATTTTTGCAAATGTCCGTCCCCTGATACCGAAAAAGTGGTTTTTAAATTGTCTGTGTGTGACCACGATAGCGGTCAAACCGCTGTATTTATCAATTCCAAACTTTGTATTTACAAGTATAATCTTCCCCTTGAGATCTGGTTAGATTTTCAGTAAAATCGGCAAACCGGAAGTTGTAGTTTATTTCAGTGCAAAACTCGAATTTTGCCAATATTTCGTCAACTACCAAGTTTAAACAAATTTATAAACAATTCATATGTTTTTAAAATTAAATTTGAAAAGAATTTTATTGTGAAAGTTTTTCGAAATTCCTACCGCAAGTAGGAGTAGTAGTAGTAGTTTTGCAAGTCATGCTTTTTAGGCAGGTGCGTTACGAGTATAAAAGTATTTAGAACTTAATTTTCTATACCTGTTGATAAAAAGAATTTCAAAAGTCGGACCGGAAGTAACACTTTTACTCTTATCAAATAGCGATTTTGTTGCATATATGTCGTAAGTTATGCATTCCATATACCGTTTGACTGAAATAAAAGTAGATATAGGGAAACACAGACACGCACACATGTGCATGCAAACATGAAATGAAGGGGTACGATAAAAGGGGAGATGAGTTCATACCGGGACACCGGATACCGCTGGCCGCTGCAGTATCGCAGCTTCAGTGCAAAACGTTGAAAGTTAGTATGCGGACGTTTGTTTTAAGGAATTGCTCCGCTATTTTGGTAATTGATGTATAATGTATTAACATTGAACTGAAACAAAATAAATAAAATAAAATTCTCACATTTAAAATGAAACAAAATATTATAATGAACTATACAAATAAATTTTGCACGACTTTGTACGAATTATCCTTCGCATACCATGACACAATCTGTATTTTTCCTCGACAGTTAAGGGCATTTTATTTTAATATTTGCGAGTTTGCTCAGACATAATATAAGTTCCCGCTCTAAAGATACGGAACGAATGCCATGCGCGCATGGTGTTCGCGCTCTCGGTCTCCCCACCCACCGGTCTTATGGTGGTGTGGGTAAAACGAGAGCCACACTCTTGAACTGTTGTATACATACATAGGTATGTACATGTTTATGTGTGTGTATTTGAAGATGCATATTAACTTTTAAATACGACAATCTGTTATATTTATGAAGAGTACAAAAGTATATAGAGATAGATTTGGAATATTTTTTGTATATATGAAATTTCAAAATTCGGACCGGAAGTAACACTTTTAATCTTAGCGAGTAGCTAATTTGAAACGCTCATACGTATAAGAAAGTCGTGTGGTGGCCACACCTCAATTTTTTAAATTATAAAATAAAAAAAATCACATGCAGCCATATCCGAACAATACGGTGGATGTTCCAATTCTTGAAATCCGCATTCGCGGATGGCAGCTTGTGAAATGGCGGCAGTATGGATGGGAGCATTGTCGTGTAATACTGTCCCTTAATTTATGCAATAAATAAATAGGCATAATATGTGCCGTTCACATTTGTATTGCGCTCTTTAAAGTCACTTAGCAAAATGCCCTCACAACCCCAGAACATTGTGGGCTTTACCGTTTTCGTTGATTGAACAACTTTCGCCTTTCTGATCGTAAAACAGAACCATTATTTCATCCCCTGTGACAATGGAATCCAAAATCGGTTTTGGGTCGTCTCCACACATGTTTAAAAACGACTGCGCACAATCGACTCGACGTTCACGTTGGAGAGCAGAAAGAAGTGGCGGTACCCATCTAGCACTAATTTTATTCATACTAAAATGGTCATGGAGAATTCGGAATACACTTGTTTCGGAAATGTTTGTTATCACTGCTAATTGCTTCACTTTCGAACCGCAATCTTCTAGCACTAAATGTTCAAGAATTGAAATTTGTTGAGGCGTTATCACTTCAATTGGTCGACCCTACCGATCCGCATCTTCCAGGGATTCTTGTTCTAAACGGAAACATTTGGCCACTTTTTACAGTTGAATACGAAGGAGATTAATCACCGTAAACGCCATCTAAACGTTAGTTAATGTGATAAGGTGTATGCCCTTCTTTTGCTAAAAATTTAATGGCCGCGCGGTACTCAATTTTCGTTACTTCAGACATTTTCGTGCGCTAGTCACGATGGTTGGCTGGTTACTAAAAACTACTAGGCTTCAAACCATCATATTTATAGTGTACAGCTCGCGTATATGCATGCATGACATGACGGAGTTTGAACAGGTTTGAACCTGTATAAACCTGTCAGGCCGAGAATTTATGGCGCCTACCTCATACATCCAACCACGCAGTCCGGCATAGTCTCTCTAATCTACACCCTTGGTTGTAACATACGTCGTGTATTTTGCCTAATTTTTTTGTAGTCTAATATTAATTTTATTAGTACATTTATAATTTAGCATTTATATATTTAAGTATACCTAAAATACACCATAATATGTTATACTTTTATAGAAGATCATAAAGCTTTCTTTGATACAAATGCCTGATTCTTCAACTTCGATTAATATTAACAAATCAGTAATAAAAATTTATCTCTAACCAGCGTTTTTCAATGCAAAGAAAGACTTCTACGTTATCCAATCAGTGCTAAGGGATTTATTGTACAAAGTTGGCATACTATTTGATCTAAACTACATGTTGCAGCTGTATATTAGCGCAATTTTCTTTACTTGAATTTAGTATTTGCGCTTTTGCGCCTATTTTAATTTTTAAAGTTTATACATAAGTGTATACTTAGGAACTTCATTTAGGAAATAAATTATAGAAATTTATTTTGTGACTATAGCCTCTGAGGATGTCTGTGTACATAGAACGTATTTAAAATATCTAATATGAATTAAAAGGCAGAGTTTGGCACACTTGAGTGACATTGAAACAAATATATTTACTTCTGCTATTGATAAAATTAAATACAAAAGTGTTATGGATAATGGAAAAGCTGTATTACTGAACTTCTTTCCATTTTAGCATATAATATACTTCACGCATTTCTGGCTTGGTTGGGTTTGGATGAATAGTGTTATCTAAACCCAGCACTGCCAGAAATTCCTAAATTGTTTGTATATGCTCCCAACGGGAACCCATTTACTTTGGGCTTCTGTAGAACTCACTTGATGTTCTCGTTTTCATTTGCTGGGAGTAAAATAATATTTTAATAAATTTCCGTTATGTGTAATTAGAAAAGGAAGATACCAAATGGATGCTTAAATTGGCATAGAATATTTAGGATTTTTACGAATTGAGATAAATTTCTAGAGTTGTATTGAAAAACTTCCAAAGTTCATTTGTCTTCACCAGAATGGCTAATGTATTTGTAGTTATTGTTTAATTATACTTCTGTAGCAAGCTAAAAGTTATTTAAATTGTTTTCTAGCTGATAAATATTTCATTATTTATATTTTTAACTATTCAGTTTATTTCATTTATAAAAGACGGAAAACAATTACTAAATCATTATTAATTAATTCGGTGTCATAATAATAAACATTCAAATTTTGCTAGGTTTTGTGCATATGTAACCGGCATTTTATTCGGAGTGATAAAAACCGCCCATTAAATATAAATGGTTTGCTTAACCATGCCATATAATATATTAATTTTCACTTGTATTTAAATAAAAGGTGTTATTACATATTAGTTATAATTGTTGTTTAAAGACATACAAATACATGCAAGACTATTGTCAAAAGCATATTTTTATTTGGGATATATAAAATAGTTTATAAGGTTATAGTTTTATGTTCACTCAGTATAGTAGTTCGTCGTTCATTTTTCTTTCTCTTTTCGATCATTGTAAAATCTGAAAAGAAGAAATTTAAAACATTAATTATTGTAAAAATGTTATGTATTATTAAATTGTACAACATTATTTAATTGGCGTTCATATTTAAAGAATGATATAATAATTCTATTCTGTATAAAGAATATTCAAACATGAACAAAGATTCGCGGGGAATTATAAAGTTGGGATGTGACATTTTGATTTGACAGTTCGTTTGTATATGCTCAAAATAAGGATGTAAAAGATACAAAAGGTGAAGAAATCGTTTTTGAAAAATATAAAATGAATATAGTAATGTGTTTTCTACAATTTGGATTAGATATGAATCGTCTGATGAGTTTTAAAAAAGCTATATTGAACATTATTAAAATGTGTAATATTTTGATTGAGTAATTGAAAAATATCCAAAGATCGTCAAGGAAATAAGTAAATAAATAATGGATTATGAATTCTTGATTCATACAACGCGGGTGTAGGTATATATTGCTGCTTGTGAGAACAACATCGATATTTACACAAATTAAAACGTTTTTGTGCTTAAAAAGTGTTATTACTAATTATTCTAATGCGACACTATTAATATTTAATATTTAAACGAAGTGTTTAATTAAATCTAAACAAGCAAACATAAATCGTAAGCCAATCGATTTATAACTAAAGTTAATTACATAAAGAGAAGATTTATGTTCTTTTATAAAGAAGACTTACCCATTATCAAGATAAACATTGATTAGATCCAAGACGAAGATAACATTCTTGTGTACTAGCAGAACCATAGACTTGACATGAGTTGTATTATTAAGATATCCATTGATAAGAACCAAGACAAAATTCAATCCCTGATTTCAAGTTTAACCATTAGAAGTGCTGATTAATAAGAAGCAATCGATTTTGATAGAGTACGTGTTGTTGGAGAGGTTTCTTCGAGAGTGCATTTCTTTTTAGGTACAGAAAAAGGTTTCTTCGAGAATCGCAGTTGAGCAATTGCAGAGAAACATCAAGATAAATTCACATACTCCCAGTCGATATATTGCAGAGACAGCAAGACAAATTCATTTACTGCAAGGAACTTTTCTCCAGTTAGGCAATATGGAACTACAAGAAAGGGGATATTAGTATATTGCTGAGATACCAGATTTTAGAGAACAATTGTTTATAAAAGTTCGTATATTATTTAGCATATTTAAAGTATAACAAGTATTTAAATTGTATTCAAATAAGAATATTTATGGTACAAATACAAAGGTATTGTACTTATAGAATTGAGGTTATATTTATCTAAATCTGAATTATTAATTTTTCGGATTTAAATAATGAATAAAGTATTTATACTGATATTATCATAGTGAACATAATAACTATTTGATTGATAGAAGTCCCATTATTAATTAAAATTTATATTTAAAAAAAAATTGAATGTCATGTTGAAAAACTTACCTTGATATTAAAACCATTTTTGAACCCCTTTGGATAAATATTCAAGGTATTAAACAGTTTTAATAGAGTATAATGTGCTTTCATATTCTGAATATAATACATTTCTTGAGTAAAAGAGTTTACAGATTATAACTAAATTTATTGATTTAATTTTCGATTTTTATTTCTGGTATATCGTAAATATAGTTGTGCAGATAAATATAACTTCAGGATTAAGAAAGCTTTCCTACAAAGAATTTAAAGAAATCTGTAATTGTCAGATCGTTTTGAATATAGAAATACTTACCCATTGAATACTATTAAATAATTGAACGAACCAATTACGCGACCCTGGTTAAATAACTTGAAATATATTACATGGAAATTATTTGTAATTGAGAGAAATACCAATGGTGTAAAAGATTTAGACCTGTTGTTGGTGAACTAATGTGAACTCTGACATACAAGGTACATTTGAAAAGTTTTATTAGTGATATAAATACAATTTTAATGAAGTATATAATAACATTAGATCAATGCCGTTTCATTTTATAGTACATATTATTACTATTACTATTATTATTATGATCATATCATGTTATTTAACTGTCTCACCGTGGGATATTATATTCATTCAAATGTAACACCTATGTCTTTATAGTATAATACTGTAACATTTAGTTATCATAACGTGCAGTAATATATTATATTAGTTGTCTGAGCTCATACCGTATCATTTCTGACCCAAAGTGGTGCACTTGTTATTACTATAGCATTTATAAGCACCCGAACAAGGTGTTATATCACAAACAGAGTATCAATTGGCCCGTCAACATGTGACATTATTATCATTACATCCGATACAACATTCACCTACCTTATCAATATATTGCCTTTGAAATTAAATTCCATGTACATTTGACTTACTATATCTATAATTATATAAGAAAATTTGCACATATTTCCATTTCTATAAATTTTATTACATATTTTTCAACGATTTTGAGCGATACCGGCACTCTTTTGTGTATTTAGCTGCGTAGTTAATATTCAGAACCTTATATTCAGAAATCGCAGCAATTATGAAATGAAAAATGTGTGTAGTACTTTAGGTTAGACAAGGGCACTTAAAATATTCTATTAAGACATACAATAACTTAACTGTATTCTTTCTGCATTTTATTAAATATTTAAATAGCTATAATTATCATCCAGCTAATATAATTCCATAGTTACCTATCATTTCACATTTTGAGTTATTTTAAAACTACCTTTAACATTATTTAGTTTTACTGAGTTTATCAGTTAATTACTTAAAGAAAATCAATTTATTTTTGTATTTATTTTCTTTTATATATATTCTATCGCGAACATTTGACTCAGATAGATAATAGTCTTTCTATTACGATAACCGAAATTACAATTCGATTGATCGTAGATGTCACTCTATATCCACAACGTCGCACGTGACTTTATTACGCACATAATCTTATTCTTTGTTGACACGTTTTTGTTGTAATATTTCACTCGGAAGATTATCAGAAGAAAGTGAATTGGCTTACGGACTATAAAGACGAAAGCTTCTTTATAAGAATTTTTCTTTCATTTTATATTCACTTTATGGAGAATGAAAGTAATAAGACATAAAATGAAATATATATGCTTTCTAATGACCCTGTAATACTAAACTAAATATTTAATAATTACATAAATATAATTTTTAAAGCAAATCCTACAATATATCTATTCCCTATGTTATATGAAATCATGAATAATAAACTTATTTTATTACTTATAGAAATCCTATAACGTTGTGAATATTTTAGTGCAATATCATGGCTTTGCTATAAGTAACAAAATAATTTTATTATGCATGTTTTCAACTATATAGCAAATATTTATCTTTAACGATTTTCTATAAAAATGGTATTTAGGAAATTATTAAATATTTACTTTAATATTACAAAGTTATTAAAACGCATATATCTCGTTTTATGTCTTATTACTTTTTTCACCTGTTTATCATATAATTTTTATTATTCTTTTAAAGATAAGTTTTACAGTTTAAATTTAAATCTAACATAACACAAGAACGACATTTATTGACATGATTTTAATATTTTCCGCTGGATAACCTCAATATCTGCTTCCACTTTTCAATGTTAAGTTAGAGTTTTAGAGAAACCACTAAATTTCTTGTCATTTTCATTTCAAATTTTTCATTGACTTTAGTTACAATATTTATTTTTCATATTTCTTGTTTTAACATATCGTTCTCATAATTATAAGTGTGGTTATAAGTAATTATGTATTTATCAAACTGCAGAAATACATTTAGATATATTAAAATAATTCGCCTTAATATCCTTGAAAAGTATTTATATTAAATCACTCAAGTATATATACACAAATAATTTCGTATAAATGTATTAATGTACATTTACACCAAGCTGGCATTGCGAACCATAACGTACAGACAGCTGTTTCGACCTTAAATTGGTCTCATCAGTGCACGAGCCTGTTGTTCACAATGCCTTACAAACTTAGATGCCTACATATAGTCGATTTACGTACCAAATGCCATAAGAGATTCCCAGCGGCATCTGTTACACAAAGGCGACATCGCAAGGTAATATTACCGTCCGTAGTACAACTACTAATCACGCAATTGTAAATATACGTGCATTCAATGAACACGTCATATGTAGTTGGCGCACCTATTACAATTCAATGTAACAAAGTAATTCTTGGAGAGTAAGCGCTCAAGTATACCTACACAAATAATTTCGTATATATATAAATGTATAAATACAAACACCATACCACCATACATTTATTTCATTTTTTTATTACCTCTTTAAGTTGTGGTATTGAGTTGTGTAAGCTATCATATTTAGTCGAATTATTAGCGCACGGAGGTTTCCGATAAATAATACTGTTCTTAAAGTCTACTTTTACTAGTTAGTATGCTAGCAAGGTAGTATCAGTGTCTTTCTTTTGTTTATTTCAAAAATTCCATACTCGGAAATACTGAAAGGTTTTTCTTTATTATAGTATATTTTTTAGAGAGAGCTTCTAAATGCGTTTTGTAGTCCCGAATCATATTCTGATTAACTTTTTTGACCTTGAACTGCTTACTGCAAAATTCCAATAAAAAATACCAATCAATGGGTTAATAAATGGCTTCTATTTTTTAATTTTTTTTTTATTTGAGCAAAATCTCCATCGCACGGAAAAAAGCTATGCACAGGGTATGGTAAATTTTGTCAAACACTTTCACACGAAGTGGAACGGCCGTCAGAATTTCGTTTTTGGAAAAAATATTGGGCCAACATCACACTTTAGAATTTCGTTCAAAATCCTTTCATTTACTAGAAATACGATTTTAATATACTGGAACAATGTTTAGAACCAATCTAAAACAAATACCCACATTCGTTAAACTTTCAATTTTTAAAATGATGCTTGCAAAAATCGATTTTGCATTTTATAGTAATAATAATAATTTTTCATAAGCATGAGAAACGTGACAATTCAAAATATAAAAGTACATCAACACATATGTATAAGTTATTATGATAAACACACGTAAAAAAAATAAAATACAAAAACCTTCTTAACAATGTATTGTTTAAAAATTTATTTAATGAATAATAACCCCTGTTACTTAGCAATTCCTTAGTTGTGGTTTTGAAATTATCATTTGATATTGTTTTGAAATAATGTATCAATTTAGTATATAATTTAATGCCAATGTAATTTTTTTCGCTAAAGCTTAGCCTATGCTTAGGAATCTTGAGTGCGCAAGCATTACGAGTGCAGCAGATATTTTTATTTAGCTTTGGCCATTTATCAAAATTCTTTGAAATACTTTAGAACAATTTGTAAAAATCTAGAAAAACCTGGAACAACTGTCAAATATTTAAAACAAATGTAGAATACAGCTTTTCCTAGTATCTTGGCCAATTTTAATTTTTTTTTGAAACACTTTTAAACATTTTATAACAAGCCAGAACAACATGGAACAACTAACAGAATTTCCATTTTCTAGAAAAGGGGCTGGAAATAATTGTTTTGCCATTTTCTTGGTCGATTATGATTTATTTTTTGAAACACTTTGAAAGAATTCAGAACGACCCAAGAACAACCATCAGAATTTCGATTTTCATATATAGGGGAGCAAGGAAAAACTTGTTTTTTCAGATTATCTCGTTCAATCTGGAAAATTTATTCGAAATCCTTTGGAGCAATCTCTAGACTAGAATTTCAACTTTCAATAAAAGGAGAGTTGGGTGAAAAAGTCAATTTTTTCAATTTTCTCGTCCACTTTTTTTTTAAATACAATTTAGGAAGAACATGGAATAAATTGGAAAACCCGCAGATTTTCGATTCTTGAAAAAAGGGGGATAACTGTACACGCCCAAATTTGCATTAAAAATAATGCTCTAACTTGACTTTTAACGACTTTTACACATTCTATAAATTATAATGTAGTTAACAGTTAAAAATATTATTTTATGCTGAAGTAAAATGCTACTACCAATTTACTAATTTAGCTCAAACCCAATTAGCATTGACTCGTTTAAAATACAAAGTCGAGATCTCTAGCGTTTCTGCCGCAATCGCTCCCACAGACAGATGCATATATTACAAAAATAACTAAGTTCTCATTGTTTGGGGCCTCCAATATTTTGGTTTCTGAAACTTTATTAAAAGCATGTATCCGAAATCATTGTTTAAATAAATACTATCCTTGAAAACTTATAACAAAAGTAATATTTAACGAGATATTCCCTTATATTTTGTTCTCAACCATAATGTTAATATTACGCGAGTACTTTCTTATAATGAACCACGTTTCCCAGTTTTAGCTTATTTATATTATATATAGTAGAATAGTAATTCCAAATATTTTAAAAAAGCCGTTACGTTAAGGCGTACTTCAGCATCTTAAATTAATTGCCAATACTATCAGAAAAATGAATTATTTTTATATGATAATATAATCACGATGCGAGTGTCAATTTACTAAAACACCATTAACAAATATTAATAGCGCACAATAAAAATGCTAATCAGAAAAGAGAGGGCCACCTTTCGGGCGAATATTACACGAATAAATCAGCGCATAAACCTTTCAACACTCGCGCGGGCCATATCTCAGGCGTCCCATCAATTCAAAGGGGTCTCAACATGATGATTAGATGTTCTTACAGACTCCGACTTCCATGTTCAGTTACATTTATGGCGAAATAGCGTCTTAAATCAAACGAAGCGCTGAACACTTTCGATATGATGCACGTTTGATGTAAATGACTAATATATATTCTGAACCGCAGTAGTAACTGCAGTTTAACTATTTCGGCAAGCATGATTTGAAAATTAGACTGCCGATATACATAATTCCTTTTCGTCATTGCGTTGGTCGTAAAAATACTCCCACATTAAATCTGGTGTTACAATGATATACTTACTTCGATTTTCTACACCATACGAAAGATTCTGTAGGTTGCATAATTCCCTATAGATATACTCGCTCAAAAAATAGGACGAATGTTAAGTTCTTAAAGTATAATAATAATAATATCCTTTATTTCTCTTTCTGCACAATTTATAAAGTAATTTAAAATATAGCAAATGCATACAATACATGGAGAAATAGGAAATTGTAAGGTAAAGTTTGCTTTGGATACATAGTGTCACAGCCATTCCTACGCCTTGCTTTGTTTTGAATAAAAACTATAAAGAAAAGGATAAAACGATTATTCTAGCTAAAACTATTATTCTATGAAGGAGTTTAATAAAGAACAAATATTTTGCAATGGAGTACGTAAAGAAATGTGACTATGATAAGATAATCCTAACTGATGTTTATCAAATAAGTAGTGGTATATACAGTAATCCCTCCATTTACGCGATCTCCATTTACGCGAATTCACTTTAACGTGGTTGAAAAGTTCTTAATTTTAATTTAATTTAAATGTTCTATTGCACGCCAGATGGCGGTTTGTGATGATTCCGCGCGTAGTTTGTGCACGAATATTTCGGGACTTTCCCTGTAATTTTACGTTGTTACTTATAAACACTACAATACAACCTGCTATTGTTAGTTACAGTTGTGTGCTTTGGTGTTAAACATCGATAGTGAATAATGGCGTCAACAAGTGCTACATTAAGTAAAATTACAAAAAAGAAAACAAGGCGTAAACTGAACTTAGAAACTAAGTTAAAAATTATTGAAATGTTGGAGAAAGGTTCGAAAATTAATGAAGTTGCTCGCTTGCATAATTTAAATGAGTCTACGATTCGAACAATTAAGAGCAATACTAATTCAATTAAACTAGCAGTAAGAGAAGCCATACCAACAAGTTCCAAGGTAGTAAAATATACTAGAGATTCTGTTATGGTGAAAATGGAGAAGCTATTAGTTCAGTGGATAGATGATAATAATAAAAAACATATTGGTATGGATACACGAATTATTCAAAGTAAAGCTTTATCAATTTTTAATCAACTAAAAGAAAAAAGCGAGATAGGAAAGGATAAAGAGGGAATCGAAGGAAAGTCGTCATCGTTCGTTGCTAGCAAAGGTTGGTTTGATAAATTTAAGAAACGTTACAATTTCCACAACATTAAATTTATGGGAGAAGCTGCTAGTGCTGATGTAGGTGCCGCAACAGAGTTTGTAAGGAGCTTGAGGATTCATCTGGAAGATAACGGTTATAGTGCTCAGCAAGTGTTTAACGCTGACGAAACCGGGCTATTTTGGAAGCGGCTACCAAGTCGCACGTTTATTTCTAAAGAAGAAAAAACAACCCCGGGATTTAAATGTTTCAAAGATAGATTAACATTGCTTTTTTGTGGAAATGCTAGTGGTTGCTGCAAGTGCAAACCACTTTTAATTTATCACTCTGCTAACCCACGTGTTTTGAAAAACATTGATAAATCTCGTCTTCCAGTTCATTGGAAATCGAATAAAAAATCATGGATGACTGCAGCTTTGTTTGAAGGTTGGTTTTCCAATATCTTTTGTCCTGAGGTTGAGGAATATTGTCGTGTTAATAAAATTCCCTTCAAAATCCTCTTACTAGTAGATAATGCACCTAGTCATTCCGAAATCCCTTAAGAGACCCAAATGTGAAGGTAATGTTCATGCCGCCCAACACTACATCCCTGATCCAACCTATGGATCAGGGCGTAATAGCTTGTTTTAAGAAGCATTATTTAAAGCACACCTTCAAACAAATGTTTGATATGTTGGAAGATAATAAACAACTCACATTACGCGACTTTTGGCGTAATTATAACATCGCCGACGCATTGGAAAATATTAACAAAGGTTGGAAAGATGTAAAAGACACAACCATGAATGCTGTTTGGAAGAATCTTTGGCCAGATTGTATTCGCACAGACAGTGTCAGTTTAGTCGAAGCTGCTAACGAGGATGTTGCTGAAACAATAGCAGTAGGCCGACAGCTGGAAGAGGAAGGTTTTAGTGATTTAAATTTATCTGATATAGAAGAATACATAGAATCACACGATGTTGAGTTAGAAACTAATGATCTTATTGAACTAAATGAAGAATATAAAGACAGAGAGCAAGATGTAGAGGATGATTTAAGTGATGATGTAAAAAAATCAACTTACTTATTCACCACCCCAAACATCAAGGAATACATAGCGATGATTCAAACGGCTATTGATTTTATTACTAAAATAGATCCTGATATTGAAAGAAGTGGTTTCATACGTAGGGGTTTACAAGCACAGATTGCACCGTACGACCTTATTATAAAAGAAAGACAGCAGGCTAGCAAACAGCAGACTATCGACAAATTTTTAATGCCATCAACATCATCTTGTGCCACTGGCGCACAAATAAGTACGACGGACACAGTAGAATATTTATCTAGCGAGGAAGACTGAAAATAAACCAAGAGAAGGGTTGCAGTTCTTAATATGTATATTTTCATCAGAATAAATAATAGTTTTATGCAAAGTAAAGTTTTTATTACCAATAACACCCTATCTTCCTAAAAGTTAGGTATGTGTGTATTTAAACATTCAGGTTCATTCGCATTCACACAAGTTCCATTTACGCGATTTCCATTTACGCGCTATTTTCATGGAACCAATTACCCGCGTAAATAGAGGAATTACTGTACTGTTCTTAAATGAGACAGAGGAAAGCACTTCTAGTTCCACTTGACCTATATTACATATATTATTCTATATATTAGAAAAGACAAGAAATGCTCGATGTAAGAGCGTTATTATTAACCCCGGCATCTAATATTGGTGAGTTCAAATTTAAGGACACAACATCAACAAGATCGCAAAAATGATCAACTATTGTCAACATAATGTTTAAAACTAAATAACTTACTTATGCGTCGAACTAAAAGAAACATATGCGCTCCCTGTTTCTTATCTTGCGGCTCACCTTCAAGTGAGATATTGAAGACAGCATAGTCTGATGCCGTTATGCTGTTAGTCCAAGACGGAGTGGGTTGTTCCAGATCGCTATATAAATCTTGGTCAGCGACGCGCCACCTATATATTATAGTATAAATCAGACTTTCTGAAGGTTCTATTCAGTCAAGAGGAAAACTGAGGACTGATTGAGGTAAGGACAACAATGACAGTAATACACCATGTTAAAAAACAAATAACAAGAATTTTATTTGTAAGGATGTAACAATGATACAAAATATGAATGAAAATATCACCACTACTATGGGAGAAGCAAAGAAGATATGTTGTGTAATTATAAAAAAAAAAAAGTCAGACTCTTGAGGAGGGCCGAGACTAATACTCCCAATTTTATTTAAAAAAAACACAAATTGAAGAAATTCCAAAAACAATTAGGCAACTTGCAAAATAAAATTATAGAAGAAAATTAATGCCAAACGTACCCAATATTCCAGGATGGTACTGTGCAGGCTAAAGTTAGCAACCCCGCCCCCACTAATAAACAGATTTCCATAAAAATGTACTAAAAATTCATTACGGTGATATGCAATCATCCTGTGTAATTTATCCTTTTAAACTTGTTAGTAAATTGAAGTTAAAAATAACTAAACCCACATTAGCTTTGCTCGTGGCTTAAAGCAACACTAAGTTAGGGACAGACAAAGAGTGCATTACTTCAACATTTTTGAAATTTTCTCGTCGCATTTCATAATCCATTAGATTTCCTTAGTTTTTGTTTAGCATACAGATATACTTTGAAAAGAAAGTAAATCTTCTAGAAGAAAAACTTTATTTTCATAAATAGCTTATAATAAATTTACATATATATCTAAAGCTGGGAACAAAAGATATACTTCTAATTATAGGACAACAAAAAGTAATTTCGATAACTCAACAACCAAATGTAAAGCAACGAGAGAAAATAGACAATAAAACAAATCTCTTCTTATGACTATAACTTTGAAACGAAGGACGGTAAGAAGTACTGTTCATTCTCTTCAGTTTTTTTATGTACTTCACTATTACATTATAATATTAAAGATACCTATATAGTCCCATTTAAAGTTTAAAGAAAAAACAAATAATATATATACTTAAGAACACAGCCCCTTGTTATTTTTTTGGAGAATTGCATGATTTCCTGCTACATACACTATATATTTATAATATTTAATATGTTTCTTATAGAATTTTACCTATACAACCGTATGTTATGTCTATATAAATGGAAAAGAAAACAAACAATAAAGTTTTATGAATTGCTGAAAAACTTTTTCTATCATTAGCTATAAATTATTTAAATCTTAATTTTTATTTTTCGTTCCTTTCGCACATTTACATGTTACTTTATGCAACGTAAACATAGGCCAAATTTATTTGTCACGCATCTTTAGTATAATGTCTTTGAACGAGATGTAACAAATTTGAATATATTAAATATTATAACAAACTTTTAAATTCTATTTTCTGAATTTTACACAATAATATAGCATCAAAGCATATAAAGCAATTAATACAATAAGAATTCAAGTATAGAGAAAGCTAAAATGTAAAAGTATATATAAAATACACTACAAACACCGATACCACACTAACAAATTAATGTCATCATCAATATCAACGATGAATAGAAACCGCTTGATCTGTAGAGCGTAACGGATACAAAATAATAGAGTTGTAGCGCATATAGAACAAAACAGTGTTTTAAGTTAATTTTGTTTAGTGTCAAGCCATATTCTCCGAACTAGTTTTTTAATATCAAAATGTGTTTTGCGTTCATCATCTTCTTTTGAAAGTTATAGTTCTTTATTTAGTACCATCAAGAACATAATGAATGTTCGTCCTAAATAAGAAGGAAATGTAGTACATTTCCTTTCTTATTTTCCATTGTAAACAAGCTTGATTAAGATACATTTACTACATCAATCATACACTTTTTGAATTCAGTGCAAAAATATACTGAAGTGAGGGCCACGAAGTAATCATTCATGGCTGTAGCTAATTAATTATCATCAGTACGTGTTATATTTTGACGAGCATTCTTAAAATTCTTAAACGACGAAGTAAATACTCTTATTAACATTTCTATTAGTATATCTATATGTACTTATTTGAGTGTAATTCAAGAGCGAAAATATAGACTTCAGAGTAAATGATAATTATCAAAATTTTTAAATATTTGATGAAATAACTCAAGAAGTTCGGCTCTAATTGAAATTGTAAACAAGTCATGTGAATAAAAAATGTAATTAATACGAATTATGAAATATGAATTCTAAGATAAATTGAGGAACTATTAATGAAGTTAACGTTTATTACCAGTTTAAATTAACAAAACATGTGGAGGAAACTACACCACCAGATGAAATAAAAGAATCTTATTACGTGATCAAATTTATATGTTTACATTAGTTTAGTCTAAATTTAAATAGAGATTACTGCAAGTTACTTCTATACGAACACATTTTCGCAAATACATGTAATTTTCAGAATATGTAAAATGTAAGACTGTCTACATATATTGTAATTAGCTAATTTAAAGTGAATATCGTCATAGGGACTTACGTGACATTAAATACGGTTCGGTCTCAGGACGTACGTATTCAAGATGTGCGTCAGCACGAGAGGTCCAAGTGATCAAAGCGTGTTTACTAGTCAGAAACACGATTTGTTTTTATTATTTATGTCGTTCGGTTCCAATAAAAGAAAAGGCATTTTAAGTGTAAAGTTAATTCGCTGAGCGGGTTTCTATACGTCTTCGCCTGTTACTTCTTCGGCCGTGCATTCACCAGCCGAGTAGTATTTAATACTGCAATTACTTAATTGCTTTTCGGTCGTGCATATACCAGCCAACTTATAATTAACCCGATAATTAATTGGTTCAACAAGAGTCAAATTTAAACGACACTCTTTTCACTCTAATGTTCATAGATAATACAAGTTTTTATGGGAAAGCGAAGGAAACTCTTTGTTAGGCATCCGACGAGTATTTTCAAAATCTATGCGAGCTCACTTTTTATACCACAATATATTTACTTAACGTTTTATCTTACAATCTAGTAGGTCATCGTTTCTGCAGAACTATATTCTCTAAGCATTACGCAAAAGTAATTTTATTATAGTAAATTAAAATATAGTTCTCATAAGATATGCTTTCTTCGCACGAGGTTAAATATAAAAATTTAGCCGCATACGGCGAGTTTTCTACAAAACAAGTGCAAAAAATTTCTTATACAACACGTATATTTTGCAATACATGTTATATGTCCTGTGTTAAATGTTTAAAATGAATTAAATTAATAGACATAGTTAGCATGACAACTTTATAAACTTAGTTTTTGTGACATTGGTTACATTGGCTTTATAATCACCATGTTATTTTAAGTTTACCGATTATACTGATCTATATAATAAATTATTGATAATAATCATTAAAAGTGATTTTTATCCTTTCTATAATGTTTATTTAATTTTTTTACTATTGAACTGACATTTAAAATGATATGTTTCCTTAATACACTTGTCGGCGACTTACAAAAAAAATTGCTATTATATCATAAAGTAAGGGATTGATACCCAAAACGTGTTTCTTAAAGTGAACTGTAATAGAACACCGTTATTAAGAACTTCACTGGATGCAATTTCTCAGAAAGTAGCAACAATTTGTAGTGTTAGTTATAGAAACTGGAAGGATCACATATTGCTGTCAATCTTAAATTTTTTTGAATGAAAATAAAAGTAATTAGATAAATCAATTAATATAAGAGAAAATTAAAATAGACCAAAAATGTGTAGTATTAAGAATTAGATTAGTTGTAGTGCAAGCGTTATAGTTCAATTAAATATTTATTTAAGTTTAAATACCTAGTAAAAGTTCTACTAATCATTAAGTTAATGGGTATATAAAGGGTTAAAAACAATTTATAGAACAAGTTATATATATATATATAGACTAGAATGAATGATTTGTGTAATATAGGTTGCAGATACTATAAATATTTTAAAAAGGATGAATTCCTTCTTTAAAAACATTATAAATGAAACAGTATATAAATCATCATTTATAAACTTTATTTAGAAAAGTTTAAACATTAAAAATACAAAGATTAATGAAGTATAATATACATGCTAAGTAAATGAATAAGCTTTATTTTGTAGAAACGATACATTTAAATGCTATTATATGAATGGAATCAGATCAGATGTACCAAAGAAAATGACATCATCTCAAAAAAAATTTAAATTAATAGAATCTACGGTTTAAATGTTGATATGAATAGGATAAATTCATACGTGGCTCTAACAATAAAAATAAAAAAAATGTAAATACGTACAGTCTTAATAAAAAAGGATATGACTACGATATTCATTACATTGAATGTGGAATCGTAAATAAAACATATTATATACAGTAATGAGATGTTAAAAATATATTCTTTAGTTGACATATTTGTAGTTTTGTGTTTCTGAAACATCAACGACGATCATGTATTGTTAAACACCTGCAAAAGAAAATAAATGGTCAATAATTTATTTGTAGCATATTAGAAGTAACAATCTCACCTGAGACGAGGAATTGGTTTGAAGATAAAGAAAAGGAAACAGCAACGAGCCTTCATGGCAGGACATCAGAAAGGAAGAAACAAGTCATCTGCGACGTTTTTCCTCTATTTCCAATCGAAAAGACTAGTAAACAGAAAATAAGAATACGATTAATAAATGGTGAAAAGACATGCTTGTAAAACAATAACAAGAGTAATGAATTCATATATACCTAGATACAAAATATGTTTACGTTAAAAAAAAAGAATAACACACTTACCTGTAATAGAGAGAGTAGCACCAACCTAAATTTAAAACAGAGGACGGTAAAGTACCGATCTTCAATTGTTTAAAGCCATATAAATTCGGGAACAAGCCCGAACGGGAGAGTTCGACATTGACCTAATATTAAACCTAATATTTGAAACAGAGCTCCGGCGATAATTTTTATGATTTTTCTTCATTCTGAAGATGTATATATCCATATAATCATAAAACAATAGTGCTGTATGCACTATTCGTTCTCTTAAGGATTAAAATATCTATATTAAGTAATAGAATTTAGAAATATAATTTGTACTTGCTTAGAAAATTGAAATAAAATAAAAATGGAAGACATATACAAAAAGGAGTTTGAAGAATTGTATAATCAAACTAAGTGAGAAATGCACTTCCTTTTGAATTATAACATAGAAGTTTTATCTTAATTTTTCTTTATTGAATGAATGTTCCCATTGTTTAAAATTTTGCCTTTCATTATTAATTAGAAATTTGTTTAATGATGGGGAATCAATGAATGAGGTAGTATGTGCACATGTTTGCCTCAAATGGATTGTTAAGGGTCATTAATGAGTTGGATAACCACAAGACAATAAATTAAATAACCGGACACAAATATACAAGAATATTTTGATGTGTGAACACTAAGCTGCTGGTGTAGTATGTGAAAATGTTTGCTCCTAGCAATTGGTGGGAACTAATTTCGAAATATTTAAGTTGCAGGACAGTGGATTATCAGAGTAGTACGTGCAAATGTTTGCTTTGGTAAAATACTGCTTGCATTGTGTTTAATATTCACTGTAACCTTACTAAAGAAAATAAAGTACCTAGTGAACATACATAAAATTATTATCATGTCAAATTCATTCCTAAAAATAAACGACATTGCGTTTAAAACATTTTTTATAATAGAATCATTTAGACAGAATTGGTGTAATGTTAATTATTATAAATCCTCAAAATATATTCACTGTTATTATTAAGATATATGTAGATATTGTGTTTAATTTCTTTACCCTATCCCATACTAGACCAGAAAAGAGAAAGGTTGTAAATCAAGGAGTAAACCGCTGCTAGAATCCACGTAAAAATTTTAAAATCTATGCTGTTAGACTAAAATCATCCGTTAGGATATCATCATAATTTAAGATATTTAAGAAGTACATACCACAGCAATATGTCAGTACTATTTGTGTGGTGAAGGTAGATGTTGTCTATGAAGGAATATATATATATATGTATATACACATAGCTTATAGTAATCAAAAAGTAGTAATAAAATGCAGCATTCTATATAGGCTATTATAATTGCTTTCATATCTCTTGAAGTATGAAATATAATAGTAGAATTACATTTTGATTTAAATATTGTTAACGCTGGACCGAGCAACTTTTGAACTTTTACTCATCTCGTACAATTTGAAAACAAATATTTCATATTCCCTGGAAGATATATACTGGAAAATATTAATTTCTTATGGAGCTTGTTTATATTATTATTTGCTACAAAAACTTGAAAAAACTAAGTTCTCCTGTGAAGACTCTTAAGTGTAAGAACCTTACTCCTACTTAGCTGTAGGCACTTTGAAACCTGGTTTATGAACAAAGTTAAGCTTAGTTGAAGTTGACAGCACAGTAATTCCGATAAAACCATTTCTAGACCCAGTTTCCCCAATTTTCCCTGAGGAGATTGTCATAAGTTTCACACATCGCTCAACTGCCTGTGTTTGAACTCAGAATGTCTTGAAGGTCATATCACAGTTGTGGACAGAGTCACTATGAATATGTGAATTAATTTTATTTTCAGTCATATGTTTTAATAATGGGAGAGAAGATAAATCACAGTCCATTCAATTAATTATTTCCGAGTAATGTTCAGCCTTGGAAATAAGTATTGGCGCCAAGAATGTTCTCTTTTCATCTGACTGTTCCTTCAGAATTTGTCGAAGTCCGACTTATCCTATGTATTTTAATTATCTTGTGCCACGGTTAACATTTAATGTTCTGGATGAGCGAAAAAGCCATTTCGTTCGATCGAAATTTACGTAATATTGTTCGGTTGACAATATTACGTAAATTTCTTGAAGTTCAAGTATGGGACTTCCTTCACTTAAGTACAGTCTTAAAGTTCAATTTGCTGTTGTCAACCACCTCGAGTGTGACAAAAATCTATAGCTGTATCAAGTACTTATTTTGTGATAATTTTCCTAGATGCAGCCGCAGTATATCTAAGACACAAAACCAAAATTGAAATAAATGCAAATGACAGTAACTAGAAGAGCGAACGAAACACACATCAAACACACGGAATAAGTGCTGACTGACAGAACATTGGCGCGGTACGATGCGAGAGTCGTAGGTGGGGGAAGCGTCGTGGTCATTGATCTGAGCGAGTTACGACAAGAACGAGTTCGTTAGATTTGACAGCTGTTGTGCGCGCGGGACCTTAACCGATTTGAAGAGTCGACTAGAGCTATTACATTTACATATTAACAAGTTCAGTAAGACAAAAAGATATTGAAGCAATATAAACTTTTCAAATTTCGACAAACTTAAGAACTCATAGAACGTGTTGGTAACAAAAAGGATGATTAAACTAGATCCTTAAATACAGAAAAAGCCAAAGAAAACAATAAACTTATATTCTCAATTGAATGAGCATGAAGAAATAAGTCTTACAATGCAATCTATGAAAACGAAATAACTCAGAACAAGCATGAGTGTTAGGAGAAAATCCAGAATTAGAAATGTGCAAGAAAGATTAAATTTAGCTGAAGAATCAGTAGAAGGGTTAATAGAGCTAGAACAACAAGTGCAGATGGAAGATTTGTAGATGATCAACAATAGCAGATCAACTAAATCTATGCGGCAGGAGTGAACAATAACTAACGAAAAAGATCTAAATAAACATAAAACAAAGTGTCGGCAATATCTCTCAGAATGGAAGAATGCACTGGTACAAAAAAAAAGACAACTGGTAAAAGATAAGAAACTGTAGATACAGAAATAAAAATTTTATTTTTATTAGACACTATGGCATGGTTTGTGCTATGTACGTATATAGGTGGAATTTTAAAATCATGTAGCTACTTATAAGAATAATGGTTCAAATGGGACTTTGATGTTGATAATATCAACATCCTGGTTGACAGACAAAAGTAATTTAGGAAAAATATTATCTAAATGCCTTATTATGTTAAGGAACACAGGACCTATATTAGGTTAAAATCTTTTTTCTTGAAGAGACCTAGTTTCTTTGTTTATTCGTCCATTCATTTTTATATTTTTTATCCTCAAATAACTATATTGCTGTCACATTTTCATATATCGGTAATCCATCACATACAATCTCGAATATTTTTGAAAGCTTATTGTTATATATTACTTAATAAATTTGATATAGTGAATATTCTTCGCATATGACATTTTATTGTATATGACTTACCATTAATTTTACATGTTTTAGTATTATTTAGAAGTTTAAGTTTTGTAAGTTAATGTTTTTGTTTTAATTACTTTATGAAAGAAAAAGCAATATTTTCTTCCTTCTTGAATAAATTTTCTCTCTGAAACCGCAAATTGTGGAAGCGAAAAATGAAAAGTTCAAATTACGAAATTAAAAAAGACATTTACATTTTTGGCCCGTCTTAGAATTTGGAGTTCTAGAAGCGTTAACGTTTTTGAATAAAAAATAATTGATTAATATAAAGTTCAGATATTTTTTAAAATGAATTCAGGAAAGTAACAGTTATTAATTATAATTACTAGACACCGCAACAATTAACATGCAGTTTTGTTTTATTGAAATTTCGTCCTATTTATGATAATTAGTAAATTTCTTGCAATTTTTTACCAAATAAATAAAACAACACTTCAAAATTTCAGCTAATTTGAAGTATATTTTATTAAATAGCTTAAAGTAATCAATTAGTCGAAAATGTCTTTATGTTGGGTAGCAAATGTTAACACCCCATATTTTGGTCTATCAATGTATCTAATTAATAATTAGAAATTATTGAGCATGCAACATAAATTTTATATAATATATTACTTGAAAATATTATTTATACCGAGATTATACTAATATTTTTTTAAAATATAAAAATGATGAAATATCATTTTGATCCGCTCTTCAAATTATGGTAATGTGGAATTCCATTAAATTAGTACGAGGTAGGCTCCATAAATTCTCGGCCTCACAGGCTTATACAGGTTCAAACGTATTCAAACTCCGTCACGTCATGCATGCACATACGCGAGGTGTACACTATAAATATGAAAGTTCGAAACCTAGTAGTTTTTAGTAACCAGCCAACCAACGTAACTAGCGTACGAAAATGTCTGAAGTAACGAAAATTGAGTACCGTGCGGTCATTAAATTTTTAACGAAAGAAGGGCTTACACTTTATCAAATTAAACAACGTTTAGAAGGCGTTTACAGTAATCCATCTCCTTCGTGCTCAACTGTAAAAAAAGGGGGCAAAATGTTTCCGTTTGGAACAATAATCCCTGGAAGATGCTGATCGGTCGGATCGACCAATTGAAGTGATAACGCCTCAACAAATTTCAATTATTGAACATTTAGTGCTAGAAGATTGCCCTTTGAAGGTGAAGGAATTAGCAGTGATAACAAACATTTCCGAATTCTCCATGACTATTTGGGCATGAATAAAATTATTGTTAGATGGACACCCCGACTTCTTTCTGCTCTCCAACGTGAACGCCGAGTCGAATGTGCGCAGTCGTTTTAAACATGTGTGTAGACGACCCAAAACCGATTTTGGAGTCCGTTGTCACAGGGGATGAAACAATGGTTCTGTTTCACGATTCTCTATCGACAAGGGAGTTCATGGAATGGCGGCGACCTGATGAACCTCGCCCCAGAAATGCGAAAGTCGTTCAATCAACGAAAAAGATAATAGTCACAATGTTCTGAGGTTGTGAGGGCATTTTGCTAATTTGCATAAATTAAGGGCAATATTCGTGCAAAACATCGTGGAAAATTGACAACAGGTGTGCGATTATTGCGCGACAATGCTCCCATCCATACTGCCGCCATTTCAAAACCTGCCAACGATGCGGGCGTTGATTTGATAGTTCTGTTTGTGGCAAGTGTTCGTCTTAAGTTTTAATGATTTTCTTACGGATTATATTTCTAAAAAGAGTTAATAGTTAAAGCATTGTTAGTGTTACTTGGAGGTCGTTGCTGTTATTTGTTGTTTTGTAGTATTATCTTTGTTTGCCACAATTCTGTTAAAACAACTGCTATAATTTCCAAGTTTTCTCATTTTCTTAGAATGTTAACTATTGGTTCGCAAAATTGTGTTTTACCAATGTGTTTGGCATGAGTGTTTATGAGTGGTGTATTCCAATTAATGCTAGGATCCAATCATTGGAATCAATAGGACACGCAGATTCAAATGCTTGCACCAATCAGCATTATTTAATGAACAAAATATGCCGGAAAATTTTTAATTAAATGTTACCTACGTAATAGGTAAGAACAGTTGCGGGAGCATAAAGAGGGACTTGTCTTATATTCAAACACGCTGTTATGTTGGTATTGTAAGACGGACGTACTTTTGGTAGTTATTAATTGTCATGTCAATTCACATTTTTAAACAGCTTTTTGACGTTTGTTAGTAATGGATAACCTTGGATACGAAGATCCCTTTAAATCAAAAAACCTACTTTACACTAATAAAACTTAACTGTCCGTTTTATGATCTCGCAACTGTACCTAGATACCTAGTTAGTCTCTAATGTGGATACTCAAATAAAACGGAAGTAATTCGTCAGTCACATGTATGAGATTTATTCAATTTAGATGATGAAAATACTTCTAATGAAGCGAATATATAGATGAAGTACAAAATAATAGTACTGCGTATGGGGGAATGTGTTACATTTACGTAAATAAAATTTATACGACAAATTAAGGAGTTAAGTGACAAACATTTGTGAGAACATACCATATTACTTGCCTTAAAAAATGTTTGAGGCAATTTTAAATGTATTTCATGACAAAAACCAGCTACCTAGGTGAATCATTAGAATGTTGATATTTCATTTCATTTATATTATCTAGGTGGTGCTTACTTAAAGGTAGGTACCTATGTATGTACCTACTCAGGTATGTTTTTAAAGTTTTGTTCTACTATAAGCAAGTCAAGAGATTTTTTTTTCTTCAGTGTTTTTGAGTTGTCTTTTCATATTTCATAATTATATAGTGTTTTTCATGACAAAATTGTTTAATTGTATTTAACGCGATTTGATATTGCCCTACGCGCAACAATGCCAATAAAACAGACACCCCATGCCAATAATGCCAATTAATGCCTCAATTGCACTTGCCAATCATTGGCGAAAGTGCCAATAACTGGCACAGATGTTCTGATTTGGTTTTAATTGATTTTTAGCTAATTAGATACAATACTGCCATGAAGTTACTGACAATTCTTGTTGCTATGAAAAGGAATGCTACCCTCTTGCGTTAAAAATATGAAATATGCAAGAGGACAGAAGGTATGATGCCACCACGGTAACTCACCTTCTATTGATAAACTAAAATAAGCAGTGACGCTTGTTTACTAATAACCATTTAATCGCCATCTTATCCCTCACTAAGCCTTACCTTTCACTCTACCCAAGGTTGATGTCGAAGATGATGGTCAGTACTGCCGCTAACCAGTCGGGCAGGGTTCGTTCACTTAACAAGTGAAGGTGTTAGGTAATAAGGGCACCAGTTCCGATTAATTATACTGACCAGCAACTGATAGATAGGCCCGGAACAAGTCTATTATTAAACCCCAGGTATAATGATCAGCAAAGCCAAACACACTCATACAAACTTAACAACAGGTTTATTAACTGGTTTAAATTGCCCAATGTCCAAAGAAAAGGTTAAGCTTTAGCCAACTATCATTCAAAATCAACTACAGTAATGACTCTTTACAAATTAAGTACAAATAAAAGTAATAGAAAACATTAAAAATAAACAAACACATAAGTGCAAACCCGTTGGAAATGTTTAAAATTCTGAAGGTATATATAAATCAATTAAGACGGCCACCAAATGTGAACCATAAATTCAAGTTACAATTGACAAACTGTTATACTGATTTCAAGTAATCAAAAGAATTAACTAATATGAGGCAAAACCTCGAGTTAAAACTAAAAAAAAATGATTACAAAGGTAACATATGCCAGAGAGTCTTCCCAATGTCGAACAGTTTGGTCGCAATCAGCAACACATTAGCAAAAACGAAACACTCTATATATTAGAGGCCAACGACAAGCTGATCGACACTAGATAATTGACTCTAAATGGTATCTAATACTAACAGCGCCAGTTAACTATTGTCTTACGAAAGGAAAACGTGAATAAAAATTCAACAAGTTAAAGATCGTACAAATTACACATAATTATATTGAAATTGTTAATTATATATACTAAAATCAAAGCAATAAATTTACACAATACAAGTTGGATTGCTACAATGCAAAATACGCAACCAAAATATCAATTAAATTTACACAAGAAAAGAAATGGCTATGTAGCAGGCCAATTCGACACGTAACCTCAAATTTAAAGGCCACAACTACTACTTAAACTAAACGTTAAATGTCAAAAATTTAAATCTCCCTGACTCAAATGCCACTACAAGGACAGTACGTAGTGCTCAAAAACTGCACGTAAACTTACACAAATTTGATTGTGTCTGATTGCACTATGTGACTGTATAATACACTGGCAATATTTAGCAAAACAGCAATAAACAAAGTCAAAATACCTTAATTTTTTTCCCACACACAGCCACGATCACATATCAACATACAGTTTTAGGAAAATTCTTCTTAAAATATCTACGGCTACCAACAATTATCGGAATAGAATGCAGAAGGGCTGCGACAGGAGATCCGGAACTGCACAAACAAAATTTGCCTGCACCAGTAGATAGATCTTCTCAACTATTCAGAATGCCGTCATGATCGAGAACAAAATGGCGATGATTCGTTTGCACGCCGTTAACGATATATCTCTTCACGGACTTCAGTAATTCTTTCGACCATATCGTCGTGCAGTAATCGCAGACATTTAAAAAAACAGAACAACATAAGAACCACGTTAGCAATTAATAAGGTCACTTACGATAGTAACTATTCCAATCATCTATAAGAAAATCCTCCCAAAGAGTTTATCATCCAATACGTCATCTAAATTTACTACCTGGCAAGAACTATTTAATCCACCTATATTCCAGTGGCCAATTAACGATACATCAAACTAACTTAATTAACTTGCACAAGGATAATTTAAATATACTGCTACTATTCTGCGATCAAAAGAATGTTACTTGCACGAGGTCAAATCGGAAAGAGAAAGTATCTCAAATCGACCTGTCACAAATCGATCTTGAAACTACAGAGATGACATCTGGGCGGAACCATAGAGAATTACAAAACACCAATTGGCCGAATAAATTGATATTTGACTCGCAAACGGTAATCCAAAGTGAAATAAATAATTTACAAATTAAATTAAAAGAAAAGAAACCCCAATCACAACTTAACCTAAACAGAAAGCAATTACGTAAGTACATAGAAAAGCTACGAATAACCAAGCATACGCCATCTATCACTATAAAACAGCGCTACTACACTCCCAATGAGATACAGATCTCGTATAACTATGGGCGATCGCGAAATCGCACTGCGCAATTGGTCACAGGATGGCGGTAAAAGGTTCAATCAATAATAAATCGATCAAAATATCGGGCAACGAGAGGAAAAAAATAACTAAAATTATGCTACCAAGCGTAATTAAGCACTCAAAAGGTAGAATTAAGATTCTCAACTAAAAATTAAAATACAGCAAACTAAAACCAAAAAAAAATGTAACAGAAAATAAAAAAAAAGTTCGATATTTTGTATAGCTAATATTATGTAATTAATGAATTTTTGTATCAAAAAATTCTCTTAAGGTGCAAATCAATGGGGCTTTTACCCTACATGATGTAAGTTATTTTAAAGAATTTTGCTTCACTATATTCTGTTATATATCAAGAATTAACGAAGCTATTCTTATTACATAATTTAAATTCGATGTTATAACTTTTTATAGTGATCATAAATTTTATTGATGTATGTTTAATTAATTAAAATATTTCATTAATACTAGTAAGTATCAGAACAACATGCATATATAATTTTGAAATATTATGAAACATATCTCATATCTTCAGCAGTAGATGATTAAAGTGTGTTTATTTAAAGCGCAATACCCAAACTAATTAAACTTGAATAGAATATTCACCTGCCATTATTGCGAGTGTTAGCTAGTGTATTACATCTTAACAGTCTATGATTTTGAATAGACGTTAAGACATTAGACATTTTGATACGGGTCGGAACTGTAACCATCAGTCCGTCGTGGTCAATAAAACTTCTAAACGTTGTGATATTCTACTCAAAGTGATTGCATATTACGAAATTACACATTTATGTTGAAACATTAACGTTAGGGTTGAGAAACATGATGGGAGAAGCAACAGAACAATATCGTTTTCAGAGAAATTTCTGTTATTATAAGAGTATCCAAATAATTACACTCTAGCGGAAACATACGAGGCCTAGTGAAAAATAACTGGATTTTATGAGTTTCACAGGCCACACTGTCTAATTATGAAAATGTCTTTGTAATATGTTGATCACATGTACTTCGAAATTACTATCTATATTGGATGATTTATTGTTGGTTGTCATATTTCTGTGTGCTCAACGGATTTATATTTGTGAAAAAGAAAGAATTTGCATTATATTTTGCCATAAGAATGGAATAAATTACAACAGTACATTGGACATGTTTAATATTGCTTTTGCCAAGATTAATAAAACAAACGTTATCCAACGAATATTGGGAAAAGTCAATACGTTAACATGACGAACGATATAAACACGTTAGTACATTACTAACGTCGGAAATAGCGATTGCTTAGTTGTAATCAAAAAGGTTATTAGTTGATGTTGAAGTATCGTTTTTTATGGCTCAGCGTTTCTCTCTAATTGATTAGACCTCGTCAGTGTGGTAACAAATTCTTTTTCGAAATTATTGAACTTGAAACCATAAGCAATGTCTGAAGAAAATTAATCTGGAAGGAGTCGTGACTAAATTCAATGACAATCCATACTTATTCAAGGTAGCTCTAACTGGTAATAAGCACGATGTCAAAAGAAAGATTAATTGTAAATTTCCTGAAGAAGAAGGACTAAAAGACATTTTTCGAGTATGAAAGTTCTGCTTCGTATTTTTATAGATTTCTACGCCATCTTGCACCATGTATTCTCGCCACTAACTGTTATTGCCAATTTGGAGTGTCACTTGGAAGTCTTACGTTTTGTGTCATTTTCATGGAGCAATAAGATAATCCCGAATTTGTGTTGAAGCAATTTAGGTATTATATTGTACGATGATAGTACAGCTGCTCACCTTCACTGAGTGTTCCAAAATATTTGAGGATAACCGTCTTTATGGTACTCATTCATATTCAGTGTATATAACTTCTGCGACTTACTCTTCTTTTAAAAGATTAAGGCATTTTGACAGGGCGGCGTTTTGATAACATTGCAGTAACAACGGATAAAATTGTTGGAGAATCTAAATGCCATACGAAAAATTGTGCCCCAGAAATACTAGAACATCAAATAAGCTCAGACATGTGTGTATTGTACCTGGTGGGGCAAATTGAAATAGAAAAAAAGTAATATTTATAAATAAGTAAATACATATTTTTTTAAAAAACTAAAATTGTGTATTTTTTAATTAAACTTCGTATATAAAGGTTAAATATTACAACAATTAACAAAATAAAAAAAATTAAATATTTTCTGAAGTTATCATTAGTATTTACCTTGATGAGCTTGTGGCGTCTGAATATAAATAATATCTTTCATTTGTTCTTTAGTTTTCTTGCTAGCTATTAATTAAACTTTTTTTTTTAAGAAAATTAGAAAATAAATTTTGTCGTAGGTACATAACCTTTGAAATTACATTTTGGCGTTTAGTTTTTTAAAATTGATCAATTCATTTTGAAGATATTTAAAAAATATATTTTGTTTGTTTTGCTTTGTGTTTTTAACAAGTCAATATATTTTATGAGCATCGGAACAAAAGCCAGCATGAAAAACCTTTACCTATTTTTCAAAAATATGAAAAAGAAATAATCTTATGGTTTTTTAACTTTTTAGTAATGCTTAATGCAGAATACTTTTTCTTCACACTTCCAGTTTAGAGCCTTCATTTAAAACTCCCGGCTGATTATGGTTTACATTTGCAACCCGGATGCCTGTATTTTAAATACTTTTATACCCGGAACGTTCCTCTCTAAAAAGCATGATTTGCGAAATATTCGCAAAAAACTGATTTTCGATAGGAGTAAAAGACCTACTTCCGGTAGGAATTTCAGAAAACCTTTTAAATAAAATTGTTCTCAATTTAAATTTTAAGTAGGTACATATAAATTCTTTATAAATTTGTTTAAACTTCGTAGTTGACGAAATATTAGCAAAATTCGATTTTTTCACTGAAGTAAACTGCTACTTCCGGTCAACCGATTTTACTGAAAAACTAATTAGAACTCAAAAGGGAGATTATACACGTAAATACAAAATTTGGAATTGATATCTACATCGGTTTGACCGCTATCGTGGTCACACACAGACACACACAGAGACAATTTTTAAAAACCACTTTTTCGGTATCAGGGGACTTCAAAACTTGGACATCTGCAAAAATCTCGAGGTCGAAAATGTTCATCATCACAATCCTTATACTACGTATAAGAAAGTAAAAAGAAGCAAAAGTATTCTGCATTAAATATAACTAAAAAGTTAAAGAACCATGAGATTATTTAATTTTCATCTTCTTCTTCTTCTTCTTTTTAATATGACTGTGTCCTGTTTTTTCAACTTTTATTGAATGTCCTGTGACGATGAGGTTCAGGAGTCAGCCCATCTTTTTAAAGGTCTTCCTAAGGGTCTGGTCGTGTTCGGTTTTTCCTTGTATGCGGCCTTAGCGAGTCTATCGTTTCCCATCCTGTCGACATGCTCTCTCCATCCTCTTCTTCTTCCTCGTGACCATCCAACATCTGCCTGCGATTTTTCATGTTTTTGAGAAATTTATAAAGGTTTTTAATAGTGGCTTTTGTTCCGATACTCATAAAGTAGATTAACTAATTAGAAACACAAAACAAAACAAACCAAAAATTTTTTTTAAAAATCTTCAAAACGAATCCATCAATTTTAAAAAACTAAAAGCCAAAATGTACTGTTTTAAAAGACCTTTAAAATGCCGTACTACTCGATACCCCTCTCCATTTAAAATTTTTAAGGGGAAAACTCCCGGGGGTAGGGGGTTAAAGTGGGTGAGTCAATTTTTGCATTAAAGAATGCCCCCCCCCCCCGCAATAATACTTCTCACGTGTTTCAGGGAATTTTTCATAGATTTCCAGATTTCTAGAAACTTAGGGTGGGAAGTTTTGAAATGAACATTCTGTATATAACAATTAAACATATCCTATGCGACACAAATGAACAGAATAAATAATATGATATATAGACTTCTAAACATACCACTTTCAAAAGTTAATTTAGAAAAAAAAGTACACGCAGTGAAACAAATTGCAATAAATATCAACTGGAAACCAGATGTGGTCAATAAAATTTGCCATAATGTATTTCTAAGTTTTTAAATAATAATAACATACAAGTAGAATTCAGAAGTAAAAACTAATGACCTAAATATATTTTTAAAAATTAATAACTAAACTCCTGAATATCAACAATAAGAAGTATATAAGATAAAGTGAAATGGTTGCCCTAAGTTTTATATTAATCAAACAGAAAGAAGTTTTGAGAATAGAATGTCCGAATATTTAAAATTGTTTAATGTCTTACGCGCAGCACCTTCTAGAGGAAACTCATAGTTTTAGCTACACCTTAGATATTTTACAAGTAGAAAATAAGGGAACTAAATTAAACTTATTAGAATCTCTAGTAATTAATAAAAATATTACATCAAATATTTAACTAAACAATTAATTAGAAATAATTCACTCCCCGTTGCTAAACGTATTTTTATAATGTACCTTGTTTAAGAGAAGATTTGATATTACTAACTCCTCTCCTTCATTTATAGTAGAGAAAATCTAACAGTCGTTATAATTTTTTTTTTTTTTTGGCGAATACATTATTATAATACACTGCTCAAAAAAATTATGGGAACACATTTTTCAAAGCCTGTAACTTTTTTAATAAGAAGTCAAGGAAAATTAAATTTGGTGTACATCAACGGCAATATATATAACTAAAGAAAATCACAAAAACAATTTTACAACTCTTAGTTGCTTCTAAGTTAAACTTCTTCTTCTTCTTCTTGTTTTAGACCTATTGGTCTGTTAATTACTGACTTTGTAGCTATGGTTTTTCCTGTGATGTTGATTTCCAGCTGTCTTTCCATCGCTTATGTGGCCTTCCCGGTGCTCGATCCCCTGCCGGCTTTCCCTCTAGTGCTACGCGTGGCAATCTGCTCTCGTCCATTCTCCTAACGTGATCGTACCATCCTCTTCTTCTCTGTCTCCCCCATCTCACCACGTCCACTATCCCGCACTGTTCTCTGATATCGGTGTTTCTTATACGGTCTTTTCTGGTTTTGCCAAGGATAGTTCGTAGTGTTTTCATTTCAGCAACTCTTAGCATGTTCTTGGTTTTGCTTGTTTCTTCGCGCGTTTCTATACCATAAGTCATGACGGGCCTTATACAGGTTTTGTAGATTCTTATCTTGCTGTCTGTTTGCATGTATTGATTCGACCAAACTATCTCTCTTAAACATCCTGATAGCGACGTCGCTTTATTAATCTGGTTCCTTAGGTCTTTGGTTGGGTCATGGCCACTGGAGATGTCAAGGCCGATGTACCTGAACTGATTGACTTGCTCGATGAGTTTATCTTCCACCACGAGTTTACATCTAATTGGTTCTTTAGCGATTGTCATGGCTTTTGTTTTGTCGGTGGATATATTCAAGTTCAGCTGTTGGCTTGTTTGATAAAATTTAAAGAGCTGTTTCTGTAGATCGTCTTCTGTTTCCGCTAGGATTGCTGCATCGTCCGCGTAGCACACCATACTGACTCTGTTCCTGCTCATTCTATTGCCCAAATTCAGCGACGCGACCTCCCGTATGATTTCGTCCATTAATAGGTTAAACAAGAATGGGCTCAGGCTGTCCCCCTGTCTGATTCCGCCCGGCGTTGGGATATTGGCAGTTGTGTGCTCGCCTGCTTTAATTTTTGTTGTGTTGCCCGTGTTTAGTAGTCGGATTATTTTTACGATATTGGATGGGGTTCTCTTGTTAATTAGTAATCTAACTATATCTTCCAGGCGTACTTTGTCAAAGGCTTTTGTCAAGTCGACGAAGCAGATGTAGAGGGGTTTGTTGAATTCCATTGACTTTTCTTTTAGCTGTTTGATGATGAATAGCGCGTCAGTCGTTGATCTATTTTTTCTAAATCCTTGTTGTTCTTCTCGGGTTTCGATCTGCGCTTCTAGTTTCTGCTTGAGGACGCTTGTGAATAATTTCATTGTTGTATTTAGGAGCGTTATTCCCCTATAGTTTCCGGGGCAGGTCTTTTGTCCCTTTTTAAAAATAGGTATTGTAATGCTACTGTGCCATTCCTCTGGTATTTGTTGTGAGCTCAGGACTAGGTTGAAGAAGATTGTAAGTTTTGCGAGGAATGTCCTGCCTCCGTATTTCAATAACTCGTTAGGGATGTTGTCAACACCCGCTGCTTTTCTGTTTTTTACTTTCTTCAGTTTTGCCTCCAGCTCTTTTTCGCTGATTGTGCTCTCCTCCGTTGTTTCATATACCTCCAATTCCAATGCTTCCTCCGCTCTGTATAATTGTCGGAAGTATTCCTCCCATGTTTCTGGTGGGATGCCTTTTGTTTGCACGTATTCATTTACGGGCTTTTTCCTGTTTTTAAGCATTTTCCATATTTTTCTTTGTGCTCCGTACAGGTCATGATCCATGTCGCTGGTAAATCTGCTCCAGTGGTCTCTTTTAATGGTCTTGATTCTTGAGTTAACGCTGTTCCTGATTTCCAGATATTTGGTGCGTTCATCTTCTGTTGGTGAGCTTTTGTAGGTTAAATAACTTTTCCTTTTCCTATCTGCCAGTTCTCTAACTTCTTCACAAGACCATGGTTTGGTATGGTTTGTGGCATTTATATTGATTCTACGTTTACCTATAGCCTCATAGGCGGCTTGTTCTATACAGGTTTTAATTTGTTGCCAGCAGCTCTCCACATCAGTTTGGCCTGTTATAGTAGCGTTTTGCAGTTTATGTTCTAGCCTGCTCTCATACAGTTTTCGAGTGGCATCCAGTGACAGTGATTCTAAGTTGTATTTCTCCACATATATCGGCACCTTCTTAGACTTTGTAGGTTGTTCCATCGTTATTTTGCATAAGATAAGGTTGTGATCGGTTCCTAAGTTAGCTGATGTTAGGAATCTCACGTCTAATATTTGTGAGGGGATAATTGCTCTGTTTGTTATTATGAAATCTATCTTGGAGCGTTGTCCTCTGGAATTGCAAAATGTGTATTTATGTTGTTCCTTATGCAGGAAGAAGGTATTATTTATTCTCATCTCGTTTCTAGTACAGAAGTCGATTAGGAGTTCGCCGTTCTCGTTGATAGTTGGCTCATTATATTGCTGTTTTATATTAGGAATTACTTCGTTCCCTATACGAGCATTGAGGTCTCCAAAATTATGATTTTATGCTTGCTATTTAACTTATCGATGGAGTTTTGTAGTTCTAGGTAGAAGTTTTCTGACTCCTCTACGGTTTTGGAGGCATCAGGCGCATATGTACTGATTAGATGTGTTATGCTTTGGTTAATTGTTAGGGATACCCGTATTATTCTATCGCTAACGTATTCAATGTCCTGGATGTGCTGCTTGTATTTCTCGTGCAGTAATATGCTCACTCCAGATCGTGCTCTTTCTTGCTTCGCTTTTCCGCTATACAGCAGAATATAGTCTTCGAATTTAGATGTTCCCTGGCCTTTTCTTTTTGTTTCCGATATCCCACATACGTCGATCTTGTGCCTTCTCATTTCGATGAGAATTTCCTGGTCTCTACCGTTCCACGATGTTATGTTCCAGGTCGCTATTCGGGTGGTGTCTCGCTTCCTTTTTCGTTTGGCCTTTTCCCTAGCATTAGTCGTCTTCTTTTTAATCCGTCCGTGTTCCGAGGCTACATATTCAGTTCTGTGAGCGTAGATAGTTTTTTATTCCACGCAGGTTGCTAACCTCGCCTGGAAACCCTCCTCCTTTGTCCGGGCTTGGGACCGGCAGTGACAGTCGATGGGCTACTCGATCCACCCATCCCCTGTCCCAGGCGGAGTTAAACTTAAAAATGTAAATTAATAACGCAGAACAAAATGGAAACAACTGTAATAGTATCGATGAGAGTAGGGTTTTCTGTGAATTTATGAGGTTGAATATCGTTTATGCCCTCCACGAGCACGAATCACTTGCTCACACCGCGTGGCATGCTTCGCACTAGTCTGCGAAGATATTCTTGGGTTACGCATTCCCATTCCTCAACCAGGGCTTGCGTCAGTTTATGTATAGTTAGTGATGGGTTAGGGCGCTTGCGAACACGTCGGTCAAGTAGATCCCACACGTGTTCAATAGGATTCAGGTTAGGACATAACGCCGGCCATTCCATAACCTGAATTCCACGTTCTTGTAAAAAATGTCTGGTGATGCCTGCGGTATGTGGCTTCGCATTGTCCTGCATTAGAATAAAATTGGGAGCGACGCCTTATGTAGCAGGCACCACATGGCCCATGACATTTTCCATGTAATTCATCGCATTTAGTCTATTAGGAACCACAACAACATCAGTTCTGTTGTCTACACCGATTTCAGCCCAAACCATCACAGATCCAAGACCAAATCTATCCACTTCCTGTATAGTAGCAGCTGAGTAGCATTCACGAGGACGTCTATATACACGTACTCGACTGTCGTAATGAGTTAAACGAAATCTGGACTCGTCTGTAGAGAGTACAGGCGTCCAGTGACAAAGTTACCAATTTTTGTTATCCAGAGCAAAACCTCATTCGCGCTGCTTTGTGATCCTGCGTAAGGCGTGGTGCGCGGACAGGTTGTCGTGGTTTCAAATTCGCTTCTTTTAATCTGTTTTTAGAAACATCAGAAGTTTCTGTTGCATGTGCTCGTCTTAGGTCGTTTAGGAGGTGTCTTGCTGTGGTAATACGCTTACGTAGAGATGAAAGGACAAGAAATCGGTCTTGATTTTGAGTAGTTTTTCGATTTCGACCTTCTCCAACTTTTGTGACATATTGGCCAGTCTCCCAAAACCGATTCCATAAACGCTGAATAATAGAAGGGGAAACTCCAAGGTGCCTGCTAACATGTCGAATATAGTGGTCATGCTGAATAAAGGCGACAGCACGAGCAACTTGCACATGACTAAGATGCCTCATTTTACTTCTAATCAACGAAGACTGACAACTGAACTCATCTGTCATCTCCAGTAGGCTTTCATACATTTTTAAGTGTAACTTAGAAGTAACTTAGAGTTGTAAAATTGTTTTAGTATTTTTTTAATGTTAAATATATGCCGCTGAAGCATACCAATTTGATTTGCCTAGAACAATTATTTAAAAAGTTACAGGTTTTGAAAGTAGTGTTCTAATTTTTTTAAAGAGTGTATTTAAAACAACACTTCATGTCTAAGTAAATATCTTGAAGAAATTAAATGCAGAAATGTGCCAAACTAGTGTACCTATTATTTTACCTTCAGTCATGTAATATTAATTTGAAACGCAATTAATTAATGTGTGCAGAACGTTGTATGATGTACTCTCGTGATAAAATACAGCGCTCAAAATCTGCTAAAATTAATTAGCATTAGGTGTCGAGTATAATGCACGTAATTCCTATAATTTCCGATCGCGGTGTGAGGATTTCACGAATTCCTGCGAGAAATTCCTTAGGACGGAGAGCGGCGCGGGGTTGCGGAAGTGTCGGGCCTACATAATAATAAAATACCACTCCATTGTGACGAACGGTTAGACGATTAATATCCTACGTGGTTCGAACGTCATCGGTCCATTAAGGAATGCTTTAGTTGAGCTGGAACAACATCGGATAGAAAGCAAAACAGCAACTAACGTCGGTCCGGTCTGTAAAATTAATCTGCACTTACAGTCAAGAGTGATTATTCCTTAATAGAACACGCCCGAACATGACGAAAGTTTGGTTTTATTAAGTGCTCGGCATGTTCGGAGGAGTTCCGCTAATCTATTTTGAACTTTACCGCTGTTTAAATATCTCCTTGACAATTGACGAAGGGTTAGTCTACTTCAGAATAATAGCCATTGAAATGCTATTAATAATGTCATTGTTTTATAGGTCTTGTAATACGACGTTTCTTATGTAGGGGCAACGCGCTCGTAACATTAATTCATTTAGTACTTCGAGTGTCTGAAAACAAACTTGGGAGTTTGGATATATCAACAAAGAGTAAATTGAAATACCTCTCTCTATTTTGAACAGGTATGTGCATGTTTCTTATTTATTTGGCAATGATTTCAGAATATACATATATTGGAAGCTTCACCGACGGATTATCTTTGATATTGAACTTTTATGATACGATGTTACTATATTTGCTCAAGGTATACATACACGAATTATTTCCTATATGAATAAATATATGAATACATAGTGTGAGAGCTCATTCGTCAAGAATTACTTTGTTCTATTTTATTACTACATTTGGTTTATTAATTTCTATAGATGTATCCTTTCAACACGACATAAGCTCTTGTATCACTATGGGGAAAAGAAATCAAGGGATATGTTAATTTAAATGATATTAAATTGTCTTCGCAATGGTGAAACCTTTCTTAGGGAGCACTCCAACAGTACCCTATAATCAGACAAAAAACAATTGAAAAGGAACTAATAAATTATTCACGGGTTCGACGTTGGTAAAGCCATATTGAAAAGAAACCCTCAATAATGTACTTTATATTTTAATATTTTTTTTAAAATTAAATAATTGAAACGTTTTACCTGGCTAGCTCATATTCCCAGGACGATCCAAGTTAAGAGATGTTAACAAAAAATAATCCTCGGGTAGTAATTGGCACAATTAAATAAAACAAAGTTATACATATTAATTTAAATAACATTTGTACTAGAAACTAAGATTTTTGCATATATTGATACAAACACAAAAGAAAACATACACAAGATAATAACAATTTTAATTAAAAGAAATAAAATATATTAATAACATAATTTTAGAGCACTTTTAATACTGAAATATTCGTTGCGATTTAGTACTATTATCACTTCTACGAACTAATATATGTCATGAATCGTTTCCTTTCCAGCGCCTTACAATATTTATATTATTACTAACAACGTAGGCCTTAATAGAAAAACAAACTGTGCCAACATTGATATATATATATATATATATATAATTAAATTTCTTGGACGATTTAGAGGTCAATACTAATTTCAAATTAATTTAAAATTAGTTTAATTGTTAATTAGGTAATTTTTAATCTTAAAAATTACCCAGCGGTCCAGGAATCGAACCCGAAATCTCCTGATTACTAGTCAGGTGTGTTATACACTACACTACCACGGGCTTTCGGTCTTGACTCCTTTAATTGTACTGATATACATATACATATACATATAGCAAGTAACAGATGGAAAGTATTGCTGGTATACCAGCGTATATAAGCACCGAAACGTCCATGTGCTGTATATGATAAATAATTCTAAATTTTTCTTGACCTTATTCACATATTCATGTGCATATATATAATTAAATTTCTTGGACGATTTAGAGGTCAATACTAATTTCAAATTAATTTAAAATTAGTTTAATTGTTAATTAGGTAATTTTTAATCTTAAAAATTACCCAGCGGTCCAGGAATCGAACCCGAAATCTCCTGATTACTAGTCAGGTGTGTTATCCACTACACTACCACGGGCTTTCGGTCTTGACTCCTTTAATTGTACTGATATACATATACATATACATATAGCAAGTAACAGATGGAAAGTATTGCTGGTATACCAGCGTATATAAGCACCGAAACGTCCATGTGCTGTATATGATAAATAATTCTAAATTTTTCTTGACCTTATTCACATATTCATGTGCATAATATAATTAAATTTCTTGGACGATTTAGAGGTCAATACTAATTTCAAATTAATTTAAAATTAGTTTAATTGTTAAATTTAATTTAATTTATTAAATTGTTAAATTAATTTGAAATTAGTATTGACCTCTAAATCGTCCAAGAAATTTAATTATATATATGCACATGAATATGTGAATAAGGTCAAGAAAAATTTAGAATTATTTATCATATACAGCACATGGACGTTTCGGTGCTTATATACGCTGGTATACCAGCAATACTTTCCATCTGTTACTTGCTATATGTATATGTATATGTATATCAGTACAATTAAAGGAGTCAAGACCGAAAGCCCGTGGTAGTGTAGTGGATAACACACCTGACTAGTAATCAGGAGATTTCGGGTTCGATTCCTGGACCGCTGGGTAATTTTTAAGATTAAAAATTACCTAATTAACAATTAAACTAATTTTAAATTAATTTGAAATTAGTATTGACCTCTAAATCGTCCAAGAAATTTAATTATATATATGCACATGAATATGTGAATAAGGTCAAGAAAAATTTAGAATTATTTATCATATACAGCACATGGACGTTTCGGTGCTTATATACGCTGGTATACCAGCAATACTTTCCATCTGTTACTTGCTATATGTATATGTATATGTATATCAGTACAATTAAAGGAGTCAAGACCGAAAGCCCGTGGTAGTGTAGTGGATAACACACCTGACTAGTAATCAGGAGATTTCGGGTTCGATTCCTGGACCGCTGGGTAATTTTTAAGATTAAAAATTACCTAATTAACAATTAAACTAATTTTAAATTAATTTGAAATTAGTATTGACCTCTAAATCGTCCAAGAAATTTAATTATATATATGCACATGAATATGTGAATAAGGTCAAGAAAAATTTAGAATTATTTATATATATATATATATATATCCTACTATCATTAGCGCGTCCGTACATTGTAAATTTCCATTCAATAGAGCGTCCGCCTACATAAAGCGCCCGTATATGGACGCTCTATGCACTTTCCGTGTAAAACTTCGTTGACAGACTTACATGGTGATATAATGCTGTTTAACAAAATTTCGGAAGACGCTATTTTGTCGACAATATGCATGTAATATAACCATTTTGCGTATACTATTAGTTCAGGGTATTTCTACGCGAGGCGCTGCATCGCGTGCCGTATATTTTGAAATATACACATGTCTTTTATATTCTCGATAATCGAGCGTCCGGACAATTTGGCAACGCGAACAGAATAATTCGTAAAGGATACTGGTCTTTATGGTAGATATGTATATACGTAAACATGCATGTATCATAAACGAAGGTGTTTTTTTACTTTTTTTTTCGTAGTATAAAGAGGTATTGTGATGACGAAAATTTTCGACCTCGAGATTTTTGCAGATGTCCACGTTTTGAAGTCACCTGATACCGAAAAACTGGTTTATATATAATGAAAGTTATAAAAGCGAAAAATTCTACTTTAATACTTTATAATAATAATTATTGTAGACATTTAAAAAATATTGTTGGCAAAAATGAAGTAAATTCTTATATACAGACATGACCATAAAAGTCTAATTAACAAGGAAAAAATTTAAAATTAGTGATATAATATTTTCGTTGAATGCAATAAGCCGAATCTGTGGAACGTGAGTGAGAGGTAGCGGAGCATCTGGTGGGTTATCTCGTCAGGCGCTGGTTTAATGTAAATTTAGAAAGTGTCTAGAAAGCAGTTTTGTTTCATTTTTATGTTATAATTATTTCTTTTAAATAATTGAGTGTTCTATTATAACTAACTAACTGAGTATACTTTGAAAGCCATGTTTTGTATCTATGTGTAACAGTGGTTATAAATCCAAGAAAGAAAAAATTTAATTATTTAAAATTCCTGGGGACAACCTTAACAAATGGCAAAAAGAATCCTTGTACTGAATAGAACTTACCTAAAAAGACTATGTGTATGGAAATAAGTTTAATGCAAATTATATTATTTGCGAATTAAAAAGTTTACATAGTTAAGTAGGTCCTTTATTTGAAAAACCCATAGTTTAGTAATGTTATTAAATATGTTTTACGATGGCGTTTAGAGTTGATAAATGTTTAAGCTATAATAAACGATTATTGCAGATTCAACTTCATACAAACAAATTAAGAGTTAGTGCAATAAAAACAATTTATCCAAACTGCCTATCTCAAAGGAAAGTAAAAAACGACGAACAATTGTAACACACTATTCAATTCCAAAAACATAGAACAAAGGTAGATATGGACGATAAAGTAGATGATCCAGAGCCAGTGAGTGGATAGCCCATTATTGTTAAACGTAGGTCAATTTTCAAAGTAAAAAAATGAGGTGTGGCCACCACACGACTTTCTTATACGTATGAAAGTGTTACTTCCGGTCCGAATATTGAAATTTCATTTATACAAAAAATATTCCAAATCCAACTCTAAATACTTTTGTATTCCTCATAAATATATATAGAATGCATAATTTACGACATATTTGCAAAAAATCGTTATTCGGTAAGAGTAAAAGTGTTAATTCCGGTCCGAATTTTGATTTTTTCTTTTATACAAAAGGTATTGAAAATTAAGTTCTAAATACTTTTATACTCGTAACGTACCTGTCTAAAAAGCATGACTAGCAAAATATTTGCAAAAAACCGATTCTCGATAAGAGTAAAAAACCTACTTCCGGTATGAATTTCGAAAAATTCTTCTCAAACTTAATTTTAAGTACATATGAATTCTTTACAAATTTGTCTAAACTTAGTAGTTGACAAAATATTGGCAAAATCCGATTTTTTCACCGAAGTAAACTACTACTTCCGGTCTGCCGATTTTGCTGAAAATCTAATCAGTTCTCAAGAGGGAGATTATACTACTAAATGCAAAATTTGGAATAGATTGCTATAGCGGTTTAACCGCTATCGTGGTCATACACAGACAGACACACAGACACTCAGACATTTTTTAGAAACCACTTTTTTGGTATCGGACTTCAACACGTGGACATCTGCAAAAATATCGAGGTCGTAAATTTTCATCATCACAATACTTTCTTATACTACGTACAAGAAAGTAAATATTGTTGGTTTAGAATTCTGATTGATCCTAATAATTATCACTCATTGACGTTTTCCCTGTAGAAACGCTGGTTGTTTCTCTAATAAACAACGTGTATCAAAAATTAGGGAAAAATCCAAATTTCTTGGCATTGCAGTCGAACTGGATTTTTCATATAGTGGGACAAGTTATAATCTTTTTTTTTGAGTTAACTATACAATAAAGGACAACGTTGTAATGAAGAAAAAAATGAGGTGTGGCCACCACACGACTTTCTTAACGTATGAGCGTTTCAAATTATAGAATTTTAAGAACTTTTTCATACAAAAATTATTCAAAATCCTATTCTAAGTATTTCTATTCTCTTAATAAATCTCTATAGAATGCGTACTTTGCAAGATATAAAAAAAAAGTGTTATTCGCTAAGAGTAAAAGTGCTACTTCCGGCCCGAATTTTGAAATTCTTTTTTTACAAAAGATATTTAAAATTATCTTTTAAATACTTTTATACTCCTATTGTACCTGCCTAGAATGTATGGTTTGCGAGATTTTCGATAAGAGTAAAACACCTACTTCCGGAAGGAATTTCGAAAAACTTTTTTAACGCAATTTTTCTCAAATTAAATTTTGATTACATTTGATTTCTTTATAGATTTGTTTAAACTTAGTAATTGACGAAATATTTGCAAAATTCGATTTATTCACTGAAGTAAACTACTACTTCCGGTCTACCGATTTTACTGAAAAACTAATCAGATTTCAAGAAATACAACATTTGGAATAGATATCTACAGCGGTTTAACCGATATCGTGGTCACACACAAACATTTTGTAAAAACCATCTTTTCGGTATCAGGGGAATTCAAAACGTGGACATCTGCAAAAATCTCGAGATCGAAAATCTTCGTCATCACAATACTTCCTTATACTACGTATGATGTTGACCATTTTCTACCTCGAGATTTTTGCAGATGTCCACGTTTTGAAGTCCCCTGATTCCGAAAAAGTGGTTTTTAAAAAATGTCTGTGTGTCTGTCTGTCTGTCTCTCTGTGTGTGACCACGATAGCGGTCAAACCGCTATAGGTATCAATTCCAAATTTTGTATTTACAGGTATTATCTCCCTCTTGACATCTGATTAGATTTTCAGTAAAATCGACAGACCGGAAATAGCAGCTTACTTCAGTGAAAAAAATCGAATAACTACAATACAATAACTACTAAGTTTAAACAAATTTATAAAGAATTCATTTGTACTTATAATTAAAATTGAGAACAATTTTATTTAAAACATTTTTCAAAATTCCTATCGGAAGTAGGTCTTTTACTCCTATCGAAAATCAGTTTTTTTGCGAATATTTCGCAAGTCATGCCTTTTAGACAGGTACATTACGGGTATAAAAATATGTAAAACATAGTTTTCAATATCTTTTGTATAAAAAAAATTTCAAAATTCAGACAGGAAGTACCACTTTTACTCTTATCGAATAGCGATTTTTTGCAAATATGTAGTAAATTATGCGTTCTATATATATTTATCGAGAGTAAATGTATTTAGTGCTAGATTTGCAATATTTTTTGTATATATGAAGTTTCAAATTTCGGACCGGAAGTAAGACTTTTACTCTTAGGGAGTAGCACATTTTTTCGAATATCTTGCAAAGTATGTCTTTTATAGCGATTTATTAAGAGAATAGAAGTACTTCGAATAGAATTTTGAATAAGTTTTGTAAGAATTCTTAAAATTGTATAGTTAGTAACGCTCATGTCGTAAATTATGCATTCTAAATATATTTATCAAGAGTACAAACGTATTTATTGCTAGATTTGCAATATTTTTTGTATAAATGAAATTTCAAAATTCGAACCGGAAGTAACACTTTTACTCTTAGGGAGTAGTACATTTTCTTCGAACATCTTGCAAAGTATGTATTCTACAGCGATTTATTAAGAGAATAGAAATACTTAGAATAGGATTTTGAATAATTTTTGTGTAAAAACTTCTTAAAATTGTGTAGTTTGAAACGCTCATACGTATAAAAAAGTCATGTGGTGGCCACACCTCATTTTTTTCTTTTACTATTGCATAGGCATAATAAAATTTATTCATACAGCTGGTCGTCAGATAAATTAGTTTAAATCAGAAAATGTATGTTTCAATATTAATAAAAAGACTAAATATGTAATTATTAATTGCGAAGAACGCCTACATAAAAATGTTAAATATTTAGAACTGAATATTATATCTATATTTGAAATCTTTCTGAATATAGAATTTTGTGTTTAGCGAGTCTTTATTTTGAAGGAATATCGGATGGTTATTTGGAATTTCCAGACATTAATTTTTCGAGGGAATATTCTTCTCTATGTATGAATCAAAAAAAAAACAAACAGAAACTACTGTGATCTGTTCTGAACAATATAACCCACTATGTCGCCGAATGTAGATAAATGTGTTCATTGTATTGCTCCTCTTGATTGAAAGTACATATATTTTTATAAAGTAAGCATACAGACACATTGTGGCAACATTGCTGGACTCTCTAATATCTACCAAATGTAATGTAATATACCCTATGGAAGCCACAATAGCGAAGAAGTAAAAGTTAAATGGTATATTACAGGCGCTTCATGCACGAGAAAATAAAAGGGCGCTACTTCGTCAATAAAGTGAAATGAAACTAACTTTTTTTTATCTGATATTTAATTTAGTGATAATACTATACCTGTTTTGATCAAAAACACAAAGTATATGCAAAATATTAACGAACTAATTAACTTTTCGAAGGCGGACGCTACATTCATGAGTTCCGTAAGGACGCTATATTGTTAGTAGGATTTATATATATATATATATATATTAATTTAATATGTATTTAATATGCATTAAACACATATATCAAATTCTTAGCCGTATCTGTTAATACATATGAAACACACACATATATCTATATACGTGCGAGTAGATTTCTTGAAAATTTGCGGCTTATATTAAATTGAAAATTACTTGCTTTCTTTAAGTTCATTAATTAACTTAAAGAAAGCAAGTAATTTTCAATTTAATATAAGCCGCAAATTTTCAAGAAATCTACTCGCACGTATATAGATATATGTGTGTGTTTCATATGTATTATATAGATATATATATATATATATCTACAAAGTATATACTAATATTTTTGCCAAATAATTTAAAAGTATTGAGATATTTTCATATCTAGGACAACTATTCAATGTTTTCTTTCTCAGATTTTTATATTGATTTATTTGCGTCTTTATATTAAGACGAATTTTAACGTTCTAGTTTATTTAGCACTTGCACATAAAACTTGTAAACACCTTTTATGTATTTTCTATCTTCTCTCACTGAAGAAGATCTTCCTGTTGTCGGTGTGCATTGTAGGAGTCCTCTTTCGACTGTGGAGACGCCTATAGCTTTTTTAAACGCTAATCGCGCAAAATAGGAATATATATTATACTTTGCACATTGAACATTTTATTGGCGGTCGAACAAAGAACCTATTCTATTATTTTTAAGGTGCAAACAACGGCAATTTATTACATTAACGCACGCTATGTGTAGCTCGACTTACTTACTAATTAGAGGACCTTATTACTTATAAACGGTCCACTTAAGACCGGGTTAATACGCCGGTGACCGATATCTTCGAAGGTCTTCAGTCGACTTCTTTCTTTTATCCGAATTCACTCTGTCAGAGACCTAAATCATAATATGTTTCTTCACCGTTCACAATTACAGTAGTTACAGTTTCACACGCTAATGTCACGTTTAACTGGCGATAACACAAACACTTGGCGTCTCAAGTCTTATAATATTATCAATACAAACATTAGCTTATCTAATTAGTGCTTAAATCATACATTTAGAATAAACAGTTCTAAGAAATATATCGGTTGGTTTCTGATACATATACCTTGAAATATCATTCATATTCGAATTTAAAATTACAAAACTAGTAAATTAGACTGTACCGTTACACAACGTTGACTGAAAAATTGTTTATTCTAGATTGGATCCATCACAATGGGATATCAATAGACACTTTGTCATTATGTATAAGAAAGTAACAATGGTATTATTAATAAGCATAGTTCAATTTTCTGTGGTAATGGTGTAAATATTGTATTTAATTTAATTATCAAGGTAATGATCAATATTTGTACTAATCTAATGATCATCGTTTAGGACGTTAAGCATGTAGTTACACTGTTTATTAAGAGTTTACTTCATTCAGTATTCCAGTCGAAGACGAATGGACCATTTCGTTATTGTTCTGAAAACGTCATAACGTGTCTGCGCGAATTATTTTGCATCATGAGAATATTTACGACATACACACCAACATACGCAAGATTCGAAAGTTAAAATAATGCGTTTTCTTAAATAGTTTATTTACTATTCTATGTTTATAAAAAGGAAAATTTTAAAAATCGAGAATATATTATGTGTGTGTATTGTGTATATATTCTACACACCACCGATATTAACGAAGTCAATTTTATGTTCGAAAAGCTAAGGCATTTAATTCGATTTTGTTAATGAAATAATTTATTGGGTGTGATAATCTTTGTTGTGTGGTGATTTATAGGTGATAGAAAGGTCAGTAAAAGTATTTATTTACAACATTTAAATATTTAACTAATTTGTATGCATATAGATAGTGACGTATTGTTGTACGACCGAGGGATATGTTTAATGAATTTCAATAGAAGAATACATAATAAAGGACTATGGTTGATCTGTAGGCATGGAATATTATCTTGCAGCGCGAGGATGCATTTAGATAGTATGAACGTAAACATTGAATCAGAGTTCTAGAGTCAATGAAATAATCTTTTTTTTTGTGAATAACACAATTTTACATATTCACCGTCATAAATTACAAGACAGTTGCATTATTTATTAGTTTCTTTAGTTCATACCGCTTCATTTTGTTTTATTGTTTTTACTTCTAAATTCTATACTTTCCTTGACTAAGCGTATCCTTCTCACTATTTTTTTATACGCAACTTGAGCAAGCAATACCAACTTCATTCGTTCCTATATAAAGCATTATGCATTTGTGCTGTCTCCGTAGCAAAAATATTTATGTTAATTATTTCTAGCAGCAGAGAAGGACACTTGACAGGAATTAACGTTCGAAACCAATAACTTCAAATAAAGTAATGCGTCTCTGTACTATTATTGAAAATATTTTGGTGCTTGGTATATTAATTGGCTGTTTACGATGTCTGCAAACGTTGTGTCTGCTTCAGTTAGATTTATCCCCTCTACCCAATTAACTTTGGTTAAATTAAAATGTGTTATATGTTAAATAATCTCACTTTACTGAATGAATTACTTCTAATGCTTAAATCGAGAGGTGCAGTATCCATGTACATTTCTTTTCCTGAGTAAATTTCATACATATATAATATCTCTGTCCCGATAAAAACTGTGTTAATTTGTTCCTCCCATTCATATGGCGACAAGCAGTATTATTGAAGGCATTTATGTTCTTCCTTGTGCTTGCTTGGTTGAAACTCTGAAATAGCCACAAGGAATATTATAATAGATTCAGTATTTAGTAATGGATACCTATATTTTTGGGCATTAAACCTCATACCGATTCAGTGGTTCATTTAATACTATCAAATGTATATACTCGTAGAATCTTATTTCCTGAGCGTTCTATATTTGTAAATGCGCCTGTATGCACGATCATCTACAATTCGGCTTCCTAAATAGTTTCGCTTGATATCCAAACGTTAGTTTGTCTTCAAGGTAGACTCTTATATTTCCTTAATGTACAGCATTCAGGGTTCTTGTACATTTCCAGATATTAATAAATTTACACCTGTTTCTTTTGTGATTTCTGTTGCGGTACTTACATAAATAATAAAGTCAAGTACGTAGCCAGTCTCACAATCGCACAGCAAGAACAATTTTACTCCAAATCTTTGTCGCTTGGATGGAATGTATTGTTTGAAGAACACGCGCTCTTTCTACAGAAGTAAGTTTTCATCAATGCACAGATTTTGAAATGGATAGAATTCCTCTGAAAATACTTTTCGCAAACTATTTACAATACTTCTAATTTTACACAATTTGTCGTCTCCAGTTTGTTCATTATTATCAACAAAGTGTAAAATTTTTAGCAATAAAATGTACCTATCCCGTGACATAATTTGAGAAAATATTGGAGTAGAAAATAACACATCATTGGTCTAATAAGCGTTTATTTCCTTCTTCTTCGTTTACTGCAAAGCAACAGTAAATTTCGTCTCTGTTCGTGACTTCCCAACGTTCTAGTCTTGATAATAGTCTAAATAATATAGCCTAATGATGTTGCTAGTTGGCATAAAGCTGTTGCAACACATTAAGACATAAATTATTATGATTATTACTATTGTATGCTGCATCATTCAAGGAATAATTTAATAACAAGTAGCCCCATACAAAATTTACAAGGTACTCCTTGTACCTTGGTACCGAAAATCTGGTAATTTAGGTAGTCGTACCAACGGGGATTCTTTATTGCAATTATTAGGTGTGATGGTCTCCTTTTCAGATATATTTTCTAGCTCCACCATATGACCCTGACCATAAGCATAAGATATAATAATAGCCGAATTTGAAAATGAGCAACGTAATACTAGGAGTCAAATTACACTCAGAACTAAACTAACACTTCTTAAAAAGCTTTATTTTAAAATACAATGATATACAAGTAATTATTAATTGAAACTTAAATTAAACGCTAGGACTTTTTCCTACTACTTTCAATGTTACACAGTAAGCAGCATTGAACAATTACCATACGCAGGTGTTTATTTATATTTATAAATTTAAATTTAAATAATTTTAGTTATATAACTCCAGATCTCACAGGATATATCACCAAAGTAATCCCAAAACGTATGCATGCAGATTTCATCTATATCTTGCAAATTATTTGGATTTTTCTATTTCGACCGAGCGGATTTTTTGAAATTCGTTTTTTGGACATATTTTGTTTTCAACGGTTTAAATATTCTTCCTTTCCATGGCAACGCAGTGAAGTAAGAAAGTCATGGAAGGCTTTCTATCCTATCCTTTATGCATAAGAATCTATTGATGCCAACATGAATAGCTTTTTATATTTCTTTCAGTTTTATGGATATACATACTACATAATGAACTTATTAGCAATTGAAATTAATTTTACAATAACACGACAGGTAATAAATAGAAGTGATAAATCTGCCCATTGACATTCGATCCAATATCAAAAATTCTTGCTTAAAAAATTATTATTCCTGAGAGCGTTTTAATTATACCACTCTACCTACATAATTCCTCGAAACTGTAGTAATTTATTACCGTATTATGTGGCCTGAAAGTAAAATTTAACTATATACGCGTCGAAGAGAACATTATTTATACGGCATCATCAAATCGCCCGAGAAACACTTCTGCCACCTAATCGGAGATCGAATTGAAAAAAAAATATGTGAAAGCGACAAAAAGTTTCGCAAAAGATACCTCGAAATCAATCCATACAACTTGGATGTATTCTTTGATTTATGGAGGCAATTCGTCTGTTCGGCTTCATTTTTTCCATCTTCGTATTTCTCTCTCATTAAATTCCCTTTTCGGAACGTTGGCAGGGTAGGAAACTGTCGCGGTTCATTACCGAAAGTTCTATGCAGTCGCCATTAATTTAAGTGTTGGAGGGTTGATAAGCTTTGAGAATCGTCCCTAATGTTGGTACTATCTTTCGTATGTGCTGCAGTACATTTTCTTTGCTGAGGTATATAAATTAAATTAGGAATAGACCATTTCCGTTTTGCAGTATACAAGGACATTTGAACGAAGTGCAAGATAACTCAGTGCATTAGTATTGCACTATCGTATATGTGATTTACAGTACCGCTCATAAGCTTAGAAACATTCAAACGTCCATCAGTTACACGAATAAGGAAATTTTATCAAGAAAGCATATTTAGAAATATCTTGGTTTTAAGGTACTGGATAAATAAACAAATATAGAAAACAATCTGTCTATTAGGAAATAAACATTTTTATGGAATTAACGGTCTATGAGTGTGGGAATTCGTGTCAGGGAGATTTTCATTTCATTTATGTTTCGTTTTATTTCGATCACATGGAGATAGGCAAAGAAATTATTGAAAATATAAGAGGCAAGAGGCATAGACAAGTAGGTACTCAGAAGCACTATAAATGCCAGGGGCCCCTTTAATATTATAATAATATTTTTTAGAGCTGTACCTTATTGATGTTTTCTTTATTTTCTGTCAATTCATTGTAACATGTAATTTGCCCAAACTTCGTATTATATTCAAACAAAACAGTTCTATAACCAGGTACAATAAAGTTACTAGCCGGGGTGAGTTATCTACTTGGGGAAGGCCGATTGTGAGGAGCACCTTCTAAATTTATTTTGTATTATACAGAGTGTTCCATAACTTGGTGGCAGACCATAGTTTTATTTTTTAAATGCAATATCCTGTATATATAGCCTATATATCGCTTCATTTTTGAAATCGACATATTTGGTACTGTATAGTCATCAGAATTGTATTGCGAGTGGCTAATATACAATTGGTATTACCAGCATATTGAGAGAACAGACTCACTTCATATTCCAATATAAATTATAACCAAAACAAGAAACCATGTAAAATTGAGGATACCTCTCAATACCTTTCAAGCGACGAGTCATATGAACGCTATTTATACAACTTTCTACCTAAATGTATGCTTCACTGCTACTGACATATGAGAATAATAATTCATGGGAGACTCCTAATCACCAAGTTCCCAAAGCTTCCTCAGTAAAATCGAGTGATCAAAAACGTCAAATACTTTGGACAATTCAAAGAAATTCAAGCTTTCATGTACGGTGTTTTTAAAAACCTTTGCAAAAATCCATGGTGGGGCAATCTTTTATATTGGATCAACCCTACTAACCTTCAAGTAATCCGGGAAAATGCCACTACACAACCACAGACTAATAATGACCACACAATGATTGACTATTTCGTCAATAACATATTTCAATGAAAGGAAGAATATAATTAACTATCCCTGCAAACCATGTATAAACTATTATTAGAGAATGAAATTAATTTCGATTGACATCCACGATGTTGCAAGTACCATTCCGACTACAAGGCTCAGCTAGTTCGATTAGCTTACAAAAACAAACCTAAGAAATTCCGCCACCTCGTCAGTATCACCAACAGTACCTTGCACAGTTTATATGGGAATATTTTCGTTATATTAATTTTCATTGTTAGGATTCAAATTTATAATTATATTCCAGGAGATTTTGTTTTGATTTCTGGAATCTGAAATAAAACCATCGCGATACATTTTACTCTGTTTTTTCAACCAAGATTTTATATGTTTGCTTCTGTGCTCTATAACCTTCCAATGAAACCAAATATTATTAACCGTTGTGTTTAAGCGATTATTACTTTCATTAAGTTTTTATTCGTTTTACATATTAAAAGAAAGTAGAGTAATACTGATTGAAAGAACTTGGGTGTAGAGTTATGTTGTCAATTATTAACTAAATTCAAGTTTAACAAGAATACAGAAATATTCAAAACGTAATTTAAATTATCTTTTATTTTTTTTCTTAAATTTTTGTTTTAATAAACTGGCACTCTTGAAAGAGAATTACTATTAGTTTTACACTTATCGAGAAACAATGCTAATATCTGGCAAATTACATATTCAATATTTGAAGCTTAGGTGAACAACAAAACGCAAGAAAGTTGGAAGTTTCACCGACATTTATCGTAAAGCATTTAGGTGTATTAACGGTTCTGTGACCTTAGATGGCATTTTACCCCAAGTAGGAAGCTAACCTGACCTAGGAAGAAGTACAGGTGCGTCCTGGAATAAGGCAAGGCGACTCGCTTAACCCGTTTATATTCAACGTGGTCATGGACAAAAGTATTTGACTACTACCTAAAACAGCAAGCTATAAAATGGGCAAAACTTACTTCAATGCGGTCTACTACGCGGATAACGCTATGCTTATTGCTGATTTGAAGATAAACTGCAGAGACTTCTTCACTCTTCTAATCAAACAGCAAAGCAACTAAATATGACCGTCAATACTGACAAATTCAAGTGTCCGGTAACATCGAAATGACCGGTGAGATGCAAACTAGAGGTCGACCAGAAGTGTATCAAACAAGTAAGTCAATTTGTCAATATAGAAGAAAGGGGCATTAACATTAAATCAATTAGAAAAACCAATAAAGGCGATCTCCTCCTCTAGGTGACTGGCGGAAAAGGCAAAGCTCTGGCACTAAAACAATATATTCAGCAAAGTAACCGAAGTGCAGATGTTGTAATAAAAGTAAACGAAGCAACTGTCCACATTACCGATATAGACGCTAGTATAGGACGGGAGGAATTGGAACAAGAAATTATAAAATCGGAAAACCTACGGGAAGATCAGCTAAAGGTTATTTCAATGAGACCCACACGAAATGGCAACCAGACGGCGACGGTCGCTATGAGGAAGGACATTGCTAAAAGAGTGGTTAAACAGGGGACAATAAAAATTGGCTAGGTGTACTGCAGAGTTAGAAATAGGGTCAGCCTACAACGATGCTACAGATGTCACCTGTTTGGTCATAAAAAAGACGAATGCGAAAATGAGGATAGATCCGACTTATGCCTTAAATGCATCAAGCCCGGACATATAGCGAGAGAGTGCAAAAATACCACAATGTGCGTAGTAGCAAAAAGGAGGGGCGCCATGCGGAACAGACTAAGTGCCCAGTCTTCAGGAAAGTAATAGAAGATAAGTCACGAGCACTTTTGATGTCGAATACAAAAAGACAGGAGGGAAAAATATCGACCCATGGTAATTAAGATCATGCAGACTAATCTCGGACGAGCAAGAAAGAAATGTCGAAATTTTAGTAGTTGGTGAACCAAATAAGAAGATCATACAGGGTAATAAATGGATTAAAAACAAGAGTGAGGTTGTAGGTATACTTTTTATTAACAAAAACATACAAGTTTTGGATGTATATATCGGGAATGGATACTTAAGAATTAAGATGCGAAAGTGCCATATCTATTGCTGCTACCTATCTCCAAACATTAGTTTCAAAGAATTCGGAGAGAGGGTGGACACGATGATGGAAGACATTGGAGTCAGAAGCGGAGAGAAATTAATTATGGGTGATATCAACGCCAAGTCAGCTCTTTGGGACTCCCCGAAAGAGGACAGAAGGGGCGAGTACTGGAGCGAATGGCTCGCGACTCTCAACCTAGCCGTATTAAATGATGGTAAAAAACCAACTTTTGTCAGAGGAAACACCAGATCCCATATCGACGTAACATGCTAGACTAGAGAACTGCACAAAGAGATCATCAACTGGGAGGTGCTTGATGAGGAAACAGCAACTGAACATCAATATATCTGCTTTGAAATAAAGATGAGGGTAATACGAGCGACAGAAGCCAGGGGTAAGCCGGTCAGCAATTGGGCGGTCTTCCGGGAAATCGCAACATGGAAATTGGAAAGTGATAACAACCATGATATCGGGGCAATAATAAAAGAAGCGTATAAAGCCAGCGTGACTAGAATCGTGAATTCACGTGTTCCCTTTTGGTGGAACGATGATATAAGCAATAAGAGAAAAGAATGCCTCAAGCTCAGAAGAGAGGCCACTAGGATAGCTAGATGTACCACTAGAGAGGATAACAGCAAACTTGAAGAGTATAAGAAATCTAAGACAGAACTAAAAGCCCTGATTTACAAATCCAAAAACAAACACAAACTTAAATTAGATGTAGAGGAAAAACTGAAAGTAGTAGAAAAACTGTTCCCAAAACAAACAAAGACCTGGACAAATCAGACTATAGTGGAAAGTCCTGAGCCTTTCACAGCCGACGAGTACACGGAAGCACTTCGAAAACTTAATACTGGAAAGGCACCGGGGATCGACGGCATACCCGTGGAAGCTTTAAAGAGGATAGAGGAGATCAAACCTTTTGCGATGTTAGATGTCCTAATTGAATACCTCAGTCAACAAACTTTTCCGAGAAGGTGGAAAACTGCCAAACTAATCCTCATCCCAAAAGGAAAAGTCGACGAAAAAAAATTCAGGCCAATCTGCTTGCTCAACTCCTACAGCAAATTATTCGCAGGCTTGCTGAAGCATAGGCTGGAAAAGGAAATGGAGGATCTTGGAGGTCTATCCGAAAGTCAGTTTGGTTTTCCCAAGGGCAGGTCGACGACTCAGGCAGTGAGGAGGGTCATGGAGCTGGTTGAGGGAGGAGCAAACGATAAGTGTGTAGCGCTCATTATGCTGGATGTCAAAAACGCTTTCAACACGGCAGCCTGGGATTTAATTCTCACAGCTTTGGTGAAGAAAGGCGTACCGCAGTACTTAGTCAACATGATCGACAGTTATCTGGAAGACAGAGCGGTACAGGTGGATCGCGACTCATGTCTGGAAGTCTCTGCGGGGGTGCCGCAGGGCTCAATCCTGGGACCTACGCTTTGGAATTTTTTCTACGACGGCGTGCTCACGAGGACCTTGCCCGAGGGAGTAACTGCGGTGGCTTATGCTGACGATCTAGACTTGGTGGTAACTGCTAGAAACCCGCAAAACTTGGTTTGGAAGGGAAATGAAGCCCTTGAACAGATAGAGCGCTGGATGTATAGAAATAAGCTGGAACTAGCCCCGCAGAAGTCCGAATGTGTCATACTGAGGGGTAGAAAAGACAGGGATGAAATCCGATTTTCATGTATGGGAATTGAAATACAACCGAAGAAATCAATTGTCTACCTGGGAATTACTATGGAGCAAGGGGGTCTTATTGGCACGCACATACGAAGGTCAACCCAAAGGGCTGAGGAAAGAGCCGCCCAACTTATGAGAATAACGGCAAACGTTAGGGGTCCAGGCTTTAAAAAGAAACTAATGCTGTATAATGTGGTCCAGTAAACTTTGCTGTACGGAGCTCCGATATGGTACAGGTGCTTAGCAACTAAAAGAAACGCACGCTGTCTAACGAAGGCTCATAAGGGTAGCCAGCGCATATCGTACTATCTCTGCACAGGCAGTACAAGTTATTACCGGGATTCCTCCTATTGAACTACTGGTAGAAGAGCAGGGTATTATTCACAGTAAGGAGGGGCGAAATGTCAAGGGCACTAGGACCGAAGAACGTTAAAAAACGGTTAAAAAATGGCAAGAATGTTGGAATGCCAATGACAGTAATGCACAGTGGACAAAATTACTGATCCCACAGATTGATATGTGGCTGAGTTGTAACCATAGAAGGATAGACTACCATCTAACGCAAGCGCTAACGGGGCATGGATCTTTTAAAACCTATACTAAAAGGATAGGAAAGACCAATGATGACATCTGCATATATTGCAACGGCGTTGACACGCCAGAGCACACGCTTTTCGAGTGCATAAGATGGGATCATGCACGGGTCCGGACGAACATTTACGTGGGGCAGACGCTGTCGGCGCAAACTATGGTCAACCTCATGACAAGAGACAGAGACACTTGGAATACCATCCACGATTTCGTGAACGGCGTTATGAGTGAAAAAGAGAAGGATGAAAGACACCTCCGAGAAGCGAAGAGAGAGAGAGAGATAGACCCGAGAGGGTAGATAGACCATCCGCCGTCCTGATGCAATTCGAATAGAGGTTCCAGATCGGCGCGAGAGCAGAAGGGGTGGTTTTTAGTGGGTATGCGGGCTCTTGAGAGTTACCGGAGTCCCACACTTTGCCTATAAAAGGTTTTCCAGCCGGCCAAAAAAAAAAAAAGTAAGTCAATTTAAATACTTAGGAGCCTGTATAATGAGCTTCGGAAGCTTATACAGTGAAGTTCGAGAACAAACTATCAAGGCATCTCGAATCTCGGGTTGCTTGTGGGATATAATGTGGAGGAACACATACCTAAAAGCAGAGAGTAAAACCGGAATATACAAAGCTTCAAAAAGACCCTATATAACATAAGCGACTGAGACAAGACCTGACACATCCAGATCACAAAGCAACATACAAGACTAGGAAAGTGGACAAGACACTGAAAAAATATTGGAATAAACACAGGAACAGAATGGACGACAACATAGCTTGCGAAAAGGATTTAGCTAAATAACCCTGTCGGAAAAAGGAATCAGGGAAGCCCATCAAAACGCTGGAAAGAATCCTGGAAATCCACATCCGAAGAGGCATAGGAAGGTTGAAAACAGGCACAGCCTACCTACCATTAGTAAAAAGAAAGAAGAAGAAGAAGAAGGAGTAGGTGTATTAACATTAATCTTAGGCTTGATGGGCACTCATAATACTTGACAAAATAAAGCTACACTTAATAAATAAATATAATAAATACTTGTTCCTCAAAATTTCTATATTTTGATTCTATTCTATTTCTTGAATATTCTATGGTTAACCAGTACTTCTGGAACTAGCAATGATCATGATTCCAAAGTGGGCAGCTTTACGGAAATTTTAAAAAGTTATATACATGGACAGAAAAGTAATTCAAACTCGAAAAGTTTGGTGAGCAGGTAGAAGATGACATTTTAGATTAATTGTATATATTTTTCTAATAATCTGGCTTCGAATAATTGAATGTTTTTATATATATATATATTATCTACTTATTTATTCGTTTTTATTTATTATGTCTTATTTAGATGCTGCACTTACCATGAAACTTAGAGAAAGAGTACTGAAATGTAACTTTAATTGTTTCTACACTTACAGTAGTTTTAAATTTAAGACGCTAAATTATAAAATCACATAAACTATAGCTAATTCGGGATTGAGCATGTAATTAAATGGCTGATCAATAAATTATATCTGTTCATTGCATAAAAACAAAGCACATTAATATATGAAATAAATTAATGGTATTATTTAAAGGTACTGTAAATATTTTTAAATAAGCGACTAATTTTAATTATTCTCGAATTATGCAAGCCGTTTTTCAGATATTGCGAAATAAAATATATGAATGTATTTTGTGGAACGCTTTCAAGATTAGTTTTGTATATATACGCATAATTGATGCCTTCCATTATTTTTATTCACTGGATGCGCTTTCTTATTTCGTGTAGAATCCATCAAATTAGAATTGCTAAATTAAATATTTAGGTTAGAATCGGTTGCGTATAGTTGATTTTCTAAACTTTCTCAATCAAAATACTGCAAATTTCGTATCGGAAAAATACATTCGATGAAGCGTAGCTTTGAAAAACTCAAATAAATGATTCATGTGATATAAAAATACAATATATTTTTCGTAAAATAATAATCGTGAAGAAGAAAAGAGATGCCAAAAGTACATCTTTTACTGCCTTAAGCACCAAACAAAAATACAACATTCGAAGGGAATCACTATATTTCCTTTGCGCTCGTTATTATGTTAGTCTTAAGTGTATTAAACAAAGACGGTATACTTTAATTCGAAGCTAAAAGAACATGTTTATCTGTAAACTTCTGTATTTCTGTGTTCTAATCAGTTTGCCGTATGTGTTTTCAATGACTTTTCAAATGTCTGTCGGATTTGTTTTTAAAATGATATTACCTACATTTTTACTTTCTTATACGTAGTATAAGGAAGCATTGTGATGACGAAAATTTTCAACCTCGAGATTTTTGCAGATGTCCACGTTTTGAAGTCGCCTGATACCGAAAATGTGGTTTTAAAAAAAATTCTCTCTGTATGAGTCTGTCTCTCTCTCTCTCTGTGTGTGTGTGACCACGATAGCGCTCAAACCGCTGTAGATATCAATTCCAAATTTTGTATTTACGAGTATAATCTCCCTCTGATTAGATTTTCCGTAAAATCGGTAAACCGGAAGTAGAAGTTTACTTCAGTGAAAAAATCAAATTTTGCCAATACTTCGTCAACTACTAAGTTCAAACAAATTTATAAAGAATCCATATTTCCTCAAAATTAAATTTGAGAGAAATTTTATTATGAAAGTATTTTGAAATTCCTACCGGAAGTGGGTCTTTTTCTATTATCAGAGATCAGTTTTTTACAAATATTTCGCAAGTCATGCTTTTTAGACATTACGAGTATAAATGTATTTAGAACTTAATTTTCAATATCTTTTGTTTATAAAAAAATTCACACTTCGGACGGGAAGTAACACTCTTACGCTTATCGAATAGCGATTTCTTCAAATATCTCCTAAATTATGCATTCTATATATATTTATCAACAGCACAAACAAATATATTTAGAGCTACAATTGAAATATTTTTTATATAAATGAAATTTCAAAATTCGGACCGGAAGTAACACTTTTACTCTTAGCTAGTAGCACTTTCTTTCGAATATTTCGCCAAGTATGCATTCTATATAGATTAATTAAGGAAATAGAAGTAGTATGGTAGGGTTTTGTTTACTTTTTCAGAAGATAAGAGTATTTAAATCTTAACGAACAAGTTTTGTATAATTTGACACGCACACACGTATAAGAAAGTCCTGTTGTGGCCACACCTCATTTTTTTTTAAAATGGTTGCATCTGATTTCTTTAGCGTACCTTTATAATTTGTTTTCTTATTGAATTAAATCTTAGTGGTAAAAATGGAAAGTGCCTATATTAAAATTTTACCTCATTCTATAACATAATTTAAATAATTATTAACGGAAAAACATTGGAAACTAAACTTCCAGTTTCCTATTGTAGATATTTATAATACATATTATGTTAAGGGGGGCGTATTATTACCCTTTATGGTTAACAAAAAATATTTACCTATAGACTGTCTAAACCTTAGTATTCAGTATGTGTCTTATGGAGACAGAGAACATAGTTGTCAGTTCGACAATGACAGGTTAGGTTGGTAACTCATTATAATGACATGACATTTTAAATACTTATTAGTTAGAATATTATTCTGTATTATTATATTATAATATTAATTTGACACTTGAGAGAAAGGTTATTTTGTGATATTTACACAACACAGATAATACCAACCATAAACATAATAAATCGAGATGACAACATCGCCTTGAAATAAAAAAAGACAGTTTATTATAAATTGCTTACGGTAGTAAAAGAGGTATAATATATCCCATAAGAGACTGTACGAACACTAATTTTGAAATGCTCTGTAGTAAACGTTAATTAGATGTCCGTAAATAATAAAAAGGTTTGAAAAAGTATGTTCTAATTTTATTACTTTAAGGCTCCTGTATATACCTACGCCTAAAACGAAAGCACATAATACCTGGAACCGCCAACGGTTTAAACCCTAATAAAATAGGAGTGAAAGAAGTTATTCGCAACTAATTATTTTTCATTTTTATCAGAAAATTATACATCTATGAAAATGGATAGTTTTCCTACAAATTTAGTTTTCCCATTATATCGAGTTATCGATAAGGAAGCGATAGTAGAAATAAAGTGGCCATATTCAGACCCCAATAAAAGAATTGAAGAAGCTGTTATAGAGGGTATAAGTGACTTCTGTGCCACAGATACTGAAGATAATAACTTAATAAGAAAATAATACTAAAACCACAGTGATTTTTTGTTGTTTACACTCAAATAAATTTAGTGTATTGTGATATTAAAAATGTTACGATATTTGAAAAGATTACAAATGTAGAAAATTTTTATTTCTAGTGAACTTCAGCCAAAAGTAAATTACGCTCGACACAGTAAAGGCAAAATATTCGTGAAATAATGAAAAAGGATTTATTATAATTGGTTATAATTTAGTGGACGCTGGTGCACTTCTACCAAAGAAAATGTTAGTTACAAGTTTTGTCTATTTGGTGTGCATCAAGTCTTAATTGTGCAAAAGCATATTTTTTAAAGAAATGTATTTAAATTGTTATTAATAAATATTATACATGTACTATAAGTCAAATTTGAAAGATTACAATATTTGAATAAATAATAATCATAAAAATATCTTCAAATAATTTTTATTCTTCACTACAATATTGTTTCACCAAACTTTGGCTTCATCAGGTGATGCTTATAAAATGAGCGTTATATATTACATAAGTGTCGAGGTTGAAAGGAGTGATTTAGATCTGTTTGGTCGTTTAGTGTCAACCCTATTTTTCTATATCTATTAATTTCTAAAGCTTCAAATAAATTTAGTTTCTTTTTCTTATCTTGTATATGTAAGATTTTAAATTCTTCATTAAATTTGGGGTTTAGTTCTATGCAATGGTTGGCAAATGTTGAACTCGTCTTTTTATCTTTGTAGCTTTCTTTTTTCGTGTTCCTAAAGTCTCTGTTCAAAGGTATGTCCTGTTTGACAAATGTAGACTTTGTTGCATTCACATGTTAACACATAGACTATTGAGTTCAACTTTCTTTCTATTTTGTCTTTGTCATTGTTTCTAATGTATTTTTGAAGTGAGTTGTTTGTTTTAAATGATATGAATTCATTTTTGGACTTTTTAATTGGATTTTCGATCTCAACTGATATTGGTCCTAAATATGTGATTGAATTATATTGATATTTATTCTTGTTGGTAACTTTAAGATAAATTAGAGATAGAGTTTGCGATCTTTGTTTTTGTGTTAGAATTTTGTTTATTAAATTTATTGTATATCCGTTATTGACTGCTATATTGTACATTCTATTTAGTTCTATGTTAAAGTTACGATTGTTCAAAGGTACATATATTAAGCTATGTATCATAGATTGGTTTGTTGCTAGTTTGTGAGAAATCGGATGAAAAGAACATATGTGTTGTTTGTGTCTACGTGTGTTGGTTTATGGTATACAGCAAATTCATGTGTATCTGTTTTGTGGGATATTGTTAAATCTAAAAAATTTATTGACCTATCCTGTTCTTTTTTTTGTAGTGAATTTCATTTTTGGAAGAATGTCATTTATATGATTTTCAAATGTTTCTAATTGTCTATCTGTACCTTGGAACCAAACTAAAATATCGTCTTCTGTATATGTACCAATAAATGCATTTACTAAATAAGTGGTGTTCACTTATCTCACACTCATCCCATTCAATTAGTTATTACAATATTTTAATATATATTAAACAAAAAACTTAGATCCACAGATATAATTCCATTGGATTAATTTATTAATACTATAACAGATGTTCAAAGAAACGGGAGTTTCAAGTTAGGTTTGTTTGTTCAAAAACAAAATATTTAATGTGTACTTTAACTTGTTCAAATACTCATTTAAATTGACACTTGTCTGATTGAATGATATAATATGACGCTGTTTAACATAATACCTCTTTGAAATTAATTTATTACAAATTGTTAATATATCAAATTAGTGACAAGAAATTAACTAAGGATACTAATGGTCTAAAGTTGCATTGGATAGGATCAGTCATATGACTACGGCTTAAGTCGCAAACAACAGCACAAGATCGTTCGAAATTTAACTGCAAATATTTACACCGAATCGTCATCTGACTGCTACTAAGTATGACAAATTTCATATAGGTAATAATTTCTTTGTAATGCAACTTTTATATCATTTGAATTCAGAGTTGCGGAGATATAAAACTGGGCGAAGCATTCACTGTAACTGCTGTCGCAATACAGCTATTGTTATTTCCTGGAAAACAATGTATATTGTTACCACTCGTAGATGTGGATGGCAGGTAACTTACTAATGTAGAAGCATGGCTACATTCAAAATTCTCTTTTTTATTAGTCTTATTTGCAATTGTTCTCTTCTACATATTTTTTATATTTATTAATTCATTAAGAAAATATGCTTTGTTAATATATATTGTGATAAATTGTCACTCCCAGTAGTATACCAACCTCACAAAATATCACTGAAACGTTGAAATTTGAGAACTGCAACAACTTAGCAAAAAAAAAAATTGTTGATGCTTTTTTCGAGGATTTAATAATTTTTTTTTGTTTTTATTTACTGTGATAATAATATGCAAAAGATATACTTAATCAAGAAATTACGAAAAAGATGAAACCCTCTCGAATAGCTTTTATTATTTTCAGACACATTTTCCAATTAAGCTAAAATTATCTTTTAAAATTATTCACTTATGCCAGGTTTTCAAAAATATTTTATTAGAAAATTGGATAATCTAAATAGCACTTTATAATAAGCAAATAAGAGGTCTATTAAACACATGAAATAAGGCATCGTATTATTTAAAATACATCACAATAATCTAATCTATTAACAATTTATAGTATTAAATTCTTATTTTAATTTTGTATCTTTTCAGCTGTCCATCTGTTGGTGCAGTCATTGCGTCCAGGGATTTAAGCCTTCAATAGATTGACATAATTTTAAGGATATAACAAAACTAGCCATATTCATTTTCCCATATTAGTTTTAAGAGACACTAACAAAGCCATTAACCTCAAGATTCTTACATCAAATCTTCTTCGTTGTACGATACATTAAATTAGATAAGGACATAAGAAACCGGACAAAATCCTGTCACTAATTAACCTGAATTTGAAGTTTACATTGATAAAGTAATAATGACTTAATTCAAACAAAAAAACATGTTATTTTAATGTCTCTCTCTCTAAATGTTCTACTTTATTAGCATTATATGTAAATCTTATTTAAATTACTTTTATGAATATTGCCTTTATAATATGCGTGTACGCAAATATACTAAAATTAACAAATAATAGCTTTTAGGTAATAATTTGTTGCAGAATTTAACAAGGAATTTTTTAATACAAATAGTAGTATATACCTATTTTAAAAATGAATTGTTGCGCGAATAGAGTGGATATTTAAGCTGCAGTAAGTCGAACTGTGATGGATTGGAAATGGAAGGAAAGGGTAAAAGCTTCAATACATGTTGAAGTTCAATTATGGGAATAACCCCTGACCCTTTATGTACATCCTCTCATCAACCGATTCTATAATCCTCGCAATCTTGCCTGTCATTGGAATCCCGATCATTCTCCGGGGGTTACTTTGCCTGCAATACGCCTTTCGATTTTGCGATAATAATGAGCATTTCCTGGGGGTAGACGATAATTTTCAACTCACTAACCTTATTTTTTGATGATTTCAGTTAGCACTTTCCTTTTCATTTCATCTATATTTGCTGTTATTATTACATATCTGTTGGTAAACTAAAAGGCTGTATAAATATGGTATGAAGAATTTATTTATATATATTAATTTTTTATAATATAGTTTTCCTAATGAAAAATGTGTATTAAACACGTAAATATCGCATCTCTGTCTACGAATACACGGACTGTAAAACTGCGTGGTGTCATTATTTTGTACTTTCTTGATTGTTTACGAATGGTTTCTTATCATAACATACCAATAAATAATGTTTGTGTGTTATTACCACTTAATTATTTTAATTTCTATATGAACCTAATAAATTCGGTTTTTCTAAGCAAATCTGCATTCATTATTCAAAATCTGTTTATTTATTCTCAGTTTTTTATAGTATTGGCTTAAATCGTGTGCTTAATATTCTTTTTCAGGAAGCATTCTCCATAATTGCCCATTTAATCTTTTAGAATGTCTAACTATCCATAGCTATTTGTCATATCATGCTCTTACGTTCTTATATTTTTGTGTTTTGTTGGAAGTCTTTTTATCAAAAACTTGATTTCATGGAAAATTATGACTCGCTTCCTAAAATGATTCTTCATCATATTTTGGACTATTCTTTTGCCTTTTCAATCAGGTTTACACTAACATGCACTCCTCTTCCAGATCGAGGTCAACACCATGCATTGTTATTCTTCGTGTATGTATGTTTCTATTTGTCTGTGTCAATGGTTTCTATTTGTGTGTTTTTATTGAGCCTATACATATACAGGGTGTAGCACCTAAGATGCCTCGGACCGTAGCTTCTCTATCATACAATATATCGAAAAAAGTCTAAGAGAAAAATTGTCCATAATTACAATCATCATCTCCCTAAAATATTTTTGGTCATTAGTGCCGTGCCGTATTCCAGTGTCGTATCAAACCTATGTTTTCTTAAATGGAACAATATATATTTTGTGGCTGATTTGGAAAGCCTTCGAAGAGAACTTTTTTTTTCCTAAGTAACGTCATACCCCTAATTTTAGCGGTTTCGCTGTTATAACGGTTTTTCTTCGCAGTTAGACCGTACTTCGACATTTTTTTTTGAGAGGAACTAAATTGTGCCGGCGCCTTTTCAAGTGATTTAAGGAAAGAAGATAATTTTTGATTGGGCTTTGCAAATAATATTTTTTTTCCTAAAATATCAAATGGGAACCATATAAAATAATTACATCGTTGTATAATCGAAATTCCAAATTTTCCATTAATTAAAAAAAGACATTTCATACAAAATTAAATAGAAAAAGAAGTTGTTAGGTCAATTTGTCGAAAATTGGTAAACATGGTGTTTACTCAAAATGGAGTAGTGTATCAGCACTCATACCAGTATGATAATTGATTGAGAGTAACAGCCCATGATCAAGCATATCAAATGCCTTAGAGTAATCTAGGAGTATCAACACGGTGTACAAACCCTTGTCAGTGCTCCCAACCACATCACTTACCTACTTATCAAGTAGTGCAGTGAAGCAACTGTGATTTGGTCTAAAACCCAACTGAGTTAAGTATGACTTACAGAAATTCAAATACTCTGTTTATCCACAATTTTTCCAAGCAACCTTGGAGATCGCTGGCAGAATACTTATTGGTCACAAATCTTTAAATTCCTGGGGATGATATTTTTTTGCATTGACGTCACTAATGACTCTCCCCAAAAATTATAAAATACATTTTCAGTGAGACAGAAGTTAATTACATGCGCTACGATTTTGTTTAGATATTGACAACACAATTTAGTTAATTCAATACATATAATGTCAGTACTCACAGCTTTGATCTGTATACTGGAAATAACTGACTCGATCGCCTTCTACGATACGCTTATAAATTTGAATTCTATATGATATACACGAGCGTTATAGTAATAATTATTTAAATAATCTGTCGAAATATATCTATATTTTGAATTTACATTTAATATATTTTTGTTATTTATTCTTTTGTATTGTTATTTTTCAATTTAAAGTTAATGAAGCCCTTACGTTCTTTTCTAATAGCAAATGCAACATAGTTTGTTAATGACCTGTAATAATTACGATGATCAGTATTCCTTATCCTCTTAAATGATATGAAGATCTAATGACCTTTGAAGATCGCAGAAAATCCGACAACAAAGTCTATAGAGACTAAAATGTTAAATAAATGTAGTTCCCTAGATGGAGATTAACTATTAGTTCTTATAAATAGTTTTTCTTACATTATATTCTCAAAAATATCTTCTCTTATTTCAGTAATTAATAAATTGCAATAAATGTGACATATAAATTAAGAATATTCAATTTCATACTTGTTCACATTTAATTAATAGAACATTAAGCCCTTTGAACTTAAATGTACTTTCGGACGTGCTATATATGAGTTCAATTAGCGTTAATTCGAATGTCGGCTAGTAATCGAGTAACACGTTATCTAATTCAATTTTATGGCCGGTATAGGATTACGTTGAAAATTGGAATTGTAATGACTTCAATTACACCGGGGAATATTTGATTCCACTTCCCATGATTTAGGGTCTTTTGAATAAATAATTTTTATTGAATGTAGTTACACGGAGTTATTAACAGGAATTGAGGTCGTGCGGCGCTCGGGCCGGTACTATTTTAACATTCAATAAAACCGTGAGAGACGATTCTCAGCGAGTTCCTTTCTCAGCCCGCATCTTTCCTTATATTTATGAGTGGAACATTTCAGCACCTTTTTCTCCGTGCTTTATTCGTTCTGCGCAAGCAAAAAATACAGCCCATAATAAAAAGAGATATGTATCGCTGCCATAAAACTACGTCTCCATTTTCCTTCTTTCTCGTTGGCTTTCGGAATTCGAACTTATAAAAATTATAATACATGATTTATGTGAGATACAAGTATCGACTATGTAAATGTTATTCAAATATGGTATCGTCAAGTAGCCCGAGGAATATTATTCCATTTGTTTTATTACATAACGTATAGAAATATTAAAGCAAATAGTAAGACCTCTATGTTAAGGCGAAAGGTGACATGCATTTAAGGCTTGCGCGCACTAGACCGGGCCAGCCGGCAACGGACCGCACAGCAACGGAACGGGAATTTATTTTTCCATGGTACATAAACGAAGCAGCGCACACTACTCGGCAACGGAAGGAAACGTTGCGGCCGGTCGTCGGCGGAAATCTCCGGCGAGAATACTTTCGCCGGTGGTTCGTTGCGTTGCGTCGTGAGGTGAAGTAGTGCGCGCTGTTTTTTGACCACAAAAGAGAATGGACGAAGAAAAATTAATAATCCTTGTTAGCGGCTACAAGGAATTGTTTGATTTTTCTGCGTTCTGCTGGTGGAATGGAGCATCTGAACGTTGTATTTTGTTTTGTCAGATCAGGTTTTATAATACTCAAATGTTCTTGAAATTTTTCGTAACTCACTCGGAAATACTGAAAATTTTTTTCTTCATGTTCTATACTAATTGAGGAAATAAAGTGGCAAATTCACTTTCGATTTTCCTCTTTTTACAGATTTCGTGTACCCATTTTCGTTTTCTTTTTTGTTTAACTACTGTATTTTGTTTTTCCTCTTCCTCACTCAGTAAACTTATAATTATAATCTTTGGATCCATCGTACCTAACAGAGCTGGGCAATTACTTTCGAATTATAATTAATTACAATTACAAAATACTTTTTTTTAAAAGGAATTAATTACAATTACAAAGTACAAGAGATTAAGAAAGGAATTTTTCCTCTAATTACAATTACAAACAAAATGTAATTAGAGGAAAAATTCCTTTCTTAAACATTTGTTTATAAAATCCGAGGAAAAACGGTTTTTTCAGTTATTAGTCTTTTGTTGTATATAATATACAAATCGGAACTTAAAATAGGAAATGGGAAAGAAATCAACTATATTCCAACCCACATGTATAAAAAACAACGTAATTTATTATATAAAAAACAAAACAAATAAAGCAACTATTCAAGTATAACGTAAAATATGTGATTAAAATAATTAGTAACAAAAAATTACACCATAAAACTAGGAATGAAAATAAGGTAATTAGGGTACATTACTTACCCTGGGGTGACAAATGTGGGGTAGTATAAGGAATCATATGTATTTCCTCAAAATTATTGCTACTAAAATAATTATTAAACCATTACATTTTGTAGTGTATTTGTGTATGCAGTGCTTTTTTTAAAGGCTGGTTTTACATAATAATATTTTAACTCCATTTTATACTTTTTCTTCAATTATTTAAAATATCTTACTGTTGAGCTCTAAAATAATATTATTCTTATTGAAAAACCCAAAAAAAAATGACTTGAAATTGAAATTTTCCGTAAAAATCAATGGCTAGTTTTTTAATAAAGCGCTGTAAAGGTAACATATACCTTAAATAAACTTATTTTCACCTTCGGAAAGTATTGAAATAAGTACCTTTTATAGTTAGTTACATTCAATATAAAGTACTCAAACATTTGGTTATTGTTGGTTGGATGATTTAAAATGATCATTTAACTGTATATTTTGTTGGTTTTCATTACAACTGACTTTTCAAAATTTGTGTCTGAAATGGCATGTCTTTTGGCTGCATGAATCATAGTTGCGAATGAAAATAATCGTTCGACGGGTGTTGAAGATGGTAGTGCAGTATTGTGTTTAAAAAACACTTGCTTAATGAGAGGGTAACTTTCTACCATGGGAAAGTTTTGTCTTATATCATCCAGATACTGTAAAATTTCAAGATGAATTTTATTTTTATTTTCATTGTCAGCTGATTGTGTGATTCCTTCAGTTCCTTCATTAAAATCAAATAAGCTACTATTGTTAACTTCCTTCTTATAATTATCGGTACCAATATCTGTAACATTCATTAATTCGGACTGTTCGATAGAAAATAATTCTCACTCCGAAATAAGCAGTTGTTTAATATCATGTTTAGATAACACAAAAGTTGACTCGACTAACGGCAACCAACGAAGTTTAAACTCAGGATGTGTAATTGCTCCTAAAAGTGCATAGGTATTCTCTAAAGTTATAAGTTGTTAAAATCTATTATCTAAACCTTTAATGGCACTTTGAAGTATTATATCTCCGCCACTTTTAAACTTCTTTTTACTTAATTTATTTAGCTTATTTTTAAGTGACACTACACTTGGAAGAAGAACGCCATAAAAAGCTTTGTTTTCACCTTTTAAAATATTTACGATCTCTGCTAAAAGTGCAGTGACTTCACAATATTCTTGCAGAGTAAGGAACTCGTATTCAGAAAAGCACGGTATTTTTAATTTTAAAAAGATGGAAAGTTTTTTTTTCACGTCCAGTACTTGTTTGATACTGGGGTATGTTCTTAATATGAGTTAATTGGAAAAGTAATTTGTAATTGACTTTTAAAAAACTAAAAGTATTTAAATACAAATTACAAATACTTCACGATTTGTCAAACAATTACAATTACAAATTACTTGAAAAGGCAAAGGAATTAATTACTAATTACAATTACTGATTTATAAAGTAATTTGTAATTGCTAATTCCTTTTTGTAAAGTAATTGCCCAGCTCTGGTACCTAAGCGACAAGCGGCCGGTGACTTGCAAAAATTATTTACCGGCTAGTGCGCGTACCCTAAAAAAAATGCCGGCCGCCGTCGCGCGTTCCTTTCCGGGCTGTTGCCGACTAGTGCGCGCAAGCCTTTAATGTGTTTCGGAAACGAGAGATGGCGTTGATTTTATTTCCCCTTTTTTTTCAAAAACTATACAATATATTACGAATTTCATTGATTGTATATATTAGTTAAGTGTATTTAGAAAAGATACAACGTTTTACTTTTTTTATAGTTTATTCTATAAAAAAATATATTTAATAACTTTAAAAAAACAGATAAAAGAAAATTCGAGAAAGGGCGATGTTATAGAGTTAATTTTCATATACTTTAGTGTTTTTATTTTTTTTCTACCGTGAATATTAACGTCCGAAACGCACATTTTCATAATTTTTCCGTCCCCTTACACCTCTCACAGCTAGCCTTCCCGAACGCGCGAGATCACAATGATAGGTCGTGACCGCATGTCTTGATTCAAAACTGACACATCTTATGCAGCACAAGTTATCAATTTGAAGTTTTCGCATTTCTGAATTCAGTTCTGTAGTGATAAAGCAGATAGGAATAACATGGATAAAAGATACTCGACTAAGGGAAGAAACCATCTTCGACTTAGTGCCAAACGTAAAGAAGCTTTATCAAAAATCAATAGGTTGTTACAAAAACGGTAATTCCTTATTATTACTAACTTTACAGCATGCATTAGATTTTATTTTATTTGTTTGTTTAAACTTAGTAATAGACGAATATTGGCAAAAACTACTTCGGGTCTACCGATTTTACTGAAAATCTAACCAGGTCTCAAGAGGGAGATTATACTCGTAAATACAAAATTTGGAATTGATAGTTATAGCCGTTTGATTGTAATCGTGACCACACAGAGAGACACGGAGAAATTTTTTAAAAACCATTTTCTTGGTATCAAGGAACTTCAAAACGTGGAGAACTGCAAAAATCTCGAGGCCGAAAATTTTCGTCCTCATTAAAATTACTGGCACTGTAAGAATGTGAAAGAAATTGTAATATTTTGCATCAAAATTTGAATTGAAATTATTTGAGATCACTGAGCTATATTTTAAACTGAACTTATCGTTTGACTGGCAGGCTCTTTTCCATTTATTTGCCAATTCCACATCTTTCAAGAAACTAAAATATTTTATACTAGTTCCCTTAATTTTCCGGTTGTAATTTGAGCACCCAAAAACTGCACAACATCGCATTTTTGATGATAACTAATAAGAGTCGATCGCAAAACTACAAGTAGCACACGTAATAAATACCCAAACATGAAAACAAACCGCACTTGCTGTTTCGAAGATGACGTCATGACAATGAGTCAGATTTCTGACTTATATCATGGTGGTTTTGTCATTCAATATTGTCGTATTTTAAAAATTACCTACCTATCTAAAAAATGTAGTATACAACAAGCTTTGAAAATAAACTCTTATAAAACTTTTTTTGAAAACCCGAGAGCGAAACGAACGATGGATTTTCAAAGACGGTAGTTACTCTGAGAGCCTTTATTGGACTTATTCTATCATATAACCTATTTTCCTTCATTATTTATTTAATTAATTAATTTAAATTAATTCCATTAGTCATATTGTTCTATTTTAGTAACTCAAGACCGATATTTACTTCATTTACTATTGTATATTTTAGAAATTACGAAACTATCCATTCACAAACATTTATATACGTAGACATTTCCCGAACTCTCTGTCTCATAATCACGCATAATGGAACAGAACCACAGCCGACAGACCGTTCGCTGTAAAAAAAACTACATGAAAAAAATGAGAGAAAAGCACTATTTGCGTTTCGGACAGTAATGTTCATCAGATTTTTTTTTCTTTTTTTGACTATATTTAAAAATATTTTCTTCACATGCGCCCTTTCTCAGTATTAAAAAAAAATTAAATACGGAAATTAAACAAAATATCTCAACTATTATAAAAAAAAATAAAAAAAAGTAAGACGTTGCATCTCCGTAGAAGAACATTTTAAGTCATAGGTATACTACTTTAAAAAAGGAAATAGGTTTGGTAATTTGTTTATAAAAACGGGAGCACCTTTCCGATACTTTTATCTCTCTTGTACACTTGGCCATCACCTTAATACTTATAATATCGAGAAAATTAACATGCTTATACCGAAAGTTCTGTTTAAATCAGCAAAAGTTTTGCACAAAATTGACTGAATTTCTTTTTAATAAATTTTACATTAGTACTTAGATTAATATATCAGTCTTTGTTGTAAATATTAGTGATAATATATATAATATAATACTAAAAGCAAGCAAAAGCTGTATACACACCAGTTTCTTCTCTGTATTTTTCCGCAGCATTACTACCGAACCCGTAATATGCTACCACCACTCAGGACTGCCATGTTGGGATAATAAAATTCTCCACTTAGAGAGTGTATAGTTTCCTCCGGTTTCCTCTATCTTCTCGTCTTTCTTTTACATTACATTCGAATCCGCTAGAAACACGAAAGAAATCTATAGTATTTTTTTTAATTTGCGTAAATATGGCAACATTTTAAAGACCTTTGTCTAAAAGTAACATAGAAATTTAGTAGAAGTTAATTTTTCCACTCTATTTTCCAGTACATATTGTAATAAATCTATGATCAAGGAGATTTATCACGTACGGCAGCCACCTAAAGATAAATTTAAAAAGTATAAAACTGTCGAAATCAGATTAGATAAATTATTTTTTTAACATTATACCATCTCATGAATGATGCTGATATATTTGTGAAGTAGTAGACAAAATAGAGGCAAATAAAAAAAGAAGCTTTTCATTTAAAATGGAAAATTTTCAAAGACTAATAATCGTGTCATTACTTTTAACTGTGTTAGGTAATATAAGATTTCTGAACTGTAGGTAACTTGGAAACGTATTCCTTCATTTCTCTGACCGCCAGTGTTTACAAAATAAATATAATTTTTACTGTGACTTACATATATACCTTTATACGTAAAACGTATATGTATATATGCATGTGTTTGAGATACACACATACATTAAGTGCCATTGTCGATAATCGAACGCACAGACACCGGTGTTTCGACCTATGAGGTCTCATCAGTGTGCGTAGAGATTCTCGACAATAGCTTCAAGACTTAAATCGCTGCCTATGTCATTTTCGCATGTCAAATGTAGTGAGAGTATCACAGCGACATCTAACACCCAAAAGATGACACGGAAAAAAGCGATGGCTTCTGACAGCATGTTCTGCTATACAGAGGGCTGTATGTTAATAGTGTATCTCGTGTAATAGAGCCTTAGGTGGCGTCACCAATCAAAACGAAAATGAAAAGTGTGAAGACATGGATGTTAAAACTAACATCAAGCAGTAAATAATTACTGTGACTTACATATATACCTTTATACGTAAAACGTATGTGTATATATGCATGTGTTTGAGATACACACATACATTAAGTGCCATTGTCGATAATCGAACGCACAGACACCGGTGTTTCGACCTATGAGGTCTCATCAGTGTGCGGGGAGATTCTCGACAATAGCTTCAAGACTTAAATCGCCTATGTCATTTTTGTATGTTAAATGTAGTGAGAGTATCACAGCGACATCTAACACCCATCTAACATACAGGCCTCTGTATAGCAGAACATGCTGTCAGAAGCCATCACTTTTCTCCGTGTCATCTTTTGGGTGTTAGATGTCGCTGTGATACTCTCACTACATTTAACATGCGAAAATGACATAGGCAGCGATTTAAGTCTTGAAGCCATTGTCGAGAATCTCCACGCACACTGATGAGACCTCATAGGGCGAAACACCGGTGTCTGTGCGTTCGATTATCGACAATGGCACTTAATGTATATGTGTATCTCAAACACATGCATATATACATATACGTTTTACGTATAAAGGTATATATGTAAGTCACAGTAATTATTTACTGCTTGATGTTAGTTTTAATATCCATGTGTTCACACTTTTCATTTTCGTTTTAAATATAATTTCATAATCGTTCGTATAAAAATTGCCAATATCCAAAAATAGGACTAATAACGTGTAACTTCAAACTCATATTCTGTTAATGTTGATTAGTTTACATCGATAATTTTCAAAATCACCGCTATAAAACCTTTTAAATTACGCTTATGGGATTCTAATGTCAAATTTGACAATTAATTTGAATGCAAGCAGGGGTGGAGACTGTATGGCGGCGGCGCACATACGGGTATTTGAGCATTCTACGCGGCCAAAATTTTTTTATGATTAGATTGCTTCTAAACGGTATAAAGGATATAACAATAGTGTTTGTAAGTATATATATACATTTATTTTATGAAAAATATGGTTTAGGATGGAAAAAATTACAAATTAAACTTCTTCAGAAATCCCTTAGTCGTTTTCAGATGGAAGAACCATTGGGTTTGAATGTGCTGGCAGAAGCATATTGATGGTTTCAGAAAGAAACGAAGTAAATTTTCTTCTAGTTTATACTACTGAGCAAGGTATCTGAGCTCAAGAGGACTCGGTTGGATGTATCTTTATTACAGGACTCTCTAGAAAATTTCCTTGAAAAGTCTTGGCGATATGTCATAAAATGCCTGTTACGAGCTTCTGCTGCCTTCTCAGGTAATTGACCAATAGGTAGCAATGCATTTTTTATTATGGCTGCTCCGTGAATTAGTATCTTGTGCATTGTTGGTGTCATTGGATGCCAAGGGTACAATTCGACATATAAAGGAACAGTTTCCAGTTCATATTTGTCGTATTTTTCTACATCTATCAAGAATTTGCATGAAATGGTTCCCAGTATGACTTTCAACCTATAAATTAAGTCGTAATTTCGGATCCTCAAAAAAATCTTCTACTCGTGTTGCCATCATTCGTATTACCGAAATTTGTTTTTGACATATTCACTAACATACCAGTTTCTTTGCAAAATTTGTCCTGTACTTCTGTTTTCCTCTCTTTTTCCATTTGTTTTTCCTCTTTTGTTTTTCTTTTTCTGTATTTTTTTACGGGCAATTTGTATGCCAAATGGAGAATGCTGTCGAATAATCTTACCCTGGCATGTAAAATCGACAGCCCAAATTCAATAGCTTCAAAAGATATTTGTTTTTTATTATCCAGTTGGTTGAAGTCTTTGGAAGTCGCACCACAGATGTAGAAACGATTCGTAGATGTTGTGCCAGTAACTTCGTTGCAGACTTTTCCCTCAACCATTGTCATTATGAACAGATGTTTGACGAAAAACTTTTTTCCATCAATATCAACCTCAGTTGCTATTTAAGAGTTTAAGGAATTTTGAACGTACTTCATCTTTTCATTTGTGATATCAGTATTTTCTTTCACAAAACGGAATCTAATTGGGTGGAGAAGAAGGTGTGGGACTTTCCCCCAATACTCTTTCACAGTCTTTGCCACAAACTAATCGCACACGTACAAAGCAGCTCTGAAAAATATTGGCATCTAGATCACCTTCGTCATCAAATTTTTGATTGAACTGTGATTGCTGCGACCCATCGCGTCCCCATTTACATATAATTTTTAATGTATCCCTTTCTTGCTCTAGTATTGTTTATAACACCTCTCAAAGAAATCAGATAAGCGTTTAACGCTAATATCGATTAAAGAATGCAATAGGCTTTCGGCGTTGGTACTCGTCACTGTGCATGCTTCTCGGGGCGGATAACACTTTTTTTGCATGCTGTATTAAACTATAACACGGGAAGAACTTTTTATTAGTATTTCGAATTATTTCATATTATCCTCGTGTTAAATCAACATCTATAAACATTTTCAATGTTTGGAACGGTTCAGACGCAAAGCGTTTTCACTTTTGGAAGTGGCATATGCTCTTTTGTATTTTGTTGCTCGTGTTGGGGTGCAAGTAATATCTTTTAGTACATTGGAAGCATCTTTTTTTCCAGATTTACTTAACTCAACTTGTGCTTCGTAAACAATAATCCCGTCTTCTAAAGTAAAACGAATCTCCTCTGTTTTCCTTCTTTTACTCGTTTCACTGGATCCTCCAAACGATTTTCGAGGTCGACCTGGCCGATATTGCGTAGCCACCGGAATTTCAAATGTTCCTTCTAACCACAGGTGATTGTTTTTGAAAAAAAGGTCTTCCTTTTTATGTGTTTTGGTCCATCTTGATTTCACTTCGGATTTGAAATGTGCGAAACTGCGTTTAAATTTTTTGTATTGGTCTTCAGTGAATTCTTCACACGACAAAAGTTGGTCTTCTAAGCAATTTAGTTTTTATTCGAAATTTGACTTGCTGTAAGTTTTCATGAGGTCGAATAAGTATTTGCGGGTCACTATCCGTACTCCTGAAGTACCCACTGCTCCTGAAATAAGCAAAATGTTGCTTTGTAATACATGCAACATAATTCACATATTCAGACATTTTCGTAGAAAAAAAATTAACTTACTGAGATTTTGCTTAACGGCGCTTTTCCGCGGCAAACTTTTTGATTATCTAGTACTCAATACTCTAAAGTTCTAACATTAATTAGAAAGGACACCGGATCTATCTCGATACTGTAAGTAATACTTTGAAGAACATAAACTTCTCTGAAAAATCATGCTTATTATAGATGTTACTTTTACGTCATCAAAAGAGTACATTTATAGAATAAAATAGAAAAAGCAATATTGCAGTACAATAGAAAATTACCTGTAGAATCAGAATCCATCACTTTTCCGCACAAAATTAACGTAGAAAATTAATTATTCACTTTGAAAATTAAGGTTTTCAAAAAATCGCCGAGAACAGTCACGTATGCTAGGTTTGATGCCCAAGTTTCTAATGACGCTGTCAGCACAGCGGCCACGGGAAAAGGGTGGGAGATGCTGCGTATTATTCACTGGAATGTCCCTTGACTCAGGTAATTGATTTAAGATGATTTTTCCAATTTTGTGAAATTCACTTTTGGCCGCGTAGAATGCTCAAATACCCGTCTGTGCGGCGTAGAACAATTACAGACACATTATGCTGCTCTTATGTAATTCTAATATTAAGTTTGACAATTAATTTGATTTCACGCCGGGATGGAAATTGAAAAGTGTAAAATTCTCTACAATGTAAACGGAGGCTGCCAAAATCAATTAAAGACGCCTTATACTTTTTTTTATGACGCAGCGAAATACATAATGCCCACCACGTGTTGTGTTTATCTGATCGTGGTAGTGTAGAACTTCAAACTTCTAAAACCCTCCCTAAACCCCTTTGATACACCCGGAATTGTCATTCAATGATATGCATCAGATGTACTAGTCTATCTACTTACCTCTGTTACCTGATCGCTCTCTCTCTCTCCTCCGTCACTTTTTGGTGCATTATTGTCCTAATCACTTCTTGTGTTACAGTGCATGTTCACCTGTATCTGCATTTGTATGGCAGTATATACAATCATCTGTTTTTTGCTTCCATATCCGTTTAATGTAGGTACTAAACGAGTCACGTCCCGTGAAAGCCTGTGTGAGATAATTGTCCATGACACGATGTTTACATTTGACCCATTCCTCTATATGTGGAATGAGTCTTCTATTCCACTGGGCCGTATGAGTATTGTCATTCCATTCTTGTTGCTAGTTGTTCATGCTTATTTTCCCTTGCGAGTTTTTTTACATTTTTTTCCCTTTTTCTCTGCGGCCATATACATACCATCTTTCGAGAACTAACATTTCTATGGGCACTGTGCCAATGAGGCCTTGTAGCGCAATAGTAGATACAGCCCTATGCCGATGTTATAAGCAGCATAATTTTTCTTTGAACTTTGGTTATTGTATTCACGTGCTTTTGAATATTCATCGGTCTGTGCTATATTGGAGCCCCATACAGAAGGATACTGTGAACAACTTAACACAGGACATTCTCCTTGAGACTGTTTGGTCGGCTGATGTTGGACATTAGAGTAGTAAGGCTTGATACCCGCTCTTCTGCTTTGAAGCATATTTTCGATATGTTTTCCGAATGAATAAATATCAAAGTTTTTATTTTTTTAATAGAACACTATATTTAGTTACACAGATCTAATTGGAGCAGTATTAGGAAAGATATGCAATTTTACAAACTTTGACGGTAAAATATAAAATTAAGCTATGAGTCGTCAGATAACAGTGAAGAAACTCAAATATATTGAACAAGCTTTGAAAAAGTTGGACTTTTAAATTAAAATTTTAATCATGAAACTTTGCGGACATTCAATTCAATACAAGAATATACGACAAAGGTAAGACTATTATCAATATATTACTATATTTGATATATGGTAAACCAAAGATACAGTGTAAACTTACGCCAGTAAATAACGATAACAAAATAAACATTTTGTGAACCTATACCTATAAACTAAAGCAAGTACGCTAAATGTTACCCATATCCTTCCTTGAACAATCAAAATCTTGTTTTGAATGCCCATTCAATAGAATATATTAAATTATTGTTTGAAAAGTGACCCTATAATTTATTTTAAGATATTTGATGTTGCTGGGCCGGTTGTGTAGTATACTCAAAACGAATCATTATTTTTTAGTGGGGAATATATCCAAAACATCTATCTATTTTTCAATACAAATGTATTGAAAAATGAATATCTTCTTGGTAGTAGTGGCAAATATGAAGAGCAAAAGTAATAATAATATGACGACTGGTTGTCATTCAGAAATACATTGAAAATATAGAATGTAAAATCAAAATGTATGAATGAATATGTAAACAAATAAGCGTAGGACAGTCGGTATTACTTATGCAGTTTCATTAAAAGGTTTAGGTCTGCAATAAACTGTTCAATTAATGTAATTAAATAAATAATAACGACGCATCTATGTAGTTAAAAATTACAAGTATTTTGGAGTATGACAATATAGAATGTAAAATCAGTAATGTGAAAATGAATATGTAAGCAAATAAGCATAGTCCTATCAAAAGGTTTAGGTTTACCTAAGACATTTACATTTGATGGAAATACATAAACAATAAACGACGCAACTACATATAAGTTAAATGTGTTTGTAGCTACAGACATATATGTTTCTACCTTGTTTGGTTTCGTCAATGCAGCATAACGAGGAATGTATATGTTAAAGCACAGATATGTGTTAATTAAAAAATATGGTATTACCTTAAAATGTAATCCAATATGTCCAAGTGTAAAATAACAGTGCACTTACTTAATATTGTGTAATGCCTAATTTCAACCAGGCAGTTAATAAAATATATTATGTTATAAAATCAACAGCTCTACTTGTAATTTTTAATTACATAGTTGCGTCGTTATTATTTATATAATTACATTAATTGAACAGTTTATGGTAGACCTAAACCCTTTAATGGAACTGCATAAGTAATACAGGCTGTCCTATGCTTATTTGTTTTCATATTCATTCATACATTTTGATTTTACATTCTAAATTGCCGATGTATTTCTAAATGACAATCAGATGTCATATTGTTATTACTTTTTCTCATCAGATTTGCCACTACTACCAAGAAGATATTCATTCTTTCAATACATATTGCAGTGATCTTGAGTTGGGTTGTAAATTATAAATAAGTATAATCAAGATCACTTCAAGGTTTTATTTAAATTAATTTTTATTTTATATATTTTTATCATAATGTGTATATAAATATTCACTATGTTAATAATTTGCCAAAATTTTATTTTTACTTAAGTAAAATAATAAAAGAATCTTAGTATAAATTTTATAAAAGTCATAATATTAAAATACGCATTAAATGTTACGTTTTCAATAACGAGAAAGTGTTTCCCGCACGAAGAATACTGCGACCGTATGGCCGGCGAAAAACAATATTATTCGCCAGATGCATAAATGAGTCATGGATATATAAACAAGTTTATATTTACCTATTTGTTTACCTTTTTAAAGATCGTTAATACGCTGCTTTCCTGAGTGGTGCAGCACTGCAGCAATGTAAAGTACGTCGAGTGACCGATAAGAGCAGCACCATCGATATGCAGTTTTGGAAGTGGAATCGTACATGCCGAGAATTACCGTACGTTTTTATAAAGAAATGTAGGCATAAAAGGGCTGCCGGACAAAATTTGGACGGACAGCTGGTGCAAACCGCTGCCTTAGAAACCTTGGAAGTAGGTGATAAACCACTCCCTCCTCTTTTAAAAAGATTATTCTTAAAATCCGAACTTAGAATATTTTTGAGATTTTTCGACACTTATAAAATTTTTAACAAGATTCAACACTTGTAATATTTTCTGTAATAACATGCAACGTATTTTACATTGAGATTTGTAGTTATTCTTGAATAATTATTTATGTATGGGATAATTTTATTTATGAATTTGGATTTTGAATTTATTTAATTTCATTTCTATTTTCTTTTTCTGGAGTGTTTTGTTTTGCATGTAGGGGCACTATCCCATACATTATGACAAAACATTCTAGTGATTGTAATGACTACTTTGGATAGCATAATCATTTTATTTTAGTATAATTTACTTTTTCTTTTCAACTTTATTTATCATACAAAAGGATTTGAAATTAATAATTTTGTTTTATGTATATATAGAATTCATAAGTGAACAAGTTTTTTTTCTTGGATTCTTATCATGGATGAGTTTGAAATTATGTACGAAGAGTTAAGGTGATTAGATAATATTTGTTATAAATGTGTGTATAGTGGTGTACCAAATTTTTCGTTTGTGGTGGTGTTTTGTATTGGAATTTCACGAGAAGGTAAAGTTTATTTTTAATATATATATATATTTTTCTTGTACGTATATCAAGTATATTTTTGTTGTACTTGTGTGTTCAATGTTAACGTGTTGGATGATACATCAGGGATGTGTGAAATGAATTAAGTCGTTATTTAATTCATAGCATGGAGTCCTGGTGAATTTGAAAGACACGAATTAGTCTTGGTGGTACTGCGTTTGGGAGCGAGAAAAGGCACCAGGCAGAACTAATCAGGGCTGAGTTAATTTATTGAATACGCAAAGACATTATTTTATTTTCATTTTATTTATATAAAATTTATATATATATATACCTTAAGGAGTGAGCACATTGTGGTGTATGTTCGGGTTGTGTCCGACGAGTTGAAAAGACATACTCGTAGGGTGGAACTTTGGGGTACCCATCTATGTGAATTTGCTATCTGATGGTACTGTGTTGGGAGCGAGAAAAGGCGCCGGACAGGACTAATTAGGGCAAAGCCATTTCCTTAATGTTTATATTTTGTTCGCAAATGGTAAATCGTGTAATTTTTTGGTTATTTATATTCCAGTACAAATTCATCATGTGTAATAATAATATTTTATTTTATTTAAAGATGTTGATTGTTTACATGTATCTATGGCAAATATAAATCATAATAATCACGTTCACATTTTTAAAACATAAGTTTTTCACGACGTTATGATTTCATTTACTTTATTTCTTATAATGTTTTTTATTAATTATGATGTGTAGATTTGAATGATGTTTGAGATATTGATTCTTTGTATGTAAATATATATATATTTGTATAATTTAAAATTTTGAATTCGTTTAAATTTATTTTAATAAATTAGATGTTAAGATTTATTTTGCATTTTATTTTCTTTACCTGACCTGGAGATGATTAAAGAGCATTCAAATTGATTGGAGAATCTATTCATATTTTCTGCCCCTGAGAGAATTATTTATTTTAAACTGAGCTAGTTGTATGTAAAATTTTTGCTTGACCTACTATTCAGCAGAAAATTCATTGTATCCTAGTCTAGCATAAGGTCTAGCACTAGGATGCGTGCTTGATTCTCACTTACACATTAATTGAATAATTTAAATTTAATTTACATGAATATCAATTTGTAAGAGTCACAGCATATATATGGCAGCCAACGTGGGGCCATGATATATTCACATTTATATATATAATAATTTATTAACACGTTTCATATTATACATATATATGGCGACCAACGTAGTGGGGCAAAATTTTTACATTTTTATACTAATTAGATAAAAATTAATTAATTATTTAATATTCAAATAGCTGTGTAATTAAAGGGAGGTATTTTCACCTTTAAGTGCATTTGAATAATTAATAAGTATAATTCACAAATAAATTTTGTCAAGTTTTGATTTATTTTTCTCCACAAATAAGTCTCTTTAAGTGCCAGGACAGATAAAGTAAATATGTCTGAGAATAAAGGTGAGGGTGAAAATCCTGAAAGTGGTACGGATACCAAATATTTATTTGAAACGTACAGGGAACCACAAGGTATTTCCTCGGTGACAGACTCAGAAAAGACTCTACCTCTTGATGAGGATGAAAATATAACTGAAAATGTAAAAATTGAAACGAAAGAAATGCCAGGCGGAGACAGATTCGATTTTCTATTTGAAAAACTTTTCTGTAAGTTGGAATGTGACAAGATAGAAATGAATAAGAAGTTTGATGAAAAGTTTGAAGAAAATAAAGAAGATATGAACAAGAAGTTTCAAGAAAATAAAGAAGAGATGAATAGGAACAAAAAGGAAATGAACAAGAAAATGGATGAGAATAAAATAGAGATACAAGCTGTGGTGAAGTCGATAAATGAAAAGATTGATGAAAGGATTAAAGCTTGTAGAATGGAAATGTCTGCAATGAACAATAAATTAAATGAAGATATGAAACAGAGTGTTACACAGGTCAATGAAAAAATTGAAGCGAATGAAAAGAAGTGCAAGGATAGCAGTAATTTTTTAATAGATGAAATGAATCAGAGGGCCTGTGTAGCAAGAGAAAATTTTAAACAAATAGAAGAAAGGATTGGAGGACAAGATGAGAAAATACAATTCTTGGAACTGAAGGTGGACAGTAGTGCCATGTCAGTTCGGAAAGATGTCCAGAGTTTAACAAGTAAGTTTGAGGACTGTAGAATCAAATATGGAACATGCACAGATTCACTTTTAAAATTACAGGATATGACATTAAATTGTCAAGATACGATTAAGAATTTGAAAACAAGAGTTGAACAAGGTACAACTACACCTTGTGTTGTGCCGCAACAGATATCAATTGGTACAGAAAATATACCAAAATTTTCTGGATATAACAAAGACAACCCAATGGCATTTCTTAAAACCGTTAAGACATATATTCGTGGTATTAATGAAGATGTGTCAAAATTACATTTCATGAGAGGGTGTCTTAGAGATTATGCATTACTATGGTATGATATGGTAATTGATGAGGTACAGACGTACGAAGAATTAGAAAATATGTTTATCAGACAGTACTGGGCACAAACTCAGCAAAGGCGCATCAGACATGACCTTACCTTTGGGAAATATCGTTCTATTACGTCTAGAGAGAATTATGTTATTCGGAAATATTCTTTCTTGAAGCACATACAACCTGTGATCCAGGAGTGTGACATTGTTACACAATTAGCTAATCATTTCGAGCATGAGGTAGTACAAGCAGTTGCTTTACAGGGTATAGACACCGTTGAGCAACTCTTGGAATTGGTAAAGCGCCTGGACGATGTGGAAGATAGAAGTGTATCGCAAAATAGAAATGGGTATAAAGCAGGTAATAATGGTAACCATTATAATACTCAGCAAAGATATGATGGTAATTACCACAATAACCAACAAAGATACAATGGCAACCGATATCAAAATAATAGTTACCAGAAAGGAAGAGTGGAATATGGAAACAACAAGAATATGAGTAGTAGTAGTAGCAATGATAATAATAATAATTGGAGACAGGAGGGTCATGTAGGAAAGAAATATGAAAAAAATGAAACAGAAAATGCCAGAGGAGTTAATAATGTAATTATACAAAGAAAAGAAGATAAAACAGAAGCCGTAACAAGAGATGCGTCAAGAGGAGCAATGAAGAAGGAAGTAAGGAATGTTCCTATAATTGAAGAATTTAAGGACCTGGATTTTTGGTAGGTCCAACCAAAGGGAAAAAGAAGAAACAACAAAACATGAGAAGTTTTATAGATTTAAGTAATATAACCACTGAATTTCCACTGGTAGATGTAAAAGTAGGGGATGTATATGGGGTAGCTGTAATAGATAGTGAATTAGAATTGTCACTTTTAGATGGGGGATTATTTGATAAAGGTTTGAAAAATTAGGTTTTTACAAGCAAGACAATGTATTTTGTATAAATATAGAGATGGGTGATGTAGAACTTGTAACACAATTTATTGTTACACCAAGATTAAAATATTGCTGCGTACTTGGGATGGATTTTTTGAGTCTATATACATCAAAATTGGAAAGGGAAAATAGAACCTTCCACAATAGTAAAGTAAACATGTCTTGGGACAAAGGTGCTCAAGATGATAAAATATTAGTTAATAATTCAATCATTGATAATTTTGATAGGGACCTCACTTTAAAAATAAATAATGATAGTTTGGTTGACAAGGATAAAGGTTCACGCCATGTGGATGATCTTCAAAGGGAAGAGTCCATGTTTGTTACGGGTGACACAAAATATAGATGTACACACCATGTGGAGGGTCTTCAGAAGAAAGACGCCACGATTAATATGGGTGACATAGAAAATAAATGTGCACGCCGAAATTTTATTATGGGTGACAAAAATTTGATTTGCAACAAACAGAATAATAATGATAATGTGAGAGATCCTTTGACAAAAGATATTAAATTATTTAATAATAATGTAGATTTAGTAGTAGGCTATGATAATTGTTTTAAAACAAAAACGACTCATCCATCTTCCCATAAGCAGAAATTAAGTGTCAAGTTTAAAATTAAAAGTTTGTTAAAAGATGAAATTATTGAAAATTTAGTATATAACTTAATGAACCCCATCACAACAATAATTAAGGAATATTTAGATTATTTAGAAAACATTAAGAATAATCGAACAAGTTTGTGTACATTTAAAACAATAAAACAACAGCTACAACTCCCCAAATTATTAGAAACATTATTGTCAATAAGTACTAATGCAAAGTGGTTTGTAAACGTTAATTCTCTTTGGTTGGTACAGCTATATAAATGTTTCATGAAATTATATCCAATAGTGGTAAATTTATTAGTGGATTTAATTAAAGATGTTCATAATGAACAAAATATTTTACATTATGGGTATGTAAAGCCCGTACAGCACATATTAAACCCACATGATGAAAATGTGTCACATCATGTGAATGATAGAATGAATTTAGGAATGGGTGTGAAATTTAAATGGACCCATGAGAGAATAGAGGCTTTGGATGCAGTTGAAAAGTACCCACAGCCCAGAAATTTAAAAATGTTACGAAGTTTTCCCAAAATAGTGGACTACAATTGCCACTTCATTTTAAGGGAACTCAATAATACAATTACAATATTTGTAATACCTATGAAAGGTGTTAAATTTAAAGAATTTAAATGCACTTTTGTATATATAGTTATAGATAGTTTTATTATTTTATGTGTTTTAAATGTTATTTGTTTAAACTTTATTGTCATGAAAGGAGTAAAGTTTAAAATAAACTTCAAGAATTTTGCATATAATTTTGAACTCGACCCTGAGTAATATAGCAGGGAAAAGATAGAAACAAGAGGCTATAAAGCACTTGAGGATGCGAACCCGTGAAAACCGCGTAGGTTGTAAGAATGAATTGAACTTACTCCTGATTTGTATATAAATATAGAATAAGCATATTATAGGGAACTTTCATGTCTCTATGCTTTATATTAATAATATTGTAAATAATGTATAATTATGTTAATTGGTATTTATGGGAAATCTTGGATTTATACCATTAGCATTAGCGATTCTCGCTTATAAATCGCAGATATTCCCATAGGGATATTTATGCAGTGATCTTGAGTTGGGTTGTAAATTATAAATAAGTATAATCAAGATCACTTCAAGGTTTTATTTAAATTAATTTTTATTTTATTTATTTTTATCATAATGTGTATATAAATATTCACTATGTTAATAATTTGCCAAAATTTTATTTTTATTTAAGTAAAATAATAAAAGAATCTTAGTATAAATTTTATAAAAGTCATAATATTAAAATACGCATTAAATGTTACGTTTTCAATAACGAGAAAGTGTTTCCCGCACGAAGAATACTGCGACCGTATGGCCGGCGAAAAACAATATTATTCGCCAGATGCATAAATGAGTCATGGATATATAAACAAGTTTATATTTACCTATTTGTTTACCTTTTTAAAGATCGTTAATACGCTGCTTTCCCGAGTGGTGCAGCACTGCAGCAATGTAAAGTACGTCGAGTGACCGATAAGAGCAGCACCATCGATATGCAGTTTTGGAAGTGGAATCGTACATGCCGAGAATTACCGTACGTTTTTATAAAGAAATGTAGGCATAAAAGGGCTGCCGGACAAAATTTGGACGGACAGCTGGTGCAAACCGCTGCCTTAGAAACCTTGGAAGTAGGTGATAAACCACTCCCTCCTCTTTTAAAAAGATTATTCTTAAAATCCGAACTTAGAATATTTTTGAGATTTTTCGACACTTATAAAATTTTTAACAAGATTCAACACTTGTAATATTTTCTGTAATAACATGCAACGTGTTTTACATTGAGATTTGTAGTTATTCTTGAATAATTATTTATGTATGGGATAATTTTATTTATGAATTTGGATTTTGAATTTATTTAATTTCATTTCTATTTTCTTTTTCTGGAGTGTTTTGTTTTGCATGTAGGGGCACTATGCCATACATTATGACAAAACATTCTAGTGATTGTAATGACTACTTTGGATAGCATAATCATTTTATTTTAGTATAATTTACTTTTTCTTTTCAACTTTATTTATCATACAAAAGGATTTGAAATTAATAATTTTGTTTTATGTATATATAGAATTCATAAGTGAACAAGTTTTTTTTCTTGGATTCTTATCATGGATGAGTTTGAAATTATGTACGAAGAGTTAAGGTGATTAGATAATATTTGTTATAAATGTGTGTATAGTGGTGTACCAAATTTTTTGTTTGTGGTGGTGTTTTGTATTGGAATTTCACGAGAAGGTAAAGTTTATTTTTAATATATATATATATATTTTTCTTGTACGTATATCAAGTATATTTTTGTTGTACTTGTGTGTTCAATGTTAACGTGTTGGATGATACATCAGGGATGTGTGAAATGAATTAAGTCGTTATTTAATTCATAGCATGGAGTCCTGGTGAATTTGAAAGACACGAATTAGTCTTGGTGGTACTGCGTTTGGGAGCGAGAAAAGGCACCAGGCAGAACTAATCAGGGCTGAGTTAATTTATTGAATACGCAAAGACATTATTTTATTTTCATTTTATTTATATAAAATTTATATATATATATATACCTTAAGGAGTGAGCACATTGTGGTGTATGTTCGGGTTGTGTCCGACGAGTTGAAAAGCCATACTCGTAGGGTGGAACTTTGGGGTACCCATCTATGTGAATTTGCTATCTGATGGTACTGTGTTGGGAGCGAGAAAAGGCGCCGGACAGGACTAATTAGGGCAAAGCCATTTCCTTAATGTTTATATTTTGTTCGCAAATGGTAAATCGTGTAATTTTTTGGTTATTTATATTCCAGTACAAATTCATCATGTGTAATAATAATATTTTATTTTATTTAAAGATGTTGATTGTTTACATGTATCTATGGCAAATATAAATCATAATAATCACGTTCACATTTTTAAGACATAAGTTTTTCACGACGTTATGATTTCATTTACTTTATTTCTTATAATGTTTTTTATTAATTATGATGTGTAGATTTGAATGATGTTTGAGATATTGATTCTTTGTATGTAAATATACCATAAGACCGCGTGCGTCTGCATTATAGCGATACCTGTAGAGTAAGCGAAACAGATAGAGATGTCTGTGTATTAGAACGGTAAACAAGTAGACGCAGTGTTATACTGGATTACAACAGTGCTAGTATTTCGCATATGCCTATGATGCACTCGTATTTGTCCAAAAATTCCACATTTATACGGTGTAGTAGGGCAGTCGCTTCCACATATGGGCGTCAGTTCGAGTTTTATTATCGCTTAAGAATAACATTTTTTTAGCTAATTACAGGTTAATTGCAATGTTGAATTACAATTCTGTTTTAACAAGTAAATATTTTATGTTTCAGTATTTTATTATACTTGAGTTTTTAGATTATAATATTTGTTGAAAAATATTATTTTAGTTAAGAAGTTTTTTTTTTTGTTTTAAAGTCTAGGAGTTATTTATTATTTATTTTTGCTCTTTTATGTTGTTTATGAAGCTGTGATGAGTTACTTCACTGACATATTATCAGTGATTATCTGATGCTTCAAACAACTACAAATAATTACTAACAACAGAAACGCAATACCTATTACACTGCTTTTCACTTGATTTGCCTACGAATACATTTATACGTATAACTTATACGCCTGCTGTCGGTGTGGCAATTCAAGTTGGCACGCCCATTTATAGTCGACCAGTAGTTACTAATCCATGCATCGCGCTATGAACGGCGGCCACACGGTATATATATTTGTATAATTTAAAATTTTGAATTCGTTTAAATTTATTTTAATAAATTAGATGTTAAGATTTGTTTTGCATTTTATTTTCTTTACCTGACCTGGAGGTGATTAAAGAGCATTCAAATTGATTGGAGAATCTATTCATATTTTCTGCCCCTGAGAGAATTATTTATTTTAAACTGAGCTAGTTGTATGTAAAATTTTTGCTTGACCTACTATTCAGCAGAAAATTCATTGTATCCTAGTCTAGCATAAGGTCTAGCACTAGGATGCGTGCTTGATTCTCACTTACACATTAATTGAATAATTTAAATTTAATTTACATGAATATCAATTTGTAAGAGTCACAGCAATATATATAAACATATATTTTAATAATCAATAAAGGAAATATCTCATCAAAACATTCGGTATGTGGCGCTGAAGTCAAGTTATTAACTAATTCTATATTTATGGACCAACATGACTCATATTCACAATATATGCTGGACACCCTAGGTGGCGTTGTGGTCGAGCTATTAATAATTTTTATATTTACACCTATACAATATGTTTGCGTGGTCAACTAAATTCTTTTGATATATGCTGCCGTTCGATAGAGAGCGCTATTTTTTTTTATTTGGTAGAATTGAATTTTGACATAGGCCTACCCTGCAATAGCACTAACGATCCATTCTGTCCAAACTTTCTCATATAGGGATCTTAGACAAATCAAACCCATCGCGACACTTACCGGAGCGGGCAGAACAACATTTGCTGGCCCAGCTAGTTTTATATATAATTTAATATTAATGTATAGACAGGTGTATAGTTTTTTAAGTTGATTATATATCTCTACAAATTCCTGAGTATATGCTGCAAACTTCTACAATTACTCACCTGTAGACCCCAACCCATAGTTGATGATGTGGTAATAAAGTACACTAATTTTCTCTTAATCCTGCAGATCCAGTATTAACCTACAGATGTCTCTACAATCACCTTTAAAATACATGTATTATAATAAAACATCTATAGAAATTTCTAACCCAGGCAAAGATAAGTATTATTTATAAACAAATTCTTATATTCTTAATATTTGTTCTGTTTATATTGTTCTAGTTTCCATTGTCTTATATAGAAAAATCAACAAAATTAAAGGTGAAAGCAAATAAGGCATTCATAAATGCTATGCACAAAACGTAAACTAGAATCTCACATACCGGCTAAATGTGTTAATTTCAACTATGTATTTCCCATGAGGCGATTTAAATTCACCGGTATATACAAATAGGATAAATTTGTTGTATGCTTGTAATATTCTGCAATACCAAAATAAATATGAATATTTTATGACATATATTATATAAATGTGTCTTGCATTTTAAGGATTTTTACGTTTTATTATTTCCTCGCCTGCTTGACTTCAAATTAATAGTCAAGTTTGATATTATAATTTCATAAACGCAATATAATGTGTATATGTAATTGATTTAGGCCACCGCCATTTTGCATTTTAGGAATTCTTACATTTCACAATTTTCACTGCTACGTGAAATAAAGTTATATGTCAAATTTGATAGAATTCCAACTGACCAAAGCGGATGAAAGAAATGGAAATCCTTAAGCTCATGCGTAAACACAAATTTAAAGATTCGGACAGACCAAAAATATCTTTCTCAACCTGAATTTGTCAGTCCCACATATACATAGCGAAAAAACTTCACTTCGATCTTATTTTTCGATGCTAGTATTGCATTTGTCATTTAGCACTTTATATAAATATTTGATATCTATATCTATCAACTTTGTAGATCTAGAATTAATTATATTTTATGTCATACAAGAAATTATTATTATAACGGTTTTCTATTAATTAAGATTTTTTTGCTTTATATTTGCGTTGTACCTATCTATCTAAATATTAGCATATACGTAACGTTATAATTATTCAAATGCTGTTAGTAATATTCTATAGAATTAGAATTAATTTGTGAACTAATTTTCCTAGTGGTTAGAACCCATTTGTATCTGACTATCGCAACGCGTACATTATACGTAGTTACTAAGTCGGTTAAGCCACTACTTATTTAATTAGTGTAAATCGACTAATTCATAATTCTTGTCAAATCATAAAATTATATACTTTATTAGAAATTTAGAGTAACAATTACTTTACAGTATATTAGTAAGGAACACGTCATATACACTATAGACAAATCTTCTATATACAAATAAAAGTTAAATGCTGTTCATTGGTAAGCGGATCACTTAATGTTCGTAATACTTCGAATAAAGTATTTAGGAAAATAAAAATTGAAAAATTTTGTCCGGAAAACTGAAAAATTCGAGGAAAAGATTTTTGTATGAACTCAAGATCATAACTAACAATTCAACAATGGACAATTCTCTTTTGTATTGTTCGTTATGGTTCTAGAAAAGTTTTCAGGAAAAAAATCGGGAAAATTTCAAAGGGATTTCGAAAAATTCGGACAAGCTACAAAAATCATAATTTTTGTATGCAGTCTCGACAATCGAAAAAAATCTGGAAAAATGCATTCCAGCCTAAATTAAAATAAAGTTACATTTCTTTTTACTTTTGTGTTGTTTTGCGATATATCCAACAAATATGGCTTGGTTCATAATTTGACAATCAGCTGTCAAACGACATTTTCCTACCCAGCGAAATAATATACGGGGTTTTGCAATAATGCGTCAGGCTTCCAAAGCTCCTTAACGAATTAAGATAGGAATTTTATTTATATGGCAACTTATACTGCATTATAGGCTTTATCTCAGGAACATATTTCTAGTAATGGTGGACTTTTGGTTGTACCAGAAGTAGATACTAACTTTGTTATTTTAAATAAATCACCATGTGTATTAATGTACAGTTTTGTGCAATAAATTGGCGTACACGTCTTATTGCTAATTTTGACATTATTTTGACATTGTGAAAATGGCTTAAGTTAAGTTGACAAATGGAATTATAGCGTCAATTCAATTTGTCATACATGACAGGTATTCAAACAAAAGTCATATTTACATAAGCGTATATTAAGTGTACGCCAATTTATTGCACAGAACTGTACAATTGAATTCCTTGTCAAATTTAAATTGTACTTCGTTCAGCATACATTGGTTCTAAGTAGCACCGGTTCGGAATTACATGACGTTTTTCGAAAAAGAAAATACATTTGAAACTTCTACGAAATTTGGAAATACTCCGATACTGTAAAAGTTAGAGAGATGCGGTTTCCAGCTTCTGATAATCATGAAAAAGCGCACGTCCTTTATTAGAAAATTGTTGCGTTTAAATTACAGTGTTTTTAAATTGGGTAATTTTCGAACTCTAAAATCATAGATGCTTTTTTTTTAATAGACTTTAGCAATTCTTACATAGCTGGATGTAAATTTTAATTTAATTTTGATTTTATATAGACATTATTGTACCTGTCTCTAACGGTTCTGGAGATATTCCCGATTTTTAGTTTTTCACGATAGATACGTACTGCGAAGTTCCGGCCAAGTGGCCAACAAAACACAACAGGATAACTTCAACAAATAAAAAAATGGTTTCGGAGATACTTGAGATGTTTGATAAATAAACGACATCTTTAAATTTAAACTATACTTGGAAAACTACATTTTAATTAACATTAGTAAACAAAGTTCTTATTTTTTAAGATGGCCGAAAGACTTCCATCTTGTTCAGGGCATTTACTAATTCTCATTTGAAATGCCCTTGCACATTTCTGAATACGGCGGGTGTAGCAGAATCAAACGCGGCCATGGAAAAAGCATGTTATTTAATGACACAAATTTTGACATTTCGTGTTCATAATAAATAGGTGTACTTAAACGGGTAATATTTTGTTAAGAAGAAATAAACTTTTCAACGGAAGAACTTATTGATATGATTTTTGCATTGGGTGAGAGTGAAAACAAACCATTTTCTTGCAAGTAGAATTTATGCTCAAAGACTTGATGGAGTGAGGTCATACTCACACAATATATTTCTTTTGTCGAGACGATGGTTCATAGCAGTGCTAAGATCCGATAGGTGGCGCAGTAGTCAAGTTATTAATAAATTCTATATTTGTAGACCAAACTGACTCATATTCAAAATATAAGTCGACTTTGTGCCAAAAAAGGAAAACATAAAATCTTGTCCCGATAGGTGGCGCTGTGGTGTGAATTATTTATAAATTTAACCACGACAATCTCTTCGCGCCACCTACCGGAAAGGTCAGAACAACTGTGGAGACAGTTAGTAATTAATACATATACATTAGAATTTTAAAATTTCAAAATTTATACTCAAAAAAGAGCTATTTAAATTGTTTGTATAAATACTTTATAAATATATTTTAAAGACACAATGTCCCCAGAAAGTCAGAAATTCTTCTAGAGAATAGAAAGCATTGCTCATAAGAAAATTCTTAACAGTTCACACATATTTTTGTAGACAAACATTCTCCAGACCACGAACATTTCCATTTTATTCAGCATCATGCACATCAACATCGAGCAATATTTTTTTGTAGAACTCTAGATTTAGATCTCTCTCCCACTTAATGCCAAACTATTCTTCCACTTGTGACACTAGTATCTTTCTTTTTATTGCGAAGATTTCGACCGATGTCCATCTTCATGAATTTCTTTAAATAAATGGTTCTTCTCCTGAACAACACCTTTGGCGTTTCAATCATGCTAACAAATCTAAATTTCTGCTGACATTGCACGTTCACAGCTTTCAATTCTTTCTTATTCTTCTCCTATTTTATGAATATCTGCTTGTAGTCAGATATCCCATCAATTTTAAGGTCCTTGCAAATCTTTTATATCGTACAGCTTCCAGTTAACACCAGTTTCTTTTATATTACTTAATTCAGAAAAGAACTTCAGGTGTTTTTCCGTTTTGGTAGCTGTCATATTTTCTGCTGAATTATTGTTCTCGTCAAAAGCTCTGTCAGCGGGTAAAAAGTTATGGTCTTAATAGGGATTACATATGAATTTTTATTATGACCGCTGCACTTCAGAATAGCTGATCTAAGTGGATTAATTTTAAACAGGAATATGTTGAAATATATAAGAAATATTTGTCGTAAATCAAATTAAGACCCATACATCTTCCTATATATTTATTTAGTACTAGATAAGAGTGTTTTCTATTTTTGCCATCTTTGAAAATATTTTAATACATAGATGTACAGGGTGTGTCATTAGTAGCCGCTTCTTCGATTGCTCTTTTGTGTTTTAAATAAAAAAAAACTATTAGTGGAAGATTCACGGTTGCTTGTGGCGCATATTGTGAAAATATTTTACGCTCTGATGCACATCGGTTTCGTCGGAAATGTACGGAACTTAATTTTTTTAAATGACTCACCCTATATATTTTTGTATTTTCTAGTACTGCTTTAAATTGTCTGTTCAACTGCTTTTTTCTTTTTCAAAATCGAGCCAATAGTTTTCGTGTTATTATTTTTTTTGAAAATATTTGACCAAAACACGTGTTCAGAAAAAAATCATTTTCACATTGTTTTTAAAAGTAAAAACATTGACTTAGGTGGTGCTTGTAGTAAAGAAAATTCAGCATCATGTGATATAAGTTGTATTCGACAATACTTCAAAAAACTTTGTTTTTTCAAAGCCTACTTCCTAAATTTTCACATACCGAAAATATTTTTTTTTAATAGAACACCCATTATTTTATTGAGGCATTTTGTTCCTTTTTTTATTCTATTTCATTTTTGTTAACAATGTCCTACACCTATCTTTTGTAATTTCTGAGGTAATCACTGTAGGAGCAATCAGCGGTCAATTAAAGAACGACGAACACTGTTGTTCTATGCACCAAAATATTCGTTCAACCAATGGAAGACAGGAATGGCGCCCGACTTCCCTAGTCAACTGTCAAACAAAGTAAATGTTGAATCCAACTCTCCCAAAAGTAATAATTTTACAGAATGAAAAGAATGGCATTTCCATTTTTTAATTCCGGCAATGTCCAGTTGCAGTATTTAATTTTTTATGCTGTTGGTTAACAACGAAATAAAGTAAAAGTTACATTTACTAACATATTGAAGATGTTTTCAAAAAATTTTGAAAATTCGTCCGTCGAAAGCGAAGATACTCTCCTCCATTAACATTTTCATCGAAGAAATAAGGTCCAATTATGTAACTACCCACTATTCCTCCCCACATATTTAATGACCAACGATTTTGAAAGTTTGCAGGTGTGATAAAGTGAGAATTTTTATGTGTTATAATACCGAACATTGTGACAATGAACGTATTCGCTTTAATTGAAGGTGGCTTCGTCGGTAAACATCAAAATATTGAGAAAGCCAGGATAATTTATCTGCTGCCCATTGATAAAAATGTAAGCGTTTCTGATAATTTCTTTCATTTAACTCTGTGTATTAATATACTAATGATGAATTATATATTTTCTAATTATTCTGGATCCTCAAATTTGAATTACATCTAACTGACGACTAATTTTCGTAGTACTAGTATGCGGGTGTTCGACTACACTCCCAAGTACCATAAACGTCTTATCCTCACCAGTTGTTGCAGTTTCCGCTCTTTCTTCATATTCAATACTTTCTGTTCACTCAAACCGTTCCTTTATACCTTCGAAGATTTCTGGCTTCGGTTGACTTCTACCAGGGATCGCTGTGTATAGAGTTTGAATTCTAGTAAGGAGTTTCTTTCAGATTCACCCAAAACGTCAATCATATCTATTAAGTCTTCATAAGAATAATTCATTTGGATAATAACTAATAGCGATGCTTTTATAAGTTTGATATAACTTTACCGACTTTCTTTAACAGTTTATACCTTCGAAGATTTCTGGCTTCGGTTGACTTCTACCAGGGATCGCTGTGTATAGAGTTTGAATTCTAGTAAGGAGTTTCTTTCAGATTCACCCAAAACGTCAATCATATCTATTAAGTCTTCATAAGAATAATTCATTTGGATGATAACTAATAGCGATGCTTTTATAAGTTTGATATAACTTTACCGACTTTCTTTAACAGTTGACTCGGGCTGTCGGCCGCATTCCAGCCTTTATTGGGCAAATATTTGGGTTCATAGAACAGCGCTCGTAGTTTTTTATATGACCGCTAATTTCTCTTATAGTGATTATCGTAGAAATTACAAAAGATAGGTATAGGGCATTGTTAACAAAAACGAAAGAGAATAAAAGAGGGAACAAAATGCCATAATAAAATACTGGGTGTTCTATTTCAAAAAAATAAGTTTTTGATATGCGAAAATTTCAAGAAGTAGGCTTTGTAAAAACAAAGTTTTTTGAGATATTGTCGAGTGCAACTTATACCACATGATGCAGAATTTTCTTGGCTACAAGCATCACCAAAGTTAATGTTTTTACTTTTAAAAACAATTAAAAAATGTTTTTTTTTCTGAACACGTGTTTTCGTCAAAAATTTTCAAAAGAAAATAATAACTGAAAAACTAATTGCTCAATTTGGAAAATCAAACAACAGTTAAATAGACAATTTAGAACAGTACTAGAAAATCCAAAAATATATAGAGTGAGTCATTTAAAAATTTCGTGCATTTCCGTTGAAACCGGAAGTGCGTCAGAGCTTAAAGTATTTTAGGAACACGCGCCCCAAGCAACCATGAATCTTCCACTAATTGTTTTTTCTTTTGTTGAAAATACAAAACAGCAATCAAAGAAGCGACTACTAAATGACTCACCCTGTATTTTCTAAAATAAATTTCTCTTTTGCTGTACATAGAATAAATAAAGCTTTAATATTATTATGAATTACCTAATGAAAATTCCTACAAATAAAAAAATGTCTCTCGCATATTTCCTTTAAATATGAATGGCGTTCACTTAAAGAACCTAGAAAGAAAAAAGTGAAAAATTAAAAATGTTTAATAGAACTTAGTAATTACTTCAGCTTACTTACAATTTATGTTTTAATAAGATGATTTTAATTTTGCGAAAATCACTTCGGTTAGCTAATGAAAATCTGTTAATGAGAATATTAAACACTTTTCAATACAAATTCCTATTTTTCATCCTCTGCTGTCTCGAAATTTTCAAGGATGCCGATAAAATAAATTCAAAACAGGATCTGTTCTCATAAATTTAATTATTTCCAAGCAAGGAGAGACATAAAAGATATCTGAAACTTTTGTGTAGCAACATATAATTGCTTGTCAGGTTAAAATCTTAATTGATTTTATATCGAAGATCTTTCGGTGCCCTGAACGCGAATGAACGTCGAACATTCTAAAGGAAATTTAATATGACACTAGAAAATTAATGACGTTCCATAGAACAGAAGAGCATACAACCCTTTCATTGGGGGATTCGCATTTCGCCTAATTACCTCATGTTCCTCTGAGTGCTTTTATGTACGAGTACAATTTCTTGCTGGGTTCTGAGGAAGATTGCTGTATTATATTGTAACAATGGTTTCGTGGCGATAACAGGGACCACTGCAACGTTACTGCCCTTAATTAAAACATAATCAAGATGCAATTTTCTACCAAGATAATGCCCATACAAGCATATGTATTCTAAGGTTCAAAATGGATGAAAGATCTATGTACTATTTGTACGGTGTAATTTATTTTATTTCCATTTTAATCAATAGATCTACACTGTTGCGGTCTAGACGATATTTTTATTTATTGGATTGCGCTTTCAATTAATATGTTCAAACAATACATACATTATTATGTCTTTATATTCTATTTTATGACCATATAAAATAGAATCGAAATAGCAACATATTTTTTTTTATTCGCTGCTGTTTAGAACCGTGGGAAGTATCGTATTTTTATGTATGATTGGCTTAGTCTTTATATATACAGGCTGAATAATCCCCGTGTTTACTTCCTCAGATAGCCACTCATTAGAAGTACCTTTCAAGTTTATTTTGTATTATATCGAGTGTTCCATAGATTGGCGGCTGACCATAGTTATAGTTTTTTAAATGGAACACCTAGTATATTATTAAATTTTTGTATCCCTCGTGTAATTCTTAGTCAAAAAATAATAAGACGATATAAACCTAAAATTTAAAATTTTCGATTAATCATTTTTCTGAAAAATACAATGTTTTCAGACACGCATTCGTTTCTAATATTTTTTTCTAAAAATGAACTATAGATATTTATAAAATTAATTGCATTACATAAATACATAACATATAATTATTCTTCTTCTTCTTTTACTTACTATAATTTTAGTGTCTCATGTCTATACTTACCTGTATTTATACGAATATTGAGGTATATATCTTATTTAGAATTACAAACCAATTTTAAAATCAAACAAATTTATAGTAAGCTCAGAAACAGTAACTGATACGTGAATGGATGTGGAGTTAGTGGAACAGTAACTATAAAATAACAATAATTATAGAAAATAAAATGGGTAAAAATTATTATTATAATAAAGTGTTCAAATGCATATTCTCTCACTTCTAAATATTTTTGAACACGCTTCCAAAATGATATATCGACATTAATAAGCAGTTGAGCGCAAATATTTTTGTCGACTATGTTCCCGCATAGCTTCTTTCCTGTTTACAGGTACATCATGTATTTGCTTTTGTATGTATCCTTATAGAATATATTTAATTTTGTGATGTTCGAAGATCTAGCAAGTTAGTGAATAGGGCCTCCACGAGCTAGCCATTTCCCTGGAAACATTGCATTTAAAATATCTTGTGCGGGCCTATCATCCAATTAACAAAAATGCCTATCCGTACAGTGATGATGATCTATTTACAAGTAAAGTAGGGGTTTATACTTGAATAATAAGGAAAATTTCTTCTGTCAACTATTCCATTACTATGGAAAGTAGCTTCACCCTCGATATTAATATTAGTTATCACCCTCTTATAGCATTTAAATGATGGGTGCGTATTATATAAATGTATTCACTACGGCTGACTTATTTTATTTTTACTTCTTTGCAACGCTAGTTTGGCCAGTAACCTGCAAACGACATACTTCACTGGGTACTGACCTGAGAATTTTCGGTTGCTGCCATAAAAATTTGGAATTGATTTTCAACATTTATCACATATTTAGTTTCCGTGGTTTTAAATATACAATACTACAACTAATAATGAAAGTGTCCATTACTTTTCAAAAGTCATCTGTCTTGGGAATCCTCTTCCAGGGTAAGGCTGTTGGTAAACTCCCTATGCTCATTAATAATTTCTTTGATATTCCTCCAGTACCAAAATACCGTATTCAAATAAGATATAAAATTGGCAAATTTATATCGAAAACTTACAAGAGCTCAGTAATGGTAACTTTTAAAGTAATAATTTTTATGTTTTTGGTATAAAATCTGGAAAGACAATCAAAAATGAAGTCATATATAGTTTGTTTGATTTGAAAAAAATTGCTTTTAGACAAAACTGTGTCATGTAACTTTATTCAGCTTTCTGCGAATGCAATTCGTAGATAAAAAATAAATAAAACATTCTGGAATTAGGTCTTTCTATACGCTCATTTAGTAAATACGTCACAACGGCAAATTGTTAAGCACGGTGATAAGATAAGTCAGTGAAGTGGATGCAAACAACCCTCATTTAGTAAATACGTCACAATAGATAGGTCTGTTGAACTGGATGCAAACAGAATTTGATGACGCGCACTAAATGAGCGTATTATGAACAACGCTGCCAAAAATTGTAGTCATGTGATACGTCGCTTTCAAGATATATATTTTTTTAAAAACATTGAATTTTTCAGGGAAATGGTAATAAATCAAAACTTTACATATATGCAATACTATCTTATTACTTTTTGACCAAGAAATATACGAACAAAAAATTTAATAATATTTTTAGGTTTAAAAAACTTAATCTGTGATCAGCACCAAGTTATGGAGCACTCTCTATAAAGCAAAAAATAAATGTAAAAGGCGCTCCTAATAAGCGGCTATCTCGGCAAGAAAACCGCTTTAAAATATCTTTTGTCATAAAGTCAAAATCATGACTAACCTTGTATAATAATCGTGGAGTGATCGTGTAATTTTCGATTGAGGATAATTGTTTTATCGTGACGGTTGTTTGTAAATAAATTTAGATTGTCTATGTGAATCTAATTATTGTAATAAGCAACTAAAAATAAAATTCACGTTTAAGGAATCTTTTGGTATTTCAGATATGACAATTAATGGGAATGGTACTAAGAAATTTTTATTAAGGTAAAAAGGACACGGTGTTAATATACCTTCGGGAAAATGTTGAGGTCAATGAAAGGATAAATCGCTAGATATACAGTCGCTCGACCTTTTAAAAAAACTGAATTAAACCTTATTTCAAATTTCGCCGCTTCGGTGTTGCCGATATCGTTTCTGCATCAAACAGCATGTCATAGAATACTTGCATGTCTTTTGGCACTTTTTTAAAAACAGTTTTTTTCTCTGCAGATTCGCCCAGTCTGTGGGTACTCAGAGGGTACCCACATAATGGCTGATTTGGTTTCTATTGTTTTCCTACCTCGCGTCGTAAATAAAGATTGGAATTTACTCCGAAAATACATGTTTAATACAAGACGCCATTATTCAGGTACAATTTACATCAATCAATCAGATATAATATCATCTTTTTCACCGCTCTGATTTTAAAGGCGCTCTAGATTTGGTTAAAGTCCCAGTATAAGACAATCTGGACAGAGGAGTCGTTCGCGCAGTTGGAGGATTTTTAATAACTTGACTATAGCGCCACATATCGGGTCCAGAATTTGTGATTTTTGTTTTCGGTACTAAACCAATATATATTGAATATGAGTCATTTTCGTTCATAAATATAGAATTTGTTAATAAATTGACTGCAACGTGACCTATGGGATCCTAGTTAGCTTCGAATTATCGTTTTGTCAAAACAAATTTTTGTGTGAATATGATCTCATTCGGTCAAATCGTTTTGAAGTTACACTATCACTAACATACTCACGAACACTTATATATATATATTATATATATATAAGTGTTCGTGAGTATGTTAGTGATATAATAACTCCGCTGAAAATGCAACTGCGGACACGTGTTTCAAACTACTTGGTTCTCGTCAGCGCAGTGTAGCCAAGGAATAGGATGGAATAACCTTGGAACTGAAAAACTTCAATCAGAGACATACACAGGGGATAGCCTACCAATTGAGGCTTCAGCTAGAGTGACCTCGATATTGAGGATAAATCTAACGTCGCCGAGAGATAGACATTGTCCACCTGCGCGCCATCTGAACCCACAGGATAAAAATAAAGAAAATAAATAATGCGGATCATAGAATATGTTTATTTCGTGAAGTAGACATTGTCCACCTGCGCACCATCTGAACCCACAGGATAAAAATAAAGAAAAGAAATATTGCGGATCATAGAATATGTTTATTCTGATCAGGTGGACAATGTCTACCTCGCGGCGACGTTAGATTCATCCTCAATATCGAGGACACTCTAGCTGAAGCCTCAATTGGTAAGCTGTCCGTTGTGTATGTCTCTGATTGATGTTTTTCAGCTCCAAGGTTACCCCATCCTATTCCTGCGCTGACGAGAACCAAGTAGTTCGAAACACGTGTCCACAGTTGCATTTTCAGCGGAGTTACTCCATTAAATTCTGTACTTGATTATTCTATTCTCTTTTCGTTATATATATATATATATATATGTCAGGTTGTTCTTTCGGGTGTTGCGCCGTGTAGGTATTCTTGAAGCCTGAGAAGGCCTGTTTCTTGGTTGAGCTTTCGGCAATCTCTCTGTTGCCATTTTCAAAACGATGTTGCTGCTGCTGCTGTTCTTCGAGTTGTACTGCGTGTTATTCGTCTGCCTGCCGGTATTTGTATGTTTCTGTCGGGTGGGGGATCGGTGGGGGTCGCTGTGTTCGGTGGAGGTGTGGTGTTGTGTTCGCGGTTCGTGCTTTCTTGTTTGACCTGTGATAGCACATTTCTCCACGTGTTGGGTAATCTTTGCCCGTCATCCCTTTTATTTAAGCTGTTGGGTCTTTTTTCTATTTCTATTGCTTCTCTGATGATTCTTGAATGGAAATGTTCTATGCTCGCTATTGTTTTTGTTTGTTCAAAGTTGATCTGGTGGCCTGTATGTAGCGTGTGTTCGAATAGTGAAGATGATGTATCTTTACGAGTTATGGCATTCTTGTGTTCCTCCTTGCGGGCGCTTATCCTGCGGTTCGATTGTCCGACGTATGTCCGGTCGCAAGAGCTGCACGGTATTTCGTAGACCCCTTGTTCTTCAAGGTCGATTCTATCTTTCGGATTGTTTAAAAACTGTGAAATTTTCCTTTCCGTGGTGTATACCGTATCTATGTCGTACTTTCGTAGCATGCGACCTATCCTGTCTGTTGTTCCCTTGACGTAGGGCAGTCGAACTTTATTTAGGTTGTTTATTTCTGCTTTTTCTCTGTGTCTGTTGTTTGTCGCCCTTTGGATTTGTTTTTCTGTGAATCCGTTCTGCATTAGCCCGTCGCGTAATTCGTTGAGTTCTTCTGTTAGGTGTTCCTTGTCGGATAGTTTAATCGATCTGTCAGTTAGTGTTCTAATCACTCCCTTAAGTTGTGTTGGGTGATGGTGAGAATGTGCGTTTAGGTATCTATTAGTGTGTGTTTGTTTTCTATATGTTGTGTGGCTCAGGGTTCCATCCGGTTTCTTAGAAACGAGGACATCCAGGAAAGGAAGCACTCCGTTTACTTCAATCTCCATGGTAAACTGTATTTTTTCGTGTATATTGTTTAAATGGTTCAGGAAATTGTGTAATTTTGTTTCACCGTGCGGCCAGATGACGAATGTGTCGTCCACGTAACGTATCCATAGACACGGTTTGTCTGCGGCAGTTAGAAGGGCCTTTGTTTCGAAATATTCCATGAATAGGTTGGCTAGGACCGGTGATAGCGGCGAGCCCATCGGGGCTCCTTCTGTTTGTTTGTAGCGCTGCCCGTCATAAATGAAGTAGGTGTTCGCTAGACAGTGTTTTGCCAAGTCTATGATGTGTTTCTCTGGTTTGTACTTTTGTTGAATCGTTGTTATGGCTTCGTCAACTGGTATATTACTGAAGAGGGACGTGACGTCGAAGCTAACCAACATATCGCCTGGTTGCAATGTTTTTGTTCGAATGATTTGTATGAAGTGTTCGGAGTTTTTTACGTATGATTCTATTGTTTCCGTGTGTGGCTGTAGTGTATTAGCAATGTATTTCGCAAGTTTTTGTACGGGAGAACCTATCGAGCTCACTATTGGTCGTAGAGGTGTGTCTGTTTTGTGTATCTTCGGTAAGCCATATAGTTTAGGGCACTTTGATGATTTTTCTCGGGGTATAATTTTCTTTTGAGTTTCTGTGTCTATCGGAGTGTCTTTAATTTTCGCTCTCGTTGTTTTTTCCAGGTATGTTGTTGGATCTCTGTTTATCTTTTTGTATGTGTCCTCCGACAGTAGCTCGGACATTTTTGTCTTGTAATCTGACACGTTCATTACTACCGTGGCATTGCCCTTATCGGCGGGTAGAATCAAGATATTTTTGTTTTGTTTTAGTTCCTTGAGTGCCTTGAACTCTGCAGATGTTAGATTTCGTTTCGGAGGCCTTGCTTTTCTTAAAATGTGTGCAGTTTCTTGGCGGATGGTTTCTGCCGTGTCGACGTTGATGTTCTTTATAGTTGATTCTATGTTGCAGATAATGGTTTCTGTGGGATTGCGCGTGGGTGTTATTGCAAAGTTGAACCCTTTCTTCAGCACTTCGGTGGCATTTTCATTCAACAGTACGTCAGATAGATTGTACACTAATCTGGGGGTTGCCGGTGTAACCATTGTGTTTGTCGTTAACGGCTGCTGCTGAGTGCGAAGTCGGTCATATTTGGTGTTCTGTTTGTTTTTCTTGTTTGTATGAAGTGAATCGGCACTGAACTCAGCTAATACATCGACCTTCTGCCATAAATTTGTGTGTATGGTGTTACTTAGGCTCAGATGCAAGTCGAAAAGTTCGCGATCTATGCTGTCAAGTTCCCTTCTGGTTATGTGGATGTTGTGTCGGAGTATAGCTTGTTCGCTGCGGTGTAAAATGTTCTGTACTTTCTGTGACTTTCGGTGGTATGTTAGTCTGCAGAAATTCGGGATCACGTTCGTGTCTCGGCATCTTAACATGAATGTTAAATCACACAAATAGGCGGTTTTCTTTAATCGCAGTTTCTCGTAGCGCTTGGTTCTTCGAAATATCTCTTCCCCGTGGAGATGTATGATGTTAATACGTAATTTTCGGCCGTGAAAGTCCACGTATTAACATATATATATATATATATATATATATATATACTGTTCTTAAACAGAAACAAAAATAATATATATATATAGAAGTTTTATTCGAAAATATATAACTTTTTTTGATAAAGATGCTATAAATAGCGTCGAAAAGTTAAGAGGAAAAAAGAAAAAATGTGTTTTATTTCATCCTTATACAATTAAATTCAAAAAAATTTATCACAAAAAAACCGCTACACCCAAGAATCTATTTACTAATTATTTATACTGCTCAACAAATGAAGTGGATATCATAATGATTTCAAAAATGTAGATGTGCAAATAATTTTACTGCATATGTTCTCGAACATATGAACTGCTATAATGCTTAGCGACAATTTTTTTGTGTACCCCCATGCTCGGCAATGGTCTCATTTAGCAGACACAACACTTGTTCAGTAATCGGATTCAGATGATGTACGCTCACTCTGAACATGTTGTGGGACGGTCGCTGTTTTTGCGAGCGGAAAAATTCTACACTCACTTAGTGAGCGTATTCTGTCCGCATGCGGCATTAACGCATTCTAACACCAACGTAACGCACAATTTTGAAGAAAGTTACTAGAATAGCAAGATAAGCAAATTAAAGGTATTGTGCAGAAATAAATGTATTATAATACTGGAAATAACCGAGTATTTTAATCGGGGTTGGAAAAACCGGCCTATATACTAAAAACTACGCCGAAACCTAATGCAGAAAAACAATTTATTATTCTTGTTTATTCGGTTTAATATGTATAATTCTAACATATGGCAGCAGTGAATAGTACCAAATGGTAGGTGATCACATAAGAGTGGACGGTCCTGTCCAGCGAACACTCAGTTGTCAAGTGAATAGTGGGAGCGGGAACGGTTCCCGATCTGTCTGCTGAATGCGACCAATGTGGCTGTGTCTGTATAAATAGACTATTGATAAACAGGTATCAATAAGCGATTATCTGAAACAAATAAACGTGCTCTTGTTAGTTTCATTGCAGTATTTGTTAGGGAAACATCACGTGGAAGCATTACTACAATGCCTTTGAAATTGCTAGATACCGTACAGTGCTATATCTGGACAAACGGCTAGAATAAGGTTGCATGCACGTAGTTTAAGGGCAAGAAAACGTGATACACATCCCCGACTGACAAGGGAGCAGCGTGCACGCAGAAATCATTTGGCGATTGAACATAGTGAGTGAGGATGAGTCGACATTACTACTGATGGGCGAATGTTGCCCTGGGGCCTGATTCTCGAGTCGAGAGAACAGAGATTTCGAGAGAATAATGGAGGGGATTCTCTTGAAATGTTAAAAATCGTATTCTTGAACTTGAGAGATAGATCCCTTCCCTCAAGAGTTGGGAGAATTTACATCTATCGGTTCAAGTCAAGCGAACATATTAAAAGTTAAGAGAAACATGCGCATATCGACTTAAATTTTGTACATATGACCGATCAATGCTTGTTATTAAGGGGAGAAATATCATTATTCAACAGATAATTTTTATGTTTTTTCATGTATATGACTTCCCACATATCTAAGTTTCTATTGTTGCTTTGTTTAACTAAACTAACATTTTCTAGGCTGAAGTTGTGACTTGTATCAATATGATGTAGAGCTAATGCGGATTTTTCTACATTGTGTAATTTGACATGAGCCATGTGTTCTTTATATCGTATTTGAACGTTTCTTCTGGTTTGTTATCTTGTATACCGACATCGGATAACACTTAAGACACTCTTGAAATATGTATTAAACTTTTGAGTAATATCTTATTTAGAATTGTTAATCCATAATCCTGTCACTGTTAAATTAACCCGTTGTCTTTCTCAGAAATATTTTGTATTTCCCATTGAACTAATTCACAGAATGATATATTGTTAATATTCGTTGCAATTTTGCTTTAATCGTTTTTCAGCTACCTTTAAAATTGTTCTATATAACATGTATTTTTATTATAAAATGTCTGGTAGATAATAGGTTTAAATACATAATTATAGGTATATTAAACTTTTCATTAATATCTTATTTAGAATTGTAATTCGTAATCCTGTCAGCGTTAGTTTTACCCGTTCTTTCGCATTAATATTTTGTATTTCCCATTGAACTAATTCTCAGAATTTTATAGTGTTAATATTCGTTGTAATTTTGCATTAATCGTTTTTTCACCCTACCTTTAAAATTTGTCTGTATAACATGTATTTTACTTATTATAAAATATATGTTTAAATAGTTATTAAACTAATTTTGTGAAAAAGGTGTTTTATTTTATTTTATTATTTTTATTACTTTAATATATGTTACATTATTTCTACATGTATGATACGTAGAAAACAATATTCACATTTCGATGTTTAGCCTAACACTTTCCGGAAATCCAACTGATATAACCCATAAAACCTTTCAACATTACACACGGTATTTAAAAGAAATAGTTTTCGTATTACATATTACCTAATATACACTGTTCTATACAACAATTGTCCTAATCCGACTTCATTTGCAACCTGGCAACATTGCACTGCTATTTCCTACACGATCGACACACATCCCTACCTAAAAACAGCTATTCTTGAAGTTAGGAGAACCAGGGATGGGAGTGTGATCTATCACTTCTCTCAATAGAACGTTCACTTCTCTTAAGTTCGAGAATCGGGCCCCTGGAGACAAAGAGGATAGCGATGCAATGAAAATTTGATGGTCTCAACGACTTCTTTCGGCGGATGACCTGTTTGTTTGTGGGGTGGAATATGTTTGGGTGGGCGCACTGATTTGTTGGTATTAATGAATGCATCAATAACATCCGTAAGGCATGGTTGATGGTAAGACATGTTTGTAGAGTCAATCATTGTCCCATTTTCTGGTGAAATTGGTGAAAGATTCGTTCTAATTGATGACAATACTCGCCTTTACCGTGCTAGGATAAATAAACGGATAGCACTCCATGATATTGAGAGAATGAATTGGCCAGCAAGAACTGTATCTAACACGTCCGGGCAGAGATGTCAACACAAATCAACCAACTCCCACAGGCGCCCCAGACATTAGAACGGCTAGCCACTGCTTTGAGTCGTACTTGGCGTAGCATACCTGAGCCGTTCATGGATAATTTAATATGAACTATGCTTCCTAGAGTAAAGGCACTAAGGCGAGGCAGAGGTGGTCCAACAAAATATTAAAATTAGTTTTCAACAGTCGACAGAACAGTAGTTTTACTATTGGTAGTTTATTACTTTAGTTCTTTTTTGGTAAATTTGAGAAATTTTATTGTTTTAGTTACTTTTATCATTGATGTGGTTGTAAACTTGAATCACTGTCTCATAATAAACAAACTGTACATCTGTAGCATGATTTAAATAACAACATTTTAGAAATCATTACAATATCCACTTCAATTGTTGAGCAGTATTTAAATATATCAAGTCCCAGATAGGGCAGTTGGTCTTCATTTTCATAAACATATCTTCCGCTTGAAATGAATTTAGAATACACGAATATTAAAATATTGAAAAGCAATGGTTTTTCAGTTAAGTGTAACAAATATATAAAGGTAAATGTTACTTCCCAATATTTCTTTACGAAGGCCAATTTTCCTCACTTGATTAGCGCACAGGTTAGCTTATGAATAATGCAGTAGAGTTATATAAAAATTGTGGATGAAGATATATGTTATTAGATCAATATATCAAACGCTTGATTTGTGTTTGCGGTAGTACTGGTCTTGCGATAAATCAATGTAGTTTCCCTGAGGACCGCGACACATCAGCGGCCACTGATGTTCCGGTAACCCGCCCTAACTAAATCATCCCTAGACGCTATTAACTCATAAATGTAGAAAAATCATTCCGGCAAGGAGGCCGCCACCTCATAATAATAAATTTCGTAAAACGGGATTTGTTCACATTCACCGCACATTTATTATTTATGTCAATAAACTTCTGGGCGTAACCAATCCAACTCAACACTGAGAAATGGTTTACATACGTGTGTACGTACATACAATAGTAGTGTCAGAAACATCCAAATAGATATATTTTGAGCTTTTTAAAATAACTGCGGAACTGAAACGGGATATACAAATCAGATTCAAATCCACCAGTTTTAAGATCGATTTACTATTGAGTAATGGAATAAAATGGCAACTATCTCTTGCATAGAATTGAATTTCAGATAATGTAAAAATCAGCTGACAATATGCAACTTTAATGTGTTTGATTTTTAGCAATAATCACAGTATGTATGAATTCGAAACAACAAGAAAACATATACAGTATTGCTGCAGCTTGCAATAAGTTGAAATTTGGAAAGGCATCGGGCTCCGGAGATATACCACTAGAGATAGTAAAATAACTTGCAGCAACCAGAACAAACTACGTATTGGCGACCCTAAGTGAATTAGCTAGCAGAAGACAGATTCCGTGAACTGAATAAACAACTGCTACTAGACAGACTTATCGATAATACTATTTTTGGAACGCATGACAGATATTTTCAGCTTTCACAGAGGGAATCATAGAACTTGAAAAAACGGCAGAAGCAATAATTGTAAGCAGTGGCGCCCTGATAGTGATGGCAGCAAGTGAGCATGTCTTGATGGATATGGGCAAGAGAACCATATTAAGAATTTCTAAATAATATGCAGCATGCGCCAGAGAAGATGAACACTCTCTTCCTAAAGACTAACAGAAAAATATCCCCAGTACCGTTTCATATTCATAATATTACAATGTCACCGAGCAAAGAAACCAATTGCCTGGAAGGTTGGCCAATGAACAAGTGTAGATTTGTTGCTCATATCAACCAAGTAGTGAAGAAATCGGAGAGGACCATTGAGGTGTTTTCTGGTTCACATGCCCAGTATGGAAGGCCTTACAGCGTCGAAGTAGATAATATTATCTAGTGTGGCACACTTTATAGTACTTTACGGGGCACTGGTATGATACAGAGTATCTAAAAACAAGAGATTGATTAGGAAGCTCACACTAATACAGACGTTATTGGATATCAGAGTGAGAAGTGCTTATAAAACGCTTACCACCTGTAGAACTGCTAATGAAGGAACACGCAACAGATATGAAGACATCAAAAATATAAACAAAACTTAATACTATGCTCGAATGGCAAACTTGAACATACGGGATATGCATATGGTAATTAATTAAGATGGGGATACGTGAGTGGATATACCGTATGGGAAAGAAGATACATTATGAAACACGTGTTTTTAGGCCATGAATACTGCTGTAAATGTCATTACGATAAGGTGAAATGGGACGCCTATCAGTGTGACTCTCTGATGACTTACGATCCGGAACAAACCTTTTTCAACTATCCCAGAAGCAGAAATATAAGAACGCACTATATAGTGGAAACTAGAAACACTTTTAAATGCGAAAGCATGATAACAAATCTAGTAACGTACGAAAGCTAATAAAAGTATCCCTATAGATTTAATTTTGAGACCATCGAGTGGTATAAAAGTAAGCAAGGAGATACAACAATAGACAAGGGAGTAAAAGCGAGGTATCAGGCAGCTAACTGTACTGAAGAAATGCGAGGGCATTACCAGTACAGGGAGCAAAATGAAAGGAAGTGAGAAGTACTTAAATCAGTAAGAATATAACGCACTCACCACCTAACATTTGAACTTTGTATTGGGACTATTATTATGCACTCTACTCCGGAAAAAAATTCAATAAATGACAATCAAAAGTCTCACAATATAATCCAAATAAATTGGTTTAAAATTTCGGCAACCACGTTACAATTTTCAGTAAAAAGCTCAAAATTAAAATGCATTAAGCGTTGTTAAATGGAATTCGGAAGTGATTCATTTCTTTTACTGGTACTTTTGCAATTACGAAATATATAATGTATGCATTGAAAAACTTAATTGCAGTCTTTATGAAGACAAATATTATCAACGAGTAATAAGTGAATAACTTGCATTATAAAACGTAATTCAATATTCCATAAAATTAGGATGAGTTATAACCTGCAATGTCGTTCAATAGGGTATTAGCAGTGCAAATCGATTCTGAATTTCTCCACCCTTTGCATGTTTTCACTCGCTGACATTGATCAGTGTGTACGGACAAACAGGATTGATCGTGTCTAATGCCGGCAGTTTAATAACACCTCTGCTTTCCCGTTTATAATTCAGAATGGAGAAAATTTCGTTATTCGATCGTTATGCACTGTAAAAGGTACGGCTTAATAGTTCTGTTATTTTGGTTTTGGCGTGTAGGATTAGAATAATATTTATTAAAATCGATGGAACATGTTTGTATTAAGGCTTTTTGTAATACTAACAAATAAACATCTAACGTAATTTGGCGGGCCCAAAAGGCAAAACTCAGATGGTTCTTTATTTAGTCTTGCTTCAAGTTCTTCGTTGTATGAAATTGGCCTGACTTTTTTGCGTCCAGTTTTAAACAAAAAATAGCCCGTAGTTCTCTCGCGATCTGTTATCGTGACGACATTTCGATGACATATATAATGAGTGTCTTTGTATTTAATATATCTTAATAAAATATAGAAAGATCGTTGTATTTATTACTGTACTTACGTGCGATAATACACTTTAAGTTTATTTTATCATATCCGTAGGCATAGTTCATATATATTCATATAGAAAAGAAATAGTAACAATTGATAATAATAACACTAATACGTATCTGAAAGGTGTCACATTTCAATTAGAAATGCACTTTTCCTTCGTAATCTCTTTATTTGTCGGCCTTCTGACATTTAAACTTGACAATCGATCGATGAACGTTAATATATAGTCATTATGTGTGTATTGCACGACTGGTGCTATATGCTTTCTGCCAATTTTGATGTTTCCCGGCAAATGCCATATCGCGAACTCAAACTGATTGACGGTTTTGATAATTTATAACCTGAAATTGAATTTTTCGTGCGTTTAACTTAACCTTATCCGAACTTTGAGGTGTCACGGTCATCTGTGTCGATCCACCGCCAACCTAGTCCACGATAAAATATTCTAAACGTTGGCATGCGTAGGCCTTATGGCAAAATGCTATGATGCACAGTCTTTTTCTGCACGTACGAAAATTTTCAAAAACTCCTTTCGGGCCCTCGTTCTCTCTTCGGAGACGTGAAAAATAGCCTAAGGCACATGGGACCGTAGTCCCCGTCACGTGACACTTTCGTTCCCACCGTAGATGGGCCAGGTTCTCAGAAAAGTGTCGCCCCAATTCGTTAATTTTGGGGTATAGCTGTTCCGTATTAATCGTTCGTGTTAAAAAGAGCGAGACAATTGGTTTTTATATATTATAAAATAATATTATACTTTACAAACGAAATTAGGACACAATTAAAAAAAATCGTGAGAACTAGAAATTTCTAAAGTCTAAAGTTAGGTGGTCGAACAAATTAGTCTGATGACTACAGAAAAACAATGTTACACTGAGGTCAATGACGTGCGTTTCTTATATGAATTTAAAATCTAATTAGGCTAGTAATTTCATGGTTGTGGTTGTGTGAATAGGCAAACATACATATTACATCAACAATAAAATATGATCATTTTGTAAAACCCAGTTCAAGAAAATTCTTGATAAATTCATATTATGACTTCTACTCACAGTCGTGGACACAAACGAAATGCATGGAGTCGGCCACTCATCAATTAAACTCAATTATCTCGCCCCTTCAAAGTAATCGGAAAAAGAGAGGACATAGAAACAACTAACAAGGAACCAGTACTTAGAAATTAAGATATAAAAAAGGTATCTGCAGAAGGTAACAAAGCTCAAAAATGTCTTTCCAAAAAAAAATTGTCATACCACCTGAACAATAGCTTCCTCTACTTACCCCATACGTACCGCATGGATTTGGCGTCTTGCTAAACCACTGCGGTATTTAACAAAATCTCGACAGCAAATACCAATAAAGCGCTTTCTGTTTTAGCTCCATAGGCATGAACACGAACTCATGCTTATGATCAAAAATACAAGAAGGAAGCTTGTGAATAAGGCAAAAGACGACAAGAGAATTCAAGGTTAAAGAACGTTATTTTATTTTTTCTTTGATAATTTATTTTTTGGTTAGAATGTGAAGTGTTTAATAAACATTTAATATACGATCCTTTGAATAAAGTGTTTGGGTTTACACAACCAAGAAAAATTTGATGTAAGTTGAATTGTCTTAGACGGGTCATGGTAGGTGCAATAGTATGTTATTCAAGTGGAATGTGATAGCGAATCCAACTTGTGATTGCGGAGCTGACATTGAAACAGTTAAACATATTGTTGAAGAATGGCCTCTAGGAAAGTTTGAATTTGAATACACAGACTTACATAATTTAACTCCAGAGTCTGTTGCTTGGATCTTAACAACTAAAGACCTTTAGTTTTGTGGCGCTGTGATGGAGGTTTTTAATTCTGCAGGTATTTTCCTAGACCAAAGGGTACACTGTTTTAAAGGGTCCCTACAGCTATGGCACTTCTAAATATATTTCTACTTTTGTAATATAATTTATATATGTTTCTCTTCTTGTACTTGTCATGTAGTTTGATATGAATATATATACCAAGTGCTTGCCTGCAAGTTGCGGATGCATTTTGCTGTGTGATAAAACGACGACGGAATTATTTACTTTTTATTTTAATAAGAGGTTTGCTATTGTTACGTTTTCGTTTTTTTATATCAGCTATATTTCTTATCTTTGATATTTTAAGAAAAAAATATTACTTTTAAGTTTTTAGAATTGATGATCATTTCTTTTATTTACACATACAATTTGGGAAGCTGTGATTAAATCCGTTACTAAAATTATTTAGTGCGATTATCTGATGCTTCAACAAGTCTCTACTTATAAATTATCTAGGTAGTGCTTTTTATTGTTTAATATTATTTCTATCTTCTCTAAAGAAGTACAGTAAATGACTTTATTCTTGGTTAAAGAATTTGGTATTAACAGTAACAGTAGCAATAATAACAGTAGGATTCCTCCTTATTCTCCCACTTATGGTCGACCAGCTTGTCTAGTATATTCATACATATGAATCGTACATACGCTTATGTATTCATAGGCACGGATTTCTTGAATCAGTGGCTTTTATGAAAATTGAAAATTACTAGCTTTAAATCTATTTAATCAATGAACTTAAGGAAAAGAGTAATACCATTATCGAAGACTAACTGTTAGTTTCGCACTCGCTCATCAGTCCGATAGATGGCTTCTGTTGCTTGTACTTTTCGAATTTTTGTATTTATACAAACTGAAACGGTCTTTGCAAGTATGAGATATTAATTTATTAATTATATCTTTGAGACGAAGGAAATATAATTTATATGTTCAACCTTCTATCGACCGTTTCAGTTTGTATAAATACACATATTTATTTTCATATTATAGACTTATAAGTGGAGTTACATGAAAAAGAAAGTGCACTAAATTAACAATATGAATACTTATTTCAAATGCTAAACGCATACGAGTTTAATTACAATGCAGACAGAGGAGAATCCTGTTACACACAGGGTTGCCAATGTATTTTCTTGACTCGGGTATATTGCAATAAAATTCGCAAATTGCTATACACGCACATCTCAAACTCTTAAAATGCATTTTATAGTAAAAAAGGGATAACAGTTTTTAATATAGTTTCACATAATAGATTTTCAATTTCACAAAGTTATAGTTAATACCACGCAACTTTTTCTTTCTAATTCCACATTGGGTGCTCACCTTAAATTTAAGCAGACCGAAGAAATTATTACAACTGGATCCAATTCAACGTCAGAGGGAATGAAAGTTTTCATTGTACAACGGAGAGCTGTAAATAAATAGACATTATCGAAACTATACTTCATTCAGTCTAACAAAGAGCGGTGGAAAACATGGGCTTTAAAATAAGCGTTTACGATTGGTTGAAATGGAGTGTGCATTTCCATCGGCAAAATAATAAAATTTAACTTGTTCTGTTACAAAATTCGTTTACTGTCACTTTTCTCGATAAGGGTCTTTAATTTTGTTGTTTCTTGTTCAATTTATTATTAGTATTCATTAAAAGTGAAATACTATTGTAGTTTTAAACCAATTTTACCTATTGGAAGAAACTTCTGGAAGATGTTCAGGAATCACTAAGTTGAACTACAGATTAACTGCGGCATGAATATATTTAGGAACTGCTACAAATGAGGATGTTTGCTATTTTGTACTTTATACCTGATATATATGCATATCCTAGTTGAACATTACCTCACCAACAAAAGAACAGTGACGAAACTTAGCCATGAAGTTGGAGACGTCCACCCGAACGCACCAAAGGGTTAAGGGTTAAATTGAACTGCATTCTATTACACATTTATTTATAATTTATAAGTATTTTACAAAGGTTTTAATACAATAAAATAAAATAACTGCATTCTATTACACGTTTATTTATAATGTAATAGTTATTTACGAACCAAGTGCAGGAAGACTATGTTCCCGCATGAGCGCATTTTGAAAGCACGAGCGCCCGAAAGAAGAGAATGCTTTTAATTGCCCGAATGCGTAGATTATGTCTTCATACAAGTGGTTTGTACAATATTTTTTGTATGAGCATTAATTAAAAAAAAACTTTACTGACTAAAGTGATTAGTAGTATACCTAACCTTAAATAGATTACCTAACTAATTTGAGTATTTCATGTACGTACCTATTACATTTGCATTAAGTTTAAGTTATTATATTCTTACACATAAAGTATTTATTCTTATATATTATAGTGACTTCATCGCTTTTTGGGTTTGATTACAATTAACTGTCAATGTGTATATTATTTGAGAAATCGTCAAATAGATGGCACCAACAAATTTGTTGGAAGAATTTTTAGCAATTACTCCCATTTTCCTAACTTTTAGTCAAGAAAAGTCGAAGGAAGTAGTATTTTATGGACTACATTTTATTACTATAAAGTTCGATTTTTTTTTAAATGTGCCAAAGAGCCATGGTTTTTTTTGCAATTTTTGCAGTCGTGTTGACGGAAAGTACCCCTTGCTGGTCAAACGATGCATGCGCGAAATGTCACTTTATAGGCGGTGAATACAAAAGTGTTTTTACACAGGTTTTACAACAATAAAATAAAATAACTGGCAAGACTGATGTTATTTCTTACATTTTACATCCTTCGATATGAACGTATTTAACACATCTACATCTAATTCAATTTTACTTTTGATTAATTAGCCGGTTTTTCAGAAATATTTTCGATGGCTTTACTTTTAACGGCGTTGCTTATTTTTTGACAATGATAAACACTGTCACTTACTGAATCATGACTATGATTTCCAAATATTTTTGAAAACATCACATTTTCACTTATGGCACAAAGCTTTACACTACACTGTCTATTAGTACACCTCCAACACATTTCACCGGTTTTTTAACGTCGCGACATTTGTAATATTTAACATTATCTTTGTCTGGAAATAATAATCCCTTAACTGCGATTTTAATGGTGATGCAGCTCGGGTTAGGAATTAACGCTTACTGTTCATGACTGTGTACCTGCTAATATTTTTGGTGCAGTTCGACTGTCCTGGAAGTTGGAGAATTGCTGGATATTTTTTAAGTGTATTGAAGTGTAAACTTCTTTGGGCGCGTTGCGTTGATTGTGGACACTGAACAAGACTGAGCCATGTAACGCTCGTTCGGGTAAAGTCGGCTCGAGTCGACTAAGGGAACGAGAGAAATATATCATATAGAGGTATTTAATTTCAATTAAATTGAAATTTAAATGAATAAATAAATTCATGTCCCCGAGCAGATTCGATCCCGAGCCGCACGGGTGAGAAGCCGGCACGTTGGCATCTGACCAGCGCGGGACTCGTAAGCGAGCATTCATATCGTCTATTTATATATATATATATTATATAAGCGTCCGAACCGACCCAGAAGCGTATCGGAAAATCTCTCCGTTGAGGAACCCTTTAAAGTTGTTCGTACACCCACGCGATTATATTTCGCGGACTGTGTTGCGTTCGCTAATTGGTAACTTCGCGGACGGTTAACCAAAAAATTTGTTGTGTGTGTATGAGACATTATCTCTATAATAATATAATATAATATTTCAGGCTCAGGTAAGTTTTAGCATTTTTATTAAAATGATATGGATGACTCGGATACTGATCGGTATATTCCGGGTGTTAAATAACGTCCGCACGCATTTACTATAATTTGTATACCAATGCAAAACAGAAACTTTGAGAATAGAGCATTGCTTTAATTGCTCATTATATACGAATTTATAATCATTTAATTCTTTTTTGTTACACAGGATGGATGAAGAAAATCAAATCGATGACAAATCAAAACGAAAAAGGGAATTAATTGTCTAATGCGCGCGTGAAGAAATATCGTCAAAAGTAGCACACTAAATCTCAGCAACTGAATTCGTCGATGCAGGATGACCCTAATGTAATATAGAACGAAAAAAAAAAGTTGGATTTCGTATTATTAACCTCGTCTTGATGAAGTTTTCACTTTTGCCGTGTGGTTTAAAGCACACCCATTTTCGTGTTTTTTATATTTTTGTAATTGATTGATTGAAAATATTTTCAATTTATCAATACGAATATTGTCTATTTTAGTTTATTTCTAGTAAATTAATAAAACAGCTTACCATGCATTTAGCTTACATATTTCCCGCTTATTTTTAGAAATATCCCATGTATTTGTGCCAACCTAAAGAAAATATTTACAACCAATGGTAAATGGGCAAAACGTATTTTAGTAAGTTTATCTAAAACTAAATCTTAAAATTTAAACCACTTTAACATTTCTTTAAAAAGTATACATACATAACATTAATTTCTTAATTTCGTTAAATAATAAATTTAGAGATGAATTATATTTTCTAAATTTTAATACGCAGCAATTCCTTTCCCGGCGTACTCAACAAATTTCACAAACATAGATCAATAAATACGTAAGTAAGATTTTTGACACAATATTAGTCGGTTGGTCCCCCATACTGCGTTATCCCGTCTCGCTTATAATAGCTTCCACTTTCTCAGAAAAGCACTCCTGCTACAACTGTGAATTAACATTAAAACATAAAAGAAAAGTTGTATTAGATACAGAATTTAATTCGATAAAGAAATAAAGTGCATCGAATAATGTCATATCAGATGGAAATATTGAAATCATTTCATATCATGAAATCAAGAAAAATATTATGTTAAGCCAAGCTGTGCGTTTAAAGTTTTATTTTGATGAATATGACAGTTTTAATAGCATATTACGTTTGAAGTCTATTTCGAAGGAAGTGCACATAGATTTTTTACGGGCATCAAGGAAATGATAGTAACGGGGTGATTCGTCAGCGACCGCAGTGTTGTCCGCATGGCCCGAAGTGACGGTAGTGATCGGTTCGACCTGACCGGATTCACACCCCATTGTAAATTACCCACCAGTCCCCTTTCCGTTCCCTCTGATTAATAGCCGACATTTCTACGGGGGAACACTAGAAAAGTTGCCACCAGTTTATTTTACCTGAAAAAAAAACGTTATTGGATCCTAACGATTCCGCAAAGGAGGTTACATACTACAAAATTAATGATTTGTCAAATAAAATATTATGGTACAGATTTAGAACATACATCTCTTTTAAGACATTGTTGTTATCTAATACGGGTTTATAGTTGAACAATGTTGCTCTACTGTAATACAGTATTGAATAATTTGTGTAATCACTAAAAACATTATCTGCTTTCAGTATTTTTCTGTGTAAAAAAAAGCGTTGGATGCAGTGTAAACAGAGTTATCTTCCACAAATCAATCTGGTATTTTCCATAACCTGTTGACTCCGAATCTGGTGAGGGTGTATGGAGGTGGTTGGTTATGAAGTATGTTTCGCGGTGCTTGATATTAAGATGAATGTGAGGATACTAGATTCAGTGTATACGAGAACACAAACATATGCACATATCTTAACATCTGACAATTTAACCCCGCTATTTTATTTTATTCCTGGACTGGGATAATATCGACGGAATATTCTTTGACATGAAGCATGTAATTAGGATAATAGAACGTGTACGTATATCACAGGCATAACAAATACAATGCGTCTGTTAATGTTTGTACGCCAATTATTTTGGTATACCTGCAATTATATGAATGTTTAGTGGTAACTCTGCCGCTTGAGATGTGTACATGGACGAAGATAAATAAATTGTCATTAATTGTGTTGTCAGTTGTTATCTTCGGTCTTGTAAAAATTATTTGCTCCGAATTCTTCATACTTACACCTTTAATTACGAACAGTTCTTTTTAGAGCTCAATAATTATCGTTTATTTAATATGAAATGCAACTTGTGTTTGAATAACATTACTATTTTAACTTTTTTCGATATTGACAGTATTGGAGAACCAAAAACGTGGACGCCTGAACAAAACTCACATATTCTTATGGCCCACTTTCGAAGTGCAACTTCCTATCAGGATGGAATTTGGCTGTACAGGTTGTAGTCTTGCTTCGATCAGTTTGTAGAAGCGTTTCCTAATGAAAATGTCAACTATGAGGTTATCGACCATCACAAACATGAGATTGTAAAGCGTTTTGAGAGAGAAAAAAAGTATTTGTAAGGATAAATCAACCGTAAGACCTACAATATTAACTGAAGCTGTTGTTAATGATCTTGAAGAATGAATCAATCAAAGTTCCAACAAATCACTACCAATACTATCAGTACAGTCAGGTACACGAGCTATATTATTTAAATAAGCGCAAGTCCTTAATTTTGTGTCCTTTTCAGGTACTAGTAGAGCCAGTTGTGCAAAAGCTCTACATACAAATTTTCATATACATCCGTATCGAGTTCCGGCTGTGAAGCAACTTCATCAAGGCGAGTTTAATAATACGAAATCCACTTTTTTTTTTCGTTCTATATTACATTTGGTTCATCCCATCAGATTGTGCTTCTTTTGACGATATTTCTTCACGCGCGCATTAGACAATTCCCTTTTTCGTTTTAATTTGTCATCGATTTGATTTTCTTCATCCATCCTGTGTAACAGAAAAGATTTAAATGCTTATAAATTCGTATATAATGAGCAATTAAAGCAATGCTCTATTCTCAACGTTTCTGTTTTGCATTGGTATACAAATTATAGTAAATGCGTGTGGACGTTATTTAACACCCGGAATATACTAATCAGTTTCCGAGTCATCCATACCATTTTAATAAACATGCTAAAACTTATCTGAGCGCGTAATATTATATATAGAGATAATGTCTCATACACACATAACAAATTTTTGGTTAACCATCCGCAAAGTTACCAATTAGCGAACGCAACACAGTCCGCGAAATACAATTTCGCGGCCGTTGCTATGGCAGCGGCTGCGATATATAATCGCGTGGGTCGGTTCGGACGCATGTATTTATATATATAGACAATATGAATACTCGCTTACGGGTCCCGCGCTGGTCTGATGCTAACGTGCCGGTTTCTCACCCCTGCGGCTCGGGGTCGAATCTGCTCGGGGACATGAATTTATTTATTCATTTAAATTTCAATTTAATTGAAATTAAATACCTCTATATGATTTATTTCTCTCGGTCCCTTAGTCGACTCGAGCCGACTTTACCCGAACGAGCGTTACATAGCCGAGCGTGGCGGCACAGTCTTGTTCAGTACATTCAACGCAACGCGCCCAAAGAAGTTTACACTTCAAAAAAATGATATACTGGACCTAACCTTCTTCACAGACGAAGCATGGTTCTATTTATCTGGTTATGTAAAGAGCCAGAATTACCGAACGTGGGCTACCGCGAACCCTCACAATTTCGTTTAAATTTTAGATCCATTAAAATTTGGAATTTGGATTGCAATTTCAATGCGGAAAATAATAGGGCCAATATTCTTTTACGAAACAATTAATGCTGAGAGATAGCAAATGTCATTTAGACAGAATTTATTAATCAGCTGCATGATGATGAAATAAAAAGGGGCTATTTCCAACAAGAAGGAGCCACTGCTAATACTGCACGGACCACCATAGATTATTTGCAACAATGTTATTGAAATCGTATTATAAGTCATGACCTTTGGCCACCGTGGAGTCCAAATTTAACACCACCAGATCATTGTATTTTTGGACAGGTAAATAATAATGTCTATAAACACCGCTTACATAATTTGGAGGCACTTCAGCAAGCGATTAGACATGAAATTCAAAACATAATAAGAACAGCATTGACATGTACTTGAATACGTGAAATGACGAATAATGTCGTGTTTACAAGAAAATTGAGAACATTTTCAACAAGTTTTTATAAATAAGCTTATTTTCTACTTATCAGTGTTACTTTCATTTAATAATAGCGTTTTAAATGCGTCTATTAACAATTTCGTACAATATGACCTCATTGTGCTTTAGTGCTTCTCATTATGCAGAACAATATGGTCATGCCGTGCTTTTATACTCCGTCACTGGATTTTATTAACTTTAGAAAAATAAAATCCATACTACCAACTTAATTGGCGTACAAACATTTACAGAAAGTCTGTATAACCCGGTATAGTATTACTAAATTTATAACATTATCTGATTTCTGATTAAATTCGATTATTCAAATTTAATTACTTACTTTAATTAACGTAGGTATTGTTTGTTCTTTACCACTACATTCGTATTAAAATTTTTTCTTTCTTGGGTATGTGGTTTTTTTTTGTAATTAAATACAGTATCTTTTACTGAATTTTACTTTCAGTAGGCTGTTGCCAGGCTCCCACATGTTTAATTTTAATTTTAAATGCATTGGCATCAAATTGTTCTTCTTGCAGGTCAAAAGGAATATTCTTCTATTCTTGGTTTTGTTTAAGCTACATTGTTTCTTTATTAGATTTTTACATGTTGTGTGTTCCAATCGGCATGCTCTCCTTGATCTTATTCAAATTGATTTTTATTATTTTCCGAGGATATATCCTATATATATCTATAATAGAAATCCGTTTTGTGGATTTACCACGTACGTATATTAACAGTTGGGGATCTAATCAGCGGCGTGTCTTGTTTCTCATTTTTATAAATGATATTACCAAAGCGATAGACTGTGCGCGTCACAGTCTATCGCTTTGCTGATGATCGAAAGATATTCCATGAAGTAGACAGAGTGGATGATTGCCTGGGGCTGCAGAAGAGTCTGGATGCCGTTGGTGTGTGGTGTCGGAGAAATCACATTTGTCTCAATTCAAACAAATGTAAAACAATGAGTTACTCTGGGAATATTTTGTGTAATCCAGTTTGATTACAAGCTGAATGATGTACCACTTCAGCACTGCACGATGACAAAGAACCTGGTTGTTACCTTTGACATTAGATTGCCTTTTGTTGAATATGTCAATCAGATGATGGCTGGCGCGTACAAAATGTATGGATTCATCTACAGAAATTGTCGGGATTTTAACACTAGATGCCTGAGTATTTGGTATTGTACTTACATTAGATCAAAATTAGAGTATGGCTCGCTGGTATGGTAACCCAATTATCAATTCCATATTAACAACATAGAAGCAGTTCAGAGAAGATTTTTAAAATTAATGGTCTTTGTGGACGATGGCCAATATCCTGAAAAAGCTTCGATTACAAAGATATGCTTGCATGTTTGAAGTTTACTTCGCTAAATCGCAGTGTTAAATTCATATATAGCCTCCTACGTAATCGTATGGACTGTGCATGGCAACTGATTAAAATTTACATTAATTTTCCAAAACATACGAACCCCCGTCAATATAGAACGATCTATTGTGACGCTAATAAGATTAACATGTTATACAAATCACCTATCTCTACGTGTTGTGCAAATTATAACAGGATATGTAATGATTGTAATTTATATTATGATACATTTAACAAAATATCCATTCTGACACTGAATTAGTGCATGGCATTGTTTGTTATACTGTGGATAAGTATATTTCTTTATTTCTTTTTATGTACTCACTGTGTATTGTGTTTTGTATTTCTTAAGCAGTATTTTCTTGTACTTTGGTGTGAAACCTGTTGGAAAATAAAATCAAATAAATTATTTAACGTCTCTTTCAAAAACTGTCACATATAAAAAAATTTGGAATTTTTATTTCAATGGCCGCCAGGTTCCACATGTTGTATTTTGGTTTTAAAAACTTTGCATCAAATTTTGTACTTGCATATCAAAAGGAACAATGGCTTTGTATAAGTTCCAACGATCCTTTCTTATATTTTTACATGTTGTGTAGGGCCCCATCACCATGCTCTCTCTTAATCTTATTCAAATTGAAATCCATTATTCTCCAAGGATATAATATAATAGAGGCACTTTTTGTTCTTTACCACGATATTTATTTTAACGTTTTTTCTTTCTTTAGTATGTGTTTTTTCTTAATTAAATATAGTACATTTTACTTTAATGTTTCGGTACATTTTACATCCTTTTCAAAAACATGGAACATACAACAAACTTTGAAATTTTAATTTCAGTTGGCCGTTGCTTAGCTCCTCGTGTTTGTGTTTTGATTTTAAATTTTTGGCGTCAAATTTTTGTGCTTGCAGTTTATAAGGAATAATCTTCTATTCTTGGTTTTGTTTCAGCTCCATTGTTCCTATATTAGATATTTTACATGTCGTGTAGGTCCCATCACGAAGCTGCCGCTTGTTCTTATTCAAGTTGAAATCTGTTATTCTTCCAGGATATATAATATAAGAACTTTTTCTTCTTTACCACGATGTTTGCATTAACTTTTTTCCTTCTTTGCGTGTGGTTCTTTTTGAATTAAATATAGTACATTTCACTTTAACGTTTCGATGTATTTAACATCTTTTCAAAAAACATAAAACATATAATAAATTCAACAATTTTACTTTCAGTTGGCCATTGCCAGGTTCTACATGCTTGTATTTTGATTTTAAAAACATTGGCTTCAAATTGTTGTGGTTGCAGGCCAAAAAAATATTCTTCTATTCTTGGCTTTGTTTAAGCTCCATTGTTGCTTTATTAGATTTTTACATTATTGCATCTTTAGCCACTATTGTTTTGCATATGAACATATATGCATTTTGTTGAATTTGACATTTTTACGGTAATAACTACACATGTTATTTTAATCTACACACATTATTTGATTTAACACACGCCTTCTTGGTTATGACATACTGAAGAAACCAAATAAGGTAGAAACATATATGTCTGTGGCTGCTAATTCAAAACACTTTAATATTTGATTTACACAATTCTAGCAAATTAGTAGGACTTCTTTGCTAATTAAGTTAGCCAAAACAGAGAAACAATTGAAGAGCTAGTTTCTGAGATATTCACAAAAGCAATAAATTTTTCAATGGAACATCCTGTATATTTCGACATTTTTTGAAAAAGATTTAAATTCTAAACAAAAAATGCACTATCGTCCTAAATTTAAAAATAAGCGAATAGAAAGCTCTTTGATTATTATTGCTTTAATATGTAAGTAGGCGATGAATATAAAATGAAATAAAAGATTACGTGAAACGTCAACGAGTTTGTAACTTAGTCTGTTCTGTAATTAATTGGTTGTGTACGGCTACCTATTGTTAACAGTTTATTACTGGTTGTTAGTTCTACTAAAATGCCTTTCGCACATCTAAAAAAATACGATATGTTTGAAGCTTATCTGTTTTACAGAAGAAGCATCGTGAATGCATTGGCATATTATTGCAACAAATTTCCGGACCGTGAAATAGACAAATCTTTTTAAAATTGTACAGAAAATTAAGGAATGACGAAGAAACATTAAGAAATTTAGATAAAGGAAAGGATTTATAATCAACGAAGAAACGGACTTACGAGTGTTAGCATATTATGAAGCATTTCCTCAAAATTAAATTAGAGACATTACGCGAGGATTGGATGTCAATAGATGCACTCTATTCAACTTATTTTAAGGAAACATAAACATTATCCCCATAAAAAGATAAGGGTACACACAATATTACCAGGAGTTGCAGAGAGAAGATTATTTGTTTGTTACTGGTTAATTAATTTCATCAATGAACATCCAGATAATTTTAAACTTATTTTGTGGTCAGACGAATCTAACTTTTCAACTAAAGGTATGTGTAATAAAAGAAACAAACATTGTTGGTCTCGACAGAATCCCATGATTGAGGATCCATGAAACCCACAGCATGTTCAACTATTAGCGCCAGTTCTCGAGAATCTTCTAGAAACCCTACCATTAGTTGATTACTAGGGCAGACTCTTTCATAATAGGTGCATAGGAACAAACGCACAAATTCCTTGGCCTCAACGATCCCCTGATTTTTATCTGTGGGGTTACATCAAAGACGAAGTTTATAAACAAGAATATACAAATGTGGTGGAGTTGGAAAAAAAAAATTAGGGACATAATAAATTACATTCCCGCTAGAACTATCCTAAAAGTGACAAGAAGTGTTATCAGAAGAGCTCAGAAGTGAATTTATCAACACGGCCATACCTTCCAACATTTACTAAGATAAAAAATGTATACATTTATCACTTTTTATTGTCTACCGTTTTGTTATTCAATGTTTCATATGATTCAATGTACTAAAATTTATAACAACTTAATTACTTTCCATCGCCTACTTACATATTAAAGCAATAATAATCAAAGGGTTTAAGTGCTTTTTATTCGCTTATTTTTAAATTTATGAGGATAGTGTATTACATACCTTTTGTTTAGAATTTAAATTTCTTTCAAAAAATGTCGAAATATACAAAGCGTCACATTTAAAAATTTGTTGTTTTTGTAAATATTTCAGAACTAGCTCTTCAATTGTTTCTCTGTCTTGACTAACTTAATCACTAAAAAATATCCTACTACTTTGCTAATTTAACAGACTTCGTAGCTTCAATAATAACAAAGTTAGCAAAGATGAACCCTTAACTTTAGACACGGTGTATATCTTTGACACATATTCAATATCATTTGTGTAGTTTAATGTTCGCCTAAGACAAATCTAGGCCGTCTGATCAATCTACATGAATGGTATGCGACATATCTAATCCTAATATTTACAATTACCCTTTTAGTTACGTTCACGTCGATATTATTTGTGTAGTGGAATTCAATATATTCTGTGATAGTTCTAGACCTTTAAATGAAACTGCATAGATTAATAGCGGCTTTTCTATGTTACATTTTCACTTTTACAGATTTCAGATTTGCATTCTTTTTATGTTAGTCAATAATTGAGAATGTGGTTTCTAGTTCATTACAGTCACGAATAATAAGTAAGCCGTAATTTATTAATATTATTCAACATTAATGGCAATGTTTTGCTTCATAAATGTGTATGTTATCATTTAAATTGTATCTATTAATATTATGTTTTAAGTCAATGCCCACACAACTTTGTATAATTATATCTATACATATCAGTTATAATAATGAATATAGGCAAATTTCAATAAAAACTTTTATATATCAATACGAGGTCCTGGAATAATAATGTATATATTTTCAAAAAATCAATTCAAATAATGAAGATAAATTCTTTAGAATTTTATAAAGAAGGGAAAGAAACTCCAAAGACACTGTTAAGCACTTAACCCGAGATTGACAATAGAATTACTAATTGCACATCTTTCCGTCAAACCGTATTATTTGTCATCGACGGAAGATTTAAGTTGAAACAGAAAGACAATCTAACAACGAGAAACGTCGAAGAAGTCAGACATTTTAAAGTAAAAAGCTTTCTTTTTTGTGACTCACAAGCAGAGGATTTCTTTATACTTTATGAAAGAGATTTTTAGCATCAATGGAATCCCTAAACTTTAAATGCTTCTGTAAATGAATTCTTTTATATTTTTGCCCTTCTTTTTGTTTAGTTCCGCGAACAGTAAACTCCTCCGTCTGTCGAAGATAACAAATTTAATTTTTTCAATGTCTACTATAAAAATGTTTGACGTAATAATTTGCGGAAATCTTAAGGCTTCTATGAAATTAATTGCAATGCACAAGTCGATTACGGTGTGAATGCCATTTTGTCAATGCTGAAGATGATTATGTCGCATCACTAATGAATGCAATCAACTATTCATGATTCTGCACGTTCGGCTGAAGCCCAATAGCAATTAACATAATTACAATAGTTCGAAAAGCATGCCTTGTCCAGCATATACGTTATTCGCGTAAGCTTCCCTGTGTTTGAAAATTGAAATTGAAACGCTTTGGTAAACAACATATAAAATAGTAGGTAAGTATTATATATGAAGCTGGCCTGAAATAAAAAATGCGGTGTGGCCACCACACGACTTTCTTATACGTATGCGCGTTTCAAATTATACACGTTGTTCTAAATTGTTCTAAATACTTTTATCTTAGAAAAATAAACCGAAACATAAACCTGTAAGTGCATTACTTCAAGCCCAAATTTTAATCCTATTCTAAATACTCCTATTCTCTTAATGAATCTCTGTCGAATGCATACATTGCAGAATATTTGAAAACAAGTGCTACTCGCGAATAGTAGAAGTGTAACTTCCGGTCCGGCTACTGAAATTTCATTTATACAAAAAATATTCCTAATCCAGCTCTAAATACTTTTGTACTTTGACAAATCTATATAGAATGCATAATTTACGACATATTTGCAAAAAATCGCTATTCGATACGAGTAAAAGTGTTACTTCCGGTCCGGTTTTTGTATACAAAAGGTATTCAAAATTAAGTTGTAAATACTTTTATACACGTAACGTACGTGCCTAAAAAGCATGACTTGCGAAATATTTGCAAGAGTAAACAACCTATTTCCGGTAGAAATTTCGAAAAACTTTTCAAACAAAATTCTACTCAAATTTAATTTTGAGTATATATGAATTCTTTATAAATTTATTTAAACCTAGTAGTTGACGAAATATTGGCAAAATTCGATTTTTTCATTGTAGTAAACTACCTACTACTTCCGGTTTGTCGATTTTACTGAAAATCTAATCATATCTCAAGAGGGAGATTATACTTCTAAATACAAAATTTGGAATTGATACCTATAGCGGTTTGACCGCTATTGGTCACACACGCACACATACGCGCACATTGTAGAAAGACTTAGATTCAGAGCGTGTCTAACCCCCCCCCCCCCCGTCACCCATTATCTCACCTCTCATTTGAAACGTGTTTGGAAAGTCTGTTCAGAATTTATGTTTTTTTTAAATTCCCTCCGTTTGTTAAAGAAACTTTATTATTTTTGTTTCAAGGTTTTATTCCACTTCGTTTAAAAGATAAAAAGGGGGGCTGGAGGCTTTAGACACGCACTGTATATACATTACTTTGCAGTGTATATTTTTGATATACATATATATATAAATTTTGATGTATGGTTTTTCTAACCTTCCATCTTGGTGTTATCTTAGCGGTGTGTATAGCATTTGATAAGAACCTTCTTAGCGTAGCGACATCTTTTTTTGTGGGTCATTCATATTACAATGGGTGGCTCAGAACGAAATTCGATTTTGTTTTTTTTTATCTAGGGGAAACTCTCAGTATCATATTATTTTTACTGCCACCATTCGAATATCGTCTTGTGAATTTTTTCCCCAATTAAATGATTTGTGGTGAATAGTGTGCTTTTCGTTTAAAAGCATTCTACCAAAATGATTATTCTTACGTGCAAGTCTAGAGAGCGCGTCTCGAATCACTAAAATTTATGGTACGCTCTACAGATTGTTCTAAGCCCCGAGACCGCAGCAGATCTGTTAGAAATGAAATGAAATCGAAACTGTAAGTGCTGCTGCACACCAAAATCCACATCGTTCGATAAGAAAACACGCGTTTTCTTTACGTTTAAACCGGTGTAGTGTTAGAATTGAAAAAGGATTTACATGAACCATTCTTATAAGTTCCAGTTGGTTCAAGCTGTGAAGAATGATGATCACCGTAGCCTTCCTAACTTTGCTACTTTGATGCATGCGTTCAATGGTTTTGATAATATTCTTTTTAGGGACAAACGTGAACAAACAGAATTGTCGGTACTAGTCTGCGAAAAACTCAAGAGAAAAACATGCAGTCAATTTGCATATTCCAAAAGTAACTGTATGGGCAGCAATATTTTCAAGGAGCATTATTAGTCCATACTTTTTTGAGAATAATCAATGGCAATCAATTACAGTAAATGCACAACGATACTTTTCGACGATTCGGAATTTTGTAGAACAAGCATTACAAGCATTTGAAGGGTGTGATAATCGCACATGGTTCCAGTAGTATGGTGCCACAAGCCATACTGCGAATGAAGCTTTAGAGGCAGTAAGTATGTTTTTCCATGGAAAATTAATTGCGCGTAGAGGTAACATTTACTGGCTTGCAAGAAGCTGTAATTTGACACCACTAGATTTATTTTTGTGAGACTACTTTAAACGCAAGGTGAATAAATATCTTTCTGCGAATGTAAATGAACTTAAAAACCGAATACGGGAACAAATTACCGCCATCTCTGTAGCACTGCTTCAACGAGTTATTCTAAATGCGCAACAACGTTTAGATGAGTGCATAAGACATCAAGGGCAAAATTTAAACGTCATTGATTTTAATATTTAATTTACAGATGATAGTAATTATATTTGTATGTACAATTTATTAAAACGTTCAAAAACCAATGTGCTATTTTATTTGTAAATTCGAATTTCATCCTGAGTCACGCTTCATTTAAAATTAGTAATAAAATACATATTTTATTTTTTCCGTTACGTTTTGGCAAAATATATATTTGCCTTTTCATACATTAATGTTTATGGTGTATAAATTAATATAAATTTTTCCTTAAGTAGATTTTTGCCCTTCGTCCTACTGTGTACATTTAGAAAAACGGCTAAAAGTCATAATTCAGAATTATTTTTACATTGCACCCTCACACTTTTACAACGTCTCCATAACAATATATATGCACACATAAGAATCCAATATAATTTCTCTCCGAAAACAACAAAAGTAGAATTTGTCCAAATATATAGTCATCCTCGAGAATAAGAAAACACTCAAAATTTCAAATACTACATATATACCTAAGCATTTCAATAGATGCATTTTGTAGAACTTCCGGTACAAATGTAATTTAAATACAAACTTACTGGTGCGACTTAGATGAGTTTCCGTATTTGCCGGTGAAGCTAACATCATTTATTACAATAAATATTTACTCGTTCAAAACCGTGTCTCTACACATTCGCACTGACAAATATTTACTTACACAAATGTACCTGAAAGTATTTACTTAGAAATTCAGGTGCTCTAACTCATATTCTTGTTCAGATATCCTTGCGCTGCAACACGGGAATGTTAGCAAAGTTCAGAATTATATTGGTTTTAAGAATTTGAAATGAATCCTGCTTGTAAGTATCAAATTCTGAATTAAGGAATTTTTATCGTAATTCTATGTTCCCTTCTTCATCGGCGATTTATGTTTTTTCTATTTTTCACCAATGTATTTATATTTTAAAACCTAGACTTACTCAATTTATTAACTATATCGCTAATGAGGATTCAGTATTTCAGATTTATGTTTCACTTTAACTTCTAATTGGTTGAAAAGAAATTAGATATTAATAAATTTAAGTCAAAGAACTTATTGATCTCCCTGAGCTGAAATATAAGATCAATGGTTACCTCCCTATTATTATACATTACCTTAATAGCTAATACACTATGAGTTTATAGCCACTAATGTTCAAGTAATTGTATATTCACTAAAGCTGTTAACGGGCACAACATAATTAGTATTCATTAATTAATAAGATTTTAGTAGGGTTCTTAGTTTGGACAATACTGCAATACTAAGTATAACGCATGCATTTCTGTCGATTTGTCAGTTCTTTGTGAAACTGTTTTCAAGGACTTTAGATTCAAATTAAAATCAAAAATGAATATCTTGTGTGTGATTGTTACCGACTACAAGATTAAAATTTCAGTAAAGATTTACTTCTAGAAGAAGCACCAATTATAGTATACCTAAAATATATTCACAAAAAAGAAACCCCTTTGATATACTGTTAAATATGTAAGTTTTTCACAAAAATATAAAATGCCGCTTGTTCTATAATATCTTTGAAATGAGATGAAATTGAAAACGCGGGCACTAGCCGTGGCATGTCTATTTATCCATATATAAAAGAACCAACAATAAAACATTTAGCTAAAAGAGGTCGAGATATATTATTATTAATTTAGTCTTCATTAAATCTCATCATCAAAGTAATTGTTGAAGTAATTTATAATCATCGGCAAGGATTTATTTATTTACCTCCATTCATCCGAAAAACAATGAATTTAAAGCGATTTAGATAATATTACTGGCTACCCTAATATTGTCGATGGTATAGATTGTATGTATATAAGAGTAAGATATCCAGGAGGAGGAAATCTATTATTATTTTTAAATAGAAAGTGATGTTACACATTAAACATTCATTTAATTTTCGAAAACTTAAATTATTTTCCAGCATTTTTTCCCAGACCCACGCCTGTCCAACTTACGTCCTCACTTTGCACCTCATCCAATAAGGCTTTGTATGATGAACATGTGAAGCTTATGATATTCACTCTGATACTTGTGTGTCTTGTACAAGGTTGTACAGGTCCTGTACTGGGTAGAGTGTCTCCTGAGCATTGAGGTCTATGTACGGTTGTTCAAAAATGCGTTATCTTCTGAGATACAATGCCTCACAGTTTAGTAAGTTATGTTTGATTTTTTCTTGTTCTTTATTGCAGAGTCTGCAGTTAAGATCTCCTTCATAGAAGCTTATCTTATTGAGGGGAATTTTAGCCTCATCATAGACGTAGTCACCCTCGCTTTCCCCTTTATAACAAAATGAAGAGGCGGGAGGTCAAAAAGCACAGCCATGGCTGCATTTTGCGTAGTCTGCGTTTAGAACCATTACGCCCAAAGAGAAGAATCTTTGCATCTTACCATTTTGTCGTCGGTCAGCGCACTAGAGATATTCCGAAAGGTTTTACCACCATGTTGTACGTCCAGGACATAATGTCTGGTTTCAAACCTCATTGATTCCCGTGTAAGGCTCTGATAATCAATAATGATGTCACCGATTTCTCGGTAATGTTTTCCAGGTGTTGCTTCCAGATAATACTTGAGTCTGGTGTTACTCCTAAATACTTCGAGATCAGTATATTTTCTCTCCTTAAGGTTAGCGGACCAAGGTTTCCCAGTTTAGGCCTTCGGGAAAATACTTTAATCCAGCACAGTCTTTCTAACCATCTTGACGTCAGATTAAAAGCGCTTAGAATGCGCTTCCCAACCGTTAAGTTGATTTCCCCGGTGATATGATGATTATCTTGTCCGTGTACCCATGGACTCAGTGTTCTCCGTCGGTGGGCCTCTCCAAAAGACTGTCCGCTACCAGGTTTCACTGAAGCGGCGACAGTACCCCCTCCATTTTTCAGCATTACATAGCTCCTTATAGGTGGTAAGTGACGCCATATGCAAAGGTCTGGATATGCTTGCCAGATAGTGAGGTAAAGGAGATTTGAAGTATATGAATAAATTAGAATTCATATAAATGAATGTATTGTAGAAGGAGGAGCAAATAATGTACTACTCGGAGAGAATAGTTATATCATGGTCATGTCATTTGCTCCCACAGGCATTAAACTCCGATGTAATTGTTAAAAGTTATTTAAAATGCAGCTTATACGTCTACTAGAAATACTGCTGAAAGGTTTCTAGTATAATGAAAAACAAGTTTTGTTGTTTTATTGATTAGTAGTTAAAATAATAATACGTTCACTTCCACAATATCTAATCCGATTTGCACAAAAGTTTTATCTATACCTAGTAATAATTATCATTCTAAAAGGAAATGGTAATTTAAAATTTAAGGAATCTCAAGAACCAAGAAAGTGTTTATTATGTTTTTTTTTCAACTGAACTAAAATAAGAAAAAAAAAACAAAAGTTTAATTTTTTAAATCTTTTCTATTATGCTAAAAATATATAGAGGTGCTAAAATTGTTGGAAACATAAGTTAGAATAATAAAAAACAGTATTACTTTTATTTCATTCACTTCAAGGTAATAATTCGAATAAAATTTTATTTTTCCAAAAGTCATCAGCCACCATTTACGACTCTACTCTTCTATTAGAGAAAGAAGGATCATATTAATATTGGAAGAACAAATATTATTCCATTACAAGCAAGTTACCATCTCTACCTTGAAATTACATCAATTCCGCAACCGATTTTTTTAAATTCTGTGAATTTTAGTATATTATTTTAGTATCTATTATCATATATTTTACTCCCTGCAGCTCACATAACTTTTTTATATTATATAACATTCTCGTTACGTATGATATACACTTTTTATTCAAAAGATGCTAAATACACATAAATGAACATATTTAAAAGAAATAAATGGCTGATATATATATATTTAAATGCCTAAAATTTAAGAACTCTGTGTAGTTTAACAAAGCAATAATTTCTAGATGACCTTTTCTGTGAATCAGCCTGTCTAACATTATTAATAAAATTCGGAATACTACAACTTAATTCATCTTGTCAAAGTAACCACATAAAGTAATTATAATGGTACTAAATTTAAATATGAATACGACTTTAATTTTAATATCATAACATTACCATTTAGTAATGGGAATGCGGATTTCACGCTATTTTAACTCCGCCCAATTATGCTAAGCTGAATGCAAATTGTTCCTAGGATGTTTACATTGTACGGCGAGATAGAGTCACTACATTACGATTAAAACGAGGCGACATCAAATAATATCATCTGAACGGATGTTTGGAAAATTTAAATAAATTCAATGGGGAAATACTCTAATATTAGTAAACGAGAATAATTTTCCCGACATATCGTAGATACAACACCGGAAATGCACGGAACTTAATTTTTTTAAATAACTCACCCTATATATTTTTGGATTTTCTTGTACTGCTTTAAATTGTCTGTTGAAGTGCTTTTCTTTTTCAAAATTGAGTCAATAGTTATTGAGTTATTAATTTTTTTTAAAAATATTTGACTAAAACACGTGTTCAAAAAAAAATCATTTTCACATTGTTTTTAAAAGTAAAAACATTAACTTTGGTGCTGCTTGTAGTTAAGAAAATTCTGCATCATTTGGTAAAGTTGCACTCGACAATACCTCAAAAAAACTTTTTTCAAAGCCTACTTTTTGAAATTTTCACATACCAAAAACTTATTTTTTTTAAACGGAAATCGTTGGTCATCAAAGCTGTGGGGAGGAATAGTGGGTAGATACATAATTGGACCTTATTTATTAGATGAAAATGTTAATGGAGGAGAGTATCTTCGCTAGCTACGGACGGATTTTCAAAACTTTTTAAAGACATCTTCAAATATGTTAGTAAATGTAAACTTTGTTTTATTTCAATGTTAACCACCAGTGTCAAAAATGAAATACTGCCGGAATTCAAAAATTGAAATGCGATGCTCTTCATTCTATAAAATTATTAGTTTTTGGATAGTTGGCTTTAACATTTACTTTGTTTGACAGTTGATTAAGGAAGTCGGGTGCCATTCCTGCCTTCCATTGGTTGAACGAATATTTTGGTGCATAGAACAACAGCGTTCGCAGTTCTTTAATTGACCGCTAATTGCTCCTATAGTGATTATCTCAAAAATTACAAAAGATAGGACATTGTTAACGAAAATGAAAGAGAATAAAAAAACGAAATAAAATGCCTCAATAAAATACTGGGTGTTCCATTTAAAAAAAATGAGTTTTTGGTATGTGAAAGTAGGCTTTGAAAGAACAAAGTTTTTTGAGGTATTGTCGAGTGCAACTTTACCAAATGATGCAGAATTTTCTTGGCTCAATTTTGAAAAGAAAAAATTGTTGAACAGACAATTTAAAGCAGTACAAGAAAATCCAAAAATATGTAGGGTGAATCATTAAAAAAAATTAAGTTTCGTGCATTTCCGGTGAAACCGGAAGTGCGTCAGAGCTTAAAGTATTTTTACAATATGCGCCACAAGCAACCATAGATATTCCACTAATTGTTCTGTCTTTTATTTAAACACAAAAGAGCAATCGAAGACGCGGCTACTAATGACTCACCCCCTGTACAGATTTTTTCCAATTTCTGTACACAATAAATTACTTATATACATTCATTTACGTTATTATTGTCTCGTCAAATATAAGTATATTAATTTCTGGTTTTATATACCAGGTTTTTATCAACTTTTTTATTCAAAAAGAATTAAAATTCAATATTGCCACCCTCAAAATAACTTTCTTGAAGTCACATAGCGGCCGCGACAATTCTTCCAATCCTCACAGTAGTGAACTCGGATACTGAAACATTCTTCAGCTGGTCGGCTTCAACCGCTTGAATGGTTTTGAGTGTCCAAAAGAACGTCCCTTGAAGTGATTTTTCAGTCTCTGGACCAGGAAAAGTTTATTAGTTTCAAGTAATGCGAATAAGGAGGATGATGAACTACAGAAATGTTAATGGTCAAAAACTTGCCTATTGAAATTGGGGGGAAATTATTATCAGTGTAAAATAGGCATGAGTATATATAAAATTAAATTTCATAGTAGATTAAATTAAACTTTATATATATACATATAAATTCTTATATATTGTTCTTTTATATTCGGTTAAAGAAATAGAACGACATTTTGGCGCCCAACGTGGAGTGTACGTTGGGCGCCAAAATGTCGGTCTATTTCTGTCATAATTAGAAATTTTTGTGTCATAATTAGAAAACTATTTTCTTTTACGGAAAAGAAACTGATTGGCAACCCAAATACGTAATAAGTTTGTGTGTATATGATAATATACAAGTTACTTTGCAGTATTTTATAAATAGTTAAAATTCTTTCATATTAGAGTGCATTTACAACTAAATTCTTATATCCAAATTACTAAATATGTTGGTTGAACAAGCTTGGTATTTTCACATATGTTTTTCTTTTGTTGATATTGTAATAAATTTCCAACATTAAATTATAACTGATGTGTTCATTAAACAAATATTTTGAAGATATTTCTTTTATTTGGTATATTAGAAAGAATCTGATATTATTCTGTTGTGAAATAAATGATGCTAAGGATTATAACCTACAAATAGGAAGATCTATGACAGTAATAAATTATATTATTAGAGAAATATTTTAGTACATACCTTGAAATAGTATCCATTTAAAGTGATATTTTAAGATAACTTAATTCACATATGATTAATCACTTGAATATAACCGGTATAATAAATATAAATCACAATAATAGAAAAATAAATATACGAACGTCATTTTACATTTATTGGTGTTGATTAACTTATGAATAGGCAACTGTTCGATCTTTATGGATAAAGTGAAGTTAGTTAAATGTAAGTATTGAAATGTTAATTATTATAAACAATTTCTGAGTTAGTTATGGGCATAATAAAAAAATACCTGAGATAAATAGAAAATTGATAAAAAAATTGCATTGTATTTTTCATAATTTATTAGTTAAAGGAAATAAATATAGGGATTAGTCATATATATAATTTACCTGAATGTAATTATACACTTTATTTATTAAAGGTATTGTTACAATATATATATAGAAAATGTATTGGTACTACCAATATATATATGCATCTAACAAAAAGACTAAATTAGATACAACAAAAATAGCTAATATCATCCTAAAAAATCACGTATAATAACTGTGACCAAAATATAAGAATTATTACCTGAACACATGGGACATAAGTACCACTAAGTACCTGTGAAATCACACATAATATGCTAATATTACTAATGTTTAATCTAAGTAATAAAAAATACAACATTACACAAGGGGTATCGTCTGTTCTTGATGGTTGGTCTCATACGCCTGATCCTTTTTCGAAGATTTTCAAGAACCTTTCGGTAAAGGTGTTGATTGATAGTTGACCTTGTGACACAAGCTTTTTGTGGAGAATTTCTTGACTGTCGAAAAAGTAAATGATCTTCGACTTGCTCATTCTTTCTCTATTTGTGTTTTGAAGAGATTAAATTGTGCCATACCATTCTCTGGCGCTTGGTTTCCTGGTCCTACTCAAACACCCAAGACTTGTTAACAGTAATGAGACACCAATTCCAAAATGTCAAGACACCTTTCACTCATGATGTCTTTTTGGTCATGATTTTTTGGAACCATGTTTGCGCATTCTTTTTATTTCCAATTATCAAAATTTGACGAACGATGGTCTGAGTCTAATTCAACTCCTCTCCAATCATTCTGTGTTTTATCCATTGAGCAAAACCTCATAACACACCATTGCTCGAAATTGATGTCAGGGAATCGCTGTGGACACCAAATATCTAGCTAATTCAAACTCCTACTAAAGGCATATCAATATTTGCCTACCGCTCAGCCAAATGTTTCCATATCGAACAAAAAGTACTAGGCTGTAATATTAATAATAGCACATGTTCGTAACCAAAAAAGTGTTTAGAAACCAGTCACTGAATCTGATATAATTTTGGAAGCTGATTTCAAAAAAAAATAGTCAAAAAGTTTCATCAAGTATAATTTTTCCGCAAATTGAGAAAGTAGATCTTCATAGCGATGATGTTTTTTGGAAGGGTGGTGATGAAACTGGTCATTGACGCATCAGTCTGTCTATGTAGGTTTACGGTGTACTGAATGTTTTATTTTGCCATCTGATACGCGGCTTTCTGTACATCAATGAAATGAAGAAAACCGCTAGTCTCAATTTCGATTATCAATAGGCTGTTGATGGGTAGGGAATTTTAAAATGAAAGTTGTAACTTTTGTGGAACCGTAGGTGGGGTTAATCAGGAATTTATCAGATCACCTTAGTTGTCTAGCTTGTCTAGTTATAAAGAGGGTGCCAGGGATTAGTAATTGGGTAAAAGCGAGTTTGAAGTCGAAACTGATATGTAAACCATGAGAATCAACTGCCAGTTTTTGTAATCTGTGATTAAAGTAATAGAAATGTAGGATCAAAAACTCACTGTTGCAGGTTTTAGTCATGCTCGTACTTGGTTCGTATAATTTCCTTAAATTCTACGCATTTGTTTTAAAAGTGTTTGTGCTTTGTGATATGTAATAAGGCGAAATACATAGTAAAAATGGTGCGATTGTGCTATTTGTGTAAACGTCGATACGAAAAGGCATCCACTCGATCATATCATAGGTATGTTGGTCAAGAATTCAACTTTACGTGTTTAACATGGTTTAAATATAGAGCGCTGATTGGATGTGCTCGAGTGGATGCCTTTTCGTATCGACTTTACACAAGTAACACAATTTCACCATTTTTACTATGTATTTCGCATTAAAAGTGCTTAATTCGCGTTATTACATATCACAAAGCACAAACACTTTCAAAACAAATGCGTGTAGAATTTAACGAAATCATACGGACCAAGTACGAGCACGACATTTCGACTAATGACAGCACGTCGTCGGATTTCCTTAAGGACTATAATCGCTTGGCAATGTATCATTTCCCCCTACTCCACCTGCAGTTGTTGCGACCACTTACCTCGCTCACAAAGTGCTGTCAAGCTTCCTGTAGTATATACCAATCTCTTTGGTTATACATCAGAAACAATAAATATCCAATATCCAATAAAAAATCCACGAACCGCTTATCCCTATATTGTCAGTACTATTAACAGCAGTAAGCGGTACAAACACTAGTCCAGTTACCTAAAACTCTACCCAGTAACTCTTTCTTCTTACATGTCTATTATCTACCGACTACAAGAACTGACAGTTGATTTTCAGGATATATTAGTAAGTTTCGTAACGTAAACGAGCTTTCGCCCTTTCCGAACTTTACCCACTATTCCAGGAACTTAGTCATATAGCAAACACTTTAATATAAAACAACTACTACAAAAAAGACCATATATATATACATTCATATTCCACTCTTGAAACAAAGTCGCCAAAGTAACCTACCTAGGCACGCTTACTTACCTAATATCCACAGCGTAACCGATCACTTCTGCAAAACCGGTAACAAATATAATATCAAACCTACTTCCAAGCCCATTCGAAATAGTCCGATTTTATTTCACCTGTCATAGAGAAGTAACTCCTTAAATCTTTCTTTGTTATCTGTGTCCATGTTTGTGCGGCAATGTATATACAAGCGTGAAAAAGTGATCGGTTAGCACTCGTGTTTCCAAATGAGCTCTATGCCAGTTTATTGCGCATGAGCGGGTCTGCACTCGCTGAGCACAAATTGAAAACCGGTCACCAGATCCAGATCAATTCTACAAAAATTCTGTGTAAGGCTTCGCATTATTATAATCGCCAAAGACGTGTATCCTTAAAAATTCGGAAATATGTTTACAACTTGACTTCAGACGATGGCTACTATTTCCACCATCACTGGAAGTCCATCATACAAACTAAACTCAACCGTAACATGCGTTCTATTAAAGTTCAACACTAGACAGAATGTAAATAATCTCCCATCGAACACATAACAGTCAGTCTGGTTCAGGCACTATGTTTTAATGATTACATTCCTTAAGTGTTGAAATATATACATTTTCCACATTCGTTCAAAGTAGAATAAACAACTGGCTTAAAGACATTTCCACATACTTTTTAGTATAATAATTAGTAGGTAGACAATATTACAGGCAATTATCAAGGGTTGTATTTAAAAATAATTAATGTATGGTTGTTCAGTTCTGAGTTAGTTGTATTTTTTTTGTTGAACACTACTTTATGGAACAATATATTGCATTTCTTCTTCTGTAAAATTTTGAACAATGCATATTTCGTTGTTTTTTATTTATGGTAGTCATGGAAATTTCTGGTATACAATTCGAGTTATTACAAATGCGTTTCTTCCATATCAAAATTTAAAAATAAGGTCCTCTCAAGCTGGAATACAAACATTTTAGTTATTAATGTACAGTTTGCGACGTGGTTGGATAGTCCTTGGAATTATTTCTAAATAATTCCCTATTGTATTTGTTATTAGACTTTTAAATTATTTGCTAAATCTAATAATAATGACAATTCTGCTTGAATTAGCCCAACAATACAAACAACATATACAAATATAATTAAAAATATCATTTTCCCTACATGCAAAGTCCATTAGGGTTGATTTACTATATAGAAAAAAGGTATATATGACTGAATTGCGTGACTGCCGGTAAACTGATCACGGAAATCATCCATTTTAAAAGTTACTTTCATTAATTTGCACCCGCTCATTTCGTAATACTTATATGGCAGTTAGTGAGTAGATAACGGCGGATCCCTGCAAATTCCTGGTAACCTTTTGGGTTCAAGTTAATTATAAAAAGATTCCGATCTTGACTAATTTGTTAGGAGGACAAGTTAGTTTATTAATAGATTCCCGTTTAATGGTGTTAAAGGTGGCTTTACGCAGAATATTCTAAATGTCAGGTTTTATAAGGGAATTAAGAGGTTTCTAATATAGAAATTATTCACGACGAAGATGCATAATTACTATCTTTCGTTACTCACAGCATATCCATTATGTATAATGTGAGTTTACTTTTATTTATAACGTTTGGTCTTATATGGTTTAGATAATTTTATATAACAATGTTTATATATTACTTATTGTCATATCTAAGATACCGTTACTAAAAATTTCCGTTGGTGGCACCTGATTCTATTCAATATGATAAAAAATATTTGTAATAAAAACTATTATTAAAAATTGTGACACAAATATGCAACTTCAAAGGTGCTTAGAAAGCAGTCGCTGACTGTAATAGACTTTTGGATGCAGATTTTAAGAAAAAAAAAATCCATCATGTACCATTTTTTTAACAAATATAAAATGAAGGAAGATGATGTTTAGTATTATAAATCGTCATTACTGGCCAAAACTTGAGATTTTTAGGACAGCCTTTGGTGCGAATAAAGAAACACTGATAGTAGTTCAGTAATTGCATACGCAAAAAATTTTTTGCTTGGACAGGTTTTACTTCAAAATGGCTTTCATTCGTCGAACTTATCTTAAAAATCGTCATAATATACCAGTGGTTATCATGAGGAAAATTCCAGAAACATCTTGTGTGTGCGAAAATGAGTTAGTTGGTGACCTATTCCCTTTTGTTCCCCTCGCCTATTTCACTCCTTTAGCACTCCGGTCAATTTTTATGTGATCTTAGAGTGAAAATATTGTGTACAGTGTAGTTTTGCTCGAAATATCTGTAGTTGTTACATATTTCCCGCAGCGTATAAGTACACGTGTTTTTAATTTTTTCATTTTACAAAATATATTTATTGGCACAAAGGACTAGTCTCAATTCACCTGATTCCTTTTGTTACACTTCCGAGAAAAAAAAATTGTAGTGAAGAAGCATCAAAGAAATGTAACAGACATTGCGAAGATAGTATATTATAGCATAATGCTTAGGTGTAAAACTTTGTGACCAGAAAAAGTTATGGGCTCCAAGAGGAATGTAGACGAAATAAGAAAGTGGTCAAAGGCTACGTAAGTCTTTCCATTTTGGAGTCCCTATGATCTGGAGGAAACTTGATGGTCATAGTTGTGACTGCTACTCCTGTTCATATAACGTGAAAAAGTACAATTTAATTAATAAGAGAGAAATTTTTTATCCGAACTTACCGTCGGCAATGCGCCCTTTTCCTCATAGCTCAAAAGCACCTGTGCTGAGTGATAAAGAAGTCTGGGAATTATCAAAAAGTTTCTCGGGAATCTTAAAGAGCCAAACTATCGTATAAATGTATCGTAGAGAACATGTTTACGAAATTTAAAGATTTATGTTGATTCTTCTATGAATTTGAAAGTCCACATCTTACACTCACATTTGGGCTTTCCAGAAAATCTTCGTGCTCTTAGTTAAGAACAGGGGAAAAAATTCACCAGAATATCAAGGAGATGGGGAGTAGATACAAAGGTCGGATGCTGCACAGAGAAGCCCGTACGCTACCTACACGAGGCAAAGTGCCAAAGGGAACTTTCTGGAGAAAAGGAAAAGACAGTATATAAACCTATAAATGCCAGGATAATTTAAAAAATCATTTCCATCATTTAGTAAGTAAGGCATATAATAAATATTTTAAAAAGAACTACCTTTCTTCAGAATATACAGAATAAACTTTTTACCAATATATTAACGCTCATTTTAAAAAGAATGCTGTATTTAAAATCGGTCCACCAAACAATATAGCGATCAATTAATTACATTGCAAACACTTCTTCATGACTCAAATATTGCAAGCTTGTGTAGTGTAATGACTAAAGCTATATTTACATTGATCCAATGAAGTCTATATTGTGTGAAAAAGTATATAAATTGTATGACTATTAATAATCCATAACTAAATAATAAAATATTTTTGGCACATTACCAAAATAAAGACCTAACTAAGAGAAAAAATAATTAAACAATTTAAATACAAATCCAAAAATTGAAGTAGATCCAGTAAATAAATCTAGAAAACTGAAAATCGCTACTGTCATAGTAAATATCCAAAATGCCCCCTTTTGCATCCAATCATAATATCAATATCTCCTTGGCATTTGAATTTAATTACGGAGATAATTAGAAAGAAACCTATTTTACACGACGATTTTGCAATACCTATATTCTACTTATCGTCCTTCGTAACCCTGAAATTCTATTACATACAAAACCGACGGGCAAAGTGTATGCTCAAAAATTGTTCATATGAGACCTCTATAAAAAAGTTCAGAAGCAATTCCTTTGCGGTATTGCAAATTCAAGAGTTATCTAGTCTCAACATTTTTTTCCCGCTTATTCTAATGTGTTCTTTATACATTTTTTATTATAAATCTTACTATAAAAAATGAGGTGTGGCCACCACACGACTTTCTTATATGTATGAAAGTGTTACTTCCGGTCCGAATTTTGAAATTTTATTTATATAAACGATATTGCAAATCCAGTTCTAAATACTTTTGTACTCTTGATAAAAATATATGGAATGCATAACTTACGACATATTTGCAAAAAATCGCTATTCGATAAGAGTAAAAGTGGTACTTCCGGTCTGAATTTTAAAATTTTTTTATATAAAAGATATCGAAATTTATGTTTTAAATACTTCTATACTCGTAACGTACTTGTCTAAAAAGCATGACTTGCGAGATATTCGCAAAAAACTGATTTTCGATAAGAGTAACAGCCCTACTTCCGGTTGGAATTTGGAAAAAAAACAACTACAAAAAAAAAGAGAGACGGAACCATTCATCGACACTCTTACTTACCTTACATACATGGTGTAACCGATTACATCCGCAAATTCACAAAAAACACAACATCAAAACTGTCCTCAAACCCCATTCGAATGTATTTGATTTCCTTTCGTCTGTTAAAGACAAGAAACTCTTGAATCCACCTATGTGTACCGGATTCGAAGTTCGTATGGCAGTGTATATATAGCCGAATCTAAGCGATCGGTTAGTACTCGTTCTCCGAGCATGTGCGCTGCACTCGGTTAATGCGCGCGACCGGTTCTGACAGGTGCAGTTCAATTTCACTTAAATCCTCTCCAAAGATTCCCTTTACAGACGCGATATCTTTGAACCATTGAAATCCAGAACAATCCCAACAACTTGAAACGAAGCAACGATTACTATTTCCATTACACATGGAAATCCATCATACAAATTCAAAAAAACCATAACACACACGCTTCACTGAACCGCAACACTAAACACAATATAAAACAACCCCTGCCAACACAGGCCTGTCTGTTTCAGCTAATCGCAGAAGTAGAAACCCTGAAGATCTCCTTTATAATAGTCGAGAAAACGTCAGTATTAGAAGCTAAGACGACGAAGCAGATTCAATCCAGGAACCAACGACCACCGTGGAAGCCTACGACTTAGGTCTAATAAAAACTAAAATTAATAGCAGATTGTTTATTTAAATAAATTCTATTTTCTATTATTAACTTACTCAGTTTAATATTGATACCATCGAATAGATATAGTAGCTGCGTACTAAGATGAAAAATGCGAATTGTGCTGCTTCAGTCACCGCAAGACTACGCACTGTATAATAATTTATCTCTGTCAGTTCAATTATATGTAAGAATAGGAGTTGTAGTTTTATATAATTTACGTTTAATGTTTGTCACATATTTTCGTGATACTACGTTTGCCCTGTATTATTGGTTAACGATAATAAGCAGGCATAGAAAGCAACTGCAAAAACGCTCTTAAGAACATTATTCATAAAAAAGTACGGTTTATAGGGATAGTATTCATCACGTCATTTAGATATAAGTCTAAGTATCGCTTACTAGATACATAGGTACTATTTCAATTTAACAGAAATAGTGGAAATGTCACGTATTATATGAAGACTCCCTAGTAAAAAGTTATTTCCTTACTATAAAAATACTTGTACAGTCCAACTAATGTAACATGAGCGATGGCAGTAATGTACGTGTTATACAAGTGTTCATACAGAATAGGAATCACAGTCCTTGCCTATACATCCCGCTTTGTTTTAAATTTAATTTTTCTGGAATAATTTTATTGGTCGTTTTTGAATGATACAAATTTACATTTTCTCTAGTAATAATATTTATGCCGTCATGAATACATTTAGGTAAAATATTTTTTATTTTATAAATTTTCGTAATTTTAATATTTGCATTTCGTAATATATTTAATACACTTGTCTACGTTTAAAACGTTATTGAGGCAGCTGAACTAAATAAAAAATTATTGTTATGTCTGAGACTTTATGACTGTATATTTAAGATAACCTGTTCTCAATGTATATTATCTACGTCTCGTACTCGTTTGCCTTTAAAATTTTGAGAGAATTGGATTGCACAGAGGGGCAAAGGTCTCATATTTCTCAGCTGACATTAAAAGCTTTGATGGGTATATCTTCAATCAGTTGTGATAGAAAAAGATTATCGACTAGTTCAAATCACGATTCAACGGAGTCACTGTTTGATGGTTAACTGTTTGAACATACGCGTTGGTAATTTAATTCAACATATTAATATAAGATTCGTCTTTTTTTTTGTTCATATTTGTGCTTGCGAGCCTTTCTTAAACGGAGTCTTACAGTTTAGGTTTGGTTTTACGAAGCTAATTGCTTAAAGTGCCCATCAAAATTCGGCAAGTTTGAGTTCATCGCCAGACTTTTTTTAACAACGGATTCACTACAAAGAAAATAGTAGGTAGCTTCAACCCTCTATTAAGGTTGTCAATCGAAGTTTAAAGAAACACATAATGTTGTCCTTTTTGTTTCATCTATATAATGTTTAGTTTGTCTTAGCTTCCGACGAAATATGCATTAATGAGTTTTTTTGTTCCTATATTTTTTTCCGTAAAAGTAGAATTGTACATTAATTCATTGGTTAGTTAATCGTGAACGTATAATTTTTTATGAACATCTTTGTGAATAGTTAATGTTAAATTATAAATTTCTTATATTAATCTATATTCCTTTTAATTACAACTATAACATGATATTTTGTTGCAGCCATCGATGACAGTTATGAATTTACTTCTATTTTGTCCAATTCATTACATATTTCATAGGTATTTCTTGTTTTTATTGTTTGAAAAATACTTGTGTTTATTGTTGTTATAGTCAATAATATGTAACTGTTTATATTTTGTTTGCCGCTTAAGATGTTAGTGAACATTGTTATTATTTATTAATTTTTAAGGACAAACAAACATCATTGATTTTCTCTTTATTCAAAAGAATTAATAAGGATTACATGGTTGTGTCACAAAACAGATGGCGCAGTTTCGGGCTTAAATCTTTTATTCAAATACAAATCTCCCATGCTACTGAGCAATAAATGTTTACCATGGAAATTTTGCCATCAGGTCTCCGAAGAGGCGGGTGAGCCGTTCCATCATGGATTTAAAAGACATTACTATTCCTAAGATTAGGGCAAGTGCATGCTACTGTCACACACTATTTCCTTTAGTTGGAAATCTGGATAAATTACCTCAATTAATCCAACCATTATCTTACTAAAAATTAGACTGAAGTCACTATACTTTCATAAATTTTGTCGTATGCCGATCGGCTATCTAGCAGTGTTAATTCCCGCTCAATTTAATATGGTGAGTGTATTTCATCCATAAGTGCTCCTATTATTTTTTTCACTCGTTAGTCCGGAACACTTTGTAATCTACGCTCATCACCTTTCAAGTAATATGAGACGAACTCCACTTATTTTTTAAAATAGAACTCTAAATACTAGTCTGATGCAAATTAATTTTTATAGAACGCAACTAAACGAAGGAAAATATGTTAGTAAATTGCTATACTTACTGCCGTCATAAGTATTAACGCAGTAACTGAAACAAAATAGAAATTTACATTTTCATACATTTCTTCAATTGAGATGGTGTAGATTCCAAATTTGTATTCAAAAATGCAGTAGATTTCAAAACAGAACCAGAAAATTCGCCACAGTAAATGAAGAATGGCTCTTTTTCATAATTCAAAACGTAGTATCTGCTGTCCATTCAGATAAAATACACTAACTGCATGTAGTTGCTGCGTTCTTGCTTAGAACACATCAGATACAGTATTTTAGCTTACGACTGACTCAAATTTAAAAACATCTACGCTTGTATTCAGCGGATACTATGATTTACTTTCATATTCACTGCACCAAACTTGGCCATGAAGAATACAATTTAAATTCCGAATGTACTATTTGCTATTCATTGTCGACTCATATCCACAAGGCCAAAATAAGTCGAAATTTTTATAGGATATATGCCAAATCAGATCTAAATGAAAATACAATATGCGTCTCAGCGGACCTACAGAAAGTGATTATGTTCCCCAGGACTGACACTTTTAAGGGGGTTTACGCAGAAGTGTCGACTAACTCCGGTGAGGTAGGACGGAATGGAGTGACGTCATATGCGCTAATGTAAATTCTGTACTTTAGAAGGTTTCGTTCAACCAATAGTACCGCTTTTATTTACGAAATATCAAAACGAAATTTAAAACACAAATAAACAGAGGCTCAATGCATGTTCGACTGGAATCAGTTTTTAAAATAAAGTTTCTGAAACTGTGTTATGATGTCGTGAATTTTGCCAACTTTGAGAGTGAAATGTAGGAATAAATAATTTGAATTATAAGAAAGTGCTCCCAACGAAACCTTAATTAATCCTTTGTATTCAATTTAATGCAAAAACGTAATAAGAAAAACAAAAATTTCCGCTGTTTGTTTTATTTGAACAAATACCTTACAACGACGGAATTTGCATTAGCGCATATGGTGCCACCCCCTTACGTCCTACATCACGGCAGTTAGTCGACACCTCTGCGTAAGCCCCCTTAAATCTGTTGTTTCTACAAAGGGGCTTACAACGTACCATGAGAGTTTCGTACCGGTAGGGACCAAGCTAAAAAAAATTTTAAATCTCTGGCAGTTATATGGCATGTAGCAATAACGAGAAAAAATAAAAAATACATTGTTAGCGCTTTTTATTCTTCCTTCATGGTAAAACAAGAAAACCGTAATTTTATGGTTGGATAATTGCACTTCACAAAATAAAAAATGATGTCTTCTGTAATATTTCGTATATATTGTGAATTCCAGTATGCTCCTAATTGAAAAAGGCAATTACTTTGGGAGAAGCCATACATTTGAGTGCAGACAGTTTTCACCACCAAGTTGAAAAATGTTTAAACAACAAAAGAGAACCCATTACTTCCATGATTTGGCAACTACCGTTTCTTTAGCCAATTCTGGAAAATTAATTCAATAAATGTTTTCAAATTATTTATTGCGTAATTATTAAAACTCTATATAACATTACATTAAGATCAGTTACCGCGGTTTAAACTAAAAATTAAGTCTAAGATGAAACATAATTTTGCAGTACCAGTTTTTCTTTTTCTTCACAAATATTAACTTTCCTAAAATTATATGTTGTAAAATCTTCAATAAAATTTACATAACAGTGCAGAAAATTAAACGAAAAAAGATTTAGATAACAAAAAGGTTTTTGCAGATACTGTCTTTTTAGTTATGAGGCAGTCTAAAGTATTTTATTGCATTTCGTTTAATACGACAAATTTTGATATATATATATGATTTTTATCGGACCTAATACAAAACAGAAGGCAATTAATTTAATTCTTGACCTGCCTGTTTGATGTTTGAAATAGTATTGAATAATTTATTAATTGTATACTTACTTAATTAAGGAATTTGCTTGATTTATTATTCATTTATTCTCGGTTTTAATACTTCTTTAGAAATGGTATTTAAATGAAAATTTACTTCGAAATAGAAATACAATATCCTTTTATTCTTCAACTGCGAATAAACCACACTCAGGTGCATATAAATGCAAAAGTTAGTGGCAATTTAATTCATATACAATTTACATTAAGATGTAGGAAGAAATGAAACAACATCATGATTGCTGCAGTTGCCAATTTGCATGTTAAATAGTTCTCCACTCCACATCCTCTTAGTAAAGAAAAGTCTACAAAATTAATTTTAAACCGGAATTGCTTGTTAGAATGCACTTTTGATTATTTTAGTAGGGGAGACCAGTGCCATTTGTAGCAAAATTTGAAGAATATTTTTTTATAGTTACAATTTAAAATTTAAAATTTCGGTTTTAAGGGTATCATAATATTGAATACTTGTGTAATTGATTACATTTTTCAAGTTCAACAATATGTTATCATAAAGCCATGTAACACATGTATTTGTATACAACAAACAAGTGTTACAATTGAAACCTCACTTGTGTTAATTGTAACGAAGCCGGTCCCGATTGTAACAGACTTTAGAAAATTAAAAAAATCGTAAACAAAAAAAGTTTTACTTTCCAAAATAAACAAATAAGATATTCATCTAACTAAGAAAAATGCATACTTACTAACAATAACTACACATCTGAAAAAGTAAATATGCCTTAGGTATAAAAAAGATGCAATATTATTTTTACATAGTTGCATTTAATAAAACATTCTAAGAATGCTCACCGGAATCACAGTGTCTCCAAATATAGTAGAGGTTTTTTCTACTGCAGTTAAAATGTGCCCACTGCTTACATTGACGACACTACAACCAGTCTTCTTTGCTAACAGAATAGGCGCCACAATATTCTAAACAAAACGTTTCTTCGACACTTGATTCTGAAGAATACAATATATTTGGTTTAGTACTTTTCCGTTTCTTTTTTTGTTTTTCTTTATTGTTATTTGTATTTTCAAAATTACGTTTTGTAGGCATCTTATTTTTTGGAGTTCTTTCTTCAATTAAACGTTTCTTCGGCGTATCTGTTAAAACTACCGTCTTTCGCTTTGCTCTTCCTTCTTGTCTGGGTTTATTTACGTCAGCTTTGGGATATGGCTTTATATTTGCATTTATGTAACAAATCTTTTTGTTTCTGAAATAGGTGCTGCTGCAGCACAGCAGCACCTATTTCTATATCTCTGTAGAAGTGCTGGGTTGATTGATGTCAATGGTGATTAGTCGAGTAATATTAATCACATTATTTTCATTCTCATAATTATTAGTAGTTTCATTACTTTTTCATTGACTAAAGGTCTGTCGGTGACAGTTGATGGGGCAAAGTCAGACTCACTAAATATTTCTCTATTGAAAGGCCATATGCCCGTGCAAGAATATTGGTTGGGGTACCTAATGGCCAGGGCAGTGATGCTTTGACAATTGACGGCAAACCATAAATCGTCAACCTTTTCCTTGGATTATTTTTTGTCCATTGATAACCAGAATTATTAAAATATTTATAGAATGGGCCATGCACTCCACGGTCTAAAGGTTGTAACCTGTGGGAAGTGTGTGGGTGGGGAGAATGAAAGCAAAGTTATTGAATTGGTTCTGCAGTAATCTATTAAAGGTACTGAGATGTGTGAGGAATGGTTATCTAAAAGGATCGGCACTTTATTGGTTTCACTGGGTTTGGTATTCCATAGGAAATGTTTCATAAAGACAATAAAATTGTCTTCTTGCATCCATCCTGACTTATTGCCACATCCTATGCACCCTACTGGTCCGTCTCTGATAAAATGATGTTTAAAATGTTTTACAAGCCAATCCTCGCTAGCATGTTCAATTTCATTCTACTTAACAGGATACCTGAGGTTATTATGACTGGCAAAATGAAACGCAAGATTTCTTAAATCTCTTGTAGTAAGACCATAATAAAAATCTACAGTTTTTTCACAGTATTTAACTAGCTGTTTTTCTTGTTCTACAGTGAAAACTTTGTTGTGGGGATTGTCGCCAACTTTTGGTTGTGAATTATTCCCTAATGCTTTTACGAAACATAATATTCGGCGACTTTTCTAATAAACTGTTTACCTTCAGTCACCTTCTTTACAGCTTCTTCAAAGATGAACCTGGGGTATCAAACCCTTCTCTGTTTTTTCGTTGTCGTGGCTTTACCATGTATTTCTTCCAAAATCTATAAACATTATGATAGGGGCTATCCTAAGTAATTTGAATAAGGGTGTCTATTGTAACACGCTACAATTGATACCGTACCACATATTACAAACGACACTTTTACTCCCGCTTAATAACCTCAAAAGTCTGCCCTATGAAATGAGTAGCCTAATCTACACCTGTTACTAAACCTACCTCAGAATATCGGAAATTTCAACACATTACACAATATAAGCAAAATATTACGTCCCTATGTATTTACTCTCAAATTATAAAACACAAGACTGTCTGTTTGCACACAATCAGCGCACACGATATTTACTTTCAAATTATAAGACACAAGACTGTGTGTGTGACTGTGAATCAGCGCACACGATTATGGTAACACTTTACAATATAATGGGAACTTCATTACCAAGGGCTTCAAAATGCACAATTTAATTCTTTTCCCAAAGATGTCTCCACCATATCCTTTGTTATAATCCACACTAGTTACAACTGACACCGGCACCCTTTATCTATAGTAAAGTTTAATGTTTTCTATTTCCGTGCTATAAAGTTTACTTTTCGACACCCGTTTTGTTTCTATAAAGTCTAATTTTGGAACTAATATAAACGGTTCATGTTATAATTTTATTGACATTAATAAACGATATAATTTGTTAAACAGAGTTGAATCAGTGGCGGCCCGTGATTTTTTGGGACGGGGGGGGGGGGCACGGGGGCGGGGTCTGAGTGTTTAATATCAAAAATTAAGTACAGACAAAAAAAATCAACTCAATATGTTATTTAATTATTTTTTTTTCCATTCGCCGTTCCTTACGATTAGCAAAATGATTAATATCTAATTCATTGAAGTTTGGTGTTCATGAGTTTATCTTTATTATAAAAAAATCATCTAGAAATGTTTTGTTTGCTGTAAAATTGTCAAATTGTATTGTATATTTAAAAAATGTGTTCCTCCTAGTTGCTTAACAAGATGTGGTACATCAAAAAAATAAAATATTTTATGTTCTAAGTAAAAGTATAGTGATTCTGGAGTAAATCCTTTTTCTTTTGAATATTTACAAAAATTTGATCTGACATCAGATACTAGTGCTCGAATAGAAAGCCCAACTGCAAATAACTTTACTATTGTATTATCTACAGTCTCCTCTAAAGCTTTACCACTACATGTGCTGCTGACTAATACATAACCAACTGTCTGTTTCCAATTCATATGAATGCCCTTAGCAAAGAGGACCATAGCAAATTTTGCTGATTTATATGTTGTTTGACCATTTATTTTATGCAATCCTACAATTTCGTCTTTAGTTATATTAATAATAATAATAATAATAATAATAATAATAAATTTATTTAGTTCTGTATAGTGCATAAAATGCGTAGAACACGTCAAAAAATTATTATTAAATAAATTAGCTTTTTGTCACATTTCATCAATGCATACAATGCATTCACGTGATACTGGTGTAAAATGAGCAGTTTTCATTTCAATTGCAGAATACACAAAATCAACACTCATGGAATTATATTCCAATTCTGTGTTAATCTTTTTAATGTTCTTACGCTTGCCAATTGAAGTAATTTACTTAAGTATTTATAAACTCTTGATCCTAAAAAATAGATATTTAAAGCAAATTGTTTGTACTGTATGCTGTATTTAAAATTAAAATGCTTGTAAAATTTCAAATAATACTTAGTTCTTATAAAATAATATTGTATAATAAACATTTACCTTTAAATAGTTCCTTAACAAGTGAGGTTTGAATTGGTTTCTTTTTATTATGGTCATTGCTGTGAGAGATACCAATGTTCCCTAAAATTCTTATTTTCGAAGGAGGTTCCTACACTATATAAAAAGTTTCATTCAAAGTGTTTACTACAAAGATGAATTATTACAAATTATCTGTTACTCAATAGCTAAAACTTGCCGATTTTCTTCTTTAGGAAACGAAAAGAAATTGTAGAATATACTTTGTTGCTGAACATTTTTACAAGTAAAAATACATCTACGTACACCGGATTTCTTCTTTCGTACAGTTTCCATTATTTACATCAACAACAATTGAACTGGCACCTTTACTTATTATTTTTTCGTAAATTATAAGTTATAAAATCAAGACAGATTATATTTATACAAGAACACAACAAAAACAAAACATGCCATTTTATTTGCTTTTGCGGACAAATATCGGAATTATGCAAGTGAGGCTTTTGTCAATTCTGTTATTCTGTGATATTACATACTGGATGTAATACGGCATCACTGTGTAGTGCCCGCTCGCTGACATATACCGCTCTCGCCCCGCGCCACTTTTTATCCACTCGATTTCTAATACAAACGGAGCACTCGCGTTAGATGCCCCGGAGCGTAAGTCAGACTGTGATTTTTAAACGCGCTGAAGAGACGGACTGTTACTTCCAAAAAAATCCCAAGCAGCAAAATCACAATTTTAGAGAAGGATAAAAATATATATATGCTAATGTCGGACAAGTGTGCATATAGTGATTTTGCTGTTAGGAATAGTACTAGCTGTCCATCAATCTCTTCGAGCTTGAATCGCCTTTCGCGTCCGCTTACAGTTTTATTACAGTTCGCTGTAAAACGCCAAAAAGAATCATTTTTGATTCTCTAAACTTTTGGCACACCTTGTATAGACGTATATCTTTGTCCACGAAGTACTGTCACGGTCACAGGTGGAACGACAATTTAAAGCATCTTAACGTCAGTCTGACTTTTCGTTGTTGGAGTTTGAAATTTAGATGCTATTTAGCGTAATACTAAGACTTGACACTAAAAGATTCATAGTTTTATTAGTTTTACACAATGAAAGGACTAAATCATTATTGAAAATGTAATATCAGATTTATTTTAATTTTGCATAATTTAACCTGCCAATTATCATGGCCCGCAAACATACTTTTGACATACCTTTTGTTATAATGCAAATTTGTGAACAATGCATGCCCATTACACAGAAGAATCAAGTTTTAAATAAAATGTTGATATAGAATAAGTATGACTTATTACTTTTATTTATAATAGTGAATTTATAACTGGCTTCCATATTAATAATTAGTTTCATTTGTCTGCTCTGAAATTGTTCCTGTCAAAGTGAGTTTGCAGTGACATTGAGTCGTCGCCTGTAGATCGTGCTCTGGCTATGTCGGTTGCTGAGACGATCCTATTATAATTTCAATATTTAGTAGTGACGCTGGTAGTTGAACTAAAAACAATAACCAAAAATAATACTGACCGACGTTGGAATATCTGTGTAAACATTTTGCTTACACACACTGTAAAAAGAATATAATTTGTAATTGTTGGATCATTTTGTGATTTTTATTAAGTATTTAAGGAAAAATAACACAAAAAGGTAGTTCATGATTACAACCAATCCATCGAAATAAGAGCCACCAGCCTGGGACGCGATCATCATCAACCATCATCAGAATGTTTGATTAACAATTTGATTTAGTGGTGTATTTTCAAACATATCGCATTAAATGATTGAACGCTGCCCATTCTTCAAACTTTCTACTGACAATCAAACTATTTAGTAGAAGTAATTGTTGAATTAGACTGGAATATTTACTTTAGTAAATTGAATAGTTACAAAACCATTGTCATTACATTGGAATTTGATTCGTCTGTCACCTAGTAATAATAATATAAATCATATTTTAAGGTAATTGTCTAATACCGTGCCGTCAAATACTTTTCGCATTAGAGTAGGCTGTTTTTGAAGTGTTTAAGTAATCAATGTTGGTGTACATGCTAATTTTTTGAAAACTTCAAATTCTGACAGTTGTCATACTTAAATTCAAATTATAGACGCCTATTATTATTTATATGACATAACCAAACTATTAAAATTATGCACTGTCACCAACCATTAAAAAAAAGCATGGCCGTCTCTAATGCGGAAAGTAGGTATTTGAAGGCACGATATATAGGCAAAACTAAAATGGATCTGATAGCACTTTTCTCATTAATATTTTAGTCATTTCGCTGTATAAAATTTGTAATTTCATATCTTTTTGTGTCAAGGTCTACAATAAATATCGATGAAGCTTAAAAACATGAACCATGAAATATCAGACAGATGTCAGGGTGTTTAACCTTTTTTTTTTGAAATAATTCAAATAAATCATGAAAGCAGTTCAGATTTCATCACGAACTGAAATCGATTGATCGTTTTGACGTTTTATAACCTGCAATTAAATTTTTGTGAAATTGCCAACATTAATCAAAAGTCAGATGGACTTTTTCTGACAATTCTGACGTTTCCTGTAACATTTAAGCCACCTAACGTGAATGTTGAGCTGACCAACATTTCGCGTATGCTCTAGTTAAATATATCGGTGTTAAAATAATAATAGATGAGTAAAGATGGCTACACCCTTTAACTGTTACTTAATTTTAGTTTAATAATATACTATGTTCACCAATTTTGATCAGCATGATGTATTCGTTTCTTTGAATTACAATTAACGTAGGGCTTCCGGGACAATAGTCAATAGAAATAAATTTATATGACGTTGGTTGCAAATAATCAAGCTCATCAGTGCTCCATAATGTTTGTCATAAAATGTCGATATAAGTCATCAAGTGCTGATTATTCAATTTACTCTTTCCACCTTTTTTTTATTTAGGACACATTAATTTAATAGAATACTTGCTATTTTTGTTATTCCATGAAACTCTTCGAGTTTGAATTGCTTCTTTGGAACGTGACTACTGCCAGTCGCAGAGGCACTTGAATTTTAACGGTTATAAATTTTCTTTTAATTAGTTTATGAATGAAGATGCAAATTAGATGAAATATCTCTAGAAATTAATTATACATTATTGTGGCATCTATAATTATAGACAAATGGATTTATTAACTAAAAAATTTCCCATAAAATGTTTAACATTTCTATAGAATTTACTGAAAGCTGATTACTTGGAACATTTCGTTGACATTCAAGTTTGATATAATGCGTGTGCACCTAGTCTAAGTTGAATGTAAGTAGGCCGAACAGGTAAACCTAAGATGGTTGTATGATCAAGATTTGTTGTATCATATATAAATTTCTTTGTTTTTTAAATTTGGTAGTACTCTAACTTTATTTGTCTCAAGTTTTATGATAAACGTTGCCCATACGTTAAATTTTCTTGCAAACTGTCATGTTGGTGACAGTTCGATCTATTGCGAGAATGAATTGTCAAATTGAATGTCACTGTAGACATACCGTGCCTTCAATTAATTTTTTTTGGAATAACCTACGATTTCAATATTAATTTGAAAACACTGTGGAACTTTTCAATAAATTGACTTAACTATGACAGTAGCCAAAATGAAAAACATTACTATAGCACAGTATTCCCAAATTAATATTGATATCATAAGCTACTCTAAATTTAAATTAAAGACGCAGTATGTATATTTGTATGTAGAAAGATGACAGAGATGTGTCCAAGACATTAAAGATACGATAAATGACCGATACAATAGTAATAATAATAATAATTGATGATAATTGATGAGCAAGTGCTCTTTTAAGATTTTGATTTGAGTGGTTTTCCATCTGGTTATAGAAACTGAGCGCTCTTTCCTTGATGTAGTCAATAATGGTTGGGGTATTTGTTTCATTCATTATTTGATTATTTCTCATATACCATGGAGCATTTAGTATCATTCTAAGACTGGTGTTTTTTGATGTTGGTCTTGCACATATGCACCCATGCATATGTGAATATTGGACCTAATACTTGTTTGTAAAGTAGAATTTTGTTGTTCGTGTTCAGCTGGCTTCTTCTGCCTATAAGAGGCCATAGTTGACATCTTGTTTGTTTGGTTTTGGTTATCGTTTTTGCTATGTGTGTGTTATAATTGAGCTTTATATCCAGGTATATTCCCAGGTATTTAATTTCTCTACTCCATGGTATAGTGTTGTTGTTGATGGTTATTTCGTTGCCTGTTGTTTTCAGATTCCTTTGAAAGATTATTGCTTGGGATTTGTCTTCGTTTATTGTTGTCCTCCATTGTTTGAACCATTTTATCGTGTTGTCTAGGTGCGTTTGGAGTTCCTGTACCGCGTTCGTCGGACATCTTGATGTTGAGAGCAGTGCCGAATCATCTGCAAAGGTGGCCGTATTTAAGTATCTTGTAGGATTTGATACTGGTATGTCTGCTGTAAATATTGTATATAGGTGAGGTGACAGGCATGAGCCCTGGGGGACTCCCGCTGTTGGATGTTTTATTGAGGAAAGTGTGTTCTGGATGCTAACTTGAAAGCAGCGTCCTTAGAGAAAACTGTTCGTGATTTTTATGACGTGTGTTGGGTAATTGTGTATTATCATTTTATATATGAGTCCCTGCCTCCAGACTTTATCAAATGCCTTTGCTATGTCGAGAAATACAGCTGCCGTCACTTGATTTTTATTGAATCCGTCTTGGATAGTCTCAGTGACTCTTGAAAGTTGTGTTATCGTTGAATGTTCTTCTCTAAAAACCCATGTTGATCTTCTGGTATTATGTCTTGATTATCAGAGTGGTACTTTATCTTCTGTAGGATTATTTTTTCTATCACTTTGCTAATGGATGGTAACAGGCTTATGGGCTTGTAGCTGCTTGGTATTGTTTTTGGTTTTCCTGGTTTAGGTATAACTATTACTTTGGCATGTTTCCATATCTTTGGGAATGTTTGGAGTCTGATAACGGAGTTTGCTATTGCTAGAATTGACATTATTGCTTTTGGGGGGAGGTTTTGTAGTGATCTGTTGGTGATGTTGTCTATACCAGGAGCTTTTTTGGTATTTAATGCTTTAAGGATTGCTTTTAGGTTCTCGGCTGTGACTGGGTCGTTGCTAGGGGAGTGGGGTTCACGTATTTCTCTGCTTACTACTTTGTGAATCTGCACTACGTGTTGCATGTCTACTTCATCCAAGTTCGGAGTGAATTGCTCTTCTAGTGATTCCGCTAGAGCTTCTGCTTTTTCTTCTGCTGTGACTTGTGTGGAGTTATTGAATTGAAGTGGTGGGATTTGTATTTGTTCTCTTTTGATTGCCTTGATTATTTTCCATGTCTTAGAGGGCTCTGCACCTATTTCTTCGAGTGTTCTTTGCCATTCTACATTTTTCGGTTCCAGTAATTTCTTATTATGTACTTGATGTTGAAGGTTGTTTAGTATAGTTTTGTCTTCTCCTAGCTCTGTTCTTTTCCTTTATTAGTTCTTTAATATGATGTGGTAGACTACCTGATTTATATATCCTTTCTATTTTGATGGTGTTATTTTCAACAGCGTTTGTTATTTTATCTTGTAGTGATTTTATGGTCTGTTCTAATTCTGCAGTGTTTTGTATTTTAGGAACTGCAGTGATGGTTTGTTCTAGTTCTGTTTTGTAGCCGGCCCAGTCTGTCTTGAAGGTGTGATATGTTCTTTCGGTTATGTCTTCGTTCCAAGTTATTATAATTGGAATGTGATCAGAGCTCATGACACTTTCAGTTTCTATCTTTATGGTTTTGTTAATGTTTTTACTGATTGCTAAGTCTAATTGTCTAATTGTGTGCATCTAGCCCAAGGTGAACGTCGACAGACCAAAACAAAAAAAAACCAAGACGGTTCGGCAATGAAATGTTGTTTCATGTTATTCGTTCTATAAAATTGGTAGTACCATGCCTTGTGTCAAGTTTACGATAAAAATAGTGTATACTTCAAATTTTTTGACAGACTGTCATCGTGACACTTATACGACAATAAAAAGTTGATGTTTAACCAAATTGTCGTTCCACCTGTCATCGTGACAATACTTCGTTGTTGTGTATTCGTTCACACATAAACTTGTGAGAACGAAATGTCAGACTGAGAGTGCTTAACAACATTGTCTTTCCAATTGTCAAATGAAATTAACAACATAACATGATGAACTTTAACAAAACATGCTTTAAACTTACAGGTCATTGAGAGAATTAATTAATTTTCATATTACGCTTTAATAGTTGTATATATATGTACTTTGTAAAACCCAATCAAAAATCTTGCTGGCTCCTAATACCATTTAACCGAAAATGTACTTCTGATTAGTTTGTGCCAACCCGCATAGTCGCGTACTTTAAATGCTTACTTTTATAACTGAATTGATAAACGAAATTACATAAATGCTTATGGGAATTTTACATATTTGATGTATTTATGTTATTTTGAAGTGTTTCGGACACATCTGACAAATAAAGAAAACTCAGATGATTCTTTATTTAGGCTTGCTTCGGTACTTCTTTCGCGAGAAGTGACGACATTTCGATTTGTGTTTAATATATCTTAATAAAATATAGAAAGATCGTTATATTTGTCACTGTACTTACGTGCGATAATACACTTTAAGTTTATTTTATCATATCCGTCGGCATTGTTCCTATATTCATAAATAGAAAAGAAATAGTAACAATTGATAATAATAACACTAATACGTATCTGAAAGGTACCACTTTCCCTTCATAATCCCTTTATTTGTCGGCCTTCTGACATTTAAACTTGACAACCGATCGATAAACGTGAATAGATAGTCATTATGTGTTGTGTATTACACGACTGGTGCTTTCCGCTAATTTTGACGTTTCCCGGCAAATGCCATATCGCGAACTCAAACTGATTTGACGGTTTTGATAATTTATAACCTGAAATTGAATTTTTCGTGCGTTTAACTTAACCTTATCCGAAGTTTGATGTGTCACGGTCATCTGTATCGATCCACCGCCATTTTAAAATCGAACCTAGTCCATATTTTTTATTTTACACGTAGGCCTTATGGCAAAATACTATGATTCATACTCTTTTTCTGCACGTTCTAAAATTTTCAAAAACTCCTTTCGGGCCCTCGTTCTCTCTTCGGAGACGTGAAAAATGGCCTAAGGCACGTGGGACCGTGGTCCCCGTCGCGTGACACTTTCGTTCCCAGCGTAGATGCGCCAGGTTCTCAGAAAACTGTCTCCCCAATTCGTCAATTTTGGGGTATAGCTTTGCCGTTTTAATCGTTCGTGTTAAAAAGAGCGAGACAATTGGCTTTTAGTATATATAATTTGTTATCAAACAAATCAGAAAAATTACATACAAATTAGGTATTTATAATTATTTTATTTGTTAAAAGAAATTTGTCACGGAGGGGGGGGGTAAGTGCCCCGTTGTCCTCCCTGCAACAGCCGCCACTGAGTTGGATTGTAAAATTTCTAACAATATTATTGAAATTTACTTCGTAGCAAGGCCGATATTCAAATATGAAACTATCTAAAATTCAATGTTCTTTCTTTTAAGTGTTTTTGACCATTATTGCCAAAAATAGAAAAATAGTATAAGGTACATGTTTCATAAGATATTTTGTGCACTAGTTCATTTGAAAACTCGCCTCTCGATTTGTTTTGGAAACTGGAATATCGTTTATTGGAAATTTGTTTCCATAAACATCACGTCATTTAATACCAGACTTTCTAGCTGCTTGAATGAAACATAATTTTCTTATAAATTTCTCAAATTACTTTCTGCTTTATGAAACATGAAATTAATCAAGTATTAATTTTGGAAGAAATTTGTAATAAGATCGGCATATGAAATAACAAAATGTGTAAGTAATATACACTTTATTTTCATTTGATATGAGCTAGGCTATAGTAAATTCATTCATTTAGCGTTCACTTAACAAATCATATTCAATTACTGATGCTGACGCTACTAGTGAAAACTACACTACAAACTACCATAGGAAATTTTCAGTGCTTAAATGAATGAACGAATAGAATCTTAAATTAATTAACTATTAAAGAATATAGCAAATATTACAATTTAAAATATTTTTAATATACTAATTTGAACTAATTGATATTTTGAGTATGTTTTAATTGAAAGTTCTTAAAATATTGATGTCATAAAATGAATTTGAAGAGAAACAATAATTTTCTTAAAGAAATACAAAAAGTCATAAACCATATAAAGTTATCTGTTGGAGTACACACTGTTAAAAAATATTAAAAAAGGAATATCATTTTATTTTACGTTATTGTTGTTGTGTTAGATAAAGTATTTATATTATTAATTTTATGTATACCTGTATTAGTGGATAATTACTTGATAATATTTTATCAATCGTTTATGCCAATTTGTACTGTATTCTTCTTGTTAGTTGTTAGTAGTTAATTTCGTGAGTCTGTTTTACAATTTATACTATGTGTTAAGGTTTTTATGGCAAGGGTATTAGAGAATCCAAGATCCCAGGATTAGACTACGTGGTTTCTAATTGGGTTCAAATGAAAAAAAAATAGTGATTTCTTAAAAATTATTTACTCGTATTAATATTGTTGCACAACACAATACACAATATACTAAAATAAGGAACACAAAGACAATACAAAAAACTATTTAGAATTTCGAAAATACAATCGCAGAAATATCAAAGCATCCAATGTTTGAATTCCAAGCCTTCTTCGTAGTTTATTGCCAGCATAAGCAGCAGCTGAAAACGCTCGCTCAGATTCTACACTGCACTGGTTGGAGGAATAGACAATAGACATCTATAAGCTAAATCTAGGTGATATCCACGAACTCCTCCATCTTCGAACAGGCTCATTTCGCGTCTAGTACTATTTACCAACCCCGATTCATTTTGTACTTGAGGATTTTGGGATTCCATGCTCTTATTAATTTCCAGCTTTATCTTTCCTTTAGTGTCAATTGGAGTTGGGAGGTGTATCGCCTTGGCTCATCATCTCTTTGTGATCCTGAACTTTCTTCCTCTTCTGTGTCATTTCGACTATTTAGTCTTTTAACAATACTCTTTATTTGCTTCCTCACTAAAGCCAGTGTAGGAACTGGAAATAAGTCAAGCTATTCCAAATCGGATAATAACTGATTTTCATTATCTTTTCGTGGATTTTGTAAATAATTCAACACACCAGTTCTATCATCACTTCGTGGTTGCTTTATACTTTCCACTAAGGAAGTTTTCATTTTATTGGCGAGTGCTGACTTTTTACTAGACAATTGTTTTATAAGAAATTTCAAAGCGGAATCAGCTGTGCATTAATTAGCATCTCGCCGACAGATTGCCCCTACTGTTAATTTAATTAGGGTCAGCACATCAACAATTTTAGGTATTTACCAAGTCAAAATCATCATCTTCTAAACGGATTGGATGATTGGGATCTATAAGAGGTTTTTAAATGCAGGTTTTTAAAAGAGAAAGTCGTTCCAGCATGGTTAAAGGACTATTCCACCTGGTTTTATAGTCCAAAAGAAGTGACAGCTCTTTTTCATGTTCCATCTTCACATATTTTTGAAGTACTGTTTCATTTTTGAATGGTGATCTTTTGAAATACACAGAACTTTGCGGATTTTCTTTATCAGCTCATTAATGTTTTCATCTTTTGTTAACTCTGGTATGTGTTCACGCTCGGGATCAAAAAACGGCCGGGATACCGAGATCCCGGGATTCGGGTTCCCGGGATTGAATTCTCTACAAGGGTTTCCAAAAATGTTCTACGGGTATAACTCGGTTCTTTAAAAATAATTCTGGTGTAATCGGCTTTGTGATTGGTGGTTGATACATGGTTTGCCAAAGCACAGCTCAGTGATTCGGTTTTTCAGTCTATGCTTTGTTTGTCCCTCATAGAAATTATTGCAACTGCACTCTATTACGTACAACACAATATTCCTCATCTGTGTAGGTCTGTTATCCTATATTTTGGTGTACACCTTAGAATTCAAAAAAGCCCCTGTGTGTGCTGAATACATTTTGTAAAAAAGCTATTTAATTTTAATAATTTTATTCGTTAGATTCGGGATGATGTATTGCAATTTTCTGTACTTGGTAGTTGTGATATCGTTACCGTTCAGTCCTTTTTCCCTCTTTGAAATGGTTCTGGGGTTGATATCTGTGTTACTAGAAGAAAATAGTTTGTTTATTACATTCTTTCGGTAGTTATTGTATCAAAGCCCTTAAAAATAGCATTACCAAAATATTCTGGATGTGATATTTTGGTAATTCTATTTTTAACACAGATATCAACCCCAGAACCATATCAAAGAGGGGAAAAGAATCGAACGGTAACGATAACAGTAGCATAACTCACAAGTACAGAAAACTGCAATACATTCCGAAGCTAACGAATAAAATTAAAATGCTTTTTCACAAAATGTATTCTATAACCACACCGGATTTTTCGAATTCTTGGGTGTACACCAGAATAAAAGATAGCACAGATGAAAAATAATGTGGTTTACGCAATAGAGTGCAGTTGGAATAATTTCTATGTGGAACAAACAAAGCACAGTCTGAAAAACCGGACCACTCAACATATCAGTGATGTCAGCCACAAGGTTGTGCTTTGGCAAACCATATATCAACCACCAGCCATAAAACTGATTTTAGTAATCATAATATAGAATCATTTTGAAGGAATCCAAATATACCCGCAGAACACTTTTGGAAACGCTTGCCATAAAAACCTTAACACATAGTATAAATTCTAAAACAGACTCACAAAACCTTAGCAGAATTTATGGAGCGTTTTTACCACAACTAATAGGAAGGATACCGTACAAATTGGCATAAACAATTATAAAACGATAGCAAGTAATTGCCCACGAATACGGATATACATAAAATTAATAATATAAATACATTATCCACACACAACAACAATAAAGTAAAATAAAACGATATTCCCCTTTTTGGCTTCTTGTTTATTTGGACGAAAAGGTTTTTTCTTTCATAATGCACACATATGGTCACAGAACATACACAGGAGGTATATGAGATTTTAAGCTGTACCTAGAAAATTTCCTTAAGTGATATATTTTAAATGTGCCGTAGTATTTTAATCATTAAGGTTTTAAAGTGTTATACTATAAATATACAGATGGGGCCAGATGTATATAGACCCTCGGAAAATGTGAGTAAAAGAGATGTTTATTATTGTAAAACATTTTATAACTATGAACTGTGTAAAATGTAACATGTCCTTTCTTTATTCACACTTAATAAAGGTCTGATGAAGGCTCAAAAAGGGAACCGAAACATCACAAGCCGAAAATAAATATGAGTTTTAGTTTTACTTATGACAAACTCAAAATATACCATTTCCCGGTAGTAAGTTTCACACATAGTACACATCATTAGTGCACTAAACTGAATTTCGTCAAATACTATATAGGGGAAATGCGGGTAATACGGGATACAGTTGTTTTTGTGTAAAATACGTATGTCTATCCAGCGCCTGCGTGTCTGAAACAATTACAAAGTTACGTATATCAATGGCGCAGAAGGTGTGATTCGTTCGAGTGATAGTTAAAAAAGTGGGTTAGTTTTTCAGTTTTGCACACTTCTGCCATAAAAACAGCCTCCTAAAAACGTAAGAATTGTAATCACAAATCCTAGCAGACTGGGGTTTATATTTTTTTTACGATTAATAGATATCTAAACAAACATTTTTATTATGACCACTTTGCGATTGTATGTGAGGCTAGAATTTCTTCGTCGGTAAAATTTGCCCGGCATGCATGAGGTTAAAATGTGATAGTAGTATCCCGTTTTACCCTAATGAAGAAATCAGATCGTTTTATTTCGAACCTTCCAAATTCTACTGTTCATTTCAGAAAAATGCCCGGAAAATATTCTTGAACGATCAACAGCCAGTCATGGACTAAAGCAATTGAGGCAGTTTCTACTGGTCAATCTGGTTACTTAAAAGCAGCGAAAATGTATTCGGTGCCCAAAAGCACTCCAGAGTGGCGAGTTAAAGGACAAAATAAATGCAAAACCGGAACAGAAAAAGGCTTGGGAAGCCGAAATTAACATTTCCTCTAGAATTAGAACTACAGTTGGTGGATTATATTAAAAATATGGAGTGCATGCTCTTCGGGTTGACAACTAGGGCAGTTCGTCGCCTGCTTATCAAGTATCCGAAAGGAATAACGTGAAGCATTACTTTAGCACGAATAAAGAAATGGCTGGTTGTACATGGCTGCACTCATTTTTAAACCGAAACAAGCTCCCCATCAGGGTTCCAGAAGCTTCTTCGGCATCTCCTGCAAGAAGCTTCAATCAAGTAAATGTGAAAAACTTCTTGAATATATTGAAGCCTATTCAAGAGCAACAGAAATTTTCAGCATCACGAGTGTTTAACGTTGTGAAACGGGATTAACTATCGTTCAGGGACGTCTTTCAAAATCAATTGCATTGCAGGGAAAGAAACAAATTGGCACCTTAACATCAGCCGAACGTGGAACTTTAGTCACTGCGATAATATGCATGAACGCTGAAGGGACATACGTTTCACCCATGCTTATATTCTCACGAGTGCGCATGAAGGCGGTATTTCTTAATGGGGCTCCACCTGAAACAATAGCAGCATTTACTAGAGCTACAAAATAAAATCCAGTTTTGTTGGTAATGAATGGCCACAAAACCCATACACAAAATATCGCAGTGATATATAAAGCCAGAAGCCATGGAGTTTGATATGTTTGCCTCCTCATTGAAGCCATCGGATGCAACCCCTCGATGTCTCATTTATGGCCCCTTTATCAAGGTTTTATAGTCAAGAAGTGGAAACATTTCTGAGGAATAATCCTGGACAAGTGGTGTCAATTTACCAGGTTGCTAATTTATTCGGCAAATCATACTTAAGAGCGGCAACTCCATTGAATGCAATACACGGTTTTGAAAAAACTGGCCTTTATCTCTTGAATTGTCATGCATTCACAAGGGATGTTAGCTGCCGCTACTGCTACTGATATACCAGAAATTGAAGGTGAAGGCAGACATACCCCTTTAAACGCACCAATTGCCTGTGAGAAATTAAGGACAGTCAATTCAACAATTCCTTTCACCCTCTTGTATGACAGTAGAAGATCAAGACATCAAAAGCTATTTCTTCTAAACCCGAGCCGTCTCGACTAATTTCACGGCAGACTCTATGCCCGTATCCAACAGCTTCCTCAAGAAGTAAAACAGCAAGCAAACATAGAGGCAAAGCAGCTGTATTATGGAATACACATTATAAGGATGAGCTTCTTTAAATGCGAAAAAGGAAAAAGAAAATAAGGAATGTAAAAAGAAAAAGGAAAGCAAGGGGTGTCAACAGAAGAAAGGAGAAAAGTACCCGTTAGCAGGAAGCTAGAAGCCAAGCGTAAAATATTATGTCCGATTGAAAACGAGGATAGTAGCACCTCTGACGAAGACAACCCTGCATGTTTTTAAAGTGAAAGTCTTTATTCAAAAAGTAAAAGCGGAGAGGGATGGATTCGCTGTTCATTATGCCAGAAGTGGATCCACGATGCCTGTGCTGGGGTCGAGAGCGATGAAGAAGACTTCACATGCGACAAATGTAGATATCTTTGAGTTTGCAATTAAAAAACGTTTGAAAATTTGTTATTCCTATATTACACATATTTATATGCCCTATCCCATTTTAGAATAATACACTATCCCATTTTACCAACATATATGGCTAAAGTGGGGTATTAACAGATACCTTGAAAAATATTTATATAATGCAAAATGTAAATTAAACTTTCATATTTTTATGTTCCTCTCAACAAAGAAATGTACGAGCAACTCACAAAAAAATTGTTTATGGTGTCGTGTATGAAGAACTTCTATAAAAACTTTCAAACGTTAAATATTCCATTTTACCCACATTTCCCCTATATACATTTAGAGCGTTCATAGATTCATTTTATGCATTTTTCAAATTGTATCTTTCCTCAAAATTATACCAAATTAGGAAAATATTGCATTGCTACTAAACTAGCTATAATAAACAAACACAATTTATATCTGGATACTACGATGTTTGAACTGCTAAGTATACAAGCCTTCAGACCTTCCATTTATATTTTAAAGTGAGACGTCCACAGAAAATGCCTAGATAACGTAAGTAGAAGTTGCACGTCGTATTTACTCTACGCGAAATCTTGTTTGTAGTTTAGTGACAGAATAAACAAACCGCGAAGGAACATTCTGTAAACAGGAAAACCTTTTCCTTGTCCCTTGCGATCGAGTTAAGTAGGTAGGGTAGCTCTCAACTGAACGTCTCTCCTCTTCTGTAAAAAGTAACACATTTTCTCCTTCTATTTTTAGTAATTTTAAATGTTTGTCAGAAAATTAGATTTGTGTTTTGTTCTTGTTTACTCTTGGAATTGTACCTTTTCGCCATTACGGTATAATTTCAAATTTGTTTCAAACTTCCCTTTGCCCGAAAGTTTAACTTACCAACATAAATTTAACGGTTACCTTGTTCTTTTTAAAGTCACGTTTTACTGCCTGACTTAATTATGTTTTTAATAAATTCCTGCAACCTCCTTTGAACTTACTATTGAGATCTTTCACTGTAAAAGTTTCTGCTATTATTAATGAATTTATTCAACTTTTTCTGCTACATAAAAAAACGTAAAAGTATGGTTTCCTAAGATATTTTATCCCAAGTATTTTTAAAATACGTAGATAAAAAATAAAGAAAAGAAAAAATCTCATAAGTTCCGACATAGGCAATACATATATGATATAACAAAGCCGTTTATGACCGTAAATCAAAATTTAAATACAAAATTTATATTGTGATGACATTGCAATCACGAATAGTGTTAAAGTGTTCAAATATTACAATTATACAAAACTATAATTTAATATAATGTAAAGATTCTAATCAATTTTACAATTACAGTACAATCGGCAAGTACATAGAAAATATTCGAAAAACTAACGTTTATACATTAATTTGCAATCAAATATATTATAGGTATAATAACAAGGCAAATATAGATATATTTCTAAAATATAAAATTAATAATAATGCTTTATTAGTCTCAGATCCACTGGATATAGACTTCGTCAATACAGAGTATATTACACAAATAGTAAAACATATATACACATACATAAACATAAATCAAAAAACATAAATAGACTATATGTAGAATACAACTATGGCAACCGCGCATGGAACTCTGCCACACCATAGAAACTGTGGTCAATTAGAAAATCCCTCAACAGTTTCTTTAAGTTTGACAGACCCGAGTCCCGCATGTAGTTGGCAATTATTAAAAAATGTAAAGCCAGTTATGAGTTGGGACTTTTGATGAAACAAGTGATATGAATATTTAATTTCTAAAAGAAACATCTTATTATAATTACGTGTTCATGCTTATATGTAACTACAACAATGCCATTATGTTAAAATAGCTTTAGTAACCTGTCATTACAAATTCATATTATATTAAAATTGAAATTTGATGAATGTGCGTAATTCTTGTTTGTTTGTTATGGTCCTCCTTCGGACAAACTACAAAAATCATAATGTTTGTATACACTCTCGATCATAACTGACGATGACATATTTTGTTTACTCTAAATTGACGATGGTTTGGAACTTCCCTGTTCGAAAAACGGTCATCACAAAGTTATGTATGTATGTTTGTATAGAAAATTAAATATTTTATCAACAATAATTTTTTCAATAATTTTAGAGAAGACACTAGTTAGCGCAATAGATCTGTAGTTCTCAATATTGGAGTGATCATTTCTTTTATGTATAGGTATTACAGCAGACGATTTCAAAGCTGTAGGAAATTTGCCCAAACTGATCGATAGATTTACCAAGTCGGAGAGATCTTCTGCTACCTCCATCCCACAGGCCTTTAAAACACTAACGGAATGTCGTCAAGATCTGTACTTCTTTTATTGGGTAAACGCTTTATAATATCTATAATGTCTCCAGAAACGACAGGACCACAAAACATCGTGCAGGGCTTAATACAACCAGTAGTACGGCCAACGCCGTCGCCGGCCTCAAAACGAGATCCCACATCGCACTTGACAACGGACGAAAAGTAGTTGCCAAACAAGTTGGACACCTGCTTCGAATACTCGACACAGCGGTCATCGTAATTCAGAATAATATTGCGGTTAACCCTAGTCTTGCCGTTAAAATCATTAAGAGCCCTAGATTTATTGTCAGACCGATAAATTACATCACCATAGTGCGCTTCTTTTTCGTGTTTAATCTTATTGTTAATATTTCGTTTCATAATCTTATAGCTGTTTGTCAATTCAGTGTTATTCATCCTCTGGCGTAGCCAATTAAGTTCTCTAAGGTTATATAGCTCAACTTGTAACTCACCAGAAAAACGTAGTTTTTTTTTGCTACTCTTGGCTGATAATGAAAATCGTTTGTATTTTTTTTTAAACAGTATTAAAGCACCACTAAAAGTGTCCCAAAAAACCGTCAAATGCCTCATCTACGTCAGCGCCGCCGAAGCCGGTGGGTGCGCCATCAGCCGCAAGCAAGTTTTTGAACTCACAAATGGACGAATGCGAGAAACCCCTATCGCAATTCACAATCTGACCAAAGTGATCGGAAAAACCAGTATCAATATTAAAAGCCCGACATGCCTGAGGTATGTTAGTAACTACATAATCAATACCGGTGCAACTGGAATATCTAGTCGTCGTAAAAACGCGTGTGCCGTCAGTTAACAAAGACGTCAGGTCGAAAGACCCGAAAATGTCACTCAAAATTCTATAGTCAAGGCTGTTTTGAAAACGGTCAATACTAAAGTCGCCACACATAATTAAAAACTTAAACTTCCCCAATTTAAATGTGAATAATTCCGACAACAATCCACAAAACACCTCGAAATCATGCTTATCCCTACTCGTTGGCCTGTAAACGTTTACAATGCAAAAATCCCCACATAAGGAAACACCCAAACACTCAAAGACTCTCTCAATTGAATATAAATTAATAGTTGTGATCGGCTTGCATCGTGAGAAGAATTCTTCATGAGCAAATATAGCAGAACCTCCATGCATAATAATATGGTTATTCAATAAATGTGATTTTAAAGAGGAATTAAATACAACATGATTTCAATAAATTAAAATATATCTGTTAACATAATTAAAATGTCATAAAATGAACTTTTACATATTTGTGCCCTAATATTCTGTAATATGAAATAAATCTATCGGATTTTGTGGTGTTTCTTCTTCATGTTCATAATGAAATTGTTGTTTTTATTACCTTTTTAGCGCCGTCAATTCATTTAATGTAGCAAATTTAGGGTGTAGGGTAAAGGAACGTTAGGTCGCTATACTTTGAGAAATCTGTGGGTACTTTACTGGAAAAATAGAGCAACTTAACTTTAAAGTCAGTTAGTTATTTTACAACAGTTGGGAAGCATGTTTATAAAATTTTAAATATCAACCAACAACGAATTTCTTGTAGCTTTTATATTCAGACGTAGAGTAGCACTAATATCGGAGAGGACATTTAATATCATGATATGACTAATGCAATGTTTTGAGAAGAAGGAAAATGAATGAAAGAATTTCAGCAGATTTGGAGTATGACATCCGACAAAAAGAGCATTGCGCCAAAATGGCACCAGTTTTTCATGTTACTTCGGTTGAAAGTTTTACGTTCGACTTTTCGAAAGTCCAATACTCTCTTTTATCATTTCATTTAGAAGATGCTTTGTCTTTAAAAGTGCAGAAAGCGAAAGTTGAAGTTGATGTGAATGGAACAGGTTCTTTCGTATCTGAATCAGAATTATAGACTGTGGGAAAACGAGCTCCCCAGCTTCCTTCAGTCATGTTTTCGTTCTTTACTATCGTCCTACTTAGAATGTAAGTTATACATTACTAATTCAATGCTCAATTAGATTTGTAAATTTAATTTCCCCAGTAAACACATACTAAATATGCTAAACTTAATACCAATCCGTAATTCATATTAAACTACACACAGGTAGCTAGTAATAGGTACCTAACAGGTTGACTTTGCGTTTTAGCTATTGTAGTGTTATTTCTTCATAGGCCTCGTAAAGGCAACTGTTCTATCTTCTTAATTCATTGCTTGAATTCTGATACCCATTCCATTGCAAAATAATTCGACCAGATCAATTGTTATATATGCTCCTATGATATATTTGAGTTTTCGTTTTTGAAATATTTAGTTCTAAATTATTTATTCTTATTTCTTGTAATCTTACGTAAAATAAAGCTCGAAGAACATTTTCTTTTTTTTTAACTTTTATTTTAGAGCACATATTCTAATAATGTATTTCCTAAATCGGATTTTTTTTTTATAATTTATGTTAAAGTATTGTACATTACACTATATATGGGCATAAAATGCATATACAGGGTGTACCACTTAAAACTCCCAGGTCAAATATCTCGGAAACGGATAAAGATATTTGAATTTTGTAAAAAGTAGTTACTAAGGAATGTGATTGACTCTAGTTTGCTCTCAGAATTGTGTTTTATTATGTGAAGATATAGATGGCGCTGCGATGAAAAGAATTTTTTTGATCGCCACAATCTTCATTTGTTTTTTATTTGAAAGAGTGTTAAAATTAATGTAAATTTTATTATTTGTGTTAGTTTCCAAAATTTAACGGTTTCATAGATATTCGTGTTTAAAGAAAGTAAGAGTAATTTTAAGGTTTTGTCTTTATTTTGTTTAAATATATAATTTGTAGGGAAAAATAGCAGTAAACATATTCACAATTCTTGCTATCATAGTTACTTCACAATTTAAATTTTATAGTTAGTTCCTTTTTATAAATTCCACTTCATAGGCACCCATAGGTATGTGGGCAGAAAAGCATTCATATCTGTGTTATATGTATGTATGCTTGCTTTGATTATTTAGGAAATATTTTGACATTAACACACATTAGTGATATTTGCTTGACAATTAATTGTCTTTATAATTATTTTCATTCAAACATTTACTCACTTTGCGTTGAGATTGTATTAAAAATATGGATTTAATTTATGGAGAATCCCGTAGAAATGTATCTGAAGCAATACGATTATGTGCTCTACGCTTTCCAAACAGGCCTTTACCAGATCACAAAACATTTATAAGTCTGTGTGCAAATCTCAGAAATCACGATAACTTCAAAAAACAAAAGCAATTAAGGCAGAAAAGAGTAAGAGATGATAAAATTACGGCAGCGGTACTACAAACAGTTAATAATAATCCACATACATCATTACGGCAATTAAAAGAACAGTATGATCTATCTGTAACTTCTTGCCGTAGTATTTTAAAAGCAAATAAATACTTTCCGTATAAAGTTAATTTAGTGCACCATTTAAGAATAGGAGATAATCAACGCACACTCGATTTTCTGGCAGAATTTTCTGTAATATTAGCGAAAAGCAACAACTTTATGAATCAGATTATGTGGAGTGACGAATGTCGTTTTCACAACAATTACTTTTCACAACAATGGTACTTTAATTAAACATAATGCTCGATATTCGTCAGAAGATAATCCTAGGTGGATAAAAACACTAAACACCTTCACCACACTAAAGCACAAAAATGGCTAAATACGTATTTCAACAACTAAGTTGTCATCATCAGTAGCACTGATTAAAAATCGCGCTGTCTTCACACCGTAGCGTAACAGAACAACACTAGACAACGCGATTTTTAATCAGTGCTACTGATGATGACAACTTAGTTGTTGAAATACGTATTTAGCCATTTTTGTGCTTTAGTGTGGTGAAGGTGTTTTAGTGTTTTTGTGTAGTTTCAAGCCACAGACTCCAAGTTTCGTTTCCTAGGTGAATAAGGCAAACAAGAAATCAAACAGTTTTTGGCGTTAACGTTTGCTGTGTAATTTGACACGGATATATCTTAGGCCCCTCCACTTTTATCATGAAACATTAACTGGTGTGCGTGTGTTGGTACTAATGGCTTCCTTAGGTGGCCGGCTCTATCGCCGGATCTAACCCCGTTAGATTTTTTCTTGTGGAGTTACTTGAAAGCTGAAGTATACAAGGAACCCATAACAGATATGGGCGACCTTTATAATAAAATTTATGCCAGTGTTCAAAAAATTAGTAGAAATACATTGTTAAATGTTTGCGGAAGAGAACTATTAAGGCGATATACGTTAAGTAGCAATCAAAAAGGCAACAATTTTGATCATCTTTGTTAGTTATATTTGATCCTTTTACGTATTTAAACAAGATAAAGAAAAAACTTTAAAATTACTCTTACTTTCTTTAAACACGAATATCTATGAAACTGTTAAATTTTGGAAATTAACACAAATAATAAAAGTTACATTAATTTTAATACTCTTTCAAATAAAAAACAAATGAAGATTGTGGCGATCAAAAAAATTCGTTTCATCGCAGCGCCATCTATATCTCCACATAATAAAACACAATTGTGAGAGCAAACTAGAGTCAATAATATTCTTTAGTAACTACTTTTTACAAAATTCTAATATCTTTATCCGTTTCCGAGATATTTGACCTGGGAGTTTTAAGTGGTACAACCTGTATATATGGCATTTGATGGTCTTTCTATTTCGTTACTATAAAGTTTACTTTACGGAACCCGTTTTGGTATATAGTAGGTATATACTACTTTATCATACGCTAATTTTATTTTTCGAAATTGATAAAATAAGGGAACCAAGTCATATTTAAATGTAAAATATAAACTCTTAATGTAACAAACATGTGCAATAGAAGTTATACAAACAACAAAAAACACACATGCTAATATTTTATTTACTAATTAACAATATAAATTGTTAAGCAGAGTTGGATGATAAGTTTTCTGATGCTACTATTAAAATTTGCTTCCCATGTTGAGTAGTAGATACAACTGTTATTGATAAATATGTCGAGACTTTGTTGGTAAAATATTGTGTAAATCGTCTTCTGCTATTTTGCGAGTCTCAATTATTTATTTCGTCCTTTTTATTGATAATTTGAAATAATCTATTGCATAAATCAGTATAAATTTTAAACAAAATTACATATAACACCGCCGATATTTAAATATTTAAATTGTTCTACTTAAAAATCACGGTAACCAACTTAAAAAAAAAACGAAATTTCTAAAATGTTCGAACAAACGTGTATTTCATTTTCAGCTTTTTTGAACTTTTAATACCCGAAATAGAAAAAATAGTATAAAATACACGCTTCATAAGACATTTTGCGCACTTGTTCTTTAGAAAACGAGCCGCGAGGCAAAAATCATGTCGTATGAAACTTGTATTTTAATATACTATTATTACATCTACTACATATATAGTAGTAGTAGCTTATTTGTCGCAAATTTCGAAGGAAATGTCGACATTGTCAGTAACAATAGTAATGCAATACTATATACAATAAATAGTACATGATATAGTGAAATACATATAAGAAGAAACCATAACAACATGTTAAAATTTGTTAGCCCCTGCAGCTATCCCTCCAAAAATTTATCAGTGAGCAATATTTACCCAGAGAATAATTTCTTATGATCTTGAGCCCGCCTTAGTACTATAGAACTCATTTATATTATAACGAGCCTATCCATATAAGTGCCCCTTTAAAGCCCGCTAACTTTTCAAAAGACTCAAACAGTTGTAAATATTTAAATACTAGAAGAGTCCTGTGTAGCCTAGTTAGGTCTGTTTTTTGGTGGAAGAAAGTGCGAACGCCTAGTACCTCTTCTATCATAAATATGTTCATACTATTTTAAAATATCTAAGTAATTTAACATCACAAATTTTGCACAATCCAACACTTAAAGCCATTGTCAATGTTTCGTATTCCTTGAACAATTCCCTGGGTCCCAACCGAAATACCGCTTTAAACACGCCTTCTGTAACACCAGCAATCGTCCTCATAACTGTTTCATAAGACGATTTAAAGTAAGATTTTATTCCCTTTCCGATGCATATAACAAAGAAGCGCCACTATCATTTTCGTCGATTGAAGAATCTTTGCCTTTATGAGGAGAGGTGTATCTGTCACCGCCAAGCCATTTACTTACTTTTTGGGAAGAGAATCATTATACATAACTATTGCTTACACTCCTTTTATTACTTTCGATGAAATCTTTTTTGCATTATCACTAATATAACAAGCCGACCACTATTATTATTATTATTATTATTATATTTGTTTGTTCTTAAGACATTTCATTCTACCACTCACCAGCAGGAACATATCATCAGCATATACAAAACGTTCTAAGATTATGTGTAACAGTCACCTTGATAAGACACACATGAGGAAGAGATTTTTCAGAGCTCTGACCATTTACGTTTAAGTCCTGCATTTGATCATTGATACTGCTATTAAACCATTAATTTTGACACATCACCTTTTATCTCGTAGCCATTCAGCTTGTTAAACAATACTTGAATTCGAAGTCGAAGTAGAAAAAATTATTTAAAATCATCATATAAAACGAGTGAAACACAGATATTCTAACTTAACCCTATATTCATTAAACTAGAAATACAGAATTTTGCACAATACTTAAAATAGGTAGATTTAAATCGTAATTCAAACACTGATATTAAATTATTTTTAATTTATAAAAAGCCAAAACGACCTTGTTTCGAGGCAATAAAAACAAAATAACTAGTAAAATATAAAAGCTTTAATAGTTTTTACAATGAGGCAGAAAACCGATATTCTTCCATACATGTAGAGATGCTGCACTGGTTGATTAATCTGTATACATTGCAGGGTATCATATACATCGAAGAGTGTCAACATAATAGTCAATATAAGACAGAAAGAAGGAAATTACAAAGACTAAACAAACAATACTGGTAACTAAATTCCAGATTTTATCCATATTACTCATCCTTGTTTAGCACATGTAAATTTGAATCCTCTACCATCCTTGTCATATTAACTGGACGAGAGAGGAGATGGCGCTAGCGTCAATTCAAATGTTTGTTATGTTGCTCTCTTGTGGTTATCTTATTCCAAACAACATTTCAAATTTGACATATTGTTGCAATCGTTTCTCGTTGTACATCATATTCATGATATGTATAGTGATTTCATATAAGTATAATAAACAGATATCTATGAAAAATGAATCTAAGCATTGGTATTTTTTAAACATACAGATCGAGGATATATTTGATTTGTAGAATTACGGGTATTTGCTTTCTTTGTAATTTTGTATAATACGAAGTCACATATTTAATGTGTAACACCACAAAATTACATAAATGATGCTCTCAGTTGCAGTAAGTAATATTTATTACCATAGTTTTAGTAACTTTTGTGTATGTGTCTTTTACATAAATAATATAATATAGGCATATTCTAAAAACCATCTCATTTCAAATTTTGCGCCAATATGCTGCTAGGCGCCATTTTCCTACACGTTTATTGATGTGTGACAAGGATAGAAGATCTTGGGGTTTGTAAACAAGTTTCATAAAAATAAGTGTTATTTACCAGTACAATGAAAAGTAATTCAAATTAAATTACAATCGTGCCCGTATTCGAAGAAAAAATTCAGAAAATAATACCGCAACATTAAATTAACTAAAAAAATTCTCTCCAAAAAAATCTGCAAAAATGCCTGTCGTTATCAACCTGATCTTATCCAGTATCTGAGAAAAATTACCATAACCATTAATTGTGTCCATAACCATTAATGATAATATCGTTGCGCTTTCAACAACAAACCTATGACCAAAAATTGACTTACATACTACATTTTTTCTTCTTCAAACTTAAAAAGAATCCTTTTTAGAAACTAGTCAGGAGCCAAAATACAAAATAGAAATTAAACCAAAATATGAAAAGACTGTAAATCCAAACTATTTACGTGAAATGAACTGTCATATTGACATTTGGGATTTGCAAATAGTAATTTTACCAGTATTTTTAGCGGGTAAAGCATATTTACTAGAATGTTGAACTAATGGGTATGTCATGAATGATGTTCTGTTTTGCATATTATTATTAGGGGAAGGTTGACGAATATCAGATAGGCACCTAATACCGGATACCGAACTTCCTGGTCTGCCGCGTGTTGTAATTTAGCGGCAATATTTCCAAATACTAGCCCCCACTTCCGCCATCCCACAGTGCAGTCGAGTGCTCGTTCTAACGAAATCTTTGTACGTGAAAATATTTTTAGTGTTTTGGTGATTTAGAAATATTTCGAAGACCTTGCTGTTCCGGCGACTAAACACCTCTTAAGGTAAAGCATGAAAACTAATATTATAGGGTTATATAAAGGAAGGAGGTTAGTTTCATACTAGACTTGGTTATTTAGATTATGTTGAGTAGTTTTTTGGTTATGCCATGCCGATCTCAACAACATGGGTGCTCCTAATATGGGATGGCGCGGGACTCCTATTATCGGATATCCGATAATTGGCTCAGTAATTTTTTAACGCATACCTATAATTATTATTTTTAGATGCCTAACCAAGAGAGAATGAGAAAAAAATGGAACACAGAATTGATGAAACTTGCAGTAGCTGCAGTAAAAGAGAAAAGTATTGGATACTTGAAGGCATCTAAAACCTACGGGGTACCTAGGTCAACACTTGAGAATTACGTTAATAACAAAGAAAAAGATGTTATGAGCTAATAAACACAAGACTGGGTAGAAAGAGCGTGTTGGGAGAAGAGCTAGAAAGAGAATTACTGCAATATTGCATAAAGATAGAGGAACGGTTTTATGGAGTTACTCTTCGTGATATTAAGCAACTAGCTTTTCAGTTGGCTGTCAATAACATTACATATGGAACACCCTTTTGCCCAGAGCAAAGGGGCAGCTGGAGAAAAAGGGCTTAGAAATTTTTTAAAGAGAAATGCTACTCTTTCTTTGCGGAAACCACAATCAATGGCACTTGCAAAAGCGAAGGGCTTCACCAAATTAAATGTAAATATGTTTTACGATTTACTTGAACCTGAATTAAAGAAGATTAATATGAAACCGAACAAAGTGTTCAACGTAGATGAAACAGGCATCTCTGTTGTTCAGTCTCGGCGTTCCAAGGCCCTAGCTGTCAAAGGAAAAAAGCAAATCGGAACCTTATCTTCTCAAGAAAGAGGTGCCCTCATGACAATTGTAACGTGTATGAGTCCATCGGGAATTTTTGTGCCCCCCCCTTATTGTATTTCCCAGGAAGAATATGAAGCCCGAACTCTTAAACGGTTGTGCCCCGGGACCAATTGCAAGGTGCCACCAATCTGGATGGATACAAGCTCATATTTTTACTGACTGGATCCAACATTTCATTGATTATGTCAAACCAACCCCAATGGACCTGTAGTTTTAATATTAGATGGACATGGAATACATATTAGAAACATTGATGTTATTGTTAAAGCCAGGGAGAATGGTGTGATCATTGTTTGTTTGCCACCCCATACATCACACAAACTTCAACCGATGGATGTTTCTTTCATGAGCCCATTCAAAGCTTATTATTCTCAAGAAGTTGAGACATGACTATCTAACAATCCTTACAGGTCTGTAACCTGTTATCAAATCGGAGAATTGATGGGTAAAGCTTATGCTAAGTGTGCTACTCTTCAAATTGCTTCAAAAGGTTTCAGTAAATGCGGTATTTTAACATTTGATAGGAACAAATTTCTGGAATCTGATTTCATAGATGTAGAAGAACATCAACCTGAGCCTCTTTTAGATTTAGACCAACCACAAGAAGCTGAATCACCTGTTGATTTTCAAGGACCAATTGCCTCCACCTCTAATGCACCAAATGCTTTTCCAGAGCCCGTTACAGCTACCACCAAGACGCTAGAGGAGGACATGCAAAAGAAAAAAATCGTTTCACCATTTGTCCTAAAACCACCACCAAAACTACCTGAAGTTACCTCAAAGCCCAAGAGAGGACGCCCTGCTGAGAAATCAGCAATAATCACCAGTTCCCCTTACAAAAATAACCTAGAAAAAGAAATTCAACAAGCCAAAAACAAAGAACAATAGTTACAAGAAAAGAAAAAAGCAAAAAGTAAAGGTGAAAAGAGTATGAAAGGAAAACAGACTGAAGAATATAAGCCAATAAAAAAGAAACGAACAATACCTTCTTGCGAACAACAACTACCGTTTAAAAAAGCTACAAAGCGTAAAATATTTGATGTAGGAACCCAGGATGAAACCTCTGACGAAGATTCAGACATTCCCTTGGTATCAACCGACGATGAAGACAGTGCGGATGAGGAGTGTGTTTACTGTTACCAACCTTACAAGGAGGATAAGTGTGGAGAGCAGTGGATACGATGTATCAAATGTCTTCGGTGGGCACATGAACTTTGTTCTGGAGCTGACAAAAAGGGATGGAAAACATTCACGTGCGAAGTTTGTCAAAAACACCTTTAAAACCACACTTGATACTCAAATTTTTTTAATGAGTTGTTTTTTGTATACCTACATTTATACTTACACATGAATAATAATAATTATTCCATATTATGTTAATATTATGTGTATGTAAATACAATTTTTCTTTTGTAATCTTATATGAAATTGTAGTTTTCCTTGATTTATTTCCCCATCCGATATTAGGACTCCATTTTGAAAAAGAGGTAAAGTACCGAATATTACCAAATAATTAAAAATAACAGTAAATGAAGAACTATTATAACCAATGTATTAAATATTTCGTAAAACACTTTAAATTATCTTTTTATTTAAAATAAGTGCAATAAATCCCAAAAACATATTTTTTTTTGTAATTAGAAAAAAAGTATCCGATATTCAGCAACCTTCCCCTATTAATATTATTATTAAATATGATCAACAAAGATATGATATTGCACATATGCAGCAGCTGTAAGATAAATTGCAAACGTATCAAGTAACAGAAAATGTTTTATTTTGCATCACGTAAACACACTTATTGTTTATTTATTATATAGTATTGTATGAAATAAGAAAGTCGAATGGATGAGTATCACCTACCTTCAGCATTTAAGAATATGAATGACAAAATTTATAAATAAAAGAAATGTAACTTATTTCGCTTATTTCGAAATCCCGCAGCCTGATATCGAAATAAGCGACAATATTAACATTTAGTTTCCCAAAACAGAAAATAATATGATTATTTTTAAAACTAAATACAGCTTTACTTTCAAACACATTGTCATGTAATTACGTATATTTTTTAAGAAAAAAACGTTTGTATTGTTTTTATCACTGTAAACTTAAATTTTATACATTGTTTTTGTTATTATCTAACTTTGCCTCAAAACCACTAATAAATGTAATTATGTTTCTAGAACTCCATTTGAAAAAGGTCCGCTAGTCCGAAACATGTAATGAGAAGATATTAATTGTTATGAAATAAAATAATTTCAAATGAAAGCTTAAAGTGCGCGTCTTTCAACATTAAACTTAACTAGGAAGTATCGATTAGATTCATACCTATAAAATCAAATTGCGAAGAAAGCCAGCACAGACCAATTTTACACATTTGCGTATATCGGGGAACAAATTTGATAACCAACTAAAAATAAGAATAACCTTGAAATGTTTTAAAGTTATTCTTATTTATTTTAGAATTGATATTGCCCCGCCTTTCAATTATTACTAGTAGTACATAAGAAACGCGAAAATCTTAGATTCGAGCCGAAAGGGATATGTATAATTGAAACGCAACCTTAAGTAAAATTGCTTTTACATCTAGGAAGAAATGTTTGCTTAGACCTCTTCCGGAATGAATTACCTATTCAATCAAATTTCGTGTATGATTAATATGTAGGTTGTATTTTATATTTCTTCTTTTCGCCGTCTATATATAAAAAAGAAACGGATACTTAAGGGTACCTGTTATATCCCGCGAGTGTATAACTATAGTTTTGATTTAAGAAAGTTATTTGATTATAGATTATATATTACAGGAACACAATGTAGTTACAATATTAATACACATTTAATCATTCATTATTCATTTCCATAGCCATTCGAAATGACAACCTCATTTGTGTTAAATATCTGAAAAAATATTTAGATAAAAAAATTTTGACAGTACTAATTTTGCTCTGTAACATTATACATTCTGCATATAAATTAAAGATTAAAGGTTCAGGATTTTGTATAATGTTTTCTCTGCCATCATCGTTTCGAATCGATATTGATTCTGAATTATGGATAAACAAACCAATAATAAATGTGTGCCACCGCAAACGGAAAAAAGTATAGAGGTTCTTTTTATGTACGCGAGGTGATTTATGATACATAAAATTCAATAATTTATTCTGTATTATTAGATCGTAAATTACGTTAACGTGATAAATGGAAAATCGTTTGGGAATGTTGTACTTTAGGCAGAAATGCTGTGAGATTACAAGAAATAGTAAGGAAATGCAGGGAACTACATTTCCTGCTTTATGACATATTTACTTACAAAAGATTAAAAATCGATTAGAGGTTCTTGTAAATAATACACGCTAGTCATAAATATAATATTAATATAAGCCTAGGAATGTTGAAAAGTAATGACAAAAAGTTAGTTTGCCTTTAAATCTCGGAAGCAGTTAGTAAAAATAGATGCAATTCAGCTTTTGCTAAAAGAAATATATGACACTCCATGGAGATAGAAATACTCCAAGCATGAAAATAGAAGCACATATTGCCAGGAACTTAATTGTAAAAAAATTAAAAAATGCAAAGCAACATGTATAAACATAAATTTTGTTCAAATAAATGAAAATAAGTTTATGAAAAAGAAAAATTAATTAAGAAATATTTCTTTATAATTTTATTTCTAGGAATAAATATAAGAAGGACATTTAGTGAATGATTTTATTTATGGCACAATCTGCAACATGAAATGCAGTGATGCAATATCGGTTACCTACGCAAATACTCGACTTTAGATATAATATAAAGGATTAGCATAATATAAGAAAATGATAATGCGGTTTTAAGTGGCATAAAGAAAAATAAGATTCATGTATTAAAATACACACTAAAAAGGATATCAATTATGAAACTTATAATTCTGCTTGGCAATGTTTATTATGGATATTTACATCATGTACTCTATCCATTTTATATTCAAAATAGGTCCATGGACTTGTTTTGGACAACGTAAGGATGTCCAACAATGGACGTCCGTGGTATTTCTAAGAACCGAAGACGTCAATGGAATATCCATTTTATGTCCAACCAGTCCCTATGTCTATGGACCTGTTCTGGACTTCCTAGAGATGTCCAAGAATGGATGTCCATGTAATGCCCATTTTGTATCCAAAGTAAGAAGAATTTTTTGTAAAGCATTTTTGATAAGTATCAACGATTTATATCTATATATTAATATATTGGTACTCAATATATATATTAATACGTGAAGAAAAAACTTTGTACTCCGTTCCAAGCAAATTGCACGCAAACAAATTGCGTCAATGTAAAACACATATTAGTCTGTGGTCTAACAGTCGCACAGAGTAGAGATACTCTAATGTATTTATACGAGTATATATTACCTATATATTACTAGTACATTAAGTAAAATAAATTAAAACATTCATTCTTAAATATCTATTTACTAATGCGTGAAGAAAAAATTTTCTACCCCTTTTTTAGCAAATTGTGCACACGGAGGAGTATGAGATTTGGCATAGTTAAAGTTCATATAGGAAAGGAGTGCGGAATAATAAAATTTATGTATAATATGTATTAAAAATGAATTAATTAAATAAAAAGGTCGAATTTCGACCACTGGGCGACAACTAGTATTCAATAATTCACAATAAATCGTGCTACCGAAATTTATATTTTTGAGGAATTTTTGTGGAATGGATTATATGATAAAATACGACAGAAATTGTAGCTCGATCGTCAACATTTTTTCATTCAGTGCTGTAAAAAAAACTGTTCAAATGCTCATTCATTAATAGAGTAATAGATATAATAAAAAAATCGGCAAGGCAAAAGATTTATGTTATAAATTATTAATTTAGTGTTAAAAAAATTTAATTCGATTTAGATTTGATTGAGACTGAGCCCGCCTAATAAACAAATACCATCATTCATTAGAAGTTTTTCCTGACTCTTTATTCATTCTTAAAGTAGGTATATGATATAAATACACACAAAAAATGTATCCAGACCCCCTATATTTTTTAAGACACTGCGATCTATGTAGATACGAACACATATTTATTATATTAAAAGCAAAGAGGCGTTTAAGGCAAAGATTTTACAGCAATATTCAATTTGCGCGCCAGCATTAATAATAGCTATAGAATGTTTCATTCAATACGATGCATGAGTCGTTGCTTCGGGCATTTGGACGAGATTTACTTAAAGAAGCAAAGCGTGGACAACTTAAGTATTATTTTATTTTATAGGATTTCGTTTATTTTTTATGCTGGACTCTATCATACCAATAGTTTTATGAATATTCGTTTTTAGTGTTTACTGTCGTGCCAGGCTAGTGTAGTGACTACACTAGGTTGACACGATAATATTTCAACAGAACTTCATCTTATCGAAGCATATCTAATAATGAGATTATGTGCTTATATTTATTTATAGTTATATAGCTAATGATATAGTTATTGTTATTAATATGCCGATACTGTATTGTTATAAAAAAGTTAAAAGTCAAGCAGATTTGGGCTATAGTTTAGTTGAAGATTTCAAACGTCATCCTTTACTACTTAACAGGCGCCTTCAAACTTAAAACAATTTCTTTCACAACAATAACATTCACGGAAAGTCCTGCGTTGGACAAACAGAGCATGCATTAAATATCTATAGAATGTCTATTGTTGGGCGTCCTCAAGACATCCGTATTTGTGACAAATCGACATGCAATGAACGACCATAGTATATTCACAGTCTACAATATGGACATCCTATGGACATATGCATGCCCAAGATTGGATATCCTTAGCATTGGAGGTCGATGTGCTGTTTGGGATGCGAACGATTGATAGTTGTTTAAGATGAAACCCTTCTGTCTTTGTATATAATGTTAATAGATAAATGTCGTTCTTTTATATATATTAGATAATAATGTTGATTTAGTTTAGAATTTTTTTCTTTAAATGTTCTTCTAATGTTCCTTTTGTGTATACATCTAGAAACAAGGAAGAAATATATAATATAATAATATGAAAATGTTAAATGCTCACATAATGAAAACAATGCATACTTTATTATTATTATACAACAATAGTATGTGTGCATATCTAACCAGACACATCATGTTGATTTTAAACTCTGGAATCAACGAGATAAACGTGTATAGAAAAAGATGTTTCAGAACAATCGATAAAAAAATAAAGGCAGGAAGTTTCCAGTGAGAAGGAGCAGATACTCAATGTTTACTGTACCATAAATAAAATAAAAAGGTAAGAGTTAATTTAAGGAATAAAAGAAAGTAAATGACAAACACAAACAATTCTCCTCGCCGAAACACTACTGCATATTTTATTTAAAGAAAATGGAATGGTGTAGAATATAGCATTCTCTGATTATACCTACTATTTTGATTTGCCAATGTCTTCCGCCTCAATGAAGAATATTTTGGCTTATTACACTATCATTTAGTAACAGAATATGTGTCACATGATGCACAGATATGTGGCTGTGGAAGTATAACAAAATCTAACAAACAAATCACATCTACAATTTTATTCGCATTCCCTGTATTTTGAATTATTTTATGAACAAATGGGATAACATTAATTATGGAATTCGCTGATTATATTATCTTTATATTAGGATGTCTTCCGCCTTAATGGAGGATATTTTGGCTTATATTACAATTATAAAGAAAACTACCGCCTCATCTACTTCATAAACATCATGGCCAAAATATTTGAACAAAATAGTCTACCAACGACTCAACATTCATAAAAAATACAGTTGGTTTCGATAAACGTCATCATTCGTAAATTATCGGCAATAATAGAGGCGGTCAGAAAATGCCCACGTACCAACATGTACACTGTGAAGCTACTATATAGTGCGTTACATATTAAAAACATCATAGTGCATTACAGTATCTCAGCTTGGGCGAATGCAGCGCAAAAACATCTTGATAGACGACAGTGAACACAAAACAGAGCCATTAGGACTATCTTCAGAATGTCCCCATTGACTACGACAGCGAAACTCTAAAGCAGCACAACTAAAATTAGATCAGACTATGGCAACAAGGAAGTTTTACCACAAGGCCATTTATAATAAGAGCATAACAGCGTTTCACAGAAACGAATCAACTCACAGCCATAATACAAGAAACGCAACCAACTTTCACTCTTCCTCGATTAATGCAAACTCCAGCATAAATTTTGCACATGCCAGATTTAAAAATGATATGACCCTTAGCAATGAAAGATTTATCGAACACCAAAGAATTATCCAAGAAATTCAAGAATCACATCTTGCTGAATAAGTATATGTTTACACACAATTAATTAGATAATTTAATGCATGTGTCAAAAAACCCATAAGTCGGAATTGTTTTGTCACTTTGACAGAACTTTTAAATCGGCAAAAAAGTTGTTTACCTTTGGTTGCCTTGACAAAAACTTGTGTTTTCTCCTTAAGTCATAAAATTAACATATCATTGTTAAAATAGAATGTCAAAGTCGACGCAGCGGTAAGCTTTGCGTATGGTCTTTGGTTGACCCCACATCAATTTGTTTACTTCATCACCATAGTGTTCGTTGTGAAATGTTGTTATAACAAAAAAACTGCAAACTCATTGTAAGTAATCTTCACAAAATGTATAAGAAGTGTGTTTTAAATAACAGTATTTTTAAATATTAAGAATAAGATTGTATCAGTAATTGTTTACACATTTAGTAAATTATCTCACCGAATTACATTCGAGCTTCTTTCTCATTTCTGGATAAATTTTCCATTTGCAAACTCAAATTTAGTTGCTAAATAGTAACTGGAATCAACAAATTTCCTCCTCAATAAAACGACTTGTCCTTCGAACTCGTCATTTTATCGATGAGGCAATTTGTTTCGTACACTTACCCAGCAAGTACAATTTTCGTTAAAAACTGAAAATTCATCCGGAAAGAATAAAGCTCTGTTGTAATTACAAGTGATTAATTGTTCTGTGTACCTGACACATTTAAAATAAATAAATAGTAATAAATTTATAAGTAAAGCCCGTATGATGTACAGATATGTAGCCGTGAAAGAATAAAAAAAAACTAAAAAAACAGATCACATCTCCAAATTGCATTCATATAAAATTACAGACAAATTCTTTATTGTCTACAAGTTTTAGGATTGTTCGGCCCCCAATTTTTAGATACAATAAAATATTATTTGAAAGTAATGACCGGATACTACCATGGAAGATAGATTACAGCCTTATGGCACTATTATGGTCATGTGTATCAGTATATTTGATATAGGGAATATTTTATTGTAGTGAACTTTTATGTTATCCTAACGTTCCTGTGAACTGAACATTGTTTATGAAATCAGTATCAAATCTACTGCTATTACTGCATTTAGCAAAATGTTAAGTCCTACAGTAGAGGGATGATTACGGCTCATTTAGAATTATTCCTTCACCAAACAAGAAGAAATAATCCATTAAGAATAAATAGCCATACTGATAAAATTTCATTCCATCCAAAATCATACAAACATACTTCATTGTATAAAAATAGTATCGTTATTATATCATTATTGAATTGCCATTGTAAATTTACTCTGAAGGCACAATTACAGCGACATTAGTGAATAGACTATTTATTGCTTTAATATTATACTAAGAATAATAACACTTGAATAGAGAATTTGAGGATAGACTTTTGTTGCTTTTTAATCGTCTATATTTCAATATAATACTACAATTATTCTATTCTTAATAATTACCAGGGACTGTATTAAATTACATCTTTCCAAATAAAGTTCTTCAAGTAATTAGTACTTGAGGAAAACAGTCTGGATTAGTAATAATAGATAATATTGAATAACAAAGTCGAGACAGATTAGAGTAATTAAAGGAAGCGTAGCCGTTAAGAGGAAATATTTTAGGGCAAATTCTGAGTTAATGAGCCTTTAAATCTTATACGTATACATATATATACTCTCCTATTTTCCGGGAGAATGCAAAGAGGGAACAAAACATAAAGTTCTTTATAACTAATTTTTACTAAACCCAGTTTTATTCAGAATGTTGTGGTGTTACCATATCCTTCTTATTAATTACATATCAATAACTATACAACATCAACTAAACTAAAAAAAGAGGTGTAGCCACCTCGACTTTCTTATACGCATGAGCGTTTCAAACTATAAAATTTTAAGAATTTTTTTATAGAAAAATTATTCAAAATCCTATTCTAAGTACTTACATGCCCTTAATAAATCGCTATAGAATGCTTTCTTTGCAAGATATTCGAAAAAGAAGTGCGATTCCCTAAGAGTAAAAGTTTTACTACCGGTCTGAATTTTGAAATTTCATGTATACAAAAAATATTTCAAATCTAGCAATAAATACATTTGTACTCTTGATAAATATATATAGAATGCATAATTTACGACCTATTTACAAAAAGTCGATAAGAGTAAAAGTGGTACTTCCGGTCCGAATTTTGAATTTTTTTTATAGAAAAGGCGTTGAAAATTAAGTTCTAAAAACTTTTATACCCGTAACGTACCTGTGAAAACAGCATGCCTTGCGAAATATTCGCCAAAAACTGATTTTTAATAAGAGTAAAAGACCTACATCCGGTAGGAATTTCGAAAAACTTTTTAAATAAAGTTGTTCCCAATTTTAATTTGAAGTACATATGAATTCTTTATTAATTTGTTTAAACTTAGTAGTTGACGAAATATTGGCAAAATTCGATTTTTTCACTGAAGTAAACTACTACTTCCGGTCTACCGATTTTACTGAAAAACTAATCAGATCTCAAGAGGGAGATTGTACACGTAAATACTAAATTTGAAACTGATATCTACAGCGGTCACACATCAGTGAGAAGAGAGAGAGAGAGAGAGAGAGAGAGAGAGAGAGAGAGAGAGAGAGAGAGAGAGAGAGAGAGATTTTTAAAAACCAATTTGTCGGTATCAGGGCACTTTAAAACGTGGACATCTGCAAAAATCTCGAGGTCGAAAATTTTCATTATCACAATACTTCCTTATACTACGTATAAGAAACTAAAACGACAGCAAGAAATAGGTATAAGAAAATATGTTTTTAATGATACAATCATAATGTGTTCATTTTCATTCGGATACTATTTCTAGAAGAATTTTAAGGAAATAAAATACAATATGTAAGCGAAGGATAATGGTTCGTTCTTTAAAATAGCATTAAGCTCCTTGTTCTTCGATTAAATAATTTATTAGTAGTTATGAACTCAAGTTACATATAAATGTTAAACTGAAGAATGGTACAAATTCAGTGGCTTTTGTATATAAAAAAACATTTGGAGAATGACAAATCATTTACGTATTATAAATAATGGGATCAGAAAAATAGCCGCCGAGGTCAGGCCCACAAATAAACGACCAGTTAGCCCGATATTGTGTGCTACTAGGGTGATATTTACAGAAAATAATAATGTGAATGCAATCGCTCATATACTCGTGCCCATGATCAATGCAGACACCTAGATATACAGGCTGGCGCATTAGTGTGGTTAATGAATTCTTAAGCTTCATATTTTAAAATTAGGTACAAATATCCAGAGTGTGTTATAACTCAGTTGTAGACTTATTATATTGTTTTAAATGTAATGCTATACTTTTGCATATTTAAAACCGGCTTACTTATGCGAGTTACCTCATATATGGTTTTCGTGCTCTATTCCGTGTTTAAAAAGTTATGATATTCTTACGTGTAAATTAAAGAGTTTTAAGAGAGTTAATTCTGATAAGGAAAAAATTATACGACCTTTTCGCACCGTTACTTACTTTGGGTACGTCTTCTCTTTTCGCTGTTTTGTGAATTTAATTAAAAACAAATATCTTGTATACAGGGTGAGACAAAACGCGGATCCTTAATTTTCTCATTAACCTTAAATGGAACAACCTTTGCTTTTTATTATGTTTCAATAGATATTTATCGGATTATTCATTTTTGTTAACCATTCTCTATTCCTAACTGTTACGGTTTAGTAGATATTTCGAAATAAAAGTAAAAAATTGCGTTACTACCGCACAAACCGGGGTTAAATTATTACATAGCTATATTTACAGTTAATTCTTTTGTAGAAAACAGTAGCATGCACAAGCCGATCAATTACTGGTGAGAGCTGATGATGCGTTCTACACGAATAAAGTACGAAAAACGTGAAAGGGAAGAAACTGTCACTACCGAAAAAAATGAATTTAATGTGATAGCAGACGTTATAGAAAATCCACATAGTAGTCAACGTGAAATTTCGCTGCAACAAAATATTAGTCGCAGTCCGTTCAACGAATTCTACAAAAGTACATATACTATCCTTACCACATTCAGTTACACCAAGAGTTGCTGGACAAAGATTTTGTCCGTAGAGTTGCGTTTTGCGAATGGGCTGAACAACAAATCCATGATCAGGTAGATTTCATTGAATGTCTCCTTTCTGAAGAAGAAGCAACATTTCATAAAAATGGAAGCGTGAATAAACTCAACTTTCATTATTATTCTTCCGGCAATTTCCATATTACACAGAGGTCATAGCCAAACTAGGTCCTTAAATGTTTGGGGTGGCACAGTTGGAATTTCGTTATTGGATCACATTTTTTTGGTAGACGAGTAAATGGTTTAGTTTATTTAGACTTTCTTCAGAATATTTTACCATTATATTTGGAAAAATGTAGCACTGAGCATACGTTAAAAAATGTGGTTGTTACACGTGCATAACACTGCATTAATCCATAACCACCTCAATACAACATTTTCCTACACGTGGGATGAAGGAGTCATACATATGGGCAGCGGAATCCCCGGACTTGACAAAAACTGATTTTTTTCTTGTGGAAAAGAGCGTGTGTATAAAGTACCGGTACACTGAGAAAATGGTATTGTTCAGTAAATAGTGTCTAGACTTTTCACCTTTTACACACTGATCTATTCAGACAACCAGAAGCAAACTAATGAACCAATTACTTTAAATTTTTTATTGCCAGTATTGTTGATTCAACATTTTTCCTATTGACCGAGATTCAATCATTCCCAACTCTTGATTGAACACTGTAAATTGTTGTTTAAATAAATTGACAGTGTCGCATTAGCAACGCGAGACATTCTTACAAAGTTCAAGTTCAAATAATAATCTATACAATATTATATCAAACACGCAAAATCATTGATTCAATAACTTAAACTTGATAAACCACACGTTTTGATTCAAAATTCTGAAATGATTGCTCACCGAGAACCAGCGAAAACTAGAAATTGGTTGACTGAACATTTTATTTCTCTCAGTGTAAATATCACGAGCAGATATGATAGAAAAAATAAGAGAAGTCTTTCAGAGTGTTGATGCTGAAAGTTAAGGATCGTTAGTCCATGGTTTGAACAACGACTGTAACACTGTACTGACGTTTCCTGTATCGATAACACACAGCGTCTAACTTGTAAAAAACAATTTTTAATTTTGAATAGAAATATCTACTAAACCCTAACAGTCAGGAATAGGGAGTGGTTAACAAAAATATAAGAGCCGATACATATCTGTCGAAACGTCATAAAAAATAAAGTTGTTCCATGTAAATTTAATGAGAAAATTAAGGATTCGAGTTTTGACTATATACAAGATATTTGTTTTTTATTAAATTCACGAAACAGCGAAAATAGAAGAAGTACGCAAAGCAAGTAACGGTGCGAAAAAAGTAGTATAATTTTTTCCTTGCCAGAACTAACTCTATTAAAGCTCTTTAATTTAGACGTATAAATGCTCGTTAAACATACGGAATAGAACAGGCAAACCCTATATGAGAAAGCTCGCAAAAGTAAGCAGGTTTTAAATAACCAAAAAAAGTATAGCATTCCATTTAAAAAAATATAAGTTAAGTGTACAACTGAGTTATAAAACACCCTGTATATGTGCACTTAATTTTAAAATATGAAACTTAAGAATACGTGCACCTTTCTCTAATAATTTTTGTTGTAACTTTTATAATGTCAAAGAAATCGGGCCTTCCTCCCACAAATGCGCCACCCTGCATGTATATGATAGGTACTTATCACTGCGTTTATAGGGAACGCCAAAAGCGATTGTCATGCAAGTAATAATCCACAAGGGTTTTATAACAGTTACAATAAAATATATTAATTTCTCTTAGCGTTATTGAGGTATGATAGCATTAAAACCTATAAATTCCAGTGTAAACATCAATATGTGTAATAGTGTATGGACAAAAGGAAAGAAAGTTGAGATTACCCTGCTCTTGTCTACTCCAAATATTTATTCTATGAATGTTGCCTAATGAAATCCATTAGAATGTTCTACAGTAATGTGATATAGGATAACTTATTTCACTTAACTTTCCTTATTGAAATGAATAAAAATAATATAACTTTTTTAAGTTAGGGGTAAAAATTTCTTTCCTTTAATATAGATCTTAAACTCTTGTGTGATAGTACAGTTAGATAAGTCACACGAAACCAGAACGTCAGCATGTACATTTATTTTTTAATCACATGACAAAATATAATGCATTATTTGTTTTATTACCTTTGCACGTACACAATTAAATAAATTGAATATATCTTAGAATAGTTTTATTCCTAACGTTAAATAGAAATTTGAAAAAAAAAAACGAGTTTTTAACGTTCCACAAATTAATGTAAAAAACAAATTATGATTGATTCCTGCTTAGCTTAAACGAAAAATTGCCTAAGCATTCTCACGTCAAGAAATAAAATTGAACTCTTTTGAATAAAGTACTTAACATAACACGATATATATAATAACCTGTTACATTATACAACATTTTCTTTTCAGATGCATATACATATGGTTGATTTACTTAAAGAATTATTTTCACAAATTGAATGAAGTATCGTTGGTTCTTAGGAAATACAGGTTTAGTATAATAATTAAACGTATCTTATTATAAAAAATATTATTCCTTTTCCAGATTTATAAATATGAGAATTTACAAACTGACTATAGTTTGTGTATACAACCAAAACATCATCCAAGAAGTACGTTATCAAATATTCGATTCGCTGTAGATATCAATTCCAAATTTTGCATTTACGTGTAAAATCTCCCTCTTGACATCACACATTCAGTAAAATCGGTAAACCGGAAGTAGTAGTTTACTTCAGTGATAAAATTGAATTCTGCGAATATTTCGTCAACTACTAAGTTCAAACAAATTTATAAAGAATTCATATGTATTCGAAATGAAATTTGAGAAGAATTTTATTAAAAAAGTTTTTCGAAATTCCTACCGGAAGTAGGTCTTTTACTCTTATCGAAAATCAGTTTTTTGCGAATATTTTGCAAGCCGCGTTTTTTAGACAGGTACGTTACGAGTATAAAAGTATTTAGAACTTAATTTCCAATACCTTTTGTATAAAAAAATTTTCTAAGTTCGGACCGGAAGTAACACTCTACTCTTACCGAATAGCGATTTTTTGTAAATATGTCGTAAATTATGCATTCTATATATCGGTAGGTTTTCTGGTAACGCAACGATTCTATAGCGCATGTATCAGTCCCCACAACTGAACGACTACGTATATGTACTCCCCTCCGTTAACCAGAGCGGTGGTAGTAGTATACTACAGCCGTTCGCGTCGGGGAATACGATAACTGTAGCGAGTGATAGTGGGGACTTGGACACTCCTCTGTCGTTGCTTCACCCGAAAACTTACCGGTATACTATCCGTCCATCGGATCTTTTGAGTCACGTGATTAATTTTGATCCGTATGAATTAAATCAACACTTCTGGCTCAAATTCATTACTTACAAAATAGAATTAAACATTTAAAAATAAAGAACTTATGATGCTTATATCTAATATTTTTTATATTTTATACCATGTTTTATTCATTGCTTAAAATTAGCTATATCTATCATAATGAAATTTTATAAAACAATAATAAAATTTGGTTATGGTTATCAACAAAATTTATCGGTCTGTCATTCATTCACCTTGCAACAAATTGGTTATGTACAATTTCTTAGTATGTATTTATTAAAAAAAACATAATAGTGGAATAATATCTCAAAATATTTAACAACAAATCATGTCAGTCTGAATATAGAACACATAAAATGTTTAAATGCACCTCTACCTATTTTCTAGTGACAATTTTTTAATGGAATTATTTTGTGGAAAATCAGTTCAGTTCAAAATAATTTTTGTTTTATGGTTATTTTTACAATTTGTGAGTAATTATCATTGGAAAACCAGATAATAATTTAGCTCAGCAGTAGTACTGTTCTATTTATAAGCACGATAGAAATTTTAATAGCAATAACTCCTCAGTGAAGTATATGTTACATTAGTGAAGCTCGGAGTGACATACATCTCAAAAATGAATGGCAGAAGTAATTTTTGCAACAATCTTAACCCAGGATATGTTGTTCTAGGAGAAAGAGCATTTTTAATAAAGGAAGCACTCGGAATTCTGCAAGTGAATTTTAGTTATTCTAAAAGAAGACCTCGTTAGCACCTTAAAATATCTCATTTCTTAAAAAAGTGTAAGAATATGCAAAAATTAAACAGTGTAGATTTAATTGTGATTGTATTTAATGTATGTAAGTTGTAAATAATTTTGTATTTATAATTATTTATGGCACTATGCAATATTAATTTATTCCTGCACAACGTGGCCATTATTTTAGAATTTAAATAGGCATTTCATTACAGACAAAACACAAAAATTTAATAATAAGTTAAATTTATTTATTAATATATTTGAAATCTATTTACATTTTTTTTACTGTTATTTATTGTATGCTAAATATCTATAATAAACGTTTATAATCTCACACATAATATTTCTATATGATTAAACTTATTTTCTTATTGCTATTTATTAACTATTGCTTTTATTATAATTAAGTGAAACTATTTTAATAAATAAATCTTATTAAACAATCCTCTGATTATTTTGTTAGGTACTGTAAATTTAAATAAGTAATCCTTAATCAGTGCATGAGTGGCTTTCTTTTTCTTCGTATACTAGAAATAATAATGCACCAACATAACTACAATGTTCGGCTGTTACCAGCCATGCATGTAGAGTGAGCCGAAAGTATTGATTCACATTTCATAATAATGCACTCACTTTTCATCCATTGGTTTTAAATTAACTTCTTATAAATGTTTCACCGAAACAAAAACACATCAATTTCCACATAAAATATAGAAGTTGTTAATAAATGGATTTTCAGATAAGAACTTCTTCAGGTAATCACTGCATTATCATGTTTATAAACTCAACAAACACATTGTTTTATATTATAAAAACGTCACTCAGATTCTAAATCTGAATCTGAACTGGATGTTTCATTAGGATTAAATACAGTTTCTCAGGTTTGTTTCTCCTAACTAAATCCAACAATTCATATTTTGTGAATTCACCGGAAAAACTTATTATTGCTGGACAGCCAGTCTATTATTTCCTGTTTTCTCGATGTAGAATTTGGGATTTTATTTAATACTACACTATGATATGGTGTATTGTCCATTATCACAAGTGAATTGTTTGGTAAATGTGGCATGAATTGTATTTTAATAAATTCCTCAAACTTTTTACTGTTCATTTCAGCATGATAGTATTTTGCTTTGGTTTTCGATGCAAATATCAAACTTGCACCTTCAATAAACCCTGATTCACCTCCGGCATGTAAAACTATAAACCTTTTGCCATCATAACCTTCTGGCTTTCGAACACTTTTTGTAGATATACATGCCAAGATCTTCCTCAATTAGCTTTTGAATATATCCATGTTTCATCAAGAAATATCACCGGTCTTGGAGAATTTGACTTTAAATTATCTGTATACTTCCTCAAAAAAGTGCTTCGGTAAAGGGCTATATCATGCTTTTCCACCAATGCTCGTCTGTTGTCTTCCTTTTTGAATTTAAATCCAATCTTTTAATAAATGGGACAAAGAAGATTTTCCAATATCGATTACTGCTTTGGTGTGTAATTCATTTTTCAATGTAAGCAGAGTAACATGTTTCTCTGAAATAATTTCAAATATATTAAAATTGTGAAACATAAATGAAATACCTAATAACATACTCTCTTTATACATGTTATAAATAGTGTTTCGTACTTCCATCTTTGTAGATTCTCGCAAATCTTCTGTTTTGGCTTTGACACGAGGTCTTTTCTTACCGGGTGAAGAAAGCACTGTGTTTTGTCCTTTACGTTGTTTTATATTTCTGATAGTTTGTGTGGAGATTTTAAGAACAGCGGTTGCTCTCTGCAATATTCAAACCTTTATTGTGATTTCAAAAAATATATCTATATGATTCTTACTTTAATAGGTACATTTATATTTATGAGAGGTGCACGACTTTGTTTTTCTCTTTCAAAAAAGTCCAGGACATTTAATACAAGTTGTTGAGATTGTGAATTCAGAATTCAGACGTTTCCCAGACATGTTTCTGTAATAAATGTAAATTCTTAACCTCTAACCAATAAATTTAGTGATTAGAATACTTACAGAAAATGTATTAAATTCAGTTTTTTTTTGTTCTGAATAGAACAATTATTGGCAAGATAGAACAAAAACGAATTAGAAAAGCAATATAACAAAAATAAACCAAAACGCAGAGAATAATGTTATATGTCAAACTTTAATAAGTTGACTAACGTAGTAACATGTCATGGTGGTATATTTTCTCTGTCTGTCTTATTACTCTTATGGAGAAGACAACCCCACCTTAAAGTTTAAAATTTCTATCCCTATCTAGTCATTGAGATTGGAAAGAAATGAGTATATATACATTCTACGTGCGGATGTCGTTGATAAAGCACGCAATTAATCATGTGACTCAAAAGATCCGATGGACGGATAGTATTTATCAAGAGTTTAAAAGTATTTAGAACTTAATTTTCAATATCTTTCGTATAAAAAAAATGTCATAATTCGGACCCGAAGTAACACTTATACTCTTACCACAAAGCGATTTTTTGCAAATATGTCGTAATTTGTGCATTCTATACAGGGTGTAGCACCTAAGATGCCCCGGACCGTAGCTCCTCTATCATACAATATATCGAAAAAAGTCTGAGAGAAAAATTATCCATAACTACAATCACCATTTCCTTAAAATATTTTTTGTCATCAGTGCCGTGCCGTATACCAATGGCGTATCAAACCTCTGTTTTTTTAAATGGAACAATGTATATTTTGTGGCTGATTCCGAATGCCCCCAAAGAGTACTTTTTTTTCGTATATAACGTCATACTCCTACTTCAGCGGTTTCGCTGTTATAACGGTTTTCCTTCGCAGTTAGACCGTACTTCGAAATTTTTTTTTGGCAGGAACTAAATTGTCCCGGCGTTCCGGTTTCGAATTTAAGGATAGACTAAGACCTCTTCTAACTACTCCTATTTTTTTTTCAAGTGATTTAAGGAAAGAAGATAATTTTTGATTGGGCTTTGCAAATAGTCATTTTTTTTCTAAAATATGAAATGGGAACCACTTAAAATAATTATACCGTTGAATAATCGAAATTCCAAGTTTTCCATTTATTAAAAAAAACACACATTTCATTACAAAATTAAAAAGAAAAAAAAGTTGTTAGGTCAATTTGTCGAAAAACGTCTTTTTTCAAAGTCAGCTGTCATGATAAAACAATAGAAGTGCAACTGTCAATGCAAACGGAAAAAATAACAATAAACTGACAGAAGCATTATTGTTATCTGATAAACGTTGCGAAAATGCCTGGAACTCAACAAGAAATGGTTGACATGTGTTTATTCTTGGAGAATGTTTCAAAAATTGTTTGTTGGCGTCACGAGTGTACTCTGAGAGATATCCTCTCAGAACGTGTCCAAATCCACGTGAGTTTACAAAGGTGTTGGATAGATTTACGTCTACTGGTACTGTTCAACGAGCAAAGAGAGTTAGAACGAAGCCAGTTTTGACCCTAGAAAACGAGTTGAAAGTTCTGGAGGCTGCTGTTGAAAATCCTCATATCAGTGTCCGCGAAATTAGTAGGAACACTGACAAGTTCCGTCCATTTAAAATTCAATTGCACCAGGAATTGCAATCTCTAGATTTTGAAACCAGGCAGAATTTCTGTAATTGGTCTTTGCAAATAGTAATTTTTATTCTAAAATATCATATCGGAACCGTATAAAATAATTACATCGTTGGATAATCGAAATTCCAATTGCAATTGAATTTTAAATGGATGTAACTTGTCAGTGTTCCTAATAATTTCGCGGACACTGATATGAGGATTTTCAACAGCAGCCTCCAGAACTTTCAACTCGTTTTCTACGGTCAAAACTGGCTTCGTTCTAACTCTCTTTGCTCGTTGAACAGTACCAGTAGACGTAAATCTATCCAACACCTTTGTAAACTCACGTGGATTTGGACACGTTCTGAGAGGATATCTCTCAGAGTACACTCGTGACGCCAACAAACAATTTTTGAAACATTCTCCAAGAATAAACACATGTCAACCATTTCTTGTTGAGTTCCAGGCATTTTCGCAACGTTTATCAGATAACAATAATGCTTCTGTCCGTTTATTGTTATTTTTTCCGTTTGCATTGACAGTTGCACTTCTATTGTTTTATCATGACAGCTGACTTTGAAAAAAGACGTTTTTCGACAAATTGACCTAACAACTTTTTTTTCTTTTTAATTTTGTAATGAAATGTGTTTTTTTTAATAAATGAAAAACTTGGAATTTCGATTATCCAACGATATAATTATTTTATATGGTTCCCATTTGATATTTTAGAAAAAAATGACTATTTGCAAAGCCCAATCAAAAATTATGTTCTTTCCTTAAATCACTTGAAAAAAAATTAGGAGTAGTTAGCAGAAGTCTTAGTCTATCCCTAAATTCGAAACCGAAACGCCGGTACAGTTTAGTTCCTGCCAAAAAAAAATGTCGAAGTACGGTCTAACTGCGAAGAAAAACTGTTATAACAGCAAAACCGCTAAAGTTAGGAGTATGACGTTATATACTAAAAAAAAAGTACTCTTTGAGGGCTTTCCGAATCAGCCACAAAATATACATTGTTCCATTTAAAAAAACATAGGTTTGATACGCCACTGGAATACGGCACGGCACTGATGACCAAAAATATTTTAGGGAAATGGTGATTGTAATTATGGACAATTTTTCTCTTAGAATTTTTTCGATATATTGCATGATAGAGGAGCTACAGTCCGAGGCATCTTAGGTGCTACACCCTGTATATATATATATTTATCAAGAGTTTAAAAGTATATAGAAATTAATTTTCAATATTTTTTGTATAAACAAAAAATTTTAAAATTCGGACCGGAAGTAACACATTTATTCTTTTCGAATAGCGATTTTTGCAAATATCCCGTAAATTATGCATTCTATATATATTTATCAAGAATACAAATGTACTTAGAGCTACAATTGGAATAATTTTTGTATAAAAGAATTTTCAATATTCGGACAGAAAGTAACACTTTTACTCTTAACGAGTAGAGTACAGCAGGATTTCGTTTATTTTTTCGAAAGATAAAATTATTTATATCTTAGTTTAGTACAAGTTTTGTATAATTTGAAACGCATACACTTATAAGAAAGTCGTGTGGTGGCCACACTTCATTTTTTACATTTATGAGACGTACAGATAAATAAAGCAAAAATACATAATAACTGGAAGCAAAACCAGACCGAACTTGACTAAGAAATGATAGTTCAAGGTTATTGATGACAAGACCGAGACTTTCTTCTCTGAACCAGATGGTATTCCACAGTATTTCCTGAAGCTTTGTAGTTCGTTCGTGTTCATCAAAGGTGTTTGGCTCAACAGTGAAAAATAGCTTTTGCTTTTCAGTATTTAAGTCAGGCGATCGCACGGATACATATAACTATCACCTAGTATGCGTTTTGACAGTTTTAGAAAATATACAAGAATACATTGTGGCTGATAAAATTGTGTCAACGTGCACGAGTGTTATTATTCCAGAACAGCATTGTTTAATTTAAGACAGAAATACGGACTATAATTTTCTTGTGTGCCATTACCTCATTTGTCATGCTTGGGACGGGAATCTTAAGTCGACTTTGTTTACAGTGACTTTAGTAATGCGTACGATTGTGCATACCATAACTTTCTTCTTTGGAAACTCAAGGCGTATGGGATTTCTGGAACACTCTTTTCTTGGTTTCAGTTTTACTTACTGAACAATATTCAAAACGTGCGCATTGGTACTAGTATATCAAACTTTCTCCCTGTACCCTCTGGGATGCCCAGGGCAGTAATTTTCAGATATCAATTTTTATATCAATTAAATTAAAATCAAGCTGGATGACACTTGTCATCAATCTGTCAAAATAAGTCGATATGATGCGATCACACAGAACTAATTTTGTAATATTTTAATTATTTGCTGCCGTAGACAGAGTATAGTATGAAACTCATTAGTTACTCGTTTTACTAAACACTCGCTCTGCTACGCTTCGCTCGTGATCAAAATGGGTTTCATAAAATTTAGTATATAATATACTATTTAATTAGGCAAATTGTACTTAATTAGTTCGGTCAAGTAATAAATAAGAATACTTCAACTAAAAGCGACTAAAAGTATATATTACTAAAACAAAACATGTTCAATAATGCAGATATCTGTATGTTGTGGTACTGCTATCAAAATTAATAAAATAATCTAATTCACTGCTTACGTCTAAAATGTATCCAGCAAATAATAAATATATTATGTATTTTTCTAAATATCTTTTAAAGAGTTGCAAATAATATTGCCTGTATTTATAAATGTATGTATACGTCCATAAATTCATGCAATATTATTTAAAATACATTGGCACCTGAAAATAAATTATATAGATAATGAATGTTTCAATCAGGTGAAATAAGGCTACTATAATATTGGTAAATGGTTGTATTATCTCCATACTTTCTGTTATGTTTTACGACAATGTCAATTTATTTTCGTAGAGAGAAAGTCGTGGGAACAAGGCTCGCTGTATACTTGAAAAAATTATGAAAATATATACCCTGCCATAACGCTTCTTAGTTGTCTGCTTATGTCGAGCAATATCACCCACAAAGTATTCACTTAAATTTCAAATCGAGACACAAAGGATATATGACGGTTTCCATGAATGACAGAGGAAAGTTACTTATGCAGGCGACAGCCATTTAATCATATCATATGTGGGAGTAAGAAAGCCAACCAGAGTTATAAAAGATATTATGTTTGGAGGGCTGTATTATTACTTATGAAAATTCATTTTATTTTTCATTACATAGCCGTCACTTGATTTTTTTTTGAATTCTAACAACTTTTGGAAAATTATAATACGTGGGAACAATGTACAAAGTCGTTCAAGTTTCCGAACTAGCGATCGCTCATACGTGAACACATTCGCCTATGCTGCTAATGATATAGTCGTGACTAATGAATATCCAGAATAATTCTCTTGTAATCCTTTATATACAATTATGTATGGATTCTGTATAAACTAATACAAGTCATTGTAGTTTGTATAATGAATAGCGTTAATTTGTGAAATATAGTCAGTTAATCATGAGCTAATAATACTGTAACATATATATTTATTGTATTTGTTTATGAAATTGCACAATCACTGAACAAAAACTGGTGCGTGGACAACAGACGGCTTTCTTACATGTATGTGCGTTTAGAGCTTTTATACAAAATTTGTTCCAACTCAACTTCTAAATACTTTTGCACACGTAGTAAATCTGTATCGAATACTTAATTTGCGTGATACTTCCGAATTTTAAATTTATTTTTTAAATAAAAATTATAACAAATCGTGCTATAATAGTATATTAAAATACAAGTTTCATAAGACACGATTTTTGCGCACGCGTTCAAGTTTAGAAAAAGAGCCGCTAGGCGAGTTTTCTAAAGAACAAGTGCGCAAAATGTCTTATGAAACGTGTATTTTATACTATTTTTTCTATTTCGGTTATTAAAAGTTCAAAAAAGCTTAAAATAAGAGACATGTTTGGTTCGAATATTTTAGACATTTTGCTTTTTTGAAGTTGGTTACTCTGATTTTTAAGTAGAACGTTTTAAATATTTAAATATCGGTGGTGCTATATGTAATTGTGTTTAAAATTCAGACTGATTTATACAATAAATTATTTCAAATTATAAACAAAAAGGACGAAATAAATAACTGTACGCTTCCAGAGATTCGCAAAATAGCAGAAGACAATTTACAAAATCTTTCGTCCACAAAATCGCTACCTATTTATCAAAACAAACTTTTATAACAGTTGTACTATTCAACATGGTAAGTAAATGTCAATAGTAGTATCCGAAAACTTATCATCCAACTCTGCTTAACAATTTATATTGCTAATTAGTAAGTGAAATGTTATCATGTGTGCTTTTTATTCTTTGTACAATTTTATTGCACATTTTTGTTACTTCAAAGGCTTATATTACATTTAAATACGATTTGGTTCTATTTTTTTTGTTACAAGCTTCAAAAAAATAAAATTAGCGTGCGATAAAGTAATACTTTATGCAACCAAAACGGGTGTCGTAAAGTGAACTTTATAGCACCGGAATAGAAAAATAATTTTATAATCTCAATACATCTTTATAGAAAGCACAACTTGCGAGATATTAGCAAAAAGATATTTTTCGATAAAACTTAAAGACCTGCATTTGGTAAATACGTACAATGCATACAATTTTTCTTAAATTCACTCTTGAGTGCTTTTGTATTCTTCAAAAATGTATCTAAATTCAGTAGTTGAGGAGATATTAGTAAAATTTGTTTTTTTGGTTAGTACTTCCGGTCTACATATATTCATTAATATAAAGTTTAGTATTGATAGATTTAGTCATTTGACCGCTATCGTGATTATGTACACGCTTACATACAGACACATAGACACACACACACACACACACACAGAGAGAGAGAGAGAGAGAGAGAGAGAGAGAGAGAGAGAGAGAGAGAGAGAGAGAGAGAGAGAGAGAGAGAGAGAGAGAGAGAGAGAGAGAGAGAGAGAGAGAGAGAGAGAGAGAGAGAGGGGGGGGGGGGAGAGAGAAAGAGAGATGGAGAGCGACAAGGGTCCAAAATGTTGATCATCAACATACTACCTTATACTTTTTTTTGCCAGAGGAAATGGACATTTGGTCTTCGAGCGCTTTGGTGGTGGGTGTTTTGGAAACCTCTGTCTATACTAAAACCACATTCCATCCCTTTGCGGTACTCAGAATCATTGTACATATAACATCGTATATCGCCGGCTCTTTAGATAGTCTCATCGATTTCATTGTATTTCTGTAACTTCCTGTCTATTTCGTTCAACTGTTTCTTTCCCCCTCTCATTTCACTCCGCCTATCGCAGTTAAACACAGTAACTTCCGCCGTATCTCTCTGGCCACAATAGATGCATTTATAATACTTTTTGATTCTTTTAGCAAACGCGTAAAAGCAAGCGTGTGCTGTAACCACGTGGGTCAAGTAGTACTCCACACTGCGATGATTGGTCTAATTTCCAGTATTTTTAATAAACCATTTTGCCCACTTCTCTGTCTCTTTTCCCATCTATTCTGTCAATCTAACAATATTTTTCTTTTGATATATTTACTTTTTTGTTTCGGTCTCCTTGCCTGTGCATGTGATTATTTCTCTGCATAGTTTTCCTACTTTTCTAGATATAAAATGATCTATGCCAAAGAGGGTATCATACAACACTATGGTGTTCTGCGCACTGTCTGATATGGCTATCGTTCGTCTATTTCATTTCAGCATTAGTCTAGTTAAGCTGGCCGTTATCTTCTCAGCTCTGTTGCCATTTCCACATGCGATCCGTAGGATCCTCTCTCATTAGTAGTAACGCCAAAATACTTGAATAGCAGGCTCCTATTTAGCTTCTTCCAAGAAGAGCGCAACATAGTTTTTTCCTTCTTAATATTTAATTTGCAAACTATAATTTTAAATTTATACTAAAACAGTTAACCATGTAGTGTATATATTATTTTTAAATAAGACGTGCTTTTGGTACCAAAACTTTAATATAGTAATATTTAAATATTGATAACAATGAATAATTACTAAAAATTTATGTTCTTCTGTCAATTAGTTCTTCCAATTATATGTTTAGTAAAAAATTGTATATCTTCGTTATTAACCACAACTAGTACGTATTCTTTAGAAACTTGTATTCTATTATTCTCCATGAATCTATTTAGTTTTGTAAATATTAGTCATTACCCTTATTTGTGCTTTAAGTTATTATTTACCTTGTCTCAGTTCCAAAAATATTAAAATTCATATACCTATATATATTATTCAGTAACAATTGAAATGCAAAAAATTATTACGTAACAGTGTTACTACGTAGTATATCCATTTTGGGTATCCAATATGTATGTACACAGTTCGCCGTTGAGAAAGTTAAGCAGAGAGTAGACCTAGAATTAATTATAATTGACCTTTATACAAGTTTAACTAAGTATCAGAAACTGTAGTTTTGCAAGGATTTGTAGCTTTAGGAAGGTTAAACGCGTTTCATAAATTATACGAAATCTGTTACTGCCGTTTGGTCAACATGTCTTCGGCTAGAGAGGAACGTGATTCACATCTCATCAAATTGGATCCGAAGTTTTGGAAATAAAGTGTACAAAACAACAGACGCAGAAACTACTTACGTAGAACGCTCATAGCAAACAAAAACGTAAAGTTGTTTGTTTAAGAGTGAAAAAGGTAGAGAATAACTTAGTTTTTATACGTAATTTACATTCTTTTAACTACCTTATAAAATTAGTATTTTAGTCCATTAATTCTTTTCAGGTCGAACGTCACATTTTGCTGTTTTCTACTAAATTACTAGTTTAAATATTTACTACTAGTGCATCAAGATAGATGTCATATGATTTTTTAAGTGTATAATATTCCAAAAAAATTAAGAAAATAATAGCAATAATTTTCAAAATGGTAATCCTTTTCTTTGATTTAGATCTATGTTCGTCGGTTTTATTCTTTATCTTTGTCAAGATGTTTAAAAGCGTTATCAATTTACGTATTTCAAATGATCAATATTATTATATTTTTATTCAAAGGAATATGCATGCCGCAACTATCAGATAATAATACAAAGTGTACTGATAATGTTGTATTATCCCATAAACGAGAAACCATACAAATCCATAGTATTCAACTTTCATAAGAACATAATTACAATGATAAAAGCATATTGTCATTTACAACGCAGATCTATAATATCTATATTAACTAAGAGATTAAAATAGCAAATAAGAGACCAGAATAATTCTAATATTTTACAAAAACTGTTAAACCAGAATGACAATTTCATTGTCATTTATTTTTTTACACTAAAAAAGATAATAACTGTATTTTAGATACACGCTGATTGCCTATCACTCTCACTTAGACTAATCTGATATTATGATTTTACATCTTGTCTGATTCGTCAACATTGGCCTTAATGAAAATTTTATGGACTATCTAATAACCCTTTATTGATACGAACGTTTACCACTGCATAAGATTCAATAACACTACCGTATTTCTCTTTTAGTTTTGTTACTTCTCAAAAAGCATTGTATTTTCCTTCCAGTAGGAATCTATTATTTTATATTCTGGAAATCCTTAATTTACTAGCTATCGCATCTAATTGTTAATCATACATTAAATAAATATCTATTTGATTACTTACGCTGTTGATGAAAAATAATATTACAAGGCTAATAAAATTGTTTTTTGTATTTGCGGTATGACATAACATTAATAAATCAACAAACATTTATATACGCGAAAATATCCTTGTAATTAAAGGCCAACATTTGTTCAATTAATATCTAAGTCGTTATTATCACCATGACAGTATTAAATTATGGCATGTGGATAATCAACCGACGTTTTACATACATAATAATTAATTTAATCTTATGATTAATTATGATACATTCAATTTTATTGATTTTCATAATGTATCAGTGTCAAAAAACAACAACTATTGATTTCAAAATTCTTTCAAAAGTTTCCAATGCAATTATTACTAAAGAATACAATCGAAAATTACGTTAAAGTACTAATATTAAGATTATGCTTGCCACATTCTCAAGTGTATGCAAAATATAAAGGAAATGTGAAGGCACCAACATAATATTTTAATTTTAAAATTTAGACCGGAAGTAATGCTTTTGCTCACCAAATAGCAGTTTCTTGGAAAATCTCACAAATTCTGCATTCTGTTCAGATTTATTAAGAACACAAATTGTTTAGAGCCGCATTTGGAATAATTTTTATATAAAAAAATTTTCAAAATTCGAACCGGAAATAACACTTTTACTTTTATCGAATAGCATTTCTTTGCAAATGTTTCTGAAATTATGCATTCTATAGAGATTTATTAAGATATTAAAAATATGTTTACATTTCATAAGAAAACAGGGATTGTTATATTATTGCTTTAGTCTTATTTTAGTTTTCTGTTAAACGTTGTTATTACAATTAAAAAGCTTCAACATCTTAAATAAATACAAATCACTCCCAGAAATAATAGTAACAAGTCCTAAAATTCCAGAAAACCGAGATTTGAATAAAACAGTATATTTCGCTGTTGAAATTAAAATAAAGCGCTGAAGAATAAAATAAAAGCCAGAAAGACATTCAGAAAAATAAAAAAATGTTTTTCTAAGAAAGTAGCATGAATGTTATGAGGCATAAATTATAAATAAACTCAAATATTTCAAATATATTGGCTATTATATAGTACTTGCCATATGTTGTTTCTGTTACAAAGCAACTTAATACATAATGTAGTACAATCTTTTTCTTTTAATTGTATTTGACATTTAATTATATATAAAAAGCAAGGCTTTCAAATTATATTTGTCTCATTCGTTACTATATATATGATATTCGTTAGATTGTGGAGGAGAGTATTTACAAAATGTCCCAAAATATAAACCACTTTGATATTAAGTACAGTGGCTTTATTCATGCTATATATGATTTACGACGCCTGTTTTTTGCTTGCCCCGTTCTTGACTTCAGAGTAAACAAATAGAACATTAGAATGTGACCATATGGTACTTGCGAGTCGATTTTCAGCGTAGACCGGTCATTTTAAAAGAAGGCAATTGTACATAATTCGGTGCCATACAGTAGCTGATCATCCCCTAGATCGCCTTCCAATTTTTAAGCACATACACTTCTTGTCCAGAGCATCAGCGCCTCTTTTAGTGTCGTTGTAAAGAAGTACAATTTCAGATTTCTTCTTATTTTATTTGTATAGAATAACGGTTCACCTTTTCTTAGGAACGTACGATACGAGCGTTTCTTTTTTTGTAAACACAAAAAGGGACGATTCGGCTGCTCTAGTTTTGTTTGGGAAAAGTTCATTTATTCATTTATTTTGTCTTGCTGTACCGATATACGTCAAGTTTCGTTTCTCCAGTTTGCTCACAAGCTTAGATAAGAACCAGCGACTCCAGTTATGGTTCTATATCTATTAGAAACCGGCTTCGTTAGAGCTAGAACATGCATAATAGGAACAGACAGTTTGTGTGGGTTATAATAAGATGTTTTCTTTCCTGTATAGATAAAGCCATTGCATAAATAATGAGTCTTAGCATCACACAAACACAGCATCTTCAGTTGATACTTGGTTAGTTTGCTTTTAATGTACGTTTAGAACTTACATTTCCCACGCAAACGGTATCAACATTTCGTCAATCATTAAATATTCTCCACAACTATAATTCGATATACAATTAGTAATAAACATATTAAAAATTTCAGAAATATGTGCCAATGATCGCCGCCTTTCCTCCCTTGTCAATTTGTCGTCAAAACAAAGAGCGTATAGCAAAAAATAGAAACGCTTTAGCGTCATGGTTACTCTAAAAATATCTCTACCAGTGCCATCTGTCGCCCATAACGATTGAAGGTCTTCCTTGCTTGACTTCAATACACCGGCCAAGTATAATAAGCCAAGAAAAGTTACGATGTCCTCCTTTTAAACTTAATTTATGAAGTAACAACTCGAACTTTCAAGATTATATGTCGAGTATAATATATATTATTTCATCTATAATAAAACATTTCCAGGCTTGTAATGGATCAGATGGTTGCTTTTCTAGAGCTGTATCTACAACACCTGGTACATGACGGATCACGTTAAAAGACCAAATGTTTCTTGATGCTGGAGGAATCTTTGACCACTTGAACTTATTTTTTCCATAAAAATAATCTGAAGTTGTTCGGCAACCAAACATTTAAAGTGTCTTTATTATTGTTTATATTAAATTATTTTTTTCATGTTTTATACAACTTTAAAAATTTTAGCTACTGCATTACTAAATGCCGATCATGCACTGTGCTTCGATATATGCAATTTCCTAACAGAGTTACTTTCATGAGCGAACAGACAGGGTTTGTATAGTCTTCAATAGCAATGAAATTATAATATTTTTTTGGTATTCGACAATTTCCCGTAGCATGAAAACGGTTGGTCTTTCGATATTTATCTCAAAAAGGAGAATATTTTCTCTTTTAACAAGTGCAATCAATTTGGGCCACCATAAGAATCATTGCAAAATGCACTATAATAAGCTGTACAATAGAATTCTGGAGCACCGGGATATTTGATTGAATTATTTAAGGGGGAACTGCCGACTACCGAAATCAAGAGATTAGAAATTCAAGTTTTTCTACGTTATTTTTGCAGCGATTTTATTTAAACAAAAACCAACAAATGTTTTAAGGTTTTTCTGAGGTACCTAAAGAATTAAATTTTATAAAACGTATTAAAATATTTATAGATGGAGTCTAAAAAGTCACTCAAGTTTACCATATCTTTTCTATATTATTTTTCCACAAATGGAAAAAAAAAACGTCCTTTAGGTACCTTCAATAAATCTTACTGTAAACGTACACCCTTAATTCAACTTAATTTACGAAATAGTTATTGAGAAAAACTTGAATTACAAACGCAAGTTTTGCCCTATTTCTGACTACAGATATCCTTAATTTTCATTGTTCCTCTCATAATATACTTAACTTAAAACACACGAATAAATTACTTTCTTTTTTTATTTGTTCCACAAAACAGAAAATTACAACTCTCGTCAAGAATCTTACTGACGGCGGCAGTTCACCCTTAATATCGGGATGTCATTCTTGAATACCAGAAAATATAAAACTGAGGCATGTAGAATTCCCCTGGTTGCACTTTACGAATTGTGCAAGTGACTGTCAATACTTTCACGATTTGAATTTAAAACAATGTCTACTATGAGTCTGCAAACGTGTGTTTATTTAGTATTTGCTGTTGCACAAAAAAGTTGTGAGTTCTCCACTGATTTGGCAAAGAAAGTAGCACAATAAAGGTTTAATAATTGATTCTTAATATTGTTATTTTCACATATTTTTCTTTTATTTAAAAAGTTTTACTCTGCAATTTTTCGTTCCTAAATTATTCGTGAAACTTGCAAATGTTTACTAATTCAAGAATCAGTTAGTTAGTTAGTTGGAATATTGTGATGGAAAACTATTTGTGAAATTACTGTTTAGATTCTACTGCTCATGAACTATTGGTAGGGATTTCAAAATAATTAAAATATTTTGAGGGTATAAAATTATAAGGATGAAATAATTTGGTTAGTCAATTACCTCCGATTCTTATTTAATATTTTTCTATAACAGTTATTTTCTCCTTACGTTTAAAGCGATAAAAATGGACATACATAAATTGTGTGCCCCTAATAAGCATTATTTTCCTCATCGTACAACTATATACTGAGAGAATAATTAAATGTTTACATTAATCTTTAATATACGGACAAAGTAAAACAAGAGAATTATTTTACTTGTAGAATAATCAGTTTACATAGTATATGTGGAAATAATTAAATCGATACTACAGAAACAATGTTTTTACACTGCAGACTTCATAAAACCTAGATTTAATAAAAAAAAACTCTTAACAACTGAATACACGTATGTACTACACCCTGTATAGAAATGCCTCGGTACACGTACGGGACCTAAAATCGCAAGTATACATTTTTTTTGTTATCAGAACTGAGAAGAACAGTCACAACCAATTTTAGCAGTGGCTCTCGTGGGAGAGCTTCCAACTTTTGGGATATTGTTTACTACAGTTGTTGAATTGTTCTTGAAACAAAGTACGGTAATGTATGTTTTTCTGAAGTGTTAGGATTGTCGCCTTACATTATCATATATTAGGAGAGATATTGCCTAGGTGATACATATCAACAGAATACAAAAGTGAACGTGAATTTTGAATATTTGTTCTTGATTATCGGGGGACACAGGCAACTCTGAAGACAAAACTACATAAATTGAGTATAAAGAATTGGTTATTTTTGATTATACACTGACTAACTACTTCTTAGTTTGATTTTAATATTAAAAATAAGTTTAGCTACTGTGTAGGCTTTTAATAATCTTGATATGAGTACAATAAATATTTATCATTTATTCCAGATTTTTTTGAAGTGTATTGAAGTGTAAACTTCTTTAGGCGCGTTGCGCTAATTGTAGGCAGTGAAGAAGACTGACCCATCACGCTCGAATATGAAATGCTCGAATATGAAATGCTTGGATATGTAATGCTCGTTCGGGTAATGTCGGCTCGAGTCGACTAAGGGAACAATTTTATTATTATTTAATTTCACTTAAATTGAAATTTAAATGAATAAATAAAAATAAATTCATGTCCCAGAACAGGTTCGAACCCGAGACCGCACGGTTATGAAGCCGATACATTACCATCAGACCAAGCGAGGGAACGTAAGCAAGTATTTATATCGTCTATTTATACAGACACATACGTCCGAACCGACTAAACGAAACGCACGCTCGCGTAAATGTAATAAATGTTTTATTTAATACGTTACTGAATATTATATGCGTGTATTTCGTATTATCTACGGTATTATTAACCTCGCCTTGATGAAGTTTACACTTCCGCCGTGTGGTTTTAAGCACACTCATTCTTCTTGTTTATAATGAATGATGTATTATATTATTTTCTCGAACATTAATATTAATTATCAAAATAAATGCAGTATTTTCTATTGAAAAAAACATTAAATTAAAATATTCATAATAAGCCAAATTTTATTAAATAAACTTATCGACAAGAGTCAGGGTTACAAAACTTTTTCGCATTTGTTGTAAAGATATTGAAACAAATTATGGGTATATGAAATATGCTATTCAAATAAATATTATTTAAAGAAAAATCAAGCAAAAAGCAAAAGTGACCATCTATATTTTAATTCGCTTAATGGAGTTCCTAATTTATTTCAATCATCTCAAATTGATATGCTCAATCCTAAATTGTATAACTGCTACTGATCTAGATTATTCCAGAAATTTGGGGGAATAGCTGTAAAAGCGTTTAAGTTAGCATTAAGGTATGGTCTAGGTAGCTAAGATCACGCGACTTTCTGTCAACAGATATATTATGTTCAATGTAATTGATACCATTTACAATACAATGTAACACAGTACAATTATTTACTGTGTTACATTGTATTGCAATAGGTACGCCACATATGGCGTGTTCGTTGAAGCACGTATATCTACAGTTGCCCGATTAGTAGTTGTACTACGGAGGGTAACATTACCTTGTGATGTCTCGCTAGGGTAATAGGTGCCACTGGAAATCTCTCATGGCATTTGGTATGTAAGTTGACTACATCAGGTAATCTAAGTTTTTAAGGCATTGTGAACAACACGCTCGTGCACTGATGAGACCAATGTAAGGTCGAAACAGCTGTCTGCACGTTGTTGTTCACAATGCTTAGCTTTAGATTCTAGTAATCATTGTTCAGAGTACCAATGATGTCTATGGCGAAAGTTTTATCTTCATAGTTCGTGCACGTAGATATATTATCGTAGGGTAAAAAAAAATCCTCTCGACATCATTACTGAGCAACCACTGAACGGGTGTATAATGTGTTTATAATTAATCTACGCTGATAGGGGTTGCCATTTGCATTTTAACAATTTTTACGTTTTACAATTTCCAACCCTATGTGAATTCAAATTATTATACATTAGAATCACATAAGCGCAATTTAAAGGGAATTCTTGAAAGAATTTATGGATATAAGGTAATCCACTTTAACACAATATGTATTGGAAATTACGAGTTCAGCAAAATCTATACAGGTACAGGTACTGAAACCCAGTGCTCAAAATGATGATATGGTGTATAGAGAAACATGACCAGCACAGCTCAGATCAATTTAAAAATCATCTTGTGGTAGTTTTCAATTTCATTAATGTTTTTTATTATTATGTCAGAACCCATGTGAATAAAGCATCAAGAACCTCTGGCTATCAGAGGGACCTCACATGAAGGAACAAATACAGGTCCACTGAAAGCAAAGTTTGCGTATATAAAACAGCCGCGAGATCAGTAATCAAATAGGCTGTGGAAACTCGAGCGGATAGAACAAAAGCGAAATGTATGCAGCAGAGATGAAGAAATTGAGGAATATAAAGAGAGTACGCTTGGCAGACCAGATAAGAAGCAAAAATATAAGAGCTGATCTCAAAATTCAAGATGTAGTGCAGTTTACGACAACGAAACGACGATATTGGAGAGACCACGTCGACAGTATGATAGAGGATCAATGGGCAAAGGAAGAAAAGCCGAGTTCAAGGAGACCGTCCCCGGTCGACTTCCCAAAAGATGGTGAGAGAGCTTGACACCTGCTTCCCAAGTGGCTGAACGAGATTAAGAAGAGTATTCGTATATTGTACAATGACATTAATACCTTTCAATTTTAAACATCAATAATAATTTATCATTACTTTTACATAAATTTAGATAATATTGTCTGGCAAAGCATACGAGGTGTTCGATTTGGCAACACTGGAGACGCAGACAGATAAACATCTGATACGCGTCTAGTACAAGTTTGAACACGCTAGAGTTGTTACGCTGTCCTCAGTGATTTTTTTTTGTGAGAAAGATTTTTTTCGTGCGTTCCAAAAATGAGTGACATCAATTTCGAACAACATTGTGCTATTAGATTCTGCTTCAGACTTGGACACAGTGCAACGGAAACATTTGAAACACTGCGTCAAGTCTGAAGACAGTGTTTTGTCGAGAGCCCAGGTTTTTAGGTGGTTTAAGGCATTTTCAGAAGGCAGAGATTTAATTGAAGACGAGCCTCGGAGCGGAAGGCTTTTATCTTGAAGAAACAATGAAAATGTTGGCAGAATCCACGATCTCTTGCGTTCAGATCGTCCTTTGACAGTCCCAATCATCGGTGAAGAGTTGAATTTGACTCACACAACCGTTCATCAAATTTTGAGCAATGAATTGGAGATGAGAAAAATCTGTGCAAAAATAGTTCCCAAAAATTCCCGAGCATGGAGTGGCACACTTAACCTCTCCAAGGCCAAAAAAGGGGAGAATGAGCACGTCAAAAATCAAGTACATGCTGATTTGCTTTATTGATAGCCAAGAAATCGTTCACAAAGAGTTTGTGCTTCAAGGCCAAATGGTTAATCAACATTTTGACCGAGAATTTCATGAGAGACTTCGAAAAAGGGCCATGCGTGTGAGACCAATCATCAAAAACATGTGGGTGTTGCATCACGCTCCTTGTCATACCGCGATTTTTATCAATGAGTTTTTGGGCAGTAAAAACATTCCCGTGGCTCCTCAGCTTCTTTATTCACCCGACTTGAGTCCGTTCTTTCTGTTCCCAAGATTGAAAATTCACCTCAAAGGACGTCATTTTGGGACATTGGTGAATATTCAAACAGCCGTAACTGACCAACTGAGAGCTATTCCAGTATCAATGTTCCTGTACTGCTATGAGAAATGGAAGAATCGTCTCCAGCGCTGTGTGGCTTCCCAAGGTAGTTACTTTAAACGAGACAATGTGAATTTGTAATTTTATTTCAATAAGAAAATGAGAAAAAATCAGTCTCATTAGTTAATTTATATACCTCATATGTTGTTAAAGTGTTATTTATAAAATTTATAATTGAATAATCCGTGTATAACAGGTAAACATTGATAACTAATTGTTTAATTATACCTTTAGTATGGTATGTCTGTCACCTGATACCATTCAATGGGTAGAATCTAATGTTCCTTCATCTGATGCTGTTCAAACCACACATGAATCATTTGTCTGAGGAAAACGCATTTCAACGATTACGGACATATTTCCTTTGTGTCCTATGCAAAAGAAGACACGAAAAATTAGAATAAGTGTCCAAATAACATGCAAAAATGGTTTAAGAATCATAATAAATGTACTAGTGAGATTTATACCCTCATTTTTGAATGGCAATAATATGTCACTTTACAATATAAATAATGTTATAGTTGCACAAATGTATTGCTATACACCTACCTTATTAAATGAAGTTCTAGTAGTAATTTACACATTCTCACACTTTTATGCTGAAGGAAACAATGTGAATATTAAATTTTATTTCATTAGAAAAATTATAAAAAATCAGTCTCATTAGTTAATTTACACACCTCGTATATGACAGAAACTAGACAGGATGGACGAAAATATAATGTGGGAAGGCCCATCGGTTTAATATTGCATTATAAAATAACAACTTTAATATTTTCGTGTCATAATCAGTTGAAAATTATATAATTAACAAAAATACGTTTTTTTAATATAACTCAGGAATAAACCAAATTGACGTAATTAAAGTAGTTATATTTTATTATTTGTAAATATTTAAAGTATTACTTTGAAATGATTTTTCACTACTTGTATAATTTTAATTAATGTCGAAATAGTATCGCTTAAATCAATACAAAAATTATGAGTCCTGGTACTTTTTGGTGAGAGAATTTATTGAAGACATAAATTTGACGCCAATATTAAATTTCATATTGAATGGGACACCCGATTTAGTAGCATCTCGTTATTAGACAATATTGTGCTTTTGTAATTAATCGTTGCCGAAATTACAGTTTCCCGTTTATGCATGTCTGGATAAATTTTAATAACGTTTCACTGTGTGCTATAGAGATAGGAATTTAATAGGTATTCAAACTGTCTTAAACACATGAACTATTATATTGCAAATGTGAAGATGTGTGTTTTGGATTAGCAATAAGTTCAATCAGAAAACGGCAAATCACACTTGATTAATAGTGAACATTCTGCTTTTAATTGTATAAGTTCAAAATAGAAGTATTTCATTCATTTGCATTACTCACAAGTAATAAATAATTATTTATGATTTTTTTTTACTGATTAAAATTATGTTTTGGTTTCGACATACATAGCATTTCCTGTGTTTATCTTGGGCATACTGTTACTAAATTAATATTAACATTTTCACATTACTTGTCGCTAGTTTATCTTATTTAGTTGAAATTAATACACATGTATACAGGGTGATTCTTAATATATGCGACAAACTTTAGGAGCTGATTCCTGGGGTTATTTTGATCATAAAAGTTCAGAAGAACATATGTCCAAAACCGCTTAGTTCAGAAGTTGTACAGTGTTTAATACAAAGTTAAAATAATAAATGGTTTTATTATAAATTAACAAAATAATTAGTAAAACAAAATTAACTTATAGTAACTGTTGAAATTGACCGCCCCCAACTGTACTACAAGCTGCTATCCTCCGTCGTATTGACTGGCGAGTCCGTTCGAAAATACCAGGGGTATTTCGAATTGTTTCAAAAGCTGCTATAATACGATTTGTTAGTTCATCGACATTTTCCATGGGGTCGTGTAAACTAATGATTTAAGGTGGCCCCAGAGAAAAAAGTCCAATGAATTTAAGTCTGGAGACCGAGGAGGCCACTTTCTATTAAACATTGTATAACTTCTGAACTTAATTTTGTTTTACTGATTATTTTGTTAATTTATAATAAAACCATTTATTATTTTAACTTTCTATTAAACATTGTATAACTTCTGAACTAAGCGGTGTTGGACATATATTCTTATGAACTTTTATGATCAAAATAATCCCAGGAATCAGCTCCTAAAGTTTATCGCATATATTAAGAATCACCCTGTATATTTATTAACACATACAAGCTTGATTTTTTGTGTGAATTCTAAAAAAGGAAATCTGCGACTTGAATTTTTTCTTACACTTTCAGTTTTTTACTTTTAACATTTAACTTTAATTTTTCTTGTGGAAAGTCAAGTCGGCTTTGAAAGAATTGAACATGTTTTTTTTATCCTCACAATCGAATTTAATGTGACTTAAAAATTATTCCTCTCAGTGTATTTTTGTGTCAAATTATTAACTTCATTACCTAATACTGATAAATTTGATGTGTTGAGTTATTACATCCTTTGTCATAAAAATAGTTTAGAAGCTGAAAGGATGTACTTGAGGAGGATACATCCTCCAAGAAAGCAGGCCAGTGCTTGTACTTACAGAAGTTTGTTATCTAATTTAAAGGAATATGGTTCGTTTTCCAAACCGACTAGAAATCCGAAATTAATGAATGAAGATGTAGAATTAAATGTATTACAATTTGCTATTGAAGATGCTTCAATATCTCTTTGAGAAATGGACCTAACACTGGTATTTCGAAAACTATAGCACAAAGAATTTTAAAACATCACAAATACCACGCGCATAAGTACCCCATTCTACAAGGGCTTAGAGATGATGGTATGTTAACCAATATGGAAATAATAATAATTTTCGCGCTATGATTTTATGATCTGACGAAAGCAGATTTACAAGTAATGGTCTCTTCAGTAAAACACAATGTTCACTTTTGAAACGAGGAAAATCCTCTCACCTTGTTAAGGAAAGTCGGCATCAACTGTGATTTGGTTTTAACGTCTGGCGTAGCATATTATAGGAGCTAAACTTATTGGGTCCTCATTTTGTACGAAACATTAAGTAGTGAAATCTATTTGAATTTACTATAAACTGATTTAGGAAATTGATTTGATGATTTACCGTTGATTGAGAATATTAACATCCGCTTCCATCAAGATGGTACCCCACCCCACAATTCAAACATAATCAACGAATATCTTAATAATCGGGTTCCATATTTGTGGACTGGTAATCTAAGACCGATTTTATGGCCACCTAGATCTCCAGACTTAATGCCATTGAATTTTTTTGTTTGAGGATATGTAAAAGATCAGGTGAACTTGCAAAATTTGATAATATTTAAAGCTGTTTTTGCAGCATTTGGTAGCATTAAAAAGCAAAAACTACTCAGTGCCATTACGTTGACACTACGGAGGGAAAAATTATGTCTAGAACTGGATGGTCACTTGTTTAAACATCTTTTATAATTATTTTCTTGTAATATTATTATCGTTATTACTCTTACTATTTTCCTTTGTTATCTATTTTTTGTCGATTTCTCTGTATATTTCCTTCATTTATCGACTTAGTTCCATAATTTTTTTTATAATTAAAGTTTAATCTCCTTTTTTATTGTAGCTAAATAAGTGACTCTTTTAAAACTATACAAATACATACAAATAAATCAATTCATGTGCAGTAACCCCACATTAAATACCATATAGGGCATACCATTTTATGTGTATAATTGTGATAAGTCGAAGTCTATCATGAGTCCGCGTTTATGAAAATCTTAAATACCTATAAATTATTATTATTACCATTTTCACTTCTTGGCATGAGAAGTTGGTAATGGGTATGTATAATGTATAGCTCCCATCTGGAATGATATCTTTTTGCACTGTTAAAGGCAACTGGTATAATCTCTTTCACCACTATTTTTAAATATATAGTTAATTTAAATGCTTCCTACTTACTAAATCTTCGTCTCTTGAATCCCTTAGGCTGTTTAGGGATTTAAGGCTGTTCTCTCACAATCACTTGCATTGGTTGGCGGGGCAAGTGTGCGGGGAACAGCAATCGTTGTCTCATGCGAAGTGTCGTTACGTTAACGTTTGAACCCCTTTTAACTTGAGACAGAGATAGTTCGATGTGGAGGAGAGTGGGGTGAATATGCGCTCAATACCTGCGCACTGTAGTTTATGAGAGTGCTTGACAGATCCGGACCGACCGACTGAGGGCTATTTCTTATTCTTAGCAGAGAGAGCGTTTTAATTCGTAAGATTATGGGAAAAAACGATTCTAACTACCGTAGGGGTAACAAACCTCGTCTGCGACTAAATGCGTCAAGAATAAAACGTAAAACATTTCCATTAAAAAGAAAGGTTTGTTATAAGCTTTCGTTCTGAATTACCTTTTCCTATTTTTAAACTAATTTTGGGTTAGGACGTTGAAAAAGATATTGGCGAAATCGAACAACAGGTGTTGTCGTTGGATGGATGTGGAAAATCACGCACTTTCGAATCAAAATCTCATACGGTAAGCATTTGTGGTTTTTTGATTAATGGTAGAAATTATCCTGGGTATGGATCTATATGTATTAGCTAAGGTACGAGAGCAATTAGAAAAATTTGCGGCCTAATGCAGAATGAAGTTACTTACTTTTTTTAAAGGCAGTTTATTTGTCTACTTAGTCTCCCTGAACTGTACCGCTCTTTGCCAACGATGACCTTTCAACAAATATTTTTAAAAAATAAAGTATTTAATATATTTACATTAAGCTTATCAAATTACCATACAAGAGATTGAGGTTGTAGTGCTGTGAAACTTTTCGAAACATCTTGACCACTGTAGTGTTATATAAACCATACTTTTAAAATGGGTAAAATATTTGTGACTATAAAAGTTTATTTAAAAATGTAAAATTTATATAGACATATTATACAAATGTGGACTCCGTTTTGTTATAAGGGAGGATAGGAGAATTAAAATAACTAGACTGTACCTCTACTCTACCTGTTTTGCGTTCTTTCCTAGCAACGAATGACGAATTCATGCATCCCCAGTACAATCTAAACTATAATTTTTTTTTTATTTTTTTAAATTTACTTGTTTTATTTTAATTGTAACATCTATTTTTTATTGCACTGCCATAATTGGAATAATTTTTAGCTTCCAAGTGATATAAAATATGCTGTGGTTTAGTGGTAGATAGGTATAAGTAGAAAATCTAAAATTTTCTAAAAGTAGTCTAAATTCAAACCAACTTAACAATAAATTTTTTTGTTGTATAGTAATTCTATTCTGAAATAAATGTTTCCTTCGCCAATGCGTGTAAATGTGAGAAATAGGTTATTTGGTGGTTTTTCTGGTTCGGCAATTGTTAGGAAGCGGTTTCACTTTAATGGATAAATTTGATAGATACCGCCACCTTTGACAGAAATGTCAAAATTTTCAGTAGAGACCGAATATGAACTGAAAAAGAATGAATGAATCATATAAATGGTCAAAGTTTCAAAATTTATTTTAGGTATTAAATAAATGCCGGGCTGATACATGATCTCGTTGACACCCGGTATATAGCTTATCATTATACATATATGTATGACTTGTTTGTTTAGTTGAAAATAAACATCATGAAGTCTCTTTTTGAGTTGCACAACCACTTGTCCCAAGTTTAACTGCTCATTAAATAATTAATTTGCGATTGATAAAAGATGAAATCACCGGTTTATATTGCAATATGTGCAATAGAACATTAAAAATACATAGCTCTGACGACAATAATGACGAAGTAAACAAAGACGCTGTGCTTGAGATTATGACAATAGAGTCTGATTTTTCACATTTGGAACAAATTGCATCTTCCTTAGACTTGCCTCGCATGTCAGCCCGTATGTAAAACACTGTTCATGATAAGATTTCTGATGCGTAGGAGCAGAATATTTGGAAAGTATGAGACCAGCAGCTGAGGAAAAGAGGGAGTTAGCCATTGCCGTTGGAGATGTGGGTCAATATGGCACTCCGATGATTACTGTCGTGGCAGACGGCTGTTGGCCCAAAAGATCACATCGTAGTAAATATGATTCTTTGTCGGGAGCTGCTGCAATTATGGAATATCGAGGAAAAAAGTTCTCTTTCTTGGTGTTCAAAATAAATTTTGCACTATTTGTAAGTTGGCAGAAACGGCGGATTCACAATTCTGCAAAAGCTCACAAATGCTATAAAAAATGGATTGGATCTTCTTTAAGTATGGAGGCCGATATTTTAGCAGAAGGTTTCGTTAAGAGTAAGGAAATGTATAAACTGATCTACCATCAAGTAATTGCTGACGGAGATAACAACTGCTGTAAGAAAATATTGGAGTCAAATCCATACGATACTGTTGTCGTCAAGAAAATTGAGTGTAAAAATCATTTGATGCGCAACTACTACAAGAAACTCAGAGAATTATATAAAGACACTACTGCAGGACCATTAAACCTTCGCCAAGAAATTCAGGAAAAAATGTTTCATTGCTGTTTTATCAAGACGTACATACGTGAATTCTCTGCGTGTCTGTCTTGTACATTGCTATGAGCCTTCCTTGTGAAGGGGTAAATCAAAACGCGAATGATATAAAATTGCGTTACGGTCATTGGATATTGAGGCCACAGCAAAAAAAAAATTAAAAATGTTAGCAATGTTCAAAACAGAATCGTCAACAGAAGCACAGTAGAGATATTTTTCATTTTAGAAAAATCACTTAAGATTAGGTTGGGCAATAAGTAGGGAGCGGAATCGAGCGAGTCATGACTCATCGCCCATGGGCGCGCTATTGAAATGTTGTATTTTTAAAGAGGTTTTAATTTTATTTATATAATTGAATAACAAGTGGCTGGTGATTATAAAATACAAAATACCCTACTATTTGTTCATTTTCTCTTCTGTAAGACTTGTTCTCTTTGAATTAAGTACATCCTTGTAGATAGAAAACGTCCCTTCTACATTAGCATACACAATTGCCGCAATGTTATTAAACCTGGATTTCTATTAAAAACTGCGTCTAAGTCACTTTTAGTTATTAATAGCCACATCTAATGTGGTTAATCCATTTTTACTTTCTTATACGTAGTATAAGGAAGTAATGTGAAATTGTCGACTACGCGATTTTTGCATATGTCCACGTTTTGAAGTCCCCTGATACCGAAAAAGATGTTTTTAAAAAATGTATGTGTGTCTCTATGTGACCTCGATAACCGCTGTAGATATCAATTCCAAATTTTGTATTTACGTGTCTAATCTCCCTCTTGAGATCTGATTAGTTTTTCAGTAAAATCGGTAGACCGGAAGTAGCAGTTTACTTCAGTGAAAAAATTAAATTTTGCCAATATTTCGTCCACTACTAAATTTAAACAAATTTATAAAGAATTCATATGTACTTGAAATTAAAATTGAGAACAATTTTATTTAAAAAGTTTTTCGAAGCTGCTACCGGAAGTAGGTCTTTTACTCCTATCGAAAATCAGTTTTTTGCGAATATTTCGCATGTCATGCTTTTTAGACAGGTACGTTACGGGTATAAAAGTATTTAAAACGTAATTTTCAATATCTTTTGCATAAAAACAATTTCAAAATTCAGACCGGAATTACCACTTTTACTCTTATCGAATAGCGATTTTTTGCGAATATGTCGTAAATTATGCATTCTATATGTATTTATCAAGAATACAAAAGTATTTAGTGCTAGATTTGCAATATTTTTTGAATATATGAAATTTCAAAATTCGGACCGGAAGTAACACTTTTACTCTTAGGGAGTAGTCCTTTTTTCGAATATCTTGCTAAGTATGCATTCTATAGCGATTTATTAAGAGAACAGAAGTACTTAGAATAGGATTTTGAATAATTTTTGTGTAAAAAAAATATAGTATAGTTTGAAACGCTCATACGTATAAGAAAGTCGTGTGGTGGCCACACCTCATTTTTTAAATTGAGATTCGATTTTCAAAATATGTCATTAGTTTAGGCAAATTTCCAAAGTGTTCCTGAATGAATAACAACTGATTTTTTAAATTTGGGATTTGTGTTAGTTCCTTGCACTCAGAAATACTTCGAGCATCGTCATTTAAACATGTAACGAAATTTTGTAAACTATCGAAATTCTCTGCATGAAAACTATTTCTGTGTATGTTTTAGCAAAGCTAGGTGACGATATTTTACAGACTTTGCAATAAATTTCGGAATCACTGACAATTAATTTTTATCTCAGAAAAAGTAACATGAACAACGTTCTAGATCTAAATAAATTATAACTAAAAATGTATGCGTATGTTATTGAAACATACATATTATATTGCGAAATATAAGGTAAATATAATGAATTTTAAAAACTCGTCACCCTTGTACCTACGCCGATGAAGAAAGGATTTTATTCATAAAATTCCTTTCAGCAGGCAGTTTTTTCTCTGATTCTCTGGAGTAAACAGATGTTACAGTTCGCCCTATGAATTAGTGCTATTCAGATATAATGTAAACAACACGCAGTTGTTTACATTATTTCTTTTCACGGCTGTGGCTCCGTGGTAGTTTAGCTCGCTCGATTCCGCTCCCTAGCAATAAGCAAAGCAATAGCATTCAGGAAAAACGAAGAACTTCCACTTAGCGAAAAAATAAATCGCTTGAAGGTGATATTGACAATTGACATTCGTTGACAGATTGGTTACTTCTGCGAAGAGTTCTATGTTCCTACGAGCTGCGTAATGTCATCCATTAAAGGAACAAGTATGAAATTCACATGATTTGTAGGCTTAGGCTTGTTTATGTTTAATATGCTTTTTTTAGATTTATATACCAAACTACTGACTTATAAAAATCATCTTATAAGACATGCATCAAGTCTAATTTATGACGTTAACAACAACATCGTTGAACAATTCAACTCAGTCATTGCTAAGTTTGGTAGTGGTAAAAGAATTAATTTTTGCAAGAAAAGTAGGTGCGCCGCCGCCGCCGTGGTAAGCCACAGCACAAAGAGACCAACATATAAAATGAAAAAGCATCTTGGATATGGAATCAGTCCGGGAAAATTTGCAACAGAAATAGAAATTCGAAATAAAGAAAAAAAGCCAAATGGAAATCCACGGCCGTTCGAAAGTACTTCAAAAATAACACAAGTGGGGAAAAACTAAAAAGTTGTGATAAGTATTATGGTGAAAACTGTGAAAAACCTGATATGCTTCCAGGACAGTTTAATTTAGAAAAGACGGCATTTCTAAAAAGGCTACACTAATCTGAAGGTGAAATCAAAGAAATTCAATTTACTAGTCGAGGTCAGCAGCAGTGTGAAGTGTGGTACCTCGAAAGACAAAAAGACTGACAGCATCGAGATTTGGCGAGAAACAGCTTACGAGTTTGTTTACCGTGTTTGCGAACACGGTAAACAAAGTAAGGAGGTTGCCAAGAAAAAACTACAAGAAATTATTGGAAAGCAAATACAGCCGTGCGGTTTTTTCATACACTCAAAGATTCCTTTCTTGGGAACATCCGCAGAAGGCCTCATAGAAGAGAGGAGGATTGTGGAAATTAAGTGTCCCTGGTGTGCGAGAGAGGTTACTCCTGAAGAAGGATATACGAAAAAGAAAATATTTTTTTTGACAAACAACTAGCTGAACACCAGTCACAAATGGTACTATCAGATCCAGGGACAGTTACACGTTACTAAGTGGTCATATTGCATCTTCGCAGTATGGACGCCTCAGGCCTTAAAAACAGAAACTATTTCTCGAAACGATTTTTTTTTTGAAAACAGAAATGGGACTTTACCTAGTTTCGTTTTATAAAAATTGTGTTTTACCTGAACTTGTGAATCCAAGAAAAACGAGAAATATGCCTATAAGAAAACCCGATTGCAGAGAACAGGCGATAGAGGACAAGAAGAAGGAGGAGAAAGGCAACGTAAATGTTGACCATTTACAAATATAGATTGGTAGTAGGTAATTTTGATAGTTTGGTTGGCACGTAAATAATAATAGACGTCTATAATTTGAATTTAAGTATGACAACTATCATAATTTGAAGTTTTCAAAAGCTTAGCATGTACACCAAAATTGATTACCTAACAAACTTTAAAAACAGCCTACTCTAATGAGGAAAGTATTTGAAGGCACGGTATATGTGATTTATTAACTAAGAAAGTATACACTCAATGTATTTGTTTTGTAAATGTGAATCTCTTTGGGATAATATAGAAAAGGCGTGGGAAGAATTAGTGGCAGATGAAAATTAACTAATTCAATGCCCATCGTTTAAATAAAGTCGTTGAAGAAAACGGCAGTATGATTAATATTAATGTTTTCTTATTTTGTTTTTGTATTTATTTTTATTTGTATTTTATTTTGCGTGTTGATTATTAAATAATTATATAATATAATAAGTTTTATTTAATGTTAATATCTTTACAAACAATAATTTCAAATATAATAATAATCAAGATAAAAGATAATTAGAGCCAATCATTTTGATGACCAATGTCAATAATGAAGGCATTATTGAACCTTTCAAATACAGGATAAAATAAGCAATTTTCACATTGACAAAATAATTACAAAATTAGCAATAAGACATGTACACCACTTTATTGCACAGAACTGTACATGCATACATCAACAGCCGTTAATGTAAAATAAAAAGAATTTTGTATTCCGGTTTGCCTGGAATTTACTAGTTTCATATGTAAAAATAGCAGCATAAATAATGAACGACACGAAAGTTTATCTTTTGGGCCCCTTCAATTTCTTTTAATACTTGCAAAAGTAATTTCTGGCGAACTCTGCTTTGCATGCAGGGGGCGCCACTTCCCAGTGCCTAAATACTGCCTTGCAATGGGTTCGGGGAAAATTGATTACTGGCTTACTTTTGCAATTTTTTCAATTTTTATTTTGGATTCTTGAACAGCAAATATGAAAGCATGATTGTATAATTTTACTTTTTTTCAAACATATTTAAAACTGGCTTTTTTAATTACACGAAAAACGTTGATTTCCGGTTGAATATCGCATTAATTCAGTTATTAATATTTAAAATCTATCGTTATACAATCATCCATTGATCTTTAAACAACATATTAAGACCAACTAGAACCAAAAATTCACAAAATTGAGTGCACAATTAGTTTTCTTCCAAACGCTTGCAACGTGGTAGCCAATCCGAGCGTAAGAACAGCCTTAAATGCGTTTGTAGAAAATAATTCCTAAAGAGCAATGCATGAGGTGTGCACACCTCATTTCATAGTAGTTTGCAATTAGTTGCCTGACGTACCTTCCTACATTTCCGCTACCCAGAATTTGTACTCCCTCCAAATAAAATCTTAATTATTTCTTATTTAATCTGTTCTTTCTCGGTTATTTTAGCGAAGATATATTTCTTTTTAAAGCTTGAATTTAGTCAGTTTTACAAAAAAAAAAAAAAATTGAGATACTTTGAGTATTATCTTGCACTATCAGAAGGCGATAATAAATGAGTTCAATAAAAAGTTGATCTATTAATAAAAAATTTTAATGAATACCTAGTAAAGTTTTCTTAAAACTGTAGAACGAAAAAATGATACTTGCACTAAATAAAATGGTGAACCGTATATATGTTCACTATTTAGCGAACGATTTTAACATTAGTTATGGATTAAATGAAGTACATGCAAATGCTTTTCAACCTAAAATTAAACACAAAAATACGAATCCATTTTTATTCATGTAATGGATCAGTCTGACCTTTTTGTGATGTAACATTTGTGTTAGGTAACATTATGAAAATTTTATTGCCGCTACCAAAGTGGCTAGTAGGAAAATATATGGTTTATAATAGCTACGTTTACTAGGGTAATATCCATTAAGATGTTACTTTACAATGATTAATTTCATACTATGAGAACACAATTTGATTTGTAATAGAAATAGTACATGTACAAATATATGTTATTCTGATAACTGAAAGTATTAATTTAAATTAATTTCGAATACTTAGTTACATGAATAACAACATAAAAGATTAGATATCTATACATATTTCAATGACCCACTTGTTGCAGTTAATGGAAAATTATAATAATAAGTAAAAATGAGAAATGGATAATCATAATAATCAAATAATAATAATTAGTTAAAATATGTTCACTAAAATATGTAATTGTATATAATACATGTATATGTCTAATACGAAAAGACATATAATATACAAATTCTCTTGTCGTGATTGTAATTTCGTAGGAGAAGGATGGCTAATTAAAATCCTCTAAGTTATAATGGATTGAATGTGACGGTAATCACCAAAAAATATTACGTTTTGCAAAAATCGCATATATTATATATCTTTCTCACGTTTTCCAATTTTGTGCACGAAAAATGTGCCCACTTCTTGCAAGATATACAGCGGACCTATACTTTTTTAATTTGTCAAAATTCTTGACAATACTGACATATTGCTGTGGCAACATAACTATTTGGAATACAATAATTGTAGTATTGCCATACATTAGGCTTTGCCAATTAAATTATGTTGTGTGCTGTTCCAGCAACGTAACTAATAAAGATGATGATAATTTTCATTATTCTATATATATATTTAATTTATCTTAACAGCACCTACTTTATAAGTATACGTGAATTCTATCAGTGTATCTAAATCTCGATTCTCTCATCAAATCTCTTGTCTTTTTTCTTTAATTGGGATAAGGTTATAGCTTATTCAAAGTAAAATAATTACTAAAATAATAAGTAAAATAATAATTAATAATAATAATTCAAAAATAAAAACCAGAAACCATATAAAACATAATTGTATAATTTATTTAACATTATTTCACAATAGATAGCATCGCTATACTATATTCACCATTTTATTAAAAAGAAACATAATTAAGAGAAAACATTTGTACCTTGTTCTAGGTTGTAATGTTTTATAGTAAGAATATATTTTTCTTATGCTTAATCAAATAAAAATCTAAAATATTGTCGTGTTTCAAAAAAAATAAAATTCAATTAACGTTAGTATACTATTGATATTTTTATGCTAATTCTATTCCATCAGAGACATTATATTCGCACGTAATGTTCTGACAAAATTAGAACTTCGCAATGGTCAATGTTCGGAGAAAAAGCTTGAATTTGATTACTGTCTATAACCATTCACACGTATTATATCCAGCATCTCAGAGTCCGCTACCCAGAAACACTTTCCTTCTTAAAAATCTAATTTAAATCATTAATTTATAATCAAAAATTTATTGTAAGCATTAATGATGCCTAATAAAGTGCCAGAAAATATACATTTGCACGCTATATCCTCTTAACACCCAACACCAATAATAATTTCATTTTTGTGTTCTTGAAACTAATGAATGCGTATTACTATTACAGGAAAATATTTATTATCCCTGTTGCACAACGTTATATTGAATATACATTTACACGTTATATTTCAATACACGCATAGCAACGTTGGTAAAATCTTTGTATCAAAAACTTACTTTGAATCATTGAAAAACTTTTCAAATTCAGCCATTTGCATCTCCATTATTTAAAATTACAAAATTATTAACCAAAAAAAAATTAATGGAACTTAAATACAAATGAAATTAATACGCTAATACAAGAAATAAATATGAATCAAAATAATCGTGGTGTATCTGACCCTACGATTTTAAGTCGCTTTTAATCTCTTTCCAGATAACCAGCTAATCCAATTTGTTCATTCTTGTCCTCCAATTTATATCCCCGGGAAAACACATGACCGCTCTCAACGCCCTCTTCAGAAACTACCATTTAAGTTGTCACCCTGCGTCTTCAGTGAGATCTTTGCTTACCAAGTTGCCATTGTGATATGAACACACACACACACACACACGCACTTATTGTCTTTTGACAGTTCCTTCACTTTAAAATGTCAACACCTTGAGAATTTTTTGTTTATATTTTAAAAGTTTCTCACTCGAATTGTCCAGCATTTCTCCAATGTAGGTATACTTGTATTAATATAATTCTTCCTTATATTTGTTTATGAATTTATTACCTTCTTTACTATTTGCCACATACTTCCCCTTTCCATTTGCTAACACAATTCTTATTTTTGTTTTATTTCCAGCTCTCGGCAAAATTGGAAATACATTGTAAATAACAGGTATTCTTTTAATAAGATTACTCGTACTACCACGATCCATTTGGTTTGCCTTTTCGTTGCTTCCCTCGATCCAGGACTTTTCCAACGGTGATATATTTATCTGTAATAAACTACAAACCAAGTTTACATTATATTTTCTTTTTGTAGGTCATCAAACCGTACAAAACCTCTCTACAGTCTATGAAATATAACACTACATATACGAATTCATGAATGTACTTTATTATTGCCAGCTGTCGTTTATAAAAACACTACTGCAGATTGTATGGTTTCAGAATATTTTTATTTATATCCTTTTTTATTTATTTATTTATATAGTCATAAGTTTGAGGTAAATTTTATTATTTTTGCATGATTTATTTAATAAAGTTTTATTACCTTATGCACGTTCTCAAGTTTACATAATTTATTCAATTACATTCTTCTCCCGTGCATATCGGATGTTGTTTTCTTCATACAATTTTATTGCATTTAGATGACTAATTCTTATCACACTTCCATCCTTAAGCATAACCCTTTCTCGGTTATTTGCTTTCATTTCTCTTTTATTTTTAAACAGCTGTCCATTATTCAAAATGTTCAGTGCAATTTTCACGCATTTTATAAAGTCAGGTTGTTTTTCATTATACACAAACCATACATCTTGTTTCTCTTTTCTATAAAAGGAATATATATCTTAAATTTTATCTCGTCTTTTATTTTGTACCTGTTTAATATCTAAATTGTAAATATAAGTTCATTTTTATGTCTATGTTTTCTCACTTTAATGTATGTAACTTAGTATACTCTTATGTTAAAACCTTTGAATACAATAAAACTTATTCATATTGTCTGTTTTATATTTTATATACTTAAATTTAATCTTAATGCTATTACTATTATTTTTAATATGCAAGAGACCACGGCAATATGTCATTTTCGTTACTTTCTATGTGTATTTCTAAAGGAAGTTCATCCGAAGACGATTCATCAGATGAACTTTAGAATATTTTTTTTCTAAATAATATATTTTTACTAGACCTGCTCTTTGCAGCCATTTTCACTGGAGGACCAACGTTTGTTACTTTCTGCCGTTGTTTCAAGTCTTTTTCTTCCAACACTTTTCTTTAAAGGCGTTGTTGTTAAGACGGTTGGATGCTATTTTCTATTTGATCTTTTTATGTTGGAAATAGCTGAAGTATTGGGCAGCGGAGAACTTTCTTGTAATATAACTTTGTGTTTGAACTATGTTTTTGAACCCGTTTACTGCCTTTACAGAGGTTGCTGTTCTTATGTAGGTCTTACTATACAATTCAGCCAGTTAATAAACAGTTATTTCCTAATATAAATGTGTTTTTAAGTATATTTAACATTCCTGTGATTAATCGGTCTTTAACTGACTAGAAAGCAACATCTTGGGGCTACAAACTGTGAGAGGTACGTGGCGGGAGTGATAACTTCACGATTCCATTTTGTTTACAAAAGTTATAAGATTGTAAACAAATGAGTATAGAGTGGTTATCCAATATTAATAAACCTGGATTCTCAATAGGTGGTACATCAAATTTAGTCAAATGTTGTAATCACTCTGAAACAGTTCCTCAATCATCCATCCCGACTTTGAACACCTATATAATGCATCCAATGGTCGGTTTTTCTTTAGCGTGTCAGGTAGTTTGTCAAAAATAAACATAGATAGTATACAAGTCCCTGTAGGACTAATCGCACAGCATACGGTTATATTTGAGCAACATTCTGTACTTGTCATTGCTCCAACTTGTTTTTAGACCTTCTCTGCATAGATTTTGTCAGGTTTGGGAACAGTTTCATCCACATTGTAGATCAATTCCGGGAAGACTTATGTTCTTCCATTAACTTTGTCAGATTATTGTAAAATAATTCGACTTCTTGCCTGTTGAAGGCTTGAATTCCATGAAAACTTGTTTGTTCTAGTTTGCGAATGCGAATGTTTATGACTCGTTTTAGAAAATTTCAGCCATCTTTTCTTGCTGATTAAAGTTGAGCTTAATATCCTTTTTCGTCGCAAATTCATATGCTATTCTTCGCAGAACTTTTTTGCAAACTCCGTAAAATATATCTGCCATCTTGGTTACATATTCCTTCATTTCTTCTTCTATGGGATTCTGTGAAGGTTGGTCGTCTTCCTATGCTTTAATTGGTAAATTTCTACCTATAACTCTTTCATACAACGTTGTAATAACCTAAAATTGATTACCAAATTTAGAAATAAAGTGACTCGAAACTTTCGTTAGACATTATTGAAGTCATACAAATAGATAGAACTTAAAAATAAACACTTATGCCACTTACCAGAAAAATGTTGTAGAGCACATTTTTAGAACATTTCAATCGATTTTGTCAATTAAATTTTACAAGAAACTGCCACAACTGTCAGTATTATTATATAAGCTTTTGCATTTGCAGGGCAGGTAGCGTAAGTTTCTTTTCTATTAACTTAAGTATCAATATTAATTGGTCGCAATTGCCCTCCAGATCGCAAATCCGAACTTTCTCCTATGTCCAGCTTAATTATTGGATACACTAAATTGTCCCAAATTCCAAAAACGTTATAACTTTAAATTTGATGAAACCAAAGTTTTATGTAAAGAACAAAACAAGAAATCTATAATTATTCTGAAACTAATACAAATACAGAAACACAATAGTGCAATAAATGACCGATCAGACATTCAAAATTTAACAGTGGCGTACCAGTCAATTATGATAAGATATATTGTGCTACATTTATAAATGTATTGGGTTGTTAAAGATATTAAAAAAAAATCGAGGAAAATGGATTAACCTGCGAAAAAAGTATGTAAAAATTAATGCTAAAATTACAGAAGGAATTATTTCTAAAAATGTAAGAGGAGTTAAACTGAATGTATGTTACTACGCGCATTTATAAATATGATAAGTTGCATATACTTAACAGGCAACTACTTATATCTATTCACATTTATAATTAAAAAATATAGTCCAATCTGATTTAAAAAAAAACAGGATTTTTTTATTAAAAAAGAAGTATGCGATGCTTGCGATGTTGATTCAGAAGCGGCTTTCTCAAAAATAATTTATAAATAAGGCAAATTATTATTATAAGAAGTGCGCGAAGTCACGCCAAGTACTTTGGCGTATAATAAAAGCAAGGAAATCAAATTTAAAATAATCCCACGGAATTTTGTATCAACAAACAAGAAATAATAGGATAAAGTGATAACTAAATTATTAAAATTTATTAGCAACAAAGAGCATACCCGTATATCTTTACTAATTCTGGCCTCTTTACGTAAACATTAATTATTGGAGATAGTAATTTTGAATGAAGGCATTTTTAAACACAAGTTCGGGTGAATTCAATGAAAAGACCAGATCCAGTCACCGAAGAAATCACAGCTGTTGTGACGACATCTGATTTGTCAAAACATCAGAAAGTATTCCTTAATCATAAGTAATTAAATTTGATATTCCAATTTTTTGAATTACCTGGATATCTTTTCATTCGGATAATAGTTAAAACCCATGAAATAATCACACTATTTATTTGTCCTCTCTATTTTTAATAGTAATGTTTCTAACCAAATAATATATCCAAACCGCTAACGGAGAGTACGTGTACCTTTCGCCACACTAAAAGCCAAATGGTACTGAGTCTCGTCCAACTTAAGTTACATATTTCGAACTACCATTCATTATTTTAATAACTAACCAAATTGGTATTCAAACCTACCTCCATTAATGAGCTAGTTAGTGCGATGAACACAAAAATGAGCCAACAAGAGTCTCTGACCCGTACCTAGCAACCTGAACTGCGTCCTCAGGTGCAAGTAAGGATTCTCTTGTAGAAATTAACATAGATTGTGTCTTTTGACAACATTTTCGTGTAAATAGAGAATTCTCAAAGTTATATTGCATGTAAATATAGTTTTAAATTTTCTTATAATTTCCCCAATTCAGATAATTTTAATTAAACTACATAAAATAATCTGTATTTATTAGTAAAAATTAATGTGACGACAATTTATATACTCCATAACTCACGTCATTTAGACTATATATCACTCTATAAAGGCACTCTGATAGTTCTGTCCATCTTCTAGCTGTGTTTATATTTTCTAGAAGAAATGCATTTGAAACTTATATGCGATGGTACTGCACTTTATCCTAATATTTTTATTGCACATTTACGAGACGTCTGCGGCGTAATAAAAACTCACGACGCCTCATGTCGGTTAATGGAATGGTAGATTTCAAAAAGACAAAATAGAAATATATATCCCCTACAAACACCTGAAAACCATTATCTCTTTCAGAATCATTTCTCATCTGAGAAAGTGAAAAACTTTCTGAAATTAAAAACTGAATATTTCGGAATTCAAATTAAAATGACCGAAATGGAAATTCCTTACAGTTTTATTTTGCCTAGTGTCATCATGAATAATATATAAATATGTCTGCTTGTATTCATATTAGGCAGATGCTTTCTGTCCTGTCGTAGTCGACCATGTTCGCATTTCTTATTAAAATGGGAGAACAAAGTATTGTTACGTTAACAATTTAACTTAACAAAATATAAAGTTAAACACAATGTATATGTAGTTATATATATATTGTAATAATACTAGAGGCTATTAACTTAGTATAGCTGAATGTATTGATAAATTGATCGAATATGGGAATATAAGGCACCACGTTTTGTTGGCCACTTTGTAATAATACCCGGAAGGCGTTAAATAAATCAGTATTGATAAATGAAACTTAATCTTTGAGAGTAATTTCTAACGACAATAATTCCGGGGTTAATATAATTCTTTTAGGCTAGCTCAGATGGACTCTAGTTAATACTGTCTATTTCGGAAGTGATCAGCTAATAAACAATGATCTGAAAAAAACAATTTTCAATTCTCAAACAAAGGTGAAAGTGCGTTATTTATTTGAAATTCGCGGGATTGTTGCGTATATGGTAACTTGGTCTTCCAATACGGGTAGTGGGACCACGCCACTTGTATTAGCGCGAACAATTTTCAAGTTAACAGGTGATCGTGAATTCCTTAATGTGAATAAATAGTTTAGTGTTCTAAAATTACATTGAAAACTGTGATTGTTTGTGATAAATGGTGTAAATCTCAGGGGTTAATTGGCTTCTGTGTCTTGTGTCTACAATTACCTGGTTCTTACTATTCCTGCGATGATGCTCCTCTGTAGAGTCGAGATGATCTAACCTGAAAATCTTATGTACATCTCTTTGATGTAGATGCAATATCTGTGCGTGTGTCTAATTATACCTCAAATGAGTGTTGACTGAATATTGATGGATACAAACAACTTTATATGGTGCATAACAATTTAATTTATTAAACAAAACATATAATACTATACTGCAAAGTACTGATAACAGTTAGGTAATGAAACGATCCTTATTCGGATTGACATGTATGAAGTTTCATAAAATATGTACATACGACCAAATAGATAGCATTCTTCATATTTAAGGCAAGATGATGGCATTTATATACATAACGCTACTTGATGTTGGTGAAATTTGACAGATTACAAACTTTTACGTACAGAAATTAATAAATCGTTGATCTGGTGAACTAAGTGAATGAAAAATGTGCTGAGACGTTCTAATACGTAAGTATTGAATATTTATTTTTAGAAAATTTACTTTTGAATGAATTAATGGAAATGTTTGTTAAATTGATTAATTAAGAAGCGATTATTCGTTGAATGAAAGATGTTACAATAATTTATAAGACACGTTTGAAAACATAGTTGATATGACTGATATTAAAATTACAAAAGTACCTGTCGCAATAACTGACACCTATATTATGACTGCAGGTATTCTTCGGATATTGCCTCTTCGGTAAACGGCAGTTGTGGATTCCGGACGGCTACAGATTATCCAGGTACGGGGTTTCGTTGAGCGAGCGGCGACTTATGGGCAAACGACAGCTACCATGGTCATGGTCATGGGGCTTCTTGGCAGGTGAGTATTTTCTTTTAAAATTTTGTTGGTTAATTTATTTTTGACTAATCCTTCAGGTTTCTCCTTTGTTGTTTTGTCTATTCTTGTTCCAGATATTTTTAATATTTCAGGAACTAATATGTAATTTCTTCTTTTATTTAGGCGCCAACAGCGTTCATATCCGACCTTGGGGTACTCGACGGGAATACGCGTCAATGGCTGGGTCACTTCATGCGTCAGACGCAAGGTCACACGGACTTTTAAATTTTCACGAACTGATTCACTGATAATAACACTATTGTTGAACTGGTGAACTAATAATCGAAAATGATCGAATGATCAATGTAGATTAATCGATGATGAATGATCACTGTTCACTAATGAATAATGTAGAATAATCGATAATGAATGATCACTGTTCACTAATGAATAATGTAGAATAATCCCGGCTTGATGCCGTTCGGTCGTTTTTATATGTTTCTCTGTTATCTTTGTCGTTTCCATAGTAACTTGTAAAATTGTATTTTTCTTTGCCATATTTTGACGAAATGTATTTTTGGAATTTAATAAAGTCATACTTTTAATACCCTACAATTTATCATCTTTCTTTTAAACAAATAAAATTACTTTAATAAGTTTTCCTTTGGAAAATTACTTTTTACGTTCAAAAGGTTTAATTTGCGCTTCGCCCAGTCATTTGTTTATTTAATGACGTAATGGATACATAATTAAATTATTATTTAATCGAAATTTACGATTATTATGCCTTATATAAGAAATATTACCTTTACACTTTCTAGTTTAAATTACGTACTTATCATTCCTGCAATCTGCTTCATTTATAATCAAAAATTGTGGGGTTAATTTTTAAATTGAATTCCAGAAATAGTTTCTTAATTTATTTATACTTTGTTGCTATGATATTAATCTGAGAACCTTTCTTTACCTTCTGATACTTTTTATTTCATACACTTAGTCTGTAAATGGTATTTTTAAGAGGTTTTTCTATACACACATTAAAACTGTCCAATTGTGAACAGATATTTATTTAATTACTGACTTTAAATTGTTAATATGTAAATACTGATTATGTCAACATGAATTAGCATCAATGATCTCTGCATCTTATGTGTTGGATTCTAATTTAGTACTTTTATGCATAAATATTTCTTAGAATGATCATAATTCGTTCAAGATGGCGAATTATGATTAACTTCTGCAAAGATGCTTAGATTAACTATGTGAATCTTATTGAATTTTGACTCAGTACAATGGATTCAAATTAACATTTGGTTCATTGGGTATTTGTTGCTAGTGATTAACATTAGTTCATTTAGGTTTTAAAATACGTATTTTCAATTATAAGTCAGCCATGTATGTGAGGTAATCTTAAATATGCCTAAAATGATGCTTCTGCCTTATATAACCTTGCCTTATTCTATGCCATGTCGGAATCATATATTCTTGATTTACAAGAATTCGCCTTTTAATTTGATATTATTTTCAATTGAATTCTGTGGCTTATTGTTGTCTAAACTTAAAATTAAAACTGTCCATTTGTAATGGATATTTATGCTTTATTAGCTTGGTTGGTTCATATTATAAATTCTCTGTTATCAGTAATTGTGCTTTAAACTAAACCTATTTTAACCATTAAACTATTCTTATTTTGTATGCTAAGATACTTCAAGTAATTATTTTTAATTTTAACGTATTTACATTTTGCATCAGTTGGGGTTCCTGATCTGTTCCATTGAGGGGTAAATTAACATTTAGGGCAGTATATTAATTTTTATCTGTACATCTAAACTTATAGTGTTTTAATTGAACGATTTTAAGAACTTTTAAATTATAATTTTGGGGAATTTTTTAAATATCCTTGGCTATACGAGGGTTGTTTGTTACGTATTACCAATGTACGACTGGTTGCATCTTATATGGTAAGCATTGTATACAGAGGTATTTATATGAGTATTGAGTGGTATTGAGGAGGCTCAAGACCACTTCAATATAAATTAATTTCTTGTTTTCTAGCGGTAGCGGCCTCTTTTCTAATTGTTTTTTTTAAGAACGGATAAATTAATTAATAGAGGATTTATGGCGCCTACCTCGTATATTGTAATGGAATAAGGGTAAATGTTTAATCAAAATATTCAGTGATTTTGATATTTGAGTCTATGTAACTTTCCATTAATTTGCATGGTACATATAAAAAAACAAAAAAAATAATAATGGAAAAGCGGCGTGTCATAATTGTTTTAATTCAACTATTTTTCCTTTTGTCTTTCATATAGGACCAACATTTCATTGGGTTATATTAAACATTACGCTGAACTAGATTCAAGAATGCATTATAAGCATCGCGAAAAAGTCTCTTTTCACGAAATCCCGAAATTGATCAACGAGGAGGGCACTTGTAGAGTTTGAATTTCTTGAAAAAGTAATATGTCAAATTAATATTAGCAATTATATCAGGCGTGTACCATTTCGGATAGCTTCTTCCGTAGTGAGTACAACTTGGCATATATAAGTCGAGGGTTGCTTGCATACAGATTATTATAACATGTACCATATGCCCCGTTAAGATTATTACACCCATCCGAAGTCGTCCAGCCTATATTCAAAACAGACATGTAAACTTCATTATGCAGGCGACAAAAAATTTAAATGTTCAAAAAAGTTAAATTCAGATCATAAGATTTTAATATATTAAATTCTTTAATCCATTACATCAACTACTTTATCATAGTAACTGCTCCATTCATTTATTTTTATTTTTCTTGTTCATTGCTCTATAAAACTTGATAAGTACTTGAGAAAAAGTTTGCTGTACATTTTATACAAAAATGTTATTATTATATGTGGTGTTATATAATGCATACCAAGTCATTATTATTACTATAAACATATCTGTGAAGTAATCGATGTCGAGGTGTAGAGCGTAGGTTGATTACACAATGACATACATTTCTGGAACTGCTTTAATAGAGTATATATGTAAGTCATCATTTTTGCTCTGGTAAGCAGTAAACTACTCGTATCAAACTAAAAGCCAAACTCATGATTTATTGTAGGGTTGCGTATAGACCAATTAATTTAATAATCCGTGTAATCTGTAATAGCGATATATTATTAAAAGGTTATTAGATATTTTCGCACCCTATAATAACATTTATCGCTTCGTCTAGTTGAAAATTGCCTATTTATTTCAAATAATCTATTACTAGTTCAACTAATTTTAAAAATCACAATTTCATAAGCATGAATTTAATATCTGCTATCAAAGTACACGTTCTTGATATATACATATAAGTAAATAAATATTAGTTAAGTTTTAAATGCAGAAATAGAGAATAATTTTAGTTTTTAAAGCGAAAGAAAGTGACTATGAAGTATAATTTATTATTAGTTTATTATAAATATTAGATGTAGGAATGAAAAATTTATAACATGCTCGCTTGTTTAAATAATACTAGTACAAAACAAAGCGATCGTTATAAGACTAGTCTTCTGCATGTTTCGACTATGCAGCGGAAAGCACAGTCCTGAACACAAGTACCTTGGGTTGCCTATGCATACAGGCACCAATGTCACGAAATTTTTAGACGTCCTCCCCTAGTGAAATCATATTTCGCGACTTCGTCCGGTTGGCACTACTTATAAATGTAAGTATGGCAGGTGAAGTGTTGTGACTATTAGACATGCGAATACAAAACTCTACGGCTAACAAAGTGGAGATCGTGAGTATTCTTTTGTTTTAATATATTTTAGTGTTTATTGAATTAATTCTACATTTACTGCACTCATTACTGACGGACCGGTGGAAAGAAAACTGTACAAAACACGTGCGGAAACTTATTTAAAAATAGACTTTATTATCTGTCAAAACAATACCAATATTCATACACATTTATTTATTTACATTTACGCATATACACAAAGTCATACAATATGTACATAATCAATTATAAGACGAATTTGCTTTAGTGACATGTTTAAATCATTAAAAGAAATTGCATTTATCGTAAATTAACCTAAGATCAAACATGTATTCAAATTTATCTCCTGAAATGTCACTTATAAATCCCAATACATTTCTAACATTCTTAATAAAAATAAAACAAGATATGTTGACAGAGACATTTGAATTAGAATACATAATCAGGTTAATTTAAATTATTCTATAAACTATCTCCATGTCACGGCATGCTCATTTAATGAATATTTCGGTTTATCATAAGATTAAAGTTTATCTTAGTGCGGGCTCGAGTAGCGCGGATATCTGGTCAATAGTTTTGCGGTGAAATATAAATATGCTTATTTTGGTACGGGCTCGAGCGTATATCTGGTCAATAGCTTTGCGGTGAAATACAAATACACGGCGCGCGTTAATGCAAAATATCGGAAATTAACGGTCGCAAAACATCTGAAATAAATAATTATGATTAATTTCGGATTTACGGAGATCACGACATCAAAAGTCTGACCTTGACGGAATGCGGGTTTATAAGCGGTAATACATCAATCTTCTCACGGCACCTGGCCTGAGTAAGAGAGAAGTATGCGGACGAGATTTAAATGAATTTAGAACGTCTGTCCCACGATACAAAGACCTGAATACAGAACGTTCATAAGGAAATAACCTGATCTCTTCCACGCCATTCGGAGGCTGAATAAAGATAGGTGTAGGAGCTGGGACAAGTCGGAGATGTAAATGAACGAGGCAAACTCGATGAGGGCCTTTTATATGTTAAAACCCCCTACGTATGTAAGTAAAAAACCGTTCAAAATATAAAATTTGAACACGATACTGATATGAAATACGCGACTCTGAGCATGACGTAGGCATTCGATATTTTTCCATTTAAAAATAAGTAAACAACAAGAATTATTACAACAATTGATTATACATACAGGTCGACTCATTTCACACTATACAATATTAACATTTGAACAAAATAACATACATACAGATAATTTGATATTTACAAATTAATTAACTATGAACTCAAAAATGTTATTTTGTTACAATTAACGAAGGAACTTCGTTACAAATGTATGTAAGTGTTATCTAGACTGTACTTTATTTGAGTAATGTTTACCTGAACATTAATTTTTGCATAAAAATCTGTGATTTGATTATGAAAATACTGAATTTATTTTCCTAATACTACATAATTTACAATTAACAATTAAATGTCACTTTAAGCAAGTTGAGGAGTTTCAGTTTAAAAATTGACCGTACATCTTGAACTGTCATTGGACGCAAACACAACGCCTCATAGGAATTAACAATCGCAAAAGGAAAAATTTCGGTAGCGTTATTCTATTACACTTCGCCGAAATATTTTTCACACTTTTGAATTTGAACCCTCCCAACACCTGTCATTAAAAATAAAATAAGTCCACAAAAATAGTTATACTAAATTACATTATTTAAAAATAGATCAAAGGAGTTTGACATATTTTGAACAATATAACCTTATACTTTGAAAAGATCGTTCATGTATGTTTTTAATTTCGATCTAAAACGCTTAAAAATCGGAAAGTAGAGAACTAGCCTTAGTACTTACATCATGATTTGAGGAGATTGCTAAAAAATAAAGTTTAATTGTGTTTCTTATACATCATATTATTGCTGTAGATAGAGGAATAAATGAAGGTACATATATCTCCGAGAGCAGAGAAAGTCATATTAATAATAATAGTTTATTCGTTGTAATTATTACATGAAAGTCAATAAATTAATTAAAAATGCACAGTTATCTGTATATGACAATAAAACAAACAACAACAAAAACAATAATATGTTTATAATGTAAATTTCTAAGTATAAAAAAAGAAAAGTCTTTAATGTTTCAAATCACATTTCAGGAAATCGTCTGCTGAATAAAAACTGTGATGACTCAAAATACCCTCCCCTTCCTTTATGAAAAACTTGTCATTTTCTTCAAGATGGCTCCTGATTTGATCATGCAGCTTGGGCCCCCAGTGGTCCATACAGCGTTACGTTGTTTGCAAGCGGTGATATGGAATCTGGAACTCGCTGTGCCGCGTTTCGTAATTATGATGCCCTCTATTCGATATATAATCTTCCTTGTTTTACCTAAAATATTCTATACGTGTGACCACGATAGCGGTAAACGGCTACAGATATCAATTGCAAATTTTGTATTTACGAGTAAAATCTCGATCTTGAGATTTGATTGGTTTTTCAGTTAAATCGGTTGACCGGAAGTGTAGTTTACTTCAGTGAAGAAATTGAATTTTGCCAATTTGTCGTCAATTACTAATATTAAACAAATTTATAAAGAATTCAAATATACTCAAAATTAAATTTGAGAAAAATTGTACAAAAGAGTTTTACGAAATTCCTACCGGAAGTAGATCTTCTACTCTTATTGAATTTAGCCAATATTTCGTCAATTACTTACTCAAAATTAAATTTGAGAAAAATTGTATTAAAAACGTTTTTCGAAATTCCTACCGGAAGTAGGTCTTTTACTCTTATTGAAAATCAGTTTTTTGCGAATATCTCGCAAGTCGTGCTTTCTAGGCAGGTACATTAATAGTATAAAGGTATATAAAACATAATTTTAAAATTAATTATCTTTTGTTAAAAAAATTTCAAAATTCGGACCGGAAGTAATACTTTTACTCCTAGCGAGTAGCACTTTTTCTCGAATATCTTGCAAAGTATGCATTCTATAGGATTTATTAGGAAAATAGAATTACTTATAATAGAATTTTGAACAATTTTTGTATTAAAAAAATGTCTAATTTGAAACGCTCATACGTATAAAAAAGTCGTATGGTAGCCACACCTCATTTCTTTGTAACTGGAAGATTCTTGTTGATGCGGATGATGTGCTCCAAAACAAAATTCCGTAGCTAACTCTACTATGGAAGTTCGCGAAATAGACAAATTTTGAAGCGGCATGGGTTGCATGGTATATGTATGGTAAGTTTATTGTAGATCGTGAGCGCCAGATATTGTATGGCATGGAATGACTGTTCGTTTCTTGCAGAAAAACAGAGACTCTGAGTTTACTCATCTTTTAAATTTAGTACTTTGTTTTGGAACCATTGTGTTGTTTCCTCCATTACCCTCGACTGCTCTCTTTTTCAATTTCGTCAATTAACTTTCCGGCACTATGTAAGATGTATCATCAGCATAGAGACTACTATGTTTAGGTGTTATATTTTTTGGGAGAGAGTTGATCCTTGTGATACACCATTATGAAGTGGTATTATATTGGATATTTTTCCATTTAAATTCACTCCCTGGCATCTTTCTTTCAAACAAGATGCAAGTAGGTCATGGGCTATGTGACTTACTATGTCGAACGCTTTACTAAGGTCACAACATGTCAGCTCGCATCGTTCCTTATTATCTTAGGTATCTATTATAGTCTCCATCACCTCCAGAATTCCAGTCAGTGTTGTTTTTCCTATATCCATGCAGCTTAGTAGATATATAGTTGTTTCTGTCAGAATTTTGTTAGCCTTTTGATTTAGTAGATGGGTCGGTAATTGCTACAATCATTCGGATCTCCCTTTTTATAAACTGCAACAACTCTTCCTACTTTTAGTTGTTTTGGGAATATACCTTCGCGGACACACATATTGAAAACTGTTGTCAGAACAAGTGTTATATCATTTGCTATCTCTATAATGCTATTTGTTGTGACGTCATATATGTCCTTGGTGTGTTTGTTTTTACTTTTCGTATGACATTAGACACTTCAAAATATCGAATATTTATCATCTTAGTACTTCTGTATTTGTTTATCTGATTCCCTACTATGGAAGCAAAAACGTTAACTAACTTTGAATACTGATAAGTGAAAATAGAGAAAATGGCTATGGGAATGAAATGCATCCACTAGAAAAAGAGGAAGACCCAAATCCTTATGAAAAGAGATGTTGATGCGATTCATTTATTAAAACTTACCCATGAAATTGACTGAAATTCATGGAAATTATAATTTGAGAAGAGCAGCGACAAGTATTTATAAAAGCGTCTTACAGATGTAAATTGCCAATCATGCTTAATGCAAATATTTGCCTCATTTTAGAATTTTTTTTAAGAAACATTTATTTTCAAAGTGTTTTAAGATAGACATAATTAAAAGGAAAATGACTAGGAAGATGGGTAGTAGCAAATTCAAGAAATCTATGTACGTGTTTCAATGTATGTACTTTTTTATTCTGGTACGTCTAATTCGGTAAAGGTGCAAATGTTAATTTCACCTACTAATCATTGAAGTAGAATACGATTTTACATCAATATACTCTTAAATACAGAGTTAGGCAGCTGAAAAGACACGTTTTTTTAAGCAGTAAAATTGTTGAAAAGCGACCAAATTAAAACAACTTTAATATGTGCAATTTTACTTTTTGAGAAAAATATCTTTTAAGTATACCCCACTGTCTTCTAAACAAAACCTTTAGCTATTTCGAAAATTTTGAGTAACTTTGAGCAGGAGTTGAGTATTAATACCCTGACATTCTTAAAAATGTTGTGTTTTAATGCTTGAATAGTCGGTTCTTATATACCCTATCCTTTAAAGATTCCCATAAAAATTAATCGGGAGCCGATAAATCCGTAGATATTGGCGACCAATTTATGTTACCGTATTTTAATATAACTTTACTACGAAACTTTTCCGTTAAAGTAAGAAGAGTCTGTCTCGCTGCATCGGCCGTCGCACCATCCTGCTAGATACATTGTCCTGCCCCAATCTTCGTTGTTCTCCTACCAAAAAATTCTGTGGCATGTGTATGTAACGATGGTAGTAAATGGTGACTGCTTGATTATTTTCCCCGAAAAAGTATGGTCCAACGATTCTAAAAATTGATCATCTGCACCATACTGTCACTTTCTGGTCATATAGAGGTTTTTGATGTAACTGTTGAGGATTTTTTAATGACCAGTAACGATAATTCTGTTTATTTATGAAACCGCTTATATAAAAGTGATATACATCCTCCATTAACAAACAACGTAACACATCCTGATCTTCATTCAAAATTTCTAAGGATTCTTTGCAAAACATTTTGCGAAGTGCCCCATTGCCTTCCTTTAGAGAATGCACAATATGGATGTTATAGGGGTGAAAACGTAAATCATTTTTAAGAATCCTGCAACGACTTCTTTTTAGAGATTTGCAAGGGCCAATGAATGTTTTTCCGTATATCGCATCGGATTGAATGAAGTTCTTTTCTATTGATAGGACCGCCAATGCGTTTAGTCGATCTTCTGACATTGTACTTCTCAGAAAAATTTTAATGCGCTTGAGGGTGCGTTCACATTCTGCTGTCCATGTGGGTGTTGTACAAATAATATCCAACAGCTTGTACGTTTCCGTCAAAACCCTTTTTAGGTTGATGTTTGTTATGAATACTAAAAGTGGCAAAACACCACCTACGTCACACATGTCATCGCGCCCATAAATTGCTGAAAGTTAACTTTTCAATATTACACTGTCCAACATAGGATAAGATTTCACAGTGTCATCAAAATGTTTTTGTGGAAATGAATGACAATATGTTTTAAAATTTTGAGAATCAAATAATTTTGCTACACACAGTGATCCCTAAAATCAAATCGGTCGCTAATTTGGTTTAAAATAGTGTCACATACTTCCTTTGTAATAACAGCTCTGTTATCTCCAGCTGTCGTTTTTTGTCCTTTCATTGCAGGTTCTTCATTATTGTTTTCTTCATTGTCATTGTCATGTTCAAATGTCTTTTGCAGTTGAGCACTGTCAATTCCGCGCATTTTAGTCTGATTAAATAATATTTCAACATGCGGCATGATCAAATGAAATATTTTCAACCATAGAGAAATTCCGGCCAATTCAAATGTTTCAATAAACCACTTGCTTCACTAATAGTAACTGAATTCATCCCATATTCGGCAATAATTTTGTATAAACATTCTTTGAAAGAATCCTGGTGTTCAAATAATGTGTTCACAGTTCGATTTTTGAATATCCAGCGTGTAGAAGCAATACGAAGTAATCTACGTTTAACTATTCCATTAAGAATTACTGTTCGCTTTGGCGATCGAGAAGGAAAGCTTGAAAATGACTGCAAATTTGCAAAGAACATTTTTACATTTTTATTGCACTGCGCCGCTCGTTCAATAATTTAATTAAATTGATACGCGTAACAGTGAATATAATGTGCATGTGGAAATGTTTTTTTGATAATAGCTTGGACACCATTTGTTTTACAACTCAGAACCAGACCCAGAAGGAGAATTTAAAATTATTTGCAATTCATTCGGCAATGTTTTTGTTAATATTTCAGCATTATGTCCACCCGGCTTAAAAAAAAGACAAAAGGCATTCAAAAATGTGTCCATTAAACACGTGTCGAATAATAGCAACCATTTGCTGATTATTAGATGTGTCTGTAGTTTCATCGGCCTCCAAAGCAATAAAATTTGCAGATTTAATTTTTTTTAATATCTCCTGCTTGTAAATTTGCAGCATTGTATCTATCAATTCGTACTAAATAGTTTTGTGGCGCCTTTAAGCACTTGTGAACCTTTAATGTGGAAGCGAGCCGATTCATACTCGAAAGAGGTATATCTTCGTTGTACTTAATTTTATGTCGCAAATAAGCACTGTCTAACTATTCACGCATGTCCGCTTTGCCTAGAACACTAAAATCCATTTACGCAATCATGTGAGAAACGGAATTTTCGTGTTTGTTTTCCCTCCCTGCGATATGCTTTAAATCATTCAACCCTTGTTTATTCCACGCACTAACCTCTTTCTTAAAAATTAAGAAGTTAAAACAAAATAGTTTATTTGTTAGTGAACATCCGTACATGCATTCATATTTTCCATATATATTTTCATTGAATACTCTATTATAAATTCGAGTTTTACTTGTAGAAGTGTAGTTTGTTTGAAGTTCTGGAATAGCACTTCCTTTTTTTCTTAATTAAAAGTTTTTCCTCAAATGATAGCGGGTTTTTTAAAAGATCTTGCACACAATTAACTTCCATCATTAATAATAAACATCACTTCAAGGCTTTGAAATCACACGCGCAAGCTAACACAACGAAAACATGCATTCACAATGTATGCAAGATGTTAATAGGAGTTACGCAAATTTGTGCCCCAAACCGAACTTATAAGCGCATATGGCGAAGATATGCGAAGCGGGCCGATTCTTACTCGAAAGAGGTACATCTGAAATCGTGCACCGAAACACAGTTTTGAGCGTTGACATACGCTAGTGTGTGTGGTGTGGAAAGTAACTTTGATACCATACGTCAAAATAATAAAATAAAATAATGCACTGAATTACATGCCAATTTCTTTCTGTGTTTATCTTGGTGGTTGGGTGGGCACGTGCCCTTGTGCTCTTTACTACTAGCCGCCACTGAAACTAACTAACATCACATTATTTGGTGATTCATAGCAACTTGCTCCAAATGTCTCATGCCACTTGCCGAACCCTGTATAAAGTTTGGTAGTGATAGCTTCAACTATTTGGACGTGGTCACATACAGACACGTTCTTTAAAAACCACTTTTCGGTGTCGGGAGACTTCAAAATATGGATATCTGCAACAATCTGGAGATTGAATATTTTTGTCATCACAATACTTGTATATATTTTGTAATTATATTTTGTATAATTGCAGCTACTTTTGCGTATTACGATTAGAAATTCGAGCTAATATATTTCGTAACTATAAAACTCTTCACTTATTCTTGAGACAGAACATGGAATTGTAAGATTATCGCAAGTAGATTGACATCAATTATTATTATTATGATTCTAATTTATATTTAAAGTTCGTTGAACAAAAGGATAATTTGTTGTTAATGATATTATTGATGTCTACCATAATATTTTAGGAAACAGTATTTTTTTTAAATAAAAATATATTTATAAACTTATTTAACATGCGTTTCTCAATAAGGCTGGAAGTACAGTTAAAGTAAAGTTGGGATAATGTTATAAATAATTTAATATTATGCTAATTGAATGGAACCATTCATGACCTGCGGTAATTACTAGTAAATAAGAATAATAACATTAACAGATGCAATAAGACATTCCTTATTATAGCTTTGCTTTTATGCAAAATATTTTCAATCAATAGATATGTATGCATAATGAATCAATAAGATTATTTTATGTAATCAAACCATTTCCCTTCATACTACTAATAAATAGGTAGAGTTATAAGAATTTTTGCACACCACAGATAATAAATTCACTCTAAATGCGGTAAATGAAGTGAAAAGTATTAGTTAAACGCCTCCATATATTATTTTCACCCCCGAACCAAACATCAACATAATGAGTTAATAAATGTCAGGTAAAAAAAGGAGAATATCGATCAGGGCGGGCGGCAGGCCATTATATGCCGAACGAAAAAAAGTGGAAATACCTCAATGATTTGGCGGTAAAACCATTCCGCCATCTAACGCCGGAGTAAGCTCTTTAAAAAACCTCCATTTCAGCTGTCAGTAGGTGTGGCTTCATAAGAACATTCGAATGCTTTATTATGCCCCTATTTGGTTAAACAGAAGTAGGTTTATTGTTATTGTGCATCATTTAAATTAAAATATTTAATTCTTATTTCCTCTATGTTAGTATTGTAACTGTAATATTAGAGAGTTTTTGTTGAATTTGCAACGAAATATTTCGTAATTCAGTATCTCATTCATACATGACGACTATATAGAAACGCACAGGTAATTTAATTTGGGAAGGTAAAATACAAGCTAATTAATTAACGAATTCGCGTGACTCAAACGATTGTTCAAATGTGGTCGTTATTTAAACACCAATTCCGGAATAATTAATTACAAGAGAACGTAATATGAGGTTTAAATAGTACTCCATAATCGTTGTGTTTATTATGATGACAACGTCAAACATTCAAATAACTGTGGAAATGTTTATATGGAAATGTATTATCTTACTCGCAATTAAGCAAAATACTTGCCCACGTCATTCACAAAAGTAGTCAAATAAAAATTTCAGATCTTAAGAATCTGTTCATTTGAATAGTATTTTACTTATTATATGCATAAAAATCACTTTTATAATTAGAGAAATTTAATGAATTATAATGATGTACATCCAACCTGTTCTAAAATACATGGTACCTAACTCCTTTTATTAGAATTTTTATGTCTGATGACTTGAAGCAATTACAATGTTTTTGTTTCAAATAGTATTTGTCTATAATTTTATGATTTAATAACTAAGTTAACAATAACATCAACATCGAGGTGCGAACATCTCTGAAAATCAGTATAAATATTTAAGACATGAAATAGATTACATTTCATATATAAATTAAATTGTGATATCTTTTTACTTTCTTATACGTTGTATAAGGAAGTATTGTGATGACGAACATTTTCGACCTCCAGATTTTTGCAAATGTCCACGTTTTGAAGTGGTTTTTAAAAAATCTCTCTCTCTCTCTCTCTCTCTCTCTCTCTCTCTCTCTCTCTCTCTCTCTCTCTCTCTCTCTCTCTCTCTCTCTGTGTGTGTGTGTGTGTGTGTGACCACGATAGCGGTCAAACCGCTGTAGATATAAATTCCAAATTTTATATTTACGAGTATAATCTCCCTCTTGAGATCTGGTTAGATTTTCAGTAAAATCGCCAGACCGAAAGTAGAAGTTCACTTCAGTGGAAAAATCGAATTTTGCCAATTTAATTTAATGGCTGATCATTATTTTCCGAAAGAAAAGAAGATTTGTTATAAGGCCAAATAAAAAAAAAAGCACGTTAATATAAGTATTAGAACTCGGTGGTACAGAGCAAACAAAATTAGAGCTAAAGAAGAACCCTGAGATTCTACAAAGTTGGTTCTCCTTTTATTAGAATTAATTGTCATATCCGAAGACGTACTGGTATTTAATTTCAAGACATAAGAAATCAACTCTTGAGCTTCCCGCGTAATACAACACAAGTATACTTTAGTACCCATTCATCTTAAAACAATCAAATGATCTTTATACCAATAATGTGGTTTTTGATGTGACATGCTTACTTTGATTTTAAATAACATTTATGCTTTCATTTAAATATATTATATAATCATTTGTACATTAACTATCAAAGCTGGCAATAGTCAACTTGCCTTTATGTAGATGCATTCCTTAAATATCTTTGTATAACTGATCTTTTATAGGCATATTATAGTGTAATTGAGTTCATCGCAAAGCGTTTTTAAACTCATATCTAAGACAATGTTTAATAGGTCTTCCTTTATAATGGAATGATTTGTATACTTGTGTGCGACGCCTTTCGCAAGAAGCCTTGAGACAGATTAAAATTTTTCGGCGACCTAACTTGTTACTATCGACGGATTTAGGGCAAAATGACATATACGCCAAAAAAATGCAAATTTAAGATGTTGGCATCAATAGAAGATTTTATAGCTCATGACTGATATAACCGGTATAGACTACAAACAACACAGTAAATAGTTATATAGATTTTAATTTTCCATAAACGCCATATGATCATGCACTCGTATGTTGGTAGGGCGTTAGCGCCAAAATCATGTCAATTCTCTTAAAAATAACACGAGATAAAAATATTATAATATAATAAAAGAAATAATATAATATTTTCATTTCCTCCTTTCTAGAAGGGTGAGCTTATTAGATATGATATTCGTTTACAATGTTGTTTTGTTTTCGTCTTTAAAATCTTTATTAATTTTTTGGCGTATGCCAATTTCATTATATCAAAAACTAGATTGGCATAAGTGGCATGTTCTTATGCAAACACAATGGTGTGCTTATACAGAAAAATTGTATTAGTTAAAAGCAAACTTATAATTTTTTAAGCAAAAATAAAATCCAGGACCATTAAAATTGCTTAATTTAATAAGGCGGATTTATATAATCCTGATTTAATTTAAGATGCTTTTACTATTTGGACCTTTTCAGAAAGATGACTTCCAGAATCAAAAAATATTTACTATTATATACAACCTGGCAAAAAAGATAAACTGGATATTAGAAATGACTGTGCCAAATGATAAGACTGAAACAAAATTGAAAAAAAAATATGAAAATTATTCTTGACGAACATAAAATAATCGCTGATCACCAATTCGGCATTAGAAGCTATCATGGAACAATATAACATGTTTACAGAATGATCAATCAAGCAAATAAAGTTTTTGATAGGAATAGATATCACTTTGGTTTTTAGACTTACACAGGCATTTGATCAAGTCTGACAAGAGGGTCTGTGTTACATATTTGAAGATGTATTTCCGCACCACGTATATGATGTTTTAAAGTCTTACTTAATCCATAGATACTACTTTGTCAAACATCGCAACGATATTTCAGAGTTACATCCAATATTACCTGGAGTACCGCAAGGTAATATCCCTCGTCTCACTTTATATTTCATATATGCACATTTACAATGACAAATTAATGCAATACAGAAATGGTTAAAAGAGAGAATAAAAGCTAATGAAAATCCGTCTATCCACATAACACTCACAACGAAAAAAAGAAAGACTGTTCTGCAGTAACATTAAATAGCCAACAATTGAAACATGCTGACTCTGTCAAATACTTTCACATTCACCTGGACGGAAAGTTAAACTGGCAGAAGCATACATTTACAAAAAGAAAACAACTTGAATACAACTCAGGATAAATTAATAATAATAATAATAATAATAATAATAATAACAATAATAATGCCTTTATTGTATATTATAAGAAAAGGTAAGCCTGTTACAATTTATTTTTAGTTTCTAACGCATATCCTCGTGTTCAGATTATTTTGAGATATCCTGTATCTATTTATTTCGTTTACGTAACCTTTAGTAATGCTAGATTTCATTGTGCACTGTTATTTGAGCATTTCTATTTTTCAGTTCCGTGGTATAAATTCTTGTCTTGTTTATTTCCTTATTTAGGAGAACGTTTATTTTGTTTCTATATTTTCGAGTTACATGTGGTAGAGTATTGTTATAGATTTTATTATTGACCGATAAATCTAGATTTGAGTATATTACGACATCTATGGGGTAGATAGTTAAGTGCCGAACTTGCAAAGAGCGCTGTTTCTTACCCGCAGCTGTAGCCTCTGTTTGACAGCTATAGATGTTAAATACTGTGCTTGAGATTACCGTTATTTAAGCCTTAATAGCGGTCTTAGTCTGGTATGTCGCAATTATTTTACTCTTGTCAAGAGCGCGCTTTACGTCAAACTTCACATTCCTTCTAGAACAAAAGTTGAAGCTTGGAAGACTAACATCAAACAACGCAAACAACGCAATTGATTCTCAATCAGACCTTGGCAGATTGAATTCAGTTAGTAAATTTTACTGTAGTTTTTACCTCGAAGAGTGAGGGATTTTTAATGATGATTTGCCAGGACTTATAAGTATTTTGACTATTTTTAAATCTCTAGTAGAGGATGGAAGCATAGATTGGAAGCAATCTCGCTGCTGTAAGTACATTTAACGTTGGTTTCATTGATCCTAATTGCGTTGTTCTCTTTCTTTTTCCGCGCTTGTAGTTTGCGTTTTATCTACGGCAATAGTTCCGATATCATCGGCCATTTTGTAATAGCAGAACATGTGCCCCCTTTCTGACGATATTTTGTGGATGTTCCTGTGATGTTTTGAATGTAATATCCTGTCGATAACCAGATTCCGAACGTGCCCTTGCAGCTTTAAATACCAGGGAATGTTCATGAAGCTTATACATCGGAAAACTGTACGTCAAACCTATTATGACGTAAATTTGTGCATGTATGCAGGTATTTCGAACCATTTTATTGTTAATTTCCTGTATTTCATATGCACAGTATAATTTGTAATAGTTTAATTAGACACAGCCACCTGTGTGCATTTGATCTGATGTCCAAAAAGGGTCATCTGATCGTTTCGCTGTCAGATCACAAACTAAGTCATCGTAATTAAACAATTTATTCAGTTTGCATTTAGACTATTAACGTTCAAACTTTCTTAAATTTCAAGTCTCCTTTTGGAGGTTACGAGTAGTTTTACATTGTTATATGGTCAAATTTTTCCCGTTTTGAATAATTATTGTGTTTCTGTGTGCAACGTGAGTTGTCGCACTCTGAAGATTATTGTGTAAATTTATATCGCCTTGACGTTAGTAATTTTGTTCATATTTTAGACTTAAGTGTGGAAATTTTGCACGATGATATTCGTGATGATTTTAAATAAGTGATTATTAGCTTGTAAGGCAAGGATATCCCAGCTATAATATACCGTATGTGTCAATTATCATTAGGTATAGGGATTCAATGTTTACGTGCGATTTATACGTATACAAGTAATGCGTGGCAACATGACACCCCTACTGTCCGTCACCAATCCCGGCAACAATCGACATCACAACGATTTTCTCCGATCTTCCCACTTCTCTCCACCAGATTTTACATTCAATGTTTAGCTGCGAACACGTTGCGATCTAATCTGCAATAAAAGCCGTCTTATTACTGGAACGGGAAACATCAAATGGCCGCCGCGATCTCCTGATCTAGTAGTTTATTATTATTTTCAGAATTCTTTTTTATTTACCTTATTTTTAATTTTATTAGAATTACGCTTTTGTTTGTGTCATGCAGCGTGAACGCAGCTTAATAATTCTCTGCATTTACTGAAAGGAAAAAGAAAAACAAATCCTCGCAACTCGTAAATATTATTTCTGAACGCATTACAAACACCCAAGCCGGTGGTCGAATAGTTACTGCTAACCACGCTAACTTGTATTTAGGAGCATGCATCGGTCGTGTTGCCACGTACTGTATGGATTAGTCGCCTATGGCTAATGAAAATTGACACATGCTGTATATACCATATAGAGATTAGTGCTTGGTGGTTCCACAGCGTGGCGTTAGCCCCTGCTATACAGGATGGTTCATTTTATATGGGTTTATGTGCTGCAATTATGCGACCAAGCTGTGCAGCGGCTGTAGCTCTGACTCGGCTAGCTTTTAAGTGTCACTTGTGGACCTCTTGATTTATACTGTTTTTTTTTTAAGAGAAGCTTTTGAACTAAATTTTAATTATCAATTTGTTTTGGTGGGGTAAAATTAGACCAAGACTATTCCATACTTGCGTTATTGATGTTACTGAAATGCATTGTTTTTTTTTTTAATTTTACTTTCCTTGTGACCTGATGTGTGGGATGTACGTTCTTAGATCTTGTAATAAATATTGTTATTAAATTTGATTGTGCGTGTGTTTGGTTTTGCCAATCATTTCACCTGGGTTTTTAAATATTGGACCATGTCCGGAGTTTAAAGTATCAGGTTGGTAGACAGTAGAATTTGCGGACTTCTGCCCTGACAACCTATAACCTTCGTCTTGTTCAATGATACGAACCTACGCTTCGCGACTGCAGCTGGAAGGACTACCGTCTGATCATATTTGACATCGACCCTTGGGAAGATTGTAAGGTAAGACCATTAGTGTCGTATAAGCTAGCAATAAATAAGTAGACAAGCATCTTTAAAGATATTTTGATTTGGTCTCTGATAATTTTAAAAGAAGGTGAGTTACCGTGGTGGCGTCATACTTCCTGCCTCCTTTGTATTTTGTTCAGAGCCACTATATGGCATTCTAGAGCATACATATGTTTTAGAAACAAAGAAGGTAGCGAGTCTTTAATTTTGTCTTAAACTGAGTAGCCGTGTACTTTTTCAAATCGACAGGGGTCATTATATTTCTTATATATTCCGAATATGAATGATCTTTCAAACAGAGTGAGACTGTGAGGCGACGGGGTTATCAACCCGCTAAAACGAGTGGTCAGATTGTGCACGTCCGTTCTAAATCGAATTTAATAATTGTTAGGTGGAAAATCAAAGTTATCTAGCAACAAACTCCTATTGTACGAAGCTGCAAAGGCTGAAAGGATGTACGATATTCAACCTTGGGGAACAACATATTCAGAAATACAGTGAAAGGGTGAAAGTACATCTTAACGTTCTTGTCAAATCAATTGTGGTAGAAACCACTGAACCATCATGTTTGAAACTTTTCAAAGCCACTAACTTACTATTTAGAATTAGTTATTGAATATAGCCGTCATGTTAAAATTCTTTTTTTTATCATAGTCATATAGGATATTTTCCTAGTTGATAAATAGAATAAATTGAAATTTATTAGGGTTGTTTCCTCCCATAACCATTGAAATCCATAGAAAACAACAATATATGATATGACAGATTGTATGTAAAAAGATGATAAATAAGAAAATAAATTTAATATTTGTATTTCTGTATCTAAGGCAACACCGTAATTGTTATTGTAAATTAACTATACACTTACAGAAAACAAAAAAAAGTAATTACTAAATATATAATCAAAAAATTCTTAATAAGAAAAATTATTATTTTCTATTCTATGCTGATTGTTTCTGAATGTGACGGTACATATATTAAATCTGTTTCAAAAGGTATTTATTATACCCATGTGTTATTTACAAAATGTACTCTCTTTGTGTCGCTTTCTCCCTCAAGTATCCCATAATCGCTTTGGAAATTACATTAGGAAAGCAGATTTGCGTTTATGTTTCCCTGGAGCCCATGCACATACGTACACTACAATAAATGTCCATCTCTATCGTCCCACTTCGTAACTAGGTATAGCCGTGGGAAATTTGCTTCTATGATAAACCGTATATAAAACACACACCCTCGGACAAATATAATTCATTTGAATATTTAGATTTCATCTATCATAGGGATGAATGTGAAAGAATTGTTTGCAAACTAGCGCTTACGAGTCCTAAACTAATTATAATTTTGCAAAGACCTCGGAAAGTGCTTAATATTAAAATAAGTCACGCACTTTGGTACAACTTTTGTGTAAAGGTGTAGGGTATTAATGAGATTAAAGCCGAAAATATTAACAAGGATACTTTACTGAGGCGAAGCTTATTAATCTTTCGTAACTATTCAGTTATTACTGTCGCAAAGATCTCGCAAACTTTACGCCGACTAGAAAGGATTTATTTGAGCTTCTAACCAGGTATATATATTTAACAGAATTTTAAGGGTTACTACGCAAGTTAATATCATAAATACGTACTTTACATTTATTGGTATAACTCATGAAGATTATCTGATTTATCAAGAAAATTAAGTATTAACTGAAACAGAATTTATTGCTTGACCAAAACATAAGATATGATGAGAGATACAAAGAAATTAAATTATAAGTATATCAAGTTGCTTTGCATAAAGGGTAGGCGGATTAGAACATATTGAGATACTAGAGTGTCTTTCGAATATAAGTGGGTATAGGACAAAAAAAAATTAAGTATGGGCACCACTCGTGTTTCTTATACTTACGTGAGTTCCATATTTTTTTATATCAAAGTTCCAAATTTAGATTTGAACACTATTATACTTCTAATAAAAATTAGGTGTGGCCACCACACGATAGGTATTAGCGTTTCAAATTAAACACAAGTTGTTCTGAATTGTTTTTAATACTTTTATGGTAGAAAGTTCATCCGAAAAATATACCTGTAAGTGTGTTACTTCAAGTTCAAGTATTAAGATTTTTTTTATACAAAAAATATTCCAAAACTACCTCTAAGTACTCTTGTACTCCTGACAAATATATATATAGAATGCATAATGTATGACATATTTGCAAAAAATCATTATTCTATAGAGTAAAAGTGTTAATTCCGGTCCGAAGTTTGAAATTTTTTTTTATACAAAAGGTATTGAAAATTAAGTTCTAAATACTTTCATACTCGTAACGTACCTGCCTAAAAAGCATGACTTGCCAAATATTCGCAAAGAACTGATTTTCGATAAGAGTAAAAGACCTATTTCCGATAAAAATTGCGAAAAACTTTTTTAATAAAATTCTTCTGAAATTTAATGTTGAATACATATGGATTCTTTTTAAATTTGTGGAAACATAGTAACTGACGAAATATTGGCAAAATTCGATTTTTTCACCGAAGTAAACTACTACTTTCGGTCTGTCCATTTTACTGAAAAACTGATCAGATTTAAAGAGGGAGATTATACGCGTAAATACAAAATTTGGAATTAATATCTGTAGCCGTTTGACCGCTATCGTGGTCACACACACTGACAGACAGACAGACAGACAGACAGACAGACAGACAGACAGACATAGAGAGAGAGAGAGAGAGAGAGAGAGAGAGAGAGAGAGATCGGGTGATTTCGAAACGTGGACATCTGCAAAAATCTCGAAGTCGAAAATTTTCATCATCACAATACTTCCTTATACTAAGTATAAGAAAGTAAAAAGGTGAGGAAAAGAGTTGAGTTGGGTTGGTTTTAAGGTATCGCGTACAATTTAACCCTTCGGAGATCGCGGGCTAGTTTGCAGCGCGGTAGGTCGCGGTGTATCTATCAGATACATGTAGCGTTTCTATAGGTTTGGGGCTATTTTTATTTGAGTGTGTAAGCTAAAGATATTTTTAAGAAATTGAGAAAGATAAGAAAACATTGAGAAGTATTTATCCCAATTTATTCAATTAAACAGCGTACGTATTGTAAAATTAAATAAAAATATATATTCTGACAGACTTACCCTACTAAAAAAAACTTTTTGCATAAATGTTATAGTAAAACGCATAAATAAAATAATGTATGTTTCATTAATTTGAAATAAGACACTTATTGCACAATATGTTGGCATGTTCTAAACAAACAGCGCCACTGCAGCTTCCACAGAAGTATTTTGATAGTCGACTCTTTTTTGATAATGAATAGCAAGTACCGCATCTTTTTCTTTTTTTATCCAACTGGTTCGAAGGTCCTGGTGTGTTGATATCACTTATCTCTTCGCTACTCTCTTGAAGATTTGGGCTGATTTGTTGCAGGCTGAGATGTAGAGCTTTATGAATTCCTGTTGTACATTGGGATCTTCTTTGTATTTCGTCAGAAACAAGGCTGTTCACAAGGTTACGTAGAAATTTTCGTCTGCGTTCGATCTCATGCTGATTTCCCATATGAATAACCTGAGCATTTATTCCACTCACATTGAGCATTGTATAAAAGATGACCATCGGCCAGCGGCGTGTATTTCGCGCTACATTGTATGTAGCAACCATTTTGTCTACGGTATCCACACCCGATTTTGTACTATTATAGTAATTTATAATTTCAGGCTTGTTTGATTCCGAATCAACACAATCGTCGAAATGTAAGCTTGAAAACAGAATTACATTTTTTCCTTTCTTAGGAATGTGCGACACTATAGTGCAATCGTTATGAAAGCCAAATAGATTCGACTTCTCAAGTCTATTTTTAGTTACTGCGAACTCCGGTGGAATGCAAGTTTTATTTTTTCGTAAGGTACCAACATACGACAGCCTCTTCTTTTTCAAATCTCTTAGCAATTCTAGGTCGCTAAACCAATTGTCTGCTGTTATATTACGCCCTGTATTGTAAATGGGCTCTGCAAGTCTTCGTACAACATCTGCAGATTTATTGCTGACATTGTACGGACCATCAGGTTGTATTCCTGCATAAATCTCCATGTTTCCGGTATACATAACTTTAGAGTCAGCCATACAAAATAATTTAATTCCATACTTGTTGGGTTTGGACGGAATATATTGCCTGAATCGACAATTACCCCTGAATCCAGCAAGCATTTCATCTATAGTTACATTTTGACCCATGGAATAAGTATTCTTACAATTCTCTACAAATTTTGAAAAGATCTCTCGTACTGCCGCTAACTTATCAGTTTTGAGTCGTTCTTCACGAGTAGCCCTATCATCAAATCTTATAGAGTTATGTAAAAACTTGAACCTTCTCATAGACATGGTCAACCTGTACATTTCGATACCTATGCAAAGCTATATTAGAAACCCGTAAATAATACTGCGTAGAAGTTTACTTACCCGTACGATCAGTGGCCCACATATCTTCTAAATTTTGTCGGTTACTTCTGTTTATGCCAGTCAAATAAAGGAGACCTAAAAATGCTTTCAGCTCGATCATATCTGTTGTCTTAGCGTCTCTAATACGACTATATCTTTGTTGTATGGATTGAATATAATTATTTGTATAAAGTAATATTAGATTCAGGATATCATCGTCCATAAAACAATTCCAAGCTTCGTATTCGCTTTTAGCATGTGCGGCTGCTCCTCTCACACAAGGCATCTGAGATAATATGTTTTGTGGTTGACGTCGCACACGCTTATTTTCTAAGTGTTTTTCCCAACAAGTTTTCTTATCTTTGCTAACAAAAAATTCTTTGACCTTAGGATACTCTTGCGAATCATAGTCTCCAGTATTTTCTAGATCTTCATCGTTAGATTGTTCTGTATCAGAATTTGCATCACGCGTATCTACAAAATCTTCCTGTTCAACGTCGCTTTCATCTTCAAACTCAAATGTTGCATCATCTACTTCGTCATCCGATTCCAACAACAGTCGGCGAACCTCTTCAACGTCTCTAGAGTTTGTTAAGTCAAATGTTTGTTTATTCATTGTCTCAAAGATATAACACTTCTAACGAACCCTGTAAGGTCACCTATGGGGTCACGGTATCTGACAGATACAAAGCGTGCTTTCCGATCAAACTACAACAAATAACTAAAACATGTAATTCCCTAGCAAGAAACTAAACATGGTAGAGTGTTTAGAAAGAGTAATGTCACAGCTATACGCAAGCGCAGTACGCTATCGTTTGTCATATAGGAAATATAACCTAAACCATTGCTCGTGTATCTAATGGATACACCGCGACCTCCGAAGGGTTAAGTATTTGGTGCATATTTTTTGCTTTGAAAGAGGTTTAACAAATAGCTAGAGAAGCCCGAAACGAGAGCATTGACATGGTTGTTTATCCGACTGAGAAACGATGACAGTCATCTCAACTACATAGCTTGCGTTGAAATCGGTCAAATCAAATATTAATTTTCAATGTATTTAAAATACTTTTCAAAATTTAACCATACCTAATTTTATTTTCGACGTACCGAACATTTATTATTAAAAATGCAAATTTTAGTTATTACCTGGACTAATTTTCAAATTTGATTAATATACTTTCAAAGACTCTAGATGCATAGGAAGTGTTTGAAATGTAAAGTTTGTGCGTACTGTAGTTTAGAAAACATAATTTGTAGTGTGAGTTTTCAAATGCCTCTCTTAGCATATTATACGTTGATATTATACAAATTGTATACTCTGTTTAAATCGTAAGCTTCCACAGTTGTTGTTGATACCTTATTGGTATCTGGGTTGAAACCGCGTCGCCGTTGCTGCTTCTATTGCCGATCACATCAGCAAAACCCTTAATAAACACAACATCAAAACTATCTTCAAACTCTATTCCAAACTATCTCGTTTTCTTTTGTCTGTTAAAGACAAAAAAGCTTTTTGAATGCTCCGGTGTGTACCGGGTTTTATTTTCGTGTGACAGTGTTGTTGAGCGCGGCCGGGTCTGCACTGGCTAAGCCCAGATAGGCAACCGAGTACCAGGTTCAGTTCAATTCCACTAAAATCCTCTCCAAAGATTCCTTTAAGTACAACCGCAAAATCCGTGAATCCTACGAAATCGAAAAACATCCTAACATCTTGAACCGAGGTGAAGATTACTATCTCAGTCACACTTGAAAATCCATAATTCGAACTCAACAATGACACACACGTTCTACTGAAGCGCAACACTAAACACAAGAGAATGTAACGGGACGGATTATTTAACCTACCTCATAGAGTCATTTATATTAAATATCTAGGGCATAGTATCTCAGTATTAAGAATATTCCCTCGCAAATCAATTTCAAGAGCAAAAAGATAAATGTATTCCTTTTTTAAACCGACCTCGAAATATGTTATTTGGTAATTTAAATGTTAAATCTATATTTATATTAAAAATAAATTCAGTTGTATGAAATGTAATTTTATAAAATCTGTTATTAATGTTCGTATTATTTGTACATCTGAATGGACTGTTTTATATGAGTATTGTACATATGCATGACATCATCGTATGTGGAAGTGTGGACATCATTAAGTATTGTCTTCAGGAACACGTGTACTTGGCATAGTCCAGAATAGGGATGGACGCTTGATGATTTACGGCGGCAACGAATATCATTGGTTACGACGCTAAAGAAGTCTCGAACTTTCCAGAAAACGAACAAGATATGAAAAAGAAGGGAAAGGAGGAAAAAAGTAAAACAATTCATTCGTGGAATACCGGCCTAAGGGACCGCTCCGAATCAAAAGGTGTATGGTCAATGCCGGCTAAGAAAACGCATTTTCAAAAGTGTTTAGAGGCATTGTACCAATGATACCAGTTTTATAAGTGCCAAAATTAATTAGCGAGAGTGCTTACTTGCTAATCGACAGAGTATCGGAAACTGAAGTGGCAAAAGAAGCCCAGTTTTTCCCTCTGCAGAAGTGCCGCCGAAAGTGCGACCAAGAAATGAAATGTACGAAGAAATAAAAGCTGATTGGGTCACAGAAGCTCCCGATGTCAACCTACGTAGTAATTAAAAAGTACCAATTACTATTTAATAGCTAGCTAAATATAGAGCTCATATAAATAACATATTTTGTTCAAATAAAAGGTTGTGGTGTAGTAAGATTTAAACTAAGTTATTGTTTATTAGATTGAAAGTAAACTCAATTTTAAATGTAATATAACTATATCTATAGTAAGATCCTGTCGTACGAAAAAATGTATGTAAATTCCTTTATTTTTTGCTATATCGAATATATGTATTGATTCAATTTTGCAAACGCGGTTCGTTTCAAGAACCCCCCCCGCACACCATTCTGTTTCAGGTAAGGAAGATGTCCATTGAGATAGTTGACGAAACGCTGGAAGTAGAATCGGAGATACCTACGCGGTTTCAGCCAAAAAGGTATATACTTTGTCATCATTTCGGGCAACTCAGACGAAGTAGTAAGTATATTCATTTGCAAAAAGCATGTCTACCAGCATTTGATTTAAATTAACCAAAATCATATAAAAATGTATTTAAATATAACAACATACTTTCCTTGCCATGCAAGTACCTATATTTTAGAAGGCGTAATATTTGTAAAGCTGAACTACGTATGTCTTCTTATTTTTCTTCTTTCATTAGTCAAAAACGAAAGGAGGAACTACACATATGATCTAAAATAGAAATAAAATTATTTATTGTCACTATCTACACATTTGAAAAATGTACAAAGATTTATCTTATATCAGTGCGTAAAGATCATACCAGCAGACACGATAGACGTTGTTCTGCCCTCGTTTGTATGTATCGCGTTAATAGTTCATCCACGGCGCTACCTATCCGATGCAATTGGCAATAAACCAATATAAATTGTTTATATTTTCTTCAATAAAAATATAATTTGTTAATTACTTGACTACAGCGCCACCTATCCGACCCTAGCATAGCTATGAATCATCGCGTCTATAAAACAAATATATTATATGAATGAAGTCGTTCGTTAGTGATATTTAGAAAGGTTTTAATAAACACTTTCTCCTATCTCCTTTCTACTATCTCTAAATGAATCTTGACAATATACTTACGTATGTTACTTTGCAACGTCTCTCAAATAAATTAGAACGGTTGTTCCGTTCCATTGATACTTCACACTACATACTAAATTGGTTCACTCTAGAGAGCGAAATCATGTGAACTAAAAGTAAATAACTCTGAAGGAGCGAAAAGAATTCTATCGTCAGTTAAGTGCCATTCAATATTCGACAGCTTAAAATCACTACTGCTCGTTCAGTTCATAGAGGAATATCAGCGCAACACGTTTCCAATATATACGAAAGCGATTTTACTAATTCGTACTTGAAAATGAAATAGTATACTTTAAACTTGATTCTCAAAGGTACTTTAATGTCTCGTTGAAAACCTTCACCAACTCAAACGTATGAACAAGAACTCAAATTAAATTAATCGTATATAGATTGTATTGCCTTAATATTTCAGGTAATAATAACAATTTATCGTCGATATTCCTGTAAATATAAATTAATAATAAAAAATAATGTATATAATACTAATAGTATTTTATATAGAACATTAAACTAAGAATAGTAATAGAGATAAAAGTTCAAATGAGTAAAATATTATCTGATTATAAAAGCTTATTTAAAATTATTTTAAATACCACACGGAATATATATCAAGCAAGCAACTAAATAATGAAGTAAGTATTACATAACATTTTTAAAGGGGTACTAAAATATAAAAAAAGTAATTTATTTATTACTAAAAACCAGATATTTACAATAAAATATGTGGAAATAATATCTGACATTTCCAAAGTTATTGAAATGTGTGACATTATTCGTTATGAAGCATGATAAAATCAAAATAAAATTTTGATATTAAGGGGAATGTTGTTTGCCTGGAAAAAAGGGAAGGCGTATATTTCGTCATTGTAATTTATAAAAAGTTAAGAAATGTTATACAAATTATTTTATGGAATATACAACAAAAGAGAATTATTATTATTTAAGTAAAAAGCTTGCAGAAATATACAAATTTAAAGATAAATAGGTAGGTAGATAGATATTTATTAACTAACTTGCTAGTAACTAATGGTAAGTCACTTGCACTGTATAGCGGAATAAATACAAAAGTAAATATAATAAATACACAAATAAAACAAAGAAGGAAATCTAAGAGCCCAAGCATGCATCGCACATCCTCACTGAGCATTTAAAAGTCCACCAACAATATAATATAAGCAATTACTCAACGTAAATTGCTGTATTGTGTATTTAAACTGATTACAATCTAAATTTTTCCACTGATCAGATAAGTTATATCGAGTTAGATCGAGAGCGGGCCCGTCAGATGCCACTTTCCCAAGATCCTCAGTAGATTCTTATAAAATGACGAAAAGAACGGACAGTCTGGAAAAATTGTCAAGCGTTACACATCAAAGTGCAGTATGTTTCCTATATATGTATCTCTTTTCAGTACTTTACAATTTCTTACCTGCATTTACTTCTTCGCACGGCTGATGTATGCGATGACGAACAAATGTTATCATTGCTTTTTTCCGAATACTTTCTCTGTCTTACACCTATAAAGTCGCGCAGCGAGCAGTTCTCCCACCGGCCAGCGCTCGGTCTGTGTACTGTACGTATACATTGATACATTTCATTTATATTTTGTAGCATGACTTTTCCAACACACTTATGTATAACTTGTGGATTAATAAACTATTCTATTCTATTCCATTCTATTTATTTCCTATGCCTATGATATTTGACACATGCGGTATAGATTGACATTTATAGCGTTCTTAACAGATTTAAGAAAACGCAATAAAGGAACCTCCAAGTTATATGCAATTTTGTAATTTAATGATAATTACTATAAGAGACTTTCCTTTTATATATAAATAAAGCACTGTGATATATGTAACGACAAGGAAGTGTCATTATACCCTATTTTAAAAGAACGTTTTAAGCAATGTTGCTATAAATTTGCTATGGTTGTTTATATCTCATACAATTTTTAACGTTATTGTGTCATGGTAATTCTTTTAGAGCTATTCTATTGGATCAGTTGACCCACTTTCTGGAAGATTTAAGCTTACTAAAATTTGCAACAAACTTTATCTTGCTGTGTATTCAATTGCTTACTCCCCTTAATCTTATTATCTCAATTATATACTCTCACAAGCGCATATGAAATACTTCTTAACTTCTAATAAATTTTAATTTCACTTTTCAATTGACAGTAGTACTTGATAACGATCCGTTTGTATCAGCTGCTTTATATCACCCACCGTTACCTATTTTTTATTACCAGTACATATATTTAAATATGAATTACATTTACAAGACTTAAGAAGAATAAAAGATTTAATTTAATATAAATAATAATACAGGCTTTCCCATATTTTGATATCCCGATCATATGAGCTGTCAAGGTGTATATACAAAGGTCTCGCAATTTTAACGACGGTCAGACACTTTGTAGGTATTTCATAGTTATGTACTAGAGTCAAGAAGACATAAATATGGATAACTTGAATGGAGAAAGGTATGATATACTTTATAAATTCTAATTGTAGTGAAATCTTTCTATATAGTAATACAAAGTAGTTATAATTTATAGTGAGTGTTATATCTCGCGGATCTAGAGAATATAATAAAGGGTGATGAGCTCAAAAATAAAATGAACGTGCAAAGGAAATGTCAATTTAATGAAATTTATTTTGAAGTATTAATATATACCTATAACATTTAATTAAACGAAGTGATATAAATCCCTTGGTAAAACATATTGTCAAAATATAAACCAGTAAGTTGTCGTTTACTTATTTATATTTTGATCTATAACATTGTTCATTTATTTCTTATATAAATTCTATTTTCCCTAGCTTCCAAAATACTGACAATTATATAAATTCGCTTACTTATTCTGCTCCGTTTGCTCTATTTCTTCTTTCTGAATCTTTTTAAATCGCTTACATACTAGTCATTGAGTAATTTGGAAGTGTATGTTTCAAGTGAAGGTGAAACTCTAGAAATATTTATGAATTAAAAGAAGATATTTTATATATACCTACATTTCCTGTTCACATAAATCATGAAATTATGTTTCATAATTTTTATCCAATTTTGGGAATTACTTAAATGCCAAATATAATTAAAATAATATTTTAATAATTATTAGCGTTATTTTTCATTATTATAATTTACAATCATAATGAATTATTTATTATTTAAAAATAAAATGCAATTGCATTCAGGCACTCACACACAAACAACATTTTAAACAAATAAATAAATGCAAGATAACGTGGCGCTTGTAGTATAGTATCAGCTAGTTTATTTAATGTTCAGAGCACTCGAAAACTACAAGGGAGCTTTGCGCGTGCCTGTTCTATCCATTAACAATTGAAAATCGCGGCCCCAGAACTATCTGTTTTACTTGCATCTGTTGGTACACTTGAAACAAGATCATGTTGTCCTCACAGCAAATGCGTTCTTTTTATTGCTGCCGATTTGAGAAATAAATAAATATCTCTTTATATTTACCAGTGTCGATATTGTCTTTAGCGTATTTTACTTAGGTAACATTTTATAAACATGTTTTTATCTTATTTCTAGATCTATATTAAAGGAATATTATAACAAAATATATACACAAAAATAACAAAATTCTTTGACTAAATAAATACATTTAATTACTAAAACACTATTCGTGGAATATAATATTAGAAGTTTCCTTCCCGGGCATATCTTAGGATATCCTTCACAAGCACCTTAGCAGCTGTGAGATCGTTTACCCTGCTAATCGTTCCATCCTTCAGCATTAGTTGTTGCCTGCTTTTTACATTTAGTGCGCTTCCATACGAAAACTGGTGTCCTTTGGAAAGAATACTTAGGACCCGTTTTGCAGTCCTCTTGATGTCTGACATAATTTTAAAGGTTCCAATTTTACATCAGGTACATTATACATACATAATTATTTTGTCAGATATTTGTAGATTATTTATATCTCTAATGACCTATTCTTGTTTACCGATATACATAAGAAAAACCTTGTTGCCCAAAATTATATATTGTAAATTAATATCCTTCATTAGTATAATAATATATTATAATATATAATCATGTATGTATGTGTTTCCTTTTGTTACTCTTTATTAAGGACTTAAAATTATCATTTTCTTTTATTAGGCTAATCATGGTTGCGATTATGTATAGATATAGCTAAATATTTTGAAAACGGTTTATTGGAACTCGCTGAATTTTTTGCACACTGTTAGAAGGATTTAGACTACATTATTTGAGATGTTCTCTAGCTTTACATCGTCATTCGTTTTGTAGATAAAAGGCTAATTTGATGTTTTTTAAATAGCACGGGGGGTCAAATTCAACATTTTTGAAAAGAGTGCTCTTTTCTCTATTCAGCCATGTAACACATGCCTTCCCTAAGTGGATAAAAATCGCTTTTCTTTTGATTTTACGAATTCGAATTTGAGGAAAAGTAAAAGTACACCTTGTAGAATTTTGTCAATCGAATTCATTACTGTCAAGAAGTTAGAACAGCAATTTTGAGCATATTTTATATAATAATATAATATTTATACAATTTAACCATTTTTCTACTATTCTTAAAATGTATGAGTTCAATTTTAATAAAATGCGTTATTTTATATTATTTTTGGTCGCAGTGATGTTGTTAACAGTTGACGACAGATTAAAAACATCATTTCAAAAACTAACTTACTTTTACTTTTCTTCAAATTCGTAAAAACAAAAAAAAACGGTTTTTATGAAAATTAGGGCAGACATGTGTTACATCGCTGAATAGAGAAAAGAACACCCTTTTCAAAAATGTTACGTTTGGCCCCGCGTCCTATTTAAAAAACATCAAGTTAGCCTTGTATCACGGAAGCAAACGACAATGTAAAACTGGAGAACATCTCAAATAATGTAGTTTAAATCCTTCTAACAGTGTGCCAAATTTCAGCCAGTTTTCAAAATATTTAGCTGTATCCATACATAATCGCAACTCTGTATATCCTAGAATGTTGGCGTCTGCAACCAACATGGCACTAATGCACCTTACGTTGTAGATTATGCCATAATAGTATATTATCTATCAAGTTTCATAAGCTTCATTTTAGTCACGAGTTTTATTAGTCACGAGCGTAGCCGGTGATTAATAAAACGAAATTCATACTATACTTTTTCTATGACAGCAAATTATCAAAATAATACAAAATTACTTGTCCGTTGTCGCGCCACATCTGGGCAATTTGACAGATCGATGGCAAGAGTCAAACATCTTGTAGAATTTCAATTGATGTTTGCATTTCAAAAAATCTCGAGCTAACTTCAGCCCGTGCCAAAGATGTATATTGCTAAGTTCAGCCCGTTACTAAGGTGCACAAAACCACAGTTTGTCAAGGTGTGTTTAAAACGTCACTTAGCGTAATGGAAACATATGCAATAAATACCACGCGATCATTTAAATTCTAAATTATAGCTGGCGGGATTTTTTTTATTAGGTTGTCCAGAATGTGAATTATTTATTAATTAACATTTTGAAACGTCACTTTGACAATTCAAATTGTAAATTAGTACTTATATACCAACTTAATTTAAATTTCAGAGCCTGCTCTAATTTAGAATTTAAATGATCGTGCGGTAGCATTTTAAACACCCGAATAAAAAAAGAATATATACTTTTGCTGTATACAGGGTGTTTAAAAAGATGCGGCAATATTAAAGGGGTTGATTGTCCAGGTCATTTTATACAAAAAAAGTTTATAATAAACAAGGTCCGCAAACGCTTCGTTACCGATCTATAGCGTGTTGAAGTTTAATTAAAAGAAATTAGATTTCTCCAAGACGGCATTAAAGATCATAATGAAATTTTAGGCGTGTTATTTTTCAAGAAAAAAATAGGACGCCGCTGATTTCTCTAAAAATAAAAATATGTTTCAATTCTTTGTTCAATTGTGAAGAAAAAAGCTCTCTTAACTTTTTATCGTACGACGTAACGTTTTTTATTAAAAAAAAACACATTTTAGTGCATGTACATTTATCATGCTTACAAAAATATTTTTAAACAGTCCTGTTTTATTCACTGACATATTGAATGACATATGATTAATAATTTTGTATGTGTCGAATTTGTTGAATTTCCCTATCATGAATCGCTATACAAATGCAGACATGACCGACATGCACTACATTTATGGACTTGCTGATGGAAATGCATTAGAAGCTAGGCGGTTGTATACTGAAAGATTTCCTGGCCGTAATGCTCCTGATAGAAAAACTTTCGAAAGTATTCATCGGCGTCTTTATGAAACAGGCACATTAAGACGAAATGGAGGAGCAGGAAGGCCAAGGACAGCAAGAACGGTAGAGCTGGAAGAGGATGTGATAGACATGATTGAAGAAGATCGTGGTACTTCTACTCGAAAAATTGCTAATGTCTTGGAGAAATCTAATTGTTACTGTTCCTTTTAATTAAACTTCAACACGCTGCAGATCGGTAACAAAGCGTTTGCGGACCTTGTTTATTATAAACTTTTTTGTATAAAATGACCTGGACAATCAACCCCTTTAATATTGCCGCATCTTTTTTAAACACCCTGTATAATTCCTTAATTTTATTTCCTTAGTCTTAAAGTTAATTATCTTAATATTGATAAAAATTATGTTTAAACAAAAAATTGTTAACTTCATTGCAATATGTCTATTTAAACTGTTTAGATTCACTATTTTATACTATCTGAACCAAGTACATTGAATTTTGTATAGATGCCGATGGTATCCTGTACGACGTGACTCTGTCGTTAATATCCTTGAAACTTCTTAATAAAATAGAAAAATATCTCATACATATTAAAATTAAAGAAAGTATGCCTCTGTTTGACATACAGTCGCGAGCAATAAATTCTGGTCGTCAATGTCATACAAAAGTCTGTCATATTTTCACAAACTAGAAATTTTAATAATTGTTTGTATCTTTTTTTGTCAATAATCATTAAGAAAGAATAGGTAGGGAGACTACTTCACGTGATCAAACCGGGTACAGGTCCGCCATATTGATACTACACTTACGTCAAACACGTAGTGTTTGTTAAGTGCATCGTGTATTAGAGTTATATAATAAGTTAAATATTAAAAGACATTATGTTGTCTTGTGCTCTACGTAGCTGCAACAGCAGAGATGGCGTTGATAAGAAGAATTCGTCTGGAATAATATTTCATAGGTTAGTGTAGGCCTGACAGGTGTGGGATGACAGATTATAATTTTGAGTAGTCCGGACTAGGTGAGGCAGCCACATTGGTCCCACACTTAGCCACGCCCAATGCTCCCGTTTTGAGAGTACAGCAAAGATGCTTTCCAGCGTCTCCATAGTATTTTTCCTCAATGGTTATGACTCATTATTCCCCGGTCGCACTTCATTCTTCCCTCCGGGTATTGTGAGTGTTATTATTTACCATAGTGATTAATATAATACCTACTTTATTATTTAGTCGTCGATAAATTTTATTTTGAGTGAATTTTCTAGTCATTATGACACCAGGGTCTTCCTTTAATAAAGTTAGAGCAATTTCCCTAGTAAAAAAAGCATTATCTAAGCTGCTGTAGCAGATCAGTTAGGGATGGCAACGAGTTCGGTAAATTTAATTGTTCGGCATTGGAGAGACAGATGATTTCTGGATAGACAAGTGGGTTCTGGACGACCTCAAGCATCAACTGCGGCGGACAATCTTGTATTGGTCCACAATATTAAAAGTAACCCTTTTCTAATAGCAAAAGAGGGAATCATTCATCCTAACTTCCTCGCATTCGTTTTCACCGCACAACGTCATACCCCTTTGGCCAAATTAGAGTATACACACCAAGGAGTTTTCGGTATGATGCAAAATATACACAAAAGGTTGAAACCAGCCGCCGATTTTCGGTAAATATATGGGCATGGATTTCTGCAAAAAGTCCTGGAGAATTATTGCATTGCATTTACAAGAAAGTTTCATAGGTGACGTATTTCCAGAAGGCGACTTTATGTTTCAACAGGACAATTTTTCAGTCCGTACTACTAATGGTTCCAACTCCACAATATAAATGTGCTTGAGTGGCGAAATTTGTCCTGATTTGAACTCTATAGAAAAGATGTGGGGAAAGTTGGTCAAAAGTATACGAAACCAACGTTTACATTTTCAAAACAGGGAGGAACTTTTGGTAGCTATACGTCCAGCTTGGAATGAGGCTATTTTACAAATGTATGCTTGTCTATGCCCAACGGCTTAAATAAAATTATTCAAGTAAAGGGCGAAATATTCAAGCACTAAGATCTTATTTATGTATTTATCTTTTATTCTAATAAACGGTGTTGCATTTATTATTTAATGTCTATATTGTATTATTATACCAATATTTATCATATTTGACAAGTGTCTGACAAATGGAAAATAATGACAGCCTTTGGAAAAATTAATACCAAAACCAGATATACACTAAAGCGCTGTGAACTGCATTAAAAGTGACATTGAGGACCAGAATTTATTGCTCACCACTGTATCTATTATTTTTGAATACGTTGGATACAAGTTTACGTATTGGTTAACGCATAAGTAATCCTAGCAAATACCATTTTGCGCGTTTCATTTATTTTTGTGTATGCTCTAAAAATTTCATGATATGAAATGCTGAAAAGCTTAGGTTTGGTCTGTACTGTATTGGATTTTATTAAAATAGTATGTGTTTATTCAATTCGATTACGTTTTAAAAATTGTACAGTACTTATCAAGAGGTTTTACCCAGATGTATTTGGTTTGCCTCATAATCGAAAGGTATACAAGCTACGCCGGAAGCATTTAAATTTTCTTTTAGAACGGTCCAAAGTAGCTAATAAATTTCTATGTGGGTCCGCGATTTTATGAGATCGTAAAATCAGTGGCGGTTGGGAAAATACGCATTGCTTAAAATATTGGATTTTGAAACATTTATGTCGGTTTTACGATGTACTTGTTAAAACGTTGGAAAGTACATTTCAAATTAGATTTTCTTAGTACTTTGGCAGTGTATTTACAGTATATATCAATATAACAAGCACTTCCTGAAGTTTAAATGTAAAGTTTATGAAAATACTCACAGAATCTATACCACCAAGCCTGATCACTTAAGGAAGGTCACCATGCGAAGTAGACAGAGAGTAATTACAGATATATACCGAGTGCTCTTAAAAGATTGAAGCCGCTTGAATTTATTGCATTACGGTATTGGTAGTTTGCGTCCTAAACAATATCTCCAGCAAAAGATATCTTTACCTAAATCTAAATTTTAACATTAGCTTATTCATATTTCTTTCAGTTATTTTCGTCGGCTGTCTTTAGTAAAAACTATTTTTATTTCTACAATTTTACCGCCCTTATTTCTTATTGGTAAGTTAAATAAATTCATTAAATAAATAGTTATAACAGAAATATGAAATTTCATGTTCGTGATAGTCATAAGTGCGATAAATTTATTGTCGAAATGGAATGTATTTCACATATGACTTATTCATAATATAAAGAAGTACTGTGAAGACAAACATTTGTCCACGTTTTGAAGTCCACTGATATCGAAAAAGTGGTTTTTGAAAAATGTCTTTCTTTTTGTGTGTCTGGCTGCTGCGTGTATGTGACCACAATAGCGGCTAAACGGCTACATATATGTTTATCAGACTTTATATTTAGGAGTATAATGTTTTTCTTGAGATCTGATTAGATTTTCAGTAGCGTCTGTAGGCGAAGTAGCAGTTTACTTCAGACAAAAAATAAGATGTTATTAAAATTTCCTCATTTACAAAGTTTCAACAAATTTATATATAATTCAAATGTACTCAAACTGAACTTGAGAAATGTTTTATTAGAAATTTTTTCCAAATTCCTACCGGAAATAGTCTCTTACTTCTATCGAAAATCAGTTTGCGAATATTTCACGAGTCGCGCCTTCTAAGCAGATACATTATGAGTAAAAGTATTTGTAGATTGATTTTGAATAATTTTTATATAAAAAAATGTTCAGCCCTTCAACATTTTTACTCTTATCGAATAGTTTTTTTGTAAATATCGGTCAAATTATGCGTTCTAAAGATGTTTATTGATAGAATATAATAATATGTATTTAGAATAGAATTCTCAATATTTTTTTTTATAAATGACACATTTCTTCACATGTTTATTCTTTAAGAAGGCAAACGCATTTAAACATTTATTAGGAATTTATATAATTTAAACGCACATTGTCACGTAAGAAACGTCAAGAGGCCTGTAGCAATAATAGTAATATGGCGCTGGGTAAATTAAAAATTTCAAATGCCAAATAATTACAAATAATACCTCCGAAAGAGTCACAAACTCTATCTCCACCTACCTGCTATACTTATCACTTAGGCTGCCGCAACTTAGTGAAGATGGAACGGGTCGAAACGATGTGAAGCTAATTCCAATAGGGCGTCAGCGCGTATTTAAAGCCTATCGAAATGAACGATCGCGGATCGTAGATGATATGAAAAATCAGATGGAAATAGGTAGAAACAACTCGGCAATAAAACAAACCAATTTCGAACCACAAGTCCTAAATTTAATTTCCACAATATAAAGGAGAATATTCATATGTATGAATATATAAAAAAAAGTCAAATTTGGAGTAATAAGAATAAGGTCAAATATGAAATAATTGAATTGAGTACAATGAAATGCTTAAAAGGGAAGTGAAACAAAATTTGAATTATGCCTCTAGAGCATACAGCCGATCGTGATGGTACACCTATATATCAAAAACATAACGCAAAGCAAGGATATAAAAAAAAAACAAGGGTTAAATATACTAAATTTTAAACTGCAATATTTTTTTAAAAAACAGTATATATGTTAACTGAGAAGAAGAAATGACTAAATTATCAAATAAAATAATCAGAGCACCCCTAAAGTTAAAGATATTACAAACAGAGAAATATCTCTGCAAGATACGAAAGATTTGCAAAGCATTTGCTTACAAATAAGGTTATAATGCTGGTCAAGCGACAATTTAAATAACTGAAAATATTAACCAATTACATAAAGTCAGATTTACTGTAGCTATTCATGCTTATTACTCATATAAAATTACAAAACGTATGACATGTGCAACAAGTATTTAAATTTACTCTGTATATTAACAAAAGAAATTAAATATACTCTCAGAAAGAAAATCAAAACTACAGAAGTTAATTTTAAAACACCCTGTGTATTGGGTCTTTTAGTAATATACTATCAGAATAAAAATCAAAATTACAGAAGTTAATTGAAAGGCACCCGATATGGTACACTTATACGCAATAAATTTACTGACTGATGATACGTACCAAAAAAAACCTGATTTTTAAAAATAATTATGACACTTGGCTGGCGGGTCTATAAGGTTCTCGTTAACTGGTATCAGCGATAAAAAAAATAGGAAATAGTTCAAATTTCAATTTCAAGAAAAAGGTTAATCCACAATTTCACATCAGCGAAATTCCAACGTCCAAAATTAACGTCTAGTTTCCCTAATTAGAAAGAATAATTAGTTCTAAAGGTCACAAGAAAATCGGACAAACACATGCCAAGATGGTTATTAACAATTTCCTGTTTATAAACAGAGTCCGACAAAGAAACCGTGGATAAATAATTTGATTACGTCAGAAGTGAGAGATAGGGATAAATTGTTAAGTCATGGAAAAGGTGCACTGATGAACTCATCAAAATCGAGCTGAGAAAATCTTATAATAGAAAGAGAAATCGTATTAACAAGCTGATAAACAATGCAAAAAAACAGTATTACAGTACTAAATTTGCAGGAGCTAGTAATATGAAACAAATGTGGGTCTTAATTAATGAATCTATGGCAACGTGCAAACCAATCGACACTGATTCTATAATTTAAAGAAATATCAAGTTCGACAGCAACACTTGTGTTCACTTTTCGCGGATTGCTTCGCTACACATTTTGCACCATGTATGTACTTACATTGGCAATAGAAACATGATTATCAAGTTAAACAGATATCAAACTCGTCTGAACAGCTTTCAAACAGGTGTACCTGTTCAGACCAAGGTGCGGATAATGTCACAGAAACACAGAGTAGGTGAGGGGTACCACCCTTGGCATAGAATCAAAGTGTTGGCGAAGGGTATCCCCCTTGGCGGAGACAAAAAGTACTTTTAGACCCCTGTGTTAAACCTTATGGGAAATTGATCCAGAATGCCCATAGCTATACTACTTCCATTATAAGCAAAATTTCAAAGGACATGGCACCTGGATTGGATAACATACTAATGAAATATATACTGAAGAATGCAAAAACTTTTTGCGGTACAATCGTTACATTGTTCAATCATTCCATGCCAGAGGGTCTTATTTCTTAAGGTCTTAGGACATCAATTAAAAGACCTATGCATAAAAGAAATCAAGGTCGGACTGCAACAATTATCGCCCTATTGCAATCCTGTCAAGCATATATAAGATCTTCGAAAGATATATAGCGAACAAACTGAGCGATTACTTAAACAAATACAACATTTTAGACAAATTCCAATTTAGTTACAGGAAAGTTCGAAGTACAACCGCCCTTTTGGAAAATGTTTCAAATGAAGTCAATAACGCGCTTGACAACATGACGTACGTACTTTGTATTTTTGTTGATTTTAGCAGAGCTTTTGACAGCATAAACCACAAATTTCAACTCGATATATTGGATACATTGGGGATTAGGGGTGATCTGCTGCGTTGGTTGGAAAATTTCCTAGTAGACAGGAAGTTTACAGTGAAAATAAAAAACACTAAAAGCAGAACGGAGAGTACAACCCGAGGAGTGCCCCAAGGAAGCATTTTGGGTCCTCTGCTCTATCTGCTGTATGTTTACGATATTGGGCAATGCTTCAACATATATCGATACCGCTTGTATGCGGATGATACTGTCATTTATACAAACCACAAGCAGGTGGAAACAGCAAACAATATTATTCGGAGTGAATTCAAGCAATTCCAGGAATGGGCGTATGACAGGAACTTACTTATAAACTTGGAAAAGATAGTGTTGATGCATATCAGCTCCCTGCATCTTATACCACACGGTTTCGGCCAGAAGTGACCTTTTACTCTGACGAATGTTTAACTGACGACACTTCCACCTGCACCTGCAGCAAAGATATTAAAATGGTATCAGAGCACAAATACCTAGATGTTTGGATAGACAACAACTTCATGTGGACGACTCAAACTCTCATGTTATCCAAAAAACTGCGATATTTGACTGGAAGGAAATAATATACAGTGCGTTATTTGAATCAGTCTTGTCATACGGTATATCGGTTTGGGGACAGGCGTCAGAAGTGTATAAGAAAAACATTAAATCGATTCAGAACCGAGTTGTAAAGAATGTTGCGTGGGACCTTGTTGGTGTGAACTCTGTAAACGAAATATATAAACATCTGTCTAACTTCCGGTGGACAAACTTTTTCTATACAGACTTGCAACTCACACATTTGCCATCATAAAACAACTGCCGAATGTGAACCACGAATATGCCACTAGGCTCAGGGAAGGAGAAGGTGTTGCCATAGGTGAAGTTCAATCCAATGAATATGGAACCAGAAAGTGGGAAGTGATGTTGCCTCGATTATTCAATGCGCTGCCGGAAGACCTGAGGTGGCAACATGCTCTGGGACTATTTAAGCGTAGTCTAAAGGAATGGCTGTTGGATCAGGGAAGTAACTATACAGTCAACATTATTAGATAAGTATATTGTCATGGTTTGGATGACCATGCTATATATAATATATAATTTGATACGTGTTCTTATATAAAGAAAAGGTATTCTTATTTCTTATCAAGTTTTTATAAATATATTCAAATCCATAAAATTAATACTTATAAAATTAAAAATATATTCACAATTATTGTTTTCACTTTGATCAATGGTAGAATGTTCATTTTTCTTTCTTCAAACCAATTATTGTAAATTCTGGAAGGAAGAATTCAGAGATATTAGTTACTGTATAAAAAAATATTGTATTTTATAAATTTGTACAAAATTGTTTAATTAACGTTGATAGGTGAAGTCAAGTATGATAATTTATTGGGTATTAAAAATATTTAATGTTGTATTAAGATTCGCGGCTTTATTTAAAATAAGGAACGTGACAGCTTTGATTTTGACAGTTCTAAGAAATATGGTTGAGAAACAGTGTATAATGTATTTTAGAGATATAAAAATCAAGAGATAATAATACGAATTGAATTAAATAATGTGTTTTCTATAAGCTAAACTGGAGATAAATAGTCTTACAAGAGTTCAAAAGAATTATTTTGAATATAAAGTATAGGTGGTATATTTTGATTGGTGGAGGAAATTTTTTAAATATAATCGTCAAGGGAATGTTTATAAACAAATGAAAAGGAGAATAATTTTACTTTTGATTCTGTGCGGGTGTAGAATTTCAGTGTTTCTTAAATATCACTGAAATTTATACATATTGTAAGATTTTTGAGTATTCAAAGTGTTAGTATTGCATTATTCGACGCGAATATATAATTATTTATAATTTCCAACTTAAAGTGGAAATAAAAGTTCACAAGTCATCACTAATAGAGTGTTAAGTCGTTTAATTTGAACGTCTGGATATTTTGAGAAGATTTGAGATAAAATATTTAAGAAAACTTACCCATATAGAATATTTATTCAAGACAGTCCATAGAGGTGATTTTCAGTTAAGACAGTCCTGGTAGGATTTTCCTCTAGAGGATTATTTTTCATTGCAAGTTTATCCATATAGAAGTTCCATTTGAACTAGAAGAGATTCTGATACTGAACGTGTATGTTGACGTAGGATTTTCCTCAAGAGGATTATTTTTCATTGCAAGTTTATCCATATAGAAGTTCCATTTGAAGTAGAAGAGATTCTGATACTGAATGTGTATGTTGACGTAGGATTTTCCTCAAGAGGATTATTTTTCATTGCAAGTTTATCCATATAGAAGTTCCATTTGAAGTAGAAGAGATTCTGATACTGAACGTGTATGTTGACGTAGGATTTTCCTCAAGAGGATCATTTTTCATTGCAAGTTTATCCATACCGAAGTTCTATTTGAAGTAGAAGAGATTCTGATACTGTTCCTGTTATAAGAAAAAGTGTCTTCGAGAAGTGTTTTATATTTTAGGGCACAGAAAATATTTATCCGAGAGTTGCAGTAGACTTTTACAGGCAGCATTTCTCTATAACCAATAATTTCAAGTGTTGAGAAGGTAGATACATCCTGGATTTATTCAACAAGGCTGTGCAAATCTACAAGAAGGAAAATGTTGTTAAATTGAGGAAAAGATAGGACTACAGTACATTAATGAATTAAGGTTGTATGTAAAATTTATACATTGATATTAGGAAATTTTGAACATATTTAAAGTAAATCCAGTACAAAAAATTTAATACAAAACAATTTATGTAGATCACAAGTTAAAAAATGTTGACACTTATAAAAAGATAGGTTATGAGTATAGAAATATGTAATATATTTTTAATTAAAGCAAATATCGAAATATCATAAGGATTATCAAAGTGAACATAATAATTATGAGTATTAGAAAACACATTATGAATTTAATTGTGAACAAATTTATTTTAAGGCATTATTAAAGTTGTTTGGTTACTTACCGTACACATATTAGAAAGATGAATAACTTTTCTTAACAAATCAAACGCTTACAACGTATTAAACAATTTCACTAGGAAATAAATGTTTTTTTTTGGTTCATGTTAATATCCCATTTCTTGTACACAATCAGTAAAACCGAGCAATATAAGAATTTTAATCTAATCGTTTTTTTTAATTTTGTATGTAATCAGCTGTGCACATAGGATTATATGTTTTCTTCAGGGAATAGACAGTAAAAAAAACAGAGGGAATAGACAGTAAAATTACAGAATTCTACTTATATATGTGGATATAGAAATCTATTTATTTAAAGAATTGTACTTAAAAATTAATATAGCTGAAATTGAATAATTTTATAAAAATTCCAGAAATCTTATCGGACCAAGTTACACGCAAAAAGAGAAAGAGAAATAATAATAATTATTATAAGTATACAAGCTATGCCGTGGTTTTAATTATATTCACTGGGGCGATTATAGTACTGGGCTAGTTCGGAGCAAATTATTGAATTATTGAGTTAGTTACATAATAGGGCATTTAAATAGTAACATTAGGACAAAGGAACTAATACATTTTAGCGCTCGAACATGGGGCATTATTAGAAAATTATATATTGTAAAGAATATTCATTAACATATCATACACATATTAATACAATATATTGTGGACTCTTTCATTCGCCACAGAGGTTGGCTTCACTTAACATGTATTTGTTACAGATTGTTTTCTTTTAAAAGATCGAATACATACGCCATTGTCAAGCTCGTGGAGCTTAGTGGCTTAATACATTTAATTGAAAATTTTACATTATGTTAATTTAACAATTTGGTGGTGAATTTGAAATTATTGTTGTTTTTATTGTAATTATTATCGTTTGTCAAAAATTACTACCGTGGGGGTGCGGACGGTGGTCGTTCGATTAGCATTTGCGTATTGGTGGGGCGACAGCTGTCTGCGCTTCGCGTGAGGAATACCTGGGGCATATCTCGGCACTCGTTGCTGTGACATGTCCTAGATTAAGGCGCAGGGGGTGGAGGAAATAAATATTTTAAATTATAAAAAAAAAATTAAAAGGGTAAATACCTGACTTAATTGTTCTCATATTCCTCAAACATATAATCAATGATGCCAAGCATTAATAATTACTACGGAGCCAACGCTTAAATCAACCAAAAATTTCGGCCTTGCCGAATTAGGGAAAAATCGTGCTTCCAACTAATCCAAAACATGTATGCACATCTTCCCAAACAGCATTTAATTCGTAAGCAAACATCGCTAAGACGATGGTAAAAGATTTACCAAATATGTACCACACACATCAGACAGTTAAGAGTAGGGGAAAGAAGACAAGTCAATTTAAATGAAATGTAAATAAGACCTAATTAAATAAACTAAATTTAAACAGATAACCACAATTGCGCTAGTAGCTTTCGATGAAGAACTGAGCGTACTTAAGCGATCCAAAGATAGGGGTCGCTATTATACCAAATGTACAAATAATATCGGTAATATTATTAATTCTTAATTAAAAATCGGAATAATTAAGCCTATAATTTTTGAACCGTTACAACATATGTGTCCACACATCATTTTTACTTTCTTATACGTAGTACAGGAAAGTAATGTGAAGACAAAAATGTTCGACCCCGAGACTTTTGCAGATGTCCACGTTTTGAAGTTTCCTGATACCGAAAAAGTGGTTTTTGAGAAAGTTTCTCTGTTTCTCTCTTTGTATGACAACGATAACGGTCAACGGGCTATAGATATCAGTATCTAATTTTGTATTTACGACTTAAATCTTCCTCTTGACATTTGATTAGAAATTCAGTAAACTTGGTAGACTGGAAGTAGTAGTTTACTTTAATGAAAAAATCGAATTTTTTCAATATTTCGTCAACTACTAAGTTTAAAATAATTTAGATGTACTCAAAATTAAATTTGAGAATAATTTTATTAAAAATTTTTTTGAAATTCTTACCAGAAGTAGGTTTTTACTTTTAGCGAAAATCAGTTTTTTGCCAATATCTCGCAAGTCATGCTTCCTAGGCAGGTACATTACGAGTATAAAACTATTAGAACTTATTTTTTAATACCCTTTATATATATATTTTATATTCGGACCCGAATTAATACTTTTAGTCTTATAGATTATAAATATTTTGCAAATATATCGTAAATTACGTATTCTATATGTATATTCATCAAGAGTCCAAAGTATCTAAGCTGGATTTGGAATATTTTTTGTATAAATGAAATTTCAAAATTTTGGACCGGAAGTAACACTTGTACTCATATCGAGTGGCACTTTCTTCTGAATATCTTGCAAAGTATCTATAGAATTTAGAATTTATATAATATGGACATTTTTAACTCATATAAACGATGTCGACCTTGCTCTTCAACAATTTTATAATACCATTTACAACGTATTGGATGCTTCTGTGCATAAGTATTGTTCTGGTAATGTTCAGTCATCTTATCCAGAAAGGTATACTTCGAACATAATTAAAAATCTAAAACTGAAAGATTATTATAGACGTCATTGGAAAAGATCCAACAATATATCGAACTATAATGAATTCAGTCGACTAAGAGCTCTTTGTAAAAATGATATTGCTGCTGCTTACTCAAAATACTTGGATGAAATTCAGTCCTCAATTCTAACTAATCCTAAAAACGTTTTTAAGTTTTTACAAACCAAGAAGTGCAGTTCCAGGATTCCCAATGGCCTGTCTTTTCTCAATGTTTTTCACGAATCTCCGCAGGACATCGTGGATGCTTTTGCTGAAAAATTTCGTACTTCCTACCATAACAGTACACCTTTTCATGACAACGCACCCAGTTCTTCAGTAAATCATTTACCTGTTGTTCTTCCATTAGTTTCTGAATCGGAGCTAATTGACATTATGTCCAAGTTTCCGCAGAATTTTAATTCTGGGGATGACTTAATTCCTAATTTTCTTATTCATGATACCAGACATATTTTGGCGATACCTTTGGCTATTATTATTAATCTATCAGTTCGTTTATCTGTTTTTCCTTCCTCTTGGAAGCGTGCACGAATATGTCCTGTGCACAAAAAAGGTGATAAAACGCTTGTTGACAATTATAGACCGATATCTATTTTATCTAACCTTGCTAAGGTTTATGAATCCTTTCTTTACTCATGTATATATCATGGCACTAAATCATACATCTCATCTGACCAACATGGCTTTGTCCGTGGTCGATCGACAGTTACAAACCTTATCACCATTTGTCAATATATAAGTTGTGAACTTGATGTGCAGGGTCAGGTGGATGTTCTTTATACCGATCTTAGCAAGGCATTTGACACCTTAGATCATGGTATTTTACTCACCAAATTGTCTGTGTATGGTTTGAGTTCCTCATTACTTAGACTTTTGGAGTCGTATTTACTCAACCGAAGTACATATGTTTATTACAATGGTTTCAAGTCCTTCGAGTTTGTTCCACGGTCTGGCGTCCCTCAGGGCTCCAATCTGGGACCTTTATAATTCATTCTTTTTATTAATGATTTGCTCACCTCATTATCATGTCCTACACTTGCTTATGCAGATGACATTAAAATTTATCAATCCGTCAGGACCTGGAACGACGTATTGCTTCTGCAAGGGAATTTGAATATGATCAGCGAATGGTGCATGCGTAATGGTCTGGTTCTGAATGTTGACTAGTGTTGCCACATGACTTTTACTAGGAAGCATAGAATTATTCCATCCACTTATGTGATTGACGATCACAATCTTTCTAAGGTCAACGAATTTAAAGACCTTGGTGTAATTTTTGACAGCCGTCTAACATTTATCCCACATATTTCAAATTTATGTCTTGCTACCTCTAAAACCTTAGGTTTTGTTATACGTACCTGCAAGCATTTCAACAATATCGGTTTACTGAAAACTCTATTCTTTAGCTTTGTTGCTGGCAAACTTGAGTATGCTTCCCCAGTCTGGGCACCACACTACACTTACCTCCAGTTAATGGTTGAGAAGATTCAGAGAAGATTCCTGAAGTTTTTGTCATACAAAATTGATGGCACTTATCCTATGCGCAATATGGATTACGCTACGCTTTTGGCACGACATGGAATGCAGTCCTTGACGTCGCGTCGTGAAAGACATGGTGTGCGTTTTATTTGGAAGCTAGTGCATGGTCTCATTGATAGTTCTTACATTCTTTCCTCCATAAATTTCCTTGTTCCGCATATTTCTTCCCGATCTTCCCCTACTTTCTCCCTTCCTATTCCTAGAACCAACTTACTATCTTTTTCTCCTGTAACAACTATGTGTCGCACAGCTGAGCTTATTTATGGTGATACTTTTTTTTAATATAATTTACTTGTATTAACGTCTTCTTTTGTATAATTTCTATTTCTAAATGTATGTATACAATTTTTGTTTGTCCTGTTATTGGATTGATTATCCGTTGGGCAATAAATAAATTATTATTATTATTATTATTATTATTATTATTATTATTCTGTGAATATAAATTACCTGGAATAGAATTTTGAATATTTTTGTATAAAAAAATACTTAAAATTTGGGCTTCGGAAGTAGGTTTACTTTTCTAAAAAGATAAAAGTATTTAAAACAATTTAGAACAATTTGTGTATAATATGAAACGCTCATACGTATCAGAAGGTCGTGTGTTGGCCACACATCATTATTACTTGGTATTTTCTAGAGTGGGTGAACTACAAGTATAAATGGTATCAAATAAAATAATATATAATACAGACATATCTTATCTAGATCTTTAGATACCAATATAGTTGTAATATACAACTATCCTACATATTATAAAATATTTTCTTTAAAAATTAAATGTCAAACATAAATAATTAAAATTGAGTTTTTATCTAACAGAGAAATGTTTTTAAAGAAAATTAGCACTGGTTAAATTAAAATTAAATGTGTTTCTATATTTAATATAAGATTTAAAAAAATTACTTTATGTTATTGTAATACAAATCTATACTTATAAAAGGAAGTGTTCTTGTGTGTGATGTCGAGAAGAATCTATTGCTCCTGCTGCCGTGAAATTTGGCACTCAGATAGTCCTAATGGTAACTCAATGTATCCCGATGCCCAAATTTCAAATATAGTCTGCAAAATTTTGTATTTAAAGTGAGTTATGTGCTATTTACTTAAATGTCACTTTTGACATTTAAGTAAATTAATTTCTTAAAATTTTCACCCTAATATATCAAACCAGTTGTTAAAGATTTAGCTGTTAAATTAAAAATGTCGCAGCTTCTCAGAAAAAAATAAATGTCTTTGAACAACGCAACAACAGGGTAGAGAAGGAGACCAAAGAAAAACAATGAAATAAACCGATGTAGATATTATTTGGCAACAATATATTTTAATTTACAATATTTACTATATTTAGCAGATTAAGTTAGAAGCAATCTTAATTTTTGTCATTAAATTTTACATTAATATTGAAATATAGAATATTAATTTACATAAACCAACATAATATTGTTTTTGAACGGAATAAATTTGTATGTCACTGAATTGACGAATATTTTTTCGATATAACTTTGGTAAAGTTATAATCAGTTCCGTTTAATTCGCCCTGGAAAATATTTTACAAACGACATTTCATATTAATAATTACTTTATTTTGTACTTGACTTGGTTATTCTCACGTTTTGGTGAATTAACTCGAAATTTCTGGCATTTCCATTAAATGTAATTTTACAAATTAGAAATTTTAAACTTATTATTTTATATTCCAAATTAAATTTCTTTAATATACACCTTGGTAATTGATTTTCATAAAGTTTGGTGTATTGAATGAAATAATTACAATACTTAATTTGTTAAAATGGAATGTTGTTCATATTAGTATTGCTTTAAACAATTGGAAGATCGTCATAAAAATGGTGTATATAATACATCACTATGTATTATTCACACCATTTTTATGACGACCTTCCAATTGCCAAATAGACATTTAGGTATGTATCCTTTCTTTTACAGAATGTTTTTTAACCTCAAAAACTCATATTCTATCTACGAATACAATTGCACAACTATCAATGAATAAAAACGATAATAAATTGATAAGTGTATATTGATCTTTAAGCAATATTTAGTGTATAAAGTAGTTTATTTGAAAAAACTACAAATAATGTGCTCAATAAAAATTGTTTAATCCCATTAAAAAGTACTATTCATTTAAGTAATGAGATATAACCATACATTTGTATTAGAAGGTGAGCAATGTTTATATTCTGACCATTTATTTTAGAATCAGTAAACAATGTATTTTCCAGTATTTAAATATTCAATATATTTACTACAATAACCTTGATAGATATAATATTAAATATTTACTTCTAATAAAATTTCTTCCCTATAAATTTCTACATAACCTAACTTAAATAGGATCAAACTATTATATTGACAATATATCTAGAATTATTTCTGTATTTAATATATAATATTAGATTCACTTTAAATATGACCAATACTGGTTAAAGATTAATTCCCAATTTCAACTATAAATATTCAATACGACCTTTGTTTATAAACGTAGTAGTTCTATCAATACGTCAAAATGCTAACGTATTTCTCCTTATAGATGAGTACTGCCTCGTCACAACCATATCTTTGAAGTAATAGTCTAATCCTGGAAGTCAAAATCCTCTCAGCACTTGAAATTGTTCAAATATCTAGATGTGCACTGTTATGTTTGCTGCCGCCTTTGGATAAGATGTTTGTTGTATCCTGAAATGAAATACACTTTCCGAGGATAATTTTGTGAACTGGAAACTCTATCTGCAACTATTTTTCTCTTAATGGTTCATCAACAATACTTAAAACTTGCTTTATAGGATAGTACTTCTATGGAAAATATTCTATCAACATCGGTCTACTATTGGAAACACCTCCCTGGACTAGAATCAATGTTGATTCTTTCCTTCTCCTAATGGTTCATCAATAATGGTTAAACTTGCTTTATAGGATAATATTCTTATCGTAAATAGTACATCAATCACTGTCTGCTACTTGAAAATCCTCCTAATGGTCCGGATCCGTATGTTATAAATTAAAGGTAAGTTTTCTTTATATTCCATAAACTTCTTTATATACGTGCTTATTATATATGTTGTTCATTTAGTAAGCCATTCAATTATTTGTATTTAGCTTTTGCCTCCACATATATTTGAAAACTATCAAAAATTATAGATTTGCTTAGATATATTCAATGTTATCACTTTTATTACTCAAAAATAATATAATATGTGCAGTTTCCAATGTTATTCAAGCAACATTGAAAATTCACACCCGCACATTCGTGGAATAAAAATTAATCTCCCTTACTTATTTTTAAATTTCCTTGACGAACTTTAATATTTTCAACTTAGCCAATCAAATTTTCCCACATACTCTTAATATTCAATAACACATTTTCTATACTCTTTAAAAACTATTTATATAGATTTTACGTTATAACACACATTATTTAATCCATTTTATATTTAAAAAACTTAATTCCAATACCTTATTTCACATTTTCATTCATATTTTAACAATATACCATATGAACTGTCAGAATCAAAATGTCACATCCGCTTATTCAAAAAGGGAGCGCTAATCTTAATTCAAATTTAATTATACTCAAATTCCAAAATATTCTTATATTTCACTTTACATTTTAACGTTCATTAAACAATTTTGTACAAATTCATAAAACAACATTTTTCAACAAATTTTAATATCTTTAGTTTCTTCCTATCAGAATACACAATAATTATATAGAAGAAAGAAAATTGAACGTTCCAACAATATACAAGATGAAAAAAAAAACATTAACACAACAAATACCAGTCCTATCAGTAAACGAAACAAAATAAATATATTATATTATATGGCATGGTTAAACAAACCATGTCAATATATATATATATATATATATATGCATACTTTGATATGTCAAATTAAAATACACATAGGGTTTTCGATGCTGTTGTGTTTCTCACTAGACAACAATGTTGGGGGTTGGTATTGATGCGCACAGATGATCGAGTTGACATCCATCTATTACTTGACATTTTGTTCTTGACCGTTCAATGATGCACTTTACACTACAGTGTTTTCAAAAAAGTAAAATTATATTCTTTTTAAAAATGTAACGAGGTGTTAACCAGAATAATTTTAACGTGTTTTTTTGTTGTGTTCCGTCTAGAGTTTTTAATGAATTTTAATCTGTGAACATCATTGTCATAACCACTGTTAAGACCAATAATATTAATGAAAATCAATCCTAAAGAAACATGCACTTCTGTATCATGTGATATTGTCCACATAAACAGTTCGCATTGTAAGTACATTTGTAAACTTTTAATATATCAACACACTCAATTCTTGTGATCTGCTTCCACAGTTGATGCCCTGATGAAGTACACGATCATATGTACGAAATATTGGCAGAAAGAATAAAGAACTAAAGCACAACCAGTTTATGATTGCTAGATTCCCCAAGAACCTATTATTCCTGTGTTCTAACGGCAAAGACTTCTTGCTTTCTCTTATATATATATATATAAAATGCTCGACGAAATTCAGTTTTTTAACTGATGACGTATATCACTATGTATGTAGCTTACTACCGCAATGGTAGAATTAGCTAAACCCTAATTCTACCATTGCGGTAGTAAGCTACATACATAGATATATATATATATATATATATATATATATAGAAACCAACTGTCGTATCCTTCTACTTATTTCAAATTGTTCCCAGTCGTCGGTAATAGGATGTAAGAAGAAAAACAAACTCAAATTACAACGCTAACGTTTCGTACATTTAATCAATGCACTTTATCAAAGCTTAGTAATTTATTGTAGAGATAAAAACATATGAAATGTAAATGATGTTTACGCTACTCACATAGTAATTTATATATGGTATTTAATACTTTATTCTTCGGACATTATGTTATACTCGTTTATATGTTCTCAACAAACGAGACCGTGATCATCTATAAGTTAGCACACATACGTGCTAACTTATAGATGATCACGGTCTCGTTTGTTGAGAACATATAAACGAGTATAACATAATGTCCGTAAGTTAGCACACATACGTGCTAACTTATAGATGATCACGGTCTCGTTTGTTGAGAACATATAAACGAGTATAACATAATGTCCGAAGAATAAAGTATTAAATACCATATATAAATTACTATGTGAGTAGCGTAAACATCATTTACATTTCATATGTTTTTATCTCTACAATAAATTACTAAGCTTTGATAAAGTGCATTGATTAAATGTACGAAACGTTAGCGTTGTAATTTGAGTTTGTTTTTCTTCTTACATCCTATTACCGACGACTGGGAACAATTTGATATATATATATATATATATATATATATATATATATATGACGTTGTGGTTTTCCGGATTTGGAACCGCGTAGTATTTGCTCTATAGTCCCAAGAAGGGCTGCTTGGTCGACGTTTCGATGAGATCTCACTCATCTTCTTCTGGACGATCGTGTTCGAGTTGCAATCGGAGAATGATTCTCCGATTGCAACAGCCTCTAGTAATTAATGACACAAACGTCATTCGACTTTTGTCAGGGTACGAGCGCTGTGGCTTTAACTTTATTAATTTTATAGAAAAAGGTATTAACTTTAAAGTAAAAAGCAGTACTGTTATAGTAAAAAAAAAACCATATAGCTGAATTTTTAAAGTATCTTGTTTAAATGAATATGATGTATTTGAATCGCAATTTAGACAAAAAAATTAATTCATTGCAAAAATCATTGGAGGCACAATATAATATACAAAATTCAGCATTGGTCAACATGAGTTTACATATTTCAAAATTAATTGCTGGGCATAGCAAACCATTTAAGGAAAGAGAGTTCATTATAAAATGTATTTTACCTGCTGTTAACAAAATTTGTTCGGATAAAATTTAAAAATTTGAAGATATTAGTTTGTCTGCACGTACAGTAGTTCGACAAATTGAAAATATACCAACTAATATGTTTACTAAAATAAAACAAAATTCTTCGCAGTTTGAGTATTTTTCACTAGCGCTTGATGAAAGCAACGATATTACTAGCACCGCCCAAGTGCTGATTTTTATCCGTGGAATTGATAAACTATTTTGTGTAACAGAACAACTTACTGCATTAAACAGTATTGATGGTAATACAAAAGGTGAAGATATATTTTTGCAACTATTAGATGTTTTCAATATGTACTATCTCAAGTGGAAGAATTTAAGAAGTGTGAAAACTAATGGCGCAAAAAATATGACAAGTCACAGTACTGATTTAATAGGATTGATAATAAACAATTTAGAGAATTGAATATTAAACAACCTCCTCTACCATTTCATTGTATTATCTCATCAACATGCACTTTGTGCAAAGGTTTTAAATTTGGAAAATGTTATGAATATTGTAGTAACATCCTTCAATTATATTCGCAAGAACGGTATGAACCATTGAACATTTGGAGAATTCTTAAGTGAAATAAATGCAGAATATAAAGATATTGTGTACTTTTCTGAATTAAATTGCGTAGTCGTGGTGGGAAAGTTTTAAAAAGATTTGAGAGACAAAATTGAAGTGCTTTTGACAGAAAAAGGAAACAATATACCAGAATTATCGAATTTTAAATGAATAAGCGAGTTAGCTTTTCTTGTTGACATAACAACTTACCTCAATAAATTAAATATAACATTGCAAGGCAAAGGAAAATTAATAAGTTACTTACAGAAACTAAAAGTTTTCTAATTAAAAAAAAATTGTTTATTTCTCAAATTAAAAAGAAGAATTATTGTAATTTCCTACTTTGCAAACGTTTTTAAAAAACAATGACGAAAGATTTCCTTCAAATAATTTTTATATTGATACACTAAAATTATTGGACGAAAATGTTCGTTACCGCTTTCAAGGCGTTTATGCAAAAGAATTTGACATATTAATATTAGAAAATCCTATCAAAATTGATATTTTATAAGCACCAGACAATTTGCAACTATAGTTAATTGATTTACTTAGATTAACCTATAAAAATTTACTATTATCTATTTTATTTTCTGTTTTTTTAAATAATATTTATATATGATTAAAAAAAACTATTTAGGCTATATGGTACATTACAACACATCTTGCTGTGCGGATCGCTTAATTTTTTTTTTTTCGATATGACCCGCCGTCCAGAAAAGGTTGCCGATCCCTGAATTTATTTTATAATACAATTTGTATTATTATATCACTCTTTATTTAAAGTTGCATTTATTGCAATAATTAAATTAACTTTTGATCATCAAGGATTTTAAAACATGAGCCGTATATACCATAAGCTGTATTTTTAAATAAAGTGGCACATTATAGAGACTACCTGGTTGTTCTACGAAAAATAGTAATAAAATTTTTATAGCGTATATTTTCTCTACATTTTTTATGGTCCTTTTTGCTTTTTGATGCCGTTACTGGTATATATTTATGTAATAAATGATTATACTGGGATCACGACCGTGTACTAAAATAAGATTTCTTGTATAGGGGCGTACATTTGACGAAAGCTGTAAAGAGACACTCAGCTGAACTGAAAAAAATATGATTGTAGCTGATACCCCAATACATTCTCTAAAATAGAAAAGGGGATATGCTTCATTATATTACGTAATCGTAGAGAAAGCCAACAATATAAAGCCGAAATAGATTAGAACTTTTCACATAAAATAACAGACTTTCTCCAAATACTTTTTTGTTTTTCTAAAAGATGATTGACAAGGGTGAAATCTCCCTCACCAATTTGCCGTGATTTTCTGTTTTTTTACGTATAGTTCTGTTAGGGTAAAGACAAAATATACATTTGGTAAATTAACAACAACGAAAAAATTTTGTTTATAAGCAAAATTAATAATTTCTATTTCTTGTCTGTAATGCTTTCCCTTTACCGTTAGAAAACTCTTTCTCGTCGTCCGACAAACAAAGTATATAATTTATCCCAAAACTATTGCATATATAAGATTCTTATCTCAGTTTTTTGCAGATTGTCTTTTTTTTTTGCTCCATTCTTCATCCATATTTTTCTCCTCCGTCGTTTTTGTCAATTGTTTCCTGACTTCATCTTTATATAGTTCCTTGTTCTTATCATTCTCTTAATTTTCCATCTCTCCCTCTCTATGTGTTTTTTTCTTTTTCTACCTTTCTTAATTTTATCTTTGCTATCACCAGCACGTGATCTGTACTCACGTCTGCTCCTCGGTACTTACATCCTGGATCATTTTTTGTCTCTTCTTATTTATTAAGACGTGGTCTATCTGATTTCCTGTTCTTCTTCCGGGAACTATGTAGTCAAGTTATTTTTTGTTGTATTTTGTGTTCATATTTCGTGCTGACTATGAACATATCTATTTCTGTTGCTAGGTTTCCCAGTCTTATTCCGTTGTTATTTGTTTCGTCATGTACTGTTTCTTTTCCCGACACTGCCCTCCAGTGTTGTTGTTTTCCAATCTTTGCATTTAAGTCTCCCAGAAGAATGAGCGTGTCATGGTTTGGGATCTCTTCACATACCTTTTCTATTCTTTCATAAAACTCGTCCTTTTCATGTTCCGATGCTTTCTCAGTAGACGCGCATGCATTTATGAGTGCGATATTGGCTATATCATTTTTTAGTCTTATGTATGAAATCTTTCCGTTTATTCTCTTGAATTCTAATAAGTTCCTTCTCGCTTGTTTATCCAACATAAATCCTGTTCCATTCTGTTCTTGTTTCTTTTCACCTCCAAACAATAATGTGTATTCTTCTTTATCAATCCTACCTTCTCCCGTCCATCTTATTTCTTGCAGTGCCGGTATTTCTATTTTATATTGTATCATTTCTCTAGCAATTTCCTGCATTCTGGCGGTAAGTAGCATTGTTGTTATATTCCAAGTTCCAATTCGTATTATTGCCTTTTTTCTTCTACTCTTCCCTTTCATGATTTTTCTCGTTTTTCATTCCATAGTCTTGTCGTTATCCTCTTCGGCTGTCTCTTTTTTTTCGTTTATTAGTTTTTTGGACCAATTTTCGTGATTTTCCTCAGTTGTTGATTGATTTCCTGACCCTCTGGGGATCTTTCACTCGCCGTACGTTCTTTGTCAGTGTGGTTTTCCTTTGCTTTATTTCCAGCCTCCTCTAACCCGTATAGTTCTCCATTTACAATCAACTTGTATCTCAGTGAATCTCTATGTCCTTCTTGTTTTGCCTGTTTCAAGTGAGGTATCTAGCGTTTCCTATCCTCTTGAACTTTTTTCGGACAGTCTTTATTAATCTAGACATCTGTTCCCTTTAGCTTCTTTTGTCTGTTCATATATTTCCATTTTCTTATTCCACGTTTGTAACTTAATAAGGATTGGTCTCTTCCTGTTTGGGTTGAAGGATCCCAGTTTCGTGATTTCGTTGATGTCTACCTCTGAATTAATTTCTACTCCAATTTTTCTAAATAATCCTACCATCTTCTTCTTTACCTCCTCATAGTCTTCCTCATCCATGTCTGACATTCCTTGTATTATTACATTCTTTCTCCTTATCTCCTTTTCAACCTTTTCCATTCTTTCTTCATGTACCCTTATTGTCATTTTTAATTGTCGATTTTCTTATTTCAGCCTCTCTAATTGCTTCCGAACTCGTATCTCGTTTCTTTTCAATAGCTGTTAATTTTGTGTTTAATTGCGAAAACATTCTTTTTATTTCTTCCATATTTTCCTTTTCAGACCCCATATTTATTGTGTTGCAAAATAGAGAGGTATACGCTACCAGAACGCCGAATAATTGTTTCAATGTTTTTGTGGAATAATACGTCAGTGGTTTTAACTCAACGTGAATTTCGGAATAAATACCCGAACCGGCGCCTACTGCTCCAATAATTCGAAGTCTGGCGGCTCGATATGAAGAGACTGGATGGCCTTGAGCAAGCGGGTCATTTGAGAACATCCAAGCTATGAGAGATACTGTCGAGGAGGAGCCATCAACGTCGATGCGAAAACACGCACGCAATTGGATATTTCTCGGCGGTCCCTTCAAAGAATTTTGGCTAAAGATTTGAAGATGTTTCTGCTCATAATTGAGATGATTCAACAGCTGCTGCCAGTCGACCAAAAACCCCATGTAGCGTACAGTCAGAGGTTCTTGCAGTTGAATAACGAAATGCCTGATTTTTTCGAGAAATTGATTATGGACGACGAGGAGCATCTCCACCTCTCTAGACATGTAAACACACAAAATATACAGTTTTGGGCAACCTCGTGTCTCCATGAGACACCGCTCCATCCACAGAAAGTGACCGTATGCTGCGCTGTTAACTCAGAATATTTTGAAGACGATAATGGAATCGCAGTAACCATACTGATGAAGGGTACTGGACCATGTTGAAGGAGTTCTTTATGCCGAAACTACATGAGTTCGAGTTGGAAGATAGTGGTTATAGCAAGACGGTGCTACCACTCATAGAGCGCGTCTTTGATTTCTCGGTTTGAGAATTTTGATTGGCCAGCGAAGTCGCCTGATCTGACAGGACCAGACTAGTTTCTGTGGGGTTACTTAAAGGGATTGGTCTACGTAAATAAGCAGTACAACCTGCAGGCGCTCAAAAACAACATTCGCCATAAAATCAACCATCTAACGCCGTAATTTAACCCTGGTGGCGGTCACCTATCAGATATCATTTTTGAAACATGATAAAATGAAATTTATTGCTTCAAATAAGCATATGTTGCAAAAAAATATTTTTTTTTAATTATTTTTGGAATTAGGTACAGCAAAAAAAAATCGGATGATACATTTTGCACCACCTTGTACTATAAAATATGTATTTATTTCAAAGCATGCAGTGTCTTACTTTTGTCCAATTTTCAAGATATATAATATCTCGGCAGCAAAGCTAAACATTAGGTATATATCGTGTATGTATATCGTGTATACGATAGGTCTTTTCTTGAAGGGGCACTTTGTGGACTAAGAGTGCATACACTTTCATTAAATATTTCTCATTGAGAACTTACTTGTACTTCTAGCAAAAAAACATATTAGAGTTGTACCCACCCATAGATGTTCATCCGTATAAGAAATAAAGTAAAACATTTCGGAAAGAAATCCGAAAGCATCACACAGGAAATTTAAAGTCATAGAAGAGTTTGACATATAGGTTTTCAACTAAAGACGGTCACGAAAAAAGTCACATTTCTCTTCGTTTATTAGGGTTTCTGTTAGTGTAATGTTGTTCCAGTCGATGTCACAAATAATTTCCTGTTTAGTCGTCTGCTTCGATCCCCCACAAAATCGTCGAGGACCAAGGGTCACATATGTGAAGGACGAGGTCTATACGTACATAATAAAACGATTTAATCGGGGAAGTTTTCGGATACAAAATGAATGTCACGTGGACTGCCTGCTAATACATAGGAAAATCGAGATATATAAAAAAAAATCATAATACAAGTAAAACGCTGTTAAGTTTTTGTGCACTTTATATGATTGCTAAATAAACTAAGTATGTACCAACATTATTTCTTCAATTTCTAATAAGCAATTAATAGGTATATTCACAAGGTCGTGGCAAATCATGCTAGTAAAGCGGATAAATTTCAGATGAACGGATATATTGGCATGAGTATCAGGATTAGAAGAGTGGAGCGCCAGGAGCAAGTTTTGTAATTAACAAAAAACGAAATAGAGAAAATACAAAACTGGAATAAACGACTGAACAAACATTTATTAATTAAATTTATATTAAATAAAAAGAAATCTGTTGACATTGGTTGCTGTATATCGACTGAATGAAGATAAAAAGGAAGATAAAACAAATTCGAGAACAACCTGATTATGTTTACAGAACCAATCATTAAAAGATAGTTATATACTTATCAGATTTAAAGATAAGTAAGACTAAAAATAAAGATAAAATACTAATAGATTTTCTTACAAGATAATAGAAAATACATGAAATACTCGCAAATATATAATAAAAATTCGACTTCAAAAGTAAAATTAATAATAAACTGAGGGCCATTTTTGTTAACTGTATCAGTTTATATGGTATTTGTAATTCTGCTAAAGTTTCATACATTATTTTTCGAAAAAGTGCGTCGTGCGTCTGCTTAAAATCAATGAAAACCATGTATAGTCCTTTATTTTGCTCATAACTGTTATTTTGCTGTATCGTTAATGTGAATATTTGGTATGTTGTTATCATCCATATCTCAAACCCCATTGATTTTTTCCTATTATCTCATTCGCTTGTCGCTTTAGTCTGTTTCGTATGATATTTTCCACAAGTAAGGCTATACCCCTGTAATTTTTACAAAGTGTTTTGTCTCCTTTCTTAGAGATCGGTTTACTATCCTATTCCATATTTCTGGTACTTTCTCTTCTCGCCGTATCCTTCGTAATAAGTGATGGAAGTTTTACTTAGTTCCGCTCCTCCCTGTTTCAGGATTTCTGCAGGTAAACCACTCTCATATCGGGACATCTTAGATATCCAATATGGAGAAACAAACACCTAAGTACAGAATGCAAATCAAGAATATACAAAGCATGCGTACGACCAGTGATGACATATGGTGCTGAGACGAGAGCGGAAACAACGATAACAAAGAGATTACTGAGGGCAACTGAAATGAAGACCTTAAGAACTATAACGGGACATACATTGAAGGATAGGCAGAGAAACACAGACATAAGAGAGAAGTGCCTAACGGACGACGTGGTCAGATGGTCGAGGAAGAGAAGAAGAGAATGGAACCACCATGTTAGCCGAATGATCCCCGACAGAATGGTCAGGATAGTTCGAAATAACACACCTCATGGAAGAAGACCTATAGGACGACCACCAAAGCGATGGCGTGACAGCTGGCAATCAAAATCGCAAGAATCACCATTGCAAAGAAACCGGAACTAAACAGGCGATACGCCTATTAAAAGAAGAAGAAGAAGAAGAAGAAACCACTCTCACTTGCCTTTTGGAATTCTCAAGTCCCTTAATTATATACTCTACACCCTGTTCTTTTCATTCTTCTGTTTCCTCCTATTTACTACACTCTTGTTGGTATAGTTTAGCTGGGGTACTTCACCTCTACAGTAAGTCATATAAGTATCCTTGCTCTGCTGACTTCCTAGTAGAAATGTTTGATAACCCTCTTTACGTAGTATTCCTTTATTGCTTTTAACTTATGATTTAGACAAACTTGGGGAGGATCGAGTGGCAATGGAGATAGAAGACGAAATTGGATCAGGGCTACTAGTAGAAACCATAACCATAGAAAGTCAAACAATGGAAGAAGAGTGAATACAGGCTGCAATGACAAGTGCTGCAAGCACCTGTTTAGAGAAGACGTAATATAAAAAAAAAGAGTGGATTGTATGATATGGACTGTATGAAGATAGAAAGAAAACAAAATTGGAAAGAGATCTTGGAGATAATTAGAAATAATGGAAAAAAAAACGGAAATTAAGGTTATAATACAAAAGTTGAAAGTTATTATATAATAATAAGCAAAACCAGTATTATTATAAAAAAAGGTAACGACATACTTTTTCGCTAAATGGGAAAAGTTTTAATACCTGACATACATGATCATTTTTCAATTATATGAGATGCTGTATTACTCTTTAATATATTTTTTACGAGTCGGCAAGATATTTAATTTTTCCTAATTGCAAGTCTAAAAAGCCAGAAGAACTATCTTTTTCGGAGGCAGTCGTTTACATTTTGTCTTACGTAAGATATATTTTTATCATAAAATACTTTAAATTCCTCGTGCGAATAGTTCATCATAATACTAATTTCGAGAATAACCTCTAAAATCATGATGTTTCAAAGATTTCTATTTTCAATGAAGGAGGCACACATCTCATTTTTATAAGGACTTTACCAAGAACATCCTGTTTATGGCAAAACCAGGAAATATCAGGTTTTACGAAGATAAAAAAAAGTACACGCCTAGCAAAATTAATGTTCCCAAATACTTTCCTTGTGTAACAGATGGTGCTTTTAAATACCGTATCATCACGGCAGTGTTTTTCGGGACGCCAAACGATAACTCGTTTCGAGCCTACTGGATACTGTTTTCACGCTAGACCCAGATAGAAAAAAAGAAAAGCTCAACCATATACACACACTCACGGATATTCACAGGCGCACACTAAATATCACATAAAGTTTGAAACTCTCCGTAACTGCAAATGTCTACAATGAAAAATGATCGTGACGGAAAAAGATAATTTGTTTGCTGTTACGGTAGACCGACGCTTTTTAAAATCTCTACGAGAATTTTATTTTGCTTTACACCCGGCTTTATGCACCACCATTAGTATAAATTTGGCGAAATATTCTTCGCGTATGAATGCACAATGAGGCGTAAGTCCTGGGAGTACACCGCTAGTTTTGCCTTCATTGGTGTTCTTTCTACCCTCATTCCAACCAACAAAATATCTTCATCAATCAACATCAGCACGGCAAGCGTCTATTTTATCAAGAGGCAACTTTGCGAGGTGGCATCACCTCCGCTGTCATAATCGCACTATATGAGTTTACTCCCTCGCTCTCATTACACGTTGAACAAATACCACTTCAACAGTAATAAGTAGCTAATGCGATGAGATAATAGTTGTTACATTAACGAAAGCATACGTCGTTGATTATACGTGCTATATGATACTGGATAATGCATTGTTTGAAATATCCTTCAAATAATCTTGTACGGGATAAATATACATTACTGATAAATCATGCTGGCTATTTAAATATGTACATATAATAAAACTACAATGTTACAAATAAAGAAATGCAAATAGTAGTACAAAAAATTGTTGCAGAAAATACATGAATTATCTCTACCATAACGGGATGTTTTGGCACTCCAGTTATCAGGTCTTACTCTGTTACTTTTAAATTATGGTGACAAGTAAAATATGGTACAAACTAAGGCCGGGAATCGAGTACGAATAATTCAAATATTTGAATATTCGAATATTCAAATCCGGATAATTTCAACACAAAATTATTCGAATATTGGAATATTGGAATACCGATTCAAATATTCGAATTTAAATATTCGAATAGTTGAAATTCAGCCAATTTCCAAGTGTAATAAATAGGTATTACTTTCTTACACGCAGAATAAGAAAGTATTGTGATGACGAAAATTTTCGACCTTGATATTTCTGCAGGTTACTAAATTTTTATAAAAAGCATTTTTCGAAATTTCTGCCGAAGTACGTCGTTTACTTTTATCAAAAAATAATTTTTCGGGAATATCTTTCAAGTCATACGTTCTATACACACATTTTAAGACTAATTAAGTGTATGAAATTGTCTAAAGATAGATTTTGAATAATTTTTGGAACATGTTGTAGGTAGCATTATTCGAAAGAAAAAATTGAAAACATCTTGACCGAATGGCGTATAAGGAGAAAACATTTGGTAGTGGTACATGATATGCCGCAAATATTGTGGGGACAGTTCGGCAGCTGTAGTACAACTCAATTGGTTGCATTGCACATTCACGGGAATTGGTTTTGAACAAAACATTAGAGGAAAAGCCCATTATTGGCAAATACAGTAATATTGTTGGTCATTTTAAGCACTCTAACATCACGAAAACTGTTTTAGTATACCAAAAAAACTCAATTGGATTCACAAAAACACAGACTCATTCAGTCAGCTAAGATCTGTTGAAATCCAAGATTTTTTATATAGTAATCACAAGAGCTCAGGCAGGACATTTAATACTAATAATAACTATTAATTACCCAACAGAAAATTCCAAATAGCTTATTGTTCTTGTACCAGGTAAAAATTATATCCAAGTTCCGCTGAAGCATATCGACATCCGAAGAAGTCACTATTCTATGATACATTTTTATATCGTCAGCATAAGCCAAAACAGGACATTGAATCGTGTTAATAAGATCGTTAATAAATAGATTAAATAAAATCTGACCGGGATCCGAACCCTGTGGTACACCAGATGATGGCACATACTGAAGAGATCTGAAGCCATTATAATAGACGTAATTCTGGCGGTTTGTGAGGTAGGATTTAAAAAAGCAGACTAGTGAGTTATCGAAACCCAAATAGCTCGGTTTGTGGAGCAGTATGGAGTAGTCAATACTGTCAAAGGCTCTGGAGAGCTGGGATAAAGTAGATAAATTGGTGATTGTGGATCTTCTTGATGTAAATCCGTGCTGATGGAAGGACATACACGATTTAGTGAGAAAGGCGACTTGCTCATTAATTATTGATTCAAATATCACATATAACATTTAATAGTAACTGAAGATGAATGGACTATTACTGAAAATATTGTTAAAATATTGGAACCCTTTGAGTTGGCCACAGCTTTATTGTCATCAGGATTTCAACCAATGAGTTCAGTGGGGATAACCGGAATTTCATTTCAAAGCTTGACAATGATGACCAGTAGAGATAAAAGAAATGAAATCTGTTTAACAACTGGAATTTCAATCAAACTTCAGAAAAGTTTTTTTATAGTAATGATTCGGTTACCGGTGTTTTACCAATTGGAATATTTGACATTAGTACATTTCTATATCCATGGATAAAACAAAAAGGCACCCAAAAGATATCTTGCAAAATGAAGTCATCAGTTGAATTTTATGAAAGTAACATGAATCAGAAAAAAACCGCTTTGGATATTTTGTTCTCAAATGAAAAAGTAGATTGTGCCAATGAGGTATAATATATTCTTCGGAATGTTGTATATCAAAAAAGGCTGTCGCATTGTAACGCCGAAACGTTCTTGCTTAAAACCGGAAAATATTTTTCCTTGGCGCATAGTTTTCTAATGTATTCTTGTATTATCTTTATATATGTATTTAGTATGTAGTAGGCCATGTACCTGCAAAATTAAAACGTGTTTTGTATCTTCAATTCTTGTTTGTTGTCTCGTAAGATCTTTTATTATTTCCTTTGCATAATCAATTCAAATAAAGGTAAGTAATCTAAGTACCTATCATTTTAATATGATTTTTTCGCCTTCGCTTTTTTACAGTTTTATGCAAAGCGACAATAAGCAGCCTTATTAAGTAATTACGACGAATAACAGAAACAATAGTGACTAATCAAATATATGAAAAATGGAATAGGTAATACAAATTCAAATTTTTGTTAAGGAATATTTTAATACCGGCGAACTTCCTGACCTGGCAGGTGTTAAACGCATTTCTGTTCAATTCCTGTAGTTTCAATTAAACCGTCTGTAGATCCAGAACAGTCCAGTTTACAAGTCGGCATAAATTGTGTTGTCCTCTAAACAATCTGGAACTTTTTATTGTTTCTCCATATTTTTCTGTACTGAGAGTAATTTTTCTTAAATAAACCCCTGTATTCCATATGTTTCTAGCTTTCCCAGCAAAATTTCATATGAAACAATCAACTGCTCTCTGGAAGCCACAGAAAAGAATAACGTATCCCATTTTTTCTTCAAAAAGCAACTGTTACATATGCAACAGCAACTTGTGTGACTGGACCGATGTGGAGGGGAATGTATCTCCTCTCGCAGTTCTCTTGTTTGTAACATTCATCTTCCACTGTTTGATGAGTAACCCGTCGTAATAACTTTCGTAGTCACTATTCAATTTCAATCCATTAATTTTTCCTAATTCGGCAATGGGGTCGCGCACTGGGATTGCCCACATGCCACAACATGAGTATGGAGTGCATCATGTCGGACCGTGTGCCTGGCCGAAGCCCTACCCCATTATTTTCATACATCTTTCGGATATGTTCACTCAGATTCTGCTTCTCCCGTAAACATCGGCACACACTGAGTCTACTGGCGCAAGATTCCCAACAGAGCTCTGGGTCCTTGTCACTTTCTCGGATTCCTCAGCCATTCGACTCGGTGAACGGCTGCTCACAGAACCTGGTATGGGGTACCACACGCTGTTACTGCATCTCCTCAGTGTCCGGGAGGCTACTGCACAGTTTCTAAGCGTCATTCCTGGCTGACAGTAGTTGGTCACGAGCCTACTTACTGTGCAATTGCCGGTGGTGTCGCCTTTTGATCTAACATGTGCGAGTTCGGTATTGGGTAAACCCCTCCGGCATTTTCGAATGCTTGCCAGAAAGTCTGCAAACACCCGCTCAACCATATCGGCCGATTTAGATGTGCCCATTCTGGGAGGACTCCTTCTCCCACATTTAATGGGTTGTCGTCGTGGGTATTTGCATGCATCACTACTCTCCTTGTTTTGAGTACTCGCTCGCCCTTTACCCAGAATTATGGGATTGGGCATATTTTATAGCCCACCACGTACGTGGGCCCGTGTAAGCCTAGAGATGGCTCGGCATGGCCTCAGCCCTGCCCCATTAACGCGACTATCGGATCCATTTACCCAAATTACTGGTATAGGGTACCTCCAGACGCCACTACCGACCTAAAACATTCCTGGGGTCCAGGCAAGATAGGACTCCTTACTAATGCTTCCGGCATTGCCAGCCTTTATGTGGACGTCTAGGTACACCTCAGGGTCGGGTAGGTCTGATCAGATTATGGGCGGCAGTCAGTAAATCAACGGACACCCTGCATTAACAAAGACAGTGCAAATGTTCATCACTAATTATATGTAAATATAGTTCAAGACTATACATTTTTACAGATTATTTTCTATATAAATTAAGAAACTAATAAAACACCAAAATTATTGCTACTAAACTATCAAGTAACTTATAATGTGTAAAAAGAGCGTATGAAAATAAGCGTAGATGTAAATTTGAATAACTTACTAACGCTAATATCATTATAACTTTACATATTAATTTTTCCCTTTAAATTAATTCCTATAGGTACGAATTTATTTCATAAATAATATTGAAAGTTTGGACAAGTCAACCTGTGCTACTGTTCTTTAATGTATTTTAAAATATTTTCCACATGAAATCATACGTATTTATAATATATAGCCTCATTAAATATATAGATAGTATTAATGAACATTATTAAAAGTTAGGATTCCGTATTTCAGAAACGGTTGGATATTAATATTTAAGGACCCATTTTTAATTTTACTACTTATACATACATATAATTTTTTAGTTAATACTGCTATGTAATGAACTTATAATTTGAAGATTTTGCAAATATACATTAAAAGTAGACCATTGGTTATTGTATCAAAAACAGGTAAAAAAATCGTTTTTACTTGTTTAGACAAATGGTCGTCAGTGCAATGGGATGTATTCAGTAGCCTTATCGGTATGCGGTACATCATAAAGGGCACACGTGACCGAAATGTCGGATACGGTATATTCTGGGCCACAACAGACGTTTCTTAACTTGGTTACAAGAAAAACTCTATTTTTAAACATCCATCGAATTGCTTGGATTAAAACATGATGCAAGAAAGGGAAAACAAGCCCTGGATTGATAAATCTCAAACATTTATTATTTACTGTATTATAAAACTAACAATTAAATGAGTGTATATATAAATCTTTTCATTTGTGAAATGTAGCATGCGCAGTAGAATTAAAGCGTACTAATTTAAAGTTGTACAAATGAAATAACTGTTCCGGTTACTTATTTGACATTTAAATACTCTGGCTGCTCAACAAGGAAATTGTGATGATTGATTTAATAATATATATTTACACCAGTTCTACAAATTTAGTTTTTAGTATTTTAAAAGCAATTTATCTTAACGTTGTAATATTTGGATTATTTGTTGGACAAAACCCAATTTGGCTCTTAGAATTAATCTCATTAAAAACACTGGAGACATTTCGTGCCTGTAAAGTATTCCATAGCTTTACTTTCTCACCTTTTTAGGATTGAATTGATTTATTGCTTAGATACTGAACAAAGAATAGTACAGAATTATTTTCTTAATTGGAAATCATTGGTCATATTCAAATAAATATCTCGTTGGTTCTAGAAAATTGCTTTACTTAACTATCCCTTAATTGAACATTATAATGCAGGATTTTTTATGACACAATACCAGTAAGATCAGTAATCAGGCCAAGGCCTTCCACTAAAATAGTGTAATAATATTTGAAATTTTTTATACATGGATGTATACCAAGTATAAAAAATTTCAAATATTATTATTATTAAAGAGTACTAAATAAATTTAATTTTATTACAATACCAGCCATTTTTAATACATTATATTAAATGTTAAATTTCTGGGCATTTTCATTATCTACCACGTTTTAATTCTCGAGTGTCTTGCGTATGATCTCGTGATATCAAACCTTCTTCTGCTCCTACTTCAGTAGAAACAAATTCCTTTACCTGCTTATTGAGATATACTCGTCGTTTGTAACCTTTTCATTTTGTTATCCTCTCTTCATGTAGATACCCATATCGTCGCTAAGACGTCAAAACCTCGTATCTCAAAATATGACGATTTTGAGATACTATGTTTAAGAGCAACGTAAATTCATACCGCATAGGTTCACAAAGACAAATCTCTCTCTCTCTCTCGCTCTCTCCAGTATTAATTAAGAGATGTTATTTTTTTTTTGTGAACCTATGCCGTATGAATTTATGTTGCTCTTAAACATAGTATCACAAAATCGTCATATTTTGAGATACGAGGTTTTGACATCTTAGCGACGATATTATATAGTATTTCATTGCACTGATGTCTATCGCGTCACAGGCTATGTCCTTTTCCATTTCATGGTGTATATTCAAAGCAGCTACTGCACAGTGTCTGCCTCTGGGTTTGTTTCATGTTAATCAATAATATAAAATAGTTTCCTTACCTTCATCATCTGGCGGCTTCTTTTTCACCAGTGTTGGGAATAGTTCATAACAATGTAACAATTTCCCCCCTTTTTATAACAGGAGGCTAAAAATACCTCTTCTTGAATAAACTGCTCTTATATACACATCCCTCTCGCATGTATTCATGGTGGAGTACTGGTTCATTTTTCGGAATTGTATCAAGTAAAGTCAAATTTTGCCTTTCTATTTCTTCTGTTAGATCAACGCTTGTAAAAATATTGTCAGTGGTTATATTTCTCCCTGATCTTCCCGAGTTCTCATTCATCAGTAACGTAACCCGCTTGCTTAGGAAAAATGTTAAGCATATGAAGTTTTACTGTCTCAATTTGTTCGAAATTTTATGCAATGAAAATCAAGCAGCTACTTCTCGACGGCTAGATTTTCCTAGATAAATCATCTAGTGTGGGTAGCCATAGTTTAAAGTCAGCTCCATTTGGCGACAATTTATCAGCTGAATCTCGATTTCCTCTTCTGGCTTCAGCATTATCAACACGCACATAGTGTGTCTTAGTGATCAACTGTTTCTGCTCATAATTTTGTTAAAAATAAGTTGTCCATCTGAATTTTACTAATTTGTAATTTTTTTCGTTATGAGATTTGTAAACCTCTGCCAATATCAACAATTCAAGAAAATGTAGAAACTCCTTGGCATCAAGTTTTACCATAAATCTTCATGGCTTGGTTGACCGTCGCCAATAGTCCACTGAACGACAAGCTAAAAGTGTCTAATTTTGCTTAACATATCTTGTAGGTTCTCTTTCTTGTTGCATAACATTTCTTAGAGACTGACGTCCCATACTTTATGCTTGTGACTCTAATACTACTTTTTAAGTTTATTTTTTGACTTTCAACACCATATGGGTACACATTGTCGATTCTACTTTTGTACACTGTCACTGGATCTAAATTATGCGTGAGGCGCATATTTGGAGATGTATTCCGGTTGTACGATAATCAATGTAGTTTAGGCGATCAATGGTTCATCAATGGATCAAAAGTTTAATAGTAGGAGTTATATACAGTTGAGAATGAGCCAATAATAAAGAATAATAAGTTTAAAGACGTGCTTTTAGTTAAACGATTGCAAGTGAACTAACACCTAGCTGGATGTGCGTATCTCTCGCATGTATATTAATATGTAATTTAAAGCAAAAAAAAGAAGGTGGAGGCGCCGGTTTTTACCTTCCATATATTACTGGTGAGCTATGTTAAATTTCGTAAGGAAAGGCGTGTATACTTTACAAACACCTACAAGTAATTTTACAATATGTAATTTAGTTTTTTAGCAAAATGCTAATGTGGGAAAACAAATATTGTAATAATAAATTATTTACGATAACTATCTTACAACTAAGAAATTAACAAGTTCGGTTAGAAATGACACACTACACGAACATTATAGCAGCACATCCTTTTAAAAGTGATAGAGTGAAAATTTTAAATTAAGTAGTTTTTCATTTTTGTTGCTTATAATATTTCAGAGAAATTCTATTTTAAATCACTAGTAATTACTTTGATGAGTTATATGTCATGTTAAAAGAAAAAGTTCAGTTTAAAATCTTTCGTACATACAGGACACTTGAGATAGACAACCAAGAACGTATATACAAGCGTAAGTCATACCTCCGGAATGCATTATAGCTAATACGCTTATGCGCGAATCGTAATTTTTCATTGAAAACCTATATTATCGTCAGTTTAAAAGAAAAACTTTTTTGATATTGACAGAACATTTGTTACCTATATCATTATACTTTAATGGAAATTAATTGCTTTCATTTTTTCCTTTATTTCGTTTTTTTATATCTGCTGTTTAAATAATTAGTATATTAAGGAAACTAAGAATATATTTTAATAATAGTACAATGTTTGTGAAGTGTTTGAATGAATGCAGGATACTTCTTAATTTATTTTAACCTTTTGATACAACCATTTAGCTTTTTTATTGTTTTAAGCGCATTTCCCGAAAAACATCTTATTGTAGTCAGTTGTCCCAATTAAATGGAATCATCTATATGAATTGAATAGAGCAGAACGGTGTATTTCAGACATTATTAGAGAATTTATATATTAATATTGAAGAGTACAAGAAGAAAATAAAGGTAAAAGTAAAGAAGTAGTCTGTCTGACGTGAGAAGGGTGGAACAAACACAGAGAAAGTAGAGAACAAAAATGTTTTCAACCAACACCAACATAAATAGGAAGATGTTATGTTGAAGCAATGGAAAACGCATAAGACTGATATGTGTTAATATGATTAGTAACTTAAAAGGATCTCTCCAAGTTTGGTGGAATCGCCGGCAAGATTTAACCAAATATCCCGTAATATATTTCTTGAAGAGGCGGAGGAACGCTACGGAAATTTCCGTAGACACGTAAAACTAACAAACATTCAACTAATATCTAGATGCAAATATAAAAGAAAGAAGTTTGATGGCAGCGCCGGTAAGATTTAAGCCAATATCACACAATATATTCTTTTGAATACGAGGGGTAATGCTACGAAAATTTCCGTAGATACGTAAAAGTAATGTAGTTTTATTCTGCTGACGAACTCGTAGTGTTTAGTGTTGTTTTTTTATGGAATCACTGGAACTGAAGTTCGTATGTCGTAGATTTAGATCTGTTCTATGTAAATTTTTATTTTAACTGGTTATTAAGATATTGTGTCATATACCTGCTATACGCCCTTTGGTTTCTTTTTGGTTTTTGGAATATTGAACTTGAATATTTGTATAAATACTATATAAACGGTTCTTTATTTTGATCAAAATAAAACTCACGTACGAGCGTTGAACGCTTTGTTCGGCCCTCAGCCGAAATTATGTAATAGATAAGTAACCTTACTTTTGTTTTTGCTTGTAAACCAAATTTGTGATATTTGTTTTATTAAGGTAGCACTATGTGCATTTAAATTAGCACTGCAGCCTGAACATTTCCAATTTTGTTTTATATTTGTTAGTTAAGTAGTTACAATTGGACATCGTGTAAATTTGGCGATTTCTTTAACGTGGTTCGAGTTTGGATACTTTACAGGGGTATCTTATTGGTTTCAATATTTCAGAATATTTGTACACCTTCGTATTTCTTTCTTTTTTGTATAATTGTTAATAGACATGGGTTTTGAAACATATTGTGCGTTTTTCTTTTGGAATCAAGGGGAGGTTTGAGACCAAATCTTTTCGTGCTTTTTCGGACGATCTGCACTCTTAAGTAAAGCACGTGGCGCCGGGTCATTTTATTTCTTTTACTCCCGAACTACTGGAGTTACTTCACCCATGACCAGCTCCACTGGGTGACCGGGATAAGACTGTTAGATGTTTGCTTCATAATCTGTCCTCGCCTTGTACCATCTTGGAATTGTCCTTCCAAAATAATTATAATCATTTGCTATCAACAAGATTCGGTAACAGTACTAAGTAAAAGATTAGAAGCAACATGACAATATAAATTTATAAACAACAATTGGTGGTCCAAATCACATTTCACATTTCAAATTTACCTTGAATATATTGATTTTTGTATTGATTTATTTTACTTCCGTAAGTCTCCTGGTGAGTCATCTACAATATGTTCTTTCTGTTTTACATGTTAGGGAATGATAAGATTATTAAAGAATTCGCCTTAATAACAATAAAATGAAGGCATATTCTTCAACACATCCTCTTCGGTTTAATTAAAATGGAAACTATCAGTACCTATTAATTTAATATGTTGTTCTAGACGTCATTTAGGTAAACTTTACCTGTCACCGATATAATCAAAAATGATTTCAAGAAGTAGCAAATGCAAAGAAGTGGACATGTAAGTATAAATCCTCAATAAAAACTTTCAAATCAATCTATTTCCGTGCTATCGATGCGTCTGAAATCGAACACCGATATAAACTGCGGACGAGAAATTCAATCGTCGTATTTGGTTCAGATCTATTATTTGATAGAATTAACATATTACGGTGAACATAAATACCAACTGACGTATGGCATATATCCTTATCAATCCGAAAATGGAGGATAAAATGTGTGCATGAATGCTTTGCAATTTTTACAGATCCGAGCAATCCTAGTGGAAATGGCGAACACGGGTATCAGATATTTTGATCGACATACACATAACGTCTCACAATTCTCACCTAAATTCCAGCGTTATTACACATTCCAGTATCTCGACTTTCATTCATATCCATTCTCCTCTCTTCGTTCTTTTTCAGTACAAATTTAAAATATTGTTTATAAATTTATTTATTATTGACTTGAAACGCATGCTTTAAGTTTTTTCTCTACTTATATTAATAAAGTATATTCTGCTTTTTCTTTTAATTTGGAGGAGTAAACTGAAAAGACGCATTTATAAGGAGTAATTTAAAGGAGCAACTTTTGACATATAATAATAACTTTTCAGAAAACATAAAAATGTCACTTTTAATTTATTTAAATATCCACAGTAATTAAAGGAGAGTTTTGCTTTTACGTTTGACAGTTTTAAAAAAACATAATCAATCACTAGAAATATTTTTTTGGATTCACCGTCTTTAAAGTGACTTTTGGCGCATGCATCGCTCGTCAAAACAGTGAAGTCGAATCATTGTAAAATCATTGATTTATCAAAAACGATTTCCAACAATATTACAAGGCATTAATGCCGACTTGTATGTTTAATGAACAATATAGTAAGATGCAAAAGCGAATAGTTGAATTAAAAGTGAAAATGTAAACATTTGACATAGAACAGTCCCTATTATTTATACCGGGTGTCCCAGCGTAGCGGTAAAGTCCATTATTGGTATCTAATAATGTAGATAGCGAATAATTTTTAATACAAAAATTGTAGATAATCATAAGCTCTACAATTTAAAAATATTTTTGTTTTATACAGAGTGTTCGACAACGACGAACCAACACAAACCTATGTTTTTTTAAATGGAATGCTATGAAATAACGACTAATGATGAAATATTTCTTAAGGGGTCAATTAGTAGAGATACCTTTTCAGTACGTGAAAGTAATTTTTATTTTGACATATTTCAGCATGTTCTTTAGAATTACATGCCATTCGCAAAAGTTAAAAATTCTAAAAAAAATTAAATGGAACATCCTGTATATTAATGTGCCATTGAAAAATTCTTAAAATTTACTATTCAAAAATATCTACTTTCGTCCGCCTGTGGGCGATATTGCAAAAGTTATAGGGTGTTATATCTGAATAAACCCGATTACGACTTAAAAATATGAGTTGCCATGACTTACATTACACATAGCATAACTAAAAGTAAACGAGAAAAAATACTTCTAATATTTTCTTATTACCAATAAGTAATTTTTATTAAAATTTTAAATGAAATGAAAAGTTTGGAAGTTCATGGATTAGCAATATTGTAATAAACATTGCAGTCCTTATGTCTCAAAACATGTAAAACTTCAAACTTAGATATATAACTTGCGTTGAAAAGCAAACCGTCAAGAAGAGCATAAATTTACTTTATTAAAAGCAGCTATCTTGAAGAACATGGCGTAAGCTACTATTTTCAAGCATCACAGCTATTATAAGCTATCAACTAACAAATTAGAAAATGCGTATGTTTGGTTTTATAGTATGTTCTTATTATTTAGTAATATAATATGGAAACAAATACGTTTACAAAAATGTATAATAAATGTTTTAAATACTGCCCTTCTACTTCTAAACACTTTTGAAGTCGTGTTTCATATGACCTATAGACATTTGCCATTAGTTCTCGATTAATAGAAGAAAATACTTCTCGAATTCTTTCTTGCATATTCTCTCTTGTGGTTGGAATAATTCTATATACTCGCTCCTTAACATAACCCCAAAGGAAATAATCCATTGGAGTTAAATCTGGCGATCTAGGTGGCCACAATAATAGAGCACCACGGCCAATCCAATTTTCCCTGAATGTATTATTTAAAAAGTTTTGCGCTTCTTGCGTAATGTCCTGTAACCACATCGTGTTGAAAGTACATTACGCGGCGCGCATACAAAACTATATTTTATAATAAGACAGGCAGATAGTTCTCAAGAAATTGTAGATACCTCTCTCCTGTTAGTGTACCATCAAAAAAAAAAAGGTCCGATAACTTGGTGGTTAAGAATGCCAACATTTAACGACCATTTATGTTGATGATCAACGTTTCTCAACCAGTGCGGATTCTCAGTGTCGTAGCAATGCATGTTGTGTCTATTTACTAGACCATTGCTTTTAAGTAACTTCATCACAAAACAAAATCTGAGTTACAACATTGTGGTTTTGATTTATTTTGTGCAACATCGAGTTACAGAAGTCAACTCTATTAATAAAATCATTTCCCTGAAGATCTTGATGTAAGCTTATATGATACGGATGGTATTTAAAATTCTTTAAGGTTCTTTTAATAAAGTTTTTGCTTACGTCCAGGACTCTAGAAAGTTCACGTATGCTTGTATGTGGGTTTTCTTGAACGCATAATAAAACATCCATTTGCGCATCTGCGTTTTCTATGGCACTATTCTTTTTTTCATACAGAATACTGCCAGTTTCTTCAAATCTTATTAAAAATGTCTGAAAAGCTTTTGTCGATGGCAGTCGCATATTTGGATATTTTTTCCTGTATATTCGTTGTGCCAGCAAACAATTTCGAGCACTTTCCCCCAAAACATAGACAATATTTATTAATTCAAATTTTAAACATTTTATTTTGCACACAATGTAGGTACATTTATGTACTTACAATGACGATGTCTCTTTAAACTGAAGCTATAAATCTAAGTTTGACGTTTAAACAATTTTTGACACACAGCGACTGCGATATTTTTTATACTATTGCTAATTCATTAAATTTCCAAACTTTTCATGAGCTTTAAAGTGTTAATAAAAATTACTTATTTTAAAGAGAAAATATTAGAAATACATAACTTTTTTCGATTAATTTTAGTTATACTAGCAGTGCAAGTCATGGCAACTCATATTTTTAAGTCGTAATCGGGTTTATTCAGATATAACACCCTATAACTTTTGCAATATCGCCCACAGGCGTAAGAAAGTCGATACTTTTAAATAGTAAATTTTAACTATTTTTCAATGGCATATTAATATACAGGGTGTTTCATTTAATTTTTTTTAGAATTTTTAACTTTTGCGAATGGCATGTAATTCTAAAGAACATACGTAAATATGTCAAAATAAAAATTACTTTCACGTACTGGAAAGGTATCTCTACTAATTGAGCCCATGAAAGGTATTTCATCATCAGTCGTTATTTCATAGCAACTTTTCAAATGTTGCACAATTTTTTACGAAAAATCGCCATATCTCAGAAACAGTTGAAAATCGGCAAATTCAAGTTGATGTCAGTTTAACCAATCCTTTAAGGGCTATCATAAAACGCAAAAAAAATCATTGCATTCCATTTAAAAAAATATAAGTTTGTGTTGGTTCGTCGTTGTCGAACACTCTGTATAAATAAAAATATTTTTAAATTGTACAGCTTATGATTATCTACAATTTTTGTAATACAAATTATTCGCTATCTACATTATTAGATACCAATAATGGACTTTACCGCTACGCTGGGACATCCGGTATAGTTTCATGAAAAGATCCAGATTAATCATGGACAAAATTGAATTTCACTATACATATAATAATATCGACGCAAATTGGGTAATTAAAAGAGTATAAAATTTAGAAACAGAGTAGTCGCATATCATTCGTGTGGGTCAATTAGAAGGTCTAGATTTATAATACTACTCATAATGTATTCTACGGTTTAATATGTAATGACTGCAAAAAGTTCTACATAGGTCAAACTAGACGAAGAATGAAAGAACGTAATATATTAATAACAGAATTTTGAACAAAATTAAAATCCAGTAACTGTCATTTTTTTTAAAGTAAGACATAATGTATACAGTGTGATATATCTGAGTCTTGGAACTTGACATGAACTTCTGGAACATTATATTTTACGATTTTATATGTGTCATTCTAGTCGCAGTTTCTTTAAATGTTAATAAGTCACTGTCACATAATTATCTAATTTTAATGTTTGTTGCGTCTAAAGCTTTTAGTGTCCTAGTGTGACAATTACAAGTTTATTCGTAGTTTGGTTACCAGTTGTCCATAATTAATAATTTTTTGGAGATCTGATGAAAAATAAATTATAGTCCGAATGGTTATTTAACCAAAAATTGTGTTTTATTTGACATGCGCTGCCAAGAACCCTATTTTTATTAAAGTAGTTATTATTTGTTATTAATTTTATACAAGGCTAAAATGTATTAAACACATATATCATGTGCACGTAAAATTAAGTATTATATAGGTAAAAAATAACGACAACATAACTCTAAGCAATATATAATTATTTTGTAGAAAAGATAAACAGGAGGAATGGTTTGTGTACACTGAAAAGCAACCTAACTTTTCACAAAGCGTGAAAATAGCATTGAATATTTTAAATAACAGACCTTTGTTTAAAGACAAAAAGGTACTTAAAGCTAATAAAAGAGAATGAGTCATTTAAACACTATAAAAACTATATGAACAGGTTCACATTCGTTTTGCACGAGACGAAAATATTGCAGAATAAATAATGTGAATTTAAACATGCACAATGTGACGAATTTTATAAGAGAGATTTTAATAAATTATGAATATAAAATTTACCTCAAACTTATGACTATAAATAAAAAAGGATATAAGTTAAATATTCTAACATGATATGGTCAGCAATAATGTTTTATATAAACAACAGTTGAATGAATATAATTATACATTCATGAACTTGTATGTGTAGCACAGAAGTTTCATAGACTGTGGAAATCTTATATGGTTTTGAGACCTACAAAGAGAAATATAATATAAACTTTGTTTACAGTTTCTTGCAGATAAATGAATTACTGTGGGAAAAGTCCTGGGTAGAAATGAAAGACGTAGGCCCGACTAATCGTTGTAATGTGAGTGATATGGGAAGAAGAATTCCTGTCATCTGCAATGTGTTTCCGATTTTGCCTAGTCCAGACATTTCTAAAAGAAAATTAAGGATTATGTTAGCGAATGGGAGAAGAAAATATTTAACAAATAATGAAAAAGGCAATAAGTTTATAAACAAATACAAGGAGGGACTGTATTAAGAAAAGTACACATACCGTTGGAGATACAGAACAATTTAGGGAAAGACTTTTAAATAAGCAAACGGTTCGAAGTGTTGACGTTTGGTGGATGAACTGTCAAAGACAATATGTGCGTGTGTGTTAGTGTGACAACGACAACTTGCAGAAAATGAACAGCGGAGATTTCATCGAAGATGCTTTAATACCAACCTAAAGTTTAGTTAGAAAGAGGACGCAATGAATGCCGTTGTTCTTTTGTTTCTCGTATAAAATTCGAAAGCTGGAATGCACATGAATTAATTCTTATTTCGACTTCGAAGGATAAAGACAATTTTTGAAAAGCTAACAAAAAAAAAACGTAGGGTTGAATACACTACGATCAGACGCACAATTGTTTAGTTTGTATTAGTATAAAATTTCAATTTTCATTTTATTTAGAGTAATTTTCTTTTGATAATTTTTATATTTGAATATGGAGATGCCTAGGGCAGAGTTTGAAGGAATATTTGATGAAACAAAGTAAGTCGTTGAATTGTAAAGGATTATTAATGCTGCAATGAGTTTCTATGAATACAACGTGAAAATGTTTATTCTAGTATAACGTTGAGCAGTAAGAGTTAAATAGATATTATCCTGTTAAATAATAATTCATTAGTTTTTTTTATAACACAGAAAGGATCATTAATGGTGTTGGGTGTTTCGGAGAATACAACGACTTTATTCAGTCTTTTTCAAAATTATAAAATGTTTAAAACGGAAATACATATTATGTTGTCCAACCACTACATGTTTTGTTTGACCTTCTATATGAGGGAAACCTAACCATTAAAATAAATTTTAAAAAATTAAGGAAATCAAAGTAATTTATAAGGAAAAATCATTTTAAAGAGGTAGTTGATGCATAATTTTTCCTATGCATCCTAAGGCAATATTAATAAGAACACGATTTAAACTGCTTTTATTCAATAAATTATGATTTTCAGCAATTTCTGCATTTAAAGTTCGTATTGTAACATGCTTTTCTAAAATTAAAAATATTATTACTTTAATAATCAACATTTTTAAAGTCTTATTCTGTAAATACATAGTGTATAATGTATTTCGGATACTCATTTTAGAGCATTCTGCCAAATTATCTGTTTTAGTTTTTATATGGGGCCTTTTCTTCCCTGGACTAGATAGAACAGGACTATTTAGTGATCGGGCTGTAATCCGTTTTACTGTAGCTACTACTATTTTCAATGCATCTGCTACTCGCTAAAAGATATTCATTAGAATTTGTAAAATGTTAAATCTCACAATGTTTACCTGTTCTACAGATGTAAGGGATATTAGACGAGCACCATTAACCTTCTCTTGCTGGAAATATTGTAATAAATTTAAAATAAATCCTTGAGCTTGTGACCGTAATGTTTTACCATTCTGGTTTAATAAAGATTCAAACAACAAACAATTGTGAAACGCAATCAAAGGATCAAACTACTAGAAATGTCAAAGCAAAGCGTTAATTTCAAAGCCAAAACGCTAAACGGAAGTGTATGAAATAATACAAGGCATGTAATCACTCCGTCTTTGTCTTGCTCAAATAAATATTCTATGAATCGTATGTCGTGCTTGCATCGCACTGAAAACACATGCATTCGCTTATGCTATCCTTGTTATACAAGTTGATACTGTTACTTATTTGGATATAGACATAATTCTTTGATATAATCAGACATTAGTCAAGCAGGGATCATCTTTCTTGAATCCGACTGTATCTAGATTTTATGGATAAAGACAATGATTATTATGAAAAAATAATTGAAAGAGAGACGCTTCCAATCTATGAAAAATACGAAACGTGTTTTGAATTTGGGAGCGCATAAAAAGTAAAATTAATTGAGTTAACTTATTATTATCAGTAAAGAAAATATAGTAAAGTGTTAATTAAAATGAATGAATAATTTATAAGAAGATTCCAATTCAAAATATATAAAAAAGAGTTGCTGTTATATCCAAATTATGGAGGATCTATAACAGATAAAGTATATGAAACTATTAGTGATAAGTGATAAACATAACGAATTTGTTCATTTAAACTTACCAAAAGAAAATGTAAAAGGAATACCCCATATTGCGAAGATCCAGTAATCCTTGACTTTTACTGAGGTCATCGACAATAAAGAGGCAAGAGATCATTGCGAAGGTATCTTGAAAACAGTTAATATACCTACATATCGTCTCATGACATTTAAATAGGAATAACCTATAAAATATAATCATATCAGAATTAATGTTATAATATTTCACTTATGTAAGTTTGTTTTGTAAATCGTAGAAGAAATAGTATTCAAATTAGTAAAGAACATTCATATTTAAAATTTGTAATCATATATCAAGGTATAATTTGTGAATAATCATTCTTGTGACGCCTATTTTAAATGCATACAAAGTAATCTTAATTTAGAGAACCTAATAGGAAATTGTTTTCTTAAGTATTATAGATATTCTGAGTGTCAAATTTTGTATTTGTTTAAAGATATAATTTTATTAAACACTTACTATTTATATTTAAAATCTATTTTTTTATTAGTAGATACTTATCTATCAAAGCACAATCATTTAAATTCGAACCTTTACACGTCCTGAGAGTGTAAATATAAGATTTTATAAGTTCTTAAACACATAAGTATAAATTTAATATGGTATGAAACGGTTATCATCGTTAGTTGTCAAATAAAATACTTGTCCTGAGCAAAAGCCGCGGGAAATTTGAATCAGTTAAGTATACTTTAAAATAGTTTAATTCTTTATAATTTGTTATATTATAATAAAAATAGGGTCTCATATTACTAGTTAATGATTTATATTAATATATTATATCATTTCAATACACGAATTTAATGTTTATTTCGACATATCAACCCATATTCTCTGGAACTACATACCATTCGCTAAATTTAAACATTCTAAAAAAAGTGATTGGAACACCTTGTAAATAATGTTAATGGCAGTAGCTCACCTCATTTTATCCCATTTTCATAAATTCACGTACGATTAAATAATTTTATGTAAATGTACGAGTATACAACACCCAACATCAGTGCTACTCTCCAATTATAGCTATGTGTGTACATGCATATACATGCGGTTATTTGAATCAATACAACATATATATGTATATATGCTCCAATTATAAAGCGACGTCTCCCAATTAAATGGCGAATATTACACATATGTGTATCAATATATTTATGTAGATTTTCTATCTAGGACTAAAACAATTCTATGTTTATGATGTTTTCACATCATAATATTTGATATAGTAGTGCATTTTATTCAGCTATTATTATAGTAAAAACTTGATTTTGTCATTTCTGATAAATAAATTGTTAAACTATGACCAGTAGATTTAACAAATATTATCATTATTCTTCAGGTTTAAGTATGGATCAGGCAGTTTGAATTGATGCAGAAATTAAAAAGGCAATTGATTCTGAACCTTTTTCTTTTCCAAATAAACAATGCAAAAAAGAATCATATCTTTTTATACCAAGTATAATCCAAAATCAGTAGAGCAATGTTGTTATGGAAAACGAATAATTCTTAATAAAAAAATTTTAATAAATAAATCAAGTTTATTTATAACCGTTTTGTAGTGAACGAATTTTACTTTAAATGCGACTGCATTTTTATTAAAATTTGCTGGAAGCCCAACATTAACGCAGCTAATATATTAAGAACAAGGGTCGACTGACGTCAATGTAGGGCTTCAAAATAAGATACGACGAACTTAGACGCCGTTAAGCGGATTTGCATATGACTGTAGTGAAAGTTTAAGAAGTATGAGAAAGTACCACCTCTCTTTGGAAAATAAATCCAAATGAATGTTTCTCTTGAATATATTATAAATACTTTAGATAAAGGTCAACCTATGTTTTAGTTAACTTTTAGGTACTTACTGTAGCTAATAATTGGAGATCAAACATATATATAGATTAATAGAATCTACGGTTGGTTCTTGGTGAAGCATTATGAATATTAATATTAAAACTAATAAATACTAGGTTATATTGTTTCACTTAGGACAGATTTATTTTTCTCTGACACGTGTTTCGACCCCTCGGTTATTATCGAAGAGTTTACAGACTTAAACTAAACTAAGAAAGTTACCGATATATATTTATATGTATGTATGTGCTAGTGCCTTAAGTACAGAGTCAATAATGGAGGTGTTTATGAAATCTAGTTGTGTGTTTGTGATATTTTTATTAGCTGTTGTAGCTTTTTTAATTTCAATGATTGCTAATAAATCTAATTTTCTTCCTTTATAACTATTATGTAATAATGTATAATTATTAGTATCGAAAACATGTATAAGGTCTATGCAATGTTCAGCAAAGCCTGTATTTTTGTTATTGTTTAAAATGGACTTTTTATGTTTATTAATGCGATCCTATATGGATCTTCCTGATTGACCAATGTAGATTGCGTCACAATCACTGCAACCTACCTCATAAACACTAAGTGAAACAATGTGTTTATTCGCTATAGATATAGATTATATTTCATAGATATTTATAATTTTTTAATACTTTCAATATCTGGCAAATCCAATTAATATTCTTGAATTTTATTAAATATTACTGTTTATTTGATCTATTGTAGATCTGTCCTCCAAGATATTATTATTTTACATTATATATGTTAACTTATTGGCATTTTAGAATCAATTATTGTAGTAAATATTCTTTCTTTTTTTTGATTTCAGAAATAAATATGTGGCAATACTATGCTCTAAGAATTTGAAACATTTATTTACTTTGGACGATACTATTGCTTTTACCTACAACCATTACTCCGTATTAGTAAAAAGCGTTCATGAACGCACTGTAAACAAAACGTACGAGGCACAATTTCATTATTACACCATTACTTGAGAATATAAAGCAGGCATACTCTAATGTCTTCTTCCCAATGCACACTGAAATTCTTATATAATAATGGTATTTCAGGTATTTTAAACAATATTTTAACCTTATTTTCTTAATGCAGTCAAGATATCTTTTAGCGTCCCCAATTCTTTTTTCATGTCGACCAATGCTCTCTTATTGTTATAGAGTTGCATTCCAGATATATATTGTTGTACACAGTCAATCTATTATTGCAGAGCATAACAATTATATCCTAAATATACCGGTTGATTATACTACAGCTTCTAACTTTGAGATTGCATAAAGTTTGTGTTGGCATTTTAATATACTTATTTATTATTACAATTACATAATCTATACATTTTATAACAACTTAAATAAAATATTTTTATTATAGGTACATATATACAACTCATTTTCGTGGTTTGGCAGCTATTAGTGAATATAAAAAATATGAAATCTATACCTGTTGATAGAAAAATATTATCTTTTGTATCCTCCGGGATATCTTTACAAATACGAATTTAGGGAATGTAGGAGTATGTATACCATTTTCCAGTGTTAGGTTTTCCGAGTGCCGCACAACATAATACTAAAAGCACATGTCAATAAAGTGTATATAAAGCCTTTTTTATTATTATGGTGAAATAAATCTATGATTTTGGGAGCTGTATTTCATCTTCTTTATACACATAATATACAGACAACATACAAGCTTAAAAACAACACTGTATTCACATATACACACATATAGCTCGATATATAAATAATTAGAATAATTAATATTGTTCATAGAATATATTTGTGATATGCCTCCCTTAACTGCTAGGATGATATTAATTGAGCCATGAATTTTTTATTTCTTTATTTAAATTACTATATATGCTGCTACAATATAAAACATTTACTTAGGTAAAACATAAAAACGTTCGGTAATAAAAGAAAACAAATACTTTTTATGTCTAAAATGCTTTTCAAATTCAGTCAGTGTATAAAACGCATAGGTAAAAAGCAAAAGCATATATTTGGACTTTTTAAAAGAAAATTGATTTCCGTCTTTATAATTGTTATCTTTATTTCAATTATCAGTTAGTATTTACTAGAAGTGTAAAGATCGTTTGCGTAAAAATACTGTTCGTTGCCATGGTTGATAAACAACTGTTACAATTAAGATGTTGCAGTAGCCTCCCAAATATTTACAAAAGTTGGTTAGGTATTGTGTAGCAACTACACCAGAGGACTTCATCATTATCTTACCAAAGATTAATATATGGAACTCAACAAAGTGTTTTGGATTTCTTAATCAGTATTCTCTACATATTTTGTTGTTTCTAATATAAGAAAGTTTATAGAAAAAGATGTAGATATTCACAATGTGTAAATTAACATATTGTATTTTTTATGGTTTGCAATGTATAAAATGTGGTGAAGGTTCATAATGTTAAAAATTGTACGACTAAATACGTTGTTAGGAATTAAAAGTAAAAATCAATATGTAAGAAAATACTTACATTTGAGCGGTTTTTATAAGGATTTGTGATTGGTTAAAATTATATGTAAACACTTATGCCCCCCCCCCCCAATTGGACTAAAATAAACAAACGTTAAGGTTTTACATTCTTATACGTAGTATTAGGCAGTATTGTGATGATACAAATTTTCAATCTCGACATTTTTGCAGATGTTTACGTACTGAAGTCCCCTGATGCCGAAAAGTGAATTCCTTTTCCGATCGAATATCAAATATGTATAACATATTCCGTAAGACAAATATTCATTGATTTTGCTTTGATAGGAGAAATTCCATTTATTTGGTACAACTAAGTTAATCCAGCATAGGTTTGTTACGCATTTATGCCATACAATCGCCAGGTTATAATTTAAATTTTTAAATCATTAGTAAAGTAATAATTTGTGTTTCAAACAAAATTATAATGAATTTTATCTTTTTTAAAATTAAAAAAAAATCTGTTCTTTTTAGGAAAGCATTGAGCAAATTTTATTTAGTATACAGACACTTTATTTTAACGTATTAAAATAGAGCCTAAAATTTGCAAAATAATTCGACGTTTTTGTTATCTTCCATGTTGCCTTTATTCGTTTTGTAATATGATAGTCATTTGTAGAGTTTAAAGTTTCTTTTTTAAAGAACAGTCACTTAAAATTGCTAATAAATGTCATTGTCCAATATTGTTAAGTAATTTATTATATAGCTATATTTCTCAGAATCACTAGTACCACTACTACGAATTTCTAAAGTGAGTTTCACCATTAAAGTTAATAAAATCTTTCTTTCTAAATTTATCGTTAAAATACTTGTAGTTCGTCATAAAACACTCGAAGTGTTAAATCACATTTAAATTTTAAATTTGGAGACAGATACTCGAAAGCCGTGTTTTTATAGCGACAACTTCCCAGACATTTTAATGTACAATGGATCATTAAGAATATATAATTGCTATCACCCAATGTGGTATACATTCTCAAGCAAGCATAGAATCCTTGCTTATAATTTATAAGTTACTGCAAAATTTCAGTAATACACTGCGTATATATACATTTCCTATCACAAAAAAAGGGCATTTCTGTGTTAAAATCTACTTGTATTAAATGTAGTACATACAGATGTAAACTAAACATGTTATGATATTAGCTTCATAAACATATTTTATTTATTTTTTACCCCGTTTATTACCCAAAATAGTTTAAAATTAGTTCTCAAAACTTTTGGCAGTTAACGCTTGCTATGCCATGGAACTATGCGCCTTCGTAATTAATATTCAGTCTGAATTTTGTCCATTTATCACCGGTTTTTGCAATTAGAGCTTTTATTGTCAACTCGTACCATCCGTGTCAATATTCGAGTTATAAATCAGCTAAACGTGATGTTTATATTAAATTTTCGAAAAGGAACAACTGAATCGCGAACGAGTCTTGTTTTATTCAAAAATCGTCAACAGCATTTGCATATTCTTTATAATTAACACATGGAATATATTACATTTTTATATGCATTTATAATCGTATTTACCTATACGTATGTGTACATATTGCTGTGGTGTATTTTCCAAGACTATTCTAAAGTATATCGATTTTAGAATAATCAAACAAAATATTACCGCAATATTAAAGACAATCAAATCAATAATCATCTATGAAAACGCTAAAAAACATATTTTAATCCAAATATATTATCGATACGTATATTATTACAAGATGTAGATGAAGTTCGAACGATTGTTAGAGCAAGAGTGATACTATATTATCTTCAATATCTATACAAAATCAAAAATACTCTTTGATATACAGGTGCCAATTTTGCTCTATAAGGGTAACTTTTTTAATGTTGAAGGTACAGGATTGGTTAAATTATCAAGGTTTCTAAGAAATTTGAGAAGTATTTGATAGTATTTTCAAATTTGCCATTTATTGTCAACCTTTGAAGTATTTAAAAAAAATAAGGATTGCTGAAATTTTCACTTATACATATCTTCATAACAATTGAAAGTAGAACTAACCTACAAATAATATCTATTAGTAATTTTTACGTACAATTTAATAATCTTTCCTTTTTTTTTTCGTTCTATATTACTTAGGGTCATCCTGCATCGACGAATTCAGTTGCTGAGATTTAGTGTGCTTCTTTTGACGATATTTCTTCACGCGCGCATTAGACAATTCCCTTTTTCGTTTTAATTTGTCATCGATTTGATTTTCTTCATCCATCTTGTGTAACAGAAAAGAATTAAATGCTTATAAATTCGTATATAATGAGCAATTAAAGCAGCATTGGAGGCTATATATCTAAGAAACATGCTTTTTTGAATATTCTTAAAAGACTTGTCAAGTTTACTTGTAGCAATAATGCATAATTTTTGATTTTAGGTACCTTTTTATTTCACATTACACTAACTCATCACTAAGATTTCTTATATTTTAGCTGTCATTCTTATAACTAATTAATTTATCTTTAACAAAGAAATTAACATATTATCAAATTTGTATGGAATACAAGACTATGGAATGAAATCCTAGAGTCAGCTCCACTTCAAAAAAAATATACATTTCACACTATATTTTTTTAATGAGAAATGGTGTTTATGAATCATTCATGGAGTCATACGATTGATTAGTCTATCGACAGCTGTATTTTTTATTTAGCTCTGTGTTATATTTAAGGCTTAAATTATAATCTAAACTTTTTATTCTATTTTTTTAATACTACATATTTTATGTTTGTTTTAGTTTAAATTACGTGTAATATCTAGACATAGAAGAGATATTACAATATATATATATATATATAAATTAAAAGAAATCGTTAGGGGATCCAGCATAAAAAAACATCTACAGTTACAAAGTTCTCTATTTTTTGCCGATATTTCGCATTACATACTAATGCTTCTTCTGGGCTTAACTAGAATATTAATATGAATCACAGTATTGAAATTTAAAGTAGTAATAAAATAATCTTTTTATATTAAAATTGACTCACAATTTGAACTTTTTTGAGGGAGAATCGCATCTGACTATGAACTATATTGTTTTACACAAATCGTTTCAGATAACATATTAAAAACTTTTAAAAAAAACTAGTGCATATAAATTTAAAAAACAGATACATGTGTTAGTAGAGTATTAAAAACCGACAAGAACAACATGTTTACCCATTCAGGTGACAAAGCAATGAACTTATCTGTAAGGGATAACCGTACCCAGGCTGCAACTTTAATATGATATTGTCAACCTAGTGTGTTCAAATTTGGATTTGTTGAAAGAATTAAAGTATACAGTGCATTTAACTATACAGTGTGACTAGAAAATGAAGTGCTTATAATGAATATGGTTGAGCTAAGTTAAATCCATTAATTATGACAATTAGTAATTTGTATAAATTAGTCTTGTATAAATAATTAAGGAAATGACATTTTAATTTTTGTTGTTTGAATTGATAGTGATATTAGTTTTTTTCTTTTTAAATGAAAGCAAATAAGAATAAACCTTACTTAATCTATCTATGTCCGATCTGAAGTTCATAGAATTATCGTTATTATTAATTTCAATCATTTCCAAAAATTCCCTAGATTTCTTGTGCCTCTCAACACACAAAATCTGAGTGTTATTATACACGGGTTGGTGATTAAGTCTGAGACAGTGTTGTGCCAAAGCACATCTCTGTTTTTTAGTGTTAATATCGCTTTTATGTGTTCTGAGGCGAGTTTTCAACCACGATGACGTATTTCCTATGTAAACTTCATCGCAATCTTTACACGGTATAGCATATACTATGTTGGATCGACATTCTTTATTGTCTTTGTCTTTGACTTTCGAGAAAAATTTGTCTACACAAAGCACACCATAACACCCGAATTTGACATTGTCGCACCTAAGGACCTTTGTGATTATACGCATTACCTAAAATACATAAAGACCCTGTATGCTACAGACCAATTGTCAGTTGTGTAAATTCACCTTTATACAATGTATGCTCGTTTGTCGCCTCCATTCTTTGTGAAACTGTAAAGGATAACACCTCTGGTTTTGATGTACAGAGTTCGTTTGAGTTTGTTGAAATATATCAGAATTTTCAGCTACCGGACAATCACGTTTTAGTTTCCTTTGACGTAAACTCATTATTTACCAACATACCAATACACCTTCTTTTAGAAATCATTGATTTAAAATGGCAACAAATAGAAACTTTCACCACTCTAAATAAAAATTCATTTATGATACTCTTGAAATTTATAATCAATAATAGCTATTTTACGTTCAATGGGGGATTCTACCTACAAATTGATGGCGTACCAATGGGCATGCCCTTGAGCCCAATCATTGCCAACATAGTTATGGAATTTTGCTTGGATAGCATAGTTGCTTCTTTAGACTTTGAATTGTCAATAGTAAAGAAATATGTTGATGATTTAATATTAGGATTACCTTCTGACAAAATACATTACACTCTAAACAAATTCAACTCTTTTCATGATAAAATTCAATTTACAATGGAAACAGAGACAAAGAGGACATTGCCATTCTTGGATACCAAACTAAAGAGAAACATGAACAACATCATTATGATAGACTGGTACACAAAGCCAACGTCTTCAGGTAGAGTCATTAATTATCACTCCAGTCACCCAATACAACAAAAAATTAATTTAATTACTGCCACAAAAAACAGAGTATCCAGGATTTTCCACCCCTCTTTTCTCAATGACAACATGAAAAAATTAAGCAATATATTCATTAACAACGGTTATCCTAAGTCACTAGTTAATAAATTTCTATTTAATACACCTCACATTAACAATAATGTGTCACAAAATGACAACAATAATTTTAATTCAGAACCTACCTATTTCAGATTACCATTACCATTCATAGAAAATGTTACCTATAAAATCACAAAGGTCCTTAGGTGCGACAATGTCAAATTCGGGTGTTATGGTGTGCTTGGTGTAGACAAATTTTTCTCGAAAGTCAAAGACAAAGACAATAAAGAATGTCGTTCCAACATAGTATATGCTATACCGTGTAAAGATTGCGATGAAGTTTACATAGGAAATACGTCATCGTGGTTGAAAATTCGCCTCAGAACACACAAAAGCGATATTAACACTAAAAAACAGAGATGTGCTTTGGCACAACACTGTCTCAGACTTAGTCACCAACCCATGTATGATAACACTCAGATTTTGTGTGTTGAGAGGCACAAGAAATCTAGGGAATTTTTGGAAATGATTGAAATTAATAATAACGATAATCCTCTGAACTTCAGATCGGACATAGATAGATTAAGTAACGTTTATTCTTATTTGCTTTCATTTAAAAAGAAAAAAACTAATATCACTATCAATTCAAACAACAGAAATTAAAATGTCATTTCCTTAATTATTTATACAAGACTAATTTATACAAATTACTAATTGTCATAATTAATGGATTTAACTTAGCTCAACCATATTCATTATAAGCACTTCATTTTCTAGTCACACTGTATAGTTAAATGCACTGTATACTTTAATTCTTTCAACAAATCCAAATTTGAACACACTAGGTTGACAATATCATATTAAAGTTGCAGCCTGGATACGGTTGTCCCTTACAGATCAATTCATTGCTTTGTCACCTGTTAATGGGTAAACATGTTGTTCTTGTCAGTTTTTAATACTCTACTAACACATGTATCTGTTTTTTAAATTTATATGTACTAGTTTTTTAAAAAGTTTTTAATATGTTATCTGAAACGATTTGTGTAAAACAACATAGTTCATAGTCAGATGCGATTCTCCCTCAAAAAAGTTCAAATTGTGAGTCAATTTTAATATTAAAAAGATTATTTTATTACTACTTTAAATTTCAATACTGTAACTCATATTAATATTGTAGTTAAGCCCAGAAGAAGCATTAGTATATAATGCGAAATATCGGCAAAAAATTGAGAACTTTGTAAGTGTAGATGTTTTTATGCTGGATCCCCTAACGATTTCTTTTAATTCTTCATTCAGACAGCAGAGACTTCTTTCCAAATATATATATATATTATATATCAATTAAAAGTTGATAAGTTAAATCTCCTAGAAGTCCCAAAATTTAAGGTTTGCCGAGTATATTACATATGCAATCTTTGAATAAAATTATAGAATTTAAATGCAAATATTGTTAAGAGTTTGAGAAATTAATACAAATTGGCTCGATAATTAAAAGCTCTCTCAAAAGAAAAAATGAACACGTAAGCTTTCATGTACAGAAGTATATATACAAGTGTTTCTTTTCGGCTGACAAGTTTAAACGGACGATGAAAGAGCAATATATAAGCTTCTACGACCAAAGTTCTTTCTTAATTTATATATGTACACAATAAACCCGTTTTTAATTTAAACGCGTTTTTACTAGGAAACACTAGTTCATATTGAACACCTTTGTCACAACTAGTGTTTCCTAGGAAAAAACTGGAATTTACTGCTAAGAAAATTTGAATGTTAAATAAAAATAGTTTTTACCTGGCAAAACTGTTTGGGTAAATTTATTAGTCAAAAGCAATTCGAAGTGTTGATTGGGGTATTAAAAATATTTGTTTTATGTAGTATTTATTAGGGTTGCAAAAATAGTCATACCTAAAGTAAGGCAATGTAGGTTCATTCTAAAATTATTTGAACTCGTTAGAGAGCCAAGTGTTATTAATATTAATTAAATGTAGCATGAAAATAATCATAAATTAAAACAAAAATGCCAGTCTAATACGATCAACAAAATTAGTTAAGATAAATATAAAGATATACTAAGTAAAGTTACTTGTTATTACAAGACAAGCTGTAGTAACATTTCGAGTTGCACAGATTACCTTTCTCTTGCAAAGCACTCATTTGACTTACATTTCCTCTAAAATACACAGCGAGCGAATTGTGGGCCTGTTCCTAAAGCCGCTTTAATGGCAACAATTCAAGTTTATCTCCGGCACTTCTTCAAGCAGCAAAAAGTTTTCTTCAGACTCGCTGAATTTTGACCTAAAAATTCTATCTGACTAAAATGATTGTGACATACGGCATTCGACAATATTAAAACAAATTCAGCAATGCATACCTGCAATACAATTTTTCGAGTATCTCACATTGCGTTCCGATCATGTGCAAAGCTTCATTCTTTTGAAAAACCACTCCAATAATATTGCTTTTGCTCAGTCGACATCGGGAACCGGTACAACAACTCCCCTATCCACAGGTTTATGTACGGTATCAGAAGGCAATTTAATTCTTTTGGCCTATTTTGCCAAGTTTACATGAGATTCTTCTATGGCATCTGTAATTTGGGACTGTCGTTTTGTACTAGCTACAGATTCTTCTTCTTTGGCTGGTGTGACTCTAAACTACACTAAAACTAGGTTTAGCCAATACCTCTGCTTCTCAGTTATCTAATACCTCAGCATCGTCAGGTGCCGAACTTTGTTTATCTATTACATTAATTTAATTCAAAGCCTCTCTAAGATTATCTTCATGTTGTCCCTCCTTAACTGCATCTTGAGGCAGACTCGAAGCCATAAGCCCTGCTCGTGGCTCTGTACCGAACATGGATTTATATGACGATTGATGAATATCAAAATAAGTGTTATATTTTTCACAAATCGAAGACCGTTTGACCAATTCGTAGTGTTGTTTTCGTTCACCCCTAAAGCCAAAATCTTTTCAACATCATAATTATTGGCCCGTGCAACAGATCATTAGCTTTGGCTGTGCCTTGGTTTTCCAAGAACAAGTTTACACTCCAGTAAAAATGAAGACAACTCGTTTAGAACGGATTAACAGACTCTCTGCCGTTATCAGAATGTAGAATACAAGGGGCACCAAACATAAAGAATATATCTGCCTCGATCCCCATAAACTGCTTCAGTAATATCAAAGACTTCGTCTACATATAAGTAGTACTTGATAGGTCCTTTTTTTGTTACTAATTTTTTGTTCCACAGATATTGGTAACCTTGAATAGATTTAAACTTCTGTACTGCTTCTGCGTCTGTTTTTCAACTAATTGTGCTTCCTCAACTTCGTCCAATAATTTGTCATGTTTTTTCTCAAAATATTCTAGTGGTTTTTTTTCCTTTTCATAAATCTCTAACTTCTTTTTAGAAATTCTTCTTTTCCATCTGCTTCCTTGAGTTAAATCTGTCAGACCAGTACATACTGCCACTAATGTATTTGTTTTGAGACTTAATCGCCAAATAAAATAGCAAACCAACTAAACAAAGCTGTGATACGATACGTTTCGGAATAACTGTGTTGCCAGCGTACTTAGTGTAAGTGTACGCGGATGCGCAGAGGCAGCGTGGTTGACTGGCCGCGAATTATAGGACATCGTTTGACCAATAAGAACCGTCTTCAAACGCCACTGTAAAGTAGATGAACATTAATCCCTGTCGAACCAGTTTTAACTGAGTTAAAACTAGTGTCCATAGATACAACTCGTTTTAACTGACATTTGTTTTATTCAATGTTACACTGGGGTCAATGACACACATTTACTTACATGTGTTAAAAGGTCAAATTTTTAAACCAAATTATATGCAATTTATGCGTCTATATAAAGTCCATCTGTCCTGAATATAAACACTTGAACATGTTTCTTTTAAAGACAGGCACGAACAGAGGATTCAACTCACCGGGAATGGAATTATACAGCTTATCAATCGTGTAAGAGAAATTTCTTTCAAAGTAAGCGGTTCTATTATCATATTATTATCATACTGCTCTTGCGTGTATGGTATAGATGATAGGATCAAAAGAGAGTTTGAAGAGTTCAAAGTTCTTGGTTGAGGACTGTTTAAGACATCAGAAAATATAGACGTTATTTCACATATTCTTACCTATCGCAAATGTTAAACATGAGACCTAGCAATTCATCACGGACAGCTCATTCATTTATAATGGGATCTTCCGTGCCTTTTTGAAAAATATTATTTAGTACAACATATTTACTATCAATATTAGTCTTGATTAATACCACGTACATTGTAATAAACTGCAAAGTATTCACCAAATTAAAAAAGAGCCTTTTAAGAGTTTCGAGTTTAGAAAGTTTTTGTTAACAATCTAGAATCCATTGACTTTTATGCTGGTGAGTGTATCTATAAGTAGTTTTTTAGAAAACATCACAATGAACACTTCAGTTACTGACAATATATGAGCAAATTTGATCATAGTTCAGACGTTTGTATGACATGCAATTTGCACGCACAGTTTACAAAGTTATAGTACTGGCAATCGATACAGTAAAGTACCCAAAACGCCAGATACGTTGTACGTAGATACCATACATTCATTCGCTGAACATAGACGTAGTTGTTATGGTATTGTGCACTTACTGACACCGATATTGCTGGATAATTACCAATTTTGACAGAGTAATTAACAAGCAACGTACATATACAAGTTGTGGCCTTTATAACAGTAATTACAATTTTGCAATCAATAATGTTTACTACTCTGTAGATATATACACCAATTTTCATTCGTTTTTATTTCTGACAAATTATGAAACCATTTTAATACGAGTATATTTCTCTTCGGTCGCATACCCCGTCGAATAATTAAGTTATATTTTTTACAGGTTTATATTAACAAACAGAAATACTTCATTTTAGACATTGTCGCTAAATAAATTAAAAACATCCAAAAACCCGTTAAAATGCAAGTAGAAATATTGTGGATATTTTATTGTCTTCTTAGTTTTCACGCTTTTGAATATGCTCAAAATGTGCACTTCTGATGCCACATGGAAATTGCATGACATAATTAGTCTTTTTTTTAATTAGACTAATTGGTGATTGCTTGCAGTATAGTTAGCATTTCTTTTTTTTACAATATCTGTTTTTAATTTGCTGTACGCCTTGTTTTTCGGTTTCTACATTTCATAGAATCTCGGATTATTGGTAATTTTAAATATTATTTCTAAAGCATCTAATCTTTTTTTATATTAACCGGTTTATTCCTATTTGTAGGTTTAACTTTATTGAAGGTATTGTATCTACTTATCCCTATTCTTACATAAAAACTGTTTAAATGGCCTATAGGAAGGTATAGTGAAATTTGTTGAACAGAGCAGCCGCTATGCTGTTACATTTATATACAATTCATTTTTCCTCGACTATGAATATGTATATTTTAGACACATAGTTTGCATTATTGTGTGACGGAATTAGTCCTAATTTATAGTTACACAATCTGAGTCGATATTATTTGTGCAGTTGCAATAAATGCATGTTTATGATAGAACTCAACTTTTTAGTGGGACTGCATAAGTAATACCGGCACGACTTCTTATGCTTATTTTTTATATTTTCACTTATATATAGGTATTCGATTTTACATGCCATATTTGTCAATGTAATTTTTTACTAATTGCCTAGCTGAGATTTGGCATTACACAAAGCTGAATTCATCACTAACGACTATTCTACAATTGAACATCATTGAATTTACATTTTTTATTCCACACATATTATTGTTTCAACATACACCGTCTTAGTTATGCTACACTGACGAAACCAAATAAGGTAGAAACATATTTGTCTGCAGCTATTAATACATATTAACACTTTTATGTTTTAATTTACTTAAACAATTCTTTATTATACCTTCGACACATAGTATTATTGTTTGACGGGGTTAGTCGTTCGCCAAAGATTGATCTTGGCTTTCTATTGACTCATATGAATAGTATACAAGAGCTTTACTCCTAATTTTTAATAACACAGTTCGCGTCGTTCTTATTTCTGTAGTTGCATTAAATGCATGTTTATGGTAGACCTAAACCTTTTGGGGGACTTTGCTACTGTAATTTTGTTAGATGACAGCTAATTTGTCATTGTTATTATTTACTAATCATGTTGCCGCTACTACCTAGTAAACTAACTCAGTTTTTCAATACATTTTTATATTAAGTATATTCATAGAACGATATGTAAACACTTGTTTCGGGGTCAAATTTTAACCTTTATGGGGCTCATCTGTTGGAGTTTCTTTTATAAATCAGGGTATAATTAGGACAATATTAATTCTTTTGTTCATCCGTGCCCTGTACAGTCAATTCATGCTAAGCGGGTTACATTTTTTAGCCCATTTTTGAAAATAATTTATAATTATCGTAGTCATACTGAGTTGTTAACAACGCACCTGCAATAATTCATTATTTTAGATCATTTTTGTATAAACCTACGTGCGACTCAAGAGATCTCCTACATTTTATTACTTACTACGCCAATTGTCAGGGGTCATTAGGCCAATTGAATATATCGCCTATTTAGACTAGTTTTTTTATTTTAATATATGCTTTGCATATTAATTTTAAGTCAATTATATAAAATGACTTTTATTTACAGATTCTTACAGAACAATATTTCAAACCGTCAATATTTTGTGAGCTAGTGACCTTTTAGATAAGCTGTCGCGTTTTAGTTGACTATTCTCTATCTCTAACATTGACGCTGTCCTATTTTATAACCATAACGCCCTTTGCTCGTGATCGATCATAGCTAAACTTTAAATGCCAATATTTCTCAGTATCATGACGAATACATGGAATATTATAAAAGTTAAACAAAAGTCAAATTTGTAGAATGTAAGAAAATAAACAGTCTGCCAATTTACTTAAGACCAAGTCGCTCATAAAGGTCAAGTTATCGAATTATCGAATATCACGTCGGTACCTAAATAGGAGACATCTTAGTGGAAATGTAATTCAAAAGTTGGATCAACGTCTACGTGAAACTAGTTCGGTTACTAAAAGAAATGCTAATGCTGGTCGACCAAGAGATGCGTACAATAAAACTAAAAGAGCAAACTGTACCAATTTAGGTTTTCCATTAACGTTTGGTTGAGCATAATAAATCTCGGTGTCGTTGGGCCAATTTATCTATTAAATCGTCTTGATGTCAGTGAGAATCTTAATGTATTGGAACAAGTTATTGACGAGATGCCATTGCAAATAAACATGTTTTACATGCATGACAGCGCTCCTGCACACTATTCTCGTAATTTATGGTAACGGTTAGATTAGCACTACCCAAATAGATGAATGGGTCGCGGCGGTCCTATCTTACGGCCTGCGAAATCTTCCGATGTCAATCCTTTAGACTGTTTGTTGTTCCATTAGGGAGACAGAGTACGTAACGCCTTCTGAAGACGCTGACGAAGTCAGAAACAGAATTAAAGCGGAAGTATTATAAATTACACCAGACAGACTTGAACAAGTAGTACAGACGATTCCTCGTAGATTGCAGCTATGTCTAGAGACAGATGGTTTTTAATTCCAACAATTACGTAGGTAATAGTGTCACTGATTTACTGTCAGATAAATACCCAAACAAAGAACTAATCCCTTTCTAATTAGACATTTTTCTATATGTATTATTTTGACAATAAATAATTTGAAGAGAAAATTATACTTCGCTTGACGTGTAGAATTTAAAACATCCGATTTACCATCTGATAATACTAATAACGAATAAAATGTTTTCGAAGATCGAAATACGGAGATCATAGCGGTATCTACAATTACAATACTATGCGGCTACAGTGTTGACAAATGTATGTTCCTTTCAAAGAGTTACTGAACGCATACCAAGCATGATACGATATTTTAACAATAACATCTTTTATTCAGAACCGAACAAAGAATGTCGCTGTGTGTAGCTTTTGCGACATTTTTTTACACAAGCTGTATAAAAGATAATATACATAAGAACATATTTTGATATAGTTGTAAATTTCGATTTACGGTATTTTAAATGAATTAATTTTAAATACGAATTTCTGTCATTTATTACATTTTCAAATTTTTTTATTGGTCCACATATCAGACTAATGCGCAGGGGAAAATCGATGCAATAACATTTACAAACAAATCCTGATGTTTCATGACAATTTCCGAACCGTATATCAAATACACGTTATGATATTCAGATAAACCGAATCACTAATTGTCGCCAATATTACCCACATCAACCGATTTTGATTCTGTAACTGTCGAAGTTCTGTACGTGTTCTGTGCACTATTTAGAGCATTGACTCTAGATGTATGTAAATGAATGTGCGTCGGCAATGTGCATACGTCATTAAGTGCTATAATGGTCATTCTCTCTAGAGACTTTGGCGACGAACATGTGTAGCGTGAATTCGGTTAATCTGAATTACATCTCATTGTCATTTTCACAATGCAACGTGTAGCTGAACAGACCAATTTACTAGTATCATTATTTTCATCTAATTAATTCCATTCAATGCTATTATTTGATGTGTGGTAAATATCTCATTAATTCCTATTATTTTAATAATTAGATAATACGAATCCATTTACGTCACCTAATTATTTGTAGTCTATTGTTCCGTACTAATATAATATTTTAATGCTATGTTTGTGTGTATGAAATATCAGTAAATTCGAAAAAACCTTAATTACACATATTGCTGTGATTCGCAACATTATAAAATTTGTTTGTAAATATTTTTATGTACATGCTTTTGTATATTTTTTATTGTTTAAAAATTAAGATATCTTTAAAATCTTAATTTTATGTTTATTTTATAAAATATTATTATTTTTACTGGTATGTTGTTAATGTACACCCAGTATACTTCAAAAATGATAATGGGTGCACTCGAAATTAATTGAATAGTATAGTGATTAAGATTTTACTTAGTGAAAAATGCTGTATCTATTGTCATATATAATAATAGGTCATGTAATATGGGTTGCCTATGTAACAATTTTGTATTATTTGATAGCGAAACTTAAATTTCTAGTAAAAAAGGATATCCATTATTTATACGTTTATTTCTATCTAAAATAGGCTAAAGCTAATAATTTGTGGTATTTATCCTATAAGAGGCTTTACACAGTGCTTTTTATGTATTTCATATGGGGTATCACTTCCAAGCATTTTTAAATGGTTTATGTGTTCAAGCGAGGAGTATTTAGAGTTCATTTTTTGCGTCGGAAAGCTTCAATATTGTGTAGGTATCTTTACTGTAAATATACATAACGCATTAGTATAAGGAATTATTTGTTTATTTAAACCTTTAGGTATAGAAGAATTCAATATATATGGAAATAAAAATACATTTATACTATATTTTTGACACTGTTAAGAAGAGGTTATATGGTAATTTTAACATCCAACCTAAAGTGTTTTTATAAAGTAGGTACTTACTTTATAAAATCATGTTGAGTAGTTTTTACTTTTATAACATCGTTTTAATTGTGTAAAACTTTATTTTCATGTATGTAAACATTAGTGTCAAACAGTTGAATCGAGTCAGTTTTTTTTGTATTTTTAATATAGAAAGATACCTAATACCAGTGTTGTCACAACACGTTTTGCTGGTGTTAATGTGTTTTTCTAGAAGCTTCTGGAATATTCAATTAGACATCTGTTTCCTGTTTAGAACAGAAATAATATTAAAAATTTGATACTGAGGAGTAGGAAAAACTTATAAAAAGCCCGTCACATTTCTTAATCGCGCTCTTTTACATTTTATTTCACTGAATAAAACACCTTTGTGAAAACAAGGTTTACCTTATTAAATAATTAGAGAACATGGAAAATTACATGTCTGTCTTGATAATACTCAGAGGGTATATTTAGTTTATTTTATATCAGTAAAAGCTTAGAATCAACATAGTATATCAAAAAGAATTTAAGATTCAAAGCTATTTTTTTTAATGTTACTAAAGACTTTTAACATGATAATTTTTTGTATTTTCTAAATTAAAATAAAAATCCTCGCAATAATAATGTTAATAATTAAATAACTATTTTTAACGGAGTTGATTCTTGGACAAGCACTTATTAAATAAACCTGTTAAAAAATGGAATATAAAATACTTGAATGTGTAATCTACATTAACGGATAATTACTATCACAAGTAAACATATATGCATTTATACGTAAACGTATATGACATATGTACAAATTGGGATACACAGCATACACCTAGGTGTCATTACCTACAGCGAACGCACAGACACGTTAATTGGCATTTAAGGCCTCTTAAATGCACGTGGTGCTGTTAGCAATGATCAACAACTAAGATCGTATCTCATGTCAGTTTGACCGCAAAATGCCCGTGAGAATATCTCAGCGACATCTGCCATCCAAGCGCGACACCAAACACGACAGTTTCATCTTGCACACTGTGCTAAAGAGAAAACCTGTATGCTATAATATAAAATTATGTTATATTCCATTTGTGATATGGTTGTGCCACCTATTGACCTTAATATGCGGAGATACATATTTAGTGTACAGGTTTTCTCTTTAGCACAGGGTGCGAGATGAAACTGTCGTGTTCGGTGTCGAGCTTAGATGGCAGATGTCGCTGAGATATTCTCACGGGCATTTTGCGGTCAAGCCGATATGAGATACTATCTTAGTTGTTGATCATTGCTAACAGCACCATGTACACTGAAGAGGCCTTAAAATCCGAAACACGTGTGTGTGGGTTCGCTGTTGGTAATGACACCAGGTGTAAGCTGAGTATCCTAATCCATACATATGTGCATATACTTTTACGTATAAATGTATATATGTATACTTGTAAAGTAAAGTTAATGGTTCATTGAATAAGCATCTATCTAGGCAACAAACGTTTTATGTGTACTGGAGATAACATTTTGTGGTGAAGAACCTGATTATGTTATCAATGTTAGTGCATTTTAAAATAGATACAAGTTTGTGAATAATCAATCAGTTTTAATATTTGTTAATAAATAAATCATGTTAAAAGGATTTTCTTTTTCTTTTTTATAGTATTAAAAATTGAATTAGTGCAACACCTCCATCTTAATAAAATGGATTACTTATATAAAGAATCATAATATTTTCTGTCTTATATTATATATTTATAACTCTTTGAAATAATGTGTAGGTATGTAAAGTGTAAAAGAAAAATATGAATATACCTGTCTAGAAAACAAAATTTACAAGATATTTGCAAAAAATATATTTTTCGATCAGAGTCACCGGTAGATATTCGAAAAAAAATTCTTTTTTCAAATTAATGTTAGAATACTTTCTTATTCTCTAGAAATTTGTTTTTAGGTATAGTGGGTAGTAGATGATATATTAGTAAAACTTGAGTTTTCTTTACTTATACAGATTGTCGTAGTTAAAAGTTAATATGCATCTTCAAATACACACACATAAACATGTACCTATGTATGTATGTATACAACACCGGTGGTGTGGGGAGATAGTGGGGAGATCGAGAGCGCGCGCAGACATGGCATTCTTTCCGTAACTTTAGAGCGTGAACGTACATAAGTACATTGTATCTGAGCAGACTCGCAAATATTAAAATAAAATGCCCTTAACTGTCGAGGAAAAAATACAGATTGTGTTATGGTATGCCAAGGATAATTCGTACAAAGACGTGCAAAATTTATTTGTTGCGGCGTATGAAAATCGTCCACCTCCCTCTGTGCCAGCTATCCATAAGATTGTGAAACAATTTCGTACAGAAGGTTGTGTTAATTCACTGTATACTAAAAGACACGTTGTGCACTAAAGCCTCGGTACCCCGGTGTCCCGATATCACGCCCGATATGAACCTGTACTCCCCTACTATCGTACCCCTCCATTTCATGTTTGCATGCACTTGTGTGCGTGTTTGTGTTTCCCTATATCTACTTTTATTTCAGTCAAACGGTATATACCAGCTTTGATATTGATATCCTAGTAATTTGGCCGTTATTGTATTCAGAGGAAGAGAGAGAGAGAGAGAGAGAGATTTATAAAATCCATTTTAAACATGATATTTTTTAATGTCTCCGAATTTCTACCGTTTCCCACTTCAATATTTTAAACTGCATAAAACTGTCCATGGCACATTATCCGATAAGTAATTTTATGAAGAATTCATACGCGGCATCGGTTATTCAAGTAAATGTAAGTTGTAACATTAGAGTATTATAATGAAGATTAAAATAGTAATAGATCTTTTAAAATTATTTATAAACTAGTTTATAACAAATCAATAATAGCAATGGCAGATAGAAAATTGAAGTTAAATTTTAGGAACTTTGAATGTTTTGCCAATTGCCAGAAACTGGTATAAGAAATACATCCTACATATCAAACATTTTGAGTCCTATTCAAAAGGATAAATTATCTTAATTAACGCCTAACAAGCTTTTTTCGGGCATAGTATTACATACAATAATTACAAATGCAAATTAATAAAGAAGAAAGAATTTCACGACTTGCTTATACGTATGGGAGTTCCTAATTCTTTATTCAAAAATGTTTTAATAATAATAATAGTCGATTATCCAACAGTATTCGCTATTTATTACAGGATAATACAATGAAATAGAAAGAGTACACAACAACAAAATTATTATACATAGTTATACATAAATCTATGTAAATACATAACAACGTAAATAAATAATTCTAATGGTAATAAATGAAAAATGAAATGGTTTTAGTTCATTTTGTACCTCAAAAATACGTTTATGCCTCAGCCCCAGTCGCGATATATTAAACAAGTCAATATCTGAACATAAATCGTTAGCATTTTTACACATTGATAGAACCGGCGAGAAAGGATAATGAGTAGTGTTGGCTGAGGGTATATAGAATGTTGGCCGGCTCCTAGTACCAGCTTGCGACACACAGAAACACATTAATTCTAATAAGGTAGAGTCCATTATGTCACCAATCATTAACTTGTACAGGACAATGATTCTCGAAATAATCCTCCTCGATTGCAAGGACATGAACCCGAATTCTGTACACAATTCAACGTAGCAATACCCGTGGTCAAGGTAACTTCCGTGTTTTCTATAAAATAGTGTCTTTAAAAATTTACGTTGTACACTCTCGATTAGGTCAGTATACTTCTTATAACATGGACTCCAAACAATAGAGCAGTATTCCAATGCCTAATGAAGGAATTGTAGAAACAAGTAAGTACATCATATGCATATGTTGATCATAGGCAGTAATATGTACATTGAACATCAACTCGGAATCAAACGTTATTCCAAGGTCTTGTGCTGTTTTGTAGTTCAGTAGTTCGACGTTGTTAATCGAATACTTGTACACAGTCGAGGAATGCTTTCTACTATATACCGAAACTTTACATTTGGCTAAATTGTAATTGGTTATTTTCACACCAGTTAAACATGAAATCCAGATCTCTTTGTAAAAAGTCGCAATCCTCCACCGACTTAATGCAACAACATATTTTTAAATCATCTGCATATAGCAAGCATTTGGATGAGATACCATTGACAATATCGTTAATAAATATAAGAAATGAGAGAGGCCCTAGTATCGAGCCCTGAGGTAATCCTCTAATAGAAATATAATCGAAGGACATGACTCCCAGATATTCGACATAGTTGCGTCTATCGGTTATAAATGATTCAATTAATTCAATAATGTCCGTAATACCACCGACTTAATGCAACAACATATTTTTAAATCATCTGCATATAGCAATTAATTCAATAATGTCCGTAATACCAACATTGTTCATCTTGTTAAGTATTAACGGATACTGTACCTGCTCAAAATCTTTCCAAAAATCACTATATAGCAAGTTTACCTGATCGCGCACGTCTAAACACCCGGACACATAATGTACAAATGATCATAAGTTAGTCGTAGTAGATTTTCCTTTAACAAATCCATGCTGATTCGTAGTTAAAATAATTTAATACGAGGTTGTAGGTATATTCGCTTGAACAGCATCATTTCAAAAACCTTCGACACTCTCGATATAATAGAAATAGGGCGGTAATTCCCAATCTCATTTTTATTACCATTCTTAAACACTGGTGTGACACGAGTAGTTTTCCAACAACTCGGATAGGTTTTATGTTTCAATACAAAATTAAAAATGTGCAGCAGTGTCGTATATTTATCTTTCCTTTTGAAATCTGATGAGTAAATGTTAGATTATGTAAAGTCCTAAACAAAACCAAATAACAATTTATTTATATATATATATATATATATATATATATATATATATATATATATATAATCAAAATAAACTTTGTTGTACCCTTAGGTGTAAGGTTCTAGCTGTATGTCCTCAGTTTAGTTCAGTTTTTCCGGTGCACAAACTTCCGCCACTGTGTTTTGTCTCTTGCCAGTTCTTCCGCTCTTCGTTGTGTTAGGCCACGTTGCTCAAGTATTTTCTCCACATTCTTGTCCCATGTCTTAGCTGGTCTCCCCCTTCCCCTCTTTTCTGGAATCCTCGATTTCCATACTCTCTTGGCTGGTCTGTCGCTACTCATTCTCACTAAGTGCCCATACCATCTCAACTGGTTCTTTTCAATTTTTGTAGCAAGCGGTTCTACTTCGAGCTGCTCTCTTATTATCGAATTCCTTATCCGGTCTCTCTTCGTTATTCCTAGGACTCCTCTGAGGTATTTCATTTCCATACTTTGCAGTCGGGTCTTCATCCTTTTGGTGAGTACCCAGCTTTCACATCCGTAAGTCAGGACTGGGCTGAACACTGCCGCGTATACACTCATCTTAGTTCTTCTTGATATTTCTTTTTTCCATATAAAAGCGCTTCTCATTAGGTGGTATAATTTAGCTGCAGTCTCTATTCGATGTGATATTTCTGTTTCGTGTGTTCCCGTACAGGTAATATGGACTCCTAAGTATTTAAATACTTCTACTTGCTCTAATTCGTGGTTGCCTATTTTTATATAGTACCAACCATAGTACCAACAATTTATTTATTTCATCTTAAAATTTCTTTTATATTCATTGGTTTATTACTAAAGTTTTTAATATCCGTATTTTCATTGAGCATTGAAAATTATATATCCAAAACAAATAGAATTTTTTCTTTTAATAAAGCGTGACTATTTAAATTATTATATTAGAAAAGTTTAATGTTGCTATTCTATATTTTTAATTTTGAATGCATAATAACCCTAAACCTGTTTATTCAAATTCGACTACAAAGTTTTGCAGACATAGGTAACTAAGAAACTGTTGACTCAAAGCACGTTTTTATAACAGCGTATTCAGGGAATATTTTATTATTTTTCCCAAATGCTGCAGACATTATATCATGAATAAATAATATAGGTTTAATCGTTTTCATTTTACATATCTTAGTACGTCTTACTAAGTATGCGTTCAAGTATTATTTTATTTGAATTTTTTTTGCGAGCTCTCTAAACGTTAATATGTATTTTTTTTTTATTTAATTATCTTTCGTTCATTCCTTTTAGATTGTTAAGACGAGTTTCTTGTGCCTCAACTCAAATATGCCTTCAAGATTGACTTTGTTTCGCAAATTTGTGGTGCCTGACTTTGTACTTTCAAAACTCTACCTCTCTATAATCTTCTCAGCTGGCACTGAACATATTTTTCCTTACATCGAAATAACACCGTCTTTTCCACATCTGCATTTTAAGGTTTCGTTTTATCTCAGATCGCTTTTTAATATTAAGTTTTACAATATCAATATTTGAATTCTATCTTGGGAATATTAGAATATACATTTTAACTTACATGCTCATTTCAAAATACCTACTTACACTTCAAAAAAAATCTTGGAGCTTTCATATTTTTCTATCAAATTTAATATCGGTTTAGTTTTATATAATTAAATGTAATTCAATTTTAAATCTTGCTTCTCTAACACAACGTCAACATGATAATAAAAAATATTTGCTTATCCTATACTGACATCTGTAATCAAACAGTTACTATTTTCATTATGCTAAAGCATCTAAATTTATAATAATAAAATTAACTATAAAATGTTTGCATAAGCATTAATCTCAACAGAAAGATTATCTTTGGGTAAAATAGACGAGTTTTGTCCTTTTTAAACTACTTCCAACTCTTTCATGGTTATGAAACAACTTAAAAGCTACAGCTGGCATTACCATATAGAATCTTACTTATATAACTACCTAATAAAGCATTACTTTCAGATAAACCATTTATAGAGATTCGAATAGCTTTGGAATGTCCATATTCGATGCACCTAGTATAACAAAGCGAGTAGGTCCTACTGTTAACAATTACGTTTAAAGTAACACAAATAAAGATAAATATCACGGTGTCTATTACACCTGTAAACGCATCAATGATAATTATGTGATGTTAATACTCGATTAAATGCATCTTAAATCAATATTTACTATATACAACTAACAAACTTCCTATGATTTTGCTAGCTGTTATTGCTCTAAGGCGCAGAGGTCGCCAAAGTGGTCTATATAGACCCGCAGGCGTCTATTTAACAAAAGTAGGGGTCCATCTGAGCCAGGGGGTCGAAGGAAAAATAATTCTTAATACGCAAATCACACATATCTAACTGAGTATATTTAATTTGTGAATGTTTTTATAATTGACTTAATATCAGTTTCTTTATAGAAAATAAATTATAATAAACGTATATTTATTCCTCTGAAACAAGAATTTACGTACCAGAGCGCAGCGGCGCGAACTCTGCACATCTGGCTTATCATATGCTTATTATGACTCATCTGCATATGTGCACTTGCCCAAATGTCACGAGAGGTGATGTTACAAATGCAAACATCATACGCAGTTTCAGCTGTCTTTGTCAATTGTGAACAGTGTTAAATATTTGTCGTGTTATTATTACTACTTTTATAGTATTGGACAATTAGTTTAAAAAAAGATCCTTATAAAAAAATTTTACATTGAACAAACTCAACATACAAACAACAAGCGGTATCATTCTCTTAACGATATTCCAGGTCTTAGCAGCAGAGTTTCTAACGAATTAAAAAAGTTAGGTTTAAATATTATCCAAGTGAACAAAGTAAATTTAGGAAAAATCTTAGTCAATAACAAAGAAAAAGCAAAATTGTGTGACAAATCAGGTGTTTATGAGGTAGGTTGCAGTGATTGTGACGCAATCTACATTGGCCAAACAGGCAGACCCGTACAAGATCGCATTAATGAACACAAAAAATCAATTTTAAACAATAATAAAAATACAGGCTTTGCTGAACATTGCATAGACCTTGTACATGTATTTGATACCAATAATTATACATTATTACATAATAGTTATAAAGGAAGGATATTAGATTTATTAGAAATTCTAGAAATTAAAAAAGCTACAACAGCAAATAAACATGTCACAAACACACAACTGGACTTCATAAACACCCCCATTATTGACACTGTACTTAAGACACTAGCCCACACATATAAATAGATATTGGTAACTTTCTTAGTTTAGTTTAAGTCTGTAAACTCTTCGTTAATGACCGAGAGGTCGAAACACGTGTCAGAGTACAATAAATCTGTCCTTAAGTGAAACAATATAACCAAATGTTTTATTCGTTTAATATTCATAATGTTTCACCAAGAACCAACCGTAGATTCTATTAATTTTATTTTAATTAGTTATAGTTTCTATAAAACTATTCGTTTCGTTTAGATATCAATTTTAATTATCAATACATGTAAAACAGAAGGTAAGCATTAATAATATGGATTAGTATAGTATACCATCTTATATTTAACTTATTTATAGAACCCTAATTAAAAAATGGCATCTTCAGTTTCTAAAAAGAAATATCGATATTATTCATTGGATTACTTGAAATTTGGATTTATTTGTTCACCGACAAATGAAACGATTCCTATATGTCTTCAATTCGAAAAAACTTTTAGAAATGACTACATGAAACCGTCAAAAATGAAAGATCATCTTGAAAGGGATTCACTCAGATAAAAAAAATAAAGAACTTGAATTTTTCAAAAAACTTAGTCACTTGTCGATCAACTATAAATTTTTTTATGAAGCAGTCTACTGAAATTGAAACTGAAGGAGGATTAATAGCTTCGTACAAGATTTCGCTTGATATAGCAAAGAGGGGAAAACCACACACACTCGCTGAAGAAATTGTTATACCTGCAATTAAAGACGTCATCAAGGATGTAATGAAAAAAGATTCCGTTAATGTTTTAAAGTCCTTGCCATTGAGTGCAAATTCTGTAAAACGGCGTATTATATATATTATAATGAATCCTGTACCTATAATTTGACAAACAACACAAGAAGTAACATATATTTAAAAAGCAATTCTAATACATTTGAATTAGAATTTCTTTTTATAATTCTTAAACTAACACAAACATTTCTGTAGGTCCTTTGTTCGATTCAATCGTAAGCTATAAACGCCAGAATGTATTACATACAATGCACATTCTATATTATACGTGTTTATATCGATACTTGTGAACATATCAAGTTACTTTACACATATATTTGTTAGACGATATTTATTTAATTACTTTCTGTTTGAATTTCAATTTTTTACAGTCTCTCCTCCTTTATTATATAAAACATTACAGTCATTAAACAATAATCATTTAAATAATACCTTATCTAAATTCTTCTTATTCATATTCTTTTTGTACTGTTACCAGCAGGAACTTCGGGCTGCTTATTATCGACGAAATCTTCTTCAACGGCATCATCCGCTTGTTCTGCGACTCAAAATACAATCTTCATTTTAACAATATAACACGTTGCACAATTTCTTCTTAGGTAGAATTTTGACCACTACTTTACTACGTTCTCTCGGTAGTTAATTATTTATTGAAGTTATATTAATAATGACTCTTGTGCGTAGTCTAATGTTAGGAGTTAGCCTTTTGATACGATATTTGACGTATCTTGCTGTCGACTATTCTTTTTTCTCACGCATATTTCCCTTTTATATCAACATGTCTGGGGTTCTCCGCTTTCCACAAAGTTCAGGGGTTCCCATTCACATTTACACGCACATACACGTTCATTTAGCCTCGGGATTGTATATTGCTACCGGAGTGTTTATCACGTTAATATAAACTTTCGGTGTCACCCTTTTTTACTCATAAATATATACAAAACCTATGACTAATAATATCTACTTAATAATACAATAACACATTCATTGATTTTAAATATTATTTCTCTTCAAAATATTAATAAAAAAATATACTTAATTAAATTCTTAAAAAAGAATAATAAAAATTATAAAATTAAGAAAGGGAAATGAGCTGTACCATTACAAACAGTACTTATAAATTCAGGCTACACTTTTTGTTGCAAGACTTCTATGGATTTAGCGTCACTTTCGTTCATTGGCTATTGAAAAATTGTAACCGTTAAACACTTACAATTTGTGTCCTTTTTCACTTAATATGAACTTGACACTTTCCGTGTTGACAACGAGAACTCCTGAAACTTTTCTCGCACTAACAAATAATGGTTTATAAAATACAAAAATACAAATTTTTTGGTATTCTGTTGGTTCTAATAATTTGCCTGCATATTTAAGTTCAACATTTACATTTACCTTTCAGTAAATGTCGATTTTTCTGCTTTAGTTTTACGAATGGGGTATCTATATATATATATATATAAAAATGAATGTTTCTTTGTTTGTCTCGTATGCGTTCCTTTACCATTCATCCGATTGCGATGAAACATTGGTGAGTAGAAAAACTATTTTACAATAGGTGGCGCACGAGTCCTTTCAACAAACGGGTGTACTTCATATAGTTTAGTGGAAGTTCGTATGTTTTCGGAATTGAATCAAATACAAACTGTGGCATTTCAGTTGGTGTTTGTAAAATTCCAATTGGCGGTCGATATTAAATAATAGATATCATAATTCTTAGTTTATTCCAAGCGAATTTGTAATAGCCGTGACAAAGCGTTACTTTAGCTGTCATATCAATTATACAATTTAAACGGCACGCCTTTGCTCAATCTACACGTCAAGCATGAAATAAAAGAACATCACGAACTTCAGAAACGGACGAGCAACGTGAACCAAGTCTGGAAACATACGAGAGAAGACAAGTAAGACTGGAAACCGTTGGAGTTCTTTGAATGGCATTGCAATGCATGCCGAGTATAGCTAGTGTCATATAAATTCACTACAATGTACGTCCAAACCTTTGGGTAAAAATTACAAGCAAGGACAGGACTGCATAAATAAAAATCAACAAGAAACTTCCTTCCAGGAGAAACGTGTTTGATTTATAAACAGGCAATTTACTCAAGTGCTAACCTATACTAAGTATTTTTAAAAACTGGGAAAAATATAAAACAGAATTATAAAACTAAGTAAATATTAGTTTAACTTATATCTCATTTGTACTACTACGATTTTTTTATGGCATTTTCGAAAATAAAGACAGTAAGAATTTCATTTAATAAGAAAATGCGTCTATTTATCCCGTTTTTGAACCTCGAATCATTTTATTAATAGATAGATAGAGCAATTTTGTGCGTATTATACAGAATCACTAGTAATTTGATATTTTGAACAAATAGTAACGTAAAAATATTCAAGAGGCTACACAAATTTATTTCTGGTAACTAGTAATTTAAATTATGAAGCAGTAACTATGATTATAGTTTCATTACCAAAAAATTGCTTTAAAGCAAAGCATTTTTACAATCCAAGACTTCTGTACGATGACAATTTGTTATTTTAAATAATTTAAAAATCCATGACCGGAAACTTTAGAATAATAAACAAAGATTATTCGAAAGATATATTTTCTGCCATAATGTAAAAGTTAATGTGGTATTAATTAAGAAGCAAATATATTTGAGGCTTCCTACTAACACGAAAAACGTTCCCAGTACAATTATATTGTCTGATCATGTATTTAACATATCAATAGGCAGATTGTAATATTAAAAGTCTCATTTTTATTATTCTTTTGTGAACAGTTGATATTCTAATGCACCATCAAAATAAATCAATTTTGTCAATTGTTAACTAGGTAAGGATTATATTTATAGAATTTATATCTAACTACTTATTCATTATTATTAATTTGCAAACTACATTTAATACTTATTTAATACAATCAATGTTTGTTGTTATATTTATGTTAAAGTTACGTGATAATAAATTAGGTTCTTTATTAAAAATTCAAGAAAAGGGTTTAAGTTCATTACATTATATTTTGCATGTTGTAGATTGAAATATCACAAATGTATCAGTCAATTACTCTAGTCAATTTGCTACCATAAAGCAGATACTAAATCTAGAACAGCTTCTCCATAAGGACATCCCGGATATGATGTAAAACAATCAACCCCGTAGTAGCCCGCTTTCTGAGCGTCCACATAAGCAATATCTAAGTCTACGTCCACTTCTCCGTCACCATAATCGGGTCTAAAATAGATTAGATGTATTACAATACTACATAGTAAAAGTAGTTTAATAATAACACATACGAAAGAAATATGTCTACTAATTTTCCATAAATTCCATTTACTTCGTGATTAGCAGAATGCATAGCATTTTCACAAATACTTCTCAGAAGACAATTGTGGCCATCCATTCCATATCTGATTTAAAATATATGCAATATTAATATCTTACACGAAAGCACAATAATAGGATTTCTCTTGATGAAACATTGAATAAGAACTTGCAAGTAACACAAATAAAACAATAGGTATTATTTCACAAACTATTTATAAATACTCGTTGTACATTTCACCTTGTGGCATCTTCAGGAGTTCAACTAAAACTAAATTTCTAAAATTAACGTCTGTCATACAATTTTATAAAGAACAGTTACACCTTAATGATAGAGTTATGGAGATAAAGATCATTTACTTATGCGGAAAATTGGCTTAATAATGCTAGGATTTATTAAAGGAGAATTTTTACTTATGCCTGATCATTAATAATGCAAAAATAAACCCACTTAAATATAATAACTTCCTAAAACACTAATTTTCTCAACATTTATGTAAATTAAAAAGGATCTCTCAATTTTCTAATGAACATTGATGACCACTTCTTAATATATGGTTTGCTATGCTGGAATTATCATAATTTAACCTTATAGCGCGCGTATGTGCCCAGCCGTTTTATACTTAGAAGTAGTAGTAGTAAATTTTATAAATGCATTTAAAAATACAATAATAGTCACTAAAAACTGCATGTAATCAAATACAAGTCCGATATAAATGTAAATATAAAAAATGTAATGTAAATAGGTATATGATAAACAACAAAATGTTTACATACAAACAACAAAATTGTGTGTAAGAAAACAATGAACACGCAGAAAGGTGTTAAACGGACCAATTTATTTTCATTCACCAGGCATCCCCCATATACTCCTCTATGGTATAATATTCTTTTTCTCTTAAAATTCGTTTAATTTCTTTTGAAAAGCATGTGTGACTAAGTTGTTTCATGTCTTCTGGCAGGTGGTTATATAGCTTTACACCATAATATTGAAACCTGCCCTAACTCGTCGTTAGACTTCGTCTCGGAATACGCAATTTATTACGTTCCCTTGTGCTGTATTGGTGATCGATTCCATTTGTCTCGTATTGGTGAAGGTGTTGGTGAATGTAACTCGGAGCATGATATATGCATAATGATGCCAGAGTAAGTATTTTTGTTCGTCTAAGGAACCCGTTATATCTCAGACCACAAAGAGCTCGCAATGCCATATTTTGAAGAATAAATATGCTACTGGCTGCGCCTGATGGGCCCCAAAACCGAATTCCATACGAGAGGTGGCTATGAAAAACGGATGATAGGTAAATACCGCAGCTTGACGTGTTGCTATTAATTTTATACTCCTAATGGCATAGATCCCCGAAGTCATTTTTTCGCCAGTTGATCTATATGCTTTCCTTACTTTAACCCAGTATCTATAGTGACACCCAGAAACTTAACACTTTTATCATCGTTAACTAATTGTTGTTTTATCGACATTTAATGTCAGTTTATGGGCTGCGAACCACAATTCGATTCTTTCAATTGCTTCATCGGATTGTATCATCAGTTCTTTTGCGTCACTATGCTTGCAAAAGATGGTGGTATCATCGGAATATTGGTATATTTCTATCTCAGGCAAGACCCCCGGTAGATCATTGACATAGACAATAAACAACAGAGGACCCAGAATCGACCGTTGGGGTACACCATTGGTTGTATGTCCTACTTGCGATTTATTAGATTTACATTGAACCGTCTCTTTCCTATTTGATAAGTAGGACCTAATTAATTCTAAGCGTTGGCCCTTATTCCATAGTATTCTAATTTGTGTATCAATATGCTGTGGTCCACCGTTTCAAATGCTTTGCTTAGGTGTAATAAATTGAAACTTGCTCTCTTCTTTTCATCCAGGGCATCGTTTATATAGTTCAATACACTTACTAGCGCAGTCGTTGTAAACTTATTCTTACGGTAGGCATGTTGACATGTTATTACTAGACCGTTTTCTTCAAAAAAGTAAGATAGCTTTGATAGGATGGCTTGTTCGAAGACTTTAGATATAATGGGTAATATACTTATTGGCCTTATTGATTTCATTTTCTTTATATATAGGTGCCACTTTCGCATGTTTCAACTGGTCTGGGAAGTACCCTTCCATAATGTAGGCATTAATTTCCTTTGTCAAGGGCTCACCTATCTCATTAGAAACATACTTCGTGACTTTTTTGTTCATGCCATAATTATTCTCATTGTCCTTACACTTGATATCATTAATTATTTGACGTATTTCCCCTTGGGATACCGGTTTCAAGAAACAAAATCATTCCATTCTATTCTGATACGATTTATCGTACTTAATGCATTGGTGCCAGTAGTTATGCTATTTGCCATTTCCGTCCCTATTTTACAGAAATACATATGTATTCAGTTCATCAGCTGAGAGATTGTAATTTCACTTACTCTTTTTCTCTTATCAGATACCTCGATTTTTGTAGAGAACACAAGGCATTTTGGATTTTGGTTCCACTCTTAAAATTTGTTTAGTGGATATTGATCTTTTGACTGATTACCTACAAAGCATAAACGACTTGTTTGATAATCAATCATGTTAGGATAAATTGAATCTAGTTACATAATTTAGCTCCAGAGGCTGTCCGCTGGAATTGAAAACTCAAAAGTGTTAACAGTTTAGAACTGCGGAGATTTTTTTTATGGTTTATAATGATAATAGATTCATTTCACCAACAAATTATTAAACATCCCAAAACTGAATTTTTTATAATACTATGTCTATCTACGAATATTTACGGTTTATTTAACCCTTAACTTGATAATGTATCTCCTCAGATACATATATTTCAAAAATTTCCAGTCCTTTTGCACTTTATTTACCTACTATATTTTGACCATATGTCCGATCGGATACATGTTATAGCACAAATACGCCTATACTTGACGATATTATTTTAAATTACTCGCTGTTATTCAACCACTGTGTTCAGTTATCTGTCAAATACTGTCGCAGCCGGAGGATTCCAACATATCAGATAGTAAGTCTGTTGTTTTACTTCACAATTTTTACTTATTATGAATAACTTATGTGGTAATTTGTTGTATGACATGTTAGTTTATTTGTAGTATATTAATAATTTGATAAATCTTACTAATTTTTCCATAAACGGGATACTAATATTATGTATTCTTGAAGATACATTGCCAAGTTTGGTGAGCTATATATGTGGTCTTATTTTTATAGCAGTCGTGTGGTACGTAAGTTAGTTGCCACTCCACCTATTCAAAAGCCAATTCTTAAAGTAAAAAAAGCAAATTGTGAAAATTGTAAGAGACTTTCAGTGGACTGGCGACGATTTTGATTACGAAGAGGACATAGACGAAGACTATTTCTCTAAACCGAACAAGCTACAGTCGCCTTTACAATATTTTAAGACCTTCCTCAGCGATGATATAGATCTCGTAGTAGCACAAATCAATGTATATTCTACTATGGAGCTCGGTAAATGCGTCGACACAAATCACGACGAAATTGAAACTTATTTACGGATTGAACTCATGATGGGTGTTGTACATATGCCAGCATACACTGACTACTGGGCCAAAGAAACACGTTGGGCTCCAGTTGCGGATATTATGCCGCTAAAAAGTTATCAGTTATTGCGATTAAATCTTCATTTCGCAAACAACGACGAAATTGACAACGACCGCTATTTCAAAGTGAGACCTCTTCTTGAAAGACTTAGAAAAAATTGTTTAATAATTGAACCTGAACGACGAAACTCAGTTGATAAAAAGATGGTGCCTTATAAAGGTAACAAAGCTGGTTCAAGAAGGCAGTATTTGAAAAGCAACCAAAAAATGGGGCTTTAAAATTTTCGCACGATGAGGAATTTCTGGCATGGTGTACGATTTTATCCCATAAGGAGGTGAAGACACATTCAGCAATTATAATTTTTCGGAAATTGAAGAAGGCCAAGGATGTTATTGCACTTTTCTCTTCAATTCAAAAGAAACAATTATCAGTTGTTTATTTTGATAATTTTTTCACGAGTCCAGAGCTTGCATCATACCTTCGTGATGAGTTCGGCATGTTATGTATGGAGACTCTTAGGTCAAACCGTCTTCGAGGTTGTCAACTGAAATCGGACGTAGATCTACAAAAAGAAGGCCGAGGATCTTTTGACCAAAAGATTGATAACAAAAATCGGCTTGCGATAATCAAGTAGTACGACAACAAAGTTGTTGTCTTTTGCAGTTCTTATATGGCAGCTAATCCAACTCAAACATTTCAAAGGCAGAAGGCGGTAAAGTTCACATAGTCTGTCCAAAAGTAGTAAAGCAATATAACAGTCACATGGGTGAAGTCGATCCTGCCGATATGTTTATTGCTCTGTATACAACTGCCATGAAAACCCATAGATGGTATATGGGCTTATTTTCGAAGGTTTTTGATATATGTCTTAATAACGCATGGCTCCTTTATAGACGGGCATGTAAATTATTAGAAGATCAAAAATAGGCAGTACGACTAAAAAAATTTAGAATAAGTGTCGCAAAAAGCCTATTTCATACAAACAAAGTAAAAAGAGGTCGTCCTAGTTCAGAGGCACCACAATCATCAAGAAAATAAAAAGACCACTGCAACCAAGACCCCAAGATGATAGCAGATTCGACAAGCTGGATGATTTTCCAATATTTCGAGGAAAAGGAAGATGTAAGAATTGTATTTCTGGTCAAACACATGTTTTTTGTCGCAAATGTAATGTTAAGTTATGTCTTGTACCTACTAGAAATTGTTTTGTGGATTTTCATTGTAAAAAATAAAAGGTTTTAAATGATATGTGTGTTTCTCTTATTATCTAAAAGCACTTTGAATAGAGTCAAGTGTATCCAGTTTTGGCAATGTATCCCAAAAGATACAACTCAAAATTTTGAGTTGCACATGTTACCAAAAATATATGACACTAAAAATAGTATTTACCACCGTTTTTGACATCTACACTGAATAATAGAATTTTTGAAAGAAAAACAATCATTTGTCAATTTAAGGGTTAAGATAAGATTTCTCAAAATTCATACATTAGTAATATTAGTTAGTCAATGCCATCAATGATGAAAACTGTCAAAATATTTATCACAAAGGCATTTGATTAAACACATAGAACAAATGCAAACAGATTTAAAGTTTTTCGTATCGACACCATTTTAATTTATTTTGAGTGATTCTTATCGATAAAATCTTAAATATAAAACAAGTTTATAATAAAAAAAAAATCTGATATTCCACACTTTAAAGTGAAGTGGGTAAAACAACTTTAAGCGAATCAGTCTCTGTCACGTGTGTATTTGTCTAAAAATTGACAGAAAATAACTAAATCTTATAAAAAAGCCAAAATTTTTAAAAGTTTTAAGTTAAATTGAAAAGTACTATATACTAAATAAACAGATATATCTTAAGGGAAGATATGTTTGAGATTAAACGTGCGGTTTGTTCAAGTTACAAACTTAAATCTACTTTGTCGGTCTGAAAATTTTCCCTCTGGAGCTTCACACCTCGCAGATTTTCCAACAACGAATGAAGCTGTAAATCTGAGGTTCAGTCGATAACTCCGACAAACCGGACAGAAACTTTCTCGTCTGAACTTAAAATAAACTGGTTACATTATTTTTGATGCGGCTCACTTGCCACAGATTAAATCTGCAGTTTTTCTTCACTGAATTGTTCCGATATGTCAAACTTTATGATACCTGTTCAAAATTTGTTCCACGCCCATATAGGCCATCATCCTGTCGCTCACTTTATTTTCTTCATCTCTTTTATCACGTGACCTAGACGAAACAAGAGGGGGATACGTATGTAGTTGTGTTATATTTGTAGCTTGCGGAAACTGAAATTGTAAATTTACGGAACAGGACATTTGCTGTTTAATTCCTAATGGGACAGGCCACGATACGCCAACTACCACCTGAAAATTAAAGGAAATAACTATTCAAAATTGATAGCTAATTACATTATTTAAAAAAGCATTATTTCCTTTCGTATTATTCTACATATATCGTGCACTTCTTATAACGATTTTTAAAAGCATTTCTGTAATATTTTGTAGCTAAAGTATATTATTTTCCTACATTTGACTTGAGCTTAGCGATTTGAACAAATCTGAATAGGTCTACCGAGATTACTGTTTGTTTTGGGGGTATACACGGAACTGTATATACACTCTGATATTTGTCTATACTAATTTGAAAAATGAGTACATATGAATCCATACAAATAATATTAACATTAGAAGCGCCGAAGGGGTCATTTTGACACTTTTCAAAATTAATTTGTCTGGATCTTTTGATCCAAGGGCCCTATAGGGGTGGGTATTTTTGACTTTTATTTTTTATATGTTATACACATGTACAAGGAATCTAAGCGATCTTTGGCATACCATTCCTAATTTTTTATAGATTCTACCTATTAGCGCCAAGGGGGTCATTTTGACCATTACATTTTAGAAAGCTAAAAATCATGATAAATTGATTATTTATTTGTCTGAATTGACAAATAAATATATCTGAACAAACATCGAGAGATTTTCCGTAGTCAGAACTCAGACTTGTCCAGAGGGGATGAGTAACGGCAGTTGGATTGCCCCGGCCGTATTCACGAATGTTCGCGAGAGGCTGTACGTTGTTTTTTTTATTATACCGCATGTGTCTAATATAATTAGGAATAGGGATTCAATGTTTACGTGCGATCTATACGTATGAATATAATACGTGACAACGTGGTACCCCTACTGTCCGTCACCAATGCCGACAACAACCGACATCACAACGATATTCTCCGATCCCGACCCAAATTTTACATTCAATGTTTAGCAGGGAACACGTTGCGGTCCCTGGCCATCTTATTACTGGAACGGGAAACGTCAAATGTCTTGCTGTGCAGGGAGGAATCCTTTTTTATTTATTTTATTATGGTTATTTTTTAATTTTATTAGAATTACGCTTTTGTTTGTGTCATGCAGCGTGAACGCAGCTTAGTAATTCTCTGCATTTACTGAAATGAAAAAGAAAAAGAAAACCTTGCAACTCGTAAATATTATTTCTGAACGCATTAGAAACACCCGAGTCGGTGGTCCAATGCTTACTGCAAACTTGTATGTGTGAGCCTGTATCGGTTGTCGCGTCGTTGGCATTGGAAAGGAAAGTAGGGGGCCACGTTGCCACGTATTGTATGGATTGATCGCCTATGGCTAATGAAAATTGACACATGCGGTATATACGGTACACATCGGTAGTATTATGGTGCGTTTACACGTGCATGGATTCAGTGGTACCAGTTCCAACGCCAGTTCAATTTTCGCGCCAGTAAAAGTTTACATTTGCAATGATTTGGGAACTGGCGTACAGTAGCGTGCCAGTAGCGACTGGTGCCACTGAATCCATGCACGTGTAAACGCACCATTAGTCAGTTGTTGGTTTATTGTTGTGCAAGCAAATTCGTTTTAGATTTTCGGGTGTACACTGTGGCATAAACTTCTGAACTTGAACAAATAGCCAACGAGTGGGCAATGGATGACTCAGGTGGAGAGGATTCGGATACTGCACCAGATGATATCAACGTTGAAGACAACGTATAATCTGTAGATTCCCTAAGAGAAATGAGTTCCAGCGAACCATTTCTAAACAAAGCCAGAATCGTCACTACAGACATTTTTTTCACATCTGTAAAATTAGCTAAGCGCCTAAAATAAGCTAAAACTACCGTTGTAGGCACAGTAAATAGGATTCGAAATGAGATTCCAGTTGAGGTAAAATCGCTCAAAGCACCTCTTTACGATACAAAACTTCTGCAGCATTAAAACTTGACTTTGACTATATACCAGGGAAAGAAACAGAAAAACGTTCTGGTCCTGAGCACCATGCGCCCTAATATAAAAATTGGCTCAACTAAGAGAAAGCTACCGGAAAACCTTAGCTTTTATAATAAAACCAAATATGGAGTCGATATTATTGACCAAATTGTTAGGTAGTACACCACCAGAGCTGGTTCGCATCTTTGGCCCGTTCAGATTTTTTACAATATGCTTACTTAGCTCTAATAAATGCTTGGGTCTTGTATAAAGAAAGTGCAGGGGAAAACATAAGCAGGCACAACTTTTTTAGGAAACTTGCTGAAGAACTTCGAGCAGCGTTTCTTAATAACAAATATACCCCTGATGTTACCCATGAAACTGGATGTTGGCCATGAAAGTTCCGTCAAAAATCAGACATAAATGTCAGGTTCGAAAACACTGCAAAGGAATAAAGTCAATGAAACAATGTCAAAAATGTCTAAAATGTTCAGTAGAAAATGCAGTATTTAAATTTTTACCTAGCCAGCAATGTTTATACGAAGGAAAATGATGGGGTCAAAATGACTCCCTGCAGCGCTAATAGGTATGAAGGTAAGCCCGGTGCTTCTAGTGTTAAAAAACTTGTAATTAGTAGTAATATATTAAGCTGATTACAGAAAATTACAAGGTTATCGTACATTGGGGACAATTTTGAATATTTTATATGGGAAATTAATAGCACTGCCACTTGGAATATTAATAGCACTATTTCAATTCATAGGAGAGCCTCGCAACTATGTGAGCTCTTTCCATTTTATGTAGTTGTTGGTTTTGGGGCTCCAGTTCTATACATTCTTCTTTTAAGTCTCCTATTGCAGCTTATCTCCACCTCTTCCTTGCTTTCCCTATCAATCTCTTGCAATTAGGCATTTTCCAATCTATTCTCTTCGATATTCAATTCTTTGCCATTATTTCAATGTGAGCTAGCCTCTGTAGTCGTCTTGCTTTTATATCCATATCAATTTATGGTTTGGCATATATTTTATTGAGTCTCTGGTTTTTCTTATCTCATACCTTATCAATTATCTCCTTTTCTTCTAAAATTCACCTTAATATTTTCCGTTTTCGTCTCATCAAACTTTGTTCTGTTCTTTTCTTCAGCAACCAGGTTGGTCGCAGCACTGTCATGTCGCTTTTCTGTGTAGGTGTTTTTATCTCAAAAGATGGTTCAAAATTCCAGCGCTTTTATTTACACTCATTATTCTTGCATTTCTGTCTCTGTCCTCCTCACTCTTACAAGTACTTCTGGCACCCAGATAAACAAGTCTCATTTTTTTCTGAGTAGTTGTTATTTTTATTGTGATACTGTTGAGTCAAGGTTCTCCTACTCTCATTCTCATGCTTGCCATTTGGTTTACTTGCTCGCCCATTATGATTTAATTTACCTTCCAATATTTTATTTTTTATGTCTCGTAGTCCTTTAATATTCCTAGCTATGATTTGTCTGTCTCACCTCTGTTCAGATTGGCACTTAATTTACATTATAATGCTCACAAACATATTATGATATTGATCATATCAATCAGACATATTAATGAACATGGAATCATGGAATAGTTGCGCCTGACGGCTCCCTGATCTACCAGGTGTACCAAATGACTTCTCATTATTTTTTCTAGGACCATATTAAACAGCAAAATGAACAGAGTGTGGTTTATCATTCTCATATTACTTTTCTTATCAGTAACACAGTCAGTATTCTTGCTAACTTTCGTAGCACTTCCGTAATTTCTATTACCTTACCTCTTTTTATTGACTTGTGTGAATTTTTTAAGTCAGAAAACAGTGCCACTACAAGAATGTTGTATTCGTAGCAGGTTATTAACGTCTCCTTCAGTATATTATTTAAATATTTGATCAAAAGTTCCTCGATCCTTTCTAAAACCTGCCTGATATTCTACTAGCTTTGATTCAGCTATCAGTTCTATTTTCTTTTTGATAAGTTTGATTACTGCTCAGCTACGTCTAATATGGACATGCCTCTGTATCTGTAGTTACTACATTCCATCTCATCATCATTCTTTAGAGTGGGGATTTTGGTAACACATATGCAATTTTCTGGCAATTGTTTTCTTGCATATTTTCAGCATTATGCCATGCAAAAGATTACTTAATTATTTTCTCTTATACCTTAGATTCTCTGCAGTTATACTGTTTCTGTTTCCTGGGCTCTTACTGTCTTTGAGATTCCTAATTACTTTCACTACTTCTTTTCTAATTGGTTCATCACATTTGTTATTCTCTTTGATTCTCATACTAGATTCTACATTTTTCTTTTTCTTACCATTAGTTAACATATCTTAAAAATATCCTCTCTACCTTCGTCTTATCTTAATTATGTCTCCTATCTGGTTTCCATATTTGTTTTTAATAAATACCGCATAGTCGCTTATTTAATTTTCTTATAAAAATTCAGATTTTTTCTCTCTTGTTATTGCTGTCAGTTTTTTTAACTTTCTCTTGGCATTTCACTCTTTTGTTCTGCCTGTTCATGCTTTTGCTTCTGCTGTTTGATCTCTACATGCTCTGTTGTCTTCTTCTTGTTGACTACTTACCATCTCATGCATAATATATTTCTTAATTCGATTTTTTTCTCTATTCATCTTCGAACCATATTTTCCTCGACTGACGTGCTTTAATTGATGTGGCCTTAACGGTACGGTTAAATTATCTATTCTATCGTTGACCATTCTTCCTTATATCTTAAAATTTTTCTTGTTTCAATTCTCTATAACGTTGTGTTATCACATCATCGTACCTCTTAATGTTTGTGCCTTTTACTCCGATTTTGTTCGACCTTTGATTTTCGTTTCTATTCTGAGAAAAACGGAAAATAATCCGAGCTTATATCTGCTCCTCTGGATGACCTGATATTTATTGAAATCCTTTGATACTGCGTCCTTATCATAACATTATTTATTTATTTGGAATAGCTACAATCCGGTGTGCGATTGTAGTAAATATCAGCACACTTGTACCTTCTGCTGCGTTAGTTTACAATAGTCAAAGATTCTGCATCCTAAATCCTGTGGCCGCCAGCCTTTACAACGTTTACATATTGCCGAATGCATAGACCTCTCTCTGTCCAGAAAGCACTTGCAGCTTCCATTGAGCCGCGAATAATCATAGATTGTGTTATGTGTATGTCAAAGGACACTCAAAATCATTTATCTCTATAGTTGAAAAAACTTCTACGTTGCGTGCAAATACAGATAGTGGAAGGTAAAACGCATGGAAAACAGAGCGGAAAAATAAAATATTCAAATTTTTGTGAATTGGCCGCAAAAGTTACTTTCACGATAGAAAAGCCAACCAATAGACGACTAATATACAGACTGTTCATTTCAAAACTTTCCACCCTAAATTTCTGGAAATCTGAAAATCTATAAAAATATCCCGGAAACAGTATTTACAAAGTATTATCATGGGGTCATTTCTTGGTGTAAAAATTTACCCACCCACTATAACCCCGTGCCCCAGGAAGCCCCCCCTACCCCCTTAAAAATTTTAAATGGAAAGGGGTATCGAGTAATACGTCATTTTAAAGCTATTTTGAAGCAGTACATTTTGAAGTTTAGTTTTTTAAAATTGATCGGTTCGTTTTGAAGATTTTTAAAGAAATTTTGTTTTGTTTTGTATATCTAGCTAGTCAGTCTATTTTAGGAGCATCAGAACAAAAGCCAATATTAAAAACATTTATAAATTTCTGAAATCAATAGAAAATAAGTAGTCTTATGGTTCTTTAACTATTTAGCTTAATTTAATGCAGAATACTTTTCCTTCTTTTTTGTATTTACTTATTTAACAAAAATGTATGTTTTAGGAACGGTTTTACACCAGGCGCGGCTGGTGAGTACGTTTTCGCGGTGCACGTACATAGACAAGACTGATTCGTGTATTATCGCTGATATACTCCCAGATGCCTAGTATATCACCGATAATAAACGAATAAGTCTTGTCTATGTACGTGCATCACCAAATCTTATGTTCACTGATTCAATTTTTGTAACAGCAAAATAAATTAATATTCTAAACGAAAAACAGGCAATAGCATAAATAACGGATATATATCTAAGAGATGAAATTGAAACAACGTCCAAGGTCCCACAGATTCTTTATTTTGATTACGGCGACCGGTTTCGAGAGTTTAAATACTACACTCACATCCTCAGGTCAAGCTTAAACAAGAAAGCAAGCTCTTGACACCAAGGTATAAATTACAAAATAGGTGATAAAATGTCTTTAAAAAATGTGTTTAACAAATTAACTAATTAATACATTTTTTAAACACATTTTATCACCTATTTTGTAATTTGTACTTTGGTGTCACGAGCTTGCTTTCTTGTTTAAGCTTGGCCTGAGGATGTGAGTGTAGTATTTAAACTTACGAAACCGGTCGCCGTAATCAAAATAAAGAATCTGTGGGACCTTGGACCTTGTTTCCATTTTATCTCTTAACTATCCACCCACACATAGCCCATCATATCAGGATATATATCTTTTTTCTTCCGGTGCTCCTCGTTTGGAAATACATTGTATCTTCTTTTAGTATAAATTGCTATTTAGTGTTATTAACCCAAAGTTATGTAAATAAAGTATTCTGAAGAAAATAATGTATTAGCAGATATTTTGGGGGACCACTTGATTCTTTGTTTTTTAATGGAAATCTAAATGCCGAAGCATATTTGGATATGTTGGAAAATATGTTCTCGAAAATCAACTGGATAGAAATGACCCTATTGGATGAGGACGAATTACATTTTCAACAAAGTTCTTCCAGTATGGCGGTGGTTAGACATTGTATTTCCAAATAAATTGGTAGGATGAAGAAGACCTATCGAATTGCCAGCCAAATCGCCTGATTTGACACCACTACACTTTTTTCTATGGGGTTACTTAAAGTCTGTTGTATTTACCCCTTCCACCTCAAAATTTAGAAAAAATTCGTCAAAGGATTAATGCAACCCGCCGCGTTCCGTGGTTTGAACAATGGTTATACCAGAGTGCAGCGATCAATGGATAACATTCTGAACAATTATTCGATTGTATTTTTCTGCAAAAAAAATATTTGAATTCTTAAATAACTTTAAAAACAAAAGAAACCAAAAGATTTTTTTAAAAATCTTTAAAACGAATCAATCTATTTTAAAAAAGTAAACGCCAAAATATACAAAATACCTTTAAAATGACGTATTACTCGGTACCCTTCTCCATTTAATATTTTTGAGGGGATAGCTTCTGGAGGCAGGGGGTTTAAGTGGGGGAGTCAATTTTTGAATCAAGAAATGGCCCCACGATAATACTTCATACGTATTTCAGGGATTTTTTCGTCGATTTCCAGAATTTCAGAAATTTAGGGTAGGAAGTTTTGAAATGAACAGCCTGTATATGAATGTTAATACAATAAAGGTATCATGAAGTAATTACCACAACTTTCGATATATCCTTAGTATATAGAAACATGTTATATTAGCTTGCCTAAATGCTACTCTAGTTGTGTATTGCAATATTAATAATTTCATAATTAAAAAGCATATATTTAATTTTAAGTAAACGCTATATGAAAATGTCTTTTTACACTACATGTAATAAAATATGTCGTTGCATTATCGTAATTTTGTAAGTAACAGTAATAATTTATTTAAAAACTGGAAAAGTGCATAAACTTACTTTAACTTGACCATTGTATGGATATACTAGCCATCGCTTTGCTCTGTGTAAACTGATACTTGACGGCGATATAAGTGGTATTATTATAATAAAAATATGGTTAATAAAATTCCAATACATATCTTTAATGAAATTACAAATCGAGATGCAATGCCAGACTTCCACATAACTAACTAGAAGAACTACTGCCGTTAACTGTATTAGTTCGATTCACAAAGCGCTTGATTGTTGTTTAAATATATAATTACTATACTAGTGATAATTACGTGAACCGAGTTTACTATGTGCTTAGTGTAGACGTAGCGGGTTTATATGTAATATCTAACTGATAAATACTCTTGGAGAAAAGTATATAACAGATAATATTTTCATTACTAAGGTCGAGTACCATATAGCTTTTGTCTGGTAAATTAAAAAAAAAGCGTTTACGTACATTAAATTGGAAATATCAATAATAAAACATCTCTCGACCTAGCAGATACCTTATGTATATACGTTATACTTTTGATACATAAACTACTTTCATTATCGAAATGGCTTAACGTGATATTGATATGGTGTATTGTTTAGGGGTTAGTAATAAATATATATATACCCATAAGAAATGAATAATTTTAACTCAATTACATGATACAGCTGCTTGAGGGATTAATAACTACTATTAAAGGCATTAGAATGTGCACATTTAACAAACGATATTTATTTGAAGTGGAATTTACAGGTAGACATTATTAAAATTGTACCGAGGACTCAACTCTCTGCTTAATCCATCAAATAGAGCGACAATATGTATTTAATCTCAGAAAATTTCATTTACGAATTCATGGAGATAGTAAATTTGATCCTTATAAACTGATTGAATATGAAACTGAAGTTGTATTTAAGATTTGTAAAAGTGAAATTCGAAATTGCTATCGATAAATAAATAGTAATTAACGATAACAAGTAAATTTAATTATGGTGAGATTGGTGGATATTTTATGGCGATGCCGTCAAAAAACAAGGGGCAGGTATATCAGATAGGCTTCTTGCCTTTACGAGCGCTAAGATATATTGTCGAAGTTAGAACCATTTGGGAGTTTAATATAAATAGTAGGTTTTTAATAATTATTATTAACTTTTTCTGGAATAACAAATACAAAATCAATCTTGATTATTTGCCTTTAAAAAAAACAAATGTTATATACAACATGTACATATTTTGCTAACTTTTTTGCACTTTTGGACTATTGCGATTTACTACTGCATGTAGTAATATCCCAATTGTCCATTTGTGCTGCATAATAAGTTCAAGCAAAATTAATCTGCGCACACATTTCAAGGCTAAGCAATATTTGGTTCAACACTAACCAATTCTGCATTTCTTTATGGCACTCTTATAACTTTACGATGATAATATGGTGCATAATTGATAATAATTACAGCATTTTAGTAATAGTAAAAGTATATTTTTATTTTCTTAAAAGATACAAGTCAATATGCAGAAATAAGTAACAACTTTGATATAATCATAATAAATCTACTTTCTCTCTGTTAAACTATATAAAATTATACTGAACCACATTCTGAATTATTGTGACTATTAGTTGTTACAGCATTACAAATTTTTCAGTAGATTTTAGAAATAGTTGTCTTTGCATAACATACATGTGTTAAAGTCCTCTAATTTTGACCTAAAAATGGAAAATTGCAAATATGTATTTCCGAAACTATTTTCTCTCTAGTTACTATATTTGGGATAATCAATTTTCATCTTCTAAATAGTGTAGAGAATTAGTACTTGCTTTTTGATAAGAACTAACTCATCAACTTGTCCACGGTCCTTCGATGAAAAAACTGTAGTTTCTATTGGTATCGTGTGTCCGTTCTGGAATATATTATATGAATAAATATTGAATTCTAAACAGCGAACTTTTTTGTTATATAAAATATTTGTTATATCAGAAGTCATTAAGTAGAAAATAAAATCGTCAGATATACAAAACAAAACACTTAGCTTGAGAGTTTCAAAATTTATTTATAGTAACCACTACAATCCTGTTTTGCTACACTCTAGCTTTATCAGATGGATGAAATACTAAAGCTAGCATTGACTGGTCCCTACTTATGTATAATTACCAATTTACAGAAAGAAATGGAGAGTTACATACATCTATTTGTTCATTCAATGTTAACCCCTAATCTATTTTATTGTATCTATTTATTTCTGTTGCTTGGAGATCAAGTTTTTGCTTTTAGTATGAACATGTAAAAAGACAAAGTTCAACTTGCGGTTTTCTTCTTCACAGTGGTTAACGAAAGGAGAATCTTCTTTTTATTAGCACTGTATTTTCCTATGTCCTTCTTGTAAATGTTCTTCCTGTTTGGCCTATACTTTATTAATTTCACAAGTGAGCTTATAGACCCCTGAGTTCAATGTTGACCTGTTCTTATTGTTTTTATTATATTTTTACTATATTGTGATGATGAAAATTTTCGACCTCGAGATTTTTGCAGATGTCCACGTTTTGATGTCCCCTGATACCGAAAAAGTGGTTTTTAAGAAATGTCTGTGTGTCTGGCCGTGTGCCTGTCTGTGACCACGATAGCGGTCAAACCGTTATAGATATCATTCCCAAATTTTGTATTTAATAGTGTAATCTCCCTCTTGAGAAATGATTAGATTTCCAGTAAAATCGGCCGACCGGAAGTAGTAGTTTACTTCAGCGAAAGAATCGAATTTGGCCAATATTTCGTCAACTACTAAGTTTAGATTAATTTATAAAGAATTCATATGTACTTAAAATTGAAATTGTGAACAATTTTATCAAAAAAGTTTGTCGAAATTCCTACCGGAAGTAGGTCTTTTACTCTTATCGAAAATCAGTTTTTTGCAAATATTTTGCAAGTCATGCTTTTTAGATAGGTACGCTATGAATATAAAAGTAATTAAAACTTAATTTCCAATATCTTTTGTATAAAAAAAATTTCAATATTCGGACCGGAAGTATCACTTTTACTCTTACCGAATAACGCTTTTTTGCAAATATGTCGTAAATTAAGCATGTTCATTTATGAAGAGTACAAAAGTGTTTAGAGTTGAATTTGGAAATTTTTTTGTATAAATGAAATTTCAAAATTCGGACCGCAAGTAACACTTTCATACGTATAAGAAAGTCGTGTGGTGGCCACACCTCATTTTTTTATGGTGTAATTAGCTCTATATGCAGTAACTTCATTATTGGCTTTATTAATTATCTTAACAATTTTATTGGATGTTTTTCCTTATATGTAATGGAATTTTATTTACTAGACCCATTGTTATGTACTTTGGGATATTATTGTTTTCTCAAAAGCATATTATTAATAAGACTGATTATTTAACAGAATAGTTTTTAACCTATTTAGTTTTGTATGAAAAATTTTTCTATTCTTAGGTACATTTATTAATCTGTGTGTGCTTCATTGACTGATAGCGAATAATGGGGTTATACATACAGAAAGAATAAAAGGTTAGAAAAACATATTAAAAACAAGGACAGGTCGGTCGGATAAAACATTGAACTCGGGAGACTATAAGCTCACTTGTGAATGTAATAAAGAATATATAGGCGAAAGAGGACGAACATTTACAACAAATATTTGGTAATTTACACATTCAAATTAAAAGCAAAAACATGATCCCTTGGAAGCGGTGAAAACATATATATATATAGAACAAATTAGAGTTAACTATAAATGAATAAGTAGATATATGACACTATTCACTTCTTCATTATTTTTGTATTTTATATAATTTTATACTAAATAGTTGTAGGTCACTCCCCACTTTTTCTGTAACCACTACAATCCTGTTTTGCTACACTCTAGCTTTATCAGATGGATGAAACACTAAAGCTAGCATTGACTGGTCCCTACTTATGTATAATTACCAATTTACAGAAAGAAATGGAGAGTTACATACATCTATTTGTTCATTCAATGTTAACCCCTAATCTATTTTATTGTATCTATTTATTTCTGTTGCTTGGAGATCAAGTTTTTGCTTTTAGTATGAACATGTAAAAAGACAAAGTTCAACTTGCGGTTTTCTTCTTCACAGTGGTTAACGAAAGGAGAATCTTCTTTTTATTAGCACTGTATTTTCCTATGTCCTTCTTGTAAATGTTCTTCCTGTTTGGCCTATACTTTATTAATTTCACAAGTGAGCTTATAGACCCCTGAGTTCAATGTTGACCTGTTCTTATTGTTTTTATTATATTTTTACTATATTGTGATGATGAAAATTTTCGACCTCGAGATTTTTGCAGATGTCCACGTTTTGATGTCCCCTGATACCGAAAAAGTGGTTTTTAAGAAATGTCTGTGTGTCTGGCCGTGTGCCTGTCTGTGACCACGATAGCGGTCAAACCGTTATAGATATCATTCCCAAATTTTGTATTTAATAGTGTAATCTCCCTCTTGAGAAATGATTAGATTTCCAGTAAAATCGGCCGACCGGAAGTAGTAGTTTACTTCAGCGAAAGAATCGAATTTGGCCAATATTTCGTCAACTACTAAGTTTAGATTAATTTATAAAGAATTCATATGTACTTAAAATTGAAATTGTGAACAATTTTATCAAAAAAGTTTGTCGAAATTCCTACCGGAAGTAGGTCTTTTACTCTTATCGAAAATCAGTTTTTTGCAAATATTTTGCAAGTCATGCTTTTTAGATAGGTACGCTATGAATATAAAAGTAATTAAAACTTAATTTCCAATATCTTTTGTATAAAAAAAATTTCAATATTCGGACCGGAAGTATCACTTTTACTCTTACCGAATAACGCTTTTTTGCAAATATGTCGTAAATTAAGCATGTTCATTTATGAAGAGTACAAAAGTGTTTAGAGTTGAATTTGGAAATTTTTTTGTATAAATGAAATTTCAAAATTCGGACCGCAAGTAACACTTTCATACGTATAAGAAAGTCGTGTGGTGGCCACACCTCATTTTTTTATGGTGTAATTAGCTCTATATGCAGTAACTTCATTATTGGCTTTATTAATTATCTTAACAATTTTATTGGATGTTTTTCCTTATATGTAATGGAATTTTATTTACTAGACCCATTGTTATGTACTTTGGGATATTATTGTTTTCTCAAAAGCATATTATTAATAAGACTGATTATTTAACAGAATAGTTTTTAACCTATTTAGTTTTGTATGAAAAATTTTTCTATTCTTAGGTACATTTATTAATCTGTGTGTGCTTCATTGACTGATAGCGAATAATGGGGTTATACATACAGAAAGAATAAAAGGTTAGAAAAACATATTAAAAACAAGGACAGGTCGGTCGGATAAAACATTGAACTCGGGAGACTATAAGCTCACTTGTGAATGTAATAAAGAATATATAGGCGAAAGAGGACGAACATTTACAACAAATATTTGGTAATTTACACATTCAAATTAAAAGCAAAAACATGATCCCTTGGAAGCGGTGAAAACATATATATATATAGAACAAATTAGAGTTAACTATAAATGAATAAGTAGATATATGACACTATTCACTTCTTCATTAAATTTGTATTTTATATAATTTTATACTAAATAGTTGTAGGTCACTCCCCACTTTTTCTGTAAATTTGTAATTATACCGTAGTCGACATATTTAAATTTCTGATACGAAAGTAGATAGAGGAAAAGAGCGCGACGAAACAAACTAAAGATAAACCGTAACCTACGAGAAAGTACAGGCCGCGAACAAGCAATCGTGACGTCACGAAAGCCGGCCCTATCTCCATGCGTTAATGTGTTTTATAACTACTTAACTATTAAATTTAATCAGTTTTCTCTTGGATAGATCCATGTTTTGGGTGTTAATTTTGTCGTTGATTATTTTTGAATAGTTATTAAGAAATATATTGGCAAGAACATGACTATTTTTTAACAATATCGACTTCAACGTTTTGCTGCATAAAATACATTTCTCATTGATTTCTTCTACATATTTTTCCAATTTTAACATTGTCAATTCCCGTAAAATAATCCTTTGTTTACCTGTTTTTAGAAATTCAGTTTCATATTTATCTGAAATAAGCTCACTAAATATCTGATACGCCTGAATAGAGACTTCAAAGAATAATTCAGATGGTTGTTTTAGAGCTCCTCTTGTTAAATTTTTCAAATATTTGCTAATATCTGCAGAGTCATTTTCACCACAATTGGTAAAATTTATAACAAAGTCTGAATTGGTAGTAATGGATGTTAAACAATTGTCACAACCATTAACAAACTTAATTAGTGAATGTGCACAGTATCCGGCAATATAGAACAAAGATGATAATACAGAAGCATTCAGTGCAATGTCAAATGAATTATTTAATATATCTGAAAAAGAAGAGACGTTTTCAGATAATCCATCGTTTCTGGTTATTTTATCAATTGTTATAACCGATGACTCTGAGAAATGTTTAATACATACTACTGAATGTTTTGTTGGATTAAATGACTCTCTATGAATGCATTTAATCCACGTTTTTTTCAACTCTTCATCTTTTGGAAAAGAAAAGACGGACACATACGTATGGGTACTATCGTAATTGCTTGTGCAATTAGGCACGCAGCATTTATCAGGCATTTTTAATTAAATGAACAAGATTCACTCAGGTATCTAGTCAAACTGTTGGCGTTCTTGATTAACTAATTATTTTATATAAACGACACAACCATATTATAAACGACACCACCCGAAAGTTATTTATAAGTAATAAAACAACGTTCACATACAAAATTTACCAGCGGCCATATTTGCTAACCCACAAACTCGGCACTCCACAATTGAGAAACACTCTCTTTTCACTGATTTTACAAATTATCTGCACATAAATCAGGTAAATCTGAAATTCTACACCTTTAACTTATCACTTTAACTTATTTGAAGTTCTTTATGAGGGTTTTTGAAAGAAAAACTTGCGAAATCTAGTTCACGCGACTGGGATGTGCGATCACGGCAAATCTAAACTGTAATGCTCCTCAGACGGCATTCGTGACGTCAGATCACGTGACACAAGCTTTGTTCGAGGCCTCTATATCACGGAGGTTACGGATAAACATAAGCGAGGCTGCCAAGACAGTACACTCGACAAACCTTTCCTATGAAATGTAAGGCGTGAGGGTCCCCGCGACACTGCGTTGCTCTCCCACCACTGTTAGCAAGCAGGCATCGCTGCATATTATAAGGTCATCTTCTTCATGGTATAGAAGTATAAACCGAAATTAAAATTTGACGACTATGGTATATGAATAGGGAATAATTAATGTTAACTTCAATATTTCATCCACCTGATAAAGCTACATTGTAGAAAAACAATATTGTAGTAGTTACTATAAATACATTTTGAAACTCTTAAACCCTGTGTTGTTATTTGGTACTATTGAGTTTCAATTCAACAAGTATCTCCCGCATCGCTTAATTATATACAAAACAAATGTCAAGTCAGTCAAATGTCACAAACTGAGTAATGTACTAAGTGTAAACTGGGCTGGCTTTAATCCAGTCATATTGAATACTTTTAGCACGCGGTTTTAAAGATTCTCCTCGGAATTAAAAAAAGAGGATTGTGGTGCATATATACTTTAACCGTATAATAAGATATTTAACAGAACTTTTTAGTATTATACTATCACATTACTATATTTGTGTTGTTAGTAAATAGTGAATTATATGACTATTTATCGTATAAAAATAATTTCAAGATACTTTTCGATGGACAAGATATTATTAGCAAATAAGAACCATCGATAATACTCTACAGAGCGCAAATGAAATGGCATATGACAGATGAGTGACAGTTCAGAAACAGGATGCAACATACACATATAATTTTGTATACCTGTTTTCTATCGTTTAAAGATTCAGAGTCAGTTGAAGACCGGAATGAAATGCCTTTGCAAGATTTTCGTGTCGTAAGAGACAATTCCGCGTCAGCTAATATTTCGACAAATAATTTGCTAACCGAAGATCCATTTCTCGGGCGTAATGGTGAAGAAGATTTTTCCTGGCTAGACGACACTATCAAGGATATAGCATACTACCTCCGAAGTCACAAGTTCAATGAATTCGACCGAAGATACGAAACTAAACCAGATGCCGCTCCAAGGGAGTACTTCGGGACGTTTCCAAGACCACCGCTTAGAGCTCTTCATTGGGAAGTGCAAGAATTTTGCGATTCATCGTTTTTGAATTGTATAAAATATGTGAAAAGGAAATTAAAATATATTGGCTTGAAACGAATAGATGACACGGCGTTAGTTATCATGGAACAAAAATGGACAGCAACAAATAATTCGGAACAACTTAAACAAGTGGATGAAGAATGCATTAGAATGAGAGAAAAAGATGATAAGTTAGCTGATCCGTTTCAAGGTCCGATAGAAAGGTAGGTTATAAACAACAAATGACAGTGATATAATAATAGAACTGCTACTTAGAGAGAAGGAGAGAGAGGGGGGGGGGAAGAGAGAGAGAGAGGGATTGACTCCTACATACAAGTAAGACAGGTGTGGCCAGTCAGCTGTTTTGATTTGAATGTCGTTCAATATTATTTAGCATACTATAAGGGTACAATTTGTCATGAATGAAATATCATGATAAGTATAAAGGAACATAATTATAAATACTAATACCATTATAAATCTATTTATCTCATTATTTGACATCATTACGACCTAAAAATGCAGCACTGTTTAAATATTTTATTTTATCAGCATCTATTAAGTTAATTTTATGTTAAACATTTATTAATAATGTTATTATTTTGGCACAACAATATTACTAGGATATCTTGGTTATTCATAATACGTTAGGTACAAACTCATAATATATTAGGTAGATACAAAATTATAATACTAATTTAATTTTGAACATGAATATCTTTTTTGTTTCAATTATTAAATGAAAAAGATATGCCATGCCTTTCGTGTGTGCGATCGCTAGATCTTGTTTCCTATTGCACATAGTGAACATTATATTGATTCTTTAATATTTGACACATTGCTTATTGAAACGTTCCCGACCTGGATCTCCTACGGAATTGAAACTTTCTTAATCAGATTTTCTTCTAAACATCCTCTGATAATTGTGCTTGACTCCCATCCAGCCAGTTCTTGTAAATCTAAAATGTCCCCACCGGCGTTAACAAGCAAAGTTGCTAAAGATATTCTAATACAATGATAGGTGTACATAATTAGATTTTCAAGGTTGAGAAATGTAGCAATTTGCTCAGGTCTTTTAGAAAAGAAATTGGTAACACAAGGCTAAATCGTACACTTTCCATTTCTGTATGTGGTAACATGTGACGGCCGTAATGCTTTGAGTTAGAATTGGTAAGAAAATCTTACTCTCTAAAATTTCATCGTCGTCCGTAGACATTTTCACTAATTCATTACTTCTACAAGCTCTACCAACTCCATTCAAAAAAGCTACTTTCATCATCAATAATACCTCGTCGGGAGCTCTACCCAAAAATTCATCAAGTTTCTCTCATGTGTATGTTTTAGATTTTTTAACTGTATTTCCAACATTCTTCGATTTGATAAATCTTATCAATTATCAATTCACCACACTTGTCGACTTTTACTCTTTCGTTCAATTCCAAACAAGCTCGCAACATGGAATACTTCGGCCACAAAGAAGAAGAACAATGTACATTTGAAAGTTTCACAAAATAAGGGAGTATAATCGTTTGTCCAGCATCTTGAACTTGTTCTTGGTCTTGCCACTCACATAACAGACGATATTCTTTCTTGTAATATATTTTTGATTTCTCTGGCAGCAAAAAAATCTTCCACTGTTCGCTCTAGAATGCCTTCAGGAATATCAACATGTCCATGATTTCTCCCAAAAGCATGCAAACTTTACGTATTTGTTTTTTTTATAAAAGTGACATTTGTTGATATGCTGTTTTGTTTTCGTCGTCCATGATACGATATAAATATAGGAATTACCTTAATTTTTTAGTAAATCTAAAAATCTGTTCTTACACTTTTCGCTGCCTCGATAATCAATAAAAATCATAATAAAATAATTGATTTGTTTTGTCTTTGATGATATGATAAAGCTTTGAATATAACTTGAATAACAGGCTTTGCCTCGCCACATAGCAGCATCCTCGATTATTATAAGTCGCATAGTATTGTCGTTATATTAATAGCTATGAAATACATTGATTTTATTATATTTAAAGTACATTTGACATTATTTAATTAAAAGGTGACTTAAAATGAGGTTAGACGTTCATACTAAAATGAATGAAAAATAAGAGTCATATATTTATGACATTAGGAATAGAAACGCATATTTGAAGTAAATACATTGTCAGCTGGAACACAATATGTTATAAGTGAAACATGAATTATGTAATTGGGAGCAAAATGAACTTTAACCTTGAAAAGGAGTATTTAATCGATAATACATACATATTGCTTACAAAGCATCTGTAGTTAACTTTCAAAGATCTAGGGAAGTTGTGGGCTAGGGTTAGAATCAAAGGAAAAGTTACGTAATTGGCATCTACGACATTATTATCACGTGGCTGACACAGCATGTAATTGGTGACTGTTATGTTATGCCAGGTTGCTCTTAGGTATTGACATTATTGATGAAAATTTTATAAATTTTATTTGTGTCTCTTTCTAAACTTGTGGGTGATGTAGCGTAGGTATCCTATTTTTTACGTTAGGTATAATATAACTTACTTCTGTGAAATGTTACATACAATATTTTTTTAATACAATATTTTTTAATTACATTATATTGGCGTGTGCATACATTTTGTAAAATGTCGCACATGAACAAATTTATCTACGTATATGTATATTATTGTAAAGCAAATTATTACAAACGCATGTACCTATCTGAATTAAATCCAATCAAATGCGTCTGCTTGTGATATCAGGGTTGCCTCCATTAAAAATCTTATTGATTAAAATAAAAGCACACAATATGACGTTAGTAAATTTAGTAAATAGCTTCTTCAGGTGATGTCTTTAACCTAAAATGTTACATACAATATTCAACCTTTTACATATTAGATATTAGGTGTTCTATAAAAAATTCAGAACCATTATCTTAATTGCTATCTATATGCATTCCTTAACTGTATCTCATTTGTGAACGCACAAGTTTAATAATTGAACATAAACAACATGGGAAAACCCTTCTCAAAGACTAAACAAATTCAACAACGGGGAAGAATTGAGGCCCACTTTATCATTTAATAGTATTTCTGAATTTTTGAATTTGTTAATTTCTAATGACTACGTTTCTAGTTTATTACCTTTATTTTCAACATGTAGTACACAAAATTGTAAAATGAATTCATAGTCATCCTCTATTAAATGGTTAGCATATTGCTGTGTGCTGTACCTGCAACATAATTATAAAAATAATGATAATTTTTATTATATTTGATATATTCACTTCTCTCTTTACAGCACGTTCTTTGTAAGTACGCGTGAGTTCTGGCAGTGTATTCAGCCTTCTTTTCTCCTAGTAAATCTCTTGCTTATTTTTGTTTAGGGATAAGGTTATAATTTGTATTAAAGAAAAAACTAAGTCTATATAAAATCATACTTGTATATTTTATTCAAACATTAATAATAGATAGCATCGCTATACTATATTTACCACAAAAATTATAAAAAAAACACAATTGAAAGAAAACATTTATACCGTATTCTCGGTTGTAATATTTTGTAGAATAAATATATCGATAATGCTAATGAAAAAAAAAATATTATCCTGTTTTAAAACAAAGAAACTCAATTGAATGTCGATAATCTGTTAATATTGTGCTAATTCTATTTCATCAGAAACATTATATTTGCACATAATGCCCTGATAATTCTAGAACCTCGCAATGGTCAATGTTCGGAGATAAGCTTGAATTGACCACTGGCAACAACATTTACCTTTTCTAAATGTATATTTTAAATGAATTGCGATAATTAATGATGCCTGATAGAGGTATTTGAAAATAAACATTCGCACGTTGTATTCTCTTAATACCCAACACCATTAATAATCTTTTCTGTGTTATATAAAAAAAAACTTACGAATTATTATTACTGGACAATATCTATTTTATCCTTACTGCTCAACGTTATACTTGAATAAATATTTTCACATAGTATTCCTATAAACGCATTGCAGCATTGATATTTCTTTATAATAGAAAAACTCACTTTGTTTCATTAAACATTTCTTCAAATTCTGCCTTAGGCATCTCTATTTTAAAATACCAAAAAAAAAAAATTATTAAAAGTAGAATTATTATTATAAATGAAATTGAAATAAAAATGAAATTAATATACTAATACAAAATGAATAAATATATCAAGTCGTAGTGTATTTTACCCTACGCTTAGCTTTTCAAAAAGTCTTTTTCTTTCGAAGTCGAAATCAGAATCTAATCTTGTTCATTCCTGTTCTTTGAATTTATACCCGAAAAAAAAATATGTAACGCTCGTTACGCCATCCATCAAATTAAAATGTAGGTTGGCATTGATACATCTTCAGTGAGATCTCTGCCCTCAAGTTGCCGTCGTGACACTAACACACGCGCACATATTGTCTTTGACAGTTCCCTTCACTAAATGTCAACACTTGAAATTGTTTCCTTACTCAAAAGTCTTTCACTAAATTATTCGATATCTTCAACGGTAAGTATATTTTTCTTAATACAATCCATTCTTGTATTTGTTTATAAACTTGTTGCCTTTCTCATCATTTGTTAGATACTTCCTTCTCCCATTCGCTAACATAATCCTTAATTTTTTCTTTTTAGAAGAGACTACTCGGTAAAATGGGAATTACATTGCAGATAACAGGAATTCTTCGTCACATATCACTTACATTACAAGTCCACTACGTCTACGTTGTCTTTCATTTCTACCCAAGACTTTTCACATGGTAATATATTTATCTGCATGAAACTATAAACAAATTTTATACTATATTTCTTTTTGTAGGTCTCCAAACCAAACAAGTTTTCACAGTCTATGAAACTTCTGTGTTACACATACAAGTTCATGAATGTACATTTTTATTCATTCAGCTGTTGTTTATATAAAACCTTATTGCTGGCTATATCGTGTTAGAATATTTTTAACTTATATCCTTTTTTTTATAGTCATAAGTTTGAGGTAACTTTTACAATGTTAAAATATGATTTATAAAAATCCCTCTTATAAAATTTATTATATTCTGTACGTTTTAAATGGATTATTTATTCTGTAACATTTTCTTCTCTTGAATAACGTATTTGATCTTGTTCGTATAGTTTGATGGCGTTTAAATGACTCACTCTCTTTACCGCTCCATCCCTCAATATGACTCTTTCTCTATTGTTTGCTTTAAGTACCTTTTTGTCTTTGAACAACGGTCTATTATTTAGAATGTTCAATGCAATTTTTACGCCTTGAGAAAAGTTAGGTTGCGTTTTGTTATACATACACAAACCGTATCTTCTGTTCATCTTTTCTACAAAATAAATATATTGCATAGACTTATTTTGTCTTTATTTTGTAACTACTTAATTTTAAATACTTATTTAACCTATAATGTAATAATGAATAAATCATATCGAATAACTCTTCCACATTTAAATATATGCAATCCATCATACACTTGTGTTATTAGCATTGCACAATGTTGAAATTTTTTAAAAATGTAATAAAGTTTTTTTATATTACTACTTCTTTTATTTTTAATACTTGTCGAATCACTTTTATGATTAGTATAAGAATAGCAATGGTCTATAATGTGTTTTTTAAACGTTCTTCCTGTCTGTTTAATATACATATATTTTGGTACATGATCGGCAAGGTAACTTATAGATTTGCCTTTATTATGTTTGAGGTTTGTAAGTATTCTTAATGTTTCCTTTGTTAAGGAATTTTGATAATTTTTCTTGTTCTTGACCTATGAAAGTAAATGATTTAAACTTTTTTCTAACTTCTTTTTAGTAATATAGTAAATCTCTAGAAATAATTAATTTTTTGATATTAATTTAATTATTATATATAAGGTTCGGTTTATAGCCGCTGTTATGAGAAATTTGTTTAATAGTAGTGTACTCTTTATTAACGTTTTCCTTGGACATCGGAATATTAATTAATCTATGGGCTATGGAAGGCTGCTAGCTTGTGTTGGAAATGATGATTTGATTCATTGTGTATTGTATTGTCTGTATAAGACTCTTTATGATATGTGGAAAAGAGAACTTTGTCATTTACTCGTTTTAGCGTAAAGTCCAATACTGTTAAGTTCTTTCTTTAAGGTAAATATAATATTGGAATCAATAGAATTAATACATTCGAAAAGAATATTTGACTGTCCATCTATGTCTGTGTATCCTATCAAAATATCGTCAACATATATGTATCGAAACGTAGTATCTTTCATTGTCAATTAGATCAAAAGTTTTATTAATGGAGGCACTAGAAAACAAGTTTTGTACATCAAAAGATACGAATTTGGTATTATCGGGAAGTTGAGGTCCTTAATATTATTAACTAGGTCTAGACTATTTAATACTAGATTTGAGTTTGAATTTCGTGTGTTTGAGAATAATATTTATTAGGATTCTTGACACTGCCGACGCTGTATTATAGGAAACTACCGGACTAATAGGGTAGTGTTCTTTATGTAATTTAATCAAATAGTATAACTTCGGGGGTTGTGGATTCATTACATTTAGCTTCTGAATATCAAACAAATTAGTACCGTGTTTAGTAGTGTATTTTAATTTTCATTGGTATATAAATTTATTTCAAGCAAAGGTCGAAACAATAAAAGAAAAATATTTTCCAAATTAAGAATTTCGATTTCTCCAATCGTTTCCAGGATGCATTCGAAACTTCAAAAAATATATATTTTTTTCAGGTACTCAACCTGCTGAGTTCAAAAACGTCAATACTCGTATAAAAGAGGCTTAGCAGTCTTTGTACGCCTATGACTAACATTTCTTTTCAATAATTCTGTCCAAATATGTATGTTAAATTAAAATACAACAAATACATTATAAATCATTGAAAAATAAGTTTAGAATAAAACGCTGATTTTTTTCAGATTCCAGTGGAGAACAACAGCTAGCTATTACTTGTGTTGGTATACAATGAACGAAGTACCGGATCTGCGACATTTTAACGAAAGTTGTGATAATCATGCCTATTGTTTGGATAAAAACTATGGAGAAAGGAATGGAGATTTCAGAGCCATAGACAGTGAACCTTTTGCTTGTGCAAGGTACAGCTTCTGTCCTGATACTTGTTGCCCATTGATTAAGCACACTTTTTTTTCGGATAATTGCGACGACGATGAAGGAAATCCTTGTTACGAAACAAATCCTCCAGAGAGAAGACAGTGTAAATTGTATCGATATGAAAATAGAAATTTTCACGACATAATATTGAATCGTTGGAACGTCAGTTGCAATTGTACGGAGACTGGTTTCAAATGGAGTTCTCGCTACGGTATATGCGTGGACGTGAACGAATGTACAGGAGATACACACGGTTGCGACAACACTACAGAAGTTTGTGTTAATTTGAGAGGTTCTTATTTATGTGCCTGTAGTTGGGGTTATGAGTGGAACTATGATGAGAATAAGTGCACAGAAAATAGTGCCCTAGCTACCATTAAGAAAGAGCAAAAAAAAAAAGAGGAAGCAGAAAAACGTGTAATGGCGAAATCATTGATAAAACGACTCTTCGATAAAATTGCCTCTTTGAGATCCAGTACGCAAAATGTGTCTTATTCTAGCATATTACTTAAATTAATCTTCATCTACATAGTATACATGGATTTACACAATGTGAACGCGCTCGTATTTATGGAATGGATTTAATTTAATTTATGATACAAGCCAAAACAAAGTTTTATTAATTAGAATATATTTTATCAATTGCACTTTACACTGCTTATGACTAGTTTAATTACTCTGAGTATTTTATGTTATATATATGCAGTGCGTGTTCTTGTGCTGTCGATTGGCAGCTATTCATCCACTTTTGGGTTTTGTTATACTGGCCTGGTTTCTAGTGGTTTTAAATTTCTTGCTATATTTGCTGTTTTTCTTCTGCACATTCTGTCCGCATGTTTGTTGAAGCCTCTCTATACGTAGATGTACAGATAATCCAGTTAGATGGATTCACCTATCGTCCTGTGAGGTTCTGCTCTCGATGTTGAATTAAAATCAGGTAAAACTGCTAATACTTGCTGTATCCTCCGTAATAATTACACGTCTCCTTTTGGAATTTTGGAATTTTTAATACCTCTTTATATATGACGACTATTGTGGATAATCTTCAACAGCCATTTTTAAATATTGTTCTTCTAACTGCTACCTGGGATACTAATCGATCTGATTCTGGATTCGACAGCTAAGAAAGTATCATTACATAACCTTTTAATCCAGTGCGTGTCAATAGTGAATCTTGGATTTTCTGGATTCTATGTTTTTTTTTGGATTATATTATTCCTTTACTTGCTCCTTCTGAACAAAGTAAATATGAAATTAATTATTCAAATAGCAAAATAATAATGTTTTTCATATTAAAAATACACTATATAGCTTGTGTAATAGAACACTTGATATAGCAAGTCCAAAATACATTAGAATTGCAACATCGCGTACTGTATCCCCTCTCTCGGTGCGTTTAGCGGTGAAGTATCGATTGGCATAACACAGACTAGTCTAAGATCCAAATGTGTAAATTTGTATGCATTACCTATATCCTGTCGTTCGTCGCGTGCCCAGTACGGCCACAGAATACGACGTTGCAATATTTATTGGTAATATCAAGTGTTTCATTACACAAACTGTATATACAACTTGAAATATTTCAATACTATCAGTACCCGCACGGCTATATGTTTATTATTATGTCTGCTTCTGGACTTACGCTTTAATAATATATTTTTCAAACGCTATGAAAAATTCTACTGCTTCTACGTGGTTGATGCTGAACACTATGTCATACAATTTAGCCGAAAATGTGATTATGAAAGGCTTTTATTTGAAAAAACCTTACATCCTTGTTCAACACTTTTAGAACACCGTGTCTGTTCATATTTGACTACTACATCATCAGAAACCTGGTTGTATATATATTAAAATTTAAATCTTTGATTTTGGCTCGCCGTCTTAGATTCGCCATCGTACTTTGTAAATCTTTACTTTTGAAACGCCCTGTATATTCATATTTGACTGCATATTTGACGTCACCGAATACCATACTATCTATTTATTTTGTAATTTTGAGATACCCTGTATATTAATTTAATTTTAAATTGGCGTGCCGACCACAGCTCCATCTCTTAAACATCGGTGGCCACGTTCGGAACTACAAAAGTGGAGGGGGTAAAAGCCAGCGATGTTGGAGTCGTGACTTCAGGAGGAAAGAGTGATCTAGAACCGGCAAATCCCATCTACCAACATCATATCTTTACTTTCACCTTTATACACTCACAATTTACATGTGTGTAGCTTATTTACACCGCAGCCAATGACATTTTAGCATTTTTTTATGTTTTACAATTTTTACCTCTGTGTGAATAACATAAAAAAATAAGACTGGTACATAATATATGAAATTGAACCTGTGCTATTTTCATATTAATAACTTGGATTTGCGCGAAAATGATTTTTAGTCTACTTTTTTAAAATAATCTTTGACATATTGTTAAGCTGTCCTCTGTTATTGCTGAAAAAAGTACTGGGGGAGTAAAACCATTTTTGCTATATCAATTAAATTGTACATTTTGTAAATTATGTAATTACAGCGTTGAAAATATTCTAGTTAATTATAAAAACGCAGACACGAAATCCAAAACTGCTTTTCCGTATGGACAATTAGGATAGAGGGAGAAGCAATCGACACCATAATAACCTGCATTTTGAGCATCCACATAAGCAACATCTAGGTCTTCATCAACTTTTCCATCACCATAATCCGGTCTATAATTTAATATCCTTCGAAAATCTCATTTTTAGTATAGCTCGGTTAAGACCTGGTGACACTTGCGTGGATGACAATTTTAAGGCATACGAAGAGGACGCAGTATGAAACGTGAGAGATAGACATAGATTTTGCTAGATACCTTAAGGGTTAAAGACCGACTTGAAAACGTTAGTCTGTATTTAATTTAATTGCATTTTGTCTACGGTAGTGTATTCCTTTCGATACCGCTGCTTTCAACGCATATAATACATATTTTAGCAACGCCTCGCGCATCCCAGGGTGCCATCAGATATCAAACCGAGCTATAGTACATGTTGCACTTACGATAGAAATATATATAACAGTTCTCCTAATATTCCATTATCTTCATGGTGGACAGGATCCATTGCGTTCTCGCATATGCTTCTCAAAAGGCAATTATGACCATCCATACCGTATCTACAAAAGTACGTTTGTTTATGTTATTAGAAAACTATAGCTTTATAAGGAAATAAAATGTTCGTTAGTGCATACGAAAGTCTTAGCAAAAGCATAAAATAAATACATTAAATATTATTTGGTTATGTTAAAAGTGATTATTTATTAGATACATTTTATTAGATAAAATTATGTCTTATGTGAGATTTGTAATTTTGTTTTCTTTTATCAGTACGTATTCTAACTTTAAGTATTATACGAATATTGGCTCCCAAAAAAGGTATGTCCAGTATGCCTGAGAATTTGTCTAATGTCCATAAGACGAAACGAATAGGAGCGGTCCCTGAATATCTGACCAAATATAACAATGATAGAGATGAATTTTTCGAGAGCATTGTAACGGAAGATGAATCTTGGGTTTCTTAAAAGCTTCCGGAAAACAATCGTTAGTCTATAAGCGACGGAAAGGGTTTGATCGACTTAGAGTTTATGCTAAGACGTATCACCATAAACTCAGAGACCTCTTGTGAAGCTGTTCAACAACATAGATGCCGTCGATGAATGTTGATGATGTTCCTCGCGCTGAACATAGGAAAGTGATGGACAGGTCAAACATGTGTATTCAGATCATTTTCAAAGCAAATTGTTTCTTTCTATTGCATGTTTGCAAATGTAGAGCAGGAAAAGTACACTGGTTTCTTCAGAAGTCGGAAATTGTTTGTCATAATCGACCTATCAGAAATCAGATTTCTATTAACACTATAGTTTAAATGCTTCATAATCTGTAAACGTCAGTTAGAGATGTTGCCAATGAAATTTAAATTAGCAAAATTTCTGTCAATAGCATTTACAAAAATTAAAAAATACCACGTGTAGAATTTTATTTACTCCAGAAGTTGATACCCTATAATCCTAACAGTAATAATGCACAAATTCTAAGTAAACTTTATAATAACCCAGAAATCCTTAATAAAATCACATGCACTAACGAGATTCGCCCGAATGATGTGGACGTTCATCATATTTGTTACCTTTAGTACTGTTTCTCTGGAGATTTTCTTTTTTAACAAAAGAAGCAATTTGCTTGGCTAGAGTGCGTAAGATTAAATTCAAAAATTATTTGGAAGAGTCATTGACAAAAATATGCTAACACTACATAATATCATGAAGTTTTATTATCAAATTCAGCTATGCCTCTACTATTAACCCTAGAATACCAACGTCTTTTTAACTTCCGTGAATACCAAACCGTCGTAAAATTTACGACAACTTAAAATCAATAATTTTGTTGTTAATAAAAATAAAATTTATTATTCTAAGAATTTAATCTAAGCAAACAAACATAAAACTTAGTAATTGTGTATAAAAAGTTAATCTGTTGCACACTGCACACAATACATAGCCCTATGTTCAGCACACATAGCTTTTTTGCACTGACTGCTGTAATTTGTCGTCATCCTTCTTTTCTTGCTTGGACAATAAGAACAAATGGTTCGCTTCGATTCACCTTGAGCTGGTGGATCGTTCGGCATATCCTGTTTTAAGATCTTGTAAATATCCTCACGAAGTTGACGTGCCAAACTTGGCAGATTTTTTCTCGTTTCTAACCAGGGTGTTATTAATGCATTACATATTTCAAACATATAAGCACTGCGGGGTACAGGCTTTTCTTGTTTTTTATAAGTGTTAAAGCAATAAATTACATATGAATTTATTGCAGCTATGTTCAGCATGTTATAAAAGACTGCCATTGGCCAGCGTCTGGTCTTTCTGTTGCAGTTCATGTTTGAACATAGCTGATCAAATGTATCTACACCACCTTTGGTGGCATTATATGAATGTATTATATCAGGTTTATTTGTAGTAGCATTTACCGTCGAACCTTCATGCATAGTCGACAGTAGCAACACCAATTTATTTTTCTTTGGCATAAACGAGTCAAGTGTTTTCTCTTTGTCAAAACAAAACATGGACGTTCCAGGTTTGCGATTTTTGACATTTAACATTTCTGGAGGTATTTGCCTTTTATTTTTTCTGATGGTTCCCACCAGCGTTAAATTGTAAGGATCGTTCAATAGTTCTTCCGCTAACTCCACAGAGGTAAACCAATTGTCCATGGTTACATTTCTGTTAGTACCATGGACAGTCTCAGTTAATTGCTTCGAATAGTAATTTGCCAAAGGCAGACCCCCAGTCTCAGTTTTTTTACCTAAGTAGGGCTGGGCATTTATTAAATATTTTGTTGACGAATCACAAGTCATTACAATTTTTATTCCATATTTTGTGGGCGTATTTATAAGAATGTCCCATATTTCTCTAACAGGTGCAAAAGAATCGTTTTGTGCACGTTCTTGACGACTAACTTTGTCGTCAAACCGTAAACAATCAAGAAGAAAACAAAAACGACTACAGCTCATCGTTGCCGTATACATATTTCCCGATAGGCTACGATCAAATAATTGCTTACTGTTCATGTGGTTGTCCTTCATTGCAGCTGCCAATATCAATAGTCCAATAAGAGCCAGTACTTCTTCTTTAGAGGTTTCTGAAACCGTTAGATTTTTTGTTTTGTATTTCGCTGCTTTTCGCAAAATTTCTAGATTAGTAAAATTCACGATCTTTTCTACAATGTTGTCACTTATAAAATGAAGAAAGCAGTCTTTCGGATGAAGAAGCTCTCTAGCTGAGGTTCTAGCTCCTGGCACAAAATGAATTATATTTCTTTTAGATATTTTTTTGAATGTGATGAAGCTATTGCAGACCATTGATGTCCGTTTTTTCCTTTTAGCTTGGTTTTATTGGGCTTTATGGCCATATGCTGGGTCATAAACCTTGCTAGTGGAATATCGTCATCACCTTCGTCTTCGTTGAATTCCGCAACCCCACGGTTTGATTGAACAGTTGGAATAGCTTCATCTACGTCTGAATCTTCTTCAGAGTTTTCAGCTAAGTCCAATGGTCCATTTTCATCTATATCCATTGCAAAATTTTCAATATTATCTTCAAATTCGCTTTCGCTTTCCTCTGAAGAATTTATTTCGTCACTATCATCCCCAGTCATTATTTTTTGAATTTCTTCTGCAATTTCTGCATCAGTGAGAGGCCGATGACGATTAATTTTACTTGTAGATGCCATTGTTTACTCAACACTTGAAAAATAAATCATTGTACAAATTAAGCGCAAAAGAAAAAATAAGGACTTACCGTCATTCAATAACCGTCTTTAAAAATAATTGTTGCATAAATACCAAACCGTCGTAAATTTTACGATCAACAGCCTATAACTCGGAAACAACAAAACCAACAATAAGTTTGGTTAACACAGTTCATACTTCATGGAATATTAAGAGGCTACTGAGACGGTCAGACTGCCGTGATAAAAAAGTGGGGGTTGACAGGTCGAAACGTGTCGGTGCTCGTAAAAATTACGACGCGTTGGTATTCTAGGGTTAATAATCATCTAACGTCTCCGAGGCATATTTTACACAAATATTAGGACATAATCTATTGATAAAGACCTCCATATGAGTCAAATATATCGGAATAATTCCCTGGGATTTCTTATTTTTTCCTTCGGAGCTTAAAGTTCATGAGTACCCAAAAAACTTTTATAGCGTCAATTCAGTGCTCAACGGAATTTTATTGTTTCCATGCATTAGAAAGACGACAATTTTTGAGAATCACTGTTGGAGAAATAACAAGAGTCCTCTGAAGATGTGCAAAATGCCAGATCCGCAGACTTGCACCTTTACCAGGTGTTGCACTGTCCGAAATCACTATCTCTTCGGGGCGTTTACGACAACCACTTAGTGCTGTACTTCTGCAGTATATTGCGGGCTGACCAAGTATGATTGATGAGTGATCGTGTTCATAAAAAATCACGTTGTTTCAATCGAATGCAAAGTTTGCCACATAAGTTTTCTTTTTTAGACATGTTTCTCAGACTATTTTTTACGTATTTTAACGTTTTACTTTACACATTCTTATCAAGTCACACGATACATTTAAACCACATTCGTGCTAAATGGTCTGCCCGACACGCTATTATAAACGACAATTCTTCCCAAAGACCAGTAAAATCATTCTGTTGTCTCTTCTGCCACGGTTTGGCAGGTCATAAGAACTTTTTAGCTACAAATACGAAAAACACATCTTTACCACACTAATGCATGGAAGCTAGATACCCATTTCAACTAAATTATAATTATCAGTAGCACTGATTAATAAAAACCGCGTTGTCTGTACACCGTAGCATATAGAGAATAGTTCTTGGACAAAAGATAATAAAGTCTTCTGACAGATATTTACCATTTTGGTAGCGTTCTCTAAAGATGTACAAACTGCAGATTCCAACTTGCACCTTCGCGGGTGTTGCACAGTCCGCGTTTGCCAACTCTTTTAGGAGTTCACGACAGCCACATAATTCTGTAATTTTGTAGCATATTGGTGTGGGCTAACCAAGTATGATTAATAAGTGAACGTTCTGAAATACACATTGTTGAGGAAATTACGTTGTTCCAATCGAACCCAAACTTTCTTTTTCCCATATGAGTATTTTTTGGGCATATTTCTCAAAGCAGTTTATGATATTAAAACTGGTCTAACACCAACCATTAATTTGACTCTGAAAATTTTAACCTAAACGCACTTATTATCTAAAATTGACCCAATGGCTTCTTCTAGGTAATTGTATTTTGTAGAATCAATTGACTGCTATTCCGACCTTGAGCACTGCAGTACACACTAAATTGAAGTAGTTCGTATGGTTTAATGTTTAGTTCTATACAGCCTTTTGCTTAGGTTTTGGACATGATGGCTTCGCCATTAGTGTGTTCATGCAATCTCTCTTTGTGTTTAGCGGCAGATATTCTTATTTCACTAGCTACATACCTGATAGAGATCTACTAATCAGGTATGTAGCTAGTGCAATATAAATATATCACAATTTTGAACATACCAGGGTGTATCGATCATATTGCGCAAGACTTTGTTCTGAAATCTTTGTATTTTTTAAAAGTGACACGGTAGACTCACTCTGGTTTCAGGACTTGGTTATAGAACAAGACTTCAAGCTCAGCTTTTTTCTTCTTGACATTCTCCTTCTATCTCGGTTTAACGTCAAACTTCATACCTAGGTACTTAGCTGAATTCTCACACGGGGCAATTTAAATAGAATGCTAACGCTGCAAAACCGTTTATTGTTTAAGACCTAAAGATCAAATACGTCTAACGGCCAAGATATTTACTTCAGACACAACAAGAATATGTTACTACAGAGATTCTTTATAGATATGAATGTTATCTAGTCGAAAATGGACATTTTGGATATTAAGTAAAAACAATATCGAGTCAAAAAGCTTTGTTTTTTCTATTTCCCAAAATAGACTAGATGCTTGTAAATATATTTTAATAAGTAGTAACACATACTCAATATCCCTTTTATAAAATATTTTTTATTTTCTCTAATGCATTATTTCATAAGACCATACTTGTAATACCAGTACCTATAGCGGGTGCAAACTTCAAAGGTATAGTTGTGGAAAAGGGGTAAGAAGATATTCAAGTAAGAGCTGACCATAGACATTTATGCACTATATCATGTCAATTTTACTAGACGCTACTTGCAACAACAAAAATATTATAATAAATCAGCCGGCTACATTAAAGATACAATTTAAGGTATGGTGTATTAATTTTCAAATATATGTTTATCTGCATCCTATGAAGTTCAAATTAGATGCAAATTGAAATATATATAACATAGTGCTAAAGTCAATATTAAGAAATAATTACATCTTAGTATAAATTAATTAAATTATAAATTATTACACAAATCAGAATATTAGAGTTGCTGCTGTTACTTTGTAAATCTGCTTATTATAAAATCTGTACAAGGTGCTTCTTAAATGGGAGAATTTCTTACCTGTTGATCATTTGCTCAACTCCTATATAACTCAACATTCTGTCACTTGTTCGACTTAGCTCGTTTCGTTTTCTTCTTGATATAGTGGTCGGAAAATTTTGTATTTGTGTTATATTGGTCGGCTCAGGATACTGAAATTGCAAGTTGATAGAGCATGTCATAGATTGTTTGCTTCCTAAAGGAATTGGCCAAGCTACACCAATTACTACCTAAAACATGACAATTTACAAAGTAAAGTGGGTATAGCAATATCACAAATCAATACACTTTATACTAATGTTGCTAGCCGTCTATGTTATTAAACAACGAAAGCTTTGCACCAATAAGAATACGAGCCGCAAAGACTTGAACACTCTTTCGAGAATATATAGGCAGCAGTAAATGAATGAAGTAAAATACGAGAGGGTATTTTTATGTTATCTACCTAGTCATGAAAAAAAGCACTTAAGAGAACAAAAAAAAATATTTCTTTACATAACTCCCTTCAACACTAATACATTTATTCCATCTTTTTTCCAGTTGCCTCATACCCTCAGAAAAAAATTGCTTCGGTAACCCCGCAAAATATTCTTCAACAGCTTCTCTGAGTTCTTCATCAGAAGCAAAACGCTATCCTATGAGATGCTTTTTTAAATTTTTGAATAAGAAGAAGTATGACGGAGCTAGGTCGGGGCTATAAGGTGGATGCCTTAACTCTATAAACCCACAGTCATTGATTATCTGCTGAACTTTGTTTGCCTTATGAACCCGACAATTGTCGTGCAGCAACAACTTTTTTTGTGGATAAGAATGCGGCCGTTTTTCCTCCAGAGCAATTTTTACATTTATAATTTTGTTTTTGTAGGCCTCTCCATTTATGGTGAACCCTCTCGGCATATATTCAATAAGCAAAACTCCTTCAGCATCCCAGAAAACAGTTGCCATCAGTTTTTTTCCAGAAAATTGTGTCTTGGCTTTTTTTGGTGGTGGAGAGCCATTATGGACCCACTGCATGGATTCTTGTTTAGTAGGATGGTCCCAGTAATATACCCAAGTCTCATCCGCGGTAATAATTTGAGATAAAAATGTTTTGTCCCTCTCAAACTTGACCAAATTTTCTTGAGAAACTTCTTTTTTGCACTGTTTTTGTTTAGGTGTAAGCAATCTGGGTATCTACCGTGTAGACACCTTCTTCATACCCAAATCGTCATGCAAAATTTTGAGGATCCTTGTTTCGGATATACAGACATCATTGGCAATGACAGAGATCTTTACACGCCGATCTTTCAGTACCAAATTTTCGACTTTTCGCACAATGTTTTCAGTTCGAGCTTCAACGGGTCGTCCAGACATTGGGTCATCATTGATTGACTCTCGGCCCCATCGAAAGAGTTTAGACCGATATTTTACTTAGAAATAAGATGGTGTATCTTCCCCATATACGGCAACCATTCTTTCATGAATTGCTTTTGGACCATTGCCTTCCTTTGTCAGGAACCTTATTACGCTGCGATGTTCAACTTTAGTTTCACTCATTTTATCGAGAAATGGACCGTCACAAATCTCCATGCACAGCATAAACTATACACAACTTAGCACATGTACTTCTAACAGTGACAGCAAATTTTCAATAATTTGTATGACATCGTCACTCTTTTGTTTCATGGCTAGGTAGATAACGCCCTCGTAACTAAAAATAAGTTCAGTAAAATTGTTTGGTTCTCACCCATTTTTTTTAACTTTATAGATTTAGCAATCTGTTTAAGAAGAGTGTATACGATTAAACTCAAAAGTTTTTTGGAGAAGTCATTGATAAAAACGTAAAGCTTTATTATTAAGTCTAGTTGCCTCCACTACTAATAATCGCCTGGAGTCTCGGTGGCATATTTTCCACTAATATTATGTCATAATCTGGTGGCAAAGATCTCCAAAGGAAGAACTAGTGAGAGAAAGAAAACTTTAAAGTATCTATATCTTATATACTGCAAACTAAGAGGTGATTATTCTGAACAAAACATACTCATGGGCAACGACGAAAATTTCAGATGAAAAACAGAAAACGGATATTACTGACGACATATTTGTACTTTACTTGTACTATGTATATTTCCTTGACAATTAAACTATTTTTGAATATCATCAACTTACAAATTAAGAAATACATAAAAGATGTTAGAAAAGAGTGGACTAAGATAGAAAACATAGAGGTTCGGGAAAAGAATGTCATTAATGACCGTTTAGTTGAACGAGATAAAAATATGTTGCATCCACTTCAAATCAAGCTGGGCCTTACAAAGCAGTTTTTAAAGGCTCCTGATAAGACCGAATCAAGTTGTGCATATACAGCGAAAAAAACGCCTCATTTGAGTATGGACAATATTAAGGCAAGAATATTCGACGACGCACAAATAACACAAATTATTAAGGATCCTGCCTGCATAATTTCGATTAATGAAGCTGACCAAAAAGTCCGGACTTCATTTGTTGCAGTTATCGGGTGTTCCTGAATTTAGGTGACATCAGTGAGGAACAAGGTGGAAGATTTCATCAAAATAGTAAAACTATGAAGGACCTTACCATGGAAGATACGATACACGCATGATGGTAGATTGCTTCTGTGGTTTAAAAAGAGATTGATCCAAAATACATTAAAGAATGTTATGGAAAAGAAATTTCCGGTTTCTCTACTTTGTATATAATAATATTTGTATAATCCTATAATAAAAATTACATGTTAAGCCTTTTTTTGTAGTTGATCCAAGGATTTAAGTTAAAATAATGTAACTTATATTTCACTTAAATCTAATGTCTTAGAAATTTGAGTTCCCAGGCAAGAAAAAATGCCGTATTTGATTTCAGGTCATCAACTTCAAAAGAAATCATCTCCAAATACTCCGCCACTAAAACAATTGTTGACCTGTGTTATTGTTGGAATTGAAATACAATTACTTTCTAGTATCGTTTGGCTTTACATATACCTTTGAGATAGGTTTGTTAATATCCAGCACGACATTATCTTCCTAGCCGAAAAATTTCCATGTTTTTCTAAAGGGTTAATTGTATTTTGTGCAAATTCTTTCAAAAATTATGTCCTCATAGCTACTTAAAATTGTTTGCTTAAATTTATTTTTTATTTGAAACAATTTTGAATGAACATGACGAGTAACTCCATTATGTTATTTGTACTAAGAATAGTTTTACGATTAAGATTTACAATAGATGATCTGTTCGTGGTAATAATAGTCAAGACAGTTTCCATTGGAAAGTGCATAAACAAAATAACTACATCGACGTTGGATATAAGATTTAGAAGGGCATCTATTTGTATTTTAAAATTTTGTTGCACGTCTGTAACAATACATGCAACAGCAGTTTCGCAGATAATACGAATATTTGCTGCTCATTTGGAGTGAGATATTGTTTCTATTAATAAACGACAAATCATGTTAGAATGTATATTCAGTATTCCAACGCATAGAAAAGTAATCACTTTCCAACTGATTCTTTCTTCATGGTTTTACAATTAGAAACAGGAAATATAAATTCTAAAAAGAAACTTAATAAAAACGTACATATTTAGATTTAAAGAAATTGCTATAATTAATTGTTCCTCGTCTTTGTGTCATTTAAGAAATGGGATACAAATATTAATGACATTTGCTTCACAAGCAAATTAATAATATGTGAAGAGGCACTTTCATTTGCAGTTTACCTTTTCTCTCTGTTTTCAAAATTTGCAAATACTTCTTTTGACTTTCGTTCGTTTTATTTATTTTGTAACAGATCAACGTATGCTTTTATTTCCATATTGTCCATATTGTCCACAAAAAAACTCCCCAGCTCGTAGCACCTTTATTTGAAATCTGATTGTAACAGTCGACATACCAAATTAAAAGACTTAAAAAGTACTATTATAGAAATATCAAATTTTATTTTTAGCTACTCGGTTCGTCAAGGGTCAATATTTAACTTTTTTATCTTAAATGGCCACCTGCTACTCTTTTCACAGAATTTGATAAAGATTTTTTTTGTAAAGTCAATGATGTAGCACAATACCGTTTTTTGTTTTATTTCAAGTTGTCAAAAAATAAAAAAAACATTGTGTTTAAATGTACTATTACCGCGCGATCATTTAAATTCTAAATTAGAGCAGGCTGTGAAATTTAAATTAAGTTGGTATATAAGTACTAATTTACAATTTAAATTGTCAAAGTGGCGTTTCAAAATGTTAATTAATCAATAATTGACATTCTGGACAACCTAATAAAAAAAAATACCGCCTGCTATAATTTAGAATTTAAATGATCGCGTGGTACTTTCCATAATCATCTCACCATTAAAGAGACCGGTACTGTAACCATGACAACCATAGTATGTAGTTGTGTCAACCATAATATGTCTAAAATTAAAAAGCTTTGATGGTACCCTACATTAAATAAGAACGTCCTCACATTCAAAGTATTTTCAATAAAACAACCCTTTGAACTTTGAACTTGTTTTAACAAAAAATTAATGGAAATGCTCAAACTGGGCACCGTCCCGTTCAAGACACTGTCGACACCTGGATATCACACCTAACGTGCATTCATTAAAACTTCTCGAGATATTTCCTGACATGCGTCAATTATTCGGTTTTGCAAAACTTTGACTGTATCAGGAGGTGTGGCATAAACAATATCTTGCAAATAGCCCCAGAAGAAAAAATCCATCGGGGCCAGATCACAAGAACGAGCTGGCCACGAAATAGGTCCGTATGTTCCCATCCAACGATCTCCAAATTCTCTATTCAAAAACTCTCTGTTGATTATGGCGTTGTGTGGCGTAGCTCCATCTTGTTGAAAAACTAAATTATTTCTTTCATTTAAGGGTAAATTGTTAAGAACTTCTAGTAAGTCTTCATTTAAAATTTGGTAATACTTTTGCTGGGTAAGATTTCGATCAATAAAGATTGGACCTATTATTCGTCCATCTAATACTCCACACCAGACATTCAGTGAAAATCTTTGGGGAGCTTGTTCTACGGAAACGTGTGGATTTTCTACATTCCAGTAGCGATGATTGTAGCGATTAATTTTTTTTTTATTTGTAAATTGACATTCGTCGGACCATAGTATTTTTTTGTAAAACAACGGTTCACGTCTTAACTGATTTAAAAATAACTGACAAAAGTTTATACGACGTACTGGATCATCTTCTTCTAATGTGTGGATCTTACGCGGCACAAATGTTGTATTTATGTTTTTTGAAAACTGAACACACAATTGCTCTAGAAACTTGTAGACTTGAAGCAATTTCTCTTACAGAAGGCGAATGATTCTCCTCAACACAGACTAAAACGTTCATCTCTAAATTTTCATATCGAAATTTTCGATTTTGTGTTTTTGGTTTTTTAAAGCATCTGTACCGTTTCAAATTGATTTCCAATCGCCTAAATTGACGGCGACTCGGTACCAGCCTGTCCGGGAAGCGCTCTCTATAGATTCTACAACTTTGCGCACTGTTTTTGTGACACACAAAATAAATTTCAAGCATATCCACGAACTCATTATTCATTACTACGAAATGATGACAACTGAAACAACTAAAATTGGTTTAATGACACTGACATAAAAGTCACATGGTGACAATAATGTCTAAGCACCCTATTACTAATAGAGTACAAGTATTTTTGAAATGCTTTTTATTTCTTAACAACTTGAAATAAAACAAGAAATGGAATTGTGCTACATCATTGAATTCAGAAAAAAAATCATTATCAAATTCTGTGAAAAAAGTAGCGGGCGACCATTTGACATAAAAAAGTTGATTATCGATCCTTCATGAACCGAATAGTTAAAAATAAAAATTGATATTTCTCTGATAGTACTTTTTAGGTCGTTTAATTTGACACGTCGATCGTTACAATCAGGCTTCAAATAAAGGTGCTACGAGCTGGGGCGTTATTTTGTGGACACCCGGAATACGGCGAGGCCAGCTTATCAGTGTTTGTGAAAGTAATTATTTTTGATTCGCTCAGGCATTTACAAGAAGAGATTTAAATTTTCAATGTTGCCGCAAAACTGATATCCGTTCCCCTTTTCAATCATCGCAGTGTCGAATTGGTTATTCCCTCTTTAGATTTTCATAGTAGGAAATCGCCAAGCTATCCAACTACTTGGTGCACTGGTCTTACTTTCTTGTTGCAAATTTTATGAATTAATTCATATTTCAGAAGGGAACATAAAACTCAATGAGGTATAATCTTTAACAATATAGTTTACTAGACGATTAGTGCCACTTATTTATGAATGAATAACTTATAAATAATGAGAATGATTCGACGCACTATGTATTAGTATTATTTAACACTAATAATAATGTTTAATAAATAAACAAAACATAAAAGTTTCATTTATAATTTTTGCATTGTAAATAATGTATTTCCCCAAATACTTCTTGTGTTTTCATTTTATTGGTAAGTACTTACTTTAGCTTGACCACCGTATGGATACACTAACCATCGCTTAGATCTAGATACACTAATATTTGATGATATAGTGGTTGAAATTACAAAAAGCAACATATAACTAATAATCGCCTGACACATATCTTTCATTGACTCTTCTTCAACGTTTGGAGCGACTGGAGTACGAATACCGTAACTGCACCACCTATTATTATAGTAAATATTTATTGATTAGTTTTATGTTTCTATGAGTAGTTAGAACGTATATGACTTGCACAAATTATGTTTACAAACTTGATGAAGTTCTCACGCATTGCACATTTTTAATGAAAATTTAACAACTATGCAAAACTACAAAGAATATATGTGACTTTGTTATGTAAACAGTTTATGCTAGATAAAATTAAATACGCCGTTACTGCAAAATAAGGAGAAAAGATGTGTATATTTCAAATAACCTTCTCATACATACACAATATTATACATTACTTTACTATACCTTTCTTATCTTCTGAAAAAATCACGTAGTATTTACCATCAACCTATATAAATTTTAATGCAATTTGCAAAATATAAAACACACAAATATAAATACAGTGTCATTTCCACGGGAAAGTTTAATATCAATTTGCAAGCCTGCAGTATAAAGTAGTGTTGCATGATAATTCCAATACACCGAATGAATAGTTTATTTGAACATAAAGGATAAAGACATTAAGTAATCGCCTAACATGATTTAGTATTATGAAAAAATCTTCTACAACGATGCATATTAGCTTCTAGAAGACCAGTTTTACACTGATGAACGATGCTTCTAAAAGATGCAACCGACATACTGATAAGAAATGGATTACATCTAACAAACTGCACCAATATAAACTGTCCTAAATCTCTATGAAAACCCAATACAGTTACATACGTAAATGGAAAGCTTTTCACAAAGATTCAAACATAGAAAAAAGTATAACATTACCAACTGGTAAGTAATTCAATAATCGGTATTTAATGTTAAAATAAATCTAAATCATAGGCTTTCACGATTCTCGTTGCATGCTTCTTTGTTTCTGTGTTGAAACCATGTCATTTTCTCTAATTCAGCTGCTGATGTTTTGTTATACTAAAATCCATCTTCAGATTTTTTGATTTGACTGGCGTTTGTTAGCAGGATATTGATTTTTAAAGTGTTTGGTGTTACAATTCAATGCAATGTGTATATCACGATTTAGCTGAGTTTGAATGACGGACTTTAAGGAATTGTGGATATAGTTTTGTTCGTATCAGAAATGGTTGTTAGCAACTTCCTGGATTTTTGGGGATTCGCAAATTTTTAACTATAGTAACAGTAATCGTGGCTACAACATTTGTTGTATTGAACTGAATCTGGTGACTTGCTTCTGGTCTGTATTTAGCCATTGAAAACACGGCAATGCGCAATAACCGGGTATAATGTTCATGCTCGGAAGCAGTGTAAATCTACCGTGTTGTATTGCAGATGTATACACTGCCACACAAGCCTAGAAGCCAAAACACGCATAAGGGTCTAGAAATTGCTAATTCTGACAGATGTAAGGAAATAGAATAGTTTGGATTGGATTTTGAAATTGATGTTGATGTGCTTGGTAAGGATTTTGCTGATATGATCGATTGGTACAAGGTAAGTATTAAGGATATGTAGGTCGGTAAGTTTATGTCAGATTTAGGAGTGCGATTTGAATGTTGGCGAATGATTCATTCGCCGAGCTTTACTCTGTCTGAACGAACACAATACCCCAATGGCTTTCCCAGAAAACTGAAACCTTATTTCAAAGCAGCCATCCCAAGAAAACAGATAGGATCTATCTGTTTGCTTACTAAAAAGTAAAAAACGGATTCATTCTGGGAAGAGTGGTGATGGTCTGGCTACTTAAGTATCTGTCAGTATATGCATACCGTACATCTACATATACTAACAGATCTGCAATGACCGGTTCCATTGCTACATCAGTATAACTTTCTAGTAAAACTCTGAACGGATATATACCTTAAGATCAATAAATACATTTTTATGCCAGATCAATGAGTGTTAATAACTTAGAGTTTGTCTACTATCAGATTGAATAACATAATTGACTTATTATGCAGGTAGTGTCCGAAGACATCACTGTATGAACAGCATCAGAAAATTCATCATTGAGCTCAGAGTGGGTAGCAGATTTTAATTAATTTCCCACGCATACATTTTATTTACCTGATGTTTTGCAATATCTCAATCTGGTGACTGTGATATCTTTATATCTCTTAAATGTATCCCGTTTGTGTACTATTAATAATCTTTTACTCACTACTAGTAAGTGTATCAAACTTTCTTCACTCGGAAAATATCTTAAAATTTATGAAAGTCAAGCATTTCCTAGTTTTTGTTTTTCCTGAGTTTCAGTAACTGAGCGTATGGAATTAAGAAAACATATATTGGTCATAATAGTAGATATGAAAGCTATGTCAGTTCTATATCCGTTCTTTTTTAAATCACGTCTTGAGTATGTATTTCTCGTCTGGGTTCCTTACTAGCAGCAGATCCACACTCCTAAATGTGTTACATTGAATATTTACTTGCATAAAATAAATGCCAATTGGATGGCATTTATTCTATGCAAATTATCGATTATCTGGCCTTTGGTAGAGCTTATGTTTAACATCTTTTCCAATTCAAAGGCTTTATTTAAAATATTATTTCGTAAACTGTCCGGCACATATCAAGCATTTAATGATTCACCAGGATGAAGCATATGGTACTATCTCTTTTTATTTGCCATTCGCACGAATTATGCGTTTCATATTTTATTGTTGAAAATTTGAATTTCACTCGCACATCTGTGAAATTTTTAGCTGCCCCGTCTTTTATAATAGTTGAACTGTTGATGAGTGTTTAAACAATATCCTTCTGTTTTACTATGCTTTATTGTAAGAATTTTGTGATTATATAATTAAATACACGTTTGTTTGTAGTCTGTTAACAGCCGTCATATACATATATATATTTTAATTGAAAATGAAAACATGTTTGGTAATAACAGTGATTTAGTTTAGTTTTCTCAAATGACATTTATCTTTTTAATTTTTTGTTTATTTGCATTATTTTTCGTGTTTAATCATTTCTATTAATGCTAATTTTCGTCTTGGAGAATTATATTTTAACAAAATGCAAAGCGTCACAAATGAAGAAAATACCAAAATGTTAAAAATGCGTAATTTTTGACGGCGTTGCGTGTGCTTGTGTTAAAGCCGGCGCCACACATGCGGTATTCGGCGAATCCCGAATAACGAACATTCGGTATTCGGCAAGGGCCTACTAGTGTGGATCGAGGGATTTCGGCGAATGTTTGGTGTTCGGCGAATATTCGAATAACACCGAATGTTTCCCATAGAATGTCGGTAAATTGAAACGAGTCAAAGGAAACGAATATTCGTCATATTGCAAACATAGTCAGATCCAGACATTCGCCTTTGTTTGTGAGAGGGTTTAGGTGTGAAAGCAAAGTGAGTGTGATCTGTCGCTTTTGATTTTTTGAAACCATGGAGTGGTCGAATGACCTTGTGTTGGAATTTTTGGACTTGTTTCAACAAGAAGATGTAATCTGGAATGCATGTCACAAGATGCATAAAAATCGAAATGCCGTTTACGATGCATGGAGACGCATCCGCGAGCAAATGAGTACTGATTGTTCAGTCGAAGAACTAAAAAAGAAAAAAGATTCACTAATGGCATCGTTCAGAACCTGCCTCCACAAAATGAGAACTACCACTCACAGTGGTACAGCAGTGGACGACGTATATAGACCGCATTGGTTTGCTTTTGCAAAGATGGCAAGTTTTTTAAGAGAAAAAGACAAGCCTAGAAAAACAATAAATTCAGAGGTAAGTAATTTGTCTTTATTCACTTATTTCTTGAACACAAAAATTGCAACTATACACTAAAGTGACCACATTTTCCTGTTTATTTAGCAATATTGGTTTTGCCAAACTAGTGTCCCATGAGTTACAAAATAATTTGCAAATTCAGTTCTAATGTTTTTTGCTTCGATACCTGGTTTTCTGGCAACCTTATGCTGAGGTAAAAACGAAGACATATCGTCTTCGTTTTGACGCCACGTTCCAGGTACAATATTTCCTCCTTCTTCAGCATCAAAAGTTCCTGGTGGTGTATAACTTGTTGATGATGTTTTGCTTTTTCGTAAAAAATTATGGAGAACAGCACACGTCATTGCAATCAGTGAAGCCGAAATACAGATGCCATTATGCCGAATGCATTTTCTACGACACGACGTGCACGCGAGAGTCTATAATTGAATATTCTTTCTACACTACCTTTCTCATAAACTCCTGCATAAGGTTTCATTAGTCTATTACTCAAAGCAAATGCTTCATCACCTAGGAAGACATAAGGTAGACGCTTAGTGCGTCCTCTTAGCAATTCATTCGGAGGTAAATTTAGTTCATTTTTCTCAATTTTTTTAAATAATTCTGTATTTCTGAATACTGCACCATCACTAAGTCTACCTTGACATCCACAGTCCGCAAAAATAAAACAGTAGTTGGCATCAACAACACCCATCAACACCACACTGAAAAAGTTCTTATAATTAAAGAACTCAGTTCCGCTATTAATTGGCGATTGTATGACGATATGTTTCCCATCTAAAGAGCCAAGACAAAGCGGAAAATTCCATAATTTGTCATAATCTTGTGCAATTGTTTTCCACTCTTCTTGATTCGTTGGAATCTGAAAAAAATAGTACTTATATCAAACTAACGACAAAATCAATATAGCAAAAAGAGTTATCAAGTAATTATTTTGTAGGTAATTGAACCAGAATCGGGTACACAAGACGAAATACACGTGGATAACGAAACTGACGACCACACCATAACTGAAGAATTGCCAATAACAGCTGTCAGCGTGGCTGCTACTAATAATACAACAACTACTACGGCTACGCGCACATCTTTGAAAAAAAGAACAACAAATAGTCGAGATGAAACATTATTACACAACAGAATGGATGAGGCCTATTCTATCCTTACATAAGGCGTGCAAAACAGAAACACCAAGAAAGATGAACTAGATTTATATGGAGAGTTGGTGACAGCGAAACTTCGCAAACTAGATGAGCCTAGTAGAGACATAATGATGCATCGCATAGATAATCTTTTTTTCGACATGAAAATGCGATCTCGTGATAAAAACTACCAAACACAAACACTGACTGGTTACCAAAGTTCGTCAACACCTTGCTCTTCTAGATCATCGTCTGTGGCTACTCCCCTGCAAGGGTCATTACCGCATCAAGCTTCTCCCTACACGCAATCTTGTCATTACACTGAATTATCTCCTCTGTCCCAATCTACTAGTTATGAACAGACTGAGAACTACACTCAAGATGGTACTGAAGAGTGTACAAATGGTAATGTGAGACACTTCTATGAATCCTTTGAGTAAACACATTCTCTAATAATTGGTATTATGTAACAAATCTATAAACACTGTCAAAAAACAGCAAAATCATATTTCATTACCTTTATTGAATTTCCCACTTCCTCTATCAAGGCACGACATACTTCTGGAATGATGTTCGAGATAAGCTGAGGTGAAATTTTAAATAAATAATGCAGACTTTTAAAACTGTCACCCGTTGCTAAAAATCGCAACGTCAATGCTAAACGTTCTTTCGCAGGAATTGCTTTTCTCCATTTTGTGTCTTTTTTCGAAATATAAGGACCTGTTTTTTGTAGTAGATATTCAAAGTCTTGAGATGACATCCTACAAAAATTTACAAATAAACCAGACGGTTCTTTTAACAAATCATTCATAAGGTGTGTTCCACCGTATCTGCAAAGTGATACACTCATTAAATAGATGTGTCTAGGCACCAAAATATTGATAACTTACTTTAATCGACTTTGATTTAATGATACCATCCACCACCACCTCTGTCTGGTTTTTTTTTCTTTTTTAGCAACATATACGAGCTAGCCATAACAACAAACGCAGCCGCTGAAATTTGAAGATCGTCCATTACCTATACTCTTTATTAGCTACTATTTCGCTACTGTCTACTATTGCAATTTCACAACACAGACAATATTAACCCAAAAAAAGCTTGCGCGAATATTCGTCGTGGTTCGATACAAGACACACATTTGCAAACTAAACAAATGTGTGTAGACCTGTATTTGATATTTGGCAAATAGTTCGCCAAATGTCGAATGTTCGGTATTTGACGAATGCCGCATGTGTGGCGCCGGCTTATAATATGAGCACGAACATTCGCTTATTCTCGATATCGATGCGTGGTTCAAAAGAATTTATTTAATGGTTTCTAGGGATTTAGAACATCAGTCTTACTGAAATTTTAATTTTTATGTTTAGCACTGTATGTAATATTGAAATTTATAATATATATTAAATTTGAAATGCCCAGTATAAAATACCGTTGAAATAATAGCCGTAGAAAATATTATAATCTGGTGACCTAGATTTTGCGTTACTGTATTAACTTTGTAAATATACGAAGGCACTGAAGGCAGTACCAAAAGTGAAGTCTCCTATATGTTTAGATACAAACAACCGTTTACGTTCTATAAAAACTACATCATTTTTAAGGTTGAAGAATGCTTTATGTTTCTACATAATCGCCATTTTGGTCAATGCATATTTTGAGACGATGTGGCAGTTTTCCAGTGCCTGTGTCATAGCACCTCGCGGCCATATCCGTCAGGAAGCGCTGAATCTCATCTTTCACCTCGTCGTCGATGTAGAACCACCGTCCAGAAAAAATTCTCTTCAACTTAGGAAACAGGTAGTATTCGGTCGGTGCTAAGTCCGGACTGTATAGTGGGTGGATGATGACGTTCCAGCTAAAGTTTTTTTAGGAGACGGGCGACGTGTATGTGAGCGTTATGGTAAAGAATGCTTACGCTCTTGCTCAACAGTCTCCTTCTCCGGTTCTGAATTGCCCTACTAAGTTTTTCAATGTTTCATATTAACTGTTAGCGTTTATTGACTTTACCGGCAGACTGTCTTGTTTGAATTTTTGCGTCTTGGGAAAAGAGGAATACCGACACTTGTTTAACTGTTGTTTTGACTGTAGTTGAAAAGCGGAATGTCTAGGTTTCGTCACCAGTGACCATCAAGTGCAAGAAGTTGTCCTTTCCCTCTGCATAGTGACGAAGAAATTCGTGGGACGATTCAACTGTTTTTCCTGTGGGGTCTTCCGTCAGCATATGCGGTACCTATCTTGCACACATCTTCCAATAGTGCAACCTTTCCACTAAAATCCTATAGATTCTGCTTCGGAAAATCTCAGGAACGAAAATGCAGAGAGCATCCAAAATGATCCTCCGATCTTTACGAATGATCTACTCAACCGTGTCGTCGGAAATTGACGGCCTGTCGCTACTTTCTTCATCGTGGATTCAACACAACCAGATGTAAACCCTATACATCACTTTTTAAAGCTTCTGACATATATGCACAACTGTCCATACACTTTCGTCAGTTGGCGACGAATTTCAAGCGGTTTAATGCCCTTTGCGTTCAAAAATCAAATATCTGCCAAATTTCGCACTTGGCGTAGCTCTATTTTTAATGGTTGCTAAGCCACGACTGAGCATTGTCCGAGCGAGACGCGCGTATGCTCATTTGGAAGTGGAGGAAGTGCCACTCACAACAGTGTAGCCAACAATATTAAGAGTTTCTCTAAGTTCCCAAAATAGAGGAGGGATTATTCTCGTATATTGTAACGAGAAAATCGTAGTGTCTAACAAACTCAAAATCTTTGTGTTTTTTAAATAAGAATAATTGTTGGTGCATTAATTTTATATTTTATTTAACTTATTGTATATTATCTCTTATAAAAATGATACTTATTTTGACTAATATTTTACTGATAGGAATTGTTTCTGCGCATTATTCCTAAACGAATATATTACACTAATTCGCGGTATCGATTTCTTTGTACATTTTCTAAACATTAATTAAATTATATCTTAGAATACTTTCATCGTTGAATCTATTCCAATGCTCAGTCCAATTAATTATAAAAAGGCAGACACGAGATCCAAAACTGCTTTTCCGTAGGGGCAACTAGGGTAGAGTGAGAAGCAGTCAACACCGTAGTAACCAGCATTTTGAGCATCCACATAGTCCGTATCTAAATCATGATCCACTTCTCCATCACCATAATCGGGTCTAAAAGTTTAGAATATAATTCCAACATATTTTTTTGGTACTACATAATACACGTACGATAGAAATATATGTAATAATTCTCCTAATAACCCATTATCTTCGTGATGGACAGGATCCATTGCATTTTCACATATACTTCTCAAAAGACAATTATGACCATCCATACCGTGCCTACAACAATAAGTACTTGTATATTACGCCAAAACTTATAGAAACAGAAAAAAAATAAGTTTGGTTTGAAACGAGTTAGACAGACATTTATTTAAAAAATTTTGAAAATTGCAATGTTTTCTACTTTATAATTAATCATTGTAGTAATAAAATTTTATCTACATTTTCCGAGGCCTGGACTTATATCTTGCCAATTGATAACTGTAAAACATTGGAGTTGTTTTCCATTTTCAATCACATCAAAGAATCAAGTGCTATGGTATGCCCGCAGTTGACTATTTCACATATTATAATATTATTTTCAAGAACTGTCATAAGAAGACAAAATCGGGAAGAATTTTGCCAAGGAATCACTGATAAAATTAAATGGAATCAAAATATTTACATTTTGCATTTTGCCCAAAAGATTTGGGAAATTGACAAATCCGTCGTTACCTACGCATTTAAATCTACTGTCTGAATTAAACGACTCCAATACACATGTATCAAATGATCAGAACTATATATCACATATTATACAGTGTGGAAATAAAGTAATGGATAAAGGCATTAACTTCTTTAATATTCATTTTGGGAAAAAATCTCGAAGGGGTATAGCGATTTTAACTAAGGAGAATATTTTCATAGCATTTTCAGTTTCTTATGTCATTTGTTTTCATATTATGACGTCATCGACTTTTCTTCTGAATGAACCTATAATTTTTTTTAATTGATTTCGATAGTACTTTCAATTTCCTATCAATTGGTGTAAAACTTTTAATATGTTACATTTGAAAAAAAATTAGAAAAAGAGTCTTAAGAGGAGCGTTTACCTATCGAAAACTAAGGCATCGCCGTTTTGCATATTTTAAATTTATTTTGTAATTTTAAAATCTCAAATTTGGGTTAGTGATACAAAAGGCATAAATTTATAATATCAAGGCCAGTTTTTGTACTAATTTATTGTCTTAAAAAAAGCTATGTGCTTCATAAATAACCACAAAAATGCATGAATTTGATTAATGTCTAAAACTGGTACACAAAAGAAAAAAACAACCTCTACGCGCCAGCTGCACATTTGATGAACGCTATAAAAAAAAATCTTCATGTAATTGTTTTTGAAGATAAAAAATATTAAATAGTAAATAAACATTGTCACACACATTTCACACGAGTGTTTTTGAAGCTATTGCGTCGTCTAACCCCTCTTTACGATATCTCTACCGGTCCTAACCAAGACGCAAATCTATCGCAATCTGTCGGCTATTCCAGACTTAAATCCAAGTGACAGTTTGTAATTAAAAAGAAATGTCATATGTCAATATAATATTCGAGTGTATAATAATATAACAGTTATGGGCAAGCCAAAATTGAATTATTATAAAACATCAACAACATCAACAGTTCCGTAAGTACTCATACTTTATGCATTACGTTTCCTATCTATAGTATTCCTTTATCTATGATAGAATCTGTGAATAAAACCGAAGCACTATGATCGATACCGAATATCGTCTAGCTCCACCTACTCACACACCCTTGCGTCTACCCATCCTTGCGAGTAATATAAGTTGCATAAGTTTCTATTTGTTAGTAAACGCCCCTCTTAAAGTTCAAATATTAAAAATCCATTGCATTGGCAAAATGAATTTAGTTACCGGTGCATGAAAAAGATAACGTTAGTCACGGCTGTCAGAATAAAATAATTTGTCAGTGTCATAATAAAATAAGTGTTATTTCCCTTTCCCTAATTAGCATAATTTACATTTTGCAAACTATTTTATTAAAAGAATTATACTATTGAGCGAGAAACAGAGAATTGAAATAATAATAATGATTAGTTATGGCGACAGAACTAGAACACATCAAGAAGTGTGTCAACTTTTTAGAGGAAAGTACCCGAATCAACCCATAAGTCAAATCATCAATTAGTGGGATTAGTAAGAAGTTTCAGAAGCATGGTATTGTAAAGAATCTTCAAAAAAATTGGACGTCTAGTGATATTAAATAAAGATGCACAACTTGATGTGCTGCTAGAAATTGAAAACAATCCAAATTCATCTAGCAGAAGCATTGCTTTGCACCACAAGGTAAGCCATACTTCAGTTCTGAAACTTTTGAAAGTTCAGAAATTTCTCTCTAATAAGCTGCAATTGGTTCATGAGTTGGCAGAAGATGACTATCATCATAGACAAGAATTCTGGGAACAAATGCTGGAAATTTGTCTTCGCAATCCATTGTTTTCGCAGCGTATTTTATTTTCGGATGAGGCAACATTTTATTAAAATGGAACGGGTTCATGGAAAGAATTGTAGATACTGGGCTAGGCAAAATCCCCATTGAATGCAGGAAACTCATACACAATACCATCAGAAAGTTAATGTATGGACAGGAATTATAGGTGACAGAATTTTAGGTACATTCTTTTTCGCTAACAATTTGACTGGAGGAAGATACTTGCAATTCCTACAGATCGACTTGATACCAGCATTAGCTGTATTATTTCCTAATGCAAAGAGCCCAGACCTACCAAATAATAGTATATGGTTACAACATGATGGTCATTATGCAATTAATATGCGACGCTACTTGGACCAAGTTCTTCCAGGAAGATGGATAGGAACAAGAGGTCCGACAAAATGGCCGGCTCGGTTTCTAGACCTAACGCCATAAGACTTCTTCCTCTGAGGGTACTTAAAAGATAAAGTATATAAAAATCGACCTAATAATTTAGAAGATCTTAAGCACAGAATTCAACATTAAATGGAATGAGTTTTATAATCGTCTTGGGTATTATCTGGTGGTACAGGATCGTCATTTTGGACACTTAGTATAAATGTAATTTAAAAAATGTTAGTTCTGAGCTTATTTTTGTGTTTGATGTTATTGTATTTTTCTTCTTAATCAATTAATTTTAATGTAATTATTAACTTTGAATGGAGTAGATAGTAAATTTATTGTTCTAGTTTTCAACATTTTTATAATTTTATAGTAAAAATAAATGTGCTGTCAATATTTCCATTAATTTTATGTGACACGATTCAAGAATTTTTATTGAATTTTTAATATTTGACATTTAAAACTATTTTCCCCAATTTTTTTTAAATGTAACATATTAAAAGGTTAACATCTATGGATAGAGAATTGAAAGTATTATCAAAATCAATTAAAAGAATTATAGGTTGTTTTTTTAAAAAAAAAGTCGGTGACATCATAACATGAAGAACAAATGTCATAAGAAACTGAAAATGAGATGAAAATATTTCCCTTAATTAAAATCTCTATAAACTTTCGAGATTTATTTCGAAAAATTAATATTAATAAGTTAATGCCTTTATCCGTTACTTTATTTCCACACTGTATATACAAATACTCTGGGTCGCCAGTGTGTGCAGCACTGTACAATGTAAACGTATTACATTCTGGTCATTGCTGTAAGGATTCTGTTTTTTCATGGAATAAATAGAAAAGTAAGTCGAAATGTTCGTATATTTTCATATTGTGATAATCATAATAAAAATAATATTAACAATGTGATACTATCATTTTAGTTTAGTTTACTAATATTATACAATAATATAATATATCACTATTCATGTAATTAAGACCAAAAAACATGAGAAACCCCATTAAATTACAAAAGTATTTTGTGAGTGGTTGTATTATTATTCCCAAATGTGCAAGCTGCAATCAACATAAAATCACCGCATCACATGCCCTCGCATATCAAATCATGAAAGAACTGTCGCGGTTTCGCATCTACCCAAGATTTAATTTTTTATATGAGCAGTAAGACTCCTCAAATTTTACCTCCGTAGACAGGTAAACATACAATTTCAAGGCGAGGTATGTAAAATTTTTTTGTCCAATTGCCTTCAGAGTCAAAGCTTAAGTCCGATATTTTCTTTATTCCGAGTATTGTAATTGTGTTTACCTATTATAAAAATTTCTTGTTTTTTTAAGATGTATAAGCATAGCATAAGTGTAAACTTGTCGCACATCAACAACATTTTAAAAATTATTCTTCGCTCGGGTAATCACGTTTTCTTATTGAAAATTATCTTCAATATTCATTTCTGGACTATATCTATGTACCACAGACACCTTCCAGAAACACTACCATATCTAATGATTCCATATTGAGTCTGAGTCTGCACTAAAGCATAATATACGGGTCTTAATTGCTCTGAATTCAGCACTTGCATAAGGTATTTAAATTTATACAATAAGCCTGTAAGTTACAACACTACTGATAATGTTGTAACTTACAGGCTTATTGTATAAGTTTAAATGCCTTATGCAAGTGCTGAATTCAGAGCAATTAAGATCCGTATATTATGCTTAAGTGCAGACTCAGACACAGCATGCAAATTATATCGCACTTCTATGCCAAGATATTTCATATTATATATTCATCATATATGGGTAGTTCCTAAATCACTGACGATATAGAGAAAATACGTATCATTTTCTCCATAATAAGTATACTCAAGAATACACGTTGTTCAGTTTTGTCACAGTAATATATTAAACTGTATTTTCAAATAAAACATTCAACAATTTTGTATAAAATAATATCTGGATGTATAATAATAACCGACGTATCAGGAATTATTACAAAATTGCTCAAAGGATATTTCCAATTTTTTCTTGACGCGTCAATAGTTTTACGTTATCCGCAAAAACATCATATTGGAACCACCACTCTCTTCCAGTATTCATATGCAGATAGCCCTAGAGTTGGTATTATAGCAACCCATACACAGACAAGTGTTTCAGTCTATTATGACCTCGTGAGTATGCGACGTGCTTGCTACAATGCTTAATGATCTCCAGACGCCTTGCAATATCGTCTCGTCACATAAAGATGTCCATGAAAAAATCTCGGCGACCTCTATTATGCGAAAGCAACCCGTCAGGGAGAGGGGCGAGTTCCGTTATCTATTGGAGATTTTCCAAGTATTCATTATTATTTTTGATATTGGCACGAAAACTGATAGCGAAATACTGAATTCACGTATATCTGCAGTGGTCTATAATATGAAAACTTAGTTAACTACAGTCCTTACCTCCTTCCCTGGCACGTTGCTTTCGAAAAACTCATATGCGGGGGCCTGAAGTTCATTGAACATTGCAACAAGCACGTCACACACTGATGAAGCTATAATAGAGTGAAACAAGTGTCTGTGCGTTGCTGTAACCCCTATTATAGGACAGATTGTGCATTTTCTATAAAGATATAGTTATTTGTTTTTGTTTTAAATAAAAGTTATTCTAATGAAATATCAAATACTTTTGTTCTCTTAATATATCTGCTTATAGAACATAATAATTGGTGAGATATTTTCAAGAAACAGCTTTTTGATAAGAGTAAGTAATATTACTTGAAAATTTTTGTAAACGAAATCTCTTCCGAATTAAGTTGTAAGTACTTTTAACCTATACAAAATGTGTAATTTGCCTTTTTTTCGAGCCTAGTAAAAGTGTCATTTCCAGTCCGAATTTTTAAACAAAATAAAAGCAAACCTTGTTCCTAAGTAGATTCTGAATGTTTGGTCTAAGTAAATAATAATAATAATATATGATATATTTTTATTGCCCTCAAAAATTACAAATAAAGAATAAATACAAGTTCAGAAACTAAACGAAAAATAAACAAAAAAAGTTGAGCTACAAAAAAATATGTAAAGGATATAAAATTTAAGTAAGTATTAGATGTAATAAAATATTTAAATTTAAGGGAAACTACAAAGCGAGGATTAGTATAGCAGCATTAAAACCTTGAATAACAATATTAAAAGTGCAATAATTCTGTGACGTAGCAACCATCATATTCCATCTAACAACTTGATCAAAATAGTAACAAGAGTGTAGTAAGTAGTACTAAGCGTTCTAATTCCGGCAAATATATTATGTAAACGAACGTTCAAAAAATGTAGGTAATTCAGTGAATGGGAGGTGTCAATAAACCTTTTCTTCTTACGCCCAAATTATAAACAAGTGTTTGAAATAACAATTTCCGAAATAAGTAAGGAGTGCAAAGCAAAGTGTATAACATTTGGTTAGAATAAGTGTCATTTCCTGACGGATATATGAGAAGAATTTTAGAGAAACGTTGTTCTAATTTGACATCCGACATTAAACCCGGTACTAGGTTTTTTTATTGACGTAAACTACTTCCCTTCCGTTTACAAATTCGAAAAGCTAATTAGCTATTGCAAGTTTAGGTTTAGAATCTAGTCTTGATAGCTTTAGCCATTTAGGCGTAATCATACTGTCTAGCACACACAAAAAAACTCAATAAAATTGCATCAAATTATTCTTTAAATTTAAATATTATATATACCTGTTCATCATTTGCTCAACTCCTAAATAAGCTACCATTCTGTCACTTCTTCTACTTCGCTTCTTTCGTTTTTTACTTGCCACAATTGGCGGAAAAGTATGTAATTGTTTAACATCAGTAGGTACACCATATTGAAATTGCAAACTTACTGCACAAGTCATGGATTGTTTACTTCCTAGTGGAATTGGCCACGCTACACCAATTACTAACTAAAACAAACAACGTATTTAAGAATTTTTCAGACATCTACAAAAAGTGAGGAGATAAAAAATGGAAAGTAGAAACAAAGTTTGTAGATATACACATATCGTTAGAATTAAATATAATATAAGCCTATTAGGCAATTAATGCAACTCAAGTATCAATGTTACATTTCACGGCTCATCTATGTGTGTGCCGCTCATGACATCTATGTATGCTGTCATATATACATTTATATATTGTATCGTGTAAATTTATTTCGAATGTGGTGTGCGTGAGTAAAACGCCGACAGTTTACAGTTATTGCTATGGTTAAACATTCAATTCCTCCATAATTAATAGTAGGCAGCAGGCACGATTGCCGAAAATGTCCTTGGGTAAAAATTGAATACCAATTAGTCGTAAATTCGTATCTATGGTTGCTCTACAGCGGAATTTACCCGTAGTTCATGGGATTGCTCATAAGCTCTAATTTTGTTGCTCTATATTTACAACTTCATCAGGAGTAATTTGCTCTGAGCTTACAAATTACATAAAGGAAAAAAACGACAATCTTCTAGTTATTTCCAGCAAGAGTTCTCTTTTGGCAATTTGCACATAACAACAGAAAATTAAAAACACATTGAAGATAAAAATAACGGGGAAGTATTATTTGTGTTGAATACCGACTGCATGTCTGCATTAAGAAAGCGGGCTTGTATGTCAAGATAAAGTTGGACTAAAAAGTATAGCAATTCTTTATATTATGTGTGTTGCTGATTTGATGCCTGCATGTTTATATCTATAGAAATTTTCCATTCCGATGAGTAGAACTTTGAAGTCTGCCCAGGAAAATCGGCTGTGGATGCTATACTATTGGTTCTAAACTTCGTTTGGGACGCGATGGAAAGGGGGAGACAATGGTTTGATGGTAATGTGTGACTTGTCCTAAACCGTATACTGTGTAAAACATGAGATTCTTTTGGAAAAACTAGACCGTTGCAGCATCCTCGGTTTAGCATTGAAGCTTTTAACATCGCATTTCAAGGATAGAAGGCAAGTTGTGTATGCAAAAGATGAAATGAGTGGATTGCGACATCTGGAGCACGGAATAGCTCATGTGTCACTCATTGATCCTCTTCCGCCCACTGTTTGCGTAAATGATTTGCCACACGATATCTGAAGCCATTGGTAATGTACGCTGATGACACTACTTTTTTTACTCAAAGGTACAGATGAGAATCAAATTAAGGTGAAACGACATTGACCGAGAGTGCCGCGTTGTTTAAATAGAATAAACTTACTATAAACAAAGCAGAGAATTACCCTTCAGTTGTAAACGTAACATCTGCAAATGGCACATCTGCAAAACTTTTAGAAAAAGCCGAGAATACTCGACTGATATGGTGGGCTCACATTGATGAACTTCAATGCTTTTGTGCGCCATACAGAGGTCAAGAAGTATCATAAATAAAGATGCAGAAATACTGGCAAACGATGCATTTTTTTATTTCTGTATGTCAATGCCAATACGTTCAAGAAGTATATAAATGAAAAATTTTTTCCTTATTTTTGTATGTATCTAAATTAAAGTAATCTGTTAAGTATTACTTAGAGGCTCCATTGACAAAAAATAGTATACTAATAACAGAATGTCAATTAGGACAGTAATTTATGTAGTTATCATCGGAAGATCTTGATATTTCAGAGATGACATCCATCTTCACCATAGGCAAACAATACCGACTTATATGTTAAATGACACGAGTGACAAAACAAAAAATATGATAAGACAGAATTGTCTAATAATAAGTGAAAATATAAACCATTAGGTGTATAAGACCAGCAGTCATGTGTTTCACACTTACTAGTCTTTGTCAGTACGGCATAACCATGTGGTGTAAGTGAATGTCGTTCCTGATAAATCAAGGATATTCTGATATACTTAACATAAAGGCTAGCAGCAGCACTTCACTTAAATGATTAGATTTTCGCTTTTAATTACACAATTCCGCGTTTTCATCTTTTTATATATTGTCACTCGTTTGTCGTTTAACACATAGTTCAGCACTGCCTACCATATGGTGGATTTGGATGTCGTCTTTGATAAATCAAGGATATTTCGATAGAAACTAGACAAATAGTAGCGTTTTTTCCTAATTGCCTAATTTACTATTTCTATCAAGGAAGCCTTTCGTCTTGATGATAACTTAGTTTAATATCTTTTACAGGGTGCGGCAGCGAAATAGAAACAGGCATTTTTTTGGAAGAAAACGAAAAAACCGGTCGATTTTTAATCCATTATATCTTGTACTGTGATACGTCATTCTCGTCTCTTCCATCCCTCTAACCATTACAATATAAACAGGTAAAGTACTAAGTACGATACATCAATGAAAAGGCAATTTTATGGGACTCTCAGCAACATGTTTGCTGGTTGCGTTACTTTCGATTTTAACACCTTCTAGCAGGATAGAAAACGGTTACGTATCCCAAAATTTAACACATTATCCGAAAGCTAATGATATTAGCAACTAAGCACGTCATATTTTTGACCATTAATTGTCATCATTGTCAAGTACATTATGTCATTAAAATTAAATAAAACATAAGTTTACTCTATTCAGGAGGAATAATTTTATATAAGTTAATATTTTTTTCAATTGTGCACTAAATTGGTATTAAAATTGGCTTTCAATTGATATGTCGCATTTAGGAATATGTAACCGTCTTTTATCCTGATAGAGGGCGCCAAAATAAAAAGTAATGTAACCAGCAATTACTTTGCTGAATTCTACATAAAATTACCTTTTCATTGATGTAACCTACTTAGTATTTTCCCTATTTAAATTGCAATGGTTAGAGTGATGGGGAGGAGGAGAATGACGTGTCAAAGTTGATAATATGATGAAAGAGTGTCCGTCTTGGATTAAAATCGGCTTGTTTGTGCGTTTTTCACAAATGATTTCTTTTTGGAGATGTTTAGTTTTCGGTGCCGCAGCCTATATAAACTACTTAAGGTGCCCGCACTCTGAGGCGAGGCGAAGCGAAGCGAAGAGAAGCGCATTTATTACGCCTGATAGAAATGTACGCAAGCTTCGCTTCGGCACGCGACACCCCAGTGTGCGGGCACCCATTTGATTATGTGCATTTTTATCAGGCGTAATAAATGCGCTTCTCATCGCTTCGCTTCGCCTCACCTCAGTGCGCGGGCACCTTTAAACATTATACACATGAGTTAAGCTGTGTTAGAACCAGTGTTGTACACAGATAACAATTGTTTTATCTAGATAAGATAACAGATAATTTCGAAAATTATTATCTAGATACAGATAAAAGATGATTTTGCAAATGATTATCTAGATAAAGATAACAGATAAAGTATAATTTATCTAGATAATTCAATAGATAATATAGTGAAATCCTCAGAATGTTATTTTAGAATTTAGAACGCGGTTTAGGTATCAATTGATATAGGTAGGATGAGGATGTGATTTTTTGGTATAGGTAATGCACAACTTTAAATATGAACAAATTTAATATACATACATTCTTATGTTCATCTACTATTATTAATGTCTTAGGGGGTGATTTCAAGTCGGATTTGCGTGTAAGTAGGATTTGGACACCCGTCTTTCGACCGGTGCTAAAGATGGTAGCGTCTTGTTATATTTAACGAATATTTTTTTAATAGTTGGGTATGCATGTAACATTTTTAGTTCTTCTTGTTATACAAATTATAATAAGAATCAACTTGTGAAGTGTTCACACTTCGTCTCTTCTTTTCGGACCCTTGTCGATTGGCAGAAAGCGACATAAAAATAATATCATCACTGTGAAGCCAAAAAGTAAATTTACTTGTGAATATTTCTTTGCAGTAATTTACAAGTCTCTCAGGACCCCATATGGTGTTAAATTTGGTCTGACTCATTGCTGACAGAATGAAAGCTTTACTTTTGGCTGGGTAGGTTTCCATGACAAACAAGTGTTGAAATCTCTCTGTTCAATCCGTATGATTATGGCCACTCTCAAAACACTACAGTAAGCAATAGATGAGCTCTCAATCAACTTGATGCGGTGATTGAATAAAGTTGGAGCAACAAAACCCAGAAAATATTCTAATTCCCCTTGCAGTTTATCTAAGAAGCTAGTAGCTCCATCATACTGCAGTACTCTTCAATGAATTGGAAGTCAATGTGTTTTAGTCCTTGGAGTTTCACCTTTGGGAATCATTTTCCTATTTTCTTCTTATTTAGCAATTTCTTTTGTCGCATCATAATATGAATTCCCTCGAGTCATGATGTGTACAGAAAATTTGCATTTATATACTTCATACGTTAAGTCTGAAGCTCGTTAAATTCCGAAGAGCCTGAATGTAGAACAATAAATTTTCTTGTAGTCGGTTGATTTTTCCAAAACCTTATTTGCATCAGTAGTGGCAAGTAAGTTGAGGGTGTGCACGGCACACCTCATGTAACTTGGCCCAGCAAGAAGGTGCTCCAAATTTATTGCATGCATATCTTAAATAATAGAAGTAATATTATTGAAAAAATTAAGCAGTTTCCAGATAATTCCACAACGGTAATCAAGTCTTCTTTATTAACCATTACATTACACATTATAAAGTTAAAAAGATATGTTTCAAAAGAATACATCTGACAGCTAAAAAACACACATTTCCTTTTACATTCTTTCAAACCATAAAAGAGGATCAAATAGGTGAAATAGAATCCTTAATACTGATGAACTCTTCCTGGAAAAAATCTTTGTTCTACTTTCAGACAAAAATAAATCAGTTCTTTGAGAAAATAATCTTATTATTATAAAATACGTATACCTTCAGAAGTTTCTTTATCGCAGTAGTAATCAGTATGATGGGATTCATCAGTAAGGGCGAAAAAAATTATCTGTTATCTAAAACCTTCAGATAATCTGTTTTTTTTATCTAAGATAAGAGGATAGATAAATAGTTGTCGTGTCATCTAGATAAGATGATAGATAACAAAATTATTATCTAGATAATTGATCTAGATAAAATTATCCAGATAATGCACAACACTGGTTAGAACTACATTAAATGCTAGCTAAACTTCAAAATAAAAAGAAAATCGGTAATAGTGTGTAAGTGTAAACTTCTAGTATTAAATAGACAGAATTAATATATAAACAATATTAGGGATTATAATTTTATATTTGAATAGCTAAAGTTAATCTATATTATTGATGGTAATAATATATATTCAAATAATATGCTTTGAAATGAAGCAATACTCAAGAATAAAATATCACATTTTACATACTTTAAATAACATTAGTTTACAAAGAAACGATACCATCTACAATAAATAAATAAACAAGTTACACTCTATATATATATATACCTATTATCGACACTAAATATATAATATGTACCTATGTATTTATAAATGTAAATCGTAAATATATTATTATATGTTAGTACTTACTTTAGCTTGGCCACCATAAGGATAAACTAACCATCGCTTCGATCTAGAAAAAGTAGTATTTGATGACATTGTAGCTGAGATAAAAAAAAGAAAGATGTAACTAATAATTGCATCATACATGACTTTTAGCAATGTTAGTATTTGACTGCTTTTTTTTTTACCGTTTGGAGCAACGAAAAGCATTTAGATGGTAACTGTATCACCTATTAGAGCAACAAGTATTTATTGATTATTCTTTCTGTTTCTGTAAATAATTAGAGCTTAAATGAGAATTTTTTTCACACAATTTGTCTAGGAATTTGTTGTGGCTGTCACGTATTCAATATTTTCATTACAGTAAGGTTCAGTATTTAGGCAGGCGCAAGAAAAGTGAAAGGAGAAGGGAACATTTCCTTTAATTTATTAAAAAAAGTAAATTTCGATCGTTGTGAACTGTATATAGAATGTGCCAAAAGTTCTACATCCAATTTGAGGCATCCTATTACTTTTTTTTATAAATAATTTACAGGAAATGTTATTGTTTATATAAGTCGGTTTCTTCGCTTGTAAAGACAGGTCCAAAGTAAGTGTTCACCGTAGATAACTTTTCTATTCATTAAATATACATAATTCTGTAAGTTAATTGACTATCCTCTGATTCAAGCTTAGAAAAAATACAGGCTTTTGTGGTATATTGCTTTCCCATTGTTTTAAGGTGGTTTTAGTATAATGGCGACTGATGTTGCTAATAAAGTTTAGGAGACTTTAGACTACAAAAATTGGCAGAAATATTTAAAACTATGCTGGCAAATTTTATTTAAATTTAAGGCTTTTCAGTGTTTTTATTTTCTTTTGTATTCATTGGTGTTCTATATTTCTGGATACATTTAAATATAGAAGAGATGTGTTAAAAACTATTTTTATATTTTGTTGCTAAATACATGTAAATCTTTTCTATTATAATTCATTATATTTCGTTTGTTTCGAAAAAAAATATGGATCTTGCAACTACAAGGAGGCATAAATTTGAAAGTTGCAAGTCTAAATACTAAACTACTAACACTGTCACCTTCGAAATTATAAAAGGATTTTAATATTCATAAATTTTATGACAATTTTAGACAACTAGACACTTTCCAATATATACCTTTTTAACAACGTATTTTCTAATATGCGTTGCGAGCCTCTTTTCACAGTGTAATTCCACAACAGTTGCTTTGTATTTTATTAAAGTATATACCTTTTTCCAAAACATTCCAACTACTGCTATTTCATAAAATGTTTATGAATCATATTTAAATACCGTACTTTTATAGAGCATTTCAACGATCTCCAAATATATTTTCACTCTTTTCGTATATGTTTGCTGAATATTCAGACGTCTTCGAGAACAGATTTTATATTTTTATTGTCAAAACGCCGAATACTTTTTTAAACAATTTTGTAAAAGGTGTCCGTTAGACGTCGCTACAAATACATTACCTTTAATGCATTTTATAGAATGTTTAGATTTTTTAATCATGGCAGCAACCCTTTTATGACTTCTTCAATGGTAAGACCATACCCTTCTGGTCTGCTTACCTGCCAGTACAAACAAATATATGCAAACGTCATCTGAAGTATGAATGATATTAGAAAGAGATGTTACTAGCAACAACTGTATACATAACTAAATAAAATTGTTATGTGTAAATAAAATTGTTATGTGAAAAAGTATTTTGCATTTAATTTATGTTGTATATAAAACACATGAACGTGCAAGAAGATTTAAATTAACAATTTATAGTAAGTAACATGAAGAAATGTTTTTAGTTATATTGTAGATGATCATGCATGTACATAAATATATGTACAAAATGTGTATGGATAATAAATATAACTTATAAAATAGAAAGTAAGTAAAAAATAACTCCAAGCAATGAGGTATATTTTATTTATAATTTGTTCAGTTTAATGTAGGTACCTATATGCAATAATTAAATACATTTCAGTTTCTCTTCTAGTATTATATTTAATTAGGTACTTTTTAATTATTAATATATTAAACGACATTATTAATAATTATTAATTATTATGAAAACATAATAATAATAATAATAATAATAATAATAATTTATTCGTTCCTAAGGATACAATCAAATGTATATGGAACAAGTCACAAATAATTAAGTATGTAATTATAAAAGTAAATACAAAAAACACACAGGTACACACATGTAAATATAAATAACATTTCATACCTAAGGTAATAATAAATCAAGACGGAAAACAAACATTAAAAACATTTTTCACAGAGTAGCATAGAAATGTCCGCTGAGCACAGCCAAGTCAGTTATTTTTAAAATAATTTTCAAACTCTTCAATATTGTTTGTAATAAGTTTACTAACTGAAAATAATTGCTTCGTTACAGCTAGTGTGAAACATATTTATGTCAAACTGAATATACTACTTAAAGTCAAGTAAATCTTAGAATCGCAGACAGAAATATTCTTTACATAAAAAAAATATTTATTTGCCTCTATTGAAAAGAACCCTTTTCATCATAATAAATACGAAATTAATCACTGTAATTCCACAAATTTGCAAACGGTGAAAACAGTGATTACGAAATCACTGTGAAAAATCACAGTGACCAATATCTTCTCTCATCTCTAGTAGAGACACTAGTATTCGCAAGTGACTGTATAAATTGAGCACATGTTTCCTGAATTCAACACGGAATATCTCATTTATCAATGGGCTTGAACTGGAAATAAAAATGTACAATGTAGAACATTGATCAAACCCAGTCCATTTCTTTTATTTATTTTGAGTTATTACTTAAATAAGTATAATCATCCTTATTATTCATACGCTTTGTTTTGTTGTTAAGTACTTTGCTTTTTGCGATATATTTATCTTCAGTTCCTCTTATAGCTATGTACATACCATAATTATATTACTTCTATATTAAAGTATAAAATGTTCACAAAGATTGATATACGTTAATGTGTGTACTTTAAAAGCATAACAAGAATGTCAATAAACTTGTTAACTGATTTAATATTGTTTAATTTTACCTATTCAATCAACTTTTTTCTTTTAATTTTTCATTTATCAGAAATAAAGATTAAGAGATTAATGCAAGTACTTAAGAAGAATTTAAAGTAGAAGTTTGGAGAAGCTACTATATGCAGATATCAGTGGCGGCTGCTGCAGGGAGGGCAACGGGGCACTGCCCCCCGTGATAAACTTCTTTTAACAGATAAATTTAAATACCTAATTTGTATGTAATTTTTCTAATTTGTTTGATAACAAATAATATCCCTAGCAGCAAAATCAGTGGACCTTGCACTTGTCCTACATTAGTAAATATATATTTTTATCCTTCTCTAAAATTGTGATTTTGCTGCTTGGGTATTTTTTCGGAAGTAACAGTCCGTCTCTTCAGCGCGTTTAAAAATCACAGTCTGACGTAGGCTCCGGGGCATCTTGCGCCACTGCCCAGTTTGTACTAGAAATCGCGCGTATAAAAAGTGGTGCGGGGCGAGAGCGGTATATGTCACGATAGGGCACTAGACTGTGATGCCGGATGACATCCAGTATGTAATATCACAAAATAACAGAAGTGACAAAAGCGTCACTTGCATAATTCCGATATTTGTGCGCAAAATCAAACAAAATGGCGTGTTTTGTTTTTGTTGTGTATGCACTTGTATAAATATAACCTGTCTTAATTTTATAACTTATAATTTACGAAAAAATAAAGGTGCCAGTTAAATTGTTGTTGATATAAATAATAGAAACTGTACGAAAGAAGAAATCCCGAGCACATAGATGTTGCATTTTTGCTTGTAAAAATGTTTAGCAACAAAGTATATTCTACAATTTCTTTTCGTTTCCTAAAGAAGAAAATCCGTAAGTTTTATAACAGATAGTTTGTAATAATTCATCTTTGTAGTAAACACTTTGAATGAAACTTTTTATATAATGAAGCAACTTCCTTCGAAAATAAGAATTTTAGAGAACATCGTTATCTCTCACAGCCATAACCGTAATGAAAAGAAACCAATTCAAACCTCACTGGTTAAGAAACTATCTAAAGGTAAATGTTTATTATAAAATGTTATTTTATAAGAACTAAGTATTATTTGAAATTTTAAAAGCATACTAATTTCAAAATGTATTTTAGTATGTGTGGAAACTATGAATGTTCATAGCACAAGTGAACGTCAACCCACCTATAGGTATGACAATTAATATTTACAATACAAAATTATTTTATGAGCAAAACATAAAATACGTTTAGTTGTTAACTGAAGAATTCGAAGTCATTTTTGAACAAAAATTCAACACATATGTATTTAATCTAGTATAAAGTAGAATAATTTAGAACTTTTCAATTACAAACATACAATTAATTTGTTTTAACGAAATGTATAATTTTTTAATTTTATTTTACCAGTTATGGAAAGTCCTACCCTATGTTGGGGTTCAAACAGAAAAAAAATCTCTGCCCAAACACCCACAAAGGAAAGACAGAAAATCTCTAAAACAGCATCGAGTTATAGCTACTAAATCTAAAATGAAATTCTATCCTAAACAGGAGAATTTACAATATTGTCTAGGGCTTTGTGACAGATATTTATCAAATGAACTGGCAACTGTTGTTAAATTTAATGCAGTTAATAAAAATAAGAATATTGCAAGATACAGCATACAGTACAAACAATTTGCTTTAAATATCTATAAGAGTTTATAAATACTTAAGTAAAATACTTCAATTGGAAAGCGTAAGAACATTACAAAGATTAACACAGAATTGGAATATAACTCCACGAGTGTTGATTTTGTGTATTCTGCAAGTGAAATAAAAACTGCTCATTTTACACCATAAGCACGTGAATGCATTCCACGCATTGATGAAATGTGACTAAAAGCTAATTTATTTTATAATATAACTAAAGACGAAATTGTAGGATTTCATAAAATAAATGGTCAAACAACATATAAACCAGCAAAATTTGCTATGGTTCTCTTTGCTAAGGGCATTCATATGAATTGGAAACAGCCAGTTGGTTATGTATTAGTCAGCAGCACATGTAGTGGTAAAGCTTTAGAGGAGACTGTAGATAATACAATACTAAAGTTATTTGCAGTTGGGCTTTCTGTCCGAGCACTAGTATCTGATGTCGGCTCAAATTTTTGTAAGTATTCAAAAGAAAAAGGAGTTACTCCAGAATCACCATACTTTTACTTAGAACATAAAATATTTTATTCTTTTGATGTATCACATCTTGTTAAAGCAACTAGGAACACATGTTTTAAATATACAATACAATTTGACAATTTTACAGCAAACCAAAAATATCTAGATGAATTTTATAATAAAGATAAACTCATGAACACCAAACTTCAATGAATTAGTTATTAATCATTTTGCTAATCCTAAGGAACGGCGAATGGATTTTATTTTCAAACAAATTAATTATATAACATATTGAGTTTATTTTTTTGTCTGTACTTAATTTTTGAAATTAAACACTCAGACCCCCCCCCCACCCGGTGCCCTCCCGTCCCAAAAAATCACGGGCCGCCACTGGCAGATATGTCTGTAAAACGTTATATACGTCATGTTATAAAACATTTATGTGTACTCGTCCCTATCTACATGCCTTCCAGTGTTTAAAACTAGTTAAAGATCATAGCAATATGTCACCCAAATAAGAGAAATTAAGTAACAGAATAAACTAAAATCACAACTTCTTTCTTGAAAGCACCACAATAGCGACAGAAGGTAAAATAACAATTGCAAAATACATGTCTTCTTCCTAGATCGCTAGTGAAAATCACAGAAGAGTACTATAGTAGTAATTAGTCATCGACATACCTAATATGGAATTTTTGAGGTAAGTCCAAAATATCTAATAAAGGTAATTTCCATTGTCTAGTTATTTATGAAATTAATTAATTTTATCCTCGTTTCACAATATCATTGTTTTCATTATCATATTTTCAATGTCAAAAAAGATCCGTGCAAACAATTGTAAGGCATACAAACAAAATATTTATTTAAAACTGCCTCTGGGTCTCAGAAGAGCTTAGAAGTTTCAGTAATCTAATCGATTTATCACTACTCCATATCTTTTAAGTTGTCATTTTATTTCCTTTGAATTAAACATGCGACCTTGAGTCGCCAAATTGTCACAAATCTTTATTACGATGATTGTGTTAATTTGTCATTAAAGTGTTTTTGCTTTGCCCGTATTAATAAATAATACGAATACTCACCCTCTGAATAGCTTATTAACTTCCTCAAGATGAACGCCCAAATCTTATCTGAGGCATCATTTTTATTTTTTTATTACCATAATGTACAACTATAAATATTATACAGGGTTTTTCACCTAACCCGTTCGTTAGAACTTTTCTATGTTAACGCCTTAGGACAGTTTTGAAAATTTGTAGCACGTAATGTTGATACTTGGTCTGTTAATATAAAATATTTACACTCATTAACCACTTTTGGTTATACAGGAAGTCATAGCCAACTTTGATTTTTTAAATGGAATGTTATATTTTTTATTGCTTTTTTAGATTCCTTGTAGAGTGCTGTAACACATTTAATTAGGTTTTATTTTGTGAATAATTAACCGTTTTTGAATTATTTTGATTTTTGTCAAATTTTTTGTTTTTTCGATGCACTTTTTAAAACCACATATCTAAGGCGTTTTTGAATAGAATTACGTCATATTTCTACCGCAAACAGGGAAAGGTATAAGATTATGAGTAATGTCTAAATATTTAATAAATCTCATACAGGGTGTTCGAAATTTATCGATTATTTATGTAATCTTAAATTTAAGAAAAATCGATTTTTTTAAATGGATTAGCCTGTAGATGAGCACGCCCTAGTAAGTAGATGAATATCTTGCATCATACAGATATAGATTTCCCTATGCCTATCTCTCACAGTTTTAGAGATATTAATGATTATTTTCTAAATTGAGCATTTTCAAGAAAAATCGTAGTAGTAAGCCTTGAAAAATAAATTTGATCTGTCAAAATTGAAAGGTAGTTCATTTCGTTTCTAACTGGTTTTAAGTTGTTCACAAATATGCAAGACGAATTCAATAATTATTCTAATAGAGATATTTTAAATTTATTCTACATTCATGGTGAATCTCTTCAAATAATTGATAAAACATGTCGACTTTTTAATGAAAGATACCCACATTTACCAGCAATGAATAAAACTAAATTTAAACGAATAGAGTAAAGTTTCATTCGTTTTGGTATTCAAGTCAAGAAGACAGTTTCAAAACCGATTACGGGCGACGATGGTAATGAAATAGTTGTTTTGGGATATTTTCATGCACATCCAACCAGTTCTATACCGGCGGCATCTGCAGATGTAGAAATTACATGTACATCTATACATAAGATTTTAAAGAAAAATAAGATGCACCCTTATTCATTTCAAACTGTTCAGACTTTTCGTCCGGGAGACCAAGATAGAAGAATTCAGTTTTACGAGTTTATTATAACTAAAACACAAGAAGATCCTGATTTTTTATCAAAAATTATCTGGTCAGATGAATCGAAATTTAATTGTGAAGGAATAGTTAATAGAAGAAATTGTCATCATTGGGCACAACGAAATCCACATGCCATTAGAGAAGAAAATTTTCAAGACACTTTTAGTTTCAACGTTTTTGCAATGATTGTAAATAACCGCGTTGAATACGAAATTTATAATGAGAATTTAACGAGTGTCCGGTATCTACAGTTGTTAAGAGAAGTAGTACTGCAATTTTTGAATAACCTACCACACAATCTCATACGGCAATGTTGGTTTCAAATGGATGGAGCACCCGCTCACTCTTCACATGAGGTACACCGGGAATTAACAAATATCTTTGAGGATAGGTGGATTGGCCGCAATGGACCCTCGTTATGGCCACCTAGATCTTCCGATCTGACTCCCCTTGATTTTTATTTATGGGGTCAAATAAAAAATGAGGTTTATGCGTCTCCCGTGCAAAACAAAGAACAGCTTATAGCTAGAGTAAGAGACGGTTTTCGAAAATTGAACGCTGAGCAAGTAAGAAAAGCCAACTACAACAGAGTTAAAAAGAAGAATTATGATTTGTTTAGAACGGAACGGAGAACATTTTGAACATTTGTGAATACCATTCTGAACGCATTATTTGTCTTTAATAAGTTGATTTTATTCACATTATAGATTGTTATGGTTATTCTTGTTATCTCATATGATATTAAAGCCATTCTCAGTTTTGCTATTTATTTTATTTTTTAACCTTCTCACACAAAGTTTGATCGATCAAAAACAATTGGTGTAATTCCAAAACTATTTAGATCTTTTTTCACAGTTTTCTGCTAATAATGCTCAATTTAGAAAATAATCATTAATATCTCTAAAACTATGAGAGATAGGCATAGGGAAACCTATATCTGTATGATGCAAGATATTCATCTACTTACTAGGGCGTGCTCATCTACAGGCTATTCCATTTAAAAAAATCGATTTTTCTTAAATTTAAGATTACATAAATAATCGATAAATTTCGAACACCCTGTATGAGATTTATTAAATATTTAGACATAACTCATAATCTTATACCTTTCCCTGTTTTCAGTAGTAATATGACGTAATTCTATTCAAATACGCCTTAGATATGTGGTTTTAAAAAGTGCATTGAAAAAACAAAAAATTTGACAAAAATCAAAATAATTCAAAAACGGTTAATTATTCACAAAATAAAACCTAATTAAATGTGTTACAGCACTCTACAAGGAATCTAAAAAAGCAATAAAAAATATAACATTCCATTTAAAAAATCAAAGTTGGCTATGACTTCCTGTATAACCAAAAGTGGTTAATGAGTGTAAATATTTTATATTAACAGACCAAGAATCAACATTACGTGCTACAAATTTTCAAAACTCTCCTAAGGCGTTAACATAGAAAAGTTCTAACGAACGGGTTAGGTGAAAAACCCTGTATAATGCAAAATAAATCATATTTGGTGTTAACATAACTTTATTTTATTTGCAGCACATTCGAACAACTTTTTTTTAATTATCACTCAATTGCATAATTTTTACACCAATAATGAATCATCACAAATTAAACAAAATTGAAGTATAGTTTAACGCACTGGGGGTTAATAGGGGTATGAATATTTGCTCTTCCATCATATCAATGCGCATTGTATAAAGGGATCGATTTTATGATCTTTCAGGGTTCTAAACTACAGGTAGAACAATGCTACTATTAATTCTGAGTCAGCAATCCTAGTACAAAAAATTGTACGGCTTTCAATGAGCTACACGAGGCCATCAAAGATAAAAATAAGCGGTTGGAAATAATTCAATTTTGTAAGTCTTTTTCGAATAGACGTTGATGTTTACACTAAAATAAATTTATGTAGCACAGCGTAGATGTCACTAATCGATTAATGCCAGTACTTCGCATTTTCGGTATTTCGTCAACTGTACTTGTTACCTAAAAGTACATAATAATATAGCAGCCTTGCACAAGAAAATGTTCGATTGCAATAAAAAGCTCGCTGTTAAATTTTGACGTTTGTAAGATTGACGATTAACATTTCGTTTTCTTTTATCTTTTTCTCTAAATATATAAAACTGTATTTTCTGTTTGTTTGTTCGAGCATCACGCAAAAGCTGCTGGACCAATTTTGATAATATTTTTTGTATTTGAAAGCAAAACATTAGAAGCACATTTTTTCACATATAAATTGTTACATCTCATACGCGAGTAATGCTAAATAATATAATAACTAGAATCTAGGCAAAAGGTCCATATTCAAGATGAAGGTCGGTCGTCACAGCTGACAATGACAACTTAACGTCCACATTAGGTTGCCTTAAAATGTTACAAGAAACGACAGAATTGACTTTTGATTAACGTTGGTGGTCGCATGAAAATTCAGTTGCGGATTATATACTATCATAACCATCAGTCAGTTTCAGTTGGCGATAACACAATTTAGAGCTTGGCAATCAAAGAAAATTGTGTGTAAATATGTGGCTAGGCATCCTAAACCTTCGCTTTGTTGGACCAATATTTCTTACCAATCTTCTAAATGCAATTAAGTACGCGAATGTTTTAGAGGAAGTATTAACTAAGATTAATTAAAATTCAAACTGGATATGCTTTAAATACATTACGGTGCACCGGCTTACAATAATCATGGTTAAAAACAGGTTTTTCGTATAGGTTGATCGGGGGTAATGACTGATACCGTGGCCAGCAAAGTCTCTAGATTTTAATCCACTCGACCATTTTGTGGTTCCTTAAAAGAAAAAGTTTATGGGACGCCACGAGCTAATGAACAAGAACTGGAGTATAGGATTAACGCCACACTTTAATTAACTACCCCCGATATGTTGCAGCGCGTAATAAATTCTATTTCCCGAAGACTACAGTTCTGTCTGGAAGCTCATGGTTACCATTACTTTAATCGCTACAGTAACTATTGTACTAATAAATATATTTTATGATCTTTTTAGTACTAATTTTAGTTACAAAAAATGAGGTGTGGCCACCATACGACTTTCTTATACGTATATAAATTACGTTTTAACTGCTATCTTCTTTAAAAAATAAACCTATGAAAAGTACAATATTTTTTTTTATATAAAAAATATTCAAAATCCTACTCTAAGTACTCCTACTATGTCAGTAAATCTCTATGGAATACATACTTTGCGACATATTTGCAAAAAGTACTACTCTATGACAGTGAAAGAGTTACTTCCAGTGCAAATTTTGTAATTTTTTTACATAGTAATTATTCCAAATCTAGCTCTAAATACTATTGTATTTAACTTAGTCGTAGTAGATAAGACATTAGTAAATTTTGATTTTTTACTGAAGTAAACTAGAGAGAGATTTGTAAAAAAGATTTTTTGGTATTAGGGGACTTCAAATCGCGGGCATCTGCAAAAATATCGATGTCGAAAATGTTCGTCTTTACAAAACTCCCTTATATATAGGTATAGGAAAGTAAAAGCAGTTAATAAAAACACTGGATTTTCAAATATGTATAAAACGATTTGGATAACTGTAGAACTGCAATATGATGTCGCTACACTTCTTTAAATTAATCCGTGTGGCTTAACGACGTGCTCTACAACCTTTTTGTAATACGATTGTTGACTCAGAATTTATCCTAGAATCTTCTATGTGAAGTTTGTATGGGAATTTCTGGCAACGCTGTATTGTAACAAAACTTCAGTCGTATTCTCTTACAAATTAAAAATGTTTCTTTAAGTTAGATGCACTACTATTAATTGTCTTTCATATTTTAGTTAACTGATTGTTTATTATCACTTTTATTTATCCTTATTGAGTATTACTCCTAGATGTATACTTTATCTTAGTTCGTGGTGTCGATTACTTTGTGCACTTTCTAAATTTTAGTTAGATTCTGTCTTGGAATAGTTTCATCCAAAAAAATACTCTATCATATCAGTAAATTATAAGAACGCAGACACAAAATCCAAAACGGCTTTTCCGTATGGGCAATTAGGATATAGAGAGAAACAGTCAACACCATAGTAGCCAGCATTTTGAGCGTCCACGTAAGCAATGTCTAGATCATGGTCAACTTCTCCATCACCGTAATCGGGTCTACAATTTTAGAACATGACTACAATATGTGTGTTTAATAATACACAGTATACGTACGAAAGAAAAATATGTAATAATTCTCCTAGTATCCCATTATCCACGTGATGGACAGGGTCCATTGCGTTTTCGCATATGCTCCTCAAAAGGCAACTGTGACCATCCATACCATGTCTGCAACAGTAAACATTTGTATATTAAAATTTTACTAACACAAAGAAAAGAAGATATAAATAAATTGGGTTTGAAATGTGTAAAATTTATATGGATTACAAATTATTTGAAAATACAATTTTTTCTACTTTCAAATTAATAATTTCCAAAAAAAATTTAATAGAAAAATATTTATATTCACCCACATTTTCCCACTCTCTGGACTACGTAATATCTTTTCAATTAGATAGCTGTAGGCGTTAAGAGTTGTGTTACATTTTGAATCACATCAAAGAAATACATGTAATGGTATACCCCCGACTGATTATTTCCCAGAGCATAAAATTATTTATGTATACTACTTGAAAAATACAATACCGCTATTTTATAATTTAATTATGAAATTATGAAATTTTTCCATATAAAATTCGCCTGCAGTAATATGTCAACAAAGACTTTCGGTTCTTTGAAAGAATGTTTTACGTGTTCGACCACAGTAGGCGTTTGTTTTTAGCTTTGACAAAATTAGCCTAAATTAGAAATCTTAGGTTCGAAAATAATATGTTTTGCATTTAAAATATAATTTTATCTTTTGTTTACGAATGTTAATTTTTCTATTTTACTTGTACGCAGAGATATTCAAAACATGCTATACCACTTCAGTAATAAGGTTTCATCAGTAATAAGGTTCCTTTTTCAAATAATGTTTTGAGAAATATTAATAAATATTATCTTTTATATTTAATTACTGTATTATTGAATTAAAGTATGTTTGTATAGAAAGAAAATTAATAATATTATATGTATTACATACAGAGATGGAAGGTGTTTTATTACTGTCGAGAGAGTAAGTACTCTCACAATTTTGAATTCTATACAGATTTATTAACCCGAAAGTATTTAGAGTTCGAGTTACAACCATTTTTATAAATAAATAATTTCAAAATTCGGACCGGAAGTAACACGTTTACTCTTATTGAATAGCGGGTTTTAGAAAGCGTTTGTCAAGTTATCATTCTATAGAGATTGTTTGGGATGTTCCCTTGTTTAATAAAACAATTATGTGAGAAGAGTAAATATCTAATGAATAAGTTTAGTTTAACAATTTTTATACAATAACACAGTTGTTACGACGTCACAAAACTAATGAATAATATTTGAACAGTGATATGTTTTCTCTTATACTCTTTCTACCCTACTGATGTAAATAATGTGTGTCCCGTGGGCTCCCCACTCCTATACCTCACTAGAATACTGAACATTCCGCCCCCCATTGAAACAATGGTTTCAATACTTAATTTTCCACTGGTAGCGAAGCCAACTTTGATATGGCTCGTTTGATAAGTCCGGATTTTGTCCGCACTGTTACCACTCTAACTCGTCCATCTCCGCCTGGGTGCGCGTCTTCCACTCTTCCCAGCTTCCATGCCAGTGGTGGTGTGTTCGCTTCCTTTATGATAACTACGTCTCCCATCCTTAAGTTTGGCTGAGGCTTGTGCCAGTTGGGACGCTGCTGCATATGATGGATATATTCCTGGGACCAGCGCTTCCAAAAATGTTGGCACATTTGCTGTACCAACTGCCACCTAGTCAGTCGGTTGGGATTGGACTTTGTGAGGATAGGTTCTGGGATTTGTGTAAGTGGTGCGAATGTCAAAAAATGAGCAGGAGTTAGAGCTGTAATCTCCTTAGGATCGTCATAAATTGGTGTGATGGGTCTGGAGTTAACACAACTTTCTACGACTGTTAATAACGTATACATTTCTTCAAATGTCAATCTTACTTCTCCAACCACTCGTTTAATGTGATACTTAACGCTTTTGATTCCACTTTCCCACAAACCACCGAAATTAGGTGCATTTGGAGGTATGAAATGCCATTGTACTGATTCTGTTGCTAAATCAGTAGCTATTTGGTCTTTATTTTTTGTTAAGTACTTCTGCAAGTCTTGTAATTCATTATTGGCTCCTTGGAAATTAGTTCCATTGTCACTATATATGTTTGCTGGTCGACCTCGTCTCGCGATGAAGCGACGAAAGGCTGCCATAAAATCACTGGTGGATAGGCTTGAAACTAACTCAAGGTGTATTGCTTTTGTTGTCATGCAAATAAAAAGTGAAATATATGATTTCAATATTGCTGCTTTTCGTAGTTTACTTGATCGAATAAGTAAGGGACCACCATAATCTACGCCAACATTGATGAATGGACGTATTGTTTCAAAACGGTATTTTGGCAAATCACCCATTAATTGATTTTGTTGAGTATTTGCAATTTTGAATTTAAAGCATCTATGGCAGTCATGTATGATATGTTTGATCAGATTGCGACCGTTTATTGGCCAGTATGTTTGTCTAATATGATTCAGAAGTGATTGTGTGCCTGAATGAAGAGTTATCACATGTGCGTGTTGAATGATTAATTTTGTGAGAGTGTGATTTGCTGGTAATATAATTTGGTGTTTCTTGTCATAGCTGAAGTCTGTATTTTGAATTCTTCCACCAACTCGCAAAAGGCCAGCATTGTCCATAAAAGGAGTAAGTGATTTTAATTTACTTCTAGCTGGAATCTCTTCATTCTTCTTCAAACAGCGTATTTCTTCATGAAATTCTTCTAACTGTGCTCTTCTAATTAATACATGCAATGCATAGTTTAGTTCTCTGACTGTCAATGGTCCTCTTCGTCTAACTCTGTCTGGGAATTTAACAAATCTCAAGCATGTTGCTATGATACGTTGTAACTTATTCAAATCTGAATATTTTGTGTAAATATCCCACTTGTGGACACTCACAAGGCATGTTGTATTAATCGGTTTATACTCCAACACCTCTCTTGGCACGTCAAGTACAAAATCCTCATTCGGCCACTCCGCTTCGTCCTGAATCGTCCAACGCGGTCCATGCCACCATTGTTCATGCTCTATAAGATCTCTGGCATAACATCCTCGTGAGATAAGGTCTGCAGGATTATCCTTTGTGCTTGTCCACCTCCAATCATGTACTTTAGTAAGACGCTGAATTTCTGCAACTCGATTAGCTACAAATGTCTTAAGTTTATGGGATGGAGTAAGAATCCATGCTAGTGTTATAGTAGAATCCGACCACAGTACTGTCCTTTCGATTTGAAGGTCCAGAGCTTCTCTCACAACCTCCAAAAGATGTGCCAGCAACAAGGCTCCACACAATTCTAGTCTTGGCAAGGAAATTCGTTTCAGAGGTGCCACCTTCGCCTTAGAACAAAGCAAGTGCATTTCACAAGTAGTGTCATTAGTAGATCTTAAATAAATGCATGCTCCATATGCTAGCTCTGAAGCATCACAAAATCCATGGATCTGAATTTTGTTTGGCTCAATGGAAGTTACTCTTCGAGAAATGTGTAGTTTCCGCAACTCCCCCAACTGTGATGAGAACGTTGTCCAAGTATCCAAAATATCTCGAGATACTGGCTCATCCCAATTAGATTTGCTTTGCCACAATTGTTGCATTAGTATTTTGCCCTTGCACACTATGGGACCGAGCAATCCCAACGGATCATACAATCGTGCTATTTGTGACAATAAGGTTCTCTTTGTAAGTTTTTGCTCATGGTCAATATTTACCTTATACAAAATAACATCCTGTGCAGCATTCCACTGTAAACCCAACGTTTTTTGAGTTTGTGTTATATCCAAGTGAATTAATGGATCATCTGATGTGTCTTCCAGTCCTTGTAATAATCTTGAATCATTAGCTGACCACTTTCTCAATCTAAATCCACCCTTCTGAAGTAGTTTAGACAATTGGTCTCTCTTCTCCTCTGTTTCTTTGATTGTTTGCCCTCCTGTGAGAACATCATCTACATAGAAATCACGTTTAATTATTAGAGATGCTAACGGAAAATGCTCTTGCTCATCGTCAGCTAGTTTACGTAAGCAACGTATAGCTAAGTATGGCGCACACGCCGTACCATATGTTACCGTCTGGAGCTGATAGACCTTGATGGGTTGAGTGTCTTCAGTTCTCCATAATATCTTTTGGTATTTGACATCATTGGGATCCACAAGAATCTGTCTGTACATCTTCTCTATGTCAGCTGTTATTACATATCGATGTGTTCTAAAACGCAATAGAATATTGAACAGATCATCTTGTATGGATGGACCAACCATTAACATAGAATTAAGAGATACACCATTGTCTGTTGTAGCTGATGCATCAAAAACAACTCTGATCTTTGTACTCAAACTAGTCTCTTTGAGTACTGCATGATGTGGTAGGTAATATCCTTCTGAGACATCGTCATTCAGAACTTCTTCCATGTGTCCCAACTCTGAGTATTCCTCCAAAAACTGCGAATATTGTTGTTTAAACTCTTTGTTTTGTTTGAATTTGCTTTCTAATTTTTTGAAACGTTCAAATGCTGTGTTATATGATTTTCCTAGCATTTGCTCTGGTGGCTGTTTAAACGGTAGTTTTACAATAAATCTCCCTGTATCGTTTCTGGTAGTGTTTTCCTGAAACTGTTTCTCACATTCAATCTCTTCTGTCGATAGATGTTTCTTGTAGACTTCTTCTATTTCCCAAAATCGTCTCATTTGTGTTTCAACTGCTTCTTCTGCTGTCAAACAAATTGACTGAAAAGTACTGACTAACGAATGTTGAACTCGCCCTGAAATGATTGAACCTAATTTTGTATTTTGTATTGGTGGTATATCTTTATGGAATTTTATTGTGCGACCCTTCAAAATCTCCAGAAATATTTCTGCTCCTATCAGCATATCGATTTCTCCAGGTATATTGAAGTTAGGATCAGCAAATTGTATATTCGATGGTAAATTCCATTTTTCTAAATCGATTCTTATTGTTGGCAACTCACTCGTGATTTTGTCCAATATCAAGAATTCTAATGTTTTATTGTAATTGTTCATTCGTGATGATATATGAATAAAAACACTCTTGTTTACTTCAGTGCAGATTTGACCTATGCCTCCTACAGGAATGTGTTTATCTGTAGTTCTTAGGCGTAACCGCTCGACCAATTTAGATGTCACAAAATTTGTTTGACTCGCACTATCTAATAAAGCCCTACATTGTTGCCACTGCCCTTGCATATCTTTAACATTAATAAGTGCTGTAGCTAGTAATATTTCTGATGAATTATTTAATTGTTGCAATGCAAAGTTCTGCCTCGGAATTATGGCTTGCTCGTTGCTCCTTGTGTTTGACTCTGATCTCTGCCCAGTACTGATCTTGCAATGACTATTTTCAGTTTTATTTCTCCTTATATGAATTAGCGTATTATGCTTTCGTTGACACAAACGACACGTAGATGTAGATGTACATTGTGCTACATTGTGAGAATCACGCAGGCAATTAAAGCAAACATTGAGTTTTTTCACTGTTTCTGTTCGCTCGCTTGGCTCTTGTTTGAGAAACTTCATACATTTGTACAATGCATGATGATCTCCACATAATTTACAACCTTTGCCATTTGTTTTGCTATTCTCTGTGGAATGATGTGAATGAATTGTTTTTTGAAATTTTGTTTTCTCATGTGAGACTGTTCCCATGGCTTCTAATGAAAAACAACGTTTCTCTAAAAATGTGAAAAGTTCTTCCAATTTTGGTAATTCTTGTGTATTTGCGTCTTTACGCAACTCCCACTCACGCCTGCATTGATTGTCAAGCTTTTGTGTTATTAAATAAATGATTATATCATCCCAACTCTCTGTTGGACGACCTAAAGATTTTAATGATCTTATATGTTGCTTCGTATCATTTATTAAATGCCTTAGACTTGTCACAGAATCCTTTGTTATTTGTGACAGTTCAAAAAGTGATTTGATGTGTATGTTCACCAAAAATTGCGTGTTATTGAATCTACCTACTAGAAGTTTCCATGCTTCGTCATAATTGTCTGCACATACTGTGATAGAATCTATTATCTGTAGTGCTTCACCCTTTAATTGACTCTTTAAATAATAAAACTTTTGTATTTTTGGTACACTATTGTTTTCGTGTATTAATGATTCAAATATATCGTGAAAACTTTGCCAAGCTTGATATTCCCCTGAGAAAATTGGAATATTTATGTGAGGTAATTTTATTGGTTCGTTTTTATCTGTCGCTTTTATAACAGATTTAACATTGGCGTTGGTATTCATTATTTTCTTTATGGCACACTTTGCGTTATAATATGATGTTTCAAAAATATCTCTGTCACTCTCATTTTCTATATTTAATTTCTCTAATTGACTTTGTATCTCATCATATTTTACCCATTGTTCCTCGAGTTTAATATCTCTAATTGCAATTTGTTCTAAATCTCCGTCGGTATACTGTATTCGCTCTCGCACTATGTATGTATGATAGGTATGCACTGTATGTATGCATGTACGACTCTTCGATGCTCCAATAAATGTGTACACAACATATATGTATATATATGGCTGAAGGACCAAATGTTTGGGATGTTCCCTTGTTTAATAAAACAATTATGTGAGAAGAGTAAATATCTAATGAATAAGTTTAGTTTAACAATTTTTATACAATAACACAGTTGTTACGACGTCACAAAACTAATGAATAATATTTGAACAGTGATATGTTTTCTCTTATACTCTTTCTACCCTACTGATGTAAATAATGTGTGTCCCGTGGGCTCCCCACTCCTATACCTCACTAGAATACTGAACAGAGATATATTAAGAGAATAAAAGTATGTTATTCCAAGAGGAAGTAGTGCGATTTATATTTCTGCATTTTAGAATTCTACCTCAAACTTAAGGATTAATATGCCAATGATGTAATTGGAAGGTGTGGGATGATTTCTAAGTATTTTATTTTTAATAGTAAAATAATAATTATAGTAACATATCTCATAATTCTGTTCTTTCAAATGTAGCGACAATGTTCCTGGGAACGTCGTCACTACATAGAGACAGGTCTGGACTTATCTCTACAATATTAGCGGAAGACTGTAATAAACGAGATTAATCTTTTTTATTACTGACATATGGATTGAATTAATTACTTTGTTCAAGAAAGTAACTATTTTGAAATTAATCGTGTCTAATAAGTATGCAATCATCAAGCAGACGCTGAGAGACAATGCAGCACATATCATCGGCATATTGCGAAAGAGTACATATGAGTGATTTACACAAATCATTAACAACTATTATAAAAAGAGTTGGGCCTAGGACGTAACCCTGAGGCATTCCACAAAAAATGTTCATAGGCCATGAACTGAATGATCCCGAAACATCATCTACATGGCCGGTTACATGCACAGTAGACGTTCGCATAGTCGGGAAAACTTGAAATAAGTTACAAGTAACACCTCGAATACCCAAAGCATATAATTTATCCAATAAGACCGATCCAGAATGTCGAAGGTCTTACTCAAGTCAAGCAAAGTACCTCCAACCTTCTTATGTTTAGTTGTTCATAGACATAGTTTAATCTCAGATGTAAAGCATTTTTGGCGGACTCACCAGAAACAAATCTAAACTGTGAAGAGGAAATCATACTCTTATTGGTCGGATACTAAACTAACCATTTGTTAACAGCCTTTTCACAAATCTTTGAGAAAGTAGATATTAAAGATATCTTTAAGGAATATGGAAAAACACCATCACAAAAACATTTATTCACTATATCAGCAAGAAGTGCTGATATAAAATCAGACACTTTAATAATTCTATTAAAAGAAGTGCTATAACTTCTAAGTTTTCTGATTTTGTTAGGGTGTCAACTATTGGTTTGCAACATTGTTTCACGATAGTTGCATGGGTGTCAATGAATAGTGTATTCCAATCTATGCAAGGATATAATCATTTGCACCAATAGTACGAGCAGAGTCAAATACTTGCACCAATCGGCATTACTTATTGAACTAATATGCCGGTAAAATTTTAATTAATAGTACTTATTCAATAAAATATAGGATTGCAAATTATTACTCCCTCCTTTACTTTATATCATTGCCGATGCAGCCGAAATTTTAATTCACCTTCTTCATGTTTAAGGTTTTCCTGTATTTTACGAAATTTTGTACCAGTTAAGTAATTTCCTCATTCCGTCGAGCAGGTTTTATCGGCTTTAAATGAAATTGAAAATGGAGCATCCATTAAAGGCACGTCCAAGAAATATAATGTACTGAGACCAATATAATAATCTATTCTAATCCAAACACTATAATAAATTTAAATAAATCATTAATTCTTAAGTCCGTCAGCTTACAATACAAACATTGCCCGGAAATGATAAACTCCAGCTAAGATGTCAAATATTGTCGAAACACCAACGACTGACGTGTCTATAATGATTGATCTAAGGAAACCTTCGACATCTTGGCCATTTAAAGGTGACTCTACCGAAGAAACAGCGAATTGTAAAATTATGATCCCATGGAATTTACTATTGTAATCAAATAAGTCCACAAGAGAAAAGTAAACATCGGCACGACGCACCGTAAATAAGTCATAAATCAACTGCACTCATGTACTGCGTCAGCGACAAAAAGTCTGAAATATGGTAGAAGAGAGCCAGAATTTGTTGGTATATCTCTAGACCTTTTGTCTAGAGATATAAATGCCACCGGTAGGATAAGGAATTCATTCATTAAATAGTATTCGTACAGTGCAAATAAACATAAATAAGTGAGTAGTGCAGTTCAAGAAGTAAATAAATATTACAGACATAAATAGTGGTGATAGATATAAATACGTGTGTTAATTTGTTTGTAGTAGTTTTAAGTGCGACACATTTATTTTATATTGTGATTAGTTTTAAGTGTGTAAATATACAGACTGTTTCAAAACATTTGCACGAGTTGTTCATTTTGACCCCGGAAACTCAACACTATTATGGCCAAAAACTCCCGAGAGAAAAGAAAAGAAAAACAATATCCCTATGTCCGATATGTCACAAGTCATAACGTCTTCAGGGTTTAAACAGATTTTTGAAGAAAAGGACGACTGAAAGAAATTGAAATTGAAAAAAAGCAGAAACGCAAATTAGTAAATAAGAGTAATAAAAAACGTGTGACTGATAAAAAAGCTATGACAAATAAAAATACAGTAACTTATATTATGAGATTTATTCAAATTTATGGAAAAGATTCTTCTAATCAAGCGAATTATAGATGAAATACAAAACAATAATACTGGGGGACTGTGTTATATTTGCGTAAATAACATCTATTCTACAAATTTTGGATATAAGTGTCAAACATGTGTGAGAACATACCATATTAATTGCCTACAAAAAAAAATTTTTGAGAGCAATTTTAAATGTATTTCATGACAAAAACCACGTGCAACAATGCCAATGAAGCAGACACCACATGTCAATCAATGCCTAAAACCACACGCAACAATGCTAATGAAGCAGACACCCCATGCCAATAATGCCAAACAATGGCTCACTTGCACATGCCAATCATTGGCGAAAGAGCCAATAACAGGCACATATGCCCTGTTTTGGTTCTAACTCAATTGTAATCAAATATAATTTTTTTAATATTTTCTTTAAGGTATATTAAAGTCGAATTTGCTAAAATTGGAGTGAGAAGAGAATAAGTGAAATAAAATACTGCAGACTACCGCAAACTGTTCGGAGAGTCCCATAGGCGGGGCCAAGAAGTAGGTAGGAGCTGAAGGCGCTGTTAAAATACAAATAATTCAGTACCGCACCATTCCGGAATTTCTTAATTTAATTACTCAAATTAAACTTTTTTCCGCAATTCAAAAAGCTATAGCTCACAAGAAAACATTGGTCTACACGGAAATTACATCCGTTTTGATCAATTTCATTTAATTATTTCAGATTTTGACCAAGAAACACACGTACATTTTACTCTAATTTGGAATAAAAAAAAATAGATGGTTATGACAAAAATTTACATAATCTGACAACCTTTCCGTGTACTCATATCTACATTGAAGTTATACAAAAAATTTCACATTCGTGAACAATAGTAAAAAAAAAGCTGATAATTTCGATACCTTGCTTTCTCGGCAGCTTTAATATACCCTTAATATCTTACCAATAAGGTTTATTGTAACTTCATGAAAATAATGTATGTAATTGGCTAAAAATCCAACTGCATACATTATCTTCATGAAGTTACAAAAAACCTTGTTGATAAGATATTAAAGAACATATTAAAAAATTTATATTTTGTAAAGCTAATATTAATTAATTATTAAATTTTTAAATCAGAAAAGCTTCTTAAGATGCCAATCAATGGCTTGATTAGGAAACACATTCAGTTGATCTCTTTTGTGCTATTTGAAGAGAATTGTACGGAAATCATTTTAGTTATTTTAGTACCTAGTATTTTCATTTAAAATTAGTAAATATATTTATTGAAAAATGAAACAAGTATTTATAATGTTTGTAGCCCACACGAGCCGTCAGAAGATGATTAAAACGGGTGTAATTTTCCGAAAGAATCAAAGATAAAATTAAATGGCACCTCAATATTTACCTTTTGCAATCATTTACATTCTACCCGAAAGATAGGGGAAATTGACAAATATGTCGTTATCTGTATGTGTGTATTTACATCTACGGTCTGTATTGAACAAATCCAATATACATATGTCAATTGATCAGAACTATATATCACATATTTCATATGCAAAACCCTGGGTCGTCAGTGTTTGTAGTGCTGTACACTATAAACACGTTTCTGCGAACGCACAAGTATCATATTGGTAATAATGTAAGCTACGAGTAAAATGGCATACATGAAATATAAATGTAAGTGTTAGGTTCTGGTAATTGCAAGAAAAAAATTGACAATTTATGCAGTCGAAAGGTAAAATAGTCGAATATATTATATTATTGCAAATTATTCTCATATACAGTGCTATATTAAAGTCGCAAGGGCGTTGGCAGCAGTCTATATGGCGCCTGGTTGGCGTTGCTTAAACGCTATAGAAAAAAAAGGAAACTGAAGATTACCGAAAGAGTGGGAACTGCCAAAACTGCTCACTAAACCCCTCAATCTGTGAAATAGCCTATAATTCAGTCCCTCGCCGACTTAGCCAAAATGGCCGGGGTTCAAAACATGTGTTCTAAAAGGCGTCATTCATACAAGTTTAAGACTGACAAACTCACCCGTCTATGAGATCACACTTGACTCGAATTTGGCCCCCAAACGTCGAATAGTTGACTCGGCAAGACGGTAGTGGAGAGGATAGAAATCACAAAATGGGCGGAAAGTTTCTCAAACTGAGCACTGATTTTGAAAATTAAATTTGATGATCTGCACACTTTGTTCAACGCTATAACCTTCCATGATGGTCTGCCATACACTACTGAACAAATCAATTAATAAGCTTTTTATATTAACTGGGGACTTTAATCTTTCTAATTTATGTTATCATACTAATCAACATTATACTCGGACTAATATCTTCAAGAATTTTATTGATGTTCTTCACATTAAGCAGTATAATAATATGCTTAATAGCGACGGTAGACTACTAGATTGAGTATTCTCTAATATAGATTTTAATATCGAATTACAACAGTCTGAGTGTTCCGCTATCTACTTGCCAGGGTGGGTAATGGGATGGAGTTGGATTTATTCATGTGAGGGTTTGGGGATATTGAAATGTAATATTGTGTGGTTATATAAATGAATGTTTATGCGTATGTATTTATTTACTATTTTTGCATAACTGTTGTAATTTTTCTCTGTTATTGGGAATCGCCTGTTGGGAAAAATAAAGAATTATTAATATTATTATTATTATTATTATTCACAATAAATTTGTCAGATGTTGCTTTAACAACATGGCCGATATAACCTAATAACAAATTTTGAGCGTCCCTATGGAAAGACTATTTATTTGTAAGGAATTTATAGTTTCTTGGTCAGATATAAGTATTGAGGTTTTTTTTAAACAAAAGTCATACCAAAATCTTTGTTCTCTGGATACATCTGTTTATAGCACATAATTTACGAGAATTTTTCTTTTGAAATCTTTTCGGAAATAAGTTATAAATAAATTATAAATTTAACCATTTCAGAGTGAAATATTTGCAAAGAACTCTTTTCTCTTGAACATAGTAAAGGTGTGACTTCCGGCCCGAATTTTGAATAGCAATATATTGTCGCGAATCAACACTGTATAGTACTAGAAGTATTGCCGCTGTAACCTGAATCCTGACTTACCTAGCATCCTGTCTGTCCGTTCGATGACTTCAACGGAAGTTGATCGAACGGAAGGAATGTGCGATTCAGCGAGGTAAGAACGGACTCGGCGTTACCAAGGTAATAAAAGAACGATATTCTGAAGAGAATACCAATTCATAAGTGTTCTTCCGCAAGGAGGATCACTTGTGACTTGCGATTAGTGTTAATAAATATAGTTATAATTGTTAACAAGTAATATTATTGAAAAGACTCAATCTCCTCGCCACTTGAGACTGAAGCCAGGGTGGCGAATTAAAGGTAGGTGTGTTTTGCATTTGATAGTTTATAATTATAAGCGAGTGCTCCCCCCAGAAAAAACCCCCGTCACGGGTTTAGACCTGAGATATTAACGTTAAAGCCCACCGTGACATTGTGGTGTAGGTGCCGGGCACCCATCCCGGTACCTCTCGCACACCATGCGAGGATCACAAAACTTGTTTATAATTAACCTCTGAATGCTTGTATTTCTAGGCAAATCTTTGCAAAACGTATAATATTCGATAACGAAATGCTCTTCTTCCAGTCGGATATTATGAGAACATTAATGTGATGTACTTTGTTCTCCATTGTTATTGTATATTTTAGGAATGTTGATTAAACCAACATTTGACTAAATATTTGATCCTTGCACTGATCTAAACTACTACTTTCGATTACTGATTGAATTCAAAAGCTAATCAGGTATTGCAACTGTCCTTAAAAATTTAGAACCTGGTGTCGATATTTACAGTCATTTAGGCGCAATCATGCTTCTTGTCACTGAAGATACACACACAGTAAAATTGCAATAAATTATCTCTCAAATTAAGTAAATATTTCTTTACCGATTCATCATCTGCTCAACTCCTAGATAAGCTGTCATTCTGTCACTTCTTTTACTCCGCTTCCTTCGTTTTTGACTTGGCACTACTGGCGGAAAAGTATATAATTCTTCAATATTGTTAGGTGTAGAATATTCAAAGTTAAGACTCACTGCAGCAAACATTTCTTGTTTACTTCCTAATTGAATTGGCCAAGCTACTCCAATCACCAACTAAAAGAAAAGAACATATTTACAAATTAAATATTTACAAAAAATGTCTGTTTGTCTGTCTGGCTGTGTGTCTGTGTGTGACCACGATAGCGGTCAAACCGCTGGAGATATCAATTCCAAATTTTGTATTTATGTGTATAATCACCCTCTTGAGATCTGACTAGTTTTTCAGAAAAACCAGTAGACCGAAAGTAGCAGTTTACTTCAGTGAAAAAATCGAAATTTGCCAGTATTTCGTCAACTACTAAGTTTAAACAAATATATAAAGAATTCATATGTACTTAAAATTAAAATTGGGAATAATTTTATTAAAAAAGTTTTTCGAAATTCCTACCGGAAGTAGGTGGATTACTCTATCGAAAATCAGTTTTTTGCGAATATTTCGCAAGTCATGCTTTTTAGACAAGTACGTTATGAATGTAAAAGTATTTAAAACATCATTTTCAATATCTTTTGTATAAAGAAAATATCAAAATTCAGACCGGAAGTACCACTTTTGCTCTTATCGAATAGCGATTTTTTGCAAATATGTCGTAAGTTATGCATTCTATATATATTTATCAAGAGTACAAAAGTATTTAGAACTAGATTTGCAATATTTTTTGTATACATGAAATTTCAAAATTCGGACCGGAAGTAGCACTTTTACTCTTAGCGAATAGCACTTTTTTGATAATAACTTGCAAAGTATGCATTCTATAGGATTTAGTAAGAGAATAGATGTACTTAGAATAGGATTTTGAATATTTTTTGTATAAAAAAATGGGTGTGCTTAAGACCACACGGCAGAAGTGAAGACTTCATCAAGGTGAGGTTAATAATACGAAATACAACTTTTTTTTTCGTTCTATATTCATTTACATTTACATTTTCCATTTCCATTTTCGTTCTATATTACATTTAAAAAATATATATTTATTATTATTGTGTATACATTATTCTAGTATATTTCGCTCGGTCTGATCAAGTTTTCACTTCAAAAATTCATACGTATGTACGTATGTATATATACAAATACTATAATTCTCATACGAGTACACGCGCTGGTCTAATGGTAACGTGCCGGCCTTACACCCAGGCGGCTCGGGATCGCATCTGCACGCGGACAAGAAATTTTCAGAAAATAAAAATACAATATTTCGCGTATTTATTCTAAATTTCAATTTAATTGAAATTAATTATCGCTAGTTAGTGTTATAATACAAAGCCGAGCGCGACTCGAGCCGTCTTTACCCGAACGAGCGTTACATTCCGAGCGTGACGGCTCAGTCTCTTTCAGTTCTCAACAATCAATGCATCAACGCACCCATAGAAGTTTTCACTTCAAGAAGTTGAAAATGGAAAATAAAAATCACGATACTGTAGACTGCATACAGATCGTTAACATTGCATACAATATAAGCTTACCGCTTATCTGTATGACTGCTGCTCGTGTATACATGCTTGCGTGTTTGAAATCTGAGGTTTCTTAAGTATAATATTTCATACTATGTATTTTATTCAATCAACATACACCTTCGTAACTGAAGAAAACGCACAATTTGAAACACATGTCTAGAGTTGGTCTAAGCTTAGAATTTTTCAATTTCTTTTAATTAAGAGATTTTTGCAATTGTGCTTCAATGTTTTTATCATTTTTAAATTATTTAGCATGTAGGTTGCTATTGCCTGCCATGTGGCGAATTAGTTGTTGTCCCAAATAAATCGCGGATCTTCTGGCAAAACATACAAATAACAGGCCGCTTTTCTACATGTTATTTGTAAACGCTTCTACGTAGTGGTGCATGGCGAGTTGGACCCTTGGTTTCAAATGAATTACCTCCCAAAAGCTATGTCTTATATCAGTGTAACTAATATGGCAGAAAGGGGATGCCGAAAATTACAGATAGCGTACAGAAATAGTAATGTTGATAATAACATATTTATATTTAATGGTAGCGATTAATACAATTAATAACCCGTTGTCATTTTATCTTGTTCTTCCAGGACCACTAGACTAAACTGTCAAGTATAATTCAGGTTATATGGATATTACAAGCTCGGGATATATTTAATAAAATGATCTAGAGATTTGTACCACTCTACTACTCTTTCTCAAGGTCCAAAAAAATACAATGTGTGGATCTAATTGAACGCTATCAATATCTTAGATCAGCATTATTATTAGCAAATCTATTACATATAAAAACATGTATGTTACCTGATTTTTTATAATTTAATAAACAATTCCTTACATTTCAGGAATTTGTAGTCCCTAGATTATTTCACCTATTAGATACTGATGGAAAAAACACAACGTAAGTAAGACTATTAAACGTAAAGTTTTCATAAACTTTATGTTTAATATGTTATGTGCATCAACCAATGTGACAGCCAAATGAAATTTAATGGTTATTTAAAAGAATTTGGGTTCGTGTGATACAATTACACAATTACTAGAGTTGCAGGTTAAAGCTGTTATTCAATGTGTTATTAAGGCAACAATTGATATTAAAATCTTTTATTTAGTATGTCAATAAAAATTGTTTTGTAAATTGTATTGCATTATTATGCATGAATGCTCTTATACAAAACAAAGCAAATCTCCCAAATGTCCTTATATGATGCAGGCTGATAAAAACTGATTTTGTGAAATGATATAAATGTCTTAAAGTCAAATACTAATGATAATTAGCTATAAGCTTACCTGGATTAGAGAATGAAAGCAAACGTTAACATTGATCTACAGGTTTAAAAAATTCCTTTAGCCTAATTATAGTTCTCGCTTTTGACTCAGGATTAGTTTAATACAGTGGTAAAAAGAAAGAAAGGTTTATTCTCTACAGCTTGTCATAAATGAGTTCGGGATGCATGTGCCGGTATTAGGATAGTATACAGCTTGATTGGGATTTCAATCAAATTTTCAATTTGTTGCCTTGGTAATTCAAAAATCTTCCCGCTTACCAGATATTAGGTTGATATACAGTTTGTTTGGGAATTCAGTCGGATTTACAAATAATCTTCTGGATAATTCAAACGGCTTTCGGCTGGACAGGTGTTAGGATGGTATACAGCTTGTTGGGGTATTCAATCGGGGTTTCAATTTATAGTCTGAAGAAAAGCTCCCGTTTGGGCACGCATTAATTTAACAGAGACAGATACTTTGGTCTGGATCTTCGAAGGTATTAGTTAGGTTTCTTTCTCTTATTTGCTTATATTACTCAGTTGAAACTTTTATATGGGTAGGGTTTCAATTAGATGTGTATTTAAATTTCTGAACGAATGAATCTAAAATGACAGTGGATTCTAATGCGAGGGGAAAAAACAATTAAATGCAATATAAATTTACCACAAATGATAAGTAAATTCTAACCCTTGGTTATCGAATGGATAAACAAATGAATTCTTAATAATTATTTTTTTTTCATCAAAATTACCATTTATGCCTTCTCAAACTACCCTATTTTCTTTCAGAGAAAGTCCTTTTGTGATCAGCCTGTATTCATTGGACACGCATTTTTATCCAAATTGATAATATCTATAATTACTTTTTCTTATGATTTAACAATAGAAAATTATCTATTTTACTTTTTAAGATTTAAGGTTTATGTATAATATATATAAATTCATCCATATGTCATTTCCTAAACATTAAATGGTTAATTAATTGAATGGCACTAAAATTTTCTGAAAGTACTAACCTTACGTCGCATTATATAAAATATTTAAAAGATATAATGTAATGAAAGTTGAGTACACGCGTACCTGTAGCATTAGCTAATTACACATATGTTTACGGGCAGCAGCTATGCATATTAAAAAAATCATTAACGGCTTTTGTATGTAATGTGTGTATTACATTACATACAAAAGCCGGCAGACATTTGTCAATTTTGATGGCTTTATATTAGATTATAATTTTAATATAAAGTTGGAGACTATGAAAAATATTCATATTTTATAAATAAAATTTTGACGCGCGCCACCGTTTAGGTCATATTAATCTTTGCCATCAATTTGATATAACAAACCTGGGCTATTCCAAATATGTGTTTCATTGAAATGATGGCAAATGTTATTATCAGCATATACAGTCGTTTTAAAAATCAATTTCTTCTTGAAGAACATTAGATTTCAAGCCTAGTAAACACTATTTTTCAGTACTGATGTAGTGCAACTGCAAACTTGCGTTTCGAACTCTTTAGTCCTCACCAGTACAATATAGCTCCCAATAAATCAATTTTAATTTACACCTTTCCGCGTTATCATCTTTCTTTACTTTGACACTGGTAGTCCAATTATAGGTATTGTCTACCATGTGGTGAAGTTGGTTATTGTCCCCAATGAAATGGAATCTTCCGATAGAAGCTACAAATAGCATCCTGTCTTCCTATTTTTGTTATTAATTTACAATGACTGTCAATAAAGTCACTATAGATATTTTCTTTATCAAACAAATGAAACATTAAAATATTAAAGAAAATATATTTGGCAAATATCCTGGCGTCAAATATTATTAAGTATTGATGCAAAGATGTAAATCATAATTTACGGTTAAATATTTACTAGAATACGACTGTTATATATTACATCAGATAGCTATATGGCTGTGATTAATCCGTGTCATTGAAGATAATAATATATATTTAAGTAATTTTATATATTTTGTAATTTAGTTTACAAAGACACTATGAAATAAGCAATAAATAAATGAAAATGTTATACTGTGTATTCCGGCTGATCCAAATTAAGTGTTCACCATTGCTATCTCCGTTATTGTGGAAGCTACATACCTAGTCGGTTAAATTAGGAAAGTTGTGGTGTTTTTTTTTCGCTGATTACGATAGTGATAACAGAAAAACAATTGAACGTGTAGGTTACCAGTTACTTTTAAATATTTATATTTTTCTAAAGAAACACACAGTATATTTTTATACCAATCGATGCAAAATCAATTGCTTAACAAAAGTGTTCATATTCTTTTTTTCTCATAAGTTCAGAATAACCGATGTAATTCAAAGCATGTGTATTGAACTTGGATAAACATAATTTATTTTTATAGTAAAATTGCAGTGTAATAAAAAAAACATTTAAAATAAAATTTTCAAAAACATCGCCTCTTACTTAGACACCTTTTTGTGCTCTTTTCAAAGCACTTCATGTTGCATTCAAAACAACTCTCTCATCAATAGAATTAATAATACTGCGGATACGGTCTTGGAGTTTTATGTATCCCCAAAAATACAAGTCTAGAGGTGTTATGTTAGGCGATCGAGGAGGAAACCGAACTGGGCTATGTGTGGCTATCCACCTATCTCGAGAGAACGCCTGCAGAAGGGCTCGATAATTATGGGGAGTTTCCCCATCCTGTTGAGAATAAATATTTGGCCAAATCACCAAATCTAGATTGTCGAGGTATTCTTCTAATAACGATCTTAGAATTTCTAAGTATCGTTCTTATGTTAACATACCATGATAAAAATATATACCTACAATTGTGGATCTAATCTAACCACACAAACACTAATACTAAAACGTCACTGTCGATTACACTACCGAATTACTAGAGGATTTTCTTTACTCCAGTAATGATTATTCTCTCTACTGTACATACCGCTATTTGAAGAATTTGCCTCGTCACTCCCTAATACTTGTTTAGTAAAGTTTTGGTCTTCAGTATATTTATTAATAAACCACACAAATCTCTAATCTTGTACCGGCGTCACCATCTTCTAACGTCTGAACTGGTTAAAACATGTACGGTGAAAAATTTATGTTTCTTCAAAATTCTTTGAATATCTGTAAAAGAAATACCGGTTTCTCTTGATAACTGTATTAACGAATTTCTAAGATGCCCTTCAAAATACGTTAAAATGTAACTTCCGTTCCTTATGATATATATTTGTCATCTTTGTCCTTTTCTTGTCAAAAACATTTTCGTTATTTCGAAATTGTCAATAAAGTATTAAAAAAAAACTGATATGGCACTTGTCGCCCAGGCAGTAATTCACTGTATCAATGAGCCGCTCAATGGCAATTTTTTTGACACATCAAATATGTTCCAGAATATCACATTTTTCTCCATCAAATACAATGAGAAAGAAATATTGTTTTTTTGTGGTACTTTTTTCCGAATTTGTATATGTGCGTGTCTGTTATTTTAACAGATTTTATGTGCTTGGGTTTGCGATTCGTTAAAGGATTTTCTTTAAAATTAGCTTGTGTAAGGTGCGATATGAAGACCTCATATAACCCACTGAAGTTTTGCGAGTCCGTCTTGCGATTAAGGTTCTGTGGCATTGTTTTAATAGTTAATGTTTGTGTAATTTGATTCTTTAAAAATGATTCTGGTATTGTCAAAATCCGCTTTGTAGCACGTAGGCGCTATATGGTTGTAAAAGCGCAATCCTGTGGTTTAATTCCACTCATGTGTTGTGTTAGTCTGTTTTTTAAATCTTTGTTTGCTTTGTCCCATGTAAAACGTTCTGCAATTGCATTGTATAGCACAACAAAATTGTTGTTCATTTGTGTGGGAATGTAGTCTTTAATTTTACTGTACACCCTTTAGTTTCGGAAAGCTGTTGTGAAAGCTATTGACCAGCTGTTGTTGAACATCATTTTTATTTTATTTATTAAGTTTGAGATGTATTGTAACTTCTTGTATTATACAATATTGTTGGGGTTTGCTGTTTTCTTGTCTTTAGGATTATTTGTCTATTTTGCTTGAAAAGTAAAAAAGTTTATTCATTGTTGACTTAGGGTAGTTATTCAATGTTAGGATCTATTTATGGTTATGTAAATCTTGCTGTAGATTTTGTGGGTGTGTTATTTTGGTCACTATGTCTTTTAAAGGTCTAATTAAATTAATTTTATATTTTTTAGGACAATTTGATTGGTAGTTTATTACACAGTGTGGGCAACTGTATCACACGTTAAAAGATAAATTATAGCTATCCACTGTGTTGTTGTATGACATCATGTAATATGTTTTCTCTTTTATAAATCCCATAAAGGAGATCTAGAGAAGCTGAAACTGAATGACAGAAACATCCTAACCCAATAATAAGCTGTTTTCCTGAATTCGAAACCCGAATTTTACCATCCGGTAGTAAATCACAATATATTGTGAAATATCACTCACCACTAAACTCCGGTAAATGTATATATAATATATAAACAATTCCTTTTCCCGGTTTAGTGGTTATAATGTGAACGCAAAACAAAACAACATTTTAAAACGTTTGAATAATATAGATATTGTCAACATATTAATCAACATTAACTAACTAATTAACATCTACTAATAAAACTGTCACATATATCTGACAAATATATTAAGCACACTCAACACCATTCAATACACATATAAATACTTGTTTACACAATGCTTGCATTAGTCTTGCTTAACAGATAGCCCTTGTATAGCGAACGATAATAAAAATTCCCCAAATTATAAAACAAAACTTCTGAAAATTGTTCAATTAATATATAAGAATATGTTAATTACATACAGATATCAATTTACACCTTTGAATACAAAGATTTACACTTTTATTTAACATGTCAGGAACCCCAAGTGAAAACCCAAGTAAATAGTTAAAAATTAGAAATAAATACCTTAATTAATATTTCCAACAAAGTGGAAATAAGTATCTGTTATTATAATTATTTTTTGTAAGCACAAACATTTATAGAAGTAAATTTATAATAGGAAATAATGTATTAAATTCATCATGGATACCCATAACATGGCCATTTGTTATGGGTATCCATGATCCATTTTAATTTTAATTTTTATTTAAGATGAAAATAAGAATATGTAATTAAAAGTATGTTATGTAAAGGCATATATCTTCATACAAGGCATAATAATCCTAAATTATGACAAAATAATTATTATAAATAATGTACCCACGCGTCATTAAACAAATGACGGAGAGACGCTTTATTTGAAAATGTGAATTTAAAACTTCGATTTCGCAAAAGAAAGAATATTAAAATAATTTTATCTTTTTAAATGAAAAATAATTAATTTTAATTTATAAAAAACATAACTTTATTAAAATCCTGATGTACAATTTCTCAAAATAATACAATGTAAAATTTTAATCTCGACAAGTAACTATGGTAACAATTATCAAAACAAACAGGCATATATAAGGACCTAACGGCCTCAAATCAATTCATACATTGATTCATTCTAATTCATTTCATTCATTAATTAATTTGTTCGAAATAAATAAACTTCATGGTGAGTATATAAAAGTGATTGAACTAACGCGTATTCATAAATTCCCGTTAGTTTAACTGTGTGTCCTTGCCCTTTTGACGAATGAAGCAGACAGTCCAATAATAAACCTTCCCGCCAAGAAGATTCATCAAGGTCGAGTACAGGAATTTTGGCGCTAAGGAAAAAAGAAAATTGAGGTTAGATTCCTGAAATATTTAAATTATATGATAATATCACCGAAATACACCCATGAGAGGAGCCCGAAGGATAATTCAAATTAAAAAACCCGAGATAACCATAAGAAAACCATTGTCGACTAACCTACTATCAAATACCAGAAGAAGAGAATTCATATCCGAGAAAGTTCACATCAAAGGATCCCAGCCACTAACTCGACGGAGCCGTATCCGAGGAACATCACCACGACTTCTAGAGCCTCCTTTGCAGCACCGGCTGTTGGAAGAGACCATGCAATTCCAAAGATGCCTATACTGATACATAAGGTGTTAGTAAAACTCATCAGGTACCACTATAAATCTATTATTGTTTAATTTATCGTTGATTATAAAACTTCTCATGTAACTTATGTAAACCACTATCATTTTTCTCAATCGTTCTCATAATATCCTAATTTAATCAGTAAATTCATTTAATTTTCATATTAGTCGAATTCATTTCACTATTACAAGTCAAACAAAACAAAGATGAATTAATATAAAACATTTAATACTTACTTGTCAATATATCTTAATGCATTTATCCCAGCACATCTTTCATAATATGCTTTATTGCTTTCAATTCTCGTTTAACATTTGAACGTAATCTGTCAAGCTTCATTTTCAAGGAGTAGGCTAATTTAAAACTGTTGAAAAACTTGCCTTCGTCTGAAGAACACTGCCTATGTTTTGTTGTTAATTATTGTATATGACCATATGCTATTCATACAGTTGAATGACCTATGTCAGCTGATTCACTGGGCAACAAATTTTCGAAAAGTTCATGCTTCCAAGCTGAAAATAGTCATTTCTTAATGAATTCAATGTGCTGAACACGAAAATGACTAAGAAAAAACTGAATTGGCTACGGGTTTTCTGTTATATGTACGCATATTTCAGAAAAAGTGTACTTATGTCAATATTATAATGCATGGTAAGAAAACATTTACGCATATTTCAGAAAAAGTGTACTTATGTCAATATTATAATACATGGTAAGAAAACATTTACGCATATTTCAGAAAAAGTGTACTTATGTCAATATTATAATACATGGTAAGAAAACATTTACGCATATTTCAGAAAAAGTGTACTTATGTCAATATTATAATACATGGTAAGAAAACATTAGTCTGCTTCCGGCTTTCGACTTCTTTTGGCCTGCCGTTTGTAGTGGACTTCTGGAGCATCTCTACTGATTGTCCAACAATAGTCAGCTAGCATTGACGTAGACCATTTGCCTTGGTACCGTTGCTCCATGGTGGCAATGTCCTGATGAAAGCGTTCGCCGTGCTCATCGCTGACCTGCCCGCAGTTATCAGGAAAGAAATCTAAGTGGGAATCAAGAAAGTGGAACTTTAAGGACATATTGCAGCCGAATTCATGAAACAAAGCCAACATATCCTCAACCAGACACTTGTAATTTTCTGCCTTGTCATTCCCCAGGAAGTTTGCTGCCACTTGATAGAATGCATCCCAAACCTGTTTTTCTTTACCTTGAAGAAGTTCTTCAAACTTGGGGTCTCGGAAGAGCTGTCTAATTTGAGGCCCCACAAAGATGCCCTCTTTAATTTTGGCTTCACTGAGTCGAGGGAATTTGTCATGCAGGTACTTGAATGCTGGTCCATTCTTATCCATGGCTTTTACCAAGTTTTTGACAAGACCGAGTTTGATGTGTAATGGAGGAATGATGATTTTGTGTGGCTGTGCCAATGGTGGGTGCTGTACATTCGTTTCTCCAGGCTTAAAAATGCTCTCGGAGGCCAGTCTTTCTTGATGTAGTGCAAATCGATTGCTCTGCTGTCCCACAGATAAAGAAAACAGCAGTACTTTGTATATCCCTGCTGCAAACCCATCAACAGAGAGACTACCTTCAGGTCAGAACATATCTGCCAGCCATACTTGCTGTAGTTAATCGTCTCCAGTAGCTGCTTTAGATTGCCGTAAGACTCCTTCATGTAGACCGCATGTGCAATAGGTATGGATGGAAGCTGGTTCCCATTATTCAACAAAATCGCCTTTAGGCTCAGTTTTGAAGCGTCTATAAGCAGCCGCCAATCGTGGGGATCATGTGCAATACCGAGAGCTTGTAGTAGACCATCAATGTCGCAGCAGAACACAAGGCTTTCTTCTTTCTTAAAGAAAGATTCGAAGAGCTGATGGCGAGTGCGAAATGAAGTCACTCGGACATTTTGTTCCAGAAGATTCCACTGTCGAAGTCTTGAGGCCAGTATCTCCGCTTTGCTTTTCGACAGATCCAAATCGCGAACAAGATCGTTCATTTCATCCTGGGTAATTTTATGTGGTGCAGATGTTTCGTCAAAGCACGAAAAGTCATCATCCTTACTGCCACGTTGAGGAGAACTCGCCGACGCATGGCCATCCTCATCGGCTGAACTGATAGAAAAATCTGTAGGAGGTTCTGGAAATGGGAGTCCTTCGCCATGAGAGACAGGTCGCAGAGCAGATGGTATGTTAGGGTATTCAACTGTCCACTTCTTCTTCTCGGTGATGCCTCCAGAAGCTGGTCGTACCATACAGAAATAACAGTCGTCAACGTGATTGGTGGGCTCCCTCCAAATCATGGGCACAGCAAATGGCATTGCCTTTCTTTTGCCATTAAGCCACTATGAAAGATTTACGGCACAAGTGCGGCAGCATACGTGTGGGGCCCAGTCTTTGTCCTGGTCGCCTATCTTGCAACCAAAATACAAATGATACGCTTTCTTAACTGTTGCACTGATGTTCTTTTTCTGTGCAGCAAATGTCACTTCTCCGCAAATATAACAGAAGTTATTTGCACTATTAACACAGTTACGAGGCATTGCTACTGTTTAGTTACTTTACACTATAGCAATCACTTATGTATGCTAGAGCTTCGAAAAATATGCGCGAATGAACGGACATTGCACGAGTTAACTGTCACGTCGGCCATTTATAAATAAACTATAATTAGCTATTGCTTGATATTGCGCAATCAATTTCGCAACACTCTCAATGGAAACTTACAGTAAATGCTGCATTAACTTCTTTGCATGAAGGGGTGATGCAATATGACGCAAAATTTCGTAATTTCTCACTAAATTGCATTACATTATGCAATAGCATCTATACAATGGACAAAACGTCAATATCTCTTGAACGTGAGCCAATCAACTTTTTTCAATGTGATATTCGTGTTCAGCACGTTGAATTCATTCAGAATTGGGTACTTTCACCTAAGAAGCAATTTCACTGTTGACCAGTGTTATTTGAGTTTTACCATATATACTGCAAGGAAATTGTTCCAATAGATAGAGTATTACATACCTGAAGTATTTGTTTATATCCATCATTATTCCACATAGGACTACAAAGTATAGTTTTGGATATTGCATTAGTATTATTTGCTGTTTACCAGCCAGTTTTATAGGTTAAGAGACGTCGCCGAACTTCCATCGTTGGACATAATCACAAGAATATTAAGGTAAAGGAAGGTGCAATATTTACGAACCCCTTTAACGTCTGAGGTTTATTAAAAAGGTCACTTACACAAAAGTTACAATGACTTTAAAATACAATCGATATTAACGATCACACGTTCCATTAGGATTTCGCGCGCTATAGAATAAAGCAGCGTCCTCCCTCTCTTTACATAAAATAAGAAGCTAACTATAAGCTATTGTGCAAGAACCCGCGAACTTCAAAATTAATAAGAACTGACATACAATCATATTTATTTGATAAATTTTCATAGTTTTCAGTCATTGCTTCTTACCAAATAACTTTCTTTAAATGATAATTATTTTATAAAGTCCATCTGAGCTAGCCCGGTAGTTTGAAAATCCCCTAAACTGTTAGATACTTTTAAGTAATAAATTAATATATTAATTTTCAGGAATAAGATTGTTTTCTTTTAAAAAAATCAAAATAGTTAAATAGCAAAGATTAGTTATTAGTTATTAGTTAATACATATACAGGGGGGTTATTACAATATATATATATATATATATATATATATATATTTGCCACCAATATATTTGTCAAAACAATATTTGCCAAATATATGTTACAGTTTTATTAATACTTGTTAATGTTTTAATTAGTTAGTTCATGTTGATTAATTCACAAAGATAATATCTATATAATCGAAACGTTTTAATTTTTTTTTTGTTTTGAGTTCATTTTACATATTACCAAAGTTAAATATATACATGTACATATAAATGTAAACCATAAATACATTATAAGTTATCTGTTAGTACTTACAAATGCTTGACCACCGTAAGGATAAACTAACCACCGTTTCGATCTGGAAAAACTAATATTTGACGACATTATAGGTGAGATAAAAAAAAGGAACATATAACTAATAATTGCTTCATACATGTCTTCCGACAATGTTAGTATGTGACTGTTTTTTAGGCTTGGAAGGAAGAAAAACATTCGAATGGTAACTGTATCACTTAAAAGCGGCATGTATTTATCGATTATTCTTTCTATTTCTGTGAATAATTAGAGCTTACATGAGAATTTTTATCACAAATTTACATAATCAAATGTAAATTTTGAAAAATCTATTTGTCGGTAAACTTACATTGTCTACTACTTTCTAGATCCGAAAGACATACAATGCAACGTTGCTCATGTAAGTGCTATATTAATCATACCAGTTTAATAGAGTGAAACTGTTTACTATGAATAAGTAAAGTTTGTGTAATCGTTATTGTCTTCATTTATCTGATAATCTATAAGTTTGATAGGTTTGAATTATAAATGTTTTGTGTTTCTCTATCTGGAAGTTTTCCCATAATATATATGAATAATTATGATAATAATCAAATATCTAAAAAGTTTATTTATTTATTTTGTTTATTTAGGATATCAATAAGAAAATTTTGTGTATATGCTATAAAGTTCTTCTTATCATTCTAACCGGTTAAATACGATTTGATATGGGATTTCTTAGAAATAGGTTTCAGCGTTGGATAAGGAAAGGTCTTGGTCGTCAGGTAAGATTATATAATAGATTGAATTACTTTCAGTAACCTACTATTGTGTATATTCCTCAGGTTGTAGATTTTATTTGTATGAAGCTTGCCAGTGAAAATTTCTGGTCACTCGTAAGCCGTTATTTACTACAATTTTTCTTTATCATGGGATTTATAATCAAAACTAATACTCTTGGAGATATTTATGTGGTGAACTTTTATCTTTTCTTTTCGTTAATTTCAATTTAAGAAGAATCTTTTCGATATGTACTTTCGCTAAAAAATATTTTCACTCTCTGTGTTTTTTCTATTATTATACGATTGCTTCAACATATATCAACAATGGATAGTTTGTATATTGATTGCAGTCTAACATTGCTAGATTTTAATGTTAACATTCGTGTTCGTTACTCTCTATGTTTCTCCTTATGTTATGTTATTCTTTATCAACTCGATATAATATTATCTGTTTGATATAAGTTTATTTCTATAATGCATTTTCAAATTCTCTTTCCCTCTATCAATTTTAAATATCATATTAATAAACAAGCTAGCGCCCCACATTCCCGTCGGTTTTATACGAGAAGCAGTAAAATATTTTAAAATCTTTTTATTAAGGCTTCTGCAGATTCACTAGGGACACATTTTAAAATCATTTTGAAACATACATAGTGATTCAAAGAAATGTTGCGCACCAAAGTTATGCAAATTTAAATAGAACATTCAGTATATTCTGACATATTTTGGTACTAAAGGCTAAGTAAAGGCAATTACTGTTTTATTCTTTTTACCTAACTCAACCTCTTTTCGAGATACATATTTTACTATTTTTAAAAATGTAGATAAGAATTTAAGAGACGTTTCTCTCTTACATGTTTGAACGAATTATTTTAACTTGTATTTATTGGTTACTCAAAACATTAGAGTTTAATATAAGTTAAAGTTAAAGTTTGTTTTAGCTAATATTAAGGACAAAAAACTTTCTTATTTTAAATGGAACAACCTGTATTTATTATTATTTTAGATACTGATTTTAATTGTTTTTTAAACTGCGTTAGGGTTTCCTCTATCTTTGCTCTTTTAGTTTTTTGGTAATTTAAAATTTTCGATTTTAATCACTTTCATGCAATTTATTTTTCAAAAGGCTAATATTTATTAACCTATCGGTTTCATTGGTTTTGTCTCACACTAATTAAAAGGCGTCATAAAATACATACTTTATTAAACAAATAACAAATTTAAATAGTAAAGGAACACTAATGTTACAACAGGTGCTAGAAATGATGCCCATCTGTTTCAATGCATAATCATCTCATATTTTCAAGTGTGATTGATAGTGTATCATAGATATTTTGAGATATCTCCATAAAAAAAGATCGGACTCATTAAGTCTGGGGATCTTGCTGGCCAGTTGTGTGGATCGCCGCTTCCTATCCACCTATTGGATATTGTCTATCCAATTAATTTCTGGCACAACGTCTAGTTTAACTGATCACTAGCGTTCCAATTATTCCACCCCACACATTGACATAGCATCTGTGTTACCTGTTCTCAAAAAAATGGGAATTTTTGTCACTGTAGTAATGAAAATTATGTGTATTAACTAATCCGTTATTGTGGAATGATGAAGTACAAAATCGAAGAAATTTTCATCTTCACTAAACTTTTCTAGAATCCATAAACAAAATGCGAGTCGTCGATCGTAATTGTGATTCAATGCAATACGGGTAAAAATTGTGCTTTTTTATAATTCTTTCGACATTCCTGTGGTTCCACTTATTTTTTGCTGACTTGTATGCGGATCTTCTCCCAGATATTCGATAATAACAAAATTGTTTTCTTCATTTCCCGTATTTGGTCTTTGCCGTTCTGGTTTCTGATAACATACACTTTCTGTTCTTCGAGAAACTTGCAATAAATTTGTGTCAGGATGACGCCTGTTAAGTTATTTTTGAGCATAATTTTTTAATGCTAGCAAACAATTTTTGTCACAATTCCCGATTAGTTAGATTATACCCTCCTTTTCGCTTTGAGAAGTTCTCAGTATAAATAATTAAAATTGTTTAATCGACGTCGAATTGCGATGATGTCTTAACTAATACGTACTATCAATGTAAAATAATTTTTGAAGTGTTTGAAGTAATAACACCGTCGAAGCCTACTTTGAAAAATAAATTGCAAGGAATTAATGTTAGAAATTAAAAATCCAAAATTACTAAAAAACTAAAAAAAGAACTGAAAGACATAAGTATATGAATCCCTAATGCAGTTTTAAAAACAATTAAAAATAGAACATAAATATAGTAATAAATTCAAACTGCTTTATTTAAAATAAAGTTATTTGTTATGTTATTCAAAACAAACATTTTGTTTATTAACACCCTGTACAATTTTTTACTATTAACTTTATTTTATTTTAAAGCCTAAAGATTTGAGCAAACAAAAAACACAATTGAAAACAATTCGCTCAAATATATAAGACAGAAATGTATCAAAAATTTTGATCTACATTTTCAAAAATAGTAGTACATATAAATAGTAAGTCTATAGTATCAAAATATGCCTTAATATACAGGTGTTCCATTTAAATTTTCATTACTTTGGTGCGCAATATTTTTTCGAATCACCCTGTATATTTCAAAATAATTTTTAAACGTGCCCCTAATGCACCTACACAACCCATAATAAAAAGATTTTTAAAATATTCTAACGCTTTTTAAATGTAGTGCGCTTGCCTGTATAGGTATATTTGTCTATATTTTAGGAATTCATATACCAAGTGCTTGCCGGCAAGCTGCGGATGGCCTTTACTAGGTGATAAAACGACGACACCGAGAGTTTGTATGAGTTAGTACGAGAAAGCAATATACAAACTATTCTATTGGTGGAGTGTAGTGAAGCTGACTGACTCACGTTTAGGATAGCAGCTGAACATGCGCATTTCATTACAATTGTGTTAACGGTCGGTGTTTAGTCGACTAACAAGCACATTTTTAAATCGCGTTTCGTTCATCTAATTTAGAACAATTACGCTCCAAAATTATTGAAGTTTCGAATCATGTTACCCCGGATGTGTTAACAAATGTCCGACGAAATTTTTATAATCAGCTGGGTTACTGCTCAGCTCAAGAGAGAGGCTTATTTGAGCATTTAATAAATAATTAAGTAACTGTAGATATTCATCTTTCTTTAATAATTTCATTTTAACTTCCAATTAAATTCGTTGTTTCTGCGTTTACAGTTTATCTTACTGAAATATTTTGTTTAGTTTCATACAAATTTATTGTCTTTTTCAGAATTTTAGTTTGTTTTCCTTTCTATTTTACAATACTACAGAATTATTTACTTTTTATCTTAATAAGAGTGTTGCTATTGTTACGTTTTGTTTTTTTATATCAGCATATTTCTTATTTTAAAAAAAATTATTACTTTTAAGTTTTTAGAATTGATGATCATTTCTTTTATTTACTCATACAATTTGGGAAGCTGTGGTAAAATCCGTTACTAAAACTGTTTACTGCGATTATTTGATGCTTCAAGAAATCTCTGCTTATAAATTATCCAGGTAGTGATTTTTTATTGATTAATTTTATTTCCATCTTCTCTAAAGCAGTACAGTAAATGACTTTATTCTTGGTTAAAGAATTTGTTATTAACAGTAACAGTAGCAATTTTCACGGACTAACGCAGTAACGATTTCTGCGGTGTCGACTTTAACGTAGTTCTAATGTTAGTAACAGAGGCCCCTCTTATTCTCCCACTTATAGTCGACCAGCTTGTCTAGTATATTCATCTGCAGGTAGATCACGTGCACCCTGTATATAAAATTTTCAACAATTTTTGGATGTTAAAAGATACTAGCAATTATTCTTAAAAATGTAGTAGTAATGCAAATTGTGTCGTAATTTTACCCTGCTTTCATTTTACAAAAGACTTTGGCCCTTGCTAATTGATTTCAGGCTTTGCTTAATGTTTGATTTTTTCTTCGAAGCTATTCCATGTTCCTCTGTAAAATTTATTTCATGATTTAATAAAAGATGCTCCAGAGTGTCCTTTCATGTCTTGTTATGTTTTTTACAATTTCTTGTAGTTCTTGGTCTTCGCATTTGCAATTAAAATTGCTAAACCAATTATTTTCTTGTTTCATATTTAACTTAAAAGACTTTGAAAAAAGAAAGAATAATTATATTTAGAAGCAACTAGCGTGCATGAGACACCAATTTTAAAAGCACACTTTCGCCTTTCAACTCGATAAGTTATCACGCCGCATTTTTTATGGCACGATTCAGATAAAGTTGTCCTAAAAAGGAGTGCGATATTAGTAGATGTTCTCCACAGATGTTCCACGTAGATCCATATCACTTTGATTCCCTAAAGTATATTTATTAATTATGGTTTTGATTCTTTGGCTAGTAACTAGTGGTGCATGTTAAATTTATTACGAATGATTTCCTTTTGCGAAGATATTTGTTCTCTGTATGAGGAGTTACTTGAGGTAAAATTCGTCCATTCACTGGTGGGATTTTATCTCTCTGTGTGGTAAATGTTACTTGGATCGATTCCGATTTATACAATTTTATTCTCTATATTATTGACCAGTTTATATAGGTCCTGATGTTGTATCCTGTTACCATTGCTGCTTTATCATCAATGAATGAGGTGGTAGTTATATTTCTATCTGCTGGTATGTCTGCCGTACACAGTAGCTAAAGTAACAGTCTAAACACAATCTTGAAGTACACCTTATTTTACTGGATAGCGTTTGTTTGTTTCTTGAGTATATCTTATTATAGACTGTTTTCTTTTTCGTATGCAAATATTAGTCCAGGCAATGAGTACTTTCGGAGCAGCAAAAGGTCGGGGAGTGTTCATTTTTGGTAGATTTCTACAGTTTGGTGTCCTAATCAAAATTCTGAGTTTTCGACCTTGAACGACCGCCGCTCGCGCTGCCATATTGGAAAAACGGTACCAAAATCCAGTTTTTCGAGAATATCTTCTCTCCAGCGCCACCTAGGTTTAAAATAGTTATTACAAAAATTATAGAGCATAAAATTTTCTGTATTAAACATTTTCCATTCAGACGAATAGTTTACGAGTTACAGCGGAATCAATAACAGCAAATTTTTGCGATTCGCACTATCGCGAAATTTCAGTAAATACTGATTACTTAATACGTACTACCGTTTTCTTCACTCATTTCCGCACCACCGTGAGGTAGAGTGAGAGGCGCGCTTTTTTTTCACGTGGTATCCCCAGTAGGCCTAATCCACGATTCGTGGACGTTATTTATTGATGTTCGAAATTTCGGGTTCGTTATTTACTGATGTCTTTTCTTCCGCTTCGATTCCGTAGGCCTAGATGGTCCAGGTTCACTGACATCAATATCTTCTCGCAAATTTCTTCCCTTTTCTTCCAAATGTTCATTTTCATCGATTTCTTCTTCTTCTTCGACCTAGAGGGCCAATAATTTTGTAAACGGCAAGGTCTCATTCCTCGTCGTAGTTGTTTTGTTCTTCTTCTTCTTCTTCTTCAGAGCCCACAAAAATATCTGCTCTGTTCTCACACGCGTCTCCGTGACAGCATGTACAGATGACTGAACACTTCAAGCCTGTTTTCCTACAGCCACAGGCTCGACCGCGCCCTGTTGCGTGCTTTTGGCACTTCACAAGTAATAATTAATTTAATTTCAAAATAATAAATAATATCTATTTGCTTAAATTAACATTTAGTAGAGTACACGCGAATTTCAAATTAATCGTAATATTTTTCTTTTGGCTCACGCTGTATGCAGTTATTATTTCGGCTACGAAAAAAATTATATTTTAATCTTAAAAATAAATGTATTGCAATGTCCACAGCCAAGCTTATTTTCCTTTTTGAATAAATGGCTCTTTATAATGTATTTGCAACTCCGTATTAAAAATTCTTCTAAAAGCATTTTATCAAAGGTAAAAAGAATATTTACCTTGAAGACTAAAATTTGGCGTCGCAAATCCGAGTATTTTATCAATAGCCCTTTGTATGGGGAATGGCGTGAGAATTGAAATGGGCCCGACTTTGAGACGCCTTCCATGCACGCGTTACCGAATATTCCAGAACGAAATGACGTATCATCTTCCGTGCCGGGGATGAGTCTTTAAGAAGGGCAAGCGCTACCAAATTAGAATGATTATCCATCTAAAAGTACCCTAAGAGAGTCAAACTTACCCAGTGGCCGAGGGTTAGTCTTCGCGGTTCGAATGTTTAAATAAAGTCTAAAGTATTCCGCGGGAAGCAAAAATTGTGTTTAGCTAGAGCACATAATTAAAATTCCATTAGTGAATTCGTCACAAGACGATCTAAGTGCTCTTGCTGTGTAACGTCGGTTGGGGAAATCTGCTGATCTTTGGGACAAGCAGTACCAATCCGAGCTACCCATTTTGGGGATATAATTCACATTTTGATCTTTACCCGACGGGAGAAGTACTCCATAGAAAACCAAGACCTCTTCGACAAGGACCGCTGACAGCCCTGGCCCGGCCGCTATTGAAGCTACAAATCAGTTGTCTCAAAGGTATTTACGCTTTGTTTTTCTACTGAAACACGACCAAGAACTGTTTGGTTATTTGTCATTTTATTATTTGAACATGTTACTCATTGTAATCCGACGGAGAAAGTAGGATCAGATTTAGAAGTTTATTTATTTTTCTTTTTAAAGTAATTAGTCATTGATTACCGAATATTCAGAGTATGTGTTATGTAATAGTATCAGTCATAATATTTGTCATATAATATTCATCACTTAGTAATTGTAAATTAGGTTACTGTAATAAAATTAGACATATATTTGTGTGCTAGAAAAGGCTGGCGTATTGAATTATAAATTTAGCAATGTAATATTATTTATCAATGAGTTAATTAGTTTAACTGAACCAGCCCCTTTTGTATGTACTATTCTACTTGTTAAATGTTTGCGTAACTTTCAACTATTGTGTAGGATATTCTTACTTTATTCTAATGTAGAGAAATTCAAAATTAGGAAAATTACAAATTATTTATTTACTGTTATATATTACCTTTATTGCATTTGACGTATGTGTTATTTTGGAATTTTGCATATTGTATGTTACCCATTTTTCTTTTATTGTTGTAATAAACCTTGTTAACTTTTCATTATATCTGTGTTGTCAATTTGATTCCTCACCGTTCATTGTGGTAATAATAATAAGCTCAGTGAAATCTTCTCGCTTCTTTTCATTGACAGCCCGTTAATTGGGAATTACTAATTAATGTGATACTTAATTAACATCTTATAAAACGAAGCGAGTGGCGCCCTAAGATAATAGCTTACTTTACAATAAAATCAGTGAAGCAATTATTCATCAACCACCTAGAGAGTTCAATTAGTAATTTCAAATTATCCATATCAACTATCCGACGGGCGAGGGACGAGTGACAGAGCATAGGGCTCTAGGACCGTGAAGGTACGTAAGTTTTGTTACCTTCTTTTTTTAACAGCACACATACACACCTAATTAGTCAATTAGTAATAAGAGAAATCCCCTTATTGTATTAAGTTTAAAACGACCCCGAGATCACTGGGTGCAGCGTGAGCGGCCGGCATAAGTAGTTTTGTTCTCTGCATCCAGTACTGTTGCGGATTAGTGGAAGTTATTTGATCTTCAGTAATTATCATCGTTAATTAAATTTGTGGTAATTACCCCGCGACAAATTTGGCGCCCAACGTGAATATAATTAATTTTCGTTTAACTTACAAAAGATGTTATAATTCTTTTTTTTACTTATACCCTTTTATATAAAATTATCTTTGTAGTTATTTAAATTTTATTAAGAATATATAGGGTGTTATGATTTCATAACATATTATGATGAAATTTTCTGTAACATTTATTTTTTCATTTTTGGATATATATATACAGGGTGGTGTGTGTGTTTGGTGACAACACTTACTGTTATTAAATTAAAATTATTTTGCGTATTTGTCATTTCTTTCGAGTTTAAAGACTCTTTGATTATACATTATTTAGAAATAAAATAAAAATTTCTTAAAAATTTTTATTTTTTATTTTTTTTTTTGGTTGGTTGGGTAAGGTACGCTTTGCTTTTTTTTTCTCTTTTAATTTCAATAATTTTGCTGAACGATTTTGATATTTGACTGTATTTTTGAGTCGACATTGACTGAATTAGTGCATTTTCAATTACTTTGTGAATATTTTAATTCAATCGTTTGATAACTTTCATTTTTTTTTTAATATGGCGTCATTAGCTATTAATGTTAGCTATTTAAGAAAAGATGAATTAGTCTATGAACTGAGCTTGAGAGGTTTACCTACAACGAACGATGATACGGTAGAGCAATTGCGAAAGGCTTTGAGACCATTGTTATGACTTGAAAAACATAAAGAGGCTTTATCATATCCAGAGTATCAAGTAGACATTGAAAAAGAATTAACGGAGCTTGATGCCAAACTTAACGATCTTAAACCAGCAATGGAAAAATTCGCTTTGTCACCGGGTGGTAGTTCAGCGGCTATTCAAACTCGCCTGCATCATAGTATAAATAGAATCAATCGGTTACCTCTCGCGCAGTTAAGCACGGAACAATCTCAGAAACGCACCCAATTATTATTAGAATTTTTACAACACTTGGATACTATTGAAGTAGGTCAGGTCACTGATGATCTACAGGGTGTTACATTAGGAAATTCGGGAACAACAAATAATGCTAACGGAACGACAGCACAAGCACTTAGTCCTGTTACGGTTTCGCGCGCGTCGCGTACTTTCTCACCAGTCCGGAAATGGAATTTAAAATTTAATGGGGATTCAAGACAATTTTCGGTGCATCAATTTTTAGAAAGGGTTAACGAATTAAGAATTGCACGCGGAATTTCAGAAACTGATTTGTTTGAATCCGCCATTGATTTATTTGAGGGAAAAGCTTTGCTGTGGTTTAGGTCAAATAGACATAGATTTGACAATTGGCCGACATTATCGGCATTATTATGTAAGCATTATGAGCCACCGGATTATCAATTTAGATTGTTTCAAGATATATTGTCACGGACTCAAGACCCATCTGAGTCATTCATAGACTATTTTTCGTGCATGTTGTCAATGTTCAGACGCTATGGGGAAGCATCCGAGGATGTGCAGTTAGGAATTATTTCTAGAAATTTGGCACCCTTTTATATTATGCAACTACCGGCAGTAACCACATTGGCGGAGCTGGAGGATGAATGCCTCAAGCTCGAGAAAAAGAAGTTTAGGGCAGATAGTTTTCGTCCGCCGGTGCGCAAGCGTAACACTTATGTGGAACCAGATTTTGCTTTCGTGTCAACCTCTGGTGTTGAGCACGGAGCAGTGAATAAACCTGCTGTAAATTCAGTTAAAGCATCTTCGGACAAAATGTCAGACGATTTGCGGTGTTACAATTGTGGAGACCGGGGACATAGGTTTAATAATTGTAAGAAAGCCCGAAAGAAATTTTGTTATAAATGTGGTCAACCTAACGTAATAGTGAGCGCATGTCCTCGATGCTCGGAAAACGCGAAGGGGAGGCGATCGTAGGTCGAGAGGTCGTCCCCGTCGCTGTTTCCTCGACCCCAACTTCCGTGTTATCAAACACTAGTAAGATTTTTCTTGATTATGTCATTTCTCGTGTTTCTGGAGATCAACGTCCTTATTTAGAAATACAAGTAAAGGGTTATCCTGTAGTGGGTTTATTGGATTCTGGAGCCTCTAGAACACTGGTTGGCTCATGTGGCTATCAAATTTTGAGTAATTTGGGTTTTTGTCTGAAACCGCAAGCTGTTGAATGTACGGTTGCGAATGGACAGGTGTGTGTGAGTGCAGGGTTTGTTACTGTACCTTTTTGCCTAGAGGGCAAAGTTTGTTTGATTGATGTTTTGGTTATACCTGACTTGCCACACACGTTAATTTTGGGAGTAGATTTCTGGATGGCCATGAATATAGTACCAGATTTACGTCAAAACATTTGGCATTTTAGTAAACAGGACCCTGTAATTCATATTAATAGTATAGCTAGTGCCACTACCTTGAGCGTTGATCAAAAGAACCACTTAGACCAATTAGTCGCTGAGAACACAGTACTCATGAGCAAAATTTTGGGTAAGACTCATTTAGTGTCTCACGAGATTCGATTATTGCCAAATACCAAACCAATTAAACAACGATATTATCCTGTATCACCAATCAAGCAACAAGCTATTGATCAGGAGATTAAAAAAATGTTAGAGCAGGGAATCATAGAACCTAGTAACAGTCCTTGGGCTTCGCCTGTTTGTTTGGTCCAGAAAAAAGATAATAGCTATCGTTTTTGTGTTGATTATCGTAAATTAAATTCCGTCACTCAAAAGGACTCTTATCCCTTGCCCTATATTTCAACTATTTTAGATCAATTAAGAGATGCTAAATATTTAAGTTCATTAGATATTAAAAGTGCATATTGGCAAATTCCTGTCGCGGAGGATTCTCGTGATTGCACTGCCTTCTGTGTGCGTGGCGGCTTATACCGCTTCGTTAGAATGCCCTACGGTCTTACCGGTGCGCCTGCCACGTGGCAGCGTCTCATGGATTCTGTTCTGGGAGCCGACCTCCAACCATCTGTTTTTGTATACCTTGATGATATAGTTATTGTGTCTCAAACTTTCGAATCCCATATGGCTACATTGACTGAGGTTTTTGATCGTCTGCATAATGCAGGGCTCACCGTGAATTTCGCCAAGAGTCAATTTTGTCGACCTCAATTAAAGTATTTGGGGTATATCGTTGATGAACTGGGACTGCGCCCAGATCCTGAAAAGGTACAAGCCATCTTAGACATTCTACCACCTAAAAATGTCAAGGAAATACGAAGATTTATCGGAACTGCTTCTTGGTACAGACGTTTCGTACCACAATTCTCCACCATCATTGCACCTTTAACCAACCTTACTAAGAAAAAGACTCCATGGTCTTGGACCAGTGAATGCGAAGCGGCATTCAAACTGTTAAAAGAAAAACTTGTCTCATCTCCACTACTGGTTTGTCCTGATTTTTCTAAGACCTTTATTCTTCAAACTGATGCTTCAGCTTATGGCCTCGGGGCCGTGCTCACCCAACAATATGACGATGGGGAGAAAGTTATTTGTTACATGTCCCGTTCTCTGACTGCTCAGGAACGAAAGTACAGTGCTACTGAGCGTGAATGCTTAGGTGTGATTTGGGCTATTGAGCGTGTGCGTCACTATGTAGAGGGTTATAAATTTCGGGTGATCACGGATTGTCACTCTTTGTTATGGTTGCATAATTTGAAAGACCCTCATGGTCGGTTGGCCAGGTGGTCATTGCGATTACAGCCCTATGATTTTGAAATGATTCACAGAAAGGGATCGGAGAATGCCGTCCCTGATTTCTTGTCACGCTCCGTGAGTACTACTGTTGATTTGGTACAAGCTGAAGACCCCTTACCTCCCATAGATCGGTGGTATCTTAAAATGATTCAAGAAGTACAGGATAAACCTCATCGTTATCCCTTATGGCGTGTGGAAGACACTAAGTTATTTAAGTATATCAAACCTCGTTACTCCGAACTTAGTCATCCCAGTCAGGAGTGGAAATTGGTTCCTCCACGAGAACGCCGCACTTCAATAATTGAATCCTGTCATGACGATCCAACTTGTGGACATCCTGGAATTTCTAAGACCATTTCCCGTGTTTCTCAGAAATACTTTTGGCCGAAGATGGCCGGTGATATAGCTAAATATGTTATGAAATGCAAGACCTGTCTCAGTATCAAATCCGAAAACAAACCGCCCGCAGGACATCTGCGTAGTAAAGCTCCAACTGCCACCAGACCTTGGCAGATAGTTTCCGCAGATTTGATGGGACCCTTGCCTCGTTCCACTAAAGGTTATTCCTATATTTTAGCTGTTTGCGACATTTTTAGTAAGGCAACATTGGTGTTTCCTTTACGAACCGCTACTGGTGCTAGCGTCACCAAAATCATTGAGGATCATGTCATACTTCTCTTCGGGGCTCCTTCTTATTTAATCGTTGACAACGGTGTTCAGTTTAGGAGTAAGGTTTTTCAGAAGATGACCCAAAACTACAATATCAAAATAGCTTATACTGCACTTTACCATGCTCAAGCTAATCCCACAGAAAGAGTTAATAGGGTAATTAAAACTATGTTGACTGCCTATGTTAAAAATAACCATCGAACCTGGGACCAGTATCTTGCACGAATTGGTTATGCCATTAGATCTTCTGAACACGAAGTAACTAAAGTAACCCCGAATTTCATTAACTTTGGTAGGGAAGTCACCTTGAATGGCAATGATGAGAATTTCGTTCCGAATGAATCCGAGACACCTGTCTTAAATATTGAAAATAAAAAATTGGCTTTCGCTGCGCTGTATAAAGACATACAGGCGCGTATTAAGAAAGCGCATGTGCGCAGTGCTCATGACTACAATCTCAGACGACGACCTATTAAGTTTGTGGTAGGACAGCATGTTTGGAGAAGGAATAAAGTATTGTCAGACGCTACTAAGCAGTTTGCTGCCAAACTTGCCCCTAAATATTCAGGACCTTTCGAAATTATTCGTGTTGTATCGCCTTGGGCGTATGAACTCATTGACGACCAAGGCCGACCTTCTACTTGGCATATTAAAGATCTGAAGGCGCACCCGCCTAACTAGACAAAATATTTTTGACCTGCTGTTGGGGTCTATAAGAATTCCACAGCCGTGTAACCAGCGTGGGGTAAAAGTCCTCTAAATGGATCAATATATTGCGCAACCACCACCTTAATGCAATCTTTCATTTATTCAATTCTTTCTAATGGTACAAACACTCCACCTTTTCATTTTAATACTTTCGTCGTGCTTTCTGCATTTTGGGATACCTTTATTACTATTTCACTTTATGCCATATATAGTAGATATTATCTTAAAATTATATTAGGACATTTTTAATTTAAATTTAGTGTGATGCTTTCTTCGCAGTTTGTTCTCTTGCCCTGCTTTTGTTGTTGGAGCTCAAGGCCCCTGTTTTGCCGGCATATAGTAGCCACGTATGTGGAATTTGATATGCGACTTAAGGAGTTCGAGCTGTGTGGTTGGTTTCATATTACGTACCACCTTCTGTTCTTTTTTTTCTTTATTAATGTGTATTATCCCATTATGCATTGCAAATATTCTCTTCATGGTTAAATTTTTCCTTTGTATGTTTAAATATTGATATCTTCTGATTTTAAACTTTTTTTTTTGGTAAAGTTAGTTACCTGATATTTGTTTTCATGAAATACATACATATGGGTTACCTTTTAATATTAATTTTGATTTGGTCTATATGTGGAGTGAGTTGCCTATGGCTTTAATACCCGTACTGTATGGTCAGTCTGGGGTTGGCCCAGGATGGATTATCCCGATTTAGATTTCGTTATTTGGTTATCACCATAGTGATGTTACTTTTTCAAGAGTGTGGCGTGTCATGTTGGCATGACGGATGTTTGGTGTTTTGGTTTTGTCATTTTAGATGACCCTTTTTGGTGGAGGTGCTGCCGGGGTATAAAGTCCCTACCCCTCCAATTCTGTTTCGTAGTGAAGCTGCGTGTGCCACCTACTTGATTCTTTGACGTTGTTGAGATTCTTTAGCATTGTGGACAGTTGAGCTGTCTGATTCGGGTGATAACTGAATCTAATACCAATTATGACTTTGCCTCCCCGATTGTGTCTTTCGGCCCCATCCCCTCCAAAATTTTTTTTTACCGTGGGCTAATGCCAACCCTTAGGGCAACGCTTCACCATAATTGCGTGGTTGCAAGCACCCAATTACTTTTCGATTACAGTCGAAATTTCGACTCGAGATTCCACTGCGGGAGAGCGGTGTCAAGTCCGTGGGGAGACTCCATTCATCCGCTGGGGAGGTGGATGGTCTCCTATTCTTTCGATTGTAACCTAGTCTTGACCCTTTTTTGTTGCCCGACACCGCCATTAATTAAATTTTTGTGCTTTGGCCTTCCTAGGTCGGTTTTAAATGTAACCGGCGAAGACCAACTTTACCTAGTTTTAAGGAGTTTTACGTGGGAGTTGGATTATTTGTTTTCTTTTGTCAAAATTTATTGAACCTTTCGGCCTAAATTATTGACTTTTACTGTAGTGCTTTGCCTACATTTTAATATAATCTTGTATCCAAATTGAATTAACGCCTTTTGGATCTTTTGATTTCTCCATGTAACTTCGGTTACCTTTTAACCTGTGCTTTATGTCAAAATTATTTTTAACGCCTTTTGGTTGTGTTTATTGACCTTCGTCATAACCTTGTCTAAACCTGATAGATTCTATTCGGGTTTGCCCGTGTCTTTAATTGTGGGAAAAGTTTTTTTTTGGGTTCTTTCAAAATTTATTGAACTTTGTTTTGGTTTCGTCAAACTTCAACTGTGGAATATCGTCCACTTTCTCTGTTTTAATATGTTAGGACCTTCAGCCTGTCTTTATGCTTGGAGGACTTCGCTTGTTTCATAATGCACTGGTGCTTCTTTTTGCTTAATCGGAAATTTACTGAAGTAAATTTCCTGGGGCACTAGAGGGGGGATTTGTTGCGTGCTTTTGGCACTTCACAAGTAATAATTAATTTAATTTCAAAATAATAAATAATATCTATTTGCTTAAATTAACATTTAGTAGAGTACACGCGAATTTCAAATTAATCGTAATATTTTTCTTTTGGCTCACGCTGTATGCAGTTATTATTTCGGCTACGAAAAAAATTATATTTTAATCTTAAAAATAAATGTATTGCAATGTCCACAGCCAAGCTTATTTTCCTTTTTGAATAAATGGCTCTTTATAATGTATTTGCAACTCCGTATTAAAAATTCTTCTAAAAGCATTTTATCAAAGGTAAAAAGAATATTTACCTTGAAGACTAAAATTTGGCGTCGCAAATCCGAGTATTTTATCAATAGCCCTTTGTATGGGGAATGGCGTGAGAATTGAAATGGGCCCGACTTTGAGACGCCTTCCATGCACGCGTTACCGAATATTCCAGAACGAAATGACGTATCATCTTCCGTGCCGGGGATGAGTCTTTAAGAAGGGCAAGCGCTACCAAATTAGAATGATTATCCATCTAAAAGTACCCTAAGAGAGTCAAACTTACCCAGTGGCCGAGGGTTAGTCTTCGCGGTTCGAATGTTTAAATAAAGTCTAAAGTATTCCGCGGGAAGCAAAAATTGTGTTTAGCTAGAGCACATAATTAAAATTCCATTAGTGAATTCGTCACAAGACGATCTAAGTGCTCTTGCTGTGTAACGTCGGTTGGGGAAATCTGCTGATCTTTGGGACAAGCAGTACCAATCCGAGCTACCCATTTTGGGGATATAATTCACATTTTGATCTTTACCCGACGGGAGAAGTACTCCATAGAAAACCAAGACCTCTTCGACAAGGACCGCTGACAGCCCTGGCCCGGCCGCTATTGAAGCTACAAATCAGTTGTCTCAAAGGTATTTACGCTTTGTTTTTCTACTGAAACACGACCAAGAACTGTTTGGTTATTTGTCATTTTATTATTTGAACATGTTACTCATTGTAATCCGACGGAGAAAGTAGGATCAGATTTAGAAGTTTATTTATTTTTCTTTTTAAAGTAATTAGTCATTGATTACCGAATATTCAGAGTATGTGTTATGTAATAGTATCAGTCATAATATTTGTCATATAATATTCATCACTTAGTAATTGTAAATTAGGTTACTGTAATAAAATTAGACATATATTTGTGTGCTAGAAAAGGCTGGCGTATTGAATTATAAATTTAGCAATGTAATATTATTTATCAATGAGTTAATTAGTTTAACTGAACCAGCCCCTTTTGTATGTACTATTCTACTTGTTAAATGTTTGCGTAACTTTCAACTATTGTGTAGGATATTCTTACTTTATTCTAATGTAGAGAAATTCAAAATTAGGAAAATTACAAATTATTTATTTACTGTTATATATTACCTTTATTGCATTTGACGTATGTGTTATTTTGGAATTTTGCATATTGTATGTTACCCATTTTTCTTTTATTGTTGTAATAAACCTTGTTAACTTTTCATTATATCTGTGTTGTCAATTTGATTCCTCACCGTTCATTGTGGTAATAATAATAAGCTCAGTGAAATCTTCTCGCTTCTTTTCATTGACAGCCCGTTAATTGGGAATTACTAATTAATGTGATACTTAATTAACATCTTATAAAACGAAGCGAGTGGCGCCCTAAGATAATAGCTTACTTTACAATAAAATCAGTGAAGCAATTATTCATCAACCACCTAGAGAGTTCAATTAGTAATTTCAAATTATCCATATCAACTATCCGACGGGCGAGGGACGAGTGACAGAGCATAGGGCTCTAGGACCGTGAAGGTACGTAAGTTTTGTTACCTTCTTTTTTTAACAGCACACATACACACCTAATTAGTCAATTAGTAATAAGAGAAATCCCCTTATTGTATTAAGTTTAAAACGACCCCGAGATCACTGGGTGCAGCGTGAGCGGCCGGCATAAGTAGTTTTGTTCTCTGCATCCAGTACTGTTGCGGATTAGTGGAAGTTATTTGATCTTCAGTAATTATCATCGTTAATTAAATTTGTGGTAATTACCCCGCGACAGCCCCTTCTTGCACTTGCACGAAATGAATTTCAGGAGTGTTTCGGGTGCCGGATCTTTTGTTGTTCTTACAGGAGTGAGTTCAATCTTGCTTCGTTCCCAACCCCATCGCTCTGGACTCTATACCATACCAAGCTTGAACGCTTCTTAAAAACTTCTACTAAGATAGCAACGCCAGACGGACAAAACAAGAATTTAAAACGGAAATTAAAAGTTCACCCAAACCGTGTTTACACCAGCAAAATAAGCTTAACAATTACTAGGGAAGAAAGGGAAAAGTAAAAGAAATTTATCTAAGACGAAACAAGAGGTAATGGCACTAAACTAAGAAATCTTTACATGACATGTCATAAAATACTGCAAATAGCAAAAGATACAAAAGATAAACATTTAAAAAACATATTAATAAAACATACAGATGTGGATATAAAACAAATACAGAGTTGTTATCTAGGAAACGCTTGTAAACACCCTAGACAAAAAAACAAACAAAACAATCAAACATGTCACTTGGACATGTTACTACGCATATGCTTCCAAGTATTCGTCTATGCTGTAAAAACTGGCAGTGACCAATATTGTTTTTACACTTCTTCTAAAATGATTTAGACTCATGTCCTTTATGCTTTGTGGCAGAGAATTATAAAGTTTTACACCCCAGTAGTCAACTCCACACTGCGTAGCACTCAGTCTGTGATGTGGAACAACCAGAGCGCCAGAATTCCGTGTATTGTACTCGTGAAAGTTTCCATTTTGAGTGAATTTTGATTTATTTTCGTGAACAAATTTCACACACGAATAAATATAAATACTGACCACTGTGAGTATATTCTCCCGCCTGAAATACTCTCGACACGAGTCACTATACCCAAGTCCACATAGTGTTCTTATTGCCTTCTTCTGTAGGACTAAGACCTCCTTTGCTCTTGTAGACATGCCCCATATGAGTATACCATATGCAGCAATGCTGTGGAAATTCGCGTAGTATGCACTTCTTGCAGCTTGGTGCGTGAATACATTTTTAATTCTTCTTATTGAAAATATAGCTGTGCTTAGTCTTCTTTTGAGGATCTCTATATGATTGTTCCAAGTCAGTTTATTGTCTATACTTAGGCCTATACGTCACTATATCCTCCCCTTCTTCATTTTTAGAAAGTATGTCCATTGTCTGAGTCTTTTCCTGATTTAGCTTCAATTTATTTGCATTGAACCAAGTATCCGCATTCTCAATGGCTTTATCTTCAATGGATTGTTTTTCATTGTGTTTCCCGCGGACCACGATCGAAGTGTCATCTGCATATATTATAGCCTTGCAGTTTAAGATATTAGCCGGTAGATCGTTTATGTACACAATAAACAGCAGAGGTCCGAGAATAGATCCCTGAGGCACACCAGTATTAACATTTCCGAATTTCGAATATCCATTCTGCCACCATACCATTTGAGTTCTGTCTTGTAGGTATGTGGCTAATAATTTATGGGTCAAACCTCTCATGCCATAATGCCATAGTTTTGTCAGCAGGATCTCATCTTATATGTCTATTATATTTTAAAGACCGAGCTCGCCAGAAGATGGCGGGACTACCCAATAAATTAGAATTTCAACTAATTCATATTTAAATTAAAAATACTGAAATGCATTACTACTAAATATGATAACGTGATAGATAAATATAATTCAAGAGAAAATTACTAACGTCAAAACGACAGAAAACAATAACAATAAACCTACCAAAATAAATGTGACGGCTTTTCTGATACAACCTCGTATCTCTCAAGGTATACAAATATTAAGTTTATTGAATCGTAAAAGATGAGGAACAAATACAATATTTTCATCTATCAATTATTGCAGGATCTAAAATAAAGTTCATTGCGAATATAAAAAGTAGAATTACTCAAACTGTATTTCAAATTCTTTGCTATTTGAAAGGTATGAAAGTGATAATTTGAATAATATGAGAACAAATAACGCAATTTCATTGCAATAAAAGGAACATTTTGCTAGTCACCGTTACAAAAGAAATAACTATTCTTTGATGTGACGTACAGAAAACGGCCACGGCGCGGAAAGTTCTCGTTAAATCGATTTGTATGCTGAATGGTACTTGATGAATATTGCAAAACCCAGATATCTTCGGTTTGCTCGACAGGTCAACGGAATCGATGAAATTATTCACAAGTTTGTAATGAAATGCCAACGATGTAATTTCACGCCTTTGTCTCAAGTTCAACGTGCGAAATTTCCAGTTCCCGTTGCTAACTTCGGCGAATATACTTTGTTTTAACTCGTTTAATTCATTGACAACTTTCGCAGAATGATCTGAAATCTAGCGTATAATCAATACCATACGGACAGGCATTAAGAATTCTATTAAAATTTATGTTACATTTCAATATATTACAGGGATGTTCGTTGCTTCTTCGTCTTCGCTGTCTGATTTATGATTTCCGCGGGTGTTATTTTTAGATATTAATTTTCCGTAATATATATATCTGTTTCTCATTTAGAAAATGTAGCGTGCATTTCATGTTTCGTTGAATTAAGTTTCAACGGAATTTTAATGCATAATTTATTTAGGTCAGTCAGTGAATCCGGTGTTGAAGAGATTAGCATATCAGATAGTGTATTATGTACATTAATATATTTAATTATTTCCACATTCATCGCGTTCCTAATACATTGGAATATAATTAATATACTGGATTTACATTATTTTTACATTTTTCATTAGACCTCTGTGTTTAATGAGTTTTCTGCATATATCATAATTTCTAGACAAGTCTCTATATTTGCTGTTGATTTCTGTATATTATCTTTTATACACAGGTCAAGTGAGTGATACATTTTGCTTTAAACAAACTGTTTTTATTGTAGTTTCATATATCTTATTTTGAAATTCTTTCATGGAAATTTAAGACATATAAATTAAAGTACTATTGCTATGGAAGCATATTGTTGCAATATTCCATTACCAACGTAGAATGTAAATTCTGAATTTCTCATATTTTTAATAAACTGTTAACCAAATGTGACGCGTAGATATCTGTTTAATTTTTACGCGTGACGTCTTTTCAAACGACATGAGCCATTTTTTGTTTAGTATAAGGTAGTACGACTTTAACCATACACAGGTATACAGGGTGAGTTTTTTTGAATGTTTAGCATTGGGGTCTCAGAAACTACTGGAGATATAAAAACGCATAAATGGGGAAAGATGCGCAGTTTTACGAGTTTGATTCAAAACTACTTTTGTTTCTCCGATAACTTCATGGCTTATTAGATATTCAAGAAAACTAAATTTTACAATTTTCTTTAAACATGCTTAGTGTAACTTCATGGCTTATTAGATATTCAAAGAAAACTAAATTTTACAATTTTCTTTAAACATGCTTAGCATCGTTAATAGTTATTTTAGAGAAAAAGTGTTCAGACGAAAGTTTTAGATAATTTTACGCCAAACAAAACTGTGTAGCTAATATTTTTTTTTCGTTCACCATTATCGAGTTATGACACAAACTTGTGTTTTTTTTTAATGGAAACCATAGTTGGTTTTGACATCACTAAAAAGCTTATTTTTTGCTGATTACAACGATATAAGGTTTGATATTGTTATTTTAAAAAATAAAGAGGATATAGACATTTCTATGATTGTTCACTTTATAAGATATAAACTTTAAAAAAAAAATTTTTGGTGTTTTGTAATTCAAAAAACGAAAAATCTGAGTTACAATAGTATTCGTTGGAGCAGTAGAGATAAATATACTAACATTGCTTTCACGTTGAGTCACAGAAGTGAGAGCTGTTAATTTTTACTTTTAAGTCAAGTTAATTGTCAAGCATTGACAATTAACTATTAATTAATTTAATTGTGACTTAACTATGAGCGGTGCAAACGGCCGTTAATCGCCATATGGCCATAAGTTTGCATTGGCTATGGAATTTTCTAACGTAGAAAAGCGTTATATGGTTGACTGTTACATTCAGTGCCAGAAAAATTCTGCTAGAGCTGCTGAAGTTTATTTTGAAAATTATTTTGATCGACGTCAACCGTCGCTACCTACTTTTAAGAGATTATGGGATAATTTAGCAGATTATGGTTCGTTCGTTAAACCAAAATCAAAAAAAGGGATGGATGAAGATAGAGAAATAAACATATTAGCATGTGTCGCTCAGAATTCATCTACATCGACCCGACAAATTTCAACAGAAATGGGCTCCCCTCAACGCACTATTGTCAGAGTGTTGAAGAAGCATAAATTTCGTCCCTACAAATTATCAGTATCACAAACTTTACATGAAGGTGATAACATCAGACGAATAGCTTTTTGTAGATGGTTTAAATATCAGTGTCAAAACGATCCACACTTTTCAATGAAAATATTATGGACTGATGAATCTCGTTTCACAAAATGTGGAATGTTTAATAGGCACAATGAGTACATATGGTCTCAAACAAATCCACTTCACGTTGAACATAGGAGACCACAAATTAAATTTGGGTTTAATGTTTGGTGTGGTGTTATAGGATCAACTGTTCTTCCTCCTTTTATTTTTGATTGATCACTAACTGGCAATCGTTATCTTAATTTTTTACAACAAGATTTCGAGTAAATGTTAGATAATTTAAACTTAAGAACCCGAGCAATGCTGCAATGGTTTCAACATGACGGAGCGCCTCCGCACTATCAACTGAATGTTAGAAATTATTTAAATTTGAACTTATCTAATCAGTGGATAGAACGAAATGCACCCATTGAATGGCCGGCTAGATCCCCTGATTTATCAGTTTTGGATTTTTTCTTGTGGGGTGTACTAAAGGACACAGTATACAAAAGAACATATGAAACAATCGGCGATTTTAGAGAAGCTGTCTTAGTTGCTTTTAATAACATCGATAGGCGTAAAGTACGCAATGCTACAAATTCTGTTGTGAAGAGATGCAATTTGTGTATTAATAATAATGGAGGTATCTTTGAACATTAATAATGTTGTGTGCCCTTAATGAAAGTTCTTATAGTTTTCATTTTATTACTACATAAGATTTCAAAATAAGTTTTCGTTTGGTTTGTATTTTATCATTTCGAAATTCAATTGTTTTCCATAAAAAACATAAAAATGTCTATATCCTCTTTATTTTTTAAAATAACCATATCAAACCTTATATCATTGTAATCAGCAAAAAATAAGCTTTTTAATGATGTCAAAACCAACTATGGTTTCCATTTAAAAAACACAAGTTTGTGTCATACCTCGAAATGGTGAACGAAAAAGAAATATTAGCTACATAGTTTTATTTGGTGTAAAATTATCTAAATTTTTTTCTGAACACTTTCTCTCTAAAATTACTATTAACGATGCTAAGCACGTTTAAAGAAAATCGTAAAATTTAGTTTTCTTTGAATACCTAATAAGCCATGAAAGTTATCGGAGAAACAAAAGCAGTTTTAAATCACACTCGTAAAACTGCGCATCTTTCCCCATTTAAGCGTTTTTCTATCTCCAGTAGTTTCTGAGATTCCAATGCTAAACATTGAAAAAAACTCAACCTGTATATTGCAACAACGCCTTTACATTATTCAAGCTTATTATGAAAATGGGCGTTCTTTGAAAAATACTCATCGCAAAATTCGTTATTTTTCCGGTGTAAATAATCGGCCAAATCAATCCTCAATACAAAGATTAGTGAAAAAATTCAAAGAAACTGGCTGTTATTGACAAACCAAAATGTGGAAGACCGAAAACTGTTCGCACAAATGAAAACGTTGTTGCTGTTAGTAAAAATGGTGAAAATAAATTGACAACATCAATTTTACGTCGTTTGCAAGAATTGGGTTATCATAAGGCTTTTTATAGAGTATTTTGCTTAAATATTTGCACTTACACCTATAAAATTCAACTAACCCAGGAATTGAAATAAAGAGACCATTCACATCGTCGTAATTTTGCTAGTTGGATTATTAAACAACAAACGAGAGATACATTGCTTTCAAGAAAAATTTTCTTTAGCGATGAAGCTAATTTCAAAATTGATGAATCCGTCAATAAGCAAATATCCGTCCAGCAATTGGTGACATGCGGTCGCAAATGTTGGATAGGATGTTCAACAGTTGGATCGATTGAGTGCGTCAGTATAATCAAAGCAGTGGTGGACATTTAAGCGATATCATGTACCGAACATAATTGTATTTTTCAAGCTTCAAAATAAAGCAAAACCTATGTGATAGTAAGTCCAAATCACATTTAACTGAATCCTGTTAAAGAATGTTTTAAAAATGGGTCTGTTTCGACTGTAGTTTGAATTTAAACTCACTTGGCATTAATATGAAATATGAATTTTATTCTACGTACAGTCCCTATATGTAAAACAATTCAAATTGTTAATAATTATAAACCCCCAAAATGTTGAGAAACGAATATTTCAAGTGATAATTTAAAGAAAATTAAATAGAAAAGGCAAACAAATAATATATAATTTATGATGAAACCTACTTAGAGTAAAATCGTTTTCGGGTGACACCAGACCAAAAACGATTTTTGAACATAGAGAGAAAAGTGGATCCTAAACGAGAGAAATAACTGTACTTTGAGCATGTACAGTCAGTCCGAAAACAATTGACCGTAAAATGCGCCACTTAGCATCTAACGTATTACTGTATTATATAGTGGCGTATTTATAAGACGAAAAATATATTACGTTTTATTAGAAACATGCATGAAATCATTGCAATATGTAGTAAGGTTCTATGGGCAAAGTTTCTTAAAACATATATTCCGTTATTTTTAGATTAATAATGTCCACTTCACCCTCGACTTCATTGAGGGGTGCCAAGACATATTTGAAGATGCCAATGAACAAAATGCTTATTTTCAAGGATTGGGCAAACAGTTTTATGATGCACATAAATTAAATATATTTGTATTGACAATATCATTAAGACTATTGCAAATAAATGTAATAGTTATAGCGAAAATAAATCTTCATTTAAAATTATTGTTTGTTTCGTAATAAGTCATTTTAAGAAATTGAATTAAAATATACTAAATTAAATATTGTAAATGTGTTTATAAAATTAAATTTCAAGTAGTAAATTAATATAATAAATGTAATATTCTGCTATTTCTGATGCATACCTATTATACATAGAAAACAAAATATTGTCTTACCGGTATTTTTTTTAATTTTGAATGTCCGCATCAATGCGGCAATTAGCCGACCAATGTTTTTGAGTTTGTCACTAATTATGTGGCTTCCAAAAGCGATTTTACTCTACCTCCGTTGATGACCCTTGCTTTCTCAGCATTATAGTGGATTACTGCCTGTTTTGGCGCTAAAATACCACAATCATTATTACCGGAAAAAACCGATTTCCTATATTAATTGTACATATAGACATCAACAGACAATTTAATATTATACATTTAGCACTACAGCTTAAAATTAATACAAAACAAGAAATTGACAAGAAGCTACCTGAATTTCTTCTTATTTTTTTTATCATTTTAATACTCTTCTGGAGCTAATTTCATAGTATCTATAATTATTTCATTTATGGACTGATGAACATTGTTTTTACTTTTTTTTTAGTTTTCGTTTATTATTCCTGAAATTAACAAAATCCGCAATAAATGAACGGTTTATATGTCTGTCATAAAGGATTCACGTACAGATTTCCTAATTCATTCTGGCGGAAATAAAAAGGTTACTACCACTCGGAATTGCAGGTCATGTGTCGGCGACATTCTAGTGGAAGTAGGCTGTCCGAAATTCTCCGAATAATATGGAACGTTTAATACGTCCGCTATGGAATTGAGTCCGGCATATAAAAAATTAGAACGTTTGTCCTAAAACCGCAAACCATTCAGGTAACGGTAACTGCCACTAAAGTGTCTCATCTGCAATTCCCACTGATAAATCACCTGGGAATAAATACACGGGAATCCTATCTATTCCGGTAATGAAGTATTTCACACAACGAGGATTTCATTGCTTTCGACGAAATTTTTCTTCTTCGATTCTGCATATATTTCAACGACTGCCAATTATTACTTTCTTATACGTAGTATAAGGTAGTATTGTGATGATGAAAATGTTCGACTCGAGATTTTTATGTCCATGTTTTGAAATCCCCAAATACCGAAAAAAATTTTTTTTTTAATTTCTCTCTCTCGCCGTGTGTCTGTGTGTGACCACGATAGGGGTCAAATCGCTATCGATATCAATTCTAAATTTTTATGTACTCAAAATCAAATTTGAGGAGAATTTTATTAAAAAAGTTTTTCGAAATTCCTACTGAAGTAGGTCTTACTTTTATCGAAAAATTTTTTGTTAGTCATACTTTTTAGACATGTGCATTATGATCAATTAAGGATTTGGAACTTAATTTTTAATACCCTTTGTATAAAAAAGATTTCAAAATTCGGACCGGAAGTAACACTTTTACTCTTATCGAATAGCAATTTTTTGCAAATATGTCGTAAATTATACATTCTGTATGTATTTATCAAGAGCACAAAAGTATTAAGTACTATTTTTTGTATAAATGAAATCTCAAAATTAGCACTTTATTTTCAATATCTCGCAAAGTATCTATAGAGATTTATAAAGAGAACAGAAGCGCTAGAATAGGATTTTAAATATCTTTTGTATAAAAAATCCTTAAAATTTGGAGCTACTCACAGGTTTACTTTTCTAAGAAAAGAAAAATATTTAAAGTAATTTAGAACAATTTTATATAATTTGAAACGTATTGGCCACACCCCAATATTTTTTGATGCAAAGACGCATTCTGGTAACTGATTCGATAAAATATAAAGCTTTTTATGAAACAGAAGCTTTCATTTTCTTCAAGTTGTGTTACTCTTTCCTATGCATTTTGCTATTTGAATAGATAGCACAAACTGTTTTCAATCTTACTAACTATCAACTTATCATACAACGTCTTCAGCATTCTAATCACCAATTGATAGACAAGCTAAGAATGTTAATGTAAAATACCACAAAATTGCATATATTGAAAATGGTACCGATAATTTTAAGACATTATATATAAAAATAAGATGAGAATTTAAAAAATAGTAAGGACTATTTAGTTAAAAGTCTTTTTTTTTCAAATCGGAACGTCTAATAAGTATTTAGCGTAGATAAATTGACAAATGCAGTTATGCTAGAGAGATACAACCCATTTTGTTGAGCGCGTTGTTTGTACAACGGAGTACATGATTGGAGCATAATGGTGATGCTATATGTGTTATCCTTCTTGATGACCTGGCACTGGTAGTAAGGGCAAGAAATGACTATACTTGGTACATTAATGGAGAAAGTAAACACGTACATGAACGAATAAGTGTTTGAATTAAAAATCAAGAATTGACGCTGGAACGCAACTTAACAGAGATCATTATAATTAGTGGGCGAAGGAAGGAAAATTTTGTTACTTCCACGTTCATAATATATGATCATCCAAAAGATAGAGTTCATCTATTTCGGAAGACCTGATATGGTGAACTGTAACTTTTTAAAAAACTTTCAACTGTGCATAAGAAGACCTATAGTATTTGAAGCTGACCTGTAAATCTAATTTATATGACTGGACACACTCAAATGTTTATCAACAAGCAAGCATCATTCATGTTGTTCACTCGGTAAGGTAATTATTTTCAGTAGAATAAAATAATGGTATATAGTTAATTTACCGATAATAAAACATATAACAACATTTATATAAACTTATTTACATCATGCCATGCTTATAGACCAATAGACCTTTAAATCAACCGCCTTTGCGAATACATTACATTTAATAAATTAAGCAAATTTATAGCATATGGAATAAATAGTAGAGTCCCTAACTTACAGATCTCTGCGGTAGTCCGGATGAAGAAGTAAATTCAATTGATTTGAATCCATTGTAAAACGCATAGCTAATCTTATTTGTCACATACGATTGTAATAGTTTGGGCAGTGATGAACTGAATCCAATCGCTGTGTGTTTTTCCAGAAGGATACCACGATTTGTTTTGTCAAATATTCAAGTAAACTTCGTGTAGATTATGTCTAATTGGCCATGGGCACATAGTTTATGACAGACAGACTAAGTTATGGTGAATAGAATTGTAACTGAAACCATCCACGACCAAAGCCGTGTTAACATTCAAAAATCAAAGATTTTGTAAGAACGAATTACGTTTTCGGAAACTTTTGTAAGGATTTGGCTTATTCTTGGTCATCGCCAGCGCTAAGGAAAATGAGATGGCCTTATTGAAGTATAGCCTGAGGCAAAGCAAATCTGTCATCATGCACTAATATTCTAAGTTGGTTATCGCACGCTATGCAGTCTTGATTAAAAGGCCACATTATTTTTATAAGCGAGTTTTCTGAAACATTGAATATTGTTTAAAGAGCTTGATTAGGCTGAAAATTATTTAGTTATGTTGATATACGGACGAAAACATAATAATAATAGTAATAATAATATACTTTATTCTATGTTGCAATAGAGCGTAGAATACGTCATATACATAAAGTTAAAAAAAATAAAACAATATATAAGTATATAAACAAGTATATAAAAGTAAAAGTAAAAGTAAAAGCAGACTTTAGGCATCACATTCAAATTTTAAATTTACAGGCTCTTTAAAAAAGTCATCGATCTTGTACAAGGTTCTTGCAATTAAAATATTTTTAAGTGTATTTTTAAAACGTTTTTGTGGCAGTTCTCTAATCTTGGCTGGAAGATGATTATAAATCTTCATGCACTGATGCAGAACATTTTTCTGAATTTTTGTCAAGTGCGTTCGCGGTTGTGACAAAAACTTATGAGAGTTTCCTCTTGTGTTATGGCAGTGTGATAATTCATATTTTTTGAAAAATTCAAGATAGTTCTGCTTCACAAACAGTGCACATTCTAACACAAACATAGATGGCAATGTCAGTATATTGTTTGACTTGAAAATGTTGACACAGGAGTCACCTGGACGCACACCAAAAGGCGTTAACTAGTACCTGTGCTGGGTCAGTTTTTTGGTCCTTATGATAGAGTATGCTATATAAGGAATACGTGAAAAGCCACGTTTACCCTGTATATACTGAAAAACTTCTTCAGGTTTTTCAATGATTGATGATTTCACCTTATCCATGTAATAATAATAGTCTGCGATCAGTAAACCCCGAAAATATTTATTTTTTGCTGTCCTTCATCTCTGTCTGTAATAAGCTTTTAATTTCAGGTGGAGCATGTCTTTCTTGGTAAACCAAATCCGATAAAGATATTAAGTAGTTGTTGTTTTAGGTACATATAAATCAATGATATTCAATTAGGCGCTATAAAAATTATCCAAGGCATCGTTTACGTTCTTGCAATTTAGAGGAATGATCAGTCTTTACTCAATAATCTGCGTCAGAATAATTTTAAGTAAATAATACTTTAGTAAATTGAAAGATAAGGGTTTACAATAAGGATTATGACTCTAAAGTTTAAAATACTAGAATCACTTCTTCTCTGTTATCGATTAGAGTAACTATATAGCAGAAGATGCATATTTTTCGAGTATAAAATTAAAATAAAATTACTTTTATGTGTATATACTTATTAACGTATTATTCTTAGATTTTAAGTATAGTATTTATAATTTTTTTAATTGTATTTGGAATACTGTTTTTCTGATAAATTATAAAAATAAATTATTTTTTATTTATTATTGCACGGCGTTGCCCGTGACATGTTTATCATTATTTATTTTCTCGGAGTCTCTTCTTTGCTCTCTTTTTCTACCCCGTTGCTGATTTGTTCGAAGACATTTCTTTTTTATGGAAAGTTGTGGCATCTTTAATTTAACTGTTAAATCTTAATAACTGGTATGATATTTTAAGTTTGGAAAATTCTAAGTCATTAATTTACTTAACTGGACCCTACAGCATTATTATAATGCAGAATTGAAACGCCTAGCAATAAAGTAAGTTTAAAATATGCAGCCGATATTACCAAATAGACGCTGAAATCAGTCAATTTTGAGAACTAATCTTGACTACCTGTACTACCAGACAACTACATCGAACCGCCAACTATTTTTTTGAGAAGTTAGTGGAAAAAACTATCCAAAATAACACAAAAAATTAAATAAAAGATCCTTTAGATCAAACATTAAAGTTTGGGCCACGAGGTGCATTGAGTCACCATTGCGACTATTTGTGTGTCAAATTTCACGGCTGTAAGTACGATAGATTCGTCTAGATATCGTACACACGCCGGCACACACACAAAACACTTCCTTTATAATCACAGTTTATTGATATTGAAACAGATATATTCTATTCTATACTGTTTCTGTAGTAGCTTTTGTTTTCCATTCATTACTCGATATATTATATCTATCTTCAGCAAAAGTTATACATTTATAGAGATTTGTAAATTAATCCTTTATTGCAAAACAAGCTAAGTATACATCCATTATTTTGAAATAGGTGATAATTAATGAAAGGATAATCTGAAAATCTCTTATAAAATATTCTTAATGAAGCTCCCTATTAATTAGCCTCCTTTATTGTTTTCACAATGTTGTTTTTACTAAAAATCTCTTCCCGCGGTTAACTAATGTGAAGGCATTTTTCTTGTTTCTTTTTTTAAAACATCATTTATCTTTCGTAAGCTTCAATATATTATTCTATTTTTCACGTGTTCAATATACATATATATCGCAAAGAAGGCATTATTATTTTCCACTTTATAGAATAATAAAAACGTCACTCCCCTTACAGGGAAATACAACTTGAATTTTACGAATAATTCACTTCTTTCAGACGCCATCAATCTTTCTACGAAACAAGCGCGCATCACAATCTTAACTGTTTTCCACACGGAAAAATGCTTGGGATTGTGTTCTCTTTGCGTTCACTTTATGGATCTTTTCGGTATCAAGTCGTTTACAGAGCGAATTAACGTTGTTTCGTAAATAAATGAAAGAAAAGCGTTCATAATTCAGAATCATGCTCTCTTTTTTTGTTTCGTCTCGTTAATGGAATTTGTCGTGTATAGCTTGCATTCAAAACTTTTGTAACGATATGAAACATTAATACATTAAATAAACACTTTTGTCAAAAAAAAAAATCGGAAGCTTGTTCTATTCTTAATTCATACTTACAATTTATGCAAGATAATGAATAAATATAAATTAATTACCTATGCTAAATTATGCCAACGTGGGTTTATGGAAAAATAATCAGCATATTTGGCCACTTTCACCCAACAAACATTGGAAACTTCCGTTAGAAGTTGACATCATGTACACGTAAATATCTAAAGCATTTGGCTGCATTAACCATTATTTGATGCTAAATAAGTTTGGGTTCAGAAATCGGCTAATATCATTATTTGCATCGCATCTATCCACTAGGAGATAGTATGTTACCCCACAATGGTTACAATTTACATCTTTTCAATGCGAATTCAGGGTTATCTCAAGGATCTAGTCTAAGCCCAGTGTTAGTATACCTTATATTTATTAACGACTTGATTTGAATGTATTGGTTGCAACACGTGTATTTTGCAGACGATTTAAAACGATTACCTACAGCAACCTTCAAAAGCTGATTTTTCACACTGATAGAAAAAATTTCATAAGATTATTTCGTGGTGTTCATTGAACTCTTTACAGTTAAATATTACAAAATCTAAGGTTTTCTCAAAAAATACAAACTCATTTAATTGAGCTATGCTATTAATGGTGCATCTACCGCTCCAGAATCGAACATCAATAACCTGGGTATCTTCTGTGATGCGACTCTAACATTCACTACACATAGAGATAATACCATTTCGTGGCCATGAAGACTTTGGGTTTTTGATTAGAAAGAGTGCACTCTTTCAAATAGACACACTCATATTACTTTCCCTAACATATGCTCGACCAAGATTAGAATATGGCCGCTTGATTTAGATTTCATTTTATATGACGCTCAAGATGGCGGTGGAAGGGAAACAGAAGAAGTTCCTTAAGACGCCCTAGAGAATAACAAAATATTCGTAAAGAAGAAGAAGAAACCCTGTAAACCAGGAAGTGTTCCCTCACTTTGGTATCTACTTTTGAGATGTCAGTGCTGGTGTTGTTAAATATCAAATTTATTTTCTTGAGTCGTGCCAAGTCGACTGTAGATAGCCTCATTGGATAATTTAATTTTGTTTTGATAGTAATTTTGAATTTATTTCTTGATTGTCAGTAATGTATAGATTATTTTTTGCATTTTAATAATTTAAAATTGCAGGCCATTTAATTGTCTCTTATAATGCTTTGACCTCTGAGCCATGTCGTTAGTTTGGTTGAAGACACTGTTGTTTGAAGTAGTGATATGGTTTGACTTACCTGGAGTGTAAATACAAGCACATATTATTATTTCTGCTCAAAATCGAATACAATAGCTATCGATAATAATTATTGATTATCTCTGTTGATTATGGTTATCTACCTATATTATCTAATTTCTGTAGAATTATTCAGTTTGTCATATATGATTGAAGAGCAAAATGCAGGAAATGATCTCAACTTGGGATAAGGACAGAAGGAAACATTAGGAGTTTTGGAAATCCAGGCGTCGAATCACATCAGGAGAACAATCGCTAGTGCGAGGTATTTCAGATAATAGTATTAATTACGTAAGTACATAATAATAATAATAATAATCTTTATTCCACGCGACCCAAAAAGAGTGTGGCAAACGTCATAATATTGTAAATATAATACATATATATATATAAATATAAATATAAATTTAACATAAAATAAGAAGTACATTAATACACATACAAATAAAAGTCAAATACACATAAAAATAAAACACATTATCCATTACAAAAGTGTATCTGCTAAGTATTCATTTACAGAGTAGGAACCCTTCTCAATTAGTAATTCCCTAGTTGCCTTTTTAAATTGATCGTGAGACATTGATTATATTTTCTTGGCAATCTATTATATAATTTAATGACCAGATATCTGGGACTTTTTTCGCTAAAATTCAGTCTGTGTCTTGGAATCTCGAGCGTACAAGCATTTCAAGTGCAGAAAATATTCTTAATTAGTTTCGGCCATTTTTCTAAATTTTCTGCAGCATACAACAGTAGCCGCCAAATACAGACGCACGGCAGCGTCATAATCTTGTGCTCCTTGAACAAATCTCTACAACTAGTCCCTGCAGATACCTCATCATAATTCTTAATCTTCTCTCTTCCATTCTAAAAACGCGAATCATATATGGTGATGATCCCCATGCTATTATGCCGTATACCATCACTGAGTGAGAACAAGCAAAATAAAATTCACCACAACCCACAGTCCACCCAGCGCAAAACAAACCGGACCGATTTTACTGCACATATTTTTTATATGCTCCTTCCAATTGAATGTAGAGTCAACAGTTAAGACCAAAAACCTATAGTATTGTCGACCTGAGCTATAGTTGCAATAGGCCCCCTAATGAGATGAGATTGATCTCGAACGCGCGACGCTGATTTAAATTCAATAAATACTCTTATCATTATTTAGCACAAGCTTGTTGTCCAGGAAATTGTTATTTAGGACACCCAAAGTATTAGACGCATGTCGTCCCAAGTCTTTAATCTTCCCAGTGGGCATCAAAACTGAAGTGATAGTTTTGCGCAGAACTTTCTCAAAATTATCGGTTGGAATTTATTTCATTTGTTTATTAATAAAATAATGGTTTAATATTTCAAGATTATCATAGATTTAATAAAATTTTATTACAAATTTATGTAATTTAATATCTTATCGAATAAATAGAAAATATTATAAATTAATTTATTTTTTGGTAATGAATTAGACTAAATTTAATTAATTAAAGTTAAAAAGTTCAAAAATAATAAAATTCCCGTATCATTCCTGTTAAAAGCCTATGTAAATGTTTATAGCCGGATATTCCGTTGTCTTTAACAACAATCTGTACATTTTATAATATTGTCGGTATTTTTGTTTCCATTCTAATTACGTAAAAAATGAGATGGGAAAAAAGTGGTTGTAAATAGTGTATTAAACTTTCAACATCACTTTTCATACTTATAAAATTGTGAAATTAATTATGAATTCCCGTTAGTTTCTACTTTCAGTAAATAAACACAGTAATGCGTTTAATTTAGCAATTTTTGTGAATAAATGAAACATTTTAATTAAAATGGAATATATTTCGCGACCACTAAAGACATTTTCCTTATTAATTTTCTTAGTAATGTGGACTGCCCGCATTTAGTCCCTTGGAAATGTACTCGCCTGCAATCATTTTCATCAGTTGGTGGTAAACTCTAGATAATTAATGAATGCCAAAATCATTACCAACATCGACCTGAATAATATTTTCTTAGTGTTTTATAAAAAGAATATTAATTCTTGCTTCTAATTTCATTACTTTATATTCCAATAGACACCTGCAAAGATGTACTTGAAAGCCTATATCAATACTTTTTTTTGTTATACACTGCGAATCATCTCCCTGGAGAAGGCAGATTCTAACTTTATAAGAAAAGATATTTCGGAGTGTCTTTGTCCTATGATAGCCACTCATTATGAACACCTTTTAAATTTATTCCGTATTATACAGAATGTTCCGTCAATTGGTAGCAGACCATAGTTTCAGTTTTTTAAATGGAACACCATGTATATTATTACATTTTTGTATTTCCCGTATAATTCTCAGTCAAAAAGTAATAAGATAGTATGCCCCAAAGCTTATAGTTTTCGACTTATTGCCATTTCTATAAAATTATATTTCTCGAAAACAACGTATAACATGGAAGATCTTTCAGAACATATGGCTTTAGAGAATACTTAGTAAACTTAATACTTTTATTACTACTGGTAGTAGTACAGGCTTATACAAAACCACGGAAATCTAAATATGCCTTAAATGACGATAATTAATTACGTATTTTAATAGCAACAGCAGAAGGCCAAACGTTAGTATCCGAAAAATAAGTCGTTTGGTGGATATTAGCCAAACCATCGTTGCAAGGACCTTAAAATCAAAAAAGAATGTCTTTTCTAATGAATACATTTAAAAACTAGTAAGTTATGCACAAATCATTTTAAAGCTAGAAGAGTGTTCTCGAAATGGGCAATAACTAAAATTAATGTCCAACCAATCCTTTTGATAATGTGTTTACGGATAAAGCTGCTTTTCATAGTAACCGAATAGCTAACAAAAGAAATTTTCAAATTCAAATAAAAACCCTTACTTCACTATAAAGTAAATCATCAGCATAAGTGGACCATAATGTATGCAACGGAGGCATTCTTGATGGTTAGATGATAAATAAAATGTTTCCAGGGAAGTAGCAAGCCCATGGGGGGCCTACGTAGTAGCTTGTTAGGTCATCAGACATCAGAAAATTAGTTTGTTTATAGGGATACGTAAAATATCAACTACACAGCATACCTATAACCACAATGGAAGCTATGCGGGAACACACTCGACAAATATTTAGAAATATTCTAAAGTATGTACTGAACTCCTTGTTAATGTCAATCTATTATTTCGGAAGCGTGTTCAAGAATGTTTAAACATGAATGAATATTCATTTGAAAATTTACCCATTAGCGCTAAATCATATTTACTGTTATTTTATAATTTCTGTTCCACTCATTCATTCAAGTATAACAGTTCCTGTTCCTACACCTATTAAAATTAAGTTATTAATTTGTTTGGTTTTACAATTTTGCCATATTCTATGTATATCATGAAATATGTTGCAGGTACAGTATGTATTTTAAATAATATATATCCATTCTTTTGTCAATTTCCCAATACATATAAAAATCATATCTCTAAGCTTATTTTTAGAAAAATTCATTATAAAATCGTGCTTGTCAACTGAGAAGCAACTTACAAATGTCATACATTCAATTTTGAATGTGGCGGCATATATCATGGCCCACTATATACTGTATTCAAATGAAAAACATAAAGTTGACAACATTATATCAAAAATAGCTCTGTAATTTCCACTTTTAAAGTAATAAGAACATTGACTTTTGACAAACATATATCTTGTAATTTTAATCCAGTTTTCTACACTGTGGTAAGCCATATGGAACACTGTAAAATACAAAATAAATATAAAATTTCTTTGATGGTAGTACGTTAATAAAAAATTATGTATACATTAAAAAGTAGTAGAAAACAAACAAAACTTAAAGCTATACAATAATACTATAGATTACTATAAACAAGGATAAGATAATATAAAGTAGGCAAATTGTATTGCAAGGCGAGGAAAAAGAAATAATTTAATATGCAAGTATGTCAATCAATGTGTTGACCCGTTGAGATCCTTACTGAATTAATATCAAATAAATATATGTGCTTAATAGGAGGTGTTTACAAAAACTACTTTCATTGGATGCATATGTATGCAAATCTGTAGAGAAATTTGACGATTGCAAACAATATAAACATATGGGACGCTTTATGAAAAAGCTGACAACCGGCAATAAACCAATATTAATAAATATATAAGAGGAATAAGAATGACTCCCAACATCAAAATATGTGAATCTAAACAGTTTGCATGTGTAAAAAGTACTTAAAATAACAGTAAAAGAGTAAAATAACGTATAAAACGCAAAGATTACAAAACAAACCTAAAGTTAGAAGAATAGTGATTCTTGCAACATATATATTTAAATATTTGCATAAATGGATAGTAGTTAAGATCTAGTTTTTTATTGGAAAAATTTTTTTTAGAAATTCTTTTTTCCTCAAGAAGGAGAAGTAACGTCTATATACATAGTAAGCTTATGCCTAAAATATTATAAGGCCATGCCTCATAATGACGATGTGTTGTGTACAAACATATTAAAACACAAGCATGCTTGTTACAGTCAATAGTCATTGCGGGAGGTCGGTTTAGAGTAAATGGTTATTAAATAATAGCTCTATATTTTAGTTAGCATCAGTACCACCTTAACTCAGGCACATCATGGTTGATAACGACATGCTTGAGTAAAACATTAATTCAGTATGACGATAAATACACTGGTTGAGAGATAACTTGGTATGCTCAATCAATTTTTAGAAAATATTCTAAATTGTCTGAGGTTGGGTTTCATAAGCGATCGATTTAAAGTATCTAATAAGTCTGCTCCTATAGGTTACTACTCATTAGATCTTATTCTAAAGCTTTTATTCAGGTAATCATCACTCGTATTAACGGTGCGAAGGTTTTGTCCAACATAACGAGACATAGCCTTTGCCATCATTTATGACTGAACATATTTCATTAAAAATTGTAAGCATCCACAAGAAAAACCTATCTTAATATAAAAATACGTAAATCATTTCATAACAGCTGTATTGTAAATCATTAGGAGAAAGACAATATTAATTTTAGAAAACAGGAAATTATAATAAAAAGTGACAGCAGTAAAGGTGATAATAGATCTGCAAATAAATTAATAACTTAGTTCCCGTAATATAAGCATTAAGAATTTCATTTCAATTATGACCTTGTACATAATATTTATTTTTATTATTCTAGAAAATATGTAAGTTTTTACATAATAATATACGTTATATATGTATATACCGGGTGCGGCAAAAGTGTGTCGGCGGAGCATAGCATGAAAACTAATAATATTGTAGCAATGAGACTTTACGTACATATTGCTGTGATAGCATATATTTGTGGGTATAGTCATTTGTATATGCTGTGTTCTAAATTTTTCTGTTTACACCAAAAACTTATAATTGGTTTTATATTTAATTCATATTGTTGAAGCATGTACCTAATAACTATTGTGGATTCTGGCAATGTATGTGGTTCCTTCTCCTTCACTGGTGGCCTTTCACTTACTTATAATAGGGACGAGGTAGTAGTTTTGTTTAAAGAAGAAAACAGAATGTCTATTTAACATGATCATACACCTTTTATTTTTGTAATTTATAGATTCAAATAATTTTTTATATACACCTTTATGCTCTAAACAAATACATAATTGAAAATGCTCATATCATTTATACCTAATGTCGGTTGTAATGTATGTAAATCTTTTATTTATTTATTTATGATGCTAAACAAAAACATAAATATTTATCCTGTAAATAAATAAAATGTAAACTTTTATTGTACATTGATAGTGATATTTATCGATGTAATTATTTTTATATTGGCTTCAATTAATTGCGTTAGACAACCATTTGCACGTGTTGTATCTAGCTTTTAATCTTTGCCTTATGAAACTTTTAATTAATTATTAACCTAACTTGAAAAGGATTAATGATGCTTAGACAATACCATGAAGAAAATGCTCATTCGCACGTAGCATCTCTTCAACTGTCCAACACCATTAGTCCTATTTTGTTGTAATTCCAACTTTATGAATTAAAAGAAAACCTTACAGGATAATATTTGCTTATCTATATTGTCCAACATTATATTGATTAATCATTTGCACGTAAAAACCAATGTCTGTCTAACAATTTAGATAACTTCTTTTCAAAAAAAAAACTTACTTGCTATCTTTAAATATTTCATCAAAATGTTCATTTCGAATGTCCATATTGAACGTTTCAAGTGAATTTAAATATATATTAATAAAAGAAAAATTATTATGAATAAACGTGATAAAGAAATAATGAAAACTACTATTCTACAATGTAACAATTATTTTTTTTAGAGCGTCTTATTCTTTCGGAGTCGAAATCAGAAGTCCCTTCTTGTCGAATCTTGTTTCTTATTTATAGCGGCAAAAAAACTCTACGTTGACTATTGCGCCCTCTAGTCCATATTTTAGGTTGGCATTGGAATATACGTTCCAGTGAAATCGCTGCCCACATGTTGCCGTCTTGATACACACACACATACACATATTGTTCTGACAGTTCTTTATTTACCAAACGTCATTACAAATTGTTTTTCCAATTCAAAAGTCTTTTCACTGCCTCGCACAGCATTTCCGACGGTAGGTTTATTCTTGTTGTTAATACCATCCTTCTTTGTATTCATCAATGAACCTATTGCCTTGTTCATTGTTCAATACATATTTTTTCTTTCCATTTATTAATGTCAATTTCACGTTTCTTGGAGCTAGATTGCGATTTGGTAAGATGGGAAACACGTTGGAGATAACGATTATTTTTCTTCCCGCACTGCCTGCACCTGGAAGACACGCTTGTTTGTCTACTGCAACTCTGTTTTCTATCCATGATCTTTCCATCGGTAATATGTCTATCTGCAATAAACTTTACACAAGTTTTATATTTTGTTGTCTTTTGTAGGTCATGAAACTGTACACGTCTGTTTCCAGTCTCTGAAGCATTGTGTTACAAACAAATCATAAACACATACACTTTTTATTTATGCTATCAGCTACCTTTTTATACCAAATGTTATTGCTGATCGAGTTTACGTTTTACATATTTTTATATCCTTTTCTTAGTCTCTAGTTATAAGCTAAGGTAATTTTTATCTTTTAATATAATTTTGTTCTTAAACTCTTTCATAAAGTTTTATTGCTTTATGCATGTAAATCATAATGATTTATTCAGTCATATTTATGTTTTTTGCATATCGTATTTGATCTTTTTCATGCAATTCTATTGCTTTTACATGTCTAATTCTCTTGACTGATCCGTCCATTAACATCACCCTTTCTCGATTATTTGCCTTCATTACCCTTTTTGACTTAAACAGCGGTCCATTATTTAGAATATTTAAAGCAATCTTTACGCATTGTATAAAATTAGGTTCTTTTTGATGATATGTAAACCATACATTTTGTGTATCCTTTCTACAAAAGAAATATATTGCTTATATTTATTTTGTCTTTTATTTCATATTTATTTAATAAATTTTTATTTTGTCTTTTGTTTCATATTTATTTAATAAATTTTATTTTGTATTTTCTCACTCTTCACTTAAATAATAATGACTTTTGAATTACTTGCTTGTATATTGACCATGTGTATGCAACTTTATATACATCCATGTAATTTTGTTGCATATTTTTACTCTTTCATATTTAAATACGTTTTTTGTCATTTCTATTTTATTTCAAAACTTAAACTAATTCTTAAAGCTATTCTTATCTTATAAACTTGCGAGATATCACGGCAATATGTAGCATGCTAGTGTGGTGCATTTTCTATTTTTATTTACATATATACACACTGTTCCACATTTCCGCAACCCTCTTCAACTCTTTTATTTTAAATAGATTGCTATCTTTCTAGCTATTATAATGACAGCCACCCAAATTATCTTTGCAATGATATATGAATATGCGCACTTACGACTGTTAGTTTTGGTTTAATTGATAATTTTGTTAAAATCTTGACAGTTTCAACATCTAACATGTTATGCCTTAGTCTCTAAGTGGATATAGTGCCTCCTGTAACTCTTGTGTTACTAATTTATGGACTAACACGTTATTTATCTTGCGGTTGAACAATGTGAACACATATACAGGGTGTTAAATATGTCGTGTCTAAGTTATCGATTTTTATTCGCTATTTTGGCGTTTTTTTCTAAACCGAACCTGTAATTTTTTTTATCAGTCACAAGGTCTTTGTAAAATTGCCGCTAAAATAATACCAATAATAGTATAGTAGTATAATAATGCTCATTTCTAGTATTTTAAAGTTTTAACCCTTTAATGTCATATACCTACGAAATAGGCGACATAAAATTCTCAGCCAGACAAGCTTAAGCAACGTGTTCAAACTCCGTCACGTCATACATGCACACAGGCGAGGTGTACACTATAAATATTACGGTTCGAAGCCTAGTAGTTTTTAGTAACCAGACAACCAAAGTGACTAGCGCACGAAAATGTCTGGAGTAACGAAAATTGAGTATCGCGCGGTCATTAAATTTTTAACAAAAGATGGACATACACCTTATCACATTAAACAATGTTTAGACGGGGTTTACGGTGATTCATCTCCTTCATATTCAGTGTAAAGAAGTGGGCAAAATGTTTCCGTTTGAGACACGAATCCCTGAAAGATACTGATTGATCGGGTCTACCAATTGAAGTGATAACACCTCAACAAATTTCAATTATTGAACATTTAGTGCCAGAAGATCGCCGTTTGAAAGTGAAAGAATTAGCAGTGATAATAAACATTTCCAAAACAAGTGTTCGCCGAATTCTCCATGACCATTTGAGTATGAATAAAATTAGTGCTAGATGACCTGATGAACCTCGTCCCAGAAATGCGAGAAAGATCTGGGATTGTGAGGGCATTTTTCTGATTAACCTTAAGGAGCGCAATAAAAGTATGAACGGCACATATTATGCGTCTTTATTGCTTAAATTAAGGGACAGTATTCGTGCAAAACGTCGTGGACGATTGACAAAAGGTGTGCGATTAATGCACGACAATGCTCCCGTCATACTGCCGCCATTTCACAAGCTGTCATCCGCGAATGCGGCTTTCAAGAACTGGAACATCCACCGTATAATCCGGATATGGCTCCTCGTGATTTTGTTTTGTTTTCTAATTTAAAAAAAAAAAACCTTAGGGGACGTAGTTTTAAGGACGACAGTGAGTTGCAAGCAGCTGTTAGAGAACATTTTGACGGAAAAACTTCAGATTATTTTTACAAGGGTATCGTATTATTAATTAATCGTTGTAATAAATGTATAGAAGTTAGGAGGGATTACATTGGAAAATAAGAATTCTTATATTGTTCCAAATTTCTTCTCAGTATATCAGGCCGAGAATTTATGGCGCCTACCTTGTATGTTTATAATATGTAATATGCAGGGCATCTAATAGTTATTGGGCTTGGTTTAATAAAAATGGCTGTCCAACCAAACGTGAAATCTCTACTTCAAAATTCCATATAAAGTCATTATCTGTAGTTTCTCTTTGCTGTAATTGCTTTACCTTATTGTCAGTTATATCGTTTAATTATTTTTTATTTACACACCATAATAGTTTATTGATCCGTTTAGTTGTTTTTGCTTTAAAATAAGTTATTTCAAAGATAAATTCATAGACATGGTATTTCTTCTTGGCACTAACAATAGACAACCATTTTTAGCATCAAGAATATGTACCATGGAATATCCTGACCGAAGAGCACCGGATAGTAAAACGTTTGAAAATTTGTTAAGAAGGATTGTTTTAACGGGCACAGTAAATTACGTCACTATTGTTACAGACGATAATTAAGTGGCAGTCGTCGTCCAGTCCATTGTAGAATATCCGCAGGCATCTACAAAGTTAATTTCGAAACAACACGGAACAGTGGTTACTACTGTATGAAGGATTTTAAAATATTAATAAATTTCGCCCCTACTAAATTCCAAATAGCCAAGGCTTATTACAAACGGATTTTGAAAAGAGACTAGTTTACTGTTAATGGCTAAATTTACAATTGCGACAAGACACAACTTTTCTAAACCATGTACTTTTCACATATAAAGCACAGATGCTAATTGTGGAATAACAATCAGAAAAAATTCCCATTATTATGACACTATAAACTTTCATTTTGTGCAACAAAAATGGAGTGTTATCGTATGGGGAGGCATTATAAGAAGCACTATTATTAGTGCATTCTTTTTTAACAATACCCCAAATTGTGCAATTTACTGAAATTTCCTACAAAATAATTTACCATTGCTATTAGAAGGCCTGCCAGATAACGTCATAACGAGATTGTGTTACTAACATGATGGTGCATCAGCACATTATGGTGCTGCTGCAAACGCACATTTAGATAGGGTATTCACCAATAGGTGGATTGGGAAACAAAGCTTTATAAGCAGGCCACCGCGATCATCAGATCTCACACCTTGTGATTTCTTTCTGTGGACAACTGTAATAAAATTTGTTTACGCAACACCTCTTGAAACGGCAGAGAACATGCAGCAACGAATGAAAAACGCTTTTCTTAAATTAAGTGAGAATGTAAGTCTGTCGATACCGAGGTGGTTCAGCAGAACGGAGACATATTTGAACACATTTAAAATTAAGGTTGTTTTATTGTGGAAAAAGTTTAAAATATGATTTCTAAAACTAATAATAAAAAACTTAAGAACGGGTATTTGTAAAAGTTAATTTGTTTAATATCATTTCATGGCAAACCAACTATTAGATGCCCCGCATATTGCATGTTATACATAGGTACATCCCATGAAAGGGTTATAACTTCGAAAATACTAGAAATAAGTACTATGTTGTTGGTATCATTTTAGCGGCATTTTTACCAAGAATTTTATGACTAAAAAAATTATAGGTTCGATTTAAGAAAAACGAGAAAATAGCCAATAAACATCGATAATTCAGACACGACATATTTAGCACCCCGTATATATATTCACGTTGTTCAACCCCAAAACAAATAACGTGTTAGTCCATAAATTAGTAACACAAGAGTTACATGAGGCAATGTACCCATTTTCAGAAGAAAGGCTTAAAATGTTAGATGATGGTCAAGATTTTAACAAAATTATCAATAAAACCAAAACTAACAGTCGTAAGTTCACATATACATATACCATTATAAAGATAATTTGGGAGGTTATAATTATAATAACTAGAAAGTATAGCAATCTATTTAAAATAAAAAAGTTGAGGGTGGTTGCGGAAATTTGAAACACCCTGTATATTTGTAAATAAAAATAGAAAATGCACAGTAGTATACTACATGCGCACGTAAAGTCTCATTGCTACAACGTTATTAGTTTTCATGCTAAGCTTCGCCGACACACTATTGCTGCACCCGGTATATAACGTACTACGTATATAACATAATCAAATGTATAAATGTATTGTCAGAAGTTATTGTTCATTCTAAGATGTTAAAAATAACAAACATAGACACTAATAAGTAATTTGCATGTACTTTGATGTGCAAATTAAGAATGGTTTAGTAATGAAAACACTCCAAGGGAATAGAATATTAATAATATTTGTGTTTGTGTGAATTCCACTTACTGTTATCGCTTGGATAATTCCTGGTGTAACTTAATAATGATTTATATCTAAGGGTCAAAGCAATTTGGACAGATTAGTATTGTATCACTACTACTGTAAACACATTACTATAACAAAGCGAATTCGTCATTAAACTTTGATGTTATTTATTATAAATAAGTAAACGTCAATATTATACCAAATTGCTATACACTGGTTGGGCGTGACATAAAAAGCTGGTGTAAATTTTTACACTGGCAAATGTTTATGTAACTTCAATACTCCTAGATATTAACACATGGAGTCGAAGTAATCCTAATGCCAAAACTTATTCTAAGCAGTGAAGATACTATGGTGGGGATAATAATGCAAATGTTAATATTAACATTGAATTTCCATGTAAATGTAAAATATTTATAAAAATTATATAACGTCGCCCCGGTTTGCCTGCTGGCCGGCATTACAATGCCTCTCGTTGGGCGGTGTGTTTTCTGACGGTGAACTATTTTCTATATATATCCGCGCGCCTTAAAGATACGCAGCTCTACTTGCACTTCAATGGCACGTAAATGAAAGAGATTAAAGAGATACCCCACTCTTACTTGTCCAGCTGTCACTTACAATTGCCGGGTAGGTATAATTGTGATTGTGTTATTTTATGTTTAGTGAAAGTAAAAGAAAATTGCTATTTGCCGCTCAACGGGTTTGTCCAGTTGGATTGCGGTAAGATTTATACATGACTGATTTTACATTCTATATTGTTATAATATCAACAGTTCTACTCTTAATTTTTCATTACATAGTTGCGTCGTTGTTATTTGTATAATTGCATTGACTGAACAGTTTGTGGTAAATCCCAAGCCTTTTGATGTGACTATATAAGTAATCCCGACTGTCCTATTGCTTATTTGATTACATTTTCAATTATACTTTGTGATTTGCATTTTATATTTGTCATTGTTTTCTAATTGACAACCAGTTGTCATATTGTTATTACTTTTACTTCATTGTATGCCACTACTACCAAGAATCTTTTGAATTTTTCAATACATTTGTATATTTGGCAAAGAATTGTAATATATTTTATATGTATATATATATATATATATATATATATATATATATATATATACTTTCGATGACTACTAATACTGGAACAACAGTATAGGAAATCCTGTAAAAAAATGTGATATAGCGAAAACTTAAATATTTACTTAGTTTAAAATAATAAATGTAAACTGTAATCTGATATGATACACTCGAGTTAACAGGTTGTATGTAATTGACATTAAGGTATTAAAATTACATATTTGTGTTTCATACAAATGTACTTGCGAGAAAATCTACGTTATATTAAACACCAAAATATGTATTTAACAGGTTCCTAATATTTGTTATAAAACAATATTTACACATATTCTCAAAAGTAAATATGTAATAACGATAGAGCAAATGAAGCAGACATTGTAAATTGGAGAACTACTGTTGCGGTATTGTAATATACGAAACTCTTAGAGACATGTTGTTTATATACGCTCACTGCAATAATAATATAATAATGTAAGATACTAGTAAAATAGTAAAACTTTTCTCATTAATTTATATATATGTATATTGTGCTGATATAAAACTCAATAATGAAAACCGTAGTGCAATTTATTAAAATGGTTATATTAATTCAACATAAGTGTGTGTGATAAATAACAAGAACTCTACAATAAACGTAAAATATAGAATACCTAAAGAAATATTGAAAATCGACTTGTGCATTAGTATATTTCGTAATAGCAGGCAAGCAATATTATTGTAATATATCCAATAAGTCAATATAAATAACGAACTTGGTAGATAAAAAAAAGGATTGAAAATATTTTTTGCATTAAAAAGACACACAAAAACAACGCTAACGAATTTTAACATTTTAAACAAAGACAGGATAAAATTAATGCAATAAATACTTTATTAAGTTTAGTAATGCTACCATGATATAAAATAAAATAGAAAACATACGTCTAAATTTAAGCCCATATTATCATGCTCGTAACACAACATTAACTTTTGAAAATTATTTTAACAGTATCATGGTGACATCAATAAATATGTCATTTGATTTAAAGATGCAATAAAACAACAATCTCAGCTGGTATTCAAGATTTTTTTAATAAAAAAGACAAAATTAAAGCAAGTCTTGAAATTGTTGTCCATTATTTTCAATTACCAAGTTTATACTTCTGACTGCACGCTGGCTGTACACCCAAATTCTATCAATTCACACTCCAGTTCGGCTTCAATCTTGCATGTTTTTTGCACTGTATTGTAAACCATATTTCAATTTATTCTAACACGATGTTAAAACTTGATTTCAGCAGTTCTAACATATTAATTCTGTCTCGCTGTCAAAATAATCTTTAAAACCGTTAATCACTAAATTTATTTTCTATTTGAATGCCTTCTTCGTACTAGAAACTTCATATCAGAGCATATTTCAATAATACAGGCACAAATGTATATGCCTAGAATTTTATATATACTGAAACTAATTTCAATCCGACAATAGAAAATACAAATTAAAATGAATATAAGAAGGTTTCCTACCTGTTTAATTATCCTTGAGCCATTACGAAATTACACGCTTGATTTTTAAGAAGGTTCCTATATACTTGTATATCCCAAAAGAAGTCTCTATATCTAAACCATAGGAAGTCAGTATTGCAATTATCATTGTAGGATTTTGAGTTTATTATTTAAGCTGCTTAAGCATCAAAGTACATTAATTTAATATCATAATTTATTTAAAAATCATAGCATAAAGATGTTAATTTGTTTTTATAAATAGAAAGAAAGTTATGTTTGTTATTAAAATATAATACATGTTTGTAAGAGATTTTTTTATAGACAGTAATTCATCTTATTTAAACCAATAGAATAAATGATAATATGAAAACTGCGCATGCGCAAAAATATTTTTGCCTTTTAGTTTGCTTTTTATCATATGGACGTAGTCTTATAAATATTTAATGAATGTTTGCAAATCGTCAAACAGGCACAAATATTTAAAGATGAAATATATTTGTCACAAGTTATATGCATTTTGGTTATTTTATTATAAATTAATTAAATAAAACCCACGGTTAGTACAATTACATTGCACTGTGTTTCTATGAAAGTATTCTCGTAATATATCGTAAGTAGAAAGGAAAGAGTAATTTGTGACATAAAAATCAACATGCAAGAATATAATTTTCTCTCAAATTACATGATTTGTATGATAAACGTATTTTTGATTATAAGCCAAGCCTTTCCTTTTTTCACGTTAATGCTTGAATAATGTAAACTTAACACAAGCTGCCTTTCTATAAACTATGATACCATATATTTTGCAACTATTAACAAACTATTAAACAATGACAAACGAAAACAATTATCACACATCGTTAACACATTAAAGCTTCTGTTATGAATTGAATTTGGCTATAGCTTTTGAACAGCAACAAAAAATTATTTTAATATATTTGATAAATAAATTATAGCAGATGCAGGTTTTAATGCAAGTACAGTTGCCACGAATAAAACGTCAAAAGATCTGTGGAATAATAATATGGCGCTGGGTAAATTTATATTACAAATACAAGAAATTGGCAAACAAAGAATCCAAATGAGTCGCAACCTCTATGTCCGCCCACCTGCTATTCTTGTCACTTAGGCTGCCGCTTACTCGGTGAAGAAGATATGGGTCGAAACGACGTGAAGCTAATTTTAATAGGGCACCACCGCGAAATTAAAGTCTATCGAAGTTAACGAACGCGAATCGTAGATGGTAAGAAAAATCAGGTGGAAGTAGGTAAAAGCAACTCAAGAATAAAACAAAATAAATTCAAACCACAAGTTCTAAATTTAATTCCCAACAAAAGGATATAGAATATTTTTATATATATGGAAAAAAAGGCAAACATGAAATGAATGAATAGAAGTAATGTGAAATTTTAAGGTAAAAAACAAAATATAAATCATGTCTCTAAAGCACACAGCTGATCGCGATTGTACTGCCTGTATATCAAACATAACGCAAAGCAACAATCCATAAGAATTAAAAAAAAAACAAGGGTGCACCTATCAACTCACAACTGTATGTTAAAAAAAAAGATACTAAATTTGAAATGCATTAAAAAAAAAGAATAATACTAAATGATAAGCAGAAAAGATTAAGTTAACAGTTACAATAATCCGAGCACTCCTAAATTTAAAGAAAACGAAATCGGTGAAATATTACTGTAGATCTCGAAGAATTTGTAAATTGATCGCTTACAATAGGTTATGTCGTAGGTCAAGCGACCACTAAAATAATTAAAAATATTAACCTAGTACATAAAGTCGAAATTACAGTAGGCTATTCTTGCTTATCTCTTATACAAAATTACTAAACGTTTGACAAGTGCAAAGATTATTTAAGTTCACCCTGTATAATGGGCTCTTATGTAAGAAAAATTATAAAATATATCTCGAAGTTACTGAAACTAATCAAATACACCCTGTAAGGTGGGCTTATATTATATAAAATTACAATATTTAATAACAAAACTATAAAATAGTCTCCGACCAAAAGGATCAACAGACTTTACTCCTACAATTACTAATTATTATTACAAAATTAACCAATTTTAACCAATGCAAACACTTATCTGAAACTACTGAGGTCTTCATTAGCTGGTAGCAACATTGATGAAAAAGGTAACACAACTGATAGCCAAGATTTAATGGTTTAGGTCTTGCAGCGGAACAAAATATTAGGCACCTTCTCCAGATAGACAATTTCCAACCTACGTCCCAAAATTTCGTCTCACAATTTTAGGTAATACAGTTCCGTCTCAAGGTTTAACGTCTCAAATTTTAACGTCACAAGTTTTTCCTGACTTATGCTCTTCTATAATGCATAATTATACCAAAGCAATCAAAAATTACAACGAAGTCATACGTGTGGATTAACGAAACATATTCCGGCATGGCCGAAACAGGAAATTGCGCTTTCCAACAAATCCAAAACAAATGCAAAATTTTCAGATACAGAATTCCATTCAATAAAGTCCGTTGATAAGACGATAATGATAGATTTAACATCTATCCCAAAAAAATTAGAATGAAAATTCAAAAGCTAATCACACGATGCTGGTTACCAAGACGACGATTCGAAACAGAATTAATGACACTTTGTTCTCACCGCGCGACAATTAAAACTTCTCCAGGGAAATCCGATGTGGAAGAACAAAATCATTTTAAAGAAAATATTAATAAAGCTGAATTAATTAAATTTGGACATCAATTTAAAATGTTACTAAATTATAAAAAAAGAAAATACAAGTAACTTAAAATTATATCAAGACTATAATATTTAAAATTCTAAATTACAACAGATATCTACAACAACGACTAGTCGACCTAATAGCGAACGTACTTTAGTTAAGAGATTCATAGACAGATGACGCTACAATATCCGAAAATATACAAATGATATTCTTACTAATTTTTAACATGTCAAACTTGTACTAATTCAATTTAGAATCATAATAATTGTTAATTAAAAATAAAAGTAATTAAGCCTATGATTTTTGAACCGTTACACAGTCTCATCATCTTCCACCTAAATATTCAAAAAAAAATTCAAACCCTTTTTAAAAATAAATGACACATACTTGATATGTGATGCCTTTTACTAAGTTGAAAAATGTCCATAAATAAAATACTTTATAGTCGATATTTCGTATCTGACAATGCAGGCAATCCATCGGTCAAATGTATAGCAGTTTCAGTTGTGTACATATTGTTAAACCCCAAACAATAATCATAATACCACGTGAAACAGAAATATTTAAAACAGTGGAAATGAATATACATACATGCTTGGAGTGAACGAAGACTTAAATAATAGTTAGAAATAAATGCAGAGATGTTAAAGAAATCATTTACTAAAATTTTTTGACGAAGAATTTTCTAAGATATCTAAGCAGTTTCATTAACCAAATCTTAAAAAAACACGCAGAATTTTGAAGTAAATGTTTTCAGTATCATTCTGATTGTAAATACCTTCAATGGAATGCCTGTGGTTGTGGTACCAATGAATATTTAATCAATCGAGACGGTATGATTGATTGATGTTTATTTGGCACCATTCAATTCAAAACCAATCTCCTCACTTTTAATATATCTGCTTCAATTCAATAATGTAAACATATGTGATGTGCAGTCGAGCCGAATAGACGTGTGTCAAGTTGTAGTGGTTATTTTTACGGGTTTTCTAAGTTCTGTAAGGATTTAGAATGCCCGAGGGTTCTCGAGCTACTCGTTCTTCCGCTGAAGAAGATAATATAATTAAAAAGGTTGTAGAAAAAGTACTGAATTCTACGACATTTATAAATGAACTTATCGGAAAACTGATACTCGAATTTCAGCAAGAAGTGGAACTCTATAGAGAAGAAATAAAACGTCTTAAAGAAAACCTCGACGAGTCCGTAAAAGAAACTAAACACGCACAAAATGCGTTAGAGCAGTACACCAGGCGAAATAGTTTACGCATATTCGGAATCCCTGAAGTTAATAATGAAAACACGGCGGAGGTCATAAGTAAGTTCTGCAAAGATGAACTACTATTGGATATTCCCATTTCTGCGATTGATTACTGTCATCGTTTATTTGCGAAAGAAGGCCAGCAGAAACCCGTTATAGTCAATATACGAAAAGGCTTATATACAGCAAGAAAAAGTTACTAAAAGGCACAAAAATAGTAATAAAAGAAGATCTAACAAAAACAAACCAACACCTGTTGAAAGAGGCTTCAAAAAAGTTTGGTATTAAATGTGCATGGTCTTACCAGGGAAATATTTACGTTAAATCAGGCAAATATATTAAAATCGTTAAAAATATGACTTCGTTAATGAACTTAGAAATAAATTAAGTTTCAAGGAATATAAATGTACACTACTACTAGAACTGCACTTTAAACCTTAAAACCCTCGTTCTATTAAACTTTTTTTAGTATTTACTAGTATCTTGTATCAGTGATTCTTCCATATTATTTTGTATTTTATTTTCTCATTTGTATACAAACATTTCTTTTATATCTATTAAGAATACTGTAATTTGTTTTTATGTCACTTTCTTATACGTGATGAATGTCCATCCACTGTTAAACATATAATTTTTATTTTTTATTCGTAAGGAGAAGAAAATGATACCTTTATTATTATTTATTATTATATAATTATTATTATTATTATTACTATTATTATTACTTTGGATTGGTAAGGATGAGGCTCGTTCACATAAACGTTAGATCGTTATTTTCCAAGTTACACCTCGTGCGCGACTTTGCTCTGGTGGGAAGCTATGATGTCCTGGCAATCGGGGAAACGTGGCTCACGGAAGCACATAGAGATGCTGACTTGAGCATCGAAAACTATAAATTGGTGAGGGCGGATAGATGTACCCGTGCGGGCGGTGTATGTTTGTACATAAGTGGTTCACTCAAATTCTCCCTTATTAGTACCCCTACTACTATTGAACACCTGTTGGTCCTGGTAAAGGTGGAGGGGCAAAAGCTTGCGGTTGGTGTGGTTTACAGACCACCAAACATGAATAGATTTCTTGACCAAAATATTATGACACTTATTAATGCAAATGCGCCCCTGAAATATGTTAAAATAACAAAGAAAGACCCTCCATGGCTCACGGATAATTTGAGGTTACTAATGAAATTAAGGGATAACGCTTATACAAGGTACAAACGATCGAGATCTCCTGGTCACTGGGATTACTATAAAAATTTAAGAAACTTCACCAATACAGCCGTAAAAATGAAAAACGTGCATTCCTTGAATACACTGTTAAACAGTCTGATGTTAAGACTGTGTGGAAGAAACTAAACCATTTAAATATTAGATCAAGGAGCCATATCGAAATAACACAACATTTACAAAATCCTGAACAAATTAATAATTTCTTTACAATCGGGTCCCCGACAGTGGATATTGATAACACTGATTTTCTAAACTATTATGAAACGAATAAGATGCACAACGGTTTGGATTTCAAATTCCAGACTGTTGATGAGTCTACAATTTTCAAATATATTAGGGGAATTAGAACAACTGCCGTGGGTCATGATGGTCTGAATATCGAAATTCTGGGGCTCTGCTGTCCTGCTATATTGCCATACCTGACTCATGTTATCAACTCCTGTATAACCACGAATGTGTTTCCAACTTCTTGGAAGAAAGCTGTTGTTGTTCCGGTGGCCAAGACAAGATCCGCTAATGAGTACAAAGATTTGCGACCGATAAGTATTTTACCAGTGTGCTCAAAATTGCTGGAAAAAGGTTATCAATGAACAGTTGGGTTGCTACTTCGCTGCTGCTGGTATTTTGCCCACTAATCAGTCTGGGTTCCGGAAAGGGCATAGTTGCACCACTTCCCTGCTAAAAGTAACAGATGACATCATCAATGCTAGAGTCAGGAATATGGTTACCATCTTAGCACTTTTAGATTTCAGTAAAGCTTTCGATACAGTCTGTCATAAAACTCTCTTAGCTGTACTTAGTTCCTCCGGACTGTCTGGGTCTGCTCTCGTATTTATGGAAAGTTATTTGACCGGACGCGTACAGTGCGTACGTCTTAATGGTAATTCTTCTTCTTGCAAGAGCATAGAACGAGGCATCCCACAGGGTTCTATACTGGGACCCCTTCTATTTACATTGTATACATCAGGCATGCATTTGTGTGTGAGTAACTGTAGTATGCATATGTACGCGGATGATACCCAAATATACCATTCCTTTGACTTTAGTGAGTGCAGACAAGCTATACGGGACATTAATGAGGATCTAGATAACATTGCTAGATTTGCTCGCCAACACTCATTATTGATAAATCCTGCTAAGTCTGTTACATTGATCTTCGGTAGTAAAAATCAGATTGATAAATTGATGAAGGATGTTAGGCTGCAGATATTCAATGACATTATACCAGTCAAAGACGAAGCTAAAAGTCTGGGATTGTTTTTGGACAACTCTTTTAGATATAATACACAAATAAAGCACTACATACAGAGAGCTTATGCTAACATAAAGCTCATTTATCCTCACAGACACTACTTGTCTACGTATATGAAGTCTTTGTTATGTGAGGCACTTGTGCTTTCACAATTTTCCTACTGTGCTCCAGTGTATGGACCATGCTTAACACAAGACTTGAGTAACCGTATACAGCGGGTCCAGAAATCTTGTCTAAGATTAATATTTGGAATACGCAAATTTGACAGAGTCTCGTACAAACTATCTGAATTGAAATCGCTCAATATGCGTAACCGCAGAGTCTTGCAATCTTCCAAGTTGTATTATACAATAGTTAATACCAAGCAACCTGCATATCTTTACGAACTAATATCATTTCGCACAGATGTGCACCACTTAAACTTGAGATTTTCTCGGGGTGCCATTACGCCGCCCGCGCGTAGGACAGCGTTGTGTGAGCATAGCTTTTCGTGCTAGGTTGCCAGGGTGTACAACTCAATACCGGTGGACATCAGGGATAGCTCATTCAGTACATTTGCCGCCCGATATCGCGCATACCTATTTGATATACAGGATAAGTAATCTTCCGATCATTTATTCATTCATTTATTTTTCACTTATTTTTATATTTCACTTATTTATGCTTCTTCTTCTTCTTTCTTTTTTCTATTCTGGATGGATCTTGATCAGATTTTACAAATGTATAGGTTTTGGATACGATATGTATGTTTTAATTTTATTTTGGTTGTCTTATTGCGCATCACATTAGGTTAAGTTACTTTAAGTTAGAATTAGGCAAAAACATTGTTCTTTTTTTATATTGATAGATTTTCTTTGTGTTTCAGGGTGATAGTGGAAGATCACGGGTTAATATCTAACCTTCAACTATCACCCTGTGATTTTTAGTTCTACGTATATAAGATCCTATGTTTGTAATATTATGCTGTATCAGGAACTAAAAATAAAGCATATTATTATTATTATATAATCACTTCGCTGAGTGGTTTAGTGCTATACGCACTTAAATGGTCTTATAGTTCTTACTGGCAACGTCGGCGGTCTAGAGAAGGATGTATAATATTACAAACTCCTTAAGACAATGAAGGGCACTACATCCCATATTTTTGTAAGGTTGGAACAGAGTATAGAATATAAAAGGTACACTTCTAAGTCACATTATTTAATTTTTTTGTAATATTCAGATTATAAAGTTAAACATTGTTTTGCTCCTATTACCTTAATTCATTCAGTAGCTATAGTATTATAATACAACCTGCTATCTTTTAACTTTCTACGATACCATAGAGTTAAACCATTTTCATACATCTGTAAAAAATATCATTTTTTCACTTATACACGTTGATATTAATTTATAAAAATTAATTGTTTATAAAACTAAAATATGTAATTCAGAATATAAACGTTTTAGAATTTCCATGAACATATAATTTATAAACAGAAAATTAAATTGAGTCGTTTTATTCTTTTCTTAGTTCGTTTCAGTAATGTATTGAGATTAATTCAGCAGTGTTGACCCTTTTCAACTACATTCCCTTATCCATTGGTTTCCAATAACACAGATTGATTCTCAGTATTAAAGTCTTCTGGCAGCAATGTAGAATGGACCGTTGCGCTATTAGGAGAATACCAGAAGGTTACAACAAGAAGGTTCCATTTCAAATTAATTAAAAAACGTTGATGAAATCCGCCAAAAGATTTCCCTTCCTGTTTTAAATTCACGAAAATGTTAGTGTTACATTTAATTGTAATAAGATCATTTGAATAGGATGAAACATACACTGACTAAATTTTAGTAATTAGTAACAGCAGCTTTCAAAGTATTTACTATTATATTAGCAGATTAAAATAGAATTTCCTTTAATCGTATATACTAGCGTTACCCGTGACATGTTTATTATTATGTCTGTTGTCTAGCTAATCAAAACAACACAAAATATTCAATAATACAATTTCTAGATTAAATTTTAAAGTTCGGGCTTCGTAGTGTATTGAGTCACCATTACGACTATCCATGTGCCCAACTTCACGGCTGTAAGTGTGATAGATTCGTCTTGACATTGCACAAAAGCAAACACAAACTGTGTAGAAATTTTAACCCATCAAAATAAGGATTTTTTTATGGAATGGTAACTGGTAATACATGTTCTTGATACGGTTCTATTAACAATGATGCAGCAGCACATTACCATTATCCAATATATTAGGTTAATACAATTCACCTATTGTCAAAATTTAAATACTTGCAAGAAATAAGTTAATCTGAAATTGTTAGGATTGAATTTAAAAATCCTATTGAATAATTGCTTACATAATTAAAAAATACATCTACTGTGATTACAACAATTACAAATAGCGCAATCTGGCATATTAACTGAAATACTAACTATAAAACTTATTAAATGAGCTAAAAACACAGTCTAGACGACAACTCTTAAAATTGACGTGTTTTGCAATGATGGACAGCTCAAGTATTTTCTCGAACTACCCAAAATAGCACAAAACATTAAATAAAAAGATTCTAGATTAAATTTTAGAATTTTGGCCTCGAGGTGCATTGAGCCATCACTGCGACCACCTGCATACCGAATTTCGAGACTGTAACTGCATAGATTCGCCTGGACATCGCACAAACGCACACACACAAACACAAATATTTCCTTTTATAGGTATAGATATGTAGTATATATAGAATTCTTAGTATTTCTATTGTTTTGGAAATAATGCATTATTTCTGCTTGTGAATATTTGGATATATCTATACATCTGAAAGAAGAAGCCAAGTATAATTCGTACATTATTTGATTAATGCTAAGTAGGTAAATATTGACTGTTTGATAAAAAACTGTACACATTTGTAATAGTTCTACTCGTGGTTGTATCTTATGCAAAATATATTATATTGACATTGTTCACTTTCTTTAACAATAATCTGTTTAAAATGATGACAATTAGAAATAAACATGCTAAAGATGGAACTGATTTTAATTTAGAAAGTAAAAATAACTATGTAAACAGTGTAAAATGAACACTGCTTTATTGGTAACAACAAATGAAAGAGAGACCTGCAGCAGAGTTGAAGAAACGCTTATGATTGAAATTTGCGAATTTTGTATACCGTAAGTCTCCATATACTCTAAGCGTCTAAAAAAAGTTAGTCTATGACAGATATACATAATTCTAAAATACCGTACTTTCAAATACTTTTCTCGTTAGACACGGCCATGCTTTTTTTTAATGGTTGGTAACAGTGCACGTAATCAGACGTATAATTTTGATAATTAGGTTACGCCATTTAATTGTGTGTAGTAATTAGTGATTTAGTATTTGAAAAATTGTAATTACAATAGTCAAAATTAAAAGAAAGCAAATGTTGGAAATGCTGACCGTTATTTTGAAGACAAAGTTGAACTCTACGCGTCATGCTTTTATAGCCATTTATTAGGATTTCTTGGGTTATGTCAGCACAAGAATTCATAATACTTACGAAGCTCTTCGTTTGTGTAATGTCTGGTCTTGATAATGGTATTTTTTAAACATGGAAAAATACAATATTATAAAATCATAAATTCTTCTAGAAAAATTGTTGCAAAAAAGCTATTGTTTCTTAAGATTTGTACGCTGGTACATTATTTTGCTGGAAATATCCTTCCGTAAGTTCAACATTATGGAGCTCATTAATAAAAGGTTGTAATAATTCATTTCGGTATCTTTCAGCTGTTATGGTTTCATTAAATATATAGGTCCAATAATTCGTCTTTTAGAAACTGCTAGTCAGACACCTATTTTTTGTGAATATAGCGTAGTTTCCAAAAATTCGTGATGGTTTTCTGCAGCTTGATTCTCATATTTTGCTTGTTTAAATATCCTCAAAGATGGAATCACGCCTGATCTGAAAAGAAGCATTTGCCGAAAATATCATTATTATTTATATTATTCAAAAACCATTCACAATACTGTATTCTCGTACCAAAGTCTGCCTGTTGGAGTTCCGAAACTCCTTGATTTTTATATGCAAACAAGTCCTTTCTTAAAATAGTATGACATGTTCCCACTGACAATTGAACTTCTTGAGAGAGCTTTGCTATTAATTTCTTGTGCGACTTGTCCATTCGTCGTTGAATATCCTCTATACAACCTGCTATTCGTTTTCTAGGCGACCCACCGCCAGGTTTATGAGTTTAACCCTTGTTTCAAGAAATTTAATTTACACAAGCATGAATATGTTTTTACAGTTTTGCGTAAGTAACTGGCAGATTAGGAAACTGTTGCTGAAAATCCTGTAAGTATTGGTAAATGGAATAAACCCCAATTTTCTAATTTTTGACCAGTTCTATAGTAGCTTTCAATAATAAATATTTTATGTTGTAACATGACAACTGCCATAATTTGAAGTTTTCAAAAGCTTAGCCAGTACACCAACACTGATTTCTTAATTACTTAAAAAACAGTATAGTTTAATGAGGTAAGATTTTGAAGACACGATAAGTATTTATAACAAACTCAGGCAAATCTAATAATATTTGAAGAACTTCAAATTTGACAAATAACAAGTAACTTAAGAAAAAGATTACTTACAATATGTAATAATAATTTGCTCCAGATTCTTATTTGTGTACCACAGCAGATATAACTACGCATGGATTCAAATATATTAATGAGACAATTCGTCTTGCCGTCCTTGATTAGCAGAGACAGAACACCTTCATAACTAAGATTGTGAGTGTTTCATCGTTGATTGAAGGAATACATAAAGATGCGCCACTACATAGCACAGAGCGTACCCAAACTGGATCCGAGATCTATAGCAACTGCATCAGTCGTTTGGATCCGAGATTCGAAACAGCCTGAGACAGCGATGATGTTTCTCGGCAAGGGGTTTGCGGGACGACTTAACGGAAAGACACGCTATTTCACTATAGCGTTGCGCATCTTTATATATTCCTTCAATCAACGGTTTAATATCAAAAATTAAGCACAGATAAAAAAATAAACTCAATATTTTATTTAATTAATTTGTTTGAAAATAAAATCCATTCGCCGTTCCTTACGATTAGCAAAATGATTAATAACTAATTCATTCAAGTTTGGTGTTCATGAGTTTATCTTTATTATAAAATTCATCTCGAAATATTTTGTTTGCTGTGAAATTGTTAAATTGTATTGTATATTTAAAAAATGTGTTCCTAGTTGCTTTAACAAGAGGTGGTACATCAAAAAAATAAAATATTTTATGTTCTAAGTAAAAGTATGGTGATTCTGGAGTAACTCCTTTTTCTTTTGAATATTTACAAAAATTTGATCCGACATCAGATACTAGTGCTCGGACAGAAAGCCCAACTGCAAATAACTTTAGTATTATATTATCTACACTCTCCTCTAAAGCTTTACCACTACTTGTGCTGCTAACTAATACATAACCAACAGGCTATTTGCAATTCATATGAATGCCCTTAGCAAAGAGAACCATAGCAAATTTTGCTGGTTTATATCGACGTGTCCATGACAAAACGGCTCAAGCGCCATTTTTTCAATAAACAACCTTTTGACTCCATTCAATAAAGTTCAAAATTCTCTATCATCCTGTTGCTGTGGCATAAATGAGAAAAACACATTATGGAAGAAAAACCGATTTAAAGTCGGCCCAAACGCCATATCATAATTATGCGCATGAGCGATATTAACCAATTCGTATCACAAGCGCCATCTTGCCACTGAGCTACTGTTTACCTGTAATTGTGTAATGAACATTGTTCGTTTTATCATCGACTTGAAGATAATTTTAAGGTGACTAATCATTAATACTTAAATTTATCTTTCTTTCTTGTTTTTGTAATGTATAATGTTCCATAAGAATTGCTCTTAAATAGTGTTTGAAGATGTGGTGTTTGTGCCAAACCTATCAATGAAAGAAGATAATGTCACATTCTCCATTAGAGAATTATTTGACATTCATCTGTTTGGCATTAGCGCCACTGTTTACATTGAATTGATAGGGCATTAGAAACTCGCTGATAGCTTTTGTTTAGGTAAATTCTGTTTCAAATAAATACTGGTGACAGGTTCTTTTCTGTATAAATAGTGTACCTAACTAATTTTTTCTCATAAATTTCCTTACTGTAGGAAAAAATACGGTGTTTATTGGAAGGCGTTTATGCCTTTTTCTTACTTACAGGGATGGCTTCTAGTCGCACTAAGAAAATGGTAGCCATGTGCAAACGAAATTGATTGATGATTCTCGTAATACGCTCTTGGATGAAGCTCTAAAAAATTCAATTATTTTTTATGACTGCGCATTGAATGACAATTATTTTCATCCCACAGATTTGGGACCTGATAATTTGATGTCTGTCGAGGATGAACCAGTTTTAAATACAACAACCATTCCAGATACATCTTCGCCTACGAGTATATCTTTGATGACCCTGACCACGCTAACGTTTCCTTGTCCAAAAAATGTTGAAACTATGCCAATATATCAAAAAAAGGTCGAAAATGTGCTGACGGATACTACACCTACCAAAACGCTAGCATCATCCAGTAATGACAATAGTTCAAGTTTTCAACCCACCATGTCTTTTCATGATAGTGCAATTGACAGCAAAACAGAAAATCCATGCACATGGAAGATCACGGATAAACTACAGCAAAGTCACCGTGAAGGCCTAGAAAATGTTGAAGTTTCTCTAAAAAAAATAATGAATAAGAATAAAAGAAAGGCACTTAGAGACTCGGGAAAAGAGTATGTAAATAGCAAAGGTGATAGAGTAGATGCAAAAAAATTAAACCCAATCCGTGTGCAAAACAGAAATGTTTGAATCAATGCAATATGTTTTCAGAAGAGGAACGTAACGAAATATTTGAATATTTCTACAAACTTGAGAACAGTAATGATCAAAAATGGTTTCTGTCTCCATAAGTCCATAAGAGTGTGTGATGTAAAACGAAGAAGAAGCTATGCAAAAGGAAAAGAGCCCAGACTAGTAACCAATGAATATTTTCTTAAGAGAAACAATATTCCTCAAAAGGTATGCCGTCAGTTTGTATTGAGCACACATGCAATAACGGTAAGATTACTACGTACCGTTTCAGAAAATAAGAAACCAACTAAGTTTCCTAACACTGATTTGAGAAGTCGACATCAGCCTAAACATAAAGCATCAGATGAGCAACTGAAAGTATTTAAAAATTTTATTGAATCCCTACCTGCGGTGCCGTCGCATTACTGCAAAGGTTCCTCGCATAAAAAATATCTTCCTTCCGAAATAGGAAGTTTTAACAAACTGTTTCGATTGTATGTTAAAAATTGTCAGTGTGATGGTCTACCAATGTTAAAACGAAGTAAATTTCTTCAATTATTTAAAAAAGATTATAACTTAGGAATACATGTACCGAAAAAAAGGATCTTATAATATCTTTTTACCAAAGTTGCAATAAAGCATTATTTTTTTATTGAAATATTACTTTGTTTTACTTTGACACAAGTGCCATCTAATGACTTACAGCAAAATATGTAAAATGGCACATGTGGACATATGCACCAATATTAAACGATTGTTTTCATTTCGTTTGGCATAAGCGCCTCTTGTTATTAATGGCACAAACGACATTTAACACTTGTTAGGGTACAAGCGCCATGCCTTTAATTATCATGATTTTGGAAAAGATGTATTAATGACAGAGTGAAAAGTAGTACTGTTATAGTAAAACAAACAGTATAGCTAAATTTTTAAAGAATCTTGTTTTTAACCAAATGAGCAAGTAATCTGTCAAATACATTTTAGGTTATAGCGTAAATTGTCTTCAGTGGCGTTTGTGTCGTTCTGTCATGGACTGGTCGATATGTTGTGTGACCATTTATTTTATGAAATCCTATAATTTCGTCTTTACATTGAGAGAAATAAAATGTTCAGTCAACCAATTTATAGTTGACTCAATAGTTTTCGGTGTTGAATTAACTAGAAATTGGTTGACTGAAAATTTATTTCTCTCAGTGTAGTTATATTATAAAATAAATTAGCTTTTAGTCACATTTCATCAATGCGTAGAATGCATTCACGTGATTCTACTGTAAAATGAGCAGTTTTCATTTCAATTGCAGAATACACAAAATCAACGCTCGTCCAATTCTGTGCTAATCTTTGTAATGTTCTTACGCTTGCCAATTGAAGTAATTTACTTAAGTATTTATAAACTCTTGATCCCAAAAAATAGATATTTAAAGCAAATTGCTTGTACTCTATGCTGTATTTGAAATTAGTATGCTTTGAAAATTTCAAATAATACTTAGTTCTTATAAAATAATATTTTATAATAAACATTTACCTTTAGATAGTTCCTTAACCAGTGAAGTTTGAATTGGTTTCTTTTCATTATGGTCATGGCTGTGAGAGATAACGATGTTCTCTAGAATTCTTATTTTTGAAGGAGGTTGCTTCACTATATAAAAAGTTTCATTCAAAGTGTTTACTACAAAGACGAATTATTACAAATTATCTGTTACTCAATAGCTAAAACTGACCGATTTTCTTGTTTAAGAAACGAAAAGAAATTGTAGAATATACTTTGTTGCTGAACATTTTGACAAGTAAAAGTACATCTACATACGCCGGATTTCTTCTTTCGTACAGTTTCCATTATTTATATCAACAACAATTTAACTGGCACATTTACTTATTATTTTTTCGTAAATTATAAGTTATAAAATTAAGACAAGTTATATTTATACATGATTTATACAAGAACACAACAAAAACAAGATACGCCATTTTGTTTGAGTTTGCGCACAAATATCGGAATTATGCAAGTGAGGCTTTTGTCACTTCTGTTATTCTGTGATATTACATACTGGATGTTATCCGGCATCACAGTGTAGTGCCCGCTGCTGACATATACCGCTCTCGCCCCGCGACACTTTTTATCCACTCGATTTCTAATACAAACGGTGCACTCGCGTGAGATGCCCCGGAGCGTATGTCAGACTGTGATTTTTAAACGCGCTGAAGAGACGGACTGTTATTCCGAAAAAATGCAGCAAAATCAAAATTTTAGAGAAGGATAAAAATATACATTTGCTAATGTAGGACAAGTGTGCATATAGTGATTTTGCTGCTAGGGATATTATTTGTTATCAAACAAATCAGAAAAATTACATACAAATTAGGTATTTATAATTAATTGGCCTCCCTGCAGCAGCCGCCACTGGTCGCTATACCTGTCAAAACCACGAAACTAAGTAGTTAAACTGAATTTTTGATCAGACTATGCATTATTCAATGTTTTTCTGATTTGTTGTGTATGTGTACATACTTTGTTTAAAGTTTTAATTCACTTGCTGTTGGTAAAATATCTTTAAAGTACTCTGAAGAAACAAGTTCTTTACGTCGTGCAGATTAAGATTTTTTTTAATCCGAGTTTTAAATACAATTTAGGCCAACAATTGTTTTGAAAAACAACTAGAAGCGTAACCTATAAAATGCGTACCAACCAAAGGAATCTGTAGTTAATTTGCGATTTTTCTTGTTTCTGTTCATTAGATAAGCATATACATTTAATGTAAATCATAACTTTGCCAGGAATTGTTAAACATTTTTGTGATGAGCGCATAAAAACTAACAAAAAAAGAATCTTTCCTTCTATTGTCGTAAAACGTTTGTAAACTGGCATTATATTATATACGTAATTAGTGAGTATTTAAATTTCTGAAAAAGTAGTTTCATTTATATCTATGCCTCCTAGATTTATTAATTAGTTTTTTTTCCATCACCAATTCCTCTGTTTGGAGTTTAAGATACTTATCGCTGCAGACGTACGAAAGATTAAGTAATTTTGCCCCATTTTATAAGATAGTAAATTCTCATATAAACTGTGTCTGTATATTCCTTCGAATGGATTTAACATCCCTAGCAAACAACTCAGGATTTATTTATCTTGTCAAATCGGCGGGCACATTTGTTTGAAGAAGCATATTCGTAGATTTGACAAGCGATTTAACAAGTTTGTGAGTAATTTGGATGGGTTTGTTGTATTAAATATTAATTTCTAAAACATATTATTATTGTAGTTAGTATACCTTGACACACTATTCTTAATATTAAAAAACTATTTTTATTGTAATTACTATCTTACTTCATTAAATAATAAATTAAGCACAATATGAATTCATGTCTTTAATTAATTGTACAGAATATTCTGTAAATGATTTAGGGTTGTGCTGATGGCGTTATGCATTTATTCTTTATAGAACGTATATGGATTATGCTTATATATCTGTCTAATAATGTAGTTATTATGAATGATTAACATACATAATTATATCAATCCTGCAATAAATATTATTAGTTTCTCAAAATATAAAATTTTACTATTCTCAATTTTTACTTTATTATTTAATATTATTTCTGATGCATGTCATTTAATAAATTAGGTACAGGTTAATTAATCAAGATTAACATCCAAATATCCAATAAAAATATAGAAAGGTTAGGGTCTGTAAACACAGATTTTCTGAAATGTATTAATTATTTGCGAAAGCAAAATAATAAGTACGTAAGATTACGTATTATATGTAAAGAAAGATATCAGAACTTCTGCACTCTAAAAGTAATATAGAGCACTTACTTTACAATTTTAATAATCATATGCAAGTTTTATCAAAGAGTACTAAACTTTCCCAAGTTTTAGACAATGAATATTCTGAAATTAACTTATTAGTCTGTTTTTGTGATAATGCTGCAATACTTTTACGAGAAATCATATATCAGAAATAATTACTTTTTTTGTCAAAATAAAAGCAAAACTGTAATGGTTAACTCAAAATAATGTATCGAATTAGGTGTGGAAGATTTCAATTAAGCATAACTAGCGATGTCCTTCATTACGTTGTTATATATATTTTACGACTTAACTTCTAGTGCTGATGAAAAAAGAAATCCCAGCTTTCGAAAATAGCAAGCACATTTATGAGTAAATTTTTTATATTTATGTGTAAAAGTAAAACATCCTGTATAAATTATATGAATTTTTCTAATAATAGCTTTCAATATGATTACTAGCTTCCTGGCATTTTTTTAAATCAAGATTGCTTCATTAGAAGCCTAACCTAACCTGCCAAGTAAACGCACCCCGATTATAAGACTATAATGCTACACGAACGAAAATCGGATTTTAATAGTGAAAACATATCAAATATGGCGTCTTCTTGTTGATCTACAAAAAAACGACATTTTTCGAAAGTTGAAAGACTGAACAAGAAATTCGATCCAATTGACTTGATTGTGAACGGAAAATATCATATTTAATGATGTTGAGTGTAGGTATTAGGCTATTTTAGCAAGCCAAGTTCCCCGGACTTAACAACATTAACCTGGTTGTCATGCACAACAAACTTTGTCAAATGATCGTTTGAAAACCAAGGAATTCATGCTGACTATTGTAGCGATGAGGTGCACTTTTTCTAATGTGTGTATTGGACCCAAAAGACATCCTGATTTGAGTAGAATACATGTTGTTCATTAGGAAGCATTACATCCACAACTAGTCACACTTTTGTGAGGATTCTGGGCTAGTGAAGTAGCATCGAAAACCACGCCAGGGGTGCAGTGACAGTAAATAGCAAATGTTATCGTAATAATATAACCTGCAGTTTTCTGTATGGATTTAGTCGATATGTGATTACAGCAGGATGAGTTGTATGAGAAATTTCCTGGTCGTATCATTGGCAATACTGACAAGCAAAAATGCAATCAGTAATTTCTCTAGAAGCGCAAGAGTGTGCCAGCAAAGTGATGGTGACTATTTATTGGGTGTTTTATTACACACATCATCGCCGTATGCTATTATATACTTTATACTGACTTTTTATTGAAAAATAAAGCTTTGCAAATTGGCTTTAGATACCCAAGCGGAGTCACTTGAGTCTCCAACTTTTAAAAATGTTGCTGTAACTTTTTTTTGGTTTTGAGTAGAGCACCAGGCTTACCGCTATTTATCAAATAACATTTGAGATTTATGTTTAGTGTAGTTGGTTCGTAATTTTTTTCCACCTTTGTAAAACTTTTACACATTTTAGGTAATTGGGTCCTCAAAGTACTCCCTTGGGTATATGTAAATTCTAACAATTTTGCAATTTGCAGTTTATAATCGAAAACGAGCCGCCCAAATAGAAAGAAGACCTTACCAGCTTGCAGAAATGGCTTCAAGATTTGGTGATTTCTCGGAATCTGAGGAGGAATTAGACTATGAAATTGATTTAGATGATGACAGCAGTAACGAGGAGGGGCTAAATTTGCAAGAAAATATGTGAGAATCTGAAGGTAGGAATGTGGAAGTCTATTCTGAGGAAGATGACAATATCGGGCCACATAATAATGATCAAGAAGTTACTGAAAGTAAAGACGAAGAGCAAGAAGAAAACATATAGCAAAATTATTTATGAAGTGACTAGTGATCCGTAGCGAAGCTCTATGCGTCTTGAAAAAAATAATTTGAATATTTGTCCCAGTCTTACACCTTACAGTAAGGCTGCATGTTTCTTTTGTGGACATTTTTAATTTATTTTTATGACTAGGGAAATCAATGATATGGACTTACTTATTATAAACGAGGAAGCAGAAATATATTACACTCTGTGGGCTGATCACCATCCAGAATCACAAAAAAAATGAACACCACGGAATCATCTAGAGTTAGACCATTTTCGAGGCATTCTTATAAAGGCGGGTGGTTTGGCATGCAGATGAGATCAACAAGAAAAATGTGGACAACTGAACCCACTATACGCGTGTCGGTTTTGCTGCCACAATGTCACGAAATAGGTTTAATAGATAAAACTTTCACTTTTCGTTACATTTGACAATAAATTGACTAGTTCCGAAAGAGAAAAAACTGATAAACTAGCGGCGATTAGATACATAATTATAGAACTTACTTAGTGGAATTAAGTCATTCTGGCTTCAGCCAGTACCTACCAGATACGACATCAAAATTTGGGCGATATCGTGTATCATTTTGGTTGAGCCTTATTAAAATTCAGAACGAGGAGTTACATATTTTCACTTTCGTGATATTAGAAAACTTTTTACTGAAAAAAAATCTTCCACTGATTGAAACAGTTCAGAAGAATACCCTGAAAGGAAGCACTCTTCCTGAGGACTCCTCGAAATTTGCATCCACTAATGGCTTGTCGATGGTCTCTTATATACCGAGGAAAGGTATAATGGTAATAATCAAAATTTGGGCGATATCGTGTATCGTTTTGGTTGAGCCTTATTAAAATTCAGAACGAGGGGTTACATATTTTCACTTTCGTGATATTAGCAAACTTTTTACTGAAAAAAACCTTTCACTGATTGAAACAGTTCAAAAGAATACCCTGAAAGTATGCACTCTTCCTGAGGACTCCTCGAAATTTGTATCCACTAATGGCTTGTCGATGGTCTCCTATATACCGATGAAAGGTATAATGGTTCATTTGTAATTATCTTAGCATCTCTATAAAAGCATTTCAGGAAAAGAAAATATGAAACCCCTTATGATATTAGACTATAGTGCCAAAAAGCGTGGCGTTGACAATGCCAATAAAGAGAGAGTGAGAGAATACACATGTGCTAGAAGAACCGCACGCTGGCCCTTCAGTCTCCTTATGAACATTGTAGATATATGTTTCATGAACTCTATATCAATAAAAATTCAGAATAAAAAAGACAGATGTCATGCCGGGGATATCTATTTCTGTTGAAACTGCTTGGAAAGAAAAATATGCAACTTCTTTCTGATAATAATCTTCATAGACATATCATGCCTTTCAAAAACGAACAACTAGTCGAATACAGAAAACGTGCTAGATATTATAAATATCTTGGAAAAGAGGACAAGAAGAGTGAAGTCCATTGATTTGCGAGGCTTGGATATCTAAGGGATATATGTGAGTAAAGATATAGAAAATAATAATGAAGATGTTGAAATTTAACATCATAGTGCTCCCGCGTATAATAAAACATTAAATAGCTCTAAAATTATTGAATTGACACATAGAAAACATTACACAATCTAACATTCAAATTGTGTAGTTTGCATACATAAATACTATTTAAAATATAAAAGTGACACAATAATTCTGATATTATCGAAAGTAATAATGGGACCAACATATTTTTGGAGAATTCGCATGTTGGAATTAGGCAAGTGTAAATATTATCGTTATTAATAGAGAAGGTATGTCTAATATAAGCTTGTCTTAAAACGCTCTGTATACAGGGTGTACCACTTAAAACTCCCAGGTCAAATATCTCGGAAACGGATAAAGATATTTGAATTTTGTAAAAAGTTGTTACTAAAGAATGTGATCGACTCTAGTTTGCTCTCACAATTGTGTTTTATTATGTGACGATATAGATGTCTTTATTTTGTTTAAATATTTAATTTGAAAGGAAAAATAGCAGTAAACATATTCACAATTCTTGCTATTATAGTTACTTCACAATTTAAATTTTATAGTTAGTTCCTTTTTATAAATTCCACTTCATAGGCACCCATAGGTATGTAGGAAGAAAAGCATTCATGTCTGTGTTAGATGTATGTATGCTTGCTTTGATTATTTAGGAAATATTTTGACATTAGCACACATTAGTGACATTTGCTTGATTATTAATTGTCTTTATAATTAGCTTCATTCAAACATTTACTCACTTTGCGTATATTAAAGTTCATTTAGTGCTCCATTTAAGAGTAGGAGATAATCAACGCAGACTCGATTTTCTGGCAGAATTTTCTGTAATGTTAGCGGAAAACAACTTTATGAATCAGATCATGTGGAATGACGAACGTCGTTTTCACAACAATAGTACTTTAATTAAGCATAATGCTCGATATTGGTCAGAAGATAATCCTAGGTGGATAAGGCAAACCAGAAATCAAACAGTTTTTGGCGTTAACGTTTGGTGTGGAATTTTAAACGGATATATCTTAGGCCACCACTTTTATCATGAAACATTCATTGGTGTGCGCTACTTACATTTCCTGCAAAATGAGTTACCACTACTTTTGGAAGATGTATCTATAAAGCTGCGAAATAATATGTGGTTGCATCAAGACGGCACCTGCTCATAATGCCAACATAGTTACTGACTATTTTAATCAAATGTTCCCACGTCGTTGGATTGGTACTAATGGCGTTCTTAGGTGACCGGATCTAACCCCGTTAGATTTTTTCTTGTGGGGTTACTTGAAAGCTGAAGTTTACAAGGAAGCCATAACAGATATTGGCGACCTTTATAATAAAATTTATGCAAGTGCTCAAAAAATTAGTAGAAATACATTGTTAAATTTGCGGAAGAGAACTAATAAGGCGATATACGTTATGTAGCAATCAAAAAGGCAACATCTTTGTTAGTTATATTTGATTCTTTTAAGTATTTAAACAAAATAACGACAAAACTTTAAAATTACTCTTACTTTCTTTAAACACGAATATCTATAAAACCGTTAAATTTTGGAAATTAACACAAATAATAAAATTTACATTAATTTTAATACTCTTTCAAATAAAAAACAAATAAAGATTGTGGCAATCAAAAAAATTCTTTTCATCGCAGCGCCATCTATATCTTCACATAATAAAACACAATTGTGAGAGCAAACTAGAGTGGATCACATTCTTTAGTAACTACTTTTTACAAAATTCAAATATCTTTATCCGTTTCCGAGATATTCGACCTGGGTGTTTTAAGTGGTACACCCTGTATATGATATAAACATACAGTGAGTATGTGGCTTCCTATGGGGAAAATATTTTAATGTGAGTTTTAGGAGAAAAACTTATTTTTTATAAAAAATTTCGATTGTATTAAAATGCCTTTGCTAAATAAAAAACCAATAATCATGTAAGATAAGATAAAAACTTGATATTATGTCGAGTTGCTGATTTTAAATATGACTATGTCTGAATGTTATAGTACATTATTAATGTTACAGGCAAATGTCAATTCAATAAAATCTTTTTGTACTCGCTTATCAAAACCTGTCATTTCACGATTCGATTTGCGTGCGTAAAAAGTCACTTTAAACACGAGTGCGTAAAAGTAAAGTTGGTACTTCCTAGAACTTGATTAATTTAGTGACATTTTAAAATCATAAATCCCTAACCTTAATAATATGCTACCCAGTTCGTTGTTTTTCTATGAAAATAAAAGGAAATGAAATAGAAATTGTTATATTTGGAAGGTAATTCAATGTCAGAACAGCAACAAATATTATATAAATTACCATTATTCATTCTTTTCAGAAATTGAAACGGAACAATTATTAAAAATTTTGATTGGGCAATTTTGACAACCAGAGATTGATACCCCAGGGATTAAGTGGTTTGTTTGAATTGATCTTGATTGCGAAGGTAGAGTAACGTTGATTGTATTATTACATATATCTTGTATTTCAGATGTCGAACAAGTTGCAGGCGGAGTCGATATCTCTAACGGGGTCATTGTTTTAGGCAATTGAATTCTACTATGCAGAGAATTTTCGATATATCCTTTTGCAACGGTAGATGATTTCCATCCACCATGCCTTTTAAATGAAAGCAAGTCACCTCCTTGGTTTGCCAACAATGTCGCTGAACTCCTTCGGAAACAGTGACCTGTGAAGTTACTTGCGCTATCAAGCTGAAGGTACTCAGCTATTCGCATTGGAATTTTGCCAATTGCATTAAGACCAACAGGTGAACAAACACACTTGCCATTGCGATATGTTAAAAAGAATCGCTGCTGGCTGTCCGGTCTTAAATTCGCATATTGCTGAATTAATGCAATCCATTCCGGCTTAATGATTGCAAATGTACGGCTGTTACCTGTTTTAGTTTCTGGAATTGTTACGATAATTAAATTCGATTTAGATTCTATGTCTCGCAATGACATTTTGCAAAGTTCTTCACGTCGACACGCTCTAGATATACCCAATATTAATACAGACTATAAATACATATAGTGTTGTATGGAATTTAAATATACGGAATGACTTTACCTTCATTAGTACGAACAAAGAATTTGGTGCTTCAACAATAAATTTAATAATTTGTTCTTCGGTTAATACTGCTGATTCTTTAGGCTGATGTTGCTTCGTTATCTGTTTTAAATACGCTATGAGTTTTGCATATTTAGATATATCCGTATTATCATATATTATTAAGCATGATTTTATGGGTAATAAATACAAGAGCAATATTGGCAGCTTCGCGAATTGCAGGCGGTGTACATTGCATTTCATTATCAGAATTCATGTTGTTGGTGAGGTTTTTATTTTGTATGGAATTTTTTGAATTTGATAATTTTAAATTAAATGTCACTTCAAATTATCAATACTGCCAACTCAATTTTTTTTAATTAATATCAAGAGATTAGTAGTGTGTCATAAACGATAACGTATTTAACAATATGTATTATTATTCTAGTTCTCGTACAAAAAATATTGTACAAACTTCGTGCGTGAAACATTTCGCGAATTCGTGTCCATAAAACTGGTCACTCATGCGCGAAATATGATTTCACGCACTTGGTTCGTAAATAACTATTATTGTCCTTGTGTTTATAAAAATGTTGACCACTAAACTCTAACATTATTCCACATAATCTCCTCCACATCCAGCGGAATCTTCAACACTTTTTCGAAATTGTTTGTAAACTTTGTTCATTATTTCAACATTAATTTTTCGAACAGCCTCCGTAATCCGCATTTTTAGATAATTTAAATCATTTCGCAATGTTTCTCCGTACGCTTTTTTTAGGTAACCCCAAAGAAAAAAATCTATGGGAGCTAAGTCCGGTGACCGAGCTGGCGAATTTATTTGTTCATGTCGTCCAATCCATCTATTAGAAAAGTGTACATTTTAATCAAAGTACCTAGACACCCATTTTGTTGTAAGTAGATGCGTCGCAATTCCTCTTGCTCAAGTGATGACAATAAAAAGTTTTGAAGTATTTCCAAGTAATTGTGTTAATTTAAGTTTCCATTAAAAAGATAGAGTCCAATGATTCTGTTTAATAACAATCCGCACCAAACATTGTCTTTTTGATATCGCTGATTTCGGACATTAATCCTAAAATTTGGATTACATTTTGACCAATATCTACAATTTTGTCGAAAACGTTGTTTCATCACTAAACATTAAATTCTCATAAAAGGAGGCGATGTTCCATAGTGTCCTCACCAATCCATAAGCAAAACTTGAGCCTGAAAGCGTGATCTGCACTTTGTGCCGCAAGTCTTATAATTAATATAAACATATGCTTATCTAACTAGTGCTTAACTTCATACATTAGGGATAAGCAGTTCAAAAAATTATATCATTTGGTTTCTAAAACATAACTTTAATATTACAATTCATATTCGCATTAAATTATGCCGTACCATTACAATGATCACAACGTCATATGAATTGTACGCTTTGCGAGACTTCTTCTTGTCGGAAACGTATCCCGTTTCATAAAACAATTAATGGGAGTAATTTTTTCAATGCCGTTTAGTGTACATTTTAATCAGTGACACACTTACATGCGTGTATTTTGTATGTATGGAAATGGGTTTCGATATATTCAACATTTTTTATAAGGAATAAGTTTTTTTTCTAAAACTCATACTGAACTATTTTTCCCTATAGGACACCACATATCTTTACACACTGCATAATTTATAATTATGTCAACCTCACCTGAACGTTAAGTCTTACGTACTATGTATTACGGTAACTTCGTTTCCATGGTTTTGCAAGTTTCGTCGATACGTGAACCTCTAGGCGCATAACTGTCATTTAGTGTAGAATATTTGAATACAATGACATTTCATGGAAGATAGTTATCATTTTGAATATTTGAAAGAAAATAATATACAGCAAGGAATAGACGAAAATGCACTGTCCCGATTCCGAACCCTTGCTTAAGACATCGGACTTCTACCGTACCTGTCAATTACCTAAAAGATTTGAGTATCCTTGTTGGTTTCACGGTTACGGTGTACAAAAACAACCTCCGGAGCATCCTTTCTACAAGACGACATCCAGCGATTACGGAAGGTAACTTTAAATTTTATCTAATTAGTTTGGTTCTAATACCCGTTCGTCTTGAAATCCCCTCGCGCAACGTAAATTTTAAATTTATATCCTGCAGAAGGCTTATTTGAACCTTCCACTGCGAAGGAGCAATTTATTTCAGGTGGTTAATCTCTATTGTTCTCCTCCTTTTTGTTTAACTTGAAAAGTACATGTTCCTCTTAAAGGATTCCTGTGTAAAAGTAATTTAAACAATCTGTAAATTATAATTATTATACCAGATGAATTATTTAGATTTTACGCATTGCGTTGCGATAATTTGTAGTATAGATTAATGTATGTAGACTTAACACTTCTAGATTTACATTGTACTTTTCGATAGTGTATTTTGTATTAATACTTTTGCATGAGCTTAAAACTTCATTCCTATGTTATAGATCTAGTTTGAAAAACTTATATTATAAAATGTGTCCAGAAATATGCGGATAAACTTCAGGTAGATCATTTTATGCTTAATCTGTATCAACAGTCGTAATTTAAAAAAGTATGGGCTTTCGTTAAATTATAGAGACAAAGTAGAATTAGAAACGAACTGGTAATTCAGAATTCTTAAACATAGTTGTAGTCTTAGGAAATTGATTAAATATGCATTCCAACATCTTGAGGGTAATTAATTAAATGTTTCTGTTAATTACGTCACGTTTCTTATTTCGTGATTTTTTTTAATCCCAAACGAAGAAATGGAAGCGGTTGATATACAAAGACATTTCTATCCACTATTCTGGAAAGTCATCTAATCACTGCCTTAAAACTCCGAAATTGTGAGCACGTATATTTTTATCCATATATATAGTGTTGGGCATTAGACTCAATGGGATATTAGCTTCCAGCAGTTTAGGAACTTTATGTATTCAATTCCATTGAGACGATTAGAAAGTAATATATGTCCAACAACTCGATGATTAAAAATTATTTCTTAGACGAAAGCCTCCTATGATGCTCTAACTATCGTAAGATTTGTCAGTGTCAAAATGAAAATATTTTCTATTATAAACAATATATCTCATAAAAAAGAAAGTTTAGCGCTTTTTGGATCCATTTAAATTTGTATAGCAAGATATTGTTGTGTGCACCTTATTATTTACGTACAAGGAGGAATTTTTATATTATCTATTTAGCCATGACTATACCTTGTCTCAGAATAAGAAGGAGTGATTCAAATATCGCGCCAAAATGGCGTATGTTTTCAAAGTATTTCATTGGTTCCTGCGTAGGCAAGTTTAACATGGCAAAATAAGTTTGACAAAACGTCATTTTATGTTTATAGCCAAGCCATAACCTAGAATCTTACATTTTTGCTTTGGTTTATTATACTTTATTGTGTTATTAAATAAAATCCATACTTTTATGTACAACATGAGCATGCGTTGATCAGACGGCTTAAGACCTAAGGAACAAGTGATCATGTATTTGAAACTTTGAATTTGATGAATATGTCAAAAATACTGTACGTCAGTGCAAAAATCAAACATTCAACAATTAATATCATTAATAACTATAGATGAGTTCATACCATAAATGAACTGGACAACTCGCACATATTCTAGAATTGACTCATTAATTTCAAGTAAGTGTTAATTAAATACTAGTTATATTACCACATGTTCATATACATGTTATATTTCAGATATATCAAACGTAAAGAAACCTGTACTAATAGAAAAAGGTGAAAATATCTGGTGGAGAATATGGGAAAAAGTTTGGATTGCCACAAGTATAATGAGTGCACGACAAGCTTTGTTGAAAACCTGTAGGATTAAATAGACATACCGATAAAGATAGGCAATTAAGAATACTTCATATAGGATCTGAATTGACACATAAGATGAAGTTGCTTCAAAAAAATACCCTTTCAGAATATCACTTATATGAGAATGTTTGACAGAAGCAATTACAAATGTTGCAATAAGTGTTTGGAAAAATTGTGCCAACCATGTAAATTTTTAATCTTTTTAACATGATGTGAACACTACATTATTGTTAATTTCCAATATATAGTAGATATATAGTATTTGTTATACTTTATATATTTTCATAATAAATAAATTTTAATAGGGAATAATAATTAGTAACATGTATATGTAATTATCTTTGCAGTTCGTGTAAACAACGTCACTGATGTAAATTTTTCTATTTATTACTGTTATATGTAAGATTCAAATTTCCAAGACTAGTTGCTTGAATTTACCTCCTCAAGGTTTGTAGCAGTAATACGAACGATTTATCTGTAAGTTCCTTATTGATATGTAAAATAGAAAGTAATAAGCAAAACCTTTTCTGCAAGTTCTTAAGGACATTTTGATAAAATATAAAAGGCTTGATTCATTCTTGCTCTCTGATACAAATATTTAATAATAAATAGACTTGATTCACAATGTTCATGTTGCTATAGAATATTCACTAAAATGTGCAGTAATTATATATTTATAACGGCAATCCTCCTCCAAACGCTCAGAACAAAGTCTATGCTTTCATTTGTAAATTGGGCCTATACTATATCTTTATCCATAGATTCATCTAATTTTTTTGCAAAACTAGAATGAACAGATTTGAATGTTAAGAGATTTGTATTCATCAAATTATAGATGTATGCACCTACTTGTGTTTATAACTTTACTCTCCTGTTTACAATTGCCGTGCACTCGTATTGCTGCTTCGATTGGTAGAATGAAAAGCGGCACATCCATCTACTTTAACGAAAGTAGTAAATGAAACACAAAACAGCTAAATCCTTAGTTAGAATTAATACAGTTCTAACCTCAATTGTCATGATGTCATATCAAATTGTCCACTAAATTTTAAGCTATGTGTTCCATGTTTTGGCGGAATATTTGAATCACTCCTTCTTATTCTGAGACAGGGTTTAATACAACAAAATTTTTGAACTCATGTTTCATGTTTGTTGAGCAAATTTAGATATTATCGGGAAGGTTTTGTTGTTTCTGTGCAACCGCAAATTTGTTAACAGTTAAAATGTAATTCAGATACGTGCTATATTATAATTAATAAACATGTATAATAAATATGTCTATATTATTTTTTATTTTAATAAATAAGAATTTGATTTGTCGCCCAAAAATTCTTAAGCAAAAACAAGGATACGTTTTTTTTGAATAGAGATAAAGGAAGATACTTTTGTTATTGACTTTTGAGTAACTTGGTTCATTGTTAAACATGCTTATCATATACCATAAGATAGAGATTGCAAGTTGTTTAAACAATTGGATTTTATTCTATGGACTACACAAAGCGCTACAAAATGTCAGCTTGATATATTTTCCTTATAATAAAAATGAAAAAGAGTAGAAAATTATAAACAATGAAATGAGGGTGAGTCCTTAGTAGCCGCTTCTTCGATTGCTTGTTTGTGTTTTAAATTTAAAAAAAAATATTAATGAAATATCCATGGTTGCTTGTGGCGCATATTCTAAAAATACTTTCAATTCCCACGCACTTCCGATTTCACCGAAAATTCACGGAACTTATTTTTTTTAAATGACTCACCATATATATTTTTGGATTTTCTAGTACTGTTTTAAACTGTCTATCCAACTGTTTATTCCTTTTCAAAATTGAGCTAATCGTTTTTGAGTTTTTAATTATTTTTGAAAATATTTGCCCAAAACACGTGTTAAAAAAAATTATGTTTACATTTTTTTAAAAAGTGAAAACATTAACTTTGGTGGTGCTTGTAGCAAAGAAAGTTCTGCATCATTTGGTATAAGTTGCACTCAACAATACCTACTTCCCGAAATTTTCACATACCTACCAAAAACTTATTTCTTTTAAATGGAGCACCCGGAATTTTATTATGGCATTTTGTTCCTTTTTTTATTTTATTTTATTTTTGTTAATGTCCTATACTATAACTATTTTTTGTAATTTCTGAAATAATCACTAAAGGAGCAATTAGCGGTCAAATAAAGAATTACGAGCGCTGTTGTTCTACGCACCCAAATATTCTTTCAACCAATGGAAGGCTGGTATGAGTCACAGCTTCCTTAGTCAACTGTCAAACAAATCCAACTATCCCAAAAGTAATAATTTTATAAAATGAAGGACATAGCATTTATGTTTTTTTTAATTCCGGCAATGTCCATTTGCAGTATTTCATTTTTTACGCTGTTGGTTAACAACGAAATAAAATAAAGATTATGTTAGTGACATTTTTGAAGATTCCGCCCCACTAAAAGGTGCATAAAACAATGCTGCTATCTTCAATTTAATTTGCCTAATTGCTCTTATTCTTTCAATGTTGAAGCTCTTCATAAGAGATGGAAGAATATGTTTCAATATTATAAAAAATAACGCAATTAAAATAACCAAAAACTATTGAGCACCCTAACTACAATCAAAAATAAGAAAAAGGCATTTCATAAAAGAATATGTTCAACGTTGTGCAATGCACGTGAGGTACTGTTTTCCAAAGAAGTACTAACGTTGCGTAAAACGTTTCAACATATTCTTGCAAACGCTTTTCATATTTTAATGTTCATGTCTTCAAAAAGTTTTGATTATATGACAAAAAAATGGTCGGATTTTAACCACAAATTCATAGAGACAGGAGCTGGACAGCTAAGAGGCACTTAACGTAAATTAGGACAATGTGAACTTCATTTTTCAGTTTTGTGTTAATTTTACCGTACGTTAAGTAAGGTTTAAGTTACGTTATGTGGATGAGAATAAGGCATAAAGGCAAGTGGTTTATTATAATTTGCATATACTAGTTACTCAGTGCCTACAAAGATGAAGTTTTTTTTTTTATTTTGAAACATGTTTTACAACAGGGATATACTCGATTGATACATTTTTCAGTGATGAGTTCATGGAAAAATACAAAATATTATCACTAACAATTATTTCATATTCTTTCTAGGTTCCCGCCAACAGTTCACAGCGTCCCAACGTCATTCTTTCCAAATTCGCAACAATTTACAAACGCTTTGTCTAAGACAGGGATGTATAGAAATTATTCATTAAATACAGGTTTGGATACATCGCCCATTTAAAAAGTATGTATTGATTACGCAGTGACATCTGTGAGATACTAGATAAATTTTAGTCAATCCGTAACAGTTTAAGTATATTTTTATAAAACAGCAAATAAATAGAATAAATTGCTTGCGTAGAATTATTGTTTATCAATTGTGTGTTTTATATTGTTCAAGAAAAATATTCAGAATTGATTTATGTCGTAAATAAACACACATAAATTCTATTTCCTCTATTATACCCGTTTAGATATATGTGGGACATCTTATGCTTACGAGTAAAACTTCCCAAAAAGCCACTATTACAGGAATCTATACATGTATATGATTGGAATTTAACGGTAAAAATAATCTTTACGGTTGGCATCGTTAGACGATGTAAAAAACCAAAGGCGCCCAAGGCATAAAACTCCGAAATAGCACAGGCATCACTTTGCAAGTTCAGTTTCGGATTAACAAGCAATATGATTAGCGCGACGTTTATATAATAAACGTTATCGACTTGATTATACCAAGGTTATTGGATTTACTTGTTTAAATAAACACGTGGAGATAAGTTCATTCACATCCAATGAACTGCATATCCATTGCATACCTACATCTAGTTCTGTAAACTATTTATTTATTGTAAATATGAGCAGTATTAATTTAGATAAATTATTAGAAGATTTAGGTCACTTCGGTAAATTTCAGAAAAGAAATTTTTTTTTGATAAGTCTTTTAGTAATATTTTCGGCTGTTCCTATGAGTTATATTTTTACAACGAGAGACTTAAATTACAGGTAATAAACAAAAAATCTGATTTTTAAAATGTAATTCTTGTCCAATGTTTAATATATTTACAGATGCAGAATTAAAGAATGCGACCAAAATGACGCTTCTTCTCACCCAAAATGGATCGAATATGCAATACCACATAAAAATAATGTATCAGATCGTTGCCAAAGGTTCGAAATAAATAATAATTTCATTGGAAATAACACATGTGGGGAGGATTTCTTTAATAGAAGCCATGTAATTAACTGTGATGAGTTTGTCTATGAGACGGAAGAAGTAACTATAGGTAGAGAAGTAAGTGCTATTTGAATTTTTTTTTATTTTCATGTTAATAATTAGCATAATAATGTTATTTCTCTTTAGAATATTTCCAATTAACTAATAGTATATATTCAATAGGAGATTTCCTTTTACAAATAGGAATTTCCTTATCTTTCTCATAATCAGAAGGTTTAATTACACGAGAATTTTATCGTGCATTAAACAAATACTAAATTGTTTAGTGCCAAATGCTTCAGGCTAAAGTTAGGATAAATGACGAATAAATGGAGTAAACAGCTGGTTTAGCTTTGTATATCTAAAAATTTTTTTTTAGAAACTTATTTTAACATAGATAAGAATATGCTTAAAAGCAAAAAAAATTGATCAATTGTGAAAGGTAATACGTCGATATTGAAATAAGAAAGTTAAATGATTTGACTAGTAGCACTCTGGTATGTAGAACATTAAGTAATCTATTGCAGAAATATAAAACAGTAGCGGTTCGTATAAGGAAGGACAATTCGTAGTGTAAATCCAAGGAACTAAATTCAACGTTACATTGACTAGTATGTAAATATTAATTTAATATATCGAGATCTATTACATTACATAAAAAATAACAACAGGCAATCAAAGATATTTTGAATGCTCGAAAACTGTACATGCATAGGTACAAAAAACGTAACTGCGGAATACTAGGTAATAATAATTATAATAAAAATAAAAAATGTAATAATAATCTTTATCGCCAACCGTCAGTAAAGCGATGCGTTACCATAGCCTTTTACGGAGGTAAACAGACACTTTATCGTACTGTACAATAAAGTACTTTACCTGCCGCTAATATCTGTCAGTGTAGCCATGACTGATGACCATAAACATAAATCGTGTGTCACTGTCATAAACTGTCAAAAGTTATTATATCTTTACTGCTTAAATTAACAATTTTCACGGTTGGCGATAAAATTTTGTATGCACCACGTCAGTAAAGTACCTTTACCGAACTCGTCTGTTACTCGCCGCGCTCGCTTCACTCGCTTGGCTCGTAAATCAGACTCAGCTTTATCTCGAGACAGGAATGAAACTTTTTACAGCATTTAAAATACGTACCTCTAATAGCGGCATACGTACGGTTCTTCTCACAACAGCATCAGTACTACTTTTTCCAAACTTTCCTAAAATTATGAAGATAGTCAATAATATGTATTACCTTATTAACTGGAATCGCCCATCATTCTCCCTTAGACGTTGGTCAACACGTTGAAATGTCTGACGGTTTGGTAGAGCACGATTAGGAAATCTTTCGTAATATAATCTTCTGGATCTAAAGCATTGCAAGACGCAAGACCATACATCATATGCATATCTGCATACTCATTAAACGTGTATTCCATACTTCGAATAACTTCAATATATCAACGATATGATGACAAGTTCTAAAATTTATTATATTTATTTATTTCGTACCATAGTAACGTTTGCAACAGCAATAGGTTTTTTTTTTTGTGCTGATAAAAACTAAACCGCACATCTTTTGCAAACTTTTTCTCGTAAACGGTTCATTTTAACGACAATAAGCAAGAGTACCTTTTTTAAAATCTATGGTTCAAGCTATCCAGTTTAATATTTTTAAAGTTTTTATTATACAGGGTCTTAAAAATTTAGGCATTAAGTTGTAAAGATTAGCCCGCCCCTGGTAAACTACCAAAGCTAAATATGTTTCAAGGACACTATTTTAAGAGGTCCTTACTAGTGTCCATCATATTAAATTTTTATTAAATTATATTAATTACTTTAAAAGAAATTCGATAAAAACCGATTTCCAACGGTGCCCTTCAGGGACGCATATCTCCGTAGAAGGGGCCTGTAGGAAATTTTTTTATAAGAACTTGTCATCTTATCTGTTCATGTTCTATCTGCATCCAAGAGATTTCCCATATTTTCCCGGAAATAATATATCGTATATTTATCGTGTGTATATAAGGCGTTACGAGGAAACAATGAAAATTTTTTAATAGAGAAATATATACTACTAATACTAGTATTTATTCATTTTATTATTTAATCTTTATTAAACACAAACACTTTTTATTCTACTTTATTCAATAAACATAATACAACATTTTATATCCTAAACAACTGCTTTACATACTGCATCGTGCATAGTTCTTAGACGACTAATACCAACTTAAATCCTAGTCGTGTAGCATTACCACACTCAACACCCTCTCTTAATGCTACACTTCTATTTAATTATTCTATGTACATTGTTCCTTAAACCTAAATAAACAGCCCTCTCTGAATCTTAAACCTATACTTTCACAATTTCGATAAAATTGAAATTTATATAAACCTTTGGTCAATATATCTGCTAATTGACATTCACTACTTAGGTATTCAAGAACAATATTGTTATTTTGTAAATTCTCACAAACAAAATTAAATTTTAAATCTATATGTTTTACTCTTTTATTATTTTCTGGGTTTTTTATCAAAGCAATGCAACTCTGATTGTCTTCGTATAATTTAAATGTCTTGACTCCAATACGCATATCGTTTAAAAGTGTTTTATACCATAAGCCATCCTGTACTGCTGCACATAATGCAACCAGTTCGGCTTCAGTACTTGAAAGTGCCACACAGGTTTGCTTCCTGGTCACCCATGCAACTGTATTTCCAAATACCTTCACTAAATAGCCACTCACTGATTTTCTATCATTTGTGTCTTTTGCCCAATCCGAATCCACATGGCATTCTAAAGGCTGATCCTCGGTATTTCTTGTGTATTCCAGATTAGCATTAATTGTGCCCTTCAAATATCTCAGCACTTTCTTCAGATAAATCCATACTTCTTCGGTGCTTTTGTCCTGGTATCTACTAAAGAAATTCACAGCGAAGCTTATATCCGGACGAGATCCCAGCATTAAATACATCAAACATCCTATTAGTTCTCTCACTGGTTTGTTTCCTCTATTCTGTTCCGAAATTTTGAGTCCTAATTTTGGATCTATTGGAATTGAAGATGGTTTACAGTTTTCAAAATTAAAGCGTTTCAAAATTCCTATGATATAAGTTCTCTGGCTTAGTTTCATTATTCCATTCTCTCTTTCATAGTCTATTTCTAATCCAAGAAAGTTTTTAAGTTCTCCTTTATCCTTCATTTTGAATTTTTCCATCAAGTCATTCTTACATTTTTGAATTAATTTCAAATTTGGTCCTGCTAAAATAATGTCATCTACATATAGTAGTAAATATATGTCATTGTTTCTAATGTTCATTGTATATAGACAAAAATCGTTCTCTGATCTATTAAACCTGAGTTCGAGTATAAATTTATTTATTTCATTATTCCAACACTTTGATGCTTGTTTTAAACCATAAAGCGATTTATTTAATTTTAAGATATATCCCTCTTTGCAATGTACTCCTTCTGGTGGATATATATAAATATCTTCCTTCAATTTGCCATTTAAAAACGCGTTTTTTACGTCTATTTGCCGAAAGAAATATTTTCTCTGATTTCCAACTGAAAGTAAAGTTCTTATCGTCGTCATTTTCGCTACGGGAGAGTAAGTTTCGTCGTAAGTGAAAGTTTCTTTTTGAGCGAATCCTCGTACCACTAGTCTAGCTTTGTATCGGTCTCCAATTTTATCCTCCAATTGTTTCGAAGCAAAAACCCATTTGGTACTCAATATCTCCCCATCCATGGGCATTTCAACTTCCTTCCACGTATCATTATTTTTTATTGAATCAATTTCTTTGTTCATAGCTCTTCTCCAGTGTATTTCATCATTTCTATCCTTCAATTCGTCAACATTTTCCGGTACTCTCTCTTCAAAAGACATTGCATCAAATGCCATATATAACTCATAATCGTTGTATTTCTCTGGAATTTTAGTAGTCCTTTTATTCTCTCTTCGGTTAATTTCTTGTTTTTCTTTATTTTCATTCGTTTCCGTTTCTTCTTTTGCTTCTTCCATTTCCACTAATTCTTCCCGATTTTCATTTTCATCTTCATATTTTCTACTTTCATCATCTTCAACTTGTGGTCTTACTACCTTTGGCTTGTAATAAAATTCATTTTCATTAAAAACAACGTCCCTAGCTGCAATCACCTTTTGTTTTTCTATATTCCATAATCTGTATCCTGTTGTTGTATATCCAATCATTATACATTTTTCAGATTTCATGTCAAATTTAGTTCTTAATTGGTTTGGTATGTGACAGTAAGCTGTTGACCCAAACACTCTCAAGTTTCCTACATTTGGTTTCTTTCCAGTCCAAATTTCTGCTGGTGTAACATTTGAATCTGCTCTAGGACTTCTGTTCATAATGTATGCCGCAACTCGAACTGCATCATTCCAAAATGTTTTAGGCATTCGTGCTTCATAGAGCATGGACCTAGCCTTATCAACTAAACTTCGATTAAATCTCTCCGCCTTACCATTTTGTTCAGGTGTATATGGTATAGTGTAATCCAACATAGTTCCATTTTCTTTGCAAAATTCTTTAAATTCTCCTGAAATATATTCTGATCCATTGTCACATCTAAGAACTGCAATTTTTCTTTCAAATTTATTTTGAACCAATTTACAATATTCTTTAAAACATTCAAAAACTTCACTCTTTTTTCTAATAATGTATACATGCATGAAACTAGAATAGCCATCAATGAAGGTCACAAAGTATTTTCCATCATCATAAGATGTGGGTGTTATTGGACCAGATACATCAGTATGTACTATATCCAATATTCTTGATGCTTTGCTACGTGTACCAAAACTTAATCTAGTCATTTTACCATTAACACATGCTTCACAAAAGTTTATTTTATTGAATTTTAAATTTTCGATACCTTCTACCATGTTATTTTTTATTAGTTTTTCTAAATTAGATGGGCAAATATGTCCATATCTCTTGTGCCATAATTGTAAATTCTCATTTTCAGTTTCAATATACAGACTCTCATTATTTTGAACTTTAAAGCTAATTTCATATAAATTATTTCTGTAACCTAAGCCTATCAAATTACTACCTTTATATAAATTTACTTGACCTTGAGTAAAAACTACATTAATGTTGGCCATTTCTAAACGTGTCACAGATAACAAGTTTTTTCTTAGATTTGGAACATAAAATACATTTTGAATTGTACATTCTATCTGATCATCATACACACTACTAATCACTTTAATATTTCCTATACCTATAGCTTCCATATAATTGTTACTTTTTGCTACTGCTATTCTTATAGGAGTTTTTAACATTGACAGTTCATAAAAATAATGTTTATTATTTACTAAATGGTCTGTGCAACCAGAATCTACACAAAATAATAAATTCTTATTATCTACACTTTTACAGTCCCCTATATTAGACATAAAACAAATACCTTCTTCATTTTCAACATAATTGCCTCTTCTATCACTACCCTGGTTCGTAGTATCCATGTTTCTTCCATAACCGCTTCCTCTTGCACCTCTGTATCCTCCACGTCCTGGATTATACACTTTTTGGCTCTGATTGACACTTTGTACATCTCTACCTCGAAATGACTTATTGCTACCTCTTCCTCTAAAGTTGCTTCCTTGATTCCTTTCACAATGCTGCATAAACTTTCGACACTGATTCTTATAATGTCCTTTCATTCCACAAAAATGACATAAACCATCTCGATTTGTCCAAAAACTTGCAGGTTTAGCTTGCTCCAATTTATTGTAACATGTATTTTGAGCGTTTCGACGTTCTACTTCTGCTCTTAGTTTAGATTTAGCAATATTTAATGTTAACTCATCCGATGACATGTTTTCTAATATTGTTAATATAGTTTCAAATGATTTTGGCATGGCAAGTAATAAATTGCATACTAAATCCTGATCCTTGCATTCTGCTCCAGATACTCTTAGTTGTCTAACGATTTCATCAAACTCTACAAAAAATGTTTCTAAATTTCCATCTTCTTTAAACTTCATAGTCATTAATTTTCTTTTCAATATTAACTGTCCTGGTATTCCTTTCTTTTCATATCTTTCTTCAAGCACTTTCAACATTTTATATGCGGTATCAACATCTCTTAACATATTTATTTGGTCATCGCCTATGCACTGTACGATTAGTGACTTGCATTTATCGTCTTTCTTTTTTGCTTTCATTTTTGTTTCCAGTTCTGGATAATTTTCTTCCTTATACTCTTCTTTAATGCATTCCACAACTTCTTTTTCCGCTAATAAAATATTCAATCTGTACTTCCATGTGTGATAATTGTTTGAATTCAAAATTTCAATATTGAAGTTGTTATTGACGCTAACGTCAGCCATCTTACTTTTTCTTGGTTTTTACTTTTCTTAAATGTTGTATTAATACAGCTTTTCAAATATATCTGGTACCCATAACCTATTGATTTTATTATTTACTCTTTATTAAACACAAACACTTTTTATTCTACTTTATTCAATAAACATAATACAACATTTTATATCCTAAACAACTGCTTTACATACTGCATGGTGCATAGTTCTTAGACGACTAATACCAACTTAAATCCTAGTCGTGTAGCATTACCACACTCAACAGTATTATTATTAGTACTTTCCCTTAATAAAATCTATTGCAATAAAGCAGTGTTAGTAACCAAAGTTATGTAGACATTATCGCTTAGGTATTAACTACGAACCGGCACTGACTATAAACACAATCTTTTCCGTCCTGAGAATTACGTATTAGATACTCATAAGGTAACGGAAGTTGCAATTACTATTTCATTTGTAATAGTATTTGTTAGTTATTTCTAATAATAATACATAGTATATTTATATTATTTTAAGTCTTCATTATACTCAGTATTCCTATAATAATAAAACATAATAATATTTAAATCTAAAGATAAGCAAAGCAGAGATTGTTGCTTAACCTTGGTTAAGAATACACATCGAATACATTAACATTTACAGAAACGCTTAAAGTAATTTATAATTATTAAAAATAATTAAAACACATTACCACTTGAAAATGAATACTTAAATATACTTATTTACATCGCATTCTGAATAGCTGTTTATAGGTATAAAAAAGTTCATAATACAGAATGGACTTTATTATTGACGAGTTTATAAAAAAGAATAAATAAAATTCTATTACGTAGTCCCATATAATAATTTTGGATGCAAATTTCTTTCAACATTTTTTTAATATTGTAACGGGTCATCGAAATTAATTGTCATATCTGCTTCCGTAATTTTGCCGTAAGTTTTAGAGTGTGCCACTAAATATGAATGGAGGTTCAAATTAGAAACCGTATTGGTGTACTTTGAGAACACTTTGTAGTTTGACGAATATATGAAATATTTACGGTCTGTGGTTTTATTTACTTCAGTTTCGTTGGATCTGACTTGCTGACCTCAGATGTGATGTGATTAATCAGGCAAACCAATCAAACATATTTATAAGGTTGTGAAAATAATTATTGCGACTTATTCACTTCTTTTAATTAAAGTATCTTCAAAAAATTGTCCACTTTCCTAAGAATTAAGCTTCATAATTTTGTAGAATGCAGAATGAGACAACATTGTAACAATTATTGTAGATTTTGAAAATGATGTGTGATGTTATTAATTAAAATTGAATCAAGGATACACGCATATATAGCTGCACTAAAAATATGGATTAAAATAGATATTTTCTTGAGAGTATCAATGGCTACATTATTAATGAACAAAAAAAAGTTGTCAGGTAATATTTTAGTTTCATTGTTATTATATATCTACATATTCTTAATAAAGTTTATACTGTACTTTTACTTTCTTCCTACCGGAAGTAGGATCTTCTACTCTTATTGAAAATCTGTTTTTTGCAAATATCTCGCAAGTCATGCTTTCTGGGCAGGTATAAAAGGAAGTATTGTGATGACGAAAATTTTCGACCTCGAGATTTTTGCAGCTGTCCGCGTTTTGAAGTCCCCTGATACCGACAAAGTGCTTTAAAAAAATGCGCGCCTGTGTGTGTGACCACGATAACGGTCAAACCGCTATAGATCTCAATTCCAAATTTTGTATTTACGTGTAAAATCTCCCTCTTGAGATCTGATTAGTTTTTCAGTAAAATCGGTAGACCGGAAGTAGTAGTTTACTTCAGTAAAAATATTGAATTTTGTCAATATTTCGTCAATTACTATGTTTAAACAAATTTATAGAAAATTCAAATATACTGAAAATTAAATTTGAGAAGAATTTTATTAAAAAGGTTTTTCGAAATTCCTACCGGAAATAGGCCTTTTATTCTTAACAAAAATCTGTTTTTTGCGAATATTTCGCATGTTATGCTTTTTAGACAGGTACGTTACGAGTATAAAAGTATTTAGAACTAAATTTTCAATACCTTTGTATAAAAAAAAAAAATCAAAATTCAGATCGGAAGTAACATGATGCATTTTATATGTATTTGTCGAGAGTACAAAAGTAATTAGAGTTGGATTTGCAGTGTTTTTGGCATACATGAAATTTTAAAATTCGGACCAGAAGTATCACTTTTAATCTTAGCGAGTAGCACTTTTTTTCGAATATCTTGTAAAGTATGCATTCTATAGAAATTTATTAAGAGAATAGAAGTACTACTTAGAATAGTATTTTGAATATGAATAATTTTTGATTAAAAAAATCTGAAAATTCTATAATTTGAAACGCTATTACGTATAAGAAAGTAGTGTGGTGGCCACAGCTCATTTTTTATTTTCCAATACAATTGGCTTTTATTAGATATAGTTGACGAAGAATGTCGGGCAATAACCTGTCATTTTAATAACAAAGACAATGAAGTCCTTATTTAAACACACCATATGTATTTACTATATGAGTTAGATAACAAATTTTCTGAATTATTTCTAACAAACAATGAATGTTTGGGGAAATAATCTGATTTATTCTGTACGTTTATCATTTTTAAAGGCATTAAATGTAAATAAATGTTAGTAGATTTAGTTTTGAAATCCATTTTAAATTAAAATTGTAATTTAAGAACACTGTAGTGAAACTTCCACTAATTCTCCATTATGTGTCAATTAATAATGATATTTTTTTGTGGTGGACAACTTAAGCTTACATTTCAGTCAGATACAAAATATTTTAAGTCAAATGATCAGATTGACTGAAATAAAGTAACACATCTTTAATAGTATTTCAGAGATACATTCACAAACACACTGCCCAAAATTGTAGTGAATATGGAAGGTAGAATCTGAATAAATAATGAATAAAAATACTGTTATGAAAACAGTAATACAAGTATTGGAATATGAAATTTTATTCTTCAGAAATGTCCACAAGAAGATTATATAACTATTTTTTAATTAATCACTTATTTACATAGTTTCTTCTTATGGTTTGCATAATAAGTTGTTTCAAGTTCTTAAGCTTGTCAAAGCTGTTTGATTGTGCTTGGACATTTTATTGCTTCACTTTAACACCGTTGGTAGAATTAACCTTTGATATAATTTCACAGTTCATCACGTTAATCATTTTCACTTTTTTAACACTAAGTCTTCATGGTTCTTTTCATCTTTATTACTTAACCCCAACCTTGTTCGGAGAAATAAACCTTGATTTGATTTCACAGTCTACCACGTTAATTATTTTCACTTTTATAGCACTATGGCGTTTTACCTTCCTATTCTACAATATGATAATCCTATAATAAAAATATTTATTAATAACAAAGTTAGCCTGAAGGCGTGTTTCATCTGCCACAAATCCAGGATGATCTAACTTTAGAGACAATGTATTTCTTGAAAACGGTTGGATTCTGTGTAGTTAAATATGAAGTTTCAAGTTTAGATATTGTGCTCAATTTGATTATGGGAATATTCTAAAATTCACATCTCTACGGAGTACTTCCATGTTCCTTGTTCATTCCGCTGGCTGTTGCGGACATAGACTCTTCATGGCAATAAGACGTTATTGCTAAACTTAATTTAAATATTTTTCAACAACATTAAGCTTAATTATTCATAAATATAGCTGCAGTTTGAAAAATGCATAATTATAATTGACAATTATATGTAAAATAATAAATACTGTAGGAAACACCAATGACAAATTTAAATTACAAATAAGTGATACTAAATTTGCATTGAAAAGTGGAAGTAGATATTGATGTTAAGCTCGCGGAAAATAAAAAAAGATCATTTCAATCAATTTCGGTCAAAAGTTCTTACATGTTCAGAGTATCAGGTATGATAATATTATTATTTTAAATAGAAGCCTTTTATAAAAATGTAAGCACTTGTGTAGCAATGTATATTACAATTATAATAGCAACATTTACTCTGAACACATATCGGCTTTTTTTCACTATCTCAACACCAGATAAGATTGAATTTTGTTTGGCGAAGCCAGCAAAACCTGTAATGTCTATACGTGCGAACAAAATTACTTTTTTTTGTAGATGTCACAATATGCAATTAGTAACAGTATCGTAAACTCAAACTAAGTTGGTAATTACAAAAGATATAAAATGCGGAAGAGCACATGTTTAAATGAAATTACAGAAATGAAAGCACTGGAGGTGCCCTTCAGGAATAAGTTGTATAAGTGGTAAAGCAACTCAGTTACTTTTCACCAAATTATTGAGCTAAGGGAAGCTATATTATGAATTTATCAGAAATTGCTACACGGCACTGCACATTGAGAAAACACATACATAGTACGAGCACCTTCAAAGAAGTACCTAGATTCGTATTATATAATGAAGAAGGAAGTTCCTCACGTATTATCTTTAATTTTATAACAGTAACTAAGTACAGGTATGACCCTTTTGGTAGGAGAGCTTGCACAAGAACTTCCATCTGGCAATGTTATAGTTCCATGTAATCATGATCATATGATATATAATTATGCTTGTTTTGTAAATTAAATATTTACCACGACTCTGGTAATGGAATAAATAACGACGTCTTTACGTGTCCATGTTGCCGATTTAATAACAAAAATGACTTTAAATCTTAATGCGCAAATCTATTACAGACACCGTTATATGAGTTATTTTTTTTTGAAGTTTCTATACTATAACACATAATGTACTTACTGTCATTGGTTAATATATTAAATAATATGTCCGTTGAAGGTTTGTCATAAGAAAACTAGAAATGACTATGTTTCAAGTAATGCAAGGAATTTCAAATAAATTAATCATATTTATCCGAAAATTCTTCTTAAATTAAAGGGAAATTTGATTGACTTTTGAAAATTACCTGAAATTTTATTTTTTAATTATATTATGCTACTATTAAAATATACTACAAGTTTACAACTACACAAAATGACACTATTGTAATTTAGAAATAAGACAGAGAAATTCAAAGATATTGTCCACTCCGCTTCAAAAATACATGAGAGATAGATTTTGACTTTTATATTGTTACAAAAGGGACTACGATGTAATGTACATACACCCGTGCTTCTAGACATTTTATTTATTCCATTAATGTCTTAAATAGTTAAAAGGTGTCATATGTAAACAATAAATAACAACCTTTATTTAATCAGATACTATACTGCATTCAAATTTCGAAAATGCGTTCACATCAATAGAATTCCAGATTTATGTTTTTAATGGTTAATTTCGAATTATATTGAAATTTTTGTGCTTTGTTGAGCATGCAAAATTTCTTTTTGTTAACAACCAAGAAACAACATAGACTTGACATAATGAAATAAAACATGATATCATTTCCCATTTGTATTAAAATTGCAGGAAATTAGTTTGAGCTAAATTTTGGAAAGCTGAAAAAATCTGGATTTCAAGAACTAAATTTGAAGATCTTCAGTTCTTGGAAAAGCTATAACGAGTCAGTAGTGTGTGCCTTCCTTAACGTTAATTTATACGTTTACGAGGGAGCGTATTTAAGTTTGCGGAATGGAGAAAAGGAGAGAAAATAAAAATAAAAGATTATTATTTCCTCTGCCGTGTGTCCATTTTTTTCTCTCTTTTCCTTCATTTTTTATTAGGTATAAAAAATTACTCCTAGGCACTGTCATATATACCAATAATGACAGTTAATGTAGTGACTTTTAAATTACAGGTAAAAATCTGAAAAAATCAATATGGTGAGAAGAAATTTATTATTTTGTGTGCATTTTTCATATAATTGCAGTATGTATTTATACATATTTTTATAGGCTGTAGTTTATATATTCAATTAACTTTATATTTAATATTTTTCAAATCTATAACCATAAGGGATTTATCGGGAAGGTACCCTGGTACATGGACAAAAAGCTGTTCTTTAAAGAAAAACCTGTAATAACATCCAGCAGAGATTAAATTGTTAGATCCTTAATTTAATAGCTTTATTGCGTCTTTGTTCATACGAACGCTGATGCTCAATTATTTCCAGTGAATGAGTACCATCCGTTAGGTGATCAGCCCAGGTTATCGACTTAGAGCTTTCCGCCACAGTTTAACATTCTAACCGCTGGAAAACTGCTGGCTTATTTATTACGATAGGTATAATCGTTTGATCTATAATCGGGGAAAATATGTTTTACTTTTTGATATATATTTGTATTTCCTTCTGTTCTAAACATATTCGTTTATTTCAGTTTAACATAACCTGTGATAGTAATTTATGGATGTTAACTATAGTGGGAACTCTCAATAATGTTGGTGAATTAGTTGGCTCACCTTTAGCTGGATATGTTTCCGACAGGTATATTTATTTTTTTACTATAGTCCGTCTCAACCCCATTATGCAGTACAGGTCTTACGGCAATTGATTTCATGGTTGCCAAATCATCTCATTGTATAATGTCGTTACAGTTCCGGTTCATTATCTGACATTCTTTGTAATCAAAACATAACTTACACGACTGTTTCATTCAATTGATGCAAACAAAAAATTAATAGTAATATGAAACACTAAAAGGAAAGAATATATGGGAGGATGGATTAGTTAAAACATGTTAATTGTAAAAATATAATCCTTTGGGATTGCTCTGTAGAAATTTATTTAAAATCTAACTGAATATACTAAGCCATAGTAAATAAATTAGTATTTCATAGAAATACCTAAGGTATACAATTTTGTTCATTACTGAATACTGATATCTTAATCTACTGTCCACTATAAATTCAGACAAAGACAAAGTTAATTACAAATTATTTTTTCATAGAGACTTTTCCATTTATAAAAGTAACTTAAATAATAGATATTTATGAAAAGATTAGTAACCACACATATACTTTTATTTTTTAATATGTTACATGACGTATATAGCATTATTGAATATTAATATGTTAATGTTGTACATCCAATTATACATTTAAAGACACAAATTCCTCAACATCATCTTGCAAGTTATCTATTATCCATATTTTGCTTTCGATGTCTTTTACGTGGCCAATGTAATTCTGCTTTTTTCATTATTACATTCTGATATCCCACCACAATTAATTATTCAATATCTCTTTGAATGTCGTATTGTGCATTTTAACTTGTGCCCACACCATTTCAATCGGGTCTACTTCGCAACGATAAGGTGGAAGCCGAAAAACATAATGCCCTTTATTCTTTGCAAATTCATCAATTTTGTTTCTGTCATACTGAGACCTAACCTCTGACACACAAGCCAGTAAATCTTTTTTTAACACGTCATTATCTAGGCATCTTCTCGGTAAGCCATTCAATAATTTGGTCTTTTGTCCATGTTACTGTTGAAATCTTTTCTAATTTTCTCGTATGATATGAGATATTATCGAGCACAATAACCGAGTTCTCTGGTATATTTGGAAGCAATTTATTCTTGAACCAATCTTCATATGTATCTGCATCCATTTCGCTAACTAAACATCAGCAGTATTTTTCTTACACAGAAATGTACATTGAGCACCAACAACAAAACCTTGCTCGCCTCCAGCATGGCGTAATGCAAATCGAGGCCCAAGACCACTTGTTGATTTTAAACTAGTGCTGAATCCTTGTGTAAAAGCTTGTCGACTACTTTGAACAGTATTGTTAGTCCATTTTTCATTTACTGAATGTTCTGCATTCACCACTGATTCATCGGTATATATTATAGTACTACATGAAAATAAAACAATCACAATCAAACACAAGCAAATGATGAATTGCGTAATGAATATAAAAGTATAAAAAATTAAATGGTAAACTATATAATACCTTCGCCTCTGAATTTCCTGATGTCTCGCAAGTATTTATGTCTCCATCTAATGATGTCGTCTCTTTCAATAAGAATACTCTTTTGCCCACTTTTTTAAATTCAAAACCCATATCAGGTAGTGTGAAATGTTCCTCGTGCGAAGTTAGGCAGATCGTCTTCATTATTAACAGTAATAAGAATAGTATTTAAAATAGGAGGTGTATTCTGCATAAAAAAGCCATGCACTTTACATAGAACAAGCGCCTGTGTATTGTCATCATATGAATGATGTCGATCATTTATTTGTACATGTTTTCTTTTGTTTGCTTTCTTCGGGCATGTTAGTTGACCCATTTGTTGTTCCCTCTTTACATTATATATGGTACGCACTGAACAACATAAAGCTTTACTTGCTTCTTGAACAGCAGAGGTAACTCTCATGCATTTATTAAAATAATTATATACATTCATAATCATCTGCTTTTCTTTACGGCTAAAATATTCTCCCTTCTGCCGCTTTCTGTATGCGAGCTCCATAATGACAGTGAATACTGTAATAAAATATGTATATAGGTTATAACGTTTATCAGAATTATAGATATAGGTACGCATACTTACTTTTAAATGCTTGAAAAAGATAGTATGCGTTTTAAAAGAACGATTTAACAGAAATTATATACAGGTAAATTAAAACAATATAAAAGTATACACACTACCTACGGCAAAACTGACAACTGACAGCAACGATTACCCAAAATAGCCATATACTTTGCATAATAGAATTTGCAACTTGGCAACCGGATTTAAAGATGGAGTTATTAAGAGATTACTAAAGATAATGAGAGATGCAATATACCTATTAAACCTGTACTGCATAATGTGGTTGAGACGGACTATAGTTACTATTTGCAATAGCTATATCTTATATAAATATTATTAGCGAATTTAAAATTACAGATATGGCAGGAAGTCGTTAATGATGGTGGCTGTATTGTGGACAACAGCATTGGGCTTACTAAGATCATTCTCCGCATCGTATTTGCTATTTGTGATATTAGAAGTTGCAGACACCGCTCTGGGCTCTGGATTTTACGGTGCCGGTTTTGTATTAGGTAATTATTGATTAATATTAAGATATACATTTTAAGGTTAATTGGAAAGATAGGTTTCATCTAAGAATAATTGGGTAGCCGGTCGGTAATGGTTGATAATTTAATAAACAAAGCCATTCTTTGTTTAAATTCTCGATATCTCTTTTTTTTATGACGATAATAAATTTGGTCCACCTTTAAATTATTACAAATTAAAGTCTACATTAGTATACGATATGAAGTCAAGGAAAAATGGAAAATTTAAAATGCATATTCAGAAATTGTGGCTTTTCTGAAATAATAACCCCTAGTATAACTGAGTCCACAACTATTTACAGTAGTACTAGATGAGACAATAATGAAAGATACGGAAAAGATGAAGAAATTGACTATTTTCAAGAACTGATCCGTAGATGACATGCTTTGATAGCAGATACAGGAATGAGTAAAGAAGATAAATATAAAAATTAATGTTTCGAAATAATAATCAAAATGAACTCAGACAAGAAAATCCAAAACGTACGATTGAATGGAAAGCACATTGAACAAGTAGAACACTTCAAATACTTCAATGGGTCTAGGACAACTTGGCGCGGCTAACTTGGCGCGGCCGACTTGGCGCGAGACAACTTGGCGACGAGCCAACTTGGCGACGGGACAACTCGGCGCCGCCGTGAAATATGTAGACGATTTAATATAGACCGCTTTAAACACATCATAAATCGACTATTCATCTTCAAGTCAATTCAAAATGAGCTTAGAAAGCGGCTGTATTAGCAATACGAGCCTTGTCATATTTATTTTATTATTTGGTAATTGTCAGCGATACCTCCCCGTTAATGTACTAGATCTAGATCATTTGCACTTAACACAAACACTTAATACTACAAAGTCATGGATCTATCTGGTAATTGTGTGCAATACCTCGTAAATATTCCACTGAGTCTCTATTGTCGTAATCCCTCACGATTCTTAAAATGCGCTCGTCAGCATCTCTATATTTTTTTAATTTTAGTGGTGGAGGATGTCCTGCAACCAGCTGCTCATAGTAGAGGTCGCGATTAGCCTGGATTTTTCTTAAACAATCAATAAATTTCCATATTGTTGGATGATCTGCACTAAGTTCTATTTGTAAACGTCGATGCGCGGCTTCGGCATGATTATTTGTACGATCTTGTAAATTTAGGACCCTGTCATACATATTCCACATTTCATGTGGAAATAAAGGTTGGCGTCGTCCATTTCCTCCTCTGTTTAGCCGACCAATATAATTGTCTTCAAACCAATCTAGTATCGGTTGTAATTCTTCCGCCAAATTATCAGAGAGTCCATTCAATGCATTTTCCATATTTTGCATCGGAACAAACGCCAGTGCAATAATCATTTTGGTTTGCAAACTAAATACTGGTTCGTTATTGTAGCAGCTGAGTAGATCTGCTTGGCGTTAGTGTTTTTTCATATTTTGTGCCACGTGGAAAAAGCATCATCGAATTTCTGCCCGTGGAAAAGCTTGCCGTAAACTTTCAAAAGCAGCCATTTCAAAATCGCACGTGAAAGATTTTGGATCAAATGTCGGCGTTAATGTTTTAATTATATCAAATAAACGATCATATGTCGCTCTAGATTTATTTGGTAAAAGGCAATAAAAAACAGGATGCACTCCTCCGTGTTTCTTTGCAAGCACGACGTATACTTGGTAAAACAAATGTGGTGCTATTTTAAATGTACCATCCACAAAGAAATCATCACAATTTAATATTATTTGCAAATTTCGTTCTCTTCCGAAAATTAAAATACGATCTGGTCCAGGACCAGTATCGCCAAGTAAAAAGTTTTCTATACTACCAGGAGTAGATTCATAAGTTTTATAAGCATCTGGGATTTGTAAATCTTGTAGGCTTAAAATAAACCTGAAATGGTAAAAATTTTAGAGATACAATAACACCACGTAAATAAATGTGAATATACAAGCACATCCAAAATAAACAAACAAAACTAAAATTACTTAATTAAAGAGCATTTCCGGCAAACCGGAACTTCCATTTTGATGTGGTTACTTCAAAATACAAAGGGTTGTCTCGTCGCCAAGTTGTCTCGCGAAGTTGGCCGCGCCAAGTTGGCCGCCCCAAATCGCCCGCGCCAAGTTGTCCCATCCCGTACTTCAATACAAAAACATACAAAAATTGCAGACTAGGCTTGTAAGTAATGGACAGAATGGGAAAAAAGGAAAACATCATAACATACAAACTGTTGAGATATGATGAAAAGAATAGAAACCGAATTTCTTAAAAACCTTCATATAATAGTGTGATATCGACATTTGCAGAAAGACTAAAACCCTGAATGACTGCAATGGAAATGAGGTTCCTTCACAAAATACTAAACAAAATTAATGATCTATGAAAAGATTGTTCGACAAGAATACAAAGAAGTAGGTGAATCGATATAATTGTTAATGGAGAAGATCTATGTGACATGGGCTGGAATAATAAATCTTACTAAGAACTGCGATTAGCAGAAGCAATACTGTAACATCGAATCTAACAAGGACTACGCCAAGCACCATTAACTAAATAACAGAACACTGTGTATACAAAGTACCGTATGACTGTGGACGTCCATACATAGGAAAACTAGGGGGTGCTTAGATGTAAGAATCGAAGAACACAGAAACTGGTTCGCGTAGAAAAACTGAAAAATCTCACTTAGCACAACACGCTTAGGCAGTAGACCACCAAAACAAATGTAATGACGCTACAATTCTGACGAAAGAAGAACATGCCCTCAGAAGGAGAATAAAAGGTGCAACTAAAGTAACTAATGCCATAAGAACACAATTTATACGTGACAGCATAAACACGTTGTCTAATAAATACTACAGCACACAGGTTAGATTGAGATCAAGTATTACATAATTCGTCTCAGTAACGTTTAGAAATGTCATAAGTGTTTTACAAATTTGTCATCACAATCATTAATTTAATATTTTTTTTTTTTGGCAAGAAAGAGCCCTTCACAGGGCTACTCTGAAGACGGCAGACGGAATGTCTCCGCCATTAGGAAATGTATAACATCTAAAGCACATGTATATCATGATCAGTGTTGTACACAGATAACCATTGTTTTATCTAGATAAGATAACAGATAATTCCGAAAAATATTATCTAGATACAGATAAAAGATGATTTTGCAAATGATTATCTAGATAAAGATGACAGATAAAGTATAATTTATCTAGATAATTCAATAGATAATATTGTAAAATCCTTAGAACTCAGAATTTTATTTTAGAATTCAGTGTTGTTTAGGTATCGATTGATATAAGAAGGATGAGGATGAGATTTTTTGATATAGGCTTTGATTATGTGTACTATAGATATACAACTGAAGGTTAGTTCAGGACAGTAGCCACCAGAGGGGCTCGGCAGTAGGATGTGCCCATTCATGAATTTCTCCCGCTAAATTTGTTATAGTAATAAACAAAAGCCAATGGGATCTTAAAGGAAGTGACTCAATTATCCAATTACACCAATCGTGTTTGTTACTAATGGAATTATCATAAGCTCTCTGAAGAGTGGCTTGCAGTGGATAGTTTGTGAAACACAGCCAATTGCTCGAACAGCCTTCTTCTGCAGAATAATACTTACCCCATATTGGTTAAACATAGTTGATATGTGATTTGATAGTCCATAGTCTTATTCCAGTAGACTATCAGTTATAAATCTGATATATCTAATTGCATAAGTAGCAGAAGACATGTATTTGACTATTTCATCTATGTGCAGCTTCCATGTTAATCTTGTGTCTAGTCTAATATCAAGGAATTTTCAATTCGTAGAATATATGTTTGATCTATGTTTAATAGTAAAGTAAATTGTCTCACATTTATCCTGGTTAAGTGATAAACGATTGACTGTGAATATATAGAAGACTGTTTTAGACATACCTGTTGAACACATAGAAAAAAATGAGAATAACCCAAACTCTGAACCCGAAACAGACAGACATTTCATGTAGGTATTTAATAAAAATGCTGTTTTTTTTAAATTAATTTCTTGTTTAGATTACCTATATTTCTTCTTCTTCTTAACAAAATTAAAACGTTTTTTAAAAAGCCATAGGTATAATGTTATTTATTTTGTTTATTATGTTGTAAAAGGGTAATTGTGAGTATAATAAGGGAAAAAAAATAGTAGTCCTACGATTTTTGAATAAAAAAATTACTTAAATCTACTTTATCATAGTAGTAGCTATATAGGTTATGTTGATATGTAATTCAAGGCCAAACAATGTGAAAAGTAAATCAAAGAAAATATACTCTTATGTAAAATTTAATAGAAAATATTACATTTTTTGTAAACTTCCGGATTAAATTGTGAGAGTGGGGATGAGAATCGTTCTAATAATTTCATTGGCTAACCATTTTTCATTCATACATATTAATTCATTTGAAAGATATCAGAGGACGACACTTTACTACATACAAATATTACGGGAATATTTACACATTTCTCTAGGTTGTATATCTATAGTATTAATAAACAAGGATATAGGTAATGCATAACGTGAAATATGAACAAATTCAATACATTATTATGTTTATTTACTATTATTAATATTAATGCTTTAGGGGCTGATTTCAAGTCGAATTTGCGTGGTCGTGACTTTGTCACTGATTTTTATTTTCGTATTACTAGTGACTAGTTTAAGTTATTCCTACAGTCTTCAATTTTTTCGGTTTGAAAACAGATAAAAAAATGGCAAAATAACGAATACAAAAGTCAGTTATGCAAAGTTGCGACCGCGCAAGTATAACTTGAAATCAGGCCTTAAGGTTACTTCGGCAAATTAACAACATTTCGAAATATTTGTCGGATAGTCGATTTCTACGTGGAAGTAGGATTTGGGCGCGCGTGCTAAAAAGTCTTTCGACCGGTGCGGAAGACGGTAGCGTCGTATTATATTTAAAGAATATTTTTTTAATGGTTGGGTATGCATGCAACATTTTTAGTTTTTTTTTTTACAATTTAGATAACAATCAACTTGTGAAGTGTCCACATTTCGTATCTTCTTTTCGGATACATGTCCCTTGGCAAAAAGCGATTTAAAAAAAATATCGTCGCTGTCGTCCGTTTCGGATTCACTATCTCTAATGGACTGTGAAGCCAAAAAAGTAAATTCGTTTATGAATATTTCTTTACAGTAATTAACAAGTCTCTCAGGAATCCATTTGGTTTTAAATTTGGGGTGACTCATTGCTGACAGAATGAAAGCTTTACTTTCGACTGGGTTTCCATGTCAAACAAATGTTGAAATCTCTGTTCAAGCCCTTTGATTATGGCCACTTTCAAAGCACTACAGTAAACAAGAGATGAGATCTCAATCAGCTTGATGCGGAGATTGAATAAAGTTGGAGCAACAAAACCCAGAAAACATTCTGCTTCCCCTTGCAGTTTGTCTAATGAACAAGCGAGTGGCTCCATCACACTGCAATACTCTTCAATGAATTTCCACTCAGTGTGTTTTAGTCTTTGGAGTTTTAACTTTGGGAACAATTCTGCTATTTTCTCCTTATTTTGCAAAATTTTTTTTGTCGCATTATAATATGAATTCCATCGAGTCATGATGGGTACAGGAAATTTGCATTTACATACTTCATACGTTAAGTCTGAAGCAACTGTGCTTCTGCTCGTTAAATTCCAAAAAGCCTGAAGTTTCCCAAATGTACAACGATACATTTTCTTGTAGTCTGTTGATTTTTCCAAAACTTTATTTGCATCAGTAGTGGCGACTAAGTTGAGGGTGTGCACGGCACACCTCATGTGACTTGGCAATATAATTCCTTCTAGTTCAGCATCTGATGTTTCAGGGTCAGGTTCAGCAAGAAGGTGCTCCAAATTTATTCCTTGCACATCTGCAACTTAAATAAGAGAAGTAATGTTATTGTCTAAATTTATTCCAGAAAAAAATAATCAGTCTCCAGATAATTCCACAATGGTAACAAATTCTTCTTTATTAACCTTTACATTACACATTATAATGTGAAAAAGATATGTTTCAAAAGAGTACATCTGTCAGCGAAAATCTACACATTTCTTTTTTACATTCTTTGAAACTATAAAAGAGGATCAAATATGTGAAATAGAATCTAAATAGGTTGAAAATCAAAGATGTGCTCTTCTGAAGCATGCCTTTTTTTAACTTTATAGTGTGACAGCCTTATAGCCAATAAAAAGGAATTTATTCCCTTTGTATTGTGTTAATCTTCAAACTGGTGAACTCTTCCTGGAAGAAAGTCATCGTTCCACTTTGAGACAAAAATAAATCAGTTCTTTGAGAAAATAATCTTATTATTATAAAAAATGAATACCGTCAGAAGTTTCTTCATCGCAATAGTAATCATCATCTTGGGATTCATCAGTAAGGGCATTGTTTTCTTCCTCCAAACTTGACTGTGCATCCTCATGTTGTCGGGTGCTATAAACCGTGAATGCTTTGATAAAATTTGATGCGTTATCAGTTACAATATGTGAAACTTTCGGAATTTCAATATCAAAATTACTAAGGACAGATGTAATGCATGCAGCAATTGTTGAATAAACGTGTTTGCCCATAAATCGTTTGCAACATAATAAATGTGATTTTCTCTCAAATGTGTCCTCTAAAATATAGTGAATTGTCATGCCCATGTAACTTCTATTATTACTCGTCCACAAGTCTGCTGTCACACATACATACTCATGTTTTTTAATTTGCTCAATCAAGTCCGTTTTGTGAGCAAAATATCGTGATTCCAATTCTGCAGCAATCGTTCGTCGATCAGGTATCTTAACGCTTTTGTTATTGGCAAGGCCCTCCACTATAGCCTTAAAAGTGGGTTTTTCAACTGTTGAAAGAGGGCGCATCTCGGCAGCAATGTAATCAAACACCAGTTGCACAACCTAAAATTCATCAAAAATTAATAATTATCATTTAAATAAACTCCAGTAGGTACAGCCGTCTGTCTGTCTGTCACTGTTAGCAGAGGCATAACATTTGATCATGGCTGCACCTACTGTAGCAGAAATTTAAAGTCTAAACAATAAAACATAATAATAATAATAATGGCATTGCCAATCGATAAACTTTTAAATACAAGTATCAAATACCTTTTCCTTTGTAAGGGGTATAGGGGCAAATAGCTTGGTTTGAACATGAGGAACTGTTGACTCAGAACTTGTTTGTGTTTCACATTTCTTTGATTTAATAATTGATTGTTGTTGTATTACTTGTATATGCCGCTGCTCTTTAACTTTGTTGAGTAAATTCTGATGCACTCTCTGAAATGTAATTAAGTATGTTGTTATTATATCTTCGTATCCTCTATATTATAATGTAGGTTAATGGATATATTATTTTAGTTTTAATATCTTAGGTTAGGTTAAGTAGGTACCTACCTTAATATGGCTCAGAAAGTTCCCAGTTGACCCCTTAGACCCTGAAATTACTTTAGGACAATGAACGCATTGAGCTTTGATATTTTGTTTCTCGGATTTAATAATTTTGAAGAAACTTCCGTTGAAAATGTACGATTCCGAATGTAAATGTTTCTGAACGTCGGATGGTGTTTTTACAATTTTTGGATGCGGTTCATTATTGTTATCAGTATCATCACAATGATTTGCCAGATCACCATCGACCACGTTGTTACTGCGTTTCCTCGATTTTATTAAAAAAAGTTCCATGCTGGAATTTGCTGTTCTCTAGAACAAAGTGTTTAGGGTAGTTATAATTTATCAATTTATCAATATCACATACGTATTTACATTTACCTATACCACAGACCTATACACATCATGATACACATGCACTCACTAACAACGTACCAGTACCAACGTTACCGCGAAAAATGTACTACATTCTACGAAAAACGAAAACTCAAGTGATAAGTAGAGCAGATACGGCGATGGTTTTATTGGTTTTGATACGATCTTCGTACCACACAAAAAAATTATCTGTTATCTAAAACCTTCAGATAATCTGTTTTTTTATCTAAGATAAGATGATAGATAATTGGTTGTCGTGTCATCTAGATAAGATGACAGATAACAAAACTTTTATCCAGATAATTTATCTAGATAAAATTATCCAGATAATGCACAACACTGATCATGATCAATTGCTTTCGGAATGACTGTGCATTCTAGAAGTATGTCAATTTCTCTCTTATTTTCTTATTTTCTTTCTATGTTCGAAAATCGTCTCTGCACCGGTGTCTTCCGAAAGCGATTTTATTCTAGTACACTTTTCAGTAATATTCATGAAATCAATCAAACAATGAGACTTTAATAAAACCATACTATTTTCTTATTTACCTTGTTACTTTTTCAAGTGAAGTAACAAAGAATGTTTCCTAGTATATCCTTAATATCTATAATTATTAAAGTTTATAAAACGAAAAAGATCATTTTAAACAATTTTTGTATAAAAAAAATTAAAATTAAATACAATGACACAAGACAACTAAAAAATGGTTAGTTCTTGGATTCTTCGTTCTGCCTACCTTCAATGCAGAAATAAAAATGTATCAAACATCTTAATAAATTCATTGCAGCGGTATCGAATATTTAGTTTTGTACTAATTTATAACAATTTGTTTGCTAACATTGAGCGACATGGATTATTTATATTTTTTGAGAGTCCAGTACTGCTAATAAAAAGAAATTCAATACATTTGCAAGAAAGAAGCAGGTAATTAACGAAATATCATAGCAGTATTTCTAATTTTATCTAATACTTATATACAACAAAATTTTGTAGCTTTTAAAGCAGTATGAAGAATGACAATAATAGTTATTTACGAACCAAGTGCGGGAAGACTATTTTCCCGCATGAGCGCACATTGTAAGCACGAGCGACCGCAGGAAGCGAGTGCTTTTAATTGCGCGAATGCGTGGAGATGTCTTCACGCAAGTGGTTTGTACAATATTTTTTGTACGAACATTAAATTAAAAAAATATTATTGATTAATGTCATTGGTATCATACCTAACCTAAGATAGATTACCTAATTAATTTAAGCATTTCATGTACGTAACTATTACTCACCTTTCCCTAAAATTAAGTTATTATATTCTTACACAATGCAAACATGAGGTATTTATTCTTATATTTATAAATTTATAGTACATTTAGTGCGTTTTTTGGTTTAAATATAAACAATTCCGAACTGCCAATATGAATGTCGATGTGGTTCAAATAGATGGCGCGTGAATCTTGCTTAAGATGTCGCTTAAAATGTCGTCAAATAGATGGCGCCACAATTTTCTTGGAAGAATTTTTAATTATTACTCCTATCTCCCCAACTTTTCGTGAGGAATAGTGGAGGGAAGTAGTATTTTATAGACTAAATTTTATTACTACCAAGTTACATTTTTTTTTTAATTGTCCCAAGGTGCCAGTGTTTTTTTCAATTTTTACAGTCGCCTCAACCGGGAAAACGTATTTCCCAGTCGAGCTACACAAGCGCCAAATGTCACTTTACAGGCGGTGAGTACAAAAAATAAAGAACGCCACCACAAAAAGCATGAAAATAACAAATTAAATACGAATTTGGAGGATATTCTAATAACTCTACACGAAACAATTTTGCATAATATTGGTCGTGCTATTGATCTAAATTCCTTAAAATATAAGCCTAGCTCTTTGCTTTATTCCACATTTTAAAATAAGTAACGACAGAACATTTTCAATACCGTAAAATGGGGTGACTTTGTGCCAGCCGGGGCGTGATTGTGCCACTACGTGTTGATCGTGTATATTCGCACCATATCGGCACATCGATTCACCTACCGCCCCGAACTCTTGTTCAAGAATACCGATATTAGAGGCGAATAGAATGAAATGTATGGTTTGTGTATGCAATACCCTCCATTTCTGTTCCGTCAAGTTATTAAGTTGGTGAGATTTTGCAAAATTTTCGTTTTATCGCATACTTTCTCCTGTCTTGCCTAAAGTGTTTTAATAATGACCGTTTCAAAGTTCACACGTAATTAGGTGTTATATAGGTTATCTTTTAAAGAATACGCAGTGGTCGAGTAGTGCAAAATAACCTGGGTGTGTCACCTTGAATAAGATTCCGACAATATAAGGGGGGAATTTGTGCCACTACCTATTTCGAAATTCAGTTTATACGCTTAATTATCTTTACTAGTTACTATTCTATGTGAGAATTGGCTGTTCTTTTGTTTTATTTTGGTTTGTAAGAATATCTAGTTTTTGTTATATTTTATAAAAAAAATTTTTTTTTTCATTAAACCTTCTATTTGGGGCGAGATTGTGCCACAAAATAACAGAGATAAAACTAATTGGGGTGAAATTGGGCCATGTCACTCATACCATACAGTTTCACTATAATATGAAGCTGGGCCTGGCACATTTTCAGCCTGTAAATAGGCGGCATTGTGCTAAAACGGTAAACAAGTATCTGGCACAAAGCCACCCCATCCTATGGGGGGAAATTGTGCCAATTGTTATAAATAATTTTAGAAAAACGAATGAAAATTTCTAAGTCTTTTTTACACAATTTAGTAACCAAAGGTTCAAAGTATATCGTTAATTTTTATAAACATTTTTGGTGTCTATAATTGTCCGAAATTCTTTGAAAACCATAAAAAGTGGCATAAAGCCACCCCATTTTACCGGTATACTAGACTAGTATTTGCTGAGCTTACATTTAATGTGGTTCTAATAATCTTATTCCATGAAGAACCTAAAACAAATGTCTCTTATCGCAATCTTGACGATGGACAATGAAAATAGTCTTAACTAAATGATATACCATTATTTCTTCATGAGGACTACCTTAAATCTTTTATTTTAGCAATGGAGTTAGTTACACCCGAGCACAGAGTACTAGGTAATACAATATTGGCTTGTGCATTTGTAGCAGGCGAAGTTCTATTAGGGTTTGCAGCATGGATATCTCCCTCATGGAGAATAATGCTAAGAATTCTTTATGGTCCAGGAATATTCTTTATTTTCTACATATGGTTAACTCATGAGTCAATAAGGTGGTTACTATCTAAGGGTCGTAATCAAGAGGCGAAGAAAATACTTAAAAAAGTTGCTGAAGTCAACGGTACAAAACTATCGGATGATGCAATTTTAATATTAAATAAAATAAACGAAAAGGATTCGAATGAAAAGGAATCGATATTTCATATTTTTAAATCTAGTAGGTTAGTACTACGACTAATACTTTGTTGCTACTGTTGGATTTGCTGTACTTTCGTATACTATGGTTTGACACTCCATTCCGTTTCCATTTCCGGAAATATGTACGTTAATTATATTAGTGTGGCAGCAGTAGAAATACCAGCTTTCTTTCTGTGTAATTATACATTAAATAGACTGGGACGACGTCTTACATTAGCTCCATCATATATTCTTAGTGGAATAGCATGCTTCTCGTTCATATTTGTACCAGCAGGTAAATATAGTCAAATTAGTTACCATATTACGAACTTCTGTATAACAATTTTTTTATACAGGGTAGTTCACCGGGAACTGAATCGATCGATTGCAGAAAACTGTAGCTAGGAATGATCTGAAATTTTGACACTATAGTAAAGTCGATGGGGGCCATTCGCTTAAAATATTTTCAAGATGGCGGCACTTCGGGCTATGCCGGAAGTAGGCACCAATTTCCTAATTTTAAATAGAATACCTTGTATATTGTAAGGTTTTTAGATTCTACGTGAAATTCTAAATATATTTCATGTATAATGTCATATATCTAACTGTAACCCTTTTTGACTTATTGAAATTCTTATGTTAAATTTGACGTTCGCAGACAGAAAACCAATAGCACTTTTTCCATATAAAGATGAATTTATTATTTAATTTGAAGTAAATTCTCTCAAATATATGGTCTAATTAAATACTATTTGTATAAAATTGTTACAATTATTAATAAAGAGTGTGCGAATTATACGCCTGAAAACGAATTTGGAAAAATTGCCAAAAGACATTTTTTTTAAATGGGAAGCGGCAACTTTTATAATTTTATCTTATTCTGCATTAAAAATAAGGATCACTTCATATAAATATGTCTTTTATAAAAATTGGTAGTTTTCGAAATATTGGCGGGTTAGTGTTTTTATCTTCTACAATACATACTGTTTTGCATTAGTTCTTTTTTCATTAGTTAGCCATGACAGTGTTTACAAAATTATAAATTGTCATTTGTTGAAGAAAAGTCATTTACCTACCTTATCATAATTTCAATAAGTCATGCCGAGGCGCTTAAATTATACAAACGATGATTTTTTAATTTTATTTATTATTTATGGGGAACGTAATAAAGTTATGTCAAGAACATGTGATACATTTGCATTACATTATTATCGTTATTAATAACTGCTTTATTTCTCTGAATCTTTGCCCTCACGGATCCAAAGTTTCTGATGTTTTCTATAGTACGTTTAACGGTATTGGTAGATGGTTTCCGTTTTTGCAGATATCGAGTTGCAAATGTATCACATGTTCTTGACATAACTTTATTACATTCCCCATAAATAATAAATAAATTTAAATAATCATCGTTTGTATAATTTAAGCGCCCCGGCATAACTTTTCTTCAACGAATGACAATTTATAATTTTGTAAACACTGTCATGACTAACTATTGAAAAAAGAACTAATGCAAACAGTATGTATTGTAGAAGATAAAAACACTAACTTGCCAATATTTCGAAAACTACCAATTTTTATAATAGACATCCTTATTTTTAATGCAGAATAAGATAAAATTATAAAAGTTGCCGCTTCCCATTTAAAAAATTGTCTTTTGGCAATTTTTCCAAATTCGTTTTCAGGCGTATAATTCGTACACCCTGTATTAATAATTGTAACAATTTTATACAAATAGTATTTAATTAGACCATCTATTTGAGAGAATTTACATCAAATTAAATAATAATTTCATCTATATATGGAAAAAGTGCTATTGATTTTCTACCTGCAAACGTCAAATTTAACATAAGAATTTCAATAAGTCAAAAAGGGTTACACTTAGATATATGTATACATGAAATATATTTAGAATTTCACGTAGAATCTAAAAACCTGACAATATACAGGCTATTCTATTTAAAATTAGGAAGTTGGTGCCTACTTCCGGCATAGCCCGAAGTGCCGCTCTCTTGAAAATATTTTAGGCAAATGGCCCCCATCGACTTTAGTATAAAGTCAAAATTTCAGATCATTCCTAGCTATAGTTTTTTCACAATCGATCGATTCAGTTCCCGGTGAACTAGCTTGTATATATTTGCAAAATTCTCATAAATATTAATTGATTTTAAATAATAGTCACATTTCTAATATAGACTGAAAACTAAATTACTGCAAATTATTTTTTAAAGCTGTATGAATATGATTTATCATAATATCGTCTTACTCGCAAATATTTCCTTTTTGAAAGAGGACAGATGTACTTCATTCAAAAAGGCGGAATTTAACTTTTACAGACAGTAAGTCGTCTTGGATAGCTTCCGTGGGCTTGATACGACCATTTCGTGCCCTACTGCTTGAAATTGATTGTGGATCAAACAAATTTTTGAACAGTTTTTTAGTAACATTTAAATTTCTTAGGAAATCTACAACTTTAGCTTTTCCATTTTTACACAATAATTAAGTTGTTTTCGGATATTTTCATACGTTAGATGAAAATTTATTATTTGTCATTTGAAAAACCTATTAGGAACAGCAATAAAAATGGAAGGAATTTTTGATGATGTAACCTTTTAAGGCAATCAAGAAAACCAAACAAATACCATATACATGAAGTCTTTTAAAAATACTAATTCACCTAAATTTTTCATTTTCACGTAAATTAAGCGTTCACATTTTATTTGTGTGTAACTAAACTTTTTGGACAGTCTGTATATGAGTCACTAATATAAATTAATTATATTATTCAATATGCAACCATTGAACGTTTTAGAATTGCACGAAATTAATTACCAAGAAGAAGCTTCAAATATAAAAAAAATCAATTTTTATTTAATATGGGGATCACTTCTCTTTAAAGTTTTCTTTATTGATCTAGCTTTCTATATGTTCTCTCCCGAGACCAAAGCAGGAATCTGTATAACTATTTCAGGGAAATACTATTTTCGAATTTACCGACTTTGTTATAATGAAGTTCGACTATATTTTACAAATAATTTAATACTGATGAAGGTAGCATTTATTTTATTTTTGCAGATAATACCATCATTAAATTAACACTATTTTTATTAGGAAAATTTTTCGTTACAATTTCGTACACCGTTTTATACATGTATACAACAGAAATGTTCCCTACAAACCTAAGGCATTCGCTACTCGCAACGTGTTCGATGTTTGGGCGTCTCGGTTCAATGGTGGCGCCACAGATACCATTACTGGTATAATATAACGGGAGTATTATTAAATGTTGTTTATAATAAAATCTTTGTAGGTAAGATTGTGGGATGCGCTACCGTTACTACTTTTTAGTATTATGGCATGCAGCAGTGGTATACTATGTTTACTCTTCCCTGAAACAAATAAAGCTAAATTGCCTGACACAATAGGAGAAGCCATTGCTTTAGGAAAAGCTCGTATACCAACATGAACATTTAAATAATAGACACGAATTTTTATTTATGATTTTATATGATACTTTTATATAAATGTTTTGTCTAAAAATAAAAACTTCTGAGATAAATTGTTTCTTTGTGTTTTACAAAATAAATTCCCTTTAATCTAGATTCTTCAAAGCTGCATTGAACGACAATAATAATACATTTTATCACATTAAAAAGTTATGTGATTTATATTTTGACATGTAGCACATATTTATAGAGATGAAGAAAATTATATAGGTATCAATTTTTCAAAGTTTTCGTTTCTTGTGTTAATTGAATATTATATGCTGCCAGAAACAGACCTCCCTCGAAATTCCTAAAACGTTCAAACAATTGTATTATCAATACATTAGTGGGGTACAGATCAAACAAAAAAAAATGATTTTTGCAGGTATACTACACTAAACCATTTATTTATTTAAAACTATTAAAATATATACCTAATTCTTTTTAGGTAAGTAATCAAATTTTATCTTTCGATCCAGTTCTCTTGGGACGCCTTCTAAGCTATTTTTGGATATTTACTTGGTGCCCAACGTACACCCTGGATTACAGTTGCAGCTTCTAAAAATAAAACTAATAAACTTCTTAAGCATTTTTACTTTCTATACAAAGTATCAGGGATTATTGTGATGACAAAAATTTTCGACTCTCTCTCTCTCTCTCTCTCTCTCTCGATCGATAGACCAGAAGCAGTTGTTTATTATGAAAAAAAAAACATTTGTTTAAACATATCTTGTCAACTACTAAGTTTATACGAAGTTCTAGAAAATACGAAAGTTCTGAAAAGTAAATTTGAAAAGTTTTTCATAAAGAAATTTATTCGAAATTCCTACCGAAAGTATGTCTTTTACTCTTATCGAAAATTCGTTCTATGCAAATATCTATGCAATTATACGGGTTTATCAAGAGTACAGAAGCACATATTTAGAGCTACATTTAGTATAATTTTTGTATAAAGGTAATTGCAAAATTTGGTACGAAAGCAGCACTACTTTCTCTTATCTTTCAAATGATGCATTCTGTAGAGATTTATTAAAGGTCTTGAAGTACCTAGTATAGGATATTGAGTAATTTTTGTATAAAAGAATTTTCAAAATTCGTACCTGAAGCATATTTTTTTAAGAAGACAAAAGTACTGAAAACTTAAGAGGTCTCTATAATCTCATAAATTTCTTTTCGGAATTGCGTCTAACAGACTCTTACCTGTTCTGATGAAGTTTCTGAAGAGGAGAAGTATACTTGCCATATCTCACATTTCTTTACATATTGCTCTGTCCGACACCGTACAGTTGAAAAATGCGCATTTCACAGGGGCCAAAATAATAGTGCACGCATATTATTTTCTATTGATATATGTCGGGTGTCCCAGTCCATTATTAGTATCTAATAATATAGATAGCTAATAATTTTTAATACAAAAATTCTAGATTATCATAAGCTCTACAATTTAAACATATTTTCATTTATACAGAGTATTCGACAACGACAAACTTATGCTTTTTTAAATGAAATATATGCATTTTTTTACATTTCATGATACCCCTTAAAGGGATGATTAAACTGACCTTAACTTCTATTTGCTGATTTTCAACTGTTTCTGAGATGTGGCGATTTTTTGTTAAAAATTGTATAACATTGCATAAAGTTGCTATGAAATATCGATTGATGATGAAATACCTATTATGGGCCGTGTTACTGCTGCCGTAGAAAACACAGATGCACAAAAGGTTCTTTTGTTATGCGTTCAAGAAAATCCTCATACAAGCGTGCGTAAACTTTCTAAAGTCCTTGATGTTAGAAAAAACTTTATTAAGAGAACCTTAAAGAAGATTTTTTAATTTGTTATATGATAACTTATAATTATTGTGATGTTTGAAAGTATTAACTTAAATGTTTTTCAATATATTGCGAAAGTTATAGAAGTTTTCAATAATACACTTAAATACTTGTATTCACGTATTGCTTTTCAGTTGAAGTTATAAATCTTAAGTATTATGATAAAAAATGTTATGATACAGAGCGGCTGCGATATTTTAACTATTGTTAATTCATGAACTTCCAAACTTTTCATTTTCTGAGTTTTAAAATTTTAATAAAAATCACTTATTTGTAAAAAAAAAATTTAGAAGTAGCTCTTCTCAGTTAATTTCAATTATGATTTGTGTAATTAAGTGAAGGCAACTCATATTTTTAAATCGTAATCGGGTTTATTCAGATATAATATACTATAACTTTTGCAAAATCGCCCACAGGTACTAGAAATTATATATTTTCAATTCGTAAATCTTAAATACATTTCAATGACATATAAATATGCAGGTTGTTCCATGTTTTTTTTTAGAATTTCAAACTTTAGCGAATGGTATGTATTTCTAAAGAACATGCGTAGATATGTCGAAATAAACATTAATTTCACGTACTGAAAAGAAAACTACTAATTGTGCCCATAATAGTATTTCACCATCAATCGTTATTTCATAGCAACTTTTCAAATGTACAAAAAATCGCCATATCTCAGAAACAGTTGAAAATCGACAAATACAAGTTGATGTCAGTTTAATCAACCCTTCGATGGTTATCATAAAATGTAAAAAATGCATAGCATACCGTTTAAAAAAACATAAGTCTGTGTTGGTTCGTCCTTGTCGAACACTCTGTATAAACGTAAATATTTTTAAATTGTAGAGCTTAGGATTATCTACAATTTTTGTATTAAAAATTATTCGCTATCTACAGTATTAGATAATGGACTTTACCGCTTCGCTGGGACACCCGATATAAATGTTCTTGTTTTTCACTTATAAATCGCTGATCTGAAAGGACTAAATTAGTTTTTAATTATTTAAGGTGGTAAAAATTAACTCAAATAGGACATTTATTATGCTGATTGATATAATAAATTATCAAATCATATAGAGGTACTAATTTACACCATTGTAAATAAATAATATTAGCACTATTTAAGAAGTATTTCAGAATTGCGTGTAAAGTGACAACGAACTTGATGAATGAAGATAAATTTAAATAAAATTCAATTGTAATTGAAATTACCGAGTTTGATTTCCCAGCAATTATTTAGATGAAATAGTTTTTGAACTTTGAACATTTTGCATATATTAATTATAACACTTACAGTGCTACTTCTATAATTCACGCATCTCCAATTCTTTGCAAACTATCTTAATTCTCTTACAAATTTTATAGACTAGCAATATCAACAGTAACCAGAAATTGTGAATGTAAAACATGCAATTACTGAAGTATCTAATAAACATAATAGCAAATGAACTATCTTGACGCTACTAACAGATTTGCCGACGGTCGTACTTCTAAAGCAGTACAATTACAAAATATAACATATTGATGTTCTGACTGTCAACTCATAAATTCGGTAAGTAGTCATACGTAACGAACTTTTATTTTACTATGGCTTAAAATGTAGCCGTGCAATGCCACAAAATTGAAACGTGACTTATTAAACACACTCAAGTTTAGAAATCTCAAATTATATCATAATGCGTTATGGTGCATTTAGATATTGATATTCCAGTGAACAGATTACTGAATATGAAGAAATTCAGACTTTACGAAAGAAAATTATTCACACCTTGTAAGGCCCAAGTTATACGGTCAGTATATGAAATTCAGTTTTTTTTTTCAAGGAAATCAAAAGAGATCGTTCTGAGAGAATGTATTCTTTAGTTACGGGTATAATTTTTCGTCAATTACTTATTAATTATTGTTTATAAAAATTATCTTTGGGGGGTCGTTGAAATTCCACACTCTTAAATGGAAACAGTAGTCACTATTTGTTTAAAACCAATTTATCGTATCGAGTCCTCTCCAATAACATCTTCAGTCACACTTATTACACATTTTACATTTAAGAATTTGCTGACTATTTGAAATCAATAGAAAATATTTTATTCAGAATAGATAAAAACTATTTTCTTTCAATAAGAGAGTTATACAGCCCAAGTTAATTATGTAAACGAGCTTATTGTTTCATATTATTAAATAATTTATATCAAATCGTCATATACTTTCGTCGCCCATGTTTTGCGAAAAACTAAAAATACTTTGACTTTGCATTTTGTACGAAATCAATGCTAAAGCATGTTACGTATTTTAATTAAATTGAATACTTTTGTACACAAAACAAAGAAGATTAGCCAGGAAAGTGGATGGTAACAATGTGGTTGTTTAAATTAGAAGGATATATTACTCGCTTGCCAAGTAAAAACAACAACAAATCCCTAACACCTGCTTGTGTCTTAACAGCATTTCTCTTACGCACATCTGTTAATAGATTATTATTTTTAGAATACTTAATAATAAGTCTTGTATTGTATGGTAATCTTTAAAATCAGTATTATTAATCGTTTGCTAAGTTCTCCAAATTGTTTTTATGTATTTGATAAAGATGTAGTAGAGAGAACATATTTGTTTTTGTGAGCTGTCTTAAATTGTAATATATAATATATATATATAATATATATATATATATATATATATATATAACTCAATAAAGGAAATATCACGCATACATAATAAAAATAGGAGAAAGAATATCGGGTTAATCCGCTGTAGTGCAACCGCAGACACGTGTTTCAGACTCGTTGGTCATCGTCAGTACGGTGTAGCCAAGGAATAAGGTGGGATATCCTTGGAGATAGAAACAAAAGGAAGTAAACCTTTCTATCTCCAAGGATATCCCACCTTATTCCTTGGCTACACCGTACTGACGATGACCAACGAGTCTGAAACACGTGTCTGCTGTTGCACTACAGAGGATTAACCCGATATTCTTTCTCCTATTTATATATATAACTCCATGTCCGAAAGATTAGAAAGATACCTACAAAATGTCGAATTATTTTTCAAGTTCTGAGTTACGATACACTTATACTGGTAAGTTTACCTAAGTTGTAATTGACGTTATTGCGAAGCAAGTCAGTTTTGACAGTTGGCGTCAAAATTTTAGTGTAATCTATAGAGGTTTCTAAATAATTTTCTGTTTTTTCTTCTTCTTCTATCATTACGCAATGCCTCTTTATTACTGAAGTCGTTTTCATTGATTCTCCTGTGAAATAGACAGCCTTGTTTGCCTTTTAGTGGGTCGATTGCCACGTGGCTTGTTATTTCTAACGAACTTGGCCAAATAATCCTTAGTCATTCTTGTTACATGCTGGTTCAATTCTCTCCTGCGGCATCTTATCCATCGCACTATATCTTTTTTTATTTAATTCTAATAAAAGAATATAAATTATTATTAACACAGCGCCACCTATCGGGTAGCGGATTTTGTGATTTCCTTTTTCGGCACTAAACCAACATATATTGTAGATAATATGTCATTCGACACCATAAATATAAATTGTTAAAGACTTAACTACAGCGGCATCTATCAGATCCTAGCATAGCTATGAACCATCGTTTCGACAAGACAAATATATTGTGTGATTATGACCTCAATCGGTCAAGTCGTTCAAAGTTACACGTTCACTAACAGACGCACCAACGATTATATATAAAAATATGTACAGCATGTGTCAATTTTCATTAGCCATAGGCGATTAATCCATACAGTACTTGGCAACATAGTACCCCTTCTTGCCTTTCCAATGCCAGCACGACCGATGCATGTTCGTAAATACAAGTTAGCGTGGTTAGCAGTAACTATTCGACCACCGGCTTGGGTGTTTTTAATACGTTCAGAAATAATATTTACGAGTTGCAAGGATTTGTTTTTCTTTTTCCTTTCAGTAAATACAGAGAATTATTAAGCTGCGTTCATGCTGCATGACACAAACAAAAGCGTAATTCTAATAAAATTAAAAATAAGGTAAATACAAAAGGATTCTGAAAATAATAATAAACTACTAGATCAGGAGATCGCGTCGGCCATTTGATGTTTCCCGTTCCAGTAATAAGACGGCTTTTATTGCAGACTAGATCGCAACGTGTTCGCAGCTAAACATTGAATGTAAAATCTGGTGGAGAGAAGTGGGAAGATCGGAGAAAATGGTTGTGATGTCGGTTGTTGCCGGGATTGGTGACGGACAGTAGGGGTGCCACGTTGCCACGTATTACTTGTATACGTATAAATCGCACGTAAACATTGAATCATTGACACATACGGTATATATGGGAGTTGGTTGTTATTAATCTGTTTCATTAGTTTTGAGTCATCATGTTTTCATTCATCGTTCAAATCAGTATTACTGCAATTTTCCAACAAATGATGTAAGTGTAGACGCAATATTTACATTTTTTCGTCTTTTACTTTTATCAAAAAATAACTTTTCGCGAATATCTCGCAAGTCACGCGTGCTATACAGACCTATTAAAACTAATGAAGAATAATAAAGTGTTTAGAGATAGCTTTTGAATAATTTTTGTATGAAAGGGTATTCGAATTTCGGACCGGAAGTAGCACTTTCAGTTTTATAACAGTTTTTTTGAAAATATATTGCAACCTGGGCATTCTATACAGATTTATCAAGAGCACTAAAGTATTTACTGTTTTTAGAGTTCGATTTTTTTTCAAAGTTCAGGAATATTATCACAAACACCATCCTGCCAACATCAGAAAACTATCATAAGAATTGGGACAATGGGGTCTTCTGATACTTGGGCACAGTCAAGTTATAAACTTTATAAACATCGCCAAATTTCACTACTCAAGCGGCAAAAAAGAAAAAAAATCCATTTTACTTAGTATTATTCTGTATTCTAGAGAAGACAGTTCTGGTCCACTACAAATAATATTTTCATTTTCGGCTGTTTCTTTCAATTCTCGTTGTAAGTGAAGCATTGATCAGCGTATTATCTGACAGGGCAATAACTACAAGAGCTCAGGCAGGACATTTAATGTTAACTGAAGATGAATGGACGATCATTGAAAGTATTGTTCAAATATTGGAACCCTTTGAGTTGGCTAAAACTTTATTGTCATCAGAATTTTAGCCGACGATTTTAATGGTGATGCCAAAGTTACAATCTTTGATGGAGAATTTTATTTCAAAGATTGGTAAGGATGAACCAGAAGAGATAAAATAAACGAAATCTGTTTTTCAGAAGGAATTTCAATCAAGGTTCACAAAAGTCTTTCCTAGTAATGTTTTGGTTACCGTGCTTCACCAATTGGAATATTTGACATTAGTACATTTCTAGAACCAAGGTTTCAAAAGAAGGAAAGATTTATTGGATATCTGCTTAAAACAAAAAGACACCTAAAAGATATCTTGGAAAACGAAGGGGAGACATCAGTTGAATTTGATGAAATAAACATGAATCCAACAAGAAAAAACCGCTTTGGTTATTTTTTGTGAACGAGTAGATTGTGCCAATGAAGTCGGTATGTATTCTTCGAAATGTAGTATACCAAAAAACATGTACCCGTTACAATGATGAAAAAATAATGAAAAAATGAATATACAAAGCTATCACAGTATGCTAAACGATATCTCTGCTTCCCCGCCGACAGCCTCAGAATGGGCATTCTCTAAAGCTGGTAACATTGTAACGACGAAACTTTATTGTTTGAAGCCGGAAATTGTGTTTTCTTAGAGCATAATTTTGTAGCGTATTTATGTGTTTTGTATTTTCAATTCTTGTTAGTTGTCTCGTAAGATTATTTATTATATCCTTTGAGCAATCAATTCAAATGAAGGTAAGTAACTATCTGGAGACGCGTTAAGTTCAGTTGCATGTCATCGATGACGTTTGTATGTTGTCATAACTGTATTAGAGAAACTAAAAAAGTTAGTTTGTTAAATTATACTTGAGGGCATCTATTTCATTAGCTTAAATAGAATATTTATAAATTGATCGTAATATACGCATTCATGGCAAATAAATACATAATTTCCGTTTCAATATTAAATTTCTTTATTACATATTTTTAATGGACTAATAGTTCAATTCGGTGTTGACAGATAAATCATATCTGTAAAAAAGACGTGCGTTGTGCATATTCTTGCTGTAAAATTTTTCATGTGTATTTTTGCTTTGATATAAATTGTTTAAAAACAGTGCTTCTTAGAAATGTATTTATTATTTATTTGCGTCCATTGAATATAATGCCGAAAGGTTTCTGTAAACAGTCGAGGCTTTTTACAAACTTTTCTATAATCATCTCTTATATTTAATGTGAATAGCGTAAGTATTGCTTATTTTAAATTATATTATGGATACGTAATGAAACATTTAAGATTTTTCGACAATCTAAATCAATTAGAGCATTTCAATTACTAATATATTACGTTATAGTTATTGTATTGTGAATAATTTTTTTCTTTGGTTATATCAAATGTGACTGACAGAAAAAAAATAGATTCGGCATCATATACAAGGCGAGTCGTCATGGATCTAGTATGACGTGCAACTGAATGTAACGCGTTTCCACCATACTTATGGTGGTAACACGTTACGGATCTATATTTATTTCTGTCGGTGACATTTAATACAATAACCAAAGAAAAAAATTATTCACAATACAATAACTATAACGTAATATATTTAGTAATTGAATGCTCTAAGACTTCAGTCTTTCTCAACTTATTTATTATATTGATTTAGATTGTCGAAAAACGTTAATGTTTCATTACGTATCCATAATATAATTTAAAATAAGTAATACTTTCGCTATTCACATTAAATTTAACACATTATTATACAACAGTTTGTAGAAAGCCTCGACTGTTTACAGATACCTTTCGGCATTATATTCAATGGACGCAAATAAATAATAAATACACTTCTAAGGAGCACTGTTTTTAAACAATTTATATCAAAGCAAAAATAAACATGAAAAATTTGACAGGAAGAATATATACAACGCACGTCTTTTTGACAGATATGATTTATCTCTCAACACCGAATTGAACTATTAGTCTATTAAAAATACGTAATAAAGAAATTTAATATCGAAACGGAAATTATGTATTTATTTGCCATGAATGCGTATATTACGATCAATTTATAAATATTCTATTTAATCTAATGAAATAAATGCCTTCAAGTATAATTTAACAAAATAACTTTTTTAGTTTCTCTAATACAGTTATGACAACATGTAAATGTCATCCATGACGTGAACTGAACCAGGGGGGGAAATGTTAAATTCAGATTGCGTAGACATCGTTTTACTTCTGCCTGCAGTTGGTAGGTGGCGCATGTGTTGACGAAATTTTAGGATCACATGTGATACTTCAGGGCTTAGCTGCTTGTAAGCTGTTGACTGTGTTTGGTAACTATGGCAACTACTACATGTGGTATAGTTTTCAAATATTTTTGTTGACAATTTTTAATTAATATTTATATATGCTAATTATTAATCAGAGTTATAAAATATTAACTTATTTCTTAAAATTGCATGTACGTAAGTATTTATTCTGCATAATTCGAGTAATTTTTTTTTTTTTTAGCACTTTTTTCTAGACTTCCTAGTAATTATGCCGACAGGAAAATGTTATGTGTCAAATTGTAACCAAAATGTAAAAGTTTTCCACATCCAAAATCAATTCGTTTTCATGAGTGGTAGGAAGCTACATGAGATCCTAATTTATTCAATGTCAATAGAGAAGATCGGCGATTTCCATTTAAGGAATAAATAAGATCAAATGTAAGAATAATTTAGAATGCTTTCTCCTTAATATTTTGAAATAGAAATAAATTTTCATATAAAAATAAAGCGTTACTAAAAAGATATGTTTCGAATTTATTACTAAGTTATTTTAGCAATAAGTGTAGTTTATTTTTCTTTAAAATACATCTACTATTTTACTTCCGAACATTTAAAGTGAAGAATAAAAACTATTAAGGTAAATACAAAATGGAATAGAAATATATAACATTTAAATTTCCCGGTGCATCGGTTTGATCCATTTTAGTACTGCCTGCAGTTGGCAGGCGGCGCTAAACATTGTCTAAACTTTTTACTATTAAGTTATACTATCTTCTAGTATAGTGATCTGTGAACTGAACTTAATGCGTCTCCAGTACTATCATTTTAATATAATTTTTCCGCTTTCGCTATTTTGCAAGTTTTTGCATAGCGACAATAAACAGCCTTATTAAGTGATTACCAAAACATCGAATAACAGAAACAATAATTACTAATAAATATCCGAATATTGGAATGGGTAACACAGATTCAAATTTTTGTTTTAGAATATTTTAATACAGAAGAACTTGTTGAAATATTCAAACATTTAAATACATATTTATTAAAATGAATATTTGAATATTGAAATTTGGAAATTCCTGGCCTTAGTATATAGACGAGGAAAGCCGTATGTTTTATGACAGGCCAAGTGTATAGTTTAAAGACGCTCACGCATGGTGGCGGTACATTAGAGTGTGTGTCAGGATAAGAAATTGATAGACATATATCGTATAAACGTTCATACAATTGCTATTAAAATTCATATTAATAACAACAATACAGTCCATACAACAATATTTTTATTACAACACCCAGCAGCAAGAACCAATTACTTCAACATGTAGAATAGTATACAGGGTTTTTCACCTAACCCGTTCGTTAGAAGTTTTCGTGGTTAGAAAAAGCTTAGAATTCTGAAATTTTGGGTTCCAGGGTTATTCAAGATTCTCTTTCATTTTAAAATATTTTCAAGATCATACTACTTCCGGTTATACCGGAAGTCGCCATTATCTTCCTTATTTTAAATAGAATACCCGGTATATTATTTCATTTTTGGATTCCTGAGAAATTTCGTAGTGGGTTTTCATCAGGTTTCCCTATACCAATTTTCAATTTTTTCTTAGATATCTTGATTTCTTTGAAAATTTGGACAGATGTAGCCCTGTTTTGAGCATTGCACCCTTTAACCAATTTCGATTGGTGGAAAGCGCTTCTGGGGTAGACGGAAGCACAGGAATGATACTTTCGAATGCCATATTGACAACTAATTTATCGCATACAGGGTATCCAAAATTTAATGACCACTTACATCATCTTAAAAGTTGAAAAAGTTCGTTTTTTCAAATGGGACACCCTGTATTTTATTGGATAGTCGGATGCAGAATTTGATTCTGCATCGATTTGCTATAACATTCCCTATACCTATTTCCAGTGGTTTTCTTGTTAATCAATATTTTTATCAAAAGGTGATCAAACTCCAAAAGTTCTACCTAGTAAGCCTTGATTTTGACAGGAATTGAAACAATGTTGATTTAATGTCAAAGTAGTATCATAGTATAGATTCGTGAGGTATCTACTTACAGTTCTAGGGATTTTGTTAACTTGCTTAAGTACAGTTTATAATGGAGTATGTTGAAGAATATTCCAATAATGATTTATTAAATTTGTTTTACACGCACGGTGAATGTGGACGAATTGTTCGACGAACATGCAGACTATTTAATGAACGATATCCGGACCTACCAACAATGACTCCCGGAATATTCGCAAGAATCGAAACTCGCTTTATAGCAACTGGAAACGTAAGGGCAACTCAAAATAACCTAAAGCTCGTAACTGACATTGAAGATAACGTGGTGAATGTGTTGGCGTTTCTTCAAGCTTATCCGCGGAGTTCAATTTCGACAGCAGCGCTAGATTTGGGTATTTCAAAAACATCAATCCACAGAATATTAAAAAAACATGGAATGCATCCTTTATGTGAGATATCTGTTCACGGATTACGTCTTGGTGATGAGGCAAGACGTGTCAACTTTTGCGAATTTATGTTTTTGAAAATGACCGAAGATCCGAGATTTCTTCATCAGATTATGTGGACTGATGAATCGAAATTCAGCAGGCAAGGAATTACAAATCGCCGAAATACTCACTACTGGGCACAAGATAATCCACATGTTATTAGGGAACATAATCACCAAGACCGCTTTAGTTTCAATGTTTTTGTTTAATTATGGACAACAGAGTGGCTTATCAAATGTACGATGGAAATTTAAATGCGGCTAGATATCTGGAGATACTGAGAGGGTTTGTTAGTGATTTTCTAAATGCCCTACCTTCACGTGATAGAGCAAACAGTTGGTTTCAGCTTGATGGTTTCAGCACATTCAACTATAGCTGTACACCGGCAATTGTCAATGATGTTCGAGGATCGGTGGATTGGCTCGCGGGGACCTTGGAACTGGCCACCCAGATCATCCGATTTGACCCCCTTGGATTTTTACCTATAGGGTCGTATAAAAGAACTAGTGTACTTTAGGCCGGTACAAACTAGAGAGGAATTATTGAACCGTGTTCACCATGCGTTCACTAATATAAGTCCAGACGAACTTCGGAGATCTGTTTCGCGAGGAGTATATGACAGAGTTATTCAGTGTTTGAACCAAAATGGAGGTCATATATAGAACAATTATTGTAATTTTACATTCTCTTATTATTTTTTGTCATGATGTTCCAATTTTTTGTTTTTATTTTATATTTCGTTCTAAATGTTATGTACTAATGTCATGTTCTAATTAAAGTAAATTTTTTACCGTTTCATTTATGTTTATTTGGCTTCGAAAGGCAAGCGATGTTTCGGTTTCTGCCAAAAAACCACATTAAAATAAAAAAATTGGATTAACAGGAAAACCACTGAAAATAGGTATAGGGAATGTTATAACAAATCGATGCAGAATCAAATTCTGCATCCGACCATCTAATAAAATATAGGGTGTCCCATTTGAAAAAACGGACGTTTTCAACTTTTAAAATGATGTAAGTGGTCATTAAATTTTGGATACCCTGTATGCGATAAATCAGTTGTCAATATGGCATTCGAAAGTATCATTCCTGTGCTTCCGTCTACCCCAGAAGCGCTTTCCACCAATCGAAATTGGTTAAAGGGCGCAATGCTCAAAACAGGGCTACATCTGTCAAAATTTTCAAAAAAATCAAGATATCTAAGAAAAAATTGAAAATAGGTACCTATAGGGAAACCTGATGTAAACCCGCTATGAAATTTTCTCAGGAATCCAAAAATGAAGTAATATACCGGGTGTTCCGTTTAAAATAAGGAAGTTAATGGCGACTTCCGATATAACCGGAAGTAGTATGATCTTGAAAATATTTTAAAATGAAAGAGAATCTTGAATAACCCTGAAACCCAAAATTTCAGAATTCTAAGTTCTTTCTAACCACGAAAACTTCTAACGAACGGGTAGGTGAAAAACCCTGTATATATTACATACCGAGGTGAATAGTGTTTCATTACTGTCGAGAGATGAAGTAATTAACCGAGACGCGAAGCGTCGAAGTTAACTTTATCTCGAGACAGGAATGAAACTTTTCACCGAGGTTTGTATACTATTTTATTTACAACCATAATTATTATATTTATTTGTGATAAAAATTCCGGTAAAAGTTTTGACATATTGAGTTATCAGATTTGTGATGTTCTAGCGTAAACGTCAAATAAATAAACTTCAGTTTTTTTCGGTGAATAGATTATAAAAAGTAATATAGAGTAATAAAGCCTTCAAGGACTGCACTCCACTTAAACTGAGGGAAACTGTCCTACCGTAGCAATCCAGATATCTTGGCTCGAATGGAGACGGACAAGAAATCACTATTTCATAATATCAGCAATAGCAGGGCGGCCTATCTACATAGATTCAAGCTTCCAATATTTCTAATGTAACAATTATTTTTATTACACAACCATACAATTAATAATTATTTGTGATAAAAATTCCGATAGAGTTTTGACATATCGAGTTGACAGTTTTGTAATTGACATTCAGGTTGGAAAATGCGGGCAGTAATAGAGGGCGGGAAGTAAATGAGGGCAGTAATTTAGGGTGGGAAGTAAACGTAAACAAAGTCGCACTTCCAAACTTTTAAGAAGTCAAAAATGCCAACATTACGCTTATGGTTGTAAATAGTAGTATATTACATACCGAGGTGGAAAGTGTTTCATTACTGTCGAGAGATTAGGTAGTTAACCGAGACGCGAAGCGTCGAGGTTAACTTTATCTCGAGACAGGAATGAAACTTTTCACCGAGGTTTGTATACTATTTTATTTACAACCATAATTATATTTATTTGTGATAAAAATTCCGGTAAAAGTTTTGACATATTGAGTTGTCAGATTTGTGATGATCTAGCGTAAACGTCAAATAAATATACGCCACTTTTTTCCGGTGAATAGATTATAAAAGAAATGTTGAGCAGTAAAGCCTTCAAGGTCTGCACTCCACTTGAACTGAGGGAAACTGTCCTCCCGTAGCAATCCAGATATCTTGGCTCGAATGGAGAAGGACAAGAAATCACTATTTCATCATATCAGCAATAGCAGGGCAGCCTATCTACATGTATTCAAGCTTCCAATAATTCTAATGTAACAATTAATTTTATTTACAACCATACAATTAATAATTATTTGTGATAAAAATTCCGATAAGGTTTTGACATATCGAGTTGACGGTTTTAAATTGTGATTGACATTGAGGTTAAGAAACGAGGGCAGTAATAGAGGGCGGGAAGTAAATGAGGTCAGTAATAAGAGGGCGGGAAGTAAACGTGAACAAAGTCACACTTCCCAACTTTTAAAAAGTCAGAAATGCCAACATTACGCGTATGGTTGTAAATAAAAGAAATTACATTGGTCTTATCAAATGTACTTCTTAGCGAATTGGAAAATTTACTATTATTTATGTATTCAAAGCATACATTCATATAGGTTCTGCAAAGTTTATTTGATCTTTCGTCATTCATAACAATGACGTTATATAACAGCAGCGATGCCAAATACATTCGGTAATGGAGATATAGGTTATGTATATTTATTTTAAAAGTTTGGTTATGTATCTATACATTAGAAAAAAGTAATTTATTTTAAAAAAGTGGGAGAATTACCTTCATTTACCAATATCGGCAATAATAATAATGTTAACATGAATACAAAATGTATTTCCAAAATAAATACTTGTTTTTAGCAATGTAATCAACGGTAAATCTCTTATTACATTATTCACATTAATTGTCGAGGTGTTATTTAGTTTGACTTTTAAAAACTAACACAACTTTAATATAAACTCTTCTTTCCATGGAATGTATGCAACAACTAACAAATTTAAATGGCTATAGCAGTGAAATAATATTGTACATACGATGAAGAAGTTGTATACTGCTAATTAATATCACTAGTAGGAGGACTGAAGGAAGTACTACTTTTGTTTGTTGCTCAACTATTTTCACTAAAGCTGACTTTATTTTCCCAGTTATAAGTTTAATTACTTAAACAAAGAAAAAGTACTTTTTAAAAATAATCCAATGTAAGTTTTTGTTAGTTTTGAAAGTAAGAAATAATACTGAAACACATTAAAAAAAACAAACAAGTTTATTAAATTAAAATTCCTTGTTCATAATTCCAATGAAATGTTTAATACACTTATAATACACAAATATCTCAAAATTAAAATAATGTGCATATACTATCCCTAGGTATCTGAAAAAGCACTATCAGAACTATCATCATTTAGATTTATTATAAATGGTTCTATTTCTCTTTGTTCAAATCCTATTTCACGGTTCCACCATACATTAATTTCTTTTTCCACATGGTCAATACAGTTAGTCCATTCCTGTGCTGTCACTTGTTGCAATGCCTCATCCCACATATTAACACTTGCTTCAATAGATTTCCCATCCCTACCTATGTGGCGATTATAATAAGTTTTGGTAATCCCCCATACCAACTCAATTGGATTGAAATTGCAATGATATGGAGGAAGACGTAATACTTTATGTCCTGCTTTTTCAGCCATTTGATCAGCTACATATTCTTTTGGTGGCTTATGCCTAAAAGTTAATAAATATTATATTGATAACCAAAATAATGATATTAATGATTCTTACAATGCCACTTTCAGTAGTAATTCTTTCTTCAATGACGTTTCATCATACTGAATGCCATTGTTATTCAACCATTCCTTAATTTCATTTTTTGTGGATGCAGTGTTTGGTACTTTTGATACCAAAGTACTGTGGTATGGAGCATTATCCATAACAATTATTGATGGTCTGCTTAAGAGGTTTAGTAAATTTCCAAACCATTCTAAAAAATTTTTTTGGTTCATTTCCCCGTGATAGTCAGAGCATTTTGTGTTGGAAGGAAATACTAATTTGGCACCAGGTATAAAGCCATTCCTATTTCCAGCATGTAGAACAATATACCTAGTTACAAAAAAAAAAATAAATCTTAGGCTGCATTATTATTTGTTTATATTGTATTATAATATATTTTTGTTACTTTTAATATGATAAAAAAAAATAATTAACCTTTTCCCATCCACCTTAGTACTTCTTACGGAATGTACATTTTTATCTTGCCAGGAACGAGCAATTGTACCATTTTGAAATAACCATGTTTCATCCAAAAATACAAAATCATATATATCCTGGGTCTTATATTCATGGTATAACCTCAAAAAGGTTAATCGCTGTAGCACTACATGTGGCATTTCCATCAAACCACGACGTGGATTATCCTTCTTGTATTGAAAACCAATCTTTTTCAATACAGTAGACAAAGATCGTTGACATCCAAAAAATATGTCAGTTTCCCTTAATTTATTCCCCAACGACTCAAGTGTAATGTGTTCATCTACAATCCTCTATTTTAGATTTTATAAATCAAATAATTTTTTTTTTCACTTACGCCGTTCATACATTTGGTATATAGTATTTCTAATTGCGACCTGTGCGGCATCATCAATTCCTGTAACAGGTTTAGCACGTGAATGTTTAGGTTTATTTGGGTTTAATGGTTCATTTCTTTTAATAGATTGCCATATCGATGTTATTGTATTTAAGCTTACGTTGGCCATCGCAGCTACACGCTAAAATTAAAAATCATTTAAAAAAATTCTCAATCAGTATTATTGTTATTTTTATACCTCTCGTACAGCTGTTAATGGTATGATAACACACTTATTGTCCCGCTCTCGTTCACAAAAAGTTAACATCGAAGCGATGCACTCTTTCATATCCTCACTCAACACTTTCGGCATTTTCAATTAATATAAATATCAATACAATTGAAAATTTGTTCTAAGAAGAAAAATTTGTAACTTAAAATATGTCAAAATATTAATGTCAAAATAAACGATGCGGCAACTTCTCATATTTCAGTAACTTCGACGAATTAAAATCACTAAATTTCCCTTGCTAAACCTTACATTTAATTAAATTTATTGTGGTAAGAATTTTACGTCACAGATGACGAAAGATCAAATAAAGTTTGCAGAACCTGTAGTTACTTTGCGTCAATAATTTATAATCGATGGTAGAAATGGCCGTTTCTAGTTAATGAATTTGTGATCAGGTATGTTTTAAATGAATTGAAAGACAGATTCATAGAATATAAACTTGATTAATAATTTGTGTATAGTGGAATATGGAAATTTTTAAAGCACACAGATAGAAATAATTTGGATCTATATGAGGTTTATTTTTATGGTAATATGTCTACATTTTTTATATTATTCTATGAAGTTTATTAATTTTTTGTATTATGTGAATAAATGGTTTTATGAGATGTTTTATTCCATGATAAGGTAAGTAAGTTTGAAGAATCATTTTTCTTATTACAAAGACTGGATATATATATATATATATAATACTTCTACATAAAGACGATTTCATTATTACATTCTCAGATATAATAAATATCAATATAACTAATATAGAGGAAAAGTTTTTTCTCTGAAACTAAGAGACGAAATTCGATAAACATTAAAGAAAGGACAAAGTGTAATAAGTTGTCTCAGTTAATATTATACAGAACAATATTCTTGTTAATTTGCACTAGGAAAACAATTACAGCAGTACTTAGGCTACATCACTTTATTAGTTGTTATTCTAAATTATAAAAGGAAAGTACTTGGAAATCAGTTAGTGCTACAAATTTCATTACAGTAACAAACTGTTATAATTTATAAAAAGAATATTACGAAACATAATTTTATATTAAATATTAGCAGTGCGGGTGCACGGCGTTGCTCGTGATGTGTTTATTATTACGTCTGTTCTTGGACATATGCTTTAATAATATATTTTTCAAACGCAATTAAAATCCCCTGCTTCTCCTAAGTGGTTGATGCTAAACACTATGTCGTACCATTTAACCGAAAATGTGATTCTGACTTATTGGTGCTGACCAGCAGTCGCACCCTTTAAATGTTTGGTATCATAACACAATTTTTAAATTAAATAGCATAAATATTTATAGGAATTCCATTTAATATTGTATGTTCATTTCGGACTGTTTCTGACACATCTAACGAATGTAGAAAACTCGCCCTTATTATCATGTATATATATTTATGATAATACCATATACACACAGGGTATATCACGAGAGATTTCGTTAGAACAACATAGAAAACTAATAAGAATTGAGTTTTCAAATTTCGTAATTATTAGTTTCGCGTTACACTCTTTTGATTTAAAATAATTTCGAATTTTCGCTTCTTCAGGTTACACCAGAAATGGATATCGATTTACTTATTTTAAATGGAATACCGTTTTTTATGATTAATTCGTATTTCTGACATAATTTTAAGTCTAGTTTGTCTAATAATCTTTGCCTGTGAATTTAACCACTTTCGAAGTATTTCATTTATGATATGATAGCTGCAAATGTGAGAAGGCTTGCTCGGCTCTCTATCTTTGTGCCTAAAAATTTTTCCAATTACATTTATTGTATATATGGCATTATGACAAGTACCTAACTAGTTTTAACCACGTCTTTAATTACCTGGTTGATTTAGAAAAACAAAGAATTTGCAGGGCTTCTTCTCACTATATGTTTACAGGTTGATGCAAAGCACACATAATTCAAGAATTAAAGAAGAGTATTAAATAAGTTAATCACAATCAATAATCTATTTTCAGTGTAGTATAATATTAATTATCTTCAAAAATAAAGTTTTCCTGTAATACAACATAACCTCATTTTTCTTAAATTTTTCTTTAAAGTTATGTGCAATTGGGATCATTGTTTTTGTATGTAATAGTACATATTTTTACGGAATAGTTAAATATACTTGCATTCAAAAAACGACACTATTTATAGTAACAAAAGAATTCAAACTTTCTTATATGGTCAAATGCATGTAAAAGATGTTTTGTTTGGAACGTTGAGTTTAACAGAACCCGCAACATGACCGACTTTGACGACATCATTTGCAGAGTCAGTTTTGGACCTAGGAATATTGAATTACAAAAATAACTAAGCATTAATCCTGTTTCTTATGGCTTAGTGTACATATTACGTTGGATGCACTGTATGGAATATGCTTCGAGTTGCCTAATTTGTTTTGGTGTCTATAGTCTCTCTCATTGATTGTCAGCTCTCATTAGGTTATTTGTGTTTTCGGCATCATTGCGTTTGTGTCTGCTATAAATATTTTTATAAAATCAGTTCTATGTAATGTCAGAAATGGTAAATTAATCTTCACATCAGTAAAATGACATCTAACCTAGAAATAAAGAGGTTTGACAAATACAGTAATAAGTGAAATTTGGCAACATGGTCGTCGCGTTCATTATGCTCCACCTCGTCTGTTAACGTGAATGAACAATACATATTTTCCTATTTATTATTCAATAAAAACATCTTTGTAACTTGTTTAGTGATCAATATTGTAAACAATTTAGAAATATGAAGATGACATAAAAAATGTTTGATTCTTAATTAGTATGCTTTATTTTCAATTTTGTAATTTGCAAATCATTATTGAAAAATGCTCTGTATTTTCATTAAAATATTTTGAATAATAAATTACATCCGTTTACCAAATTTGTGAATAATATAAAGACTCATTAAATTAAGAACCGTGGTATTTATGCAACAACTTATTTGTATTATATCTATGTTCGCCTTTGTGCTTTCATATACGAAGTTTGTAGAAAATGAAACAAATAAACAGACACTCCACTAACTAAACTGATAGGAATAAGCACTCAGGCGTATGATTAATTTTCACATGATTCTAGGTAGGCTATTATATTAAACCTAATCAAGTGTTGGATTAAATATCCTCTTGGGCAATGAAATGGATTTACCTGCTTCCATTACTTGTTATGTCATGGAATTTTTATCTACTAATTTCGTATATTGACTATCCAGTAATTTTATATACAGGCAATATGTATTAATGAAATAAAGTTTTTTGGAAGAATATATTTTTAAATGTGAATGTCATCAGTTGTTATTCGGTTTTACACAAACACTTTTAAAGTCAAAAATTAAATTTTAAAAACCTTGTGCAAGGGATGGGCGTTACTATGCTGATATGGGCTTTATTGAAACCATTCATAGAATATATCTTTTATGACTAGAGATAGCAGAGAGCCGAAGTTTTTTTTAAGATCTTGGATATTACTTACTTTTTTTCTGGAACTCCTACCATGTGATTGATAAGTTGACGACCGCAAAGTTATTACAAAGGAAGCGACTATACGGGGTGAGTAATTAGTAGCCGCTTCTTGGATTGCTCTTTTCGGTTTTAAATAAAAGAACAATTTGTGGAAGATTCATGGTTGCTTGGGGCGCATATTCTAAAAATACTTTAAGCTCCGACTCACTTCCGGTTTCACCGGAAATGCATGGAACTTATTTTTTTTAATGACTCACTCTATATATCTTTGGATTTTCTAGTACTGTTTTAAATTGTCTATTTAACGGTTTTTTTCTTTTTCAAAATTGAGCTAATAGTTTTTGAGTTATTAATATTTTTTGGAAATTTTTGACGAAAACACGTGTTCAGAAAAAAAAACATTTCTTCATTGTTTTTAAAAGTAAAAACATTTACTTTGGTGGCGTTTGTAGCCAAGATAATTGTGCATCATTTGGTATAAGTTGCACGCGACAATGCCTCAAAATTTGTTTTCTCAAAGCCTACTTCCTGAAATTTTCACATACCAAAAACATATTTTTTTTAAATCGAACACCCGGTATTTTATTGTAGCATTTTGTTCCCCATTTTATTCTCTTTCGTTTTTTCTAACAATGTCATATACCTATTTTTTTGTAATTTCTGAGATAATCACAATAGGAGCAATCAGCGGTCAAATAAAGAACTACGAGCGCTGTTCTATGAAGTCAAATATTCGTCCAATAAATGTTGGAATGCGGCCGACTGCCTGAGTCAACTGTTAAATAAAGTCGGTAAACATTTATGTCAAATTTGTAAAAGCATCTCTATTAGTTATCATCCAAATGAATTATTCTTATGAAGAGTTAATAGATACGATTGACGTTTTGAGTGAATCTGAAAGCAGCTCAATAACTGGTGAGGATAAGATGTTTATGGTACTTGCGAGTGTAGTCGAACACCCCCATACTAGTAGTATGCAAATTAGTCAGTTAGATTTAAGTCAAATTTGAGAATCCAGAATAATTAGGAAATATGTAATTCATCCGTAGCATATTCATACACTAGGTTAGATGAAAGAAATTTTCAGAATCGCTTACATTACATACATAAATTATCCTGACTTTCACAATTTGACGATTCAAGTAGAGAGACACTTGCCTTTCCAAAAAATAACATTTTTTATTGCAACTATGGTATTTGCTGGACAGCAGAAACATTTCTTTATCACAATAAACATTCTACAGATGTCGATTTGGAGATCGTAGTAGTTATTTGTGACATCTAGCAGTCAATATAACATTCACTTTGTTGACACTTAATTTGAAATTTAATTAAAAATGAATGATAATTTCTCATTTGAAGAACTTGCCGACATGGATCTTGCTTATGGTGCAGCACAGTAAAACGGAAGAGAAGCAGCACTCTTGTATGAACAAAGATATCCGAAACGTAGGAAACCTCATCATACAACCTTTGCTTCCATCCATCTTCGCCTAAGAGAGAGTGGGAACCTAAGACGTCCTGGTTGTGGTGATCGTCCAAGAACAGCTCGTACTGTTCAATTTTAAGAAGAATTACTACACCGTGTGGAAAAAACCACTCTCAAGTGTTCGCGCAATTGCACACCATATGGAAACCTCCAAGTCGACGGTACACCGTGTCATTCATGATCAACTTCTGTACCCTTACGTGTACAAGCTTAAAATCCCGAAGATTATCCGCATGCATTAATGAAAATCCTCATGCTCTGCTCTCTAGAAGACACTAGCAACAATTTAGTGGGCTGGTATTGTTGGAGAAAATATAATAGTTCACTTGACGCCGGCTCGTTTAAACGCAAACATTTATCTAAATTTTCTGCTAAATGTTTTGCCTCAATTATAGCAATATGTTTCTTTAACATGGGGCACTTCTACATTTTGGTTTAAACGTGCGCCAGTATCTGGATCAGCAATGCCCCCGCAAGTGGATTGGAAGAGGATGTCCCGTGGCCTGGTTCGCGGTTTCTCCTGATCTCAACCCCCTGGATTTTTACCATTGGGTTATCTGAAATCTTTAATTTACGAAACACCAATTCGTAATAGCACGAATAATGGCGAGTTTTACACATGCAGAAGCTATTCCCGGGTTATTTCATAGGATCAGCGAGTCAATGAACCGACGGTGCAATCTTTGTATTGAACCTAATGGACATATTCAACAATTTTTGGAAACCATCATTTACTTGTCAATAAAACAAAGGCTAACATGAGCAAAAACTGATTTATTATTGTTCTTCTAAACTTGTTTTTGTGAAGTAATATCAAATCAATTTTTCCTACTTCATGCTAATATGGATCATTTGCGGATCCAGTATGCCTTTTTGTAATATGCTATACAGTGTGGAAACTACTTATGGAATAAATTCAGTAACTTCCAAACTTATGACATTTGTCGAAAACGCTGAAACAGGTCAATTTTTATTTTAAATTTCGCTAGTTTTAAATCACTGCACCTATTAGTGAATAGAAATTGCAGAAGAAATTCAAAAAATAATGACTGGGGATGATAGTGACGAAATAAATTCTTCAGAGGAAAGCGAAAGCGAATTTGAAGATAATATTGAAAATTTTGCAATGGATATAGATGAAAATGGACCATTGGACTTAGCTGAAAACTCTGAAGAAGATTCAGACGTAGATGAAGCTATTCCAACTGTTCAATCAAAGCGTGGGGTTGCGGAATTCAACGAAGACGAAGGTGATGACGATATTCCACTAGCAAGGTTTATGACCAAGCATATGGTCATAAAGCCCAATAAAACCAAGCTAAAAGGAAAAAACGGACATCAATGGTCTGCAATAGCTTCATCACATTCAAAAAGAATATCTAAAAGAAATATAATTCATTTTGTGCCAGGAGCTAGAACCTCAGTTAGAGAGCTTCTTCATCCGAAAGACTGCTTTCTTCATTTTATAAGTGACAACATTGTAGAAAAGATCGTGAATTTTACTAATCTAGAAATTTTGCGAAAAGCAGCGAAATACAAAACAAAAAATCTAACGGTTTCAGAAACCTCTAAAGAAAAAGTACTGGCTCTTATTGGACTATTGATATTGGCAGCTGCAATGAAGGACAACCACATGAACAGTAAGCAATTATTTGATCGTAGCCTATCGGGAAATATGTATACGGCAACGATGAGCTGTAGTCGTTTTTGTTTTCTTCTTGATTGTTTACGGTTTGACGACAAAGTTAGTCGTCAAGAACGTGCACAAAACGATTCTTTTGCACCTGTTAGAGAAATATGGGACATTCTTATAAATACCTGTAAAAGTTCGTACACACCAACATCTTACATTACAATTGATGAGCAACTTCTAGGTTTCCGAGGGCGATGTGGATTTCGTATGTACATACCGAATAAGCCCACAAAATATGGAATAAAAATTGTAATGACTTGTGATTCGTCAACAAAATATTTAATAAATGCCCAGCCCTACTTAGGTAAAAAAACTAAGACTGGGGGTCTGCCTTTGGCAAATTACTATTCGAAGCAATTAACTGAGACTGTCCATGGTACTAACAGAAATGTAACCATGGACAATTGGTTTACCTCTGTGGAGTTAGCGGAAGAACTATTGAACGATCCTTACAATTTAACGCTGGTGGGAACCATCAGAAAAAATAAAAGGCAAATACCTCCAGAAATGTTAAATGTCAAAAATCGCAAACCTGGAACGTCCATGTTTTGTTTTGACAAAGAGAAAACACTTGTCTCGTTTATGCCAAAGAAAAATAAATTGGTGTTGCTACTGTCGACTATGCATGAAGGTTCGACGGTAAATGCTACTACAAATAAACCTGATATAATACATTCATATAATGCTACCAAAGGTGGTGTAGATACATATGATCAGCTATGTTCTAACATGAACTGCAACAGAAAGACCAGACGCTGGCCAATGGCAGTCTTTTATAACATGCTGAACATAGCTGCAATAAATTCATATGTAATTTATTGCTTTAACACTTATAAAAAACAAGAAAAGCCTGTTCCCCGCAGTGCTTATATGTTTGAAATATGTAATGCATTAATAACACCCTGGTTGGAAACGAGAAAAAATCTGCCAAGTTTGGCACGTCAACTTCGTGAGGATATTTACAAGATCTTAAAACAGGATATGCCAAACGATCCACCAGCTCAAGGTGAATCGAAGCGAACCATTTGTTCTTATTGTCCAAGCAAGAAAAGAAGGATGACGACAAATTACTGCAGTCAGTGCAAAAAAGCTATGTGTGCTGAACATAGGGCTATGTATTGTGTGCAGTGTGCAACAGATTAACTTTTTATACACAATTACTAAGTTTTATGTTTGTTTGCTTAGATTAAATTCTTAGAATAATAAATTTTATTTTTATTAACAACAAAATTATTGATTTTAAGTTGTCGTAAATTTTACGACGGTTTGGTATTCACGGAAGTTAAAAAGACGTTGGTATTCTAGGGTTAAATACCTTTTCAATGAACTAATACTAGTTCACTTTATTTTCAACAGTTTTTGAGATTTTTACATTTAAAAAAAAAATTAAAAAAAACAACACAAAAAACTGTGTGATGAAATTGATAGCACCTGACGGTAGTAGAATACATGAAAGATAGTAATTTTGCTTTGATCAGAAAAGAATAAATTAGTAAACTTTGACGTTTTTATAATTGTTGTTGTTGTGGTTGGAACGTAAAAATGTAAAAATCTCAAAAATTGTTGAAAATAAAGTTAACTCGTGTGAGTTCATTGAAAAGGTATTTAATAGTACTATCTACGAATTTATAAAAAAATATAGCAATCCATTAAAAAAAACGCGTATGACGTCACAGCTCTAAAGAAGATGACGTCACTAATAGATGCAGTGATTTAAAACTAGCGCAATTTAAAATAAAAATTGACCTGTTTCAGCGTTTTCGACAAATGTCATTAGTTTGGAAGTTACTGAATTTATTCCATAAGTGGTTTCCACACTGTATAATATATATGGTATATTATTAGATTCAATTTATTTGATGGTTTTTTTGAACAAAGATATTTGAGACACCTGTCCTATACTCACTTGGAATATAAATATATTAGATTTCAAAATACTTTATTTCTTTTTATAAAAAAAATACAAACTAGGAATAAAAGTTGAGAATATGTAACTCATACGACCCGTACGATCTTGTGTATCTTTCAAATGATATGATTTACATTATATGGACCATTTTGAATTGTAACTAAATACTATCAACGAGACTAAAAAGAACTATTAAAAATATTCTTTAGATATATTTATAAAGGGAGATAAAAGAATAAATATGAATTAGTACAATATAAGATTACAATCTTATACATTGAGTAAAGTATGGCTTACTGAAAAATATTAATACTTGTGCAATTTTCTTTTATTTAGTCATTATCTGTTTAATTAAAAAATTCATCTAATTTTAAATTCTCATGATATAAAGATAAATAGAATGACATGAAATAACACCGTACACATTTTCGTAATTGTTAAGAGATGTATAACGCAGTTCTAAAAAAAAAAAAGCATTAAAACACACCAACAGATATTTTATCAGTGAAACGTGGACAGAAAAATAAAACGCCGCTGAGTAGTTACACAATTTATGGTCAAATTATACAATACAATGCGGCAAGCACAATGCACAAGATAATTTAAATTCAGGTCGTTGAATATAACAAGTGGTATGGCGAGCGTTGGTCAAAAGTCGTGTTAACAGGTATTAAAAAGGTCCTAATTTCATGCGACCGTTGTCTCTCTGTCCATCGAAACCCCTCTCTTTGTCACTAACGGCAAGACGGCCGGTATGCTTTGTAATCATAGACCCCGCAGGGATCCTGCGGTCATACATACACAACAATCATCTCTTGATGATGTCTAAGTTTAAATAACATTGCGAAACCTTTATACATGGATGCAAGTTCTAAATCCGCGCACAACTTTTAATTAAGTTTATTGCAGTGCAACTATGATACTATTCATTATTATCTTGAAAGGACATTTTATTTAATAGATTCTTGAATAAGTTTATAGAATTAAGAAGTATAGTTGGGTTCCAGTTTAGTTTAGAGTTACGATTATGCCACATGTTTTAGTAGAGTTCTATATTCATTGAGAAAGAGTTATTTATATGTCCTATAAATATACCCTCATGCATATAGTACTGCTAAAAATGACTTTTGATACTCTCATCAATCTTATGGATTACCGATTTTATCAATTAGTTGAAACTGGGTTTTGCATCCCCACAAAAAAGTAAAAATGTAGTGGCAATTAGAGCGTGGTCAGTGGTTGCTTGTTTGCAAATGATTTGCTTACACATTTAGTAAATCTACGGGAATATTTTTTAAATATGGTTCGTTTTGCAATGTTATCCAAGAAGATTTACTTATGTTGCAAGAGGTGGCAGTCTCTAGGCTCAAAGTTTGGACTATTTTGCGATTGATTGATCAAATTCCTCCCAGCTAGAAGGGGTGAAACAAAATGCAAAAGGCAAAAATTAAAAGATATAGAAAATCTATATACGTATTTCGACAACTAAGTTGCCATCTTCAGTATAAAACTGTAGGAAAACAGAAAAGAGTGTTAAACGTAGTGCTTTATTTTTAGAGGGGTGATCAAATCAAAAGTATGGTCCGTTTTGCAATTACTTTTTCCTGAAACACAATTATTCTCTGAACAAAAACAAAACTTCTTTTCTACATAAATTCTATGCCGATTCAAGCATTTATTCTAACGTACTAGAAGCTTTTTTAATTCCACGCTCATAGAATTCTGCCGTGTGTGATGATGACCGGTTAGTCATAGTCGTTTTTACTTAATCGGCTGTGCCGAAGGGCATATTGCCCAAAATGATTTTAATATGTTCCAAGAGGTGGTAGTCTCTAGGCTCAAGGTTTAGAGTATTTCGCGATTAATCGAATCCCTCCCAGCTAGAAGGGGTAATTAAATATTGAGTTTCAACTGTAGTATGTGCCATAACATTACCACGTTGCAGTACGTCATCGACTGATAGTTGCCCAAGCCTGTTTTTGATGGATTGACGTATGGAGCTGAGTTAATTATTGTTCAATACAGCATAAGGGCCACTAATAACTCACTCCAGAAAACAGTTGCCATGATTTGGTGCTTTCAAATTATCACTTTTGCTGTCACTTTAGCTGGTAATGATGTGTGCCTGTACTACATTCATGCTTTATTGTTTGGAGACGGTAGTCACGTAGAACACCCCATGTTGCATATTCTGTGACAATGTGACTGAATTTTAGCTGTAGCTGGTCAAAAAGTTAATTCTGAAATATTTTCTGTTTGAATTACTATATATATGGAAATTGTGAATCTCCTTATCTGAATGTTATCAACTGCCTGCACCAAATACTCGTCGATTTCAGATGCTCAATGAAAACACGATTCATCATAAACGATGCCTCTTCCTTGCATATTTACACTAGATTTAGTTTAGAAACTATAAACAAAGCTGATATTTTTAATTAAATATCTTCATATTGGTTTTGATAGTAATTCTGAATTGACTGGATAAACGAATATAATGGAAGCATAAATATCTCAAGGGCTGTGTGAAAACCTACAGGATTCAAATATGATTATATAACAAATAAAATGCTATTTGCTAGAAAACTATTAACTTTATGTATAAGAAAATCTAATACATATATAAAGATATTCTCATAGACAGTTGTCGTTAAAATAAGGAAGTTAGCTATTGAGATTATAGTCAAATTTGTTTCATGATCAAAACATTATCTGGTAAAGCATCCCAAATTTAATTTTACATTTTACTCTGTAAATTTGGATAGTTGAAAATATCTTAAGAAAGGTAGATTTTATATATAGAAAGCCTTACATTAAATTGTTATAAATTGTTTGTGAAAATATGGAATTAAATTTTAAAAATGTGCCTTCCTTCTCAAACTGTACACCTAATAACAAGAATAATTAAAATTTGTACCGTTTTCCGCACATATACCGCATTTCTTGAGTTGTGTTATATAATTTAATGATATTGTTATTGTAAATTGACACTTACTTTTAATAGAGTGTTGTGGCTTAAAAGTGTTGAAGTATTACACCACAATTGTTTAAGCCACAAAATTTTATAATTTTCATGATATGAAATAATTGATTAATAAACATATTATAATAATGCCCACGTTGATAAACGTTCTAAATGGTGTAGTATTAATAAGAGAATATTATTTTGAAATTTGTGCAATAAAAACTAATTGCTTCTTATCTTTTTACGATAATGCAAAAATATCTCTAGATAAACTCTTTATTCATAGATTGCTAGTCCAATTTCTTTTTTAATAGATGACTCATCAATTTGGAAATTTAAAAAACAATATTGTTGTCGCGATGTGAATGTTTCCTTCGTTGGTGTCCGAATATCTTGAATGAATACACCTGTTAAGGCTTCTGGAATTTGCGCTCACTGTTTGCGAATATATTTTGTAATAGCTTGACGTCAACAAATTCTGCATACTTATCTTTTCTTAAAACCTTCTTGTGTAGATCACCTACAGCATTCTTACAACATTAAATATGGATAAACTTGAATAAAATTACAATGTTGGTTCTTCGATATCCTTCCAAACACCATTTTGGCTTCTCGTACTTCTCTCGGACTGTTTGTTATACTACAGTATGGCTTTCAAACTTTATTCAATTAAAATAATATGTAATAATAAATTGACACTTAAGAGTTAGGAATAACATGCTCCAAGTTCTCTCCATTACATTGAACGTGCAGTTTCTTGCATATTTGTCACCATATCTGAAAATAGAGGCTGCTGCATCTGTCGTATCGCTTCTGCAATTTTCTCTTTTAACTCTTGTATTGTAGACGGTGGGTTATCTCGAAAAACCCATAGTTTCAGCATACCCCAAATGTGCGTCCAATGATGTTAATTTCTAAGAGCGAGATGGTAAAGACAAATCAGCGAAACGTGAAACTATATTGTTTCCAAACTTCACTCTCAGAAAGGAGGGTAATATAGCGCTTTTGATTAACAGTTGCTAGACGTCTTTCCTCAATGAAGCAATGCCCTATAATATCTCGCCCAGAAACTGATCACCCGATGGTAAATTTTTCACTATGCAACGGTATTTCTTGCATCTCTTCTGGTGATTGGTCAAAACAACCCATATGGAGAAACGAATTTATGACTACAGAAGGCAAACTGAATGTATACAAAACAACAGTGAGACCAATTTTAACATACGCAGTAGAGACAAGGGCAGACACAAAGGGAACAAAACAGAAAATAAACAACGTGGAAATGAAAGTATTAAGATCGATAACAGGAGTGACACTAAGAGATAGACAAACAAACAGTAGCATACGAGAACAATGTAACATACAAGACGTCAACAAATGGGTGAAAATGAGAAAGAAAAAATGGAACGAACACGCAGATAGGATGCGACCAAACCAACTAGCAAACAATAAGCCATACAGCAGAAGATCAGTAGGAAGACTAAAAAAGAGATGGCAAGACAATATACAATCAACAACAACCGAAACCGAATAAGAGGTAGACAAACAGGAGAAATCCTAGTCGTACGAAGAAGAAGAAGACCATTTTGTGTACCTACACCGGATAAACGACAATAGTATATACGCAGCTAAAAATACTCTTTCTTTAGTAGATAACATTATTTACGAACTTTCGAACATATTACTACATCATTCAAAACCAAACGTCAATGTTTATATCAAATAACAGTGTGAATTGTTAGAAGTTTTAAAAAATTTAGCAGAAGCACATTTTATTACACACGAATTGTTTACAGCTTTGAAAATCTGTGACAATAAGTTTAAATATTCCGTTTTACTTATTTCTTTTGCCCCTTGTTATAGAGGTTTTCATACTTAAAAGTTGTAATTTGAAGCACATAAATTTTACTTGTATTCAAATGTCGAATGAATATCTTGTTTCACACAGATGTGTTAATAATGTTGCATTACACTAGATAATATAGTTAATCTAGCGGTTATGATTCTACGGTAAATAACCCAAAACGACAAAATATAAACGAGCAGGTTTTGGCTCACGCGAATACAAGAGTTCAATGGTTGTCCTAGCTATAAAATTAAATAGCTGTTGGTGTTTATCCAGTAATCATAGTCTTTTATGTTTGGCTATAAATACATAATGAGGTATGACTACGTGGTCGATTACAATACAATATTGACGTATAGAAATAAATGAGTTTTCACATTATTCATTAGTTCATTAGTATAAAACATAAAATCTGCAAAACGTTCCACATTGGTTAATTAAATTTTATTAACAGTATGGCACTAAAGCGAATTTGATAAATTACAGAGTATTTATCAAACTTCACATAATTTTATTACTGAAAATGCTCTTGCATTATTGGAAATTTATTTTTGGTTTTTACTTACACTTTTCAGTTTGTTTGCAATTAAAATATTCTCTTGATAAGCTTATCTGAGTTTTAAATTTGTGCTATTTATTATTTTAGTTATCTATTGTAGATGAATTTTATAGACTGTTACCATTTGCACCTATCGCCCTAAACATAATGCTTGCTTTTTCGCTTGATTATTCCTAAGAGATGGTTGTAATTTAGATGTGGTATTTTTTTCTCGATTACCGCTATCTAAAGAGATAAATACGCGACTTAATGTAAATCTGATGTTATTTTTCTAACAAACCAAAACCAGTTTGCATAATTTTACTTACCGACCCTTTCAGGGTGTAATTGGACATGTATTTTTTGTAATACGAATTTTGTTACGATATTGATATTATAAGTAGGAATCTCAATTTCATTTTTGTTTTTTTCCTGAACCTTTTTACCTAAGCGCTAATAAAGACCATCATGCCCTATAACATATCCGTACACGATAAAGAATAGTGCGTGGAAGTGGGTAATTCTTTTTGGTAACTTTGGAAAATCCATTAAAAATTGCGTGAAACTTTTGGAATCTATATTTACATGCGGTATCCAGGTTAGATCTCAGCTTTTATTACCACTTTTTAATTTAAGTTTGTTCTTGCAACATTTTTATTCATTTACCAAGCCAATTACAAGGATTGTATGATTTATATGATAGAAATATTTCACCTCTTCGACCTAAAACTCGACAATGGCAACAGTAAACCAATATTCATATTAATGGTACGTCATTCGCTTGAAGCACTATTGGATTCAAATTGTCAAAAGGAAATTTGATGTTACAGATAAAAGTGACACAATAATTCAGTACACATGAATATTTTGTTTAATCTGCAAGAACTCCATTAATGAGAATGCACTTAAAAATACCTCTATTGAATTCAAGTGGTCTAGTCAACCTTGACCCTGAATGCGTTCCTTTGCGAATAATGTCGATCTCTGAAAAGCAATATCAAAGTTTCTTAAGAAAATCTTATAATTATATACAACATCCAACAATCCGATAATACACCACCTGGAGGCCAATAAGTATAAAACAGACAATCAAACTTCATGAAGCTACCTAATCCGAAATAACACATATTCAGGCAACTAACGCCATAATCGAGGATAACCAAGGTTCAAGAACTATATCTGAACTTTACCGTCTTCCAAGCAACAACTTGAAGAAGGAGAAATATGCTGAATATTTCTCTACATTAAGCAATCAATTTCCGACAGACGGTGCTCAAGACTGGTTACCACTAAAGGTCGAAAACTCATAAAATTTATAGATAAAAATAATCTATGCACTCTATATTTCTGTATTACGAAAGGTATTCAAGCTGGTCAAACTCTGGCTGAAAAAAAACTTTATTTTTCATTGGATCATTCTTCGAAAATTGTTACAACCAGTTTGAATATCATTAATATACAAATAATACTAATAAAAACATAGGGTTTTGGACAGCAGTGTTTATTCTTGTTGCTTGGCAAAAGGAATAAACACTGCTTTCTTATTTAAGTCTCCTCAGTACTTACCTTCCATGGTACGGAAGATGGAACTAGTATAATGGAAGCATAATGGGATTCAACCCCTGAAGTGAATGCTCAAACTTAGTGCTCCTAAAGGTAAAATATGCAATTGATAAATGAAGTGTATTACTCAATAACGAAAAGAATTATGCAATTCAATATCTTCAAGGTTTAGTCCCATTGAAGCAACTGGTAACTCTTGGTGTAAAGCATAAGCAAAGCAAGAAGAAACAGGTAAGAACATGAAAAGGATAATTCCAGAAATTTCTGAAACCTTTGCAACACAAATTTATTTCAACCACTCCCATTTGCGGACAAATAGGAGTCAAAAGGGCACTTACTAACATCACTTTAATCTTTGATATATGCTAGTAAAATTAGTTATTTTCCCGTCTTTGATATTGATATCAAGTGGCGGTTGGTACGTGCTGACCCAACCACCAATATAAACACAGGAAGAAATTCGTTTGCATTATTTTATTTTATTATTTTTACGTATTTTTATAACGATGGCATCAAAGTTTCCTTCCGCACCACACACACTAGCGTATGCCAATGCTCAAAACTATGTTCCGGGGCACGATTTCAGATGTGCCTCTTTCGATTATGAATCGGCTCGCTTCGCTTATTTTCGCCAAATGCGCTTATAAGTTCGGTTTGGGGCACAAATTTGCGAGATTCCAGTTAACATCTTGCATACATTGTGAATGCATGTTTTCGTTGTGTTAGTTTGGGTGTGTCATTTCAAAGCCTTGAGATGAAGTTTATTATTAATGATGAAAGTTAATTGTGCGCAAGATCTTTTAAAAAGTCTGCTATCATTTGAAGAAAAACTTTTAATTAAGAAGAAAGGAAAGCCTATTCCAGAACTTCAAATAAACTACACTTCTACAAGTAAAACTCGAACTTATAATAGAGTATTCAATAAAAATATATATGAAAAATATGAGTGGATGTACGGATGTTCACTAATAAATAAACTATTTTGTTTTATCTGCTTAATTTTTAAGAAAGAGGTGCGTGAAATAAATAAGGGTTGAATTATTTAAAGCATATCGCAGAGACCGCAAAGAAACACGAAAATTCCGTTTCTCACAGGAATGCATGCGAGGGTTTTAGTGTTCTAGGAAAAGTGGACATAGTGAGCAGTTAGACAGTGCTTATTTGCGACATAAAATTAAGTACTACGAAGATGTGGAAAAAAATCGTCATATTTTGCGCCGGTTAATTATGCGTATAAAATTTTTCGGAGCTTTTGAATTGGCGTTTCAAGGCCATGGTGAGACATTGACGTCGGAAAAACCAGGTATTTATGTAGGCTTAATCAACTTCGCAGCTGAATTAGACGCTGTGCTTGCAATACATATGAAAAGTTCACAAGTGGTTAAAGGCGCCTCAAAAACTATTCAGAACGAATTGCTAGATGCAATGTTGCAAATTTACAAGCAAGAAATATTAAGGGAAATTAAATCTGCAAATGTCATTGCTTTGGAGGCCGATGAAACTACAGACACCTCTAATAATCAGCAAATAGTTGTTATTATTCGATACGTGTTTAGTAGACAAATTTTTGAACCCTTTTGGTCTTTTTTTTGAGCCAGGTGGACATGGTGCTGAAGTATTAATAAAAACATTGCTGAATGAATTGCAAATAATTTCTCCTTCTGGGTCTGATAACAATAAACTAATCGCTCAAACTTATGATTGGGCGTCCGTGATGGCTGGTAAGACAAATGGTGTCCAATCTATTATCAAGAGAACATTTCCACATGCACATTATATTCATTGTTACGCGCATCAATTTAATTTAATTATTGAACGAGCGGCACAGTGCATGCAAATGTAAAAATGTTCTTTACAAATTTGCAGTCATTTTAAAGCCTTTTTTCTCGATCTCCAAAACGAAAGGTAATTCTTAATGAAATAGTTAAACGTTGATTACTTCACGCTGCTCCTACACGCTGGATTTTCAAAAGTCGAACTGCGAACACATTATTTGAACACCAGGATTCTTTCAAAGAATGTTTATACAAAATTATTGACGAAGATAGTATGAATTCAGTTACTATTAGTGAAGCAAGTGGTTTATTGAAACATTTGAATTGCCTGGAATTTCTCTACCGGTTGAAAATATTTCATTTCATCAGGCCACATGTTGAAATATTACTTATTCAGACTCAAATGCGCGGGATTGACATTGCTCAATTGTAAACGGCAATTGGACAATTCCAACAGTAATTTATTCACATTAGAAATTTAAGAATTTCTACAATGACAATCAAGAACGCAATAATGAAGAACCTGCAAGGAAAAAAACAAAAAACGACAGCTGGAGATAACAGAGATATTATTGCAAAGGAAGTATGTGACAATATTTTAAACCAAATTAGCGACCGATTTGATTTTAGAGATCATTTAAGTGCAGCAAAATTATTTGATTCTCAAAATTTTAAACCTTCTTATAGTCACTCATTTCCACATAAACATTTTGATGAAACAGTGAGATCTTATACTATGTTCGACAGTGTAAACCTGAAAAGAGAACTTTCAGCAATTTATGGGCGCGAGGACATGTGTGCCGTAGATGGTGTTTTGCCATTTTTAGTGTCCATAACAAACGACAACCTAAAATGGGTTTTGACGGAAGCAATCAAACTGTTGGATATAATATTATTTGTACAACGCCCATGTCGACAGCAGAATTTGAACGATGTTTTTCCACCCTCAAACGCATTAAAACTTTTCTGAGAAGTACAATGTCAGAAGGACACTGAACGCATTGGCGGTCCTATCAATAGAAAATATGTTCATCCAGTAAGCATTGTTTAGTGAAGAATTTAACATTATATAATTTTAACTAACTAGCACTAGTTGTAGATTTTTTTCCTGTTGTTTTAACCCACATTTTACCAAAGGTAAAAATGAAACAAAAAATTATGTTTGTTGTTATTATTGTTAACTTAAAGGATACACTTAGAAATTTTTTTAACAAAATTCTTTTTATTTCAAAATGTCCAGAGAAAACAAGTGTTGCCTTATGCAATAGCATAAAAATGACTACTTATTAAATGATTGTGAAATTATTCAAAACAATCACTGTCCATATACGTACACATATTACATTTTTTACTCATAAACACCGTTTGGCTGTGGCAAACCATACAACTTCGCCTGATTTTCTTTTTAATTTTCGTAATGATGTGACCAATAGTGTCAAAGCAAAGTTCATCAGTTACTACTAGAGATGTCAATGTATTATATCTAATTATTACTTACTGAAATATTGAGAGTGGCTGCGGATCTGCTGGCTTGATACCCTTACTCGCCATTAAAGCGTAGGTTGCCATTTTAGGAGCGCCATTATTTAAATAAATTTAGAAGTGGAAAATTTCCACAAGGGAATGATAAAAATATAGATCAAAGAAATCATGGAAATTTTACCCAGCTAGAAGTAGAAAGAAAACATAATTTAGCGGAATTTGTTTTTTATCGACAGTAGCAAGAATGTGGTTGAGAACCAAGCTTCACCGAACATTTACCGAATAATCCATTGCATTTTTGACACCAACGACGACAGATCACATCGTCTATTACATTGTAAAAGTAGTGTCAAATCTTTATTAAATATCAGAATATTTGTCGATGTAATATGATCCTTTTTCATTGTGGTAAAGTCTGTAATTTCTAAAAGGACTTTATTAGAATATTATCAAGTTATATTTGTTTGTTTGTTGTTTGTTATGTTCGATTGTAATTTAAAAATATAAAGCATCATTTCAACAAAATTTTGTTTGATTATCGTAAGCAGTATTAGTTTATTTAAACAGAATCAATATCAATTTAACCATATTAGATGATTAAGACTAATAATTATAATTCCTAAGATATTTATTTTATTTGTCACGTATTTACATTTTCAAGTTTATATAAATCAGAAACATTATAATAAACAACTTACGTATCTCCGAGTTTTGTTCCCTCAAATATAAAATTCCTCAGTTTACTTTTTATTTTTCACTAGCACTACTGTTGGTATATTTGAGAAGTAAAAAAAGAATTTAATTCATCGAATCAACGACCATGATTTAAGAATCCCGGAATAAGTTGTAAACTTTTAACATACACGTAAGTAATCACTATCAATTTAGATTACTAATCATTTATGTGAGTAGAGTTCATGCTAGAGTTAGCGGGAAGATTAAGATATCATATTTAATTATTTCCAATTTTCAATAAATTTTAATTATTGTTACTTACATCATATTATTAATTGATCAAGCATATTTATTGTTTATGTCTATGTACATATGTCGATGAGGCTTTTTTACAAATACTAGACTCCATCACATTTTATATATTTTAGCTGGAAGAATTGATAATGGAAATGTATTGTGATTCTCACGGAATTGTTTAAAAATTGCTTTAAGCTGAAAAAGAAATATTTTACCAAATCTCACTAACAAAGTCTTCCACAAAAGATAATATACAAACTATAAAATGTATAAATATATTAGATGAAACAATTCCAAGCAAATTAAACAACTGGCATTTCATAATACGCAGCAAATAGTTCTATTCTGATATAAAATAAATTCTTCAAAATTTTCAGTTTGCTTTACTTAAATTCCACATGTTCTAATAAAACATGATATTGCTTTCAGAAAACACCTTGTTTATAAAGGCAGCGAAAACTATTTATTGGATAGATTCCAATCCATGTTAACCTCTTCAATATCGTAGATATCTTATTGACAGGGTAGTGTTTATTTTATTAAATAAAAAGGCGTAATATAAACATAGCACACAAGATGTTTATTACTAACATTGCAAATGTTTATTTTAAGATTTGAAATATGCTTGCAATTCGTTTCAGAAGCTCCACAATTTTCTAATACAAATTTTAATTTAATGGAAGGTCACTTTTGGCTACTTTGAAGTATGTATGTACAATTCAGTAAGTATAATATAATAAAATTCCTATAATTAAATAGCTGTATCCCTATGTTTTTAGTCTTTGACTAACTTAAACTTATAAGGTAATTGTATAAATTCTATAGGAAAAAGTATAGAACATACATTTCCATCCATCTTCTTGACTTATAATTTCATATAATAATCAAATTTTAATGCAAAATCGGGCAAAAAATCAGGTAATTGGATATAGTTGGGTCTTCAGACAACCATGATTTCTTAAAGAATACTGAAGATATCGCTTTGGCATTATTTAAAGAATGTGCGTGTGTAACAGACCAGTGTTTATTTTTCAAGGCCATACGACTGCAGTTTAATTCTGTTTTAGAGTAATGCAAAACGTAACATAATTCATTCGACTTTTATCTGAGTAATTCAGTTTTATACTAAGCATGTGAGAAAGTAAAATAGTTAATGGTTGCTAGACATTCAATTTTTAAATCGAGAAGTGTGAAATTGTTTACACAATTCTAAAAAATTAATGTTGGCAGAATTAGGGATAGTTGTATCAAGGTAGGCCGAATGTAAGAGTATGTCAAGTCTCCCAAGAAAGGACATGTTATAAATTGAGAAGTTTAGCACTACAACGTCATCTAAATATTTTTAAGTTAACTCCCCACGGTAGACACACTTATTTTAAAAGGTTCGCCATTTCCTGTATCCATAATTGCTTTGATTATGTATGCATTTGAAGGTTGGTTCGGGACAGTAGCCACCTGAGGGGTTCGGCAGTAGGATGTGTCCATTCATTAATTTTTCATTAATTTTTCCCGCTAATAGATTGTAGTAAAAGTTAGTGTTACTACAAAGATGCCGAATACAATCGGCTTTCATCAGAGTACAGAGTACACCATTGTATCACTACATCCCTTCGCCCTCCTGTTTACAATTTCTGTGGAGGTTGTATAACTTTATAACTATAGTATTAATAAACAAGTGATGGTAGTTCGGCGATTCTTCTAAAAATATTAAAATACTTATTTATATTATGTAAGTTTCGTCTAATTTATCTAAGACAGTCAATCAGAGCAGATTTTATAGTGTAGTTTACCATAAATTCGCTTTACATTTGTCGCGTTAATATTTTTAGTATAAATCGCATTCACAATTGCCAACATTTCTCATGATGGGACATAGTAGAGATTCCTAAGTTGGGACGTCCCAGTTCGAGAAACTGTTCTGATATAATACAACTGCTGATCCCCTCCTTTGTATGTCATAAATGCAGATGCCTGAAACAGATCATACTTACCAAAAAAAAAAAAAAAAATTGGAAAATGGTCGGCTCAAGACATGTTAGAATCTATTCAAAAAGTTCGCAACACAGGGGTATCAGTTCAACAGGCTGCAAAACAGTTCAATGTTTCAAAAAGTACATTGCAAAGAAGAGTCACAAACAACAATCAAATAGAGACAGAAAATGAAAGAGATCGTGGACGATTTAGGCAAGGAACCAGAAAACGAGATTATGGATTATGGAATCACTTATAAAGAACTTCGTCCATTAGCATTTGATTTTGTCACTGTCAATAATATTCCTAATAATTTCAACAAAGATGTTAGAATGGCCTCTAAGAAATGGATTTACGGGTTTTTGCGTAGACATAAAAATATTTCTCTAAGAAAACTCGAAGCAACATCTTATACTAGAGCCACGGGCTGTAACGACAATGCAGTTCGAATTTTTTACAAAAATCTTGAAGGTATTTATGAGAAATAAAAACTCACTTCAGATCGAGTATGGAATATGTGTAACAACCGTTCAGAAATTACCAAAAATTTTTGCTGAATGGGGTAAAAAGCAGGTGGGTGGACTTAAGAGTGCCGAAAGAGGAATGATATAAAAACTCACTTCAGATCGAATATGGAATATGTGTAACAACCGTTAAGAAATTACCAAAAAATTCTTGCTCAATAAGGTAAAAAGCAGGTGGGTGGACTTAAGAGTTCCGAAAAAGGAATGAATGTTCTATTGTCAGTTTAATGAGTGCAACCGGAAATTTTCTAGTACCTGCGTTGATTTTCCCCCGTAAGGGAATAAAAGCTGAGCTGATGGATAATGCAGACATTGGAAGTCCAGCTTTTCTACAAGACAAGGTTGGATGGATTGTGACGTCTATTTGCAGTTGATAAAATATTTTGTCGAGCAAACTAGACCGTCGAAGCAGCAGACAATTCTTATTATTTTAGACGGCCATAATTCGCATAGACAAAGTTTAAACGTCATAAACTTTTGCCGTGGTATGTTCTCATTTTATTGTGCATACCGCCCCACTGCACTCATAAAATCAGCCCATATATACATTACTAGGTGGTTATAAAATCATTGTGGCTAAACTTTCGGACTGTATCAAATCGCAGGTGCTGTTGGAGAAGCTTTTGACAAAGCATCAAGCGTACAGACTGCCGTAAACGGATTTTGAAGAGCCGAGATCTGGCCATTCAATGACCAAGACTGGGAATTTTCTGCGTCAGAAACAAAGGATCTGCGAAAACATCCAGAAAATATTAATTCGACAAACCAAAATGGAGGACCAACACCACCGCCTACTTTAAATATAAATCCATACGACGATCCTGGTCCTTCTACCTCAAAGGTGCATAATATTTTACTTATACCTAGAAAACATCAGAACAGTGACTCTGCAGAAGAGCTTTCGATATCAACCTTTGTCACTAAGTGTAAAATAAAAAAAATTGATAATATTAAACCTTCCTCTTCTAAGATAAAAATAATTGATTAGTCGTCTACCAACTACAAAAGAAAAAACACAAGAAGAAGGTATCTTCTAGAAGGTCCTTGAAATCTACGGTTCTGATGGAATCACCTTCAAAAATGAATTAGCAGCTTTGCAGACCCAAATATCCTCGGAAAACATCAATGCAATCAAGAAAGTAGTTGTTTTCAAAGACAAAAATTATCAAGGTGTAAATAAATGAAATTGCATCCAGAATAAGTCTAATATCAATGAAACTGTTGATGATTCAAGTTTCATCGTGTGTGGAGGAGAGTACGTGGGTAGTGAGGAGGACTGGTATAACTGCCATGAATGTTTAGAGTGGACCCATGAGTCTTACGGAGTCATGGATAACCTGTATTTCACATGTGTCGGATGCGAAGGTAACCCATCGACCCATCTTAACAGACTGGTCTCCCAAAACAAATTAAGACATTTTGTTTATTTGTGATTTAATTCATTACCAAAAACTCTTTGTGTTTGAACGACATGTTTGTTTACTTATCACAAAGTTTGTCGCTTATAATTAGTTTTCGAAATATTGTTTTTCAAAAAAAAAAAAAAACGTCTCATATTGGGTAAATTTCCCTTACTAACATTGACGTAGAAGATTTGATGGAATATGAGACTTCAAATGAAAACAAACACTTGAATTACGGCAAATACGTTTTTTAAGATATTCCCCTTTAACATTAATATACTTGAACTACTTTTTTTGGAGTGCCATTATACCAGCTGTGTAACCATAACCATAAAGTCGACAAAATATTATTTTTCTTCTACAATAACATCTTCGTCTGCCTTGAGTTTCCTTACATTCAGAAATAGTTTGAATTTTGGGCAAAAGTGACGAAGTGAAAGTCTGAGAGAGCTACATCTTTTGAGTAGTGTGGTTGGAACACAATCTGGAATAAATTCACCCTATTTCCCTCGAATAATGCAACTGTTGTATGACGACGTGTTTGTATGATGAAATAGTATTTTCTTTTGAGATATTGCGGTTTTTCTTGCTAAAGTTAACTTTGCTTTCTCGAGAAAAGCAGCGTTATATGTTCCGTTCATAATAATCATTTACAAGCCATTTGTGCTCTTTATATAATATGTAAACAGGTTATTAAAAGAGATTCTTTAGATAGTTTAGCAAAATTGCATAAGATTTTAAATGGCCTCTGACTGAACTGATAAGTGGGGCGAGACATCTTCAAGTAAGTAGTTAAATACATTACTTTGGTAAATCCTTGCAGGGTCGCCATGTCAAGTTCGGTGGAAACTCTGGCCAGTCCTGATGCTGCTTGAAGATGTCTCGAGGCCAGGTGGTGTAGAAGTTAAACATTTACGTTTTAGTAACAACTTTATTGTACCCTTATGACAATCTTGATACTACCTATTAATATTATGCTTCTCCTATTTATATTTATTAAACTTACCTAACCTAATTACATTATTTATAATACTTACTTACTTACAAAACATTGGTAAGTAAAGTATGCTGGATATGAAAATAAATTTAGCAATTTCCACGATGAATAACGTATTGTTATAACAGTGTTTGTTATAAAAGAATATATATTCACGAAGACTAATGAGTTGTGAGCGCTAATTAATTAAAATCCAGCCCAAACAATTCGTATCTATGGCTGCCTATACCATTGCATACTTTAGCGGTGTCCCGGTTGACTTTTTCTGAGCTAGATGGCGCGCGTAGTTGTGGCCACCTAAATGGCCACCTTATAACAGTTTATTACAAAGATCCCACGCTGACACATAGATAAGTACAAATTGTTAAAGTCCATGAATAAGAAAAACCAGCGGCTAAAATGCAGAGGACATGTAGGATGAGTATCTTTATTATCCCTCTTTGTTTTAATGAATTATTTAAGCACTATGAAAATTTTTACGGTACGGTCATGTATAAAGAAAACATCGAAAACTCGTACGGAAATTTATTTTTTAAGTAATATTTATTCATTACGTCAGACAAATTGACAGATCTATACATACACACGTGTTATACAAATACAAAATAGGTAAATTAAAATTGTTTTATTAACATGATATTGAAATAAATGCTTTTCAAAGGTTAATACGAAGAATGAATACATTGATCTATACATGATGAAGCGGCTTGTCAGTTTGACACATAATCTTAAAGAAAAATCGATGCATTACAGAATATAAACAAACGGTATGTATCTAGTAAGCTTAATATTTAAACATTTATATTTGTTTATAATAATAATTCATCATTTGGAAACAGTGCTTTCACGGTACCAAATCCAGAAAACGAATACCTTATTTTAACATATGAAAGGCGACCTTATATATGTTTTAAACAAGCTACGTATGTACATAAACACTAGCTTAATACATTGAATGTTGCACACGAGACATGAAACTAAAGATCGCACGAAAAATAATTATGATAGACAGCTGGTACTTTTACACATACAAATAATAAATTGCTATGAAATTATTAAATGAACTGTTAAAAATGTGGTAATATACACACAGGAAAGTTCATTCAGCATAATGAAATACTAAGGATTTGTATAAATCTACGAGGAAAGAATAGAACAGGAGAGAGTCTCCTTAAAAATAATGTTTGCCCAAAGTTGTAACTCAATATGGCCGCCGCAATGCATAAGCGTGCATAAATATTTTGTATAGGGTATATTGTACACTTCCTATGTTCTCGAAAATCATTTAAAATAGGTTCTTAGTTCAATAATAATTAAAGAAATATCGTGAGTGCATTATTTTTTCAATCCTTTTGTTATTTTTAATATAGTAACATTTATTCTAACTGTATTAAAGAAAACATAAAAAAAACATGCCTAGAATATGTATGTTACGCCACTGAACACATAATCAAGCATGTCAGATATATGACAAGTTATTCAATATACTGATTTTATAATTTATGAATGGTGAATATTGCCATAACTGACCTTCCTTAAAGTGGTAACTTGAGTCTAAATAATGCCTATTCCCCCACCAGTTTATTATCTCTCCTGTTCTATTCTTCCCTTGTAGGTATAAATTGTCATTCATATATAATTAATATTTATAGTTAAATTAGGTATGAAAAATGAGATTTTACTACATTAATGAAGGAACTTCGTTACATTGTAAAATGTTGTCCTCATTACATATCATAATAAGTCTGATGTTGAATTTCCTTTACTCAATTTACGCGGCTCAATATTCTAGAGAATAGTAAAACTAGTTGTATTAGCAGTATGTATTCAAAGGCAGCCAAAATAATTTAATATTATTTAATCATACTCATCAGACATAACAAATCTTTGGAGCTTGGAGACAAAGGTTAAACCTAGGTAATGCTTGAGAAGTTAGGTGGATGACCCAGACAGCAAGGTTTCCAAGTTGAAATTTTAGAATAAACGAACACCAACCATACCAGAATTGCCGGTTCACCGAAAGCCAGTGTGTCCGGTGAGTAAAAGTCCAATGGCGTAGTTTTATGTCGGTCGACTTTGTTATAACCGGTTTTGCTAGGATACATGGCAAAATGTATGTATGTATTTGCCTGGTGTGGTTTTGAATAGGAATAGAAATGTTGATGGGTTTCGAAATAATTATGCGCGTTTGTAAAAAATAGGTTGTTCATTTATTACTGAAAATTTCTTAATGCAGAAGTGGTAGTTTTTTTTCTTGATCCGTCATTGGGTTTCCATGTGGCCGAATCCTGCTATTTTGGTTTACTATTTCGCATTGCCATTTGGTAAACACGTTGGTTAAGATGTTATACGTGTTCTTTCAGCTACTCCTCCCTCTACCAGGTACCGGGTGTGTTGCCTTAGGAAAGTGTGTTGTGGGCCATAGGCAGCGTTTTTCCATCACTTCCAGATGGGTGTTAAAGATTGATCTATACTTTGTAGTGTATTGGGCTACAGTTGTTGATAACCTCAAGTATAGAGTAGCCTACAACAGGTAGTTCAAGATTAAATTTGAAGACACAAAGAAAAGATATTTGAAATTTCTAATTCATCAAAAGTGGTCCAAAAGAATGAAATTCTAAACAATGGTTAACTTGTAAGATAAGTAAACAAATACCAAATACATAAAGTGATAAATTTACATAGCCATTAACTCAAAATCATTACACATTAGATTCTGACAGAAATAACACCAATTGATAGATCTGAGACTTTACCAATGAAACTTGTTTCGAGCGAAAGTAAGATGAAATGCAGTTATTAAATTTAATTATTATTGTAATAACTAGGGAACTTACTACGTCGAATATATTTTATCAACACTGGAATGCTAGTGCTTTATTTTCTTCTTCCGTCGGTCGTCTGCCATTAAATTTAATTGCTAGTTTTATAGTAGCAATAAATCTTATTGCGTACCTATACGTTTATATGCAAAGCATGGCGCCAATAAACGTTAAAACTTCAGGATTTTCATATATTTAAATAAGCTAATTATGCTAAACTTTTATAGAATAATTTTAGAAATTATAAAATTAATTTTCAAGTAGCCGAATAAGTTATTTAATACAATGTATTTTATAAGATGCTAAAGTTTGTGATCAAATGGAAATATGAAAGAAAATTTGTTAAATAAAGAAGATAACAATGACAAGAATTATAGCCTTCATTAAGCAACAAAGGATGACTTATGATGTACTGACATACAAACTGTTTTCCTATTTTTTTATTAGTTTACTATATTTGCTAGTAGACTTGTCCATCATGCTGATGTATTTTACTGGACTATAATATCTATTTTATTTATTCTATTCTATCCTATCAAGTCAAGTAAAATGTGATCAGTATTGTTTTCTCTTATTTTGTAAAATGTGTTTTTCAACGTGTTTATTTATTATGAGTGCCCCTGTTTTAAGTGAAAAAGGAAAATAACTGATAGTACTGAACGGTTAAATATAGTTTCCATAAAAATTATTATTAAATTAAATTATTACAATTATTATGTGGAGCGTCGCTGGTCATGTTCAACGGTTTCAAACAGAAAATGCCCACGATATTTAAAAATTGAAGAAAAACACAAATATAATGATATTTAAAAACGTAAAAATTCTAATATGAATTAATATAATAATAATAGCAGTTTTCATATTTACACTCTTTAAAGTTATCATCTCTTAGACGTAAGAAGGTCAATATGCTGGACGCAACCAGAATATGGTCTACGCTACTGGGATATGTCATAAATAACACATATTTGGGATGCTATCGGGAATAGCCACGATTAAGTATAGCATTCGTTCATTTAGGTTTATACTAAATTACGGATTGGTAATCTTAATACGTCCATTAATAAAAAAAAATACTGAAACCTGTTTTTAATTATCATAATATTTCAAATTTTGCTTTTATTTTTTGAATATTGAGTTTTTTCAGTAACCGGGTCAAAACCATGTTTTTTTATGAAAATTGTTGTTACTTATGATGGTCATCTAAGTAAAGAACGTTTTGGCATAACTAGATAAAAACGAAAGGTTTCAACACAACACTTTATTTACAATGTCACAGTACCTTACCTTATTTTTCATTTGATCGCCATAGCTGTCAATGCATGTATTGTAACGTGGGACCAACTTTTCAATTCCGATGTTATATACTTCTAGCAAAGATTTGAACCATCAATTTTCAGGTTTTGAGATATGCTTTTTCTTTTCTCGGTTTTGAGGGTGATTTTGTGTGATATCACTCCATAGTTTGATGCTTGTTTTCTAGAGTCTTGTAAGATACCCAAATTTCATCTCCCGCTACAATGCGCCCGTAAACTTTATTACAATCATTACGATATTGAGTTAAAAATTGAAGGACTATTCTCATCCGTTTCGTCAGTCAAATTCTTAGGCTCCTACCAAGAACACCTTTTTTTGTAGCCAAGGTGATTTGTCTCTATTTTATATAGGGGCGATCGTGAAATTTGTGGGAAAGATTCATGTAATGTGCTTAAAGTGAGACTCCGGCTTTCCTGAATGTTATCTTCAACTTTTGCTTTAAACTAATCCATAACGAGTTATGGTCTCCCACTCCTATCATCGTCGTGCACACTGTTCCTTCCTTGATTTTTTTATTAATTTATTTGTTTATTTATTGACTACATTTTGTAATCGTTATTTTTTCAGCTTGAAAATATTATCAAAGGGAAATTAACAGAATTACTACTAAAAAGGCCCTAACCAGCTGAAAAATAATGCAACTTTAAAAATAACTACTAAACTAAAACAAACATATCGTGATCAGGTTATAGTTGGCGATGAACGATTAGTTGCTCTACATATCGTTCTGTGAGAGTGTTTGTTGTCCTATTTGACAGTCTGTTTAGAATTTGGAAACTGATCGGAGCACGCAGTACTTCATAGAATGTCACATTTTCAATCATCCGCATATCATCGTCGGCGGCGCCATCCAGGTGAGGACAGCGCAGAAGCACGTGTTCCGAGGAGCCAGTGTCCCCACATGCACACTGATCGGATTGTGCTAGTCCTCTCTCCATACGATATTGTGCATACGGCCCATGTCCAGTTAAACAATGTATAAGTCCCTTGAATGGAAGAAAGTGCACCAACTGTACGCGTGCTTCTATGTTTGGGAAGAAAGAAAATGCTCGTCTTCCCTTGGTTGATTGAGACCACTGCAGCTGCCACATGTCAACAATAAGTTTGTATACATGCTTTTTCTTACGTGGTCTATAACCCAGCAAGTCCCCAATCTGCTCAGTTCCCCCCTTCCTCCACCAGTATAATGCAACTCTTCGCATCACCTCTTTATCCATGGGCAGCATTCGTGTGCTGTGAGCCTGATGAGAATAACTCTTTGCGCGCCATTAGTCCTGTCTCGGTTTAACTTGCTTGCTCGTGTTCGTCCACACACTTGCGCCATATGTCATAATCGACGTCACTGTAAAGTTAATGCAACCCTATGGGGGTAATCTGTATTGCAATTGAATGTGTCGTGCAATAAATTACCTGGTTATCGTCTGTGTATTCCTAGGTACCTTATCGTTAGGGTCCTCTTAATGGTTTTACCTTCAAGCTTAATGCTTGGGTTGCGCCTAAAGTTAACTTTCAGAATTGCGTATGATGTTTTTTCAACAGCAATCTGAAGCTTCCTGGACCTACACCAATCGGAGAGTATCCTTACCACTTCAGTTGTGTCTCCTTCTAGATCTATTCTGCTATCTGTATAATGCGCCGTCCCTCTCAAATCGTTAATTACTTATTAATAAATCTAATTGCCTCATTAAACGGTCATGCTTTTATTTATAAATTCCCACACTCGGTGGTTAGGTAAATTAATATCCTCTGCATACACCTTCTTATTCCTAGGGATATTTAGAGCGACTGTGTTGAATGAATGTTTTAAATGAATTACAATTATAATTAGTGTCCTGGTGGTGGTGAGATAACAATGGTTTTTGCCGGTTTACCCAGTTCGAAAAATAATAATAATAATAAGGTAACGTACTTTTTGGCATTTATTTTTACATATTTCTGCTTAGCATAAATAGAAACGGGGCATTTCAATGTCAAACGTACTTTATTTACTTACTCCTTAAACATTTAGTTATAAATCACATATATTTATACATATTTACAAAGGTTTAATACAAAAGAAAAAGAAAGTTAGATGTAATATTTTATAAGAAAGAAATTGACGTTCAAAATTAAAGTTATCCTCACATTAATTAGACTTTTATATACATAACATAATTGCGGTAAATTCATTTATTTGTTAATATGTCGCATTGTTGCAAACATATAATATAATAAACCAAAAACATAAACATTCTTGTTTACGATAAGAAAAATGATATCTTCACAAGTCCAACAAAAAGACACATCATTCACATTCATTCACGACCGATGTACACGTGGTTGTACGTACGATGTTATTGGAGGAAAAATCGACAAGAGAAGTATATTTAAATATTATACGGTATGAAATTACTCTAAAATATGCTAAATAGGACTTCTTTACTTTGATTCCTATAAACATAATAATTATCCAGGGTATATCTTGTACGGAGAGGGAAGAAAACCTCGAAGGTTGTGGCGGCATTTTAGAAAATTTGAAGGGTTCTCAGGTAAGGACGGCGGTAGAGACTTGCTGGAGCAGCGTACTTCTCTTAGTTCTCCAAGATGTGACTGAAAGAGCTCCTAGTGAATTCTTCCACGAGGTGACTGAAAGAACTGTGTTTTCTAATAAAATCGTGGCTTTATGTGGGCCTAAACCTGCGCAAATAATATTTAAAAACAGAATTTTTGTCGTCAAGAACACGATTTTATCACGTGCAAAATGTGTGTACTAAGCTCTACGTCATGTCGATACGTCACGTAGAATACTAAAAAGGATATCGTTTTTCTCGTTGCTAATTAACAATTTTAAACATACATTCGTATGGAATTATTGAACGTATAAAGCTAAAAATTAACAAAAAGTCTTAATACGTATTAGATCGATAATTCTATAAAGGGACGGACGAAAAGTCCGTTACATCCGCAGCCAAGGAGAAATAAAGGTGACGACCCTTTGTCATAGGCTACACTGATTTCAAATCCCCTGCCCCTTCCAAGCAAGAGCTCCTCTATAGTGAGTTCCCAGTAGATCGGACCGCTAGCTGAGCCCTGCAACCTTTAGTTATTCTTTTGGATATGGATTATCCGGGGCACCTCATGCGCACATATCTGTCTTGACAGTAGCTAAGAATGCACTTGAAAAGTTCTTCCTTGATTAAACAGTAAGCACATTTCCTCAATGAAGCCTGGTTCATTGCACTATCATCATAAACACTCTTTATTTGCTTATAAATTTTGATAGGTCGAACATTTTGTGCATTCAGAAAACGAACGAAATCACGCATTTCACAAATGGCTGGATTTTCGATGGGCGCAGCCATTTTGAAAGGTTAGAGAATGAAGAGGCACGACTGTTCAGCAGTAAAACTCGGCTCGCACTGAAGAGAGAGAAGAAACTAATTGGAGCGCATGCGTTTGCGATGATGAGGGATTGGCACCGCGCATGTTGAACAATCGTTCCTTGTTTCTGAACAACCATCATATAATATATTTCTTGTAAACATTTTAATTTATAGCTATTAATAATTAATACTCTTTTAATCAAAAGTTTAATTAATTTATTTCTTTGTGTTCAGACTAAAATTACCGCATGCAAGATACAAGATTAGAGCAGTATTTTTAGTTTTGATATTGTATTAAGTATATAATGTGCACAACTTTCTATACTGTATCTATATATTTGAATTAATTTAAAAAAAACCTAATGTAATTATAGGAAAACAATAGACTATAACAATGTTAAACTTTATAGACCATTAATTTTTCTCCTATGTTTGAATTGTTCATCATATTGTATCAAAGAATATGGTCTGTGTGAGTATATATAAGTTATAGGTGTTATGTTATTAAAACAATGAAAAAGTTCCTTAAGTTCCCAATATGGTAAATACGAACTCAGAAATTCTCTACTTGTATGTGATTTACATACTTATAGTAGTATTACCTATTTATCCAATCAGAAACTTGTACCTACATAACAAAAGAACAATACACAGAAATCAATTTGCATAATAGTTTCAGAGCGATTTACAACAGAATTCCACTGAATTGTACCTTTGTTACAGAGCAGACCTACACGCATTAAAATAGATAAGATCCGAAAATTTATTCCCTTAAAAGAGGCTATATTATTCATGCCATACCCTAATCGCCGAATATATGAAATGATAAATCACACAATAAAATATTAAGTTGACATCCTGCGCAGTGGGTGATTCGGTTTTATGTCTTTTGTTTTGAGCGGCCCTTGTCCTTACGACGGTGAACCCCCAACATGAAAAAATAACATCCTATTTATTTTATAATATATGATGTCTTCTAAGCTAATCTTATGTAAAGAAGATATGTTTGTCTAAATAACATGATTTGTGATTTTGTATTAGCGATAACGCTTACTCTGTTCATCTAACACTTTGTTAATAAAATAAGATGAAAAGATATCCTAATGGTTTACTTTGAGTAATTTTTATCGCAGCGAAATAATTATTTCATTAATTTCAATTTAATAGTCAAATGCATTAAAGGAAAAAGAAAATAGATATAAAATACTTACAAATTGAGGAAAGTTTCATAGGTTTTGTTTGTAGATATACTTGGATGTGCTCAGGTTCTTGTAATTCTCCATATATTTGCTATAGGTAATAGCAGTTATTAGAAACTATAAATAGTTGTTCCCAATCAAAATGTTTATGGTTTTTTTTTCATTTCCCAGTATCATATACAACTTTTGCTTATTAAATTTGATAATCCATATTCTACTTTTATCCGAAGAACTGTTTTAGTAGAGTGTATCTCAAATTATGTGACTTTAAATTTTCTAAGTTAATGCAAACATGACTTCGTGTTTTTTTGGTGTTACTGCTTATTAGTAAGTAAAATGTGGTTTTAATACATTTTTGTGTTAAAATGTTTTTTACGGTTAGCCCAAATATAGTATCCTTTGTACTTTGCTTTTTAATATATACCTACTTCAATATTATGTATTTTGTGTAAATAGTTTTGATGAGCAGTAACAATGTACTCAGTTATGCGATAATTGCACTACAAATAAAGAGTATTGAAGCATGCTAGAATTAAAATATTTGTAACAAATTAACACTTAAATATTAGCGTTACGAATAACATGTTCCAAGTGCCCTCTGTTACGCTGAATACACAGTTCGTATCGTTCTAGCATATTTGTGACCATAACTGAAAATAGAGATCTTCTCAACGTCGTTTGCCTATGAGAAACCTCTTTTTAACCTCTTTTTTTTTAACCAGCATACTTTTGTTCCATTTATCAGCGTTGATGATGTAATACTGCACAGTGTTTTTCTCTTTCAACTTATTGAATCTCCCATTTTAGACATTAGTTCCATTCCATAACGGGACCGTGAAGCGTGACTGACTAATCTCACCTAGAATTACAATAAACATAAGTGTAATTTATACAATTCAAGTTCTAACCTACTTCGTTTACTATACTGATATTTAATTTCTGTTTCAGCCATTTGGTTTTCGCGTGAAAAATAACTTGGCTACTGATTCTGCAATTAGACGAAACATCAACTTTTATAAATTTAGGAAAAACTTCACGTTTTAAATAATTAATATCAGCTTTCAACAATATTATCTTACTCCTTAAACTGTGGAACCTGTTGTACTTCGTAGACCGGGAAGTCATGATGATCCAATAATGTGTGGATATTGTGGCTAAAAATCTGAAATAAAATGCAAAAGCAAAAATCCCTTACCACAAAAAATATATTAAAAAAAATCTATATACGTATATACCACGTTTAATACTTTTTCTTGTTTATACAGATTTCTACTGAAGATGACAACTTAGTTGCCGAAATACGTATAAAGATTCTTTTTATATATTCTTTGTGGTAAGGGATTATGCTTTTGCATTTCATTTTAAGTGTTCCGCAAACACCATTTTCTCATGTAAAATAATGATTATCACTCATACTATAACTCACATAATATAATTCCTTTTTTTCCTTCAGTATCACTGACTCAGTTCGTTGTGGTACTAATTCCAATTGGTGATGCCGAATCCACATATCAATACATCTGAAAGATTAATTTTCTCTATATCTTAGTCTTTCATAATCGTCGGCAGACCTCGTGAATGCGAAATCGTCAACAAAGTGGCAGCCCCCTTGGTCAATCCCTATCTATGGATTTCATCATATAATATGTTCTAGAGAGTCGATCCCAATATCGATCTCTGCGAAACCCCTCCTGTCACTTTTACCTCCACTCGATCATCAGTACTGATTTTCTTTCTGACAACTGGCAAAAAAACTTCAACCATCACCTCCCCCTTACAACACTAATTCTAGGTAATTATAACTAAATATTAGTAGTTATTTATTAATAAACATATTGTTGCGTTTTCGGGGTCGAAATAAACAACTCGTGCAAATGTTTTAAAACTGTCTGTATATTTTCACACTTAAAACTAATCACAATATAAAAATATAAAATAAATGTTACGCACTTAAAACTACTACGAATAAATTAACACACGTATTTATATCTATCACTACTATTTATGTCTGTAATATTTATGTAATAAAACTGCACCGCTCACTTATTTATTTATTTGGACTGCTCGACTGCTATTCAATGAATGAATTCCTTATCCCAGAGGTAGCAGTTATATGTGCAGACAAAAGTTCTAGCAAATTCTGGCTCTCTTCTAACATATTCCAGACTTTCTGTCGCTGATGTAGTATATGAGTGCAGTTGATTTACGACTTGTTTACCGGCACGTTTTTGTCGTCGCCCGGATGTCTGCTTCTTTTTTGTGGGCTTATTTCATTACAATACACTTATGTGCTAAATATCACAGGAAGTGACGATCGTTGATATCATAACCTCTTTAAGTACTTACTTCATTCCCCTAGGGGTTGAAGTTGATGAATCGTCCATTGTTTATATATATTTGTACGGTATAAAATAATTAAACAAGATTCAATATTTAACCTACATAACTCTTACAGCGTGATTAATTTCGATCACGAAATCGTTCATTTTGAACACTGTATCGGCTTGAATTTTATATTGATAATAGAGAATTATAAGAATACTTGTATGTTAACATTCGTATACACGAAAGTTTATAAATAAAAGCGTACGAATATAAAGTATCTGTCAATAACTCTGATGCACGTTTGAACATCTATCGGCAATTTCGTGGATGGTTTATGTTTTGCTCGCATTGTTTAGCTCTACGTTTGTAATACGAATGATGATTCTTATATTGAACAATGGGACATGAACGGTATGGTACTCATATATTTCTGAATAAGCTTTTGTGGCATCCAATTCATCTGTTTTCGCAATTTAAAAATACAACTTTGAACAAAAGCGGTATACCGAAATTTACATTAAATTAAATATGAATGAATTTGTCTTTTACGAAATAAGAAGCAATTAATGAGGCAAAATATCATCTAAAATGTTCCGTCTTTCATGTTTCTTTTTTATATTGTTTAATTGTGTTTGCAGTTTATAAATCTGAATTAAACTTACCCATTAACAACTATGTCGCGAATATAGAATATGGTACAAATAACTTACCATCAGACATACAAAATAAGATCAGAAGTAAATTCTGTGATATCATAGCAACTGTAAAAAAGACATCCCAAAAGAGATAGGTATACCTTTCAACAATATTTATAAATTCAGTAATCAAAGAAAAAACCATTAAAGATAGCATACACATTATTATATCTACAGCAGACAAATTTTATAAAGTTACGCTATGTCTACTAAGAAGAAACAGAACTCCTCATTAACACACAAAATAACATATAGGCCACACAAACAAAGTCCAGCAAAAATAATTACAAAAGGAAAATAGTAACCTATATAATAAATGGTACACACTGCAGAGTCTAATAAATATGTAATAATAATAATAATAATAATTGTAATAAATAGTTACATTAATCCTTATGTTTCTTCGCTTTTATAATTATATACATTTTGGTCAAATTTCCTATTTTTTTAAATTATTTTAAGGAACTTAGTGCAAGCTTATAAGCTTCTTATCTATTGGCAGCTTGAGGCGTAATATTACCCTACAAATGTATTTGAATTCGATCGTTTTGTTGGAGCTAAATTGGCAACTAGTTTATACTTCAAGCATCTACATTCAGAAATTTTATTATTAATTTTTACCTAACTATAGTTTAAATATTCAAGGTTTATTGCTATATCTGATATATAAATATACGTTTGCAACTTTTTTTATATTTTTTGTTTAATATACAGTCTGTGGCACGAAAGTTGTTTTCCGTCCCGTAATGCGTATTTCTTGGGCTCTCTCCTTTAGATATTAATTGGGGCTTCCTATGTGACACTTAGCCTCTCTATTGTAGGAGCAGCAAATATTTTTTTTACATATCACATTCAACTTCATCGTTTATAAATATTACCTTTTTATGAATTTTATGCTCACACATGTTAAGGGTTAAGATATAACCTCTAATTTATCATTTTGTTTCTCCAAATTAAAGTTTCCATTCAAGAAACAAATTAATTAACCCTTTAAGGCGCAAAATATTGGAACATTTTTTAAATTAAAATTTTAGGCTTGTTTGCATAAGTATAAGTTACTGAATGTCTTAACATCACAATACAAGCAAAAGAACTGTTAGTTCCATTTTTAGCGGGTGGTGTGCATGTTTACCAGAAAACCATTAGGAAAAAGAGGTATACTGAAAATTCTTAGGTAAGTATAGTTACCACTTCCTTTACTGGGAATTTCGTTTCTTTATACACACTGGGTAAAGCACTTTTGTACAGAAATAATAAAGCTCATATGTACCAATATATTGAAGTTGTATTTGAGCGCTGAAACACCTCGTTCGGGTGTTAAATGATACAATAATACACTTCCGGATTCAATAGTGATGTATCTTATGTGTAAGTAATAAATCTCCAAAATAAACTATTTGAATGATCCCTGTATATGGATTAATAATGCGAGAACCATAATGCAAATATTCCAAATTACTAAGATACTCAAAATATTATATGTGAAATATTATACCTTTAACTAGCTCAATTACTTTAAAAATAATAATTATTATGTATATTATAAACTTCTTAACATGAGACTCTTTACTTATTAAATTATCTATTCAAAATCCACATTAATCAACTTTATTATAATATCTCCCTTTTCCTTCCTTTCAACGCTGAACTAAATGTCCTTAATACCACCCTGTAGTTTTACTTTTACTTCTGGATTATAATAACAACAGTACTATGTTAGTTACGGGGTTGGTATATCAGTACCAACCTAGTACTAGATTCTAAATAATAACTTCTAACTTCTATTAAAAAATTGTCTCTTTGGGCGTGTATTGGGTTCGTATATACATACTTCCAGAATGTTACTGAGAATATTATAAACAAACTCCAACTTATTTAAAATATGTAAGTAAACAATTAACTTATTAATTCTGACATATATTATGTGTGATGATTTCTTTTTTTGGGTTAGTGTCATAAGCTTGACATTTCGGTTAACTCCCGCCTTTTGTATTCGAGTATGTGAAACAAAAGATCAATATAGGAATCAATAGATTTAATAAATATAAAACAATTACTTGGAAAGAGAAATTGGAAATTACTTAAATAATAATAACTGCTGTCTACTTTAGACCTGTTAAACCAACGTTGTGATATCTTTTATGATGTCAAAAATTTACGAAATCAGCTGATATTTTAAAGTATGATTTTATATGTTGTAGTAATTGTATATTTATATTTACCAGATTATTTAAATAGAATTAATATTTTCTTTTACCTAAGTAAAGTGATTTCTTGTCACAGTCGTTAATATCATTTAATATATACCGGTAAGTTTTCGGGTGAAGCAACGACAGAGGAGTGTCCAAGTCCCCACTATCACTCGCTACAGTTATCGTATTCCCCGACGCGAACGGCTGTAGTATACTACTACCACCGCTCTGGTTAACGGAGGGGAGTACATATACGTAGTCGTTCAGTTGTGGGGACTGATACATGCGCTATACAATCGTTGCGTTACCAGAAAACCTACCATACAAGCTGTTCACACTTAAACCCGCACCATTGGTAACTCCGTTATTATTGGAGCTACGAATTCGTCCAAATCAGCAAACTAGTGGGATTTTTCCTGGCGGTTACGACGATAAAAACAAAAAAACAATTGAACGTCGCGTTTTTCAGATATTTGACAAAATGTAATTTTTTAAATGGAACACCCTATATATTTTTATGCAGTTGAATAAAGAATTTAGTTCTGAACAAAAATTTTTGAATACATTATCTCAAGAAAATTGAAAATAAAAAGTTATCACGTGATTTCTTTAAAGGGGCATATTCCCGAGATAATCAGAAAAGTACCCATTTTAAAATGGGACAGTATAATTTCAAATTCCACTCAGAAAAAAAGGAAAGGAGAAAATGAAATTAGCCTACATTACAATAGTTGTTACAATTTTGATCAAATAGGCACCAATAAAAAAAAAATATTCAATAACAATCCGTAAAATTAATCTGTCAGTGTTTTAAAATTCGCATTGTTATTTTGCTGTTTTCTTCTTGTTTTCTTCTAATAAAAATGGTTTTCACACATGAGGAAAAATGTGATATTATGGAAGCTTACATATTTCAGAGAAAAAACACTATTAGAGCTCGCGAACATTATAGTGCAATGTTTCCCGAGCGCGCGATTCCTCAAAGAAGATATTTCTTGGAATTATACAGACAATTTCGGCGAAACGAAGAGGTTTTCAAGAAGAATAGAACGAAGAAGCAATTTGTGGTTAGTGAGGAAGTAGAGATAAATGTACTGGGATATTTTGAGGCGTATCCTAACAATTCAATTAGAGAATTGGCAAGAGAAATAGACCTTTCATTGGGAACGATTCATAACATTTTGAAAAAATATAATTTTGAGCCATACAAATATCGGCCAGTACAAACTTTGCATCTTAATGATGATATAAGAAGAATGGAATTTTGTGAATGGTTCCTATATAAATGTGAAGAAGATCCAAATTTTCCTCGATATGTTTTATGGTCGGATGAGAGTAACTTCTCTAATAAGGGAATGTTTAATCGAAAAAACTATCATTTTTGGAGTCGGGAAAATCCTTTTTTGACTCATCCCACTAATCCACAACATCGGTTCAGCCTTAATGTTTGGTGTGGTATGATTGGATCTAAAATTGTGGGTCCTTTTTTTTACCGCGGCTCATTAACGGGAGAGAGATATGATGACTTTATGTCTCATGTATTGGAAGATTTCGTGGACAACGTGAACTAGATGGATAGGCCGCGGATATACTTCCAACAAGACGGTGCACCGGCTCATAATCACCATATCGTTAACGCATTACTGGAGAGACTGTTTGGACCACGTTGGATTGGAACTCATGGACCAGTTCTGTGGCCCCCACGCTCACCAGATCTAACTCTGCTAGATTTTTTTTATGGGGCCGAGTGAAAAATGAATTTTACAAACATCATCAGGCCATTATTCGGAATATTGATGGAAGGACCCTTCTCAAAGCCACGCGCTGCACTCAGAAAAGAGCCCGCAAGTGTCTGGACCAAGAAGGTGGTACCTTCTAACAACTATTTTTGTTATGTATGTTGATTGATAGTGTTTATTATTCTTTTATTTGTTATTCTTAAGTTTCGTGGACGAAATCAAAATAAATTTCGTTAAAAACACAACGTTTCGTTTGAATTCATTTAGGAATATTATGAACAAACATTCTAGGACCTATACAAAAAATTTTTTCATCCGTTCAACAAGAGAATAGTATACAATAATCGGTACATATTATTTAATTACAAATTTCGTTAGGCATCCCTAAAAACAAATCCTAAATCCCTAAAAATGCACGGTATCTCATTTGAAAACTTAAGTTTTAGTGATAAAGTAAGCAAATTTTAAGAATGTTTATGATATTATTTTATTTAATATCTGAAGATGACTTCAATTGGATAAACATGTGAACATGCTACGTCTTTCATAAATTTTTTTAAACAAAACGCAATGTTTAAGAAATCACGTGATAACTTTTTTATTTTCAATTTTTTTAAGATAATGTATTTAAACATTTTTATTCAGAACTAAATTTTTTATTCAACCGCATAAAAATATATAGGATGTTCCATTTAAAAAATTACATTTTGTCAAATATCTGAAAAACGCGACGTTCAATTGTTTTTTTGTTTTCATCTTCGTAACCGCCAGGAAAAATCCTACTAGTTTGCTAATTTGGACGAATTCGTAACTCCAATAATAACGGAGTTACCAATGGTGCGGGTTTAAGTGTGAACACTCTGCATATACAGGGTCGTCCAAAAGTCTGGATTCACGTGGATTTTGAGTAAACTATTCACTTTTTTGGAAAACTGAATTCTGTATCTTGAATGGGAATAAAATTGCAACTCAATAGTATTTTTTATTTCAAAAAAATTGTTTATAATTTTGAGATAAAGTTAATAACAATGTTTTTTTAAATGGAAACCTACCGTGATTTTTATTTCAGAGAGAGTACTTTCGATAAGAATTGCATTGGCATAGAAATTTTGGCTATAAACCTTACGATTATTGTTTAAATTAATATTAAATTTTCGATCCGAACACTCGTTCGCGCTTGTTCGGAAAATACACGAACGTGTCTTCTCTTCCCACGTTTCCAACTGTAGGCATGGGTCCACCCCCTAATAAAGCATTCTATTGAAGGCGTTACGTTTATCTTGAATGAAAGCATTTTTTTTTTATAAAATGGGGATCTACCGCGATTACGATATTTAAACGTTATGAGAAAGTACAACGTAGTTTAATAAAAAATAATTTTATGGTCTTTTTCCGTTTTTAGACACTTGGAAGGTCCAAATCTTATCTCATTCTGTTTTTGGTATTACTAGTGTACGTTTACGGAGCGAATTTGAATTTTTATTTTCTGTTTTCTTGAACGTTTTGTTTGTTGTTAATTGTGTTGTTTTGGTATTGACTTTATCTATTATTTTTGTGATCTGTGATTTTGAACAATTTGCGTAAATATGGAACTGGTAGAGAGAGAACGGATAGAAATTCTAATTATGGTGGGATACGGCGACAAAAAGCGATCACATCAAGAAGCTTGTGATCTCTTCAATCAACTTCACCCCGAGCGAAACCCAATTTCAAAATCGACTGTTGCAAAAACATACAGAAGATTTTTTGAAAACGGAACCGTCAAGAGTCTCCCAAGATCTGGCAGAACCAAGACAGCAACGAACGACCATGTCGCACAGCTTGTAATGGAAAGGATTATTGAGGAGCCAATCATTTCAACCGAGCAGTTGGCACTAGATTATGATGTAAGTGCCACTTCTGTCAAGAGGATATTGAAAAACCAAAGTGCCAAACCATATAAACTGCAACTTCAGCAAGAGCTGACCGCAGAAGATTACGATCGTCGCCTCCAATTCTGTGAATGGTTATTCTTCCAGCAAGAACAAAATTTGAATTTTACAAATAACATCATATTTTCGGACGAAGCAACATTCTGCCTAAATGGAATAGTCAATCGTCACAATTGTCGATATTGGGCGCTGGAGAACCCCCACTGGATGCAGGAGCACCATACCCAACATCCCGAGAAACTTAATGTATGGGCAGGTATTGTTAATGGGACAATTATTGGTCCTTTCTTCATCCAGGGCAACTTAACTGCTGTATTGTATTTGGATTTGCTAAGGAACCAGATAATTCCAGCGATTCGAAGAATATTTCGAAATGCAATTCCGAATCAAGTTTGGTTCCAGCAAGATGGTGCACCGCCTCATTTTGGTATTGCTGTAAGAAATTACCTAAATGAAATCTTTCCCGAAAGGTGGATTGGAAGGAGGGGAGCCGTGGAATGGCCACCACGATCTCCAGATCTCACCCCATTAGATTTCTTTTTATGGGGATACGTAAAAGGTTTGGTCTATAAAAGTAGACCAAGAAATCTAGAGGATCTGAGAGAGAGAATTGAAGAGACCATGGCGAATATACCTCAGGAAATGTTGAATAATGCTGTCCAAGGTGTAGTTCATCGAGTTGGATTCTGCCAGGAAGTTAATGGCGAACATTTTGAACATTTAATATGATTTTGGTAATATCTAGTTTAATTTCATTGTTTTGTTTGTTTTAATTTTATATTAGGAGTATTTTTTTTACACGAAATTTTAATTACAATTTTTATTTATATTTTGTGTTTGTTATTTTCCTGTATTAGCCCATTTTTTAATAAATAAAAATATCTGTAAAATATTTTTAAAATCAAATTCGCATTCAGTAAGAAAAATTTTTGCTTATTACTAAAGTAAGAAAAATTAGTATAAAAAAAGTTTAAAAAACGAGTGGTCACAAATCATTTTTAAAAATGTGTGCCTTAAGGTCTTATAAAATGGTTTTTTTATATTATTATAAAAAATCATTTTATAGAACTTGAGGCACTCATTGTTTAAAATAACTCGCTTTGCAATTTGCCATTCTTATGGCGTTTTTTAATTAAAAGAAAAACTGATTTCATCGATTGAGGGATTTTTGTGGTAATTGGTATTTTTATTTTTCGTCTTCTTGACACTGCTGTTATTTAAATTGACATAATGAAAGAGAAACTGCACATCCGCAGTTCCGTTGATTGATGTCTAATTAGGACGCCGAAAACTATGACGTTGCGTTTTTAATCATTAATCTAATATTTTATTCTGAGATATTTACTAATTTTTACGCTTCTTTCCTTACGTTTGCCAATTACGTTTCGGATCTAATTTTTATTAAACTACGTTGTACTTTCTCATAACGTTTAAATATCGTAATCGCGGTAGATCTCCATTTTATAAAAAAAATGCTTTCATTCAAGATAAACGTAACGCCTTCAATAGAATGCTTTATTAGGGGGTGGACCCATGCCTACAGTTGGAAACGTGGTAAGAGAAGACACGTTCGTGTATTTTCCGAACAAGCGCGAACGAGTGTTCGGATCGAAAATTTAATATTAATTTAAACAATAATCGTAAGGTTTATAGCCAAAATTTCTATGCCAATGCAATTCTTATCGAAAGTACTCTCTCTGAAATAAAAATCACGGTAGGTTTCCATTTAAAAAAACATTGTTATTAACTTTATCTCAAAATTATAAACAATTTTTTTGAAATAAAAAATACTATTGAGTTGCAATTTTATTCCCATTCAAGATACAGAATTCAGTTTTCCAAAAAAGTGAATAGTTTACTCAAAATCCACGTGAATCCAGACTTTTGGACGACCCTGTATATACATATATGTGAGCAATAAAAATGATACTGTCAACAATCTTAAAAAATTGAGATCTAAATTATATGTAAAATAACCTCAATTTATGAATACATATGACTATTCAATTCACCTGTCATTGTTCAAATATGAACCAATAAAATAGCAAATATTTACTTTCGTATCATAGCAACAGGAAATTTCAGCGATTATATCTTCCTAGAAGGTATTCAAGTGGATATTTTAAACAAGTGAAAGTTTTTATTAAGGCTGTACGCCCGGCCTCGAAATCGTTTTTCCCATTTCCTAATCGTATTTTTCATGAAAACCTTACCGAATTTACACGCTAATTTAAGAAAACAATGCCTTTCGGTGGATAAATCGTAATTTCTTCGAAATTGTCCAAAGGGCCCTAAATAAAAATAAAAATGTAAGAAATTTCAAAAAACAAGCCTTTATTTAAAATTATGTAACACTCAACAGCAATACATAAATTTAATTTTTTCTTAATTTTTAAAAATAAGGTCACGAAACGGAAAACAAAATTTTGAAATTTGGGCGAAATTCACTGAAATTAAATAGAGTATGTGGTACGCTCGCACATTGTGTCGAGAGGTAGCTCCGCCTACCATTTCGGGCAGTTTCCACGCAGTTTGTAAAATACTTCTGAGATCGGTGTATGAATATAGTGTACATATACAGTGTGAGTGGGTGTGAACATAAACAATTACTATGAGTGATAACATAACGAAACAGAGGAAAAAGTGTTATAAAAAAAGAAGTGTTCGCCTGAAGATGAAAAGGTAAGTTACCGACATGTGTGATAGGAAGGCAATTGGATCAAAATCGCTAGCTACTCCTTTATGTACCAATCAATAGCCAGTTTCTAAAATTAAAATTATAAATTTGCATATTTTTAAAGAAAAGCAAAGTTTATTTTTTATGCTGTTGCAGATGAAATTTTGTCTGATTGCAACACAAAAGGCTAGCGTTTATTAAAATTGTATCTAATAATGATCCATATTGTGAGAATACGCTATAGAATTTCAGACCTATAGTGAATAATTATGTAGTATCTATCTGTCGTAACAAATAATTTATTTTTTCAGGATACGTTCAAAATCTAGTTCTGCACCTGATGAACCACCGACCACAGATGCCCAAAGATGTAAAATTCCCAGGTATGTACAGAATCATTGATGAGAAATAAAGAACATCGTAGAGCAATAATAATAGTTATTTATAATAGGTACAAACGTGATCACAAACACGACTAATAAGGTTCGGATTTTATGTAAAAAAAACATCTGTTTTATTATTACTTAGAAAGCGGAATCGAGCGAGTCATGACTCATCACCCATGGGCGCGCTATTGAAATGTTGTATTTTTAAAGAGGTTTTAATTTTATTTATATAATTGAATAACAAGTGGCTGGTGATTATAAAATACAAAATACCCTACTATTTGTTCATTTTCTCTTCTGTAAGACATGTTCTCTTTGAATTAAGTACATCCTTGTAGATAGAAAACGTCTTTTCTACATCGCAACTGGTTATATTTACGTAATGGAAATATTTTTTTATTTCAGCGTATTTAGCATACACAATTGCCGCAATGTTATTAAACCTGGATTTCTATTAAAAAGTGCGTCTAAGTCACTTGGAATTATTAATAGCCACATCTAATGTGGTTAATCCATTTTTACTATCTTATACGTAGTATAAGGAAGTAATGTGAAGTTTTCGACTTCGAGATTTTTGTAGATGTCCACGTTTTGAAGTCCCCTGATACCGAAAAAGTGGTTTTTAAAAAATGTCTGTGTGTCTCTATGTGACCACGATAACCGCTGTAGATATCAATTCCAAATTTTGTATTTACGTGTCTAATCTCCCTCTTGAGATCTGAGTAGTTTTTCAGTAAAATCGGTCTACTGATTTTACTGAAAAACTAGTAGCAGTTTACTTCAGTGAAAAAATTAAATTTTGCCAATATTTCGTCAACTACTAAATTTAAACAAATTTATAAAGAATTCATATGTACTTGAAATTAAAATTGAGAACAATTTTATTTCAAAAGTTTTTCGAAGCTGCTACCGGAAGTAGGTCTTTTACTCCTATCGAAAATAATTTTTTTGCGAATATTTCGCATGTCATGCTTTTTAGACAGGTACGTTACGGGTATAAAAGTATTTAAAACGTAATTTTCAATATCTTTTGCATAAAAACAATTTCCAAATTCAGACCGGAATTACCACTTTTACTCTTATCGAATAGCGATTTTTTGCGAATATGTCGTAAATTATGCATTCTATATGTATTTATCAAGAATACAAAAGTATTTAGTGCTAGATTTGCAATATTTTTTGAATATATGAAATGTCAAAATACGGACCGGAAGTAACACTTTTTTCGAATATCTTGCTAACATCTAATTTTTTAATTTGAGATTCGATTTTCAAAATATGTCATTAGTTTAGGCAAATTTGCAAAGTGTTCCTGAAGGAATAACAACTGATTTTTTAAATTTGGGATTTGTGTTAGTTCCTTGCACTCAGAAATACTTCGAGCATCGTCATTTAAACATGTAACGAAATTTTGTAAACTATCGAAATTCTCTGCATGACAACTATTTCTGTGTATGTTTTAGCAAAGCTAAGTGACGATATTTTACAGACTTTGCAATAAATTTCGGAATCACTGACAATTAATTTTTATTTCAGAAAAAGTAACATAAACAACGTTCTAGATCTAAATAAATGATAACTAAAAATGTACGCGTATGTTATTGAAACATACATATTATATTGCGAAATATAAGGTAAATATAATAAGTTTTAAAAGTTCGTCACCCTTGTACCTACGCCGATGAAGAAAGGATTTTATTCATAAAATTTCTTATTTTATGGCAGTTTTTTCTCTGATTCTCTGGAGTAAACAGATGTTACAGTTCGCCCTATGAATTAGTGCTATTCAGATATAATGTAAACAACACGCAATTGTTTACATTATTTCTTTTCACGGTTGTGGCTCCGCTCGGTCGATTCCGCTCTCTAAATTATTACGAGTATCAACCAAATATTTAGAATATATCCATGTTACACCGAATTAATGAGATTAGTGGCATAAAAAAATAACATATTTTGCATAAAAAAGCATTAGTGCATATTTTTAGTTTTGGTGCATAAAGAGAATATTTTCATTAATTATTTTATTAGTTTTTTCTGGCATATGATTAAGCCGGAAGCGAAATTTGTTTTTTTCCTATATACATTTTTAACAATTTCATTTTAACTAACTATTCGGATAATTACCAAATGGCAATTATTAAATGTCTTTATTACAGTCCATTTCAATTGTAGAAAACTGCGAACATTATTACTGAGGTTCCAAGTAGAACTTAGAAAATTATATGACGTGACATATTTATGTGCAGTTTGATGCATTTCCTGTGCATAAAAATCCGAACTTTAGATATAACATATTATACTGTAGGCGTTATAGAAACTTAGTTATATTTTCATTTCGCACAGGTCTGACTCTAGTCCACTGAGGGTCGAATTAGTGACTCCCACACCATCCACTTCCACTGAATTAAAGAATTGCTCAAGGTAATGTCGTAATGTTAAACAGAAATTGTTTATTACAAATTTTAAAAATTTGCAGTCACCTAGGCGATTCTGTTGAGATCGTCACATCTGACACTCATCTAACCAAAAACATTGACCATCAGATAAATGGCCGACGAATCGTGGATATTCAGGATTTTTTTACTGACATGCAGAAAGCAAATGATCATTCTCCTTACACCTGTAATTTGGACCATATGGACATGTGTTCAGAATCATACGATGGTCTCATATGTTCCATAAAACTAAAGTGTCGAATGTGTCAAACGGAAAAGAGTGTAAGAACTGAAGCGCCAGGTGACAAACTAAATGTTAATTCGGCATTAGTTTTGGCCACCATATCGACAGGATTGTGTTACGCCCAAACTACGCAAATTGTCAGTACGATGAATATGCCTCATCTGTCTAGGAGGCAGTTTGACAAACATTTCGCAAAAGTCTCAGAGACAATTTTGGCAACATCATGGGAAGCCATGGAGGAAGCAGGCGTCGAAGAAGGACGCATAGCTCGGGAAATTGGGGATGTCGACAAGGACGGTTGTCCTCTTATCAGCGTTATTGCTGATGGAGCATGGTCGAAACGGTCGTACAAGACGAAGTATGATGCCTCCTCTGGAGTAGCCTGCATTGTTGGTGTTAAAACAGGCAAATTGTTATTCGTTGCCGTTAGGAACAAGTACTGCCCAATATGCGAACGAAGTAAAGCTAAAAATATTGCTGTTAGCGAACACAGATGCTACAAAAATTGGTCGGGGACGTCTACCGCTATGGAATCCCATATTATATCAGAGGGATTCAAAAGAAGTATGGAAATGCACGGTTTAAAGTACACCCGACTTGTAGGGGATGGCGACAGCAGTGTATACAAGAAGTTGTGTACAGAAAAACCGTATGGCAATGAAATTTTGATAGAAAAAGTGGAATGTAAAAATCATCTCTTGCGGAATTTCTGTACAAAACTCCGAGAGCTAACAACCAAAAATGTCAGCTCCAAGTTAAAAAAAGTAAGCCCACGACTAAGAACCTTACTAAAAGCAAATATTGAAAGACTCAGAAAAGGGATCAATGCTGCTGTAACGTACCGACGAAAGCAAGAAATAACGTTGACAGACCAACTATCTGCTCTCAAGAAGGACATTATAAATTGTCCTAAGCATGTGTTTGGAGAACATTCCGATTGTGAACCCTATTTTTGCAATGGATCCAAACAAAACGAAGTCAATGAATGTCCCAATTTCGTAGAATGTGGATTATTTGATGATATTATCGCGTGCTGTAACCGTTTAACTCATAATGCACATAGTTTAATTTTAAACATGAATAACAATGCGGCGGAGAGCTATAACTCCGTGGTGGCGAAATTTGTTGGCGGTAAAAGGGTCAACTTTGCTTTGAAGAACAGCTACGAAGTGAGGTGTCATGCTGCATGCATTTCCTACAATCGGAGGGAAGAATATCATCGACTTATTCACAAAAAACTGGTACAGAGGAGCCCTGGCAAACACAGTAAATTGTACATATCAAAATTGCGGAGAAGAAGACTCTACTTGAAGAACCGAGTACAGCTATTTTCTGGTCGAAGGAGAAAACGAACAAGAGCAGAAGCCGACGAAGACTACGGATTGGTTGAAGACATAATTCCGGCTGCAATACTAGAGGAAAAGAAATCGTCACTAATTAAATATTTGAATAGGACTCGGGAAGATTTTGTACTTTTACAGAAACAAACTATTGGCCAAAGTAGCAACGGAATATGGAAAAGAGAACGAAGTTTACGGCTAACAGCATCAAATTTCGGCACGGTGTGCAAGAGACGACAGACGCTAAAAAAGTAGCACAAAGATTAATTTATTCAAATTTTATCGGCAGTGTGGCAACAAGTTGGGGCCAAGATCACGAGGAGCTGGCAAAGAAGCAGTTCTCAGAAGAATATGGACTCGAAGTTCAAAATTGCGGACTCTTTGTGTCTGCCGAAACTCCTTATCTGGGAGCTAGTCCTGACGGCCTAGTTGGCGCAGACGCCATAGTTGAAATAAAATGTCCTCACAAAATAGCTAAATTGAAACTTTCTCCAAAAGAGGCAGCGGAAAAGAAACTTGTGCCGTATTTATTGCTGGAGGAAAATAATCTAAAATTAAGAAAGACTCACGACTACTTTTATCAGATTCAGGGTCAGCTAGCAATAACAGGGAGAAGACTCTGCTATTTCGTCGTGTGGACTCCCCTGGGAATGATTTGCCAAAAGGTAAAACATACCTGTCCTTTATTGTATGCCATTTATTCACCGTATGACCGTATGGATATTATTTTATACAATGTTTTCTTTTTTCAGATTGAAAAAGACGAGAACTTTTGGCACAACATAAAACCAAAACTAGAAGTGTTTTATTTTAATTACATGTTACCTTTATTAGCATTAAAAGAAAAATAAATAATTTTGTTTAAAAATTAATTTTTACTTTTCGAATGTTTTTACTTATGAAACATTACTTTAAAATTTGGTTCACTAATAACAAAACTACTACTTCATTTAGTGTCGTGATGCAACACAAACATAAACATACATAATTCTATGTTTTTTTACATATGCTTTTTACTTTCTTATACGTAGTATAAGGAATTATAGTGATGACGAAAATTTTCGGCCTCGAGATTTTTGCAGATGTCTACGTTTTGAGGTCCCCTGATACCAAAAAAGTGGTTTTTAAAAAATGTCTCTCTCTGTGTGTCTGTCTCTGTCTGTGTCCACGATACCGTCCAAACAGCTATACTTATTAATACTAAACTTCATATTTATGAATATAATCTCTTTCTCGAGAACTTATTAGATTTTCAGTGAAATCGGCAGACCGGAAGTTTACTTCAGAAAAAAAAAAGAAAATTTACTGATATCTCGTCTACTACTAAGATTAGATAAATTTCTAAAGAATACAAAAGTTCCAAAAATTGAATTTTATAAAAAAAAAATTCGAAATTTCTCCCGGAAGTAAGTCTTTTTATCTTAGCGAACATCAGTTTTTTGCAAATTTCTTACAAATTAAGCATTCTATACAGACTTATCTAGAATACAAAGGTATTTAGAGCCCGAATTGGAACAATTTTTGTTAATATAAAATTTCAAAATTCGAACCTGAAGTAACACTTTTACTCTTTTTGAATAATATTTTTTGCGAATATCTCGCAAATTATGCATTCTATATAAATTTATTATAAGTACAACAGTATTTAGATCTAGATTTGGAACAATTTTTGTATAAGGCAAATTTTAATATTTGGACCATCAAATAGCAGTTTTTTGAAATATTTCGCAAATTTTGCATTCTATTCAGATTTATTAAGAACCCAAAATTGTTTAGAGCTGTATATGGAATAATTTTTGTATATAAAAAAAATTAAAATTTGGACTGGAAATAATACTTTTACTTTTATCGAATAACAGTTTTTTGCAAATATTTCTCAAATTATGAATTCTATAGAGATTTATTAAGAGAATAAAATAATTTTTAGTTGTATTTAGGATAATATCTGTATAAAAATTGTTGCAAAATTCGGACCAGAAGAAACACTTACTTATACAGACTTAAAAAATTTATTTATTTATTTGTAACAACTTTTGTATACACATTTCGGAATGCACATACGTACAAGAAAGTCGTGTGGTGGCCACATCTCATTATTATATTGACGATTACCAAAGGTGTGAGTTATAAAAATATATACTCCACGTGAATCTGGAAACAAGCAAGCCTCTTCTACGATGCAAACAAAAAACTATTATTATTATGCAAAATAATATAATTACAAAAAATAAATAATTTGTTTAAAATAGAAGTAAAGTAAATCATTGCGTAAAGAAGAAATAGCATCAAATCAAAAAGAATATTTGCATAAGTATAAAATTTGGGCCGTGGGCACCACACGACCATATTATACGTATGTATATTTCGAATTAGTTATACAAAAGTAATTTACTCCAAATTAAATTTTAAATATTTTCATCACCTTAATAAACATGTGAGTAGAAGTGTAACCGGTCCGAATTTTGAAATTTTGTATTTAAAATATTGTTCCAATTCGAGCTCTAAATACTTTTGTACTAATACATCTGTATAGAATGCATAATTTGCGAGATATTAGCAAAAAACTGTTTTTTGATAATACAAAAAAATCGCTGTCGTGATCACACACAGATACAGAGAGCCATTGTTTGCAAAATACAAAAATCTGGAGGTCGAACATTTTCAGCGTCACAATACTTCCTTATACTACGTATCAGAAAGTAAAAGCAATATCATCTCTTCCCGTCCCTAACGGTATACCTGCTAGAAGCGCATGCTAGGACTCATACGGCTTGCGCGCAGTGATTATAATTATTATATTTGACTCGCAATATAATTTGCTTCTGGAACGATCTAGAAATTTATTTCTTGCACAAAAAATAATTTTGGAATGTTGGCTTTATTTTGTTTCACATATATATGGGTAAATTCTGAAAAATAAGATTAGTTACTCGATAGCTGAAAAATACGTTAGACAAATTGGTCGTCTACTAAAACTTTTTTTTTTTATAAAATTTACACACCATAAAGAAAAAACGAAAACACTAGTATCATCTAAATACTTTAGGGTATAACCTTAAAAAAAACAGATCCCTAGCTCTCTGCATTGCTAAGATATCACGAGATAAGTATTAAAAATTGAAGAAAATGAAAATTTTAAAATTTACACAAAAAAACGATTTTTCGACCTTTCTGCGATTTCGATTTTATTTTACAACTCAAAATTTGAATCCGGCAGGTGATTTTACATATTCAGCTTCACCTTTTTTGTGTGTTTGAGATTAGGGGGGGTTGCCTCCCGACTGCCAAACGTGTCGGCCAACCGGCGATTATCTGAGACCATAACGCAGCCATAAATTACAGGCAGATTAGATTAGGTGACAAGTTCTTTTCTCTATCTTTTTCCTCAGCATAAGACAAAGCACGCGGACCCTTAAACATTTGTCTTTTATTACATTTGCACGAAAAAAACAGTGGTACGCCTATTTCAAATCGAACTCAGCTTGAAACGGGCGTACAGCCTTAATGTAACTCATTTACTAACAATATTGAAGGTACAATTAGAAAAACTAACATTACTGCAGTGCTGCAGCAGACATTCTGGAACAGAGCTATCACTGGGAGTACCCGAGGGAGTACCTTTCTCTTGTAGCTTAATACCGTCACTATTACTGACAGATGTCGAAGTTGTACATGACACATTTGTTGTTGTAAAATTTCTTCGCATTTTGGTGATAATCGACTCGTGGTGCTCATCATCAAGCTGCAAGTACGATTTTATGGAATTCAGATTTTGGTGTCCCGTTATTTTCATCAGTTGTTGCTCTCCGACTCCAGCTTTCGCCAGAGATGATACAGTTGAAGAGCGTACCGAATGATTTGATATCTTCCTTCTTTTAACATCTAATCCAGTTTTTTCAGCTAATAACTTCACCCATTTACTGATCTCACATATACTAACTGGACTGTTCTTATACCACACCGCATTCTCAACTTTATCCCAAAACGGATTCGGTGTCAAAAACATCCTTTCTGTTTTCACATTTTTTCCTCTCTTCGATTTCAGTAGATAATACAATCTAAATAACAGAAGAATATTAATTATACCGTCTTGAAATTAAATATAAATAGGTTACCTAACTGGACACATATCGGTATTGCTTTTATTCTCTATCAACCACTTGCTGCCTGTCAATGATTTAGTTCCCCCCTGCGCAGTTTTCGAAAATACTGGATTATACTCAATTCTACCAGTTCTTCTTCCCTTGTTATCGAGTTCCTCCTTGAAGTAATAGGTGAAACAGTTGCTCCCTTCTCCTCCCCGCCAAGCTAGTTCGTAAGATGCTATTAAGAAAAACTTTTTCTGTAAACCGTCTGGGGTACTCTCATCTAATATGCGTATCATATTTAAGTATTCTGGTTCTGTAAGTGCCGCCGCGTTGCTGGTTCTTTTTTCAGGACACGCTTGCAGTTTTCTTCTTGTAGCATCCCTGGCGTCACGTGCTGACTTAAATATTGCATCAGAAAACGGGTTTACGTTTATTTTCCACTTATTGAAGAACATTTCTTGAACCATTTTCGCCGTCACGTTCCACATGTGCTTGATGACGCCTTCTTTATAATCGGACCCATCTTTTTTCTTCATATTACATGCCCACGACTTTAAGATGACATTTAAGTTCACAGGAGAAGTAGATTGATCCAGTTTATAGCCTTTTGCTGTTAAAAATGTACTAAATTGTCTCCATACTGAATCTTTGGATTTCTTCGTGTTCCAAGGGATATTTTCGCAAATTTCAGCATCGATTTCGTCTTCAGATTTCGTGCCAAATCTTTTCTCAGTTCCCATTATTTAGAAACACCAGTTTTTATTCAACGAAACGAACTAAATAGGAACACGATTCCAAAAATTTTAATGACAAACATAAATGTTTTTTTGTTGACATGGAAACGTAATCATGTGTAACTAAATTTTGAGTCATTTTAATATGAAAAATTGATTTGGTTCATTGAATAGTCTCTCGAATACGATTCGTAGTCAAAGTTGAGTCTACTATTTTTGTGGTGCTTTACACTCATGTCTTTCATAATTGCGAATACTACTCGTGCTCCGCACTCGTAGTATTTAAATGCAATCATGAAAGACATTCGTGTAACCACCACAAAAATAATCGACATAACTTTGACTACTCATGGTATTATAAGTGGCTATACCGGGTTTTCAAACTTAAGTCGGCACTATTGCTATCTTCGTTATTATTGGAGCTACGAAGTCGGTTAAATAGGCAAACTAGTAGGATTTTTTTCCCTCATTACGACGGTGAAAACGGAATAAAAATTGAACATCGCGTTCGCGACTTATGTCAAAAAGTTAAATTTTTTCAAATGGAACACCCAGTATAAAATATCCTCAATCGATAGGAAATTGAATTCTGAACAAATTGTGCTCTATGACCTTTTATGCTAATGTCAAAAATGACAAAGCTATTGATGACATTTCAAATTCGTGGCTGTCTTAGCTGTAACTTTGTATTAGCAATGAAATAAAAAGCAAGGGGAATATCAATGAAGTATTGTTTATTTTAGGTAATCATAATAGTAATAATAATAAATCCTATAAATATTTAAAAAATACAACAAAACTTAAACTAGATGCTCAAAAACACCTCACTCGTACTCCAAGCATTTTTGAGCCCGCTTGTAAACGCTCCTAGTGGCGCTGGCAATGATTCTACCATCAATATTATTGATAGCATGAACGATACTCTGCTGAAGATCGTCAAGATTATCATACTGCCTGTTGTACACCACACTTTTCACATATCCCCAAAAGAAAAAATCCATCGGCGTAATGTCTGGTGATCAAGGAGGCATACGGATAGGGCCGTTGGTTGATAAATATCTGTCATTAAAAAATTCGTGTAAAAGGATATCTACCTGGCGAACGTTATGGGGAGGAGCTCCGTCTTGTTGGAAGTAAATCTGCTGTCTATCAATTAAAGTCAAATCATCCAAGAAGTCACGAAGTGTGGCGGTTAACATTTCGGCATACCGCTCACCAGTTAATGCGCCCTGATAAAATATAGAGCCTACAATTGTTGAGCCCATTAGACCGCACCAAACATTAATACTAAAACGTCTCTGCGGGTTACAAGGACGGAATAGCATCGGATTTTCGCGACTCCAGTAGTGACTGTTCTTTCTGTTGAACATGCCCCTATTGGAGAAAGTTGATTCGTCACTCCAAAGAACTAAGCGCCAAAAATTATCATTGGTTCTCATTTTATTAATGAACCACTGACAAAAGAGGATGCGCCTTTCTTGATCTCCTGGTACCAACGTCTGTGTAGGTCGATACTTGTACGGCACAAAATTATACTTTTTGAGAATATTATGAATAGTTCCCAAACATAGTACACTTTCTTGCATGAAATCGTTAATTGAATTATTAGGATGAGCTTCAAAGTAAGCTAACACATTAATTTCCGTTGCTTCACTTATTATAAATTGTTTCTTGGTTCTAGTTTTCTTGAACACATTTTCATTAGATCTAAATTTACGATACAAAAGCAAAAAGTACCTTCTATCTGGCAAATTACGCATAGGAAACAACGCACTATAACGTTCACGCGCTCGGTGGCTATTTTTTTGACAAACGATATAACATTCCACCATATCACATTTTTCTGAATGCGTGAAAGGCATTGTTTCCTCAAAAAACACAAACGTAAAGTGTTCACTAGCAAAACTTCAATTTGACATCATAATTCTGATGACATTTATGAAACAAACGAATTTTGTTTATGAAATATCAGCCACCTTGACGAATTTGAAAAATCATCAATAGCTTTGTCATTTTTGACATTAGGATAAAAGGTCATAGGACACCATTTGTTCAGATTTCAATTTCCTATCGATTGAGAATATTGTATACTGGGTGTTCCACTTGAAAAAATTTAACTTTTTGACATAACTCGCGAAAGCGATGTTCAATTTTTATTCCGTTTTCACCATCATAATGAGCGAAAAAAATACTACTAGTTTGCCTATTTAAGCGACTTCGTAGCTCCAATAATAACGAAGATAGCGATAGTGCCGACTTAAGTTTGAAAACCCTGTATATGTATTTATAATATGTCTAATTAAATTAGATTTAAGCAATTATTTCAATTTAAATATGATACAATCTTGTCGAAAAATATATACCTTCCAGAATAAACCTTAGCGGAACCTTTTAGTAAAAATGTTCCACTATCATTCGTACTACTTCAGAAAATTGATTTTCATTTACTTGTAGATTCTACTTCCACGATGTAGACTGGTATCGAGATTTATATGATGTTCTCCGAAGTCTCCTTACCTGCGATGACCTGGAACTCTCTCTGCACTCTCTCGAAGACCCAGCTAATTGATATTGGAAAACTCGTACTGTCTCAGTAAGTTCTTGTCTAACCTCTCTGCACTCCTATGATGAGATTACGATTCTACGATGAACTAGAACTCTGGTAAAAATGGTTTTCCTCTCGAAGACTCAGCAAAATACCCTTGGAAATATTCGTACTGACTCGCAAATTCTTTTCTAAGCTTTCTGTACTCCTATGATGAAATTACGACTCCGGAAGAAATGTTCTTCCTCTCCGCTTCTTCTAATGTCTCGTTGAATAAATATTCTTAATGTTGTATTAGAATCCTCGTCCTTTGGATAAACTTGCCAGATGTAAGTATTTTTAATAACTTTTATTATAATTCTTATTCCAATATTATTTGCGTTCACTATAAATCTATAAACCTGCGACTTATAGATATTTGTTTCTAACACTTCACTCTAATTATGAATATTTTGATATTTATCGTTAGAATATTTTATTCTAGCACTTATGGACAATTATTGTATTAGTTTTGTGTAAATCTCGGTGAAATTCTTCAGATTTCCCGATTCACACAACCGCCTCTTATGAAAATTCTGTTCATAATTCTTATTGTTTGTTATTTTTTCATCCCCTTGACGTTATTACTTTCAAATTGCCCAATTAAAAATTTACACCATATAATTTTATTCAACATAGATTTTAGATCTGTTTAGCCAATTTAAATACTTTTTAAATTTCAGATTGCTTATTATTATAATGCTCTCCATATTTTTATCAAAGATTTCATGTAGTTTAGTATTTTGAAATCTAGTTCTTATCAAAATACTAACGAACTGCCAACTAACTGTCACATCCCTTTTATAAAAATTCCCGCGAACTTTTAATCAATCTTTCAAAAAGAATTATTATTACCTTTTCAAATGATCAACGTCAATTAAACAAGTTTTTACAAAATAATAATACACGTCATTATACAACAATTAATATTTAAATCTCTTCTTTTCAGATTTTGTGAAATTCAAAGGAAAATGAAAATTGAAAGACCACTCACTATACCGAGTGAACATAAAATGAATATATTACCTGTTATATGAGTTACTATTAAAATTATACTATAAGTAATAATCTATTATGTCTTTTAAAATACACCATTGTACAACTACACAATACCTAAAACAAAACTCATTTAAATGGAAGAAATATATAATTATACTATGTTAGTGTAAATTCGCAAACTGTAACAATATATTTATTATAAAAACGCCTAAGGTACATCCAAATACAAACTATAATGATGCACAGATATGGTTTACGGTAAATTTCCCAGTGAATGATGAAATTATAGACATAAAGCAAAACCACATTCGATGCACTTTAATGTTGATCTCTTCTGATTTTGTGAAATATTGCAAAAGAACGCATCTTCTTGAAGTGGTTTTCGCTGACAGGTGTTTTCCAACGCCGGTAAATTGTCCATTTCTTTGTTCTTCTAGAAAATGTAGAAGTAAGCTGCGTAGCCAACGTGCTTATGAATTTCAAGTGAGTCTCTGGTTTTGAAACAGAACAGCATTCTTTGTCTGTTTTGATATAAAGGATTAAACCATTAGTAATACAGCCTCAATACAGTAATAGACGAGTTTATTTCACCGTCTTCTGCTTTTCCATGCTATGCTGTAATATGCAATTAGTTGATCAAAGTGATCTATACCGCCAATATAATTATTATAGACTTTCGCAGAAACGGGTCAGTCAACAACTTTTTTAGTACAATCCTTTTGTGTTCTTTGCACCTCGGACTTCTCTAAAGGATTTTGCATTGTACAAATCACACTTACGCTTTATATTCCGCGGTTTTTCTATTTACTAATTCCTATATTTCCTGACCTAATCCATCGAATTGCTTTAGTTTCATTTCTTTCTCACCTAACAAACCTACTTTTGGGAGAAAACTTTCTAATCGTCCTTAATATTGACCAGTTTTTTGCCTAATGGGATAAACGAGAAAAAGTTATCAAAAAAAACAGTAGCCAAGTCCCTCAAAAGCTGCTACCTATGAGACTGTCGTTAAGACGTTCAGCAAGAGGTTTGCTGCAGTATTTTTCCAGCTCTTTCATATAACGACATTCCCAGGCAGTATCCCGAAACAGCACATGCAATGACCCACATTTTGAATCTCTTCTTTATCTGCACTGTTTCAAGTTGTGGCGGCATTTGAAGTATATAATCGATTCGTAAATTGTTAATCGAATATAAATATCGAGAAGAATCATATAATTGCTTGAATTTCTCCTTTGTATAATCTACAAACAACCTAATTTTGTATAATTTATCATAGTTCGTGTCACCTCTCTTTGGCATATGACTATTATCATTCAAATGCAGAAAACATATAATTTTGGGAAGGCATTGGGAATTGCTACCATATCATCTGTTATATATTGAAGAATATATACAATGTCTCCTGGATCTTCTAGATTGAATCTGAGTTTTTATCCATACTATATCTAAAAGATCATCTGGAGAATAATTATATTTAATAAATTGCATCACAACGTGTAAATGAATGATGTAATTTAATATGTTTCTTAGCGTTGTATGTTAAACACGTTCAGCATGCGTTATTATTTCTTGCTATGTTGTTTACATTATAATATAATAAATGATAGAAGTAAATCTTGTTAAAGGTTGCCTTTGTAAAAGTATATTTAACCCGTTTGTTGTTATTTTTTGTTTCTTTGTCTGTTAAAACAGTTTATTGTATAAGATTTTATTTTATCTGAAATCACCTATAAAATCATTGATTTTGGACATAATTATTATTTAAATTATACAATGGCATTTTATTATATTAATACCCAATAATGCTTTAGGAACCCATTAATTTAATTATCTCTTTTACCCAATCGCCTTCGAGATTAAGAATTGAGTTTAGTTGGCAAATTAAGTAATCTATTTTATTTTATATAATAATTCTATATTATTAAACTAAATTATAAATGATAATAACAAGTGAGCCCTAGACTGATTTTGGATAACATACAAAATGAATAATGTTGAACTCTTGTATTTCAGACACATAACATTACTTTCTAACTATTTGTTTCTTTTTTGCTAGAAAATCTTCAAATTATCTGAAATGAATATATTACTTTGTATATTATAAACACCTAACTCTATTGTGCATAATTTTAGTATAATCAAAGGCTATTAACCACATTTAAGTAACAAAAGTAACTTAAGGTATCGCTACAATCCTTCTACAAGCTTCCTGCTACCTATACTTAGCACTTATTTTGTCATTCGCTGTAAATCAAATATTACGTGAAACGTGGTAGCTATGTGTATCAGAAATCATTTAGCCGCATTTATAAGTACATAATGTCGGTTTTATATGTATATATAAACGACATAGGTATCAACTATAGAACGAAGTGATAAAAATACATACCAGTATCACTTAAATAGTTAATGAGTTTTATTTTTTAAATGAGTTTACAATTCGTTTTTATATTTTAATTACTGCATTATTATTTTATTCAGTGAGTCTTAAATAAATCTGCTCTTTGTTCTAGATGTTTTTCTTCTGACACTACCTACCTACTTCATCTCTACCTCTAGCGTAGGGTTGCCAGATGGCCGGGAAATACGGGATGTCCAGAAATTTTGCGCCTTGTCCCGTGTCCAGTAATTAGACCTTATTGTCCCGGATTCCGAAAACCTATTAGTTTTATTTTTATTTCTCCTTCGTTAGTTCCTAAATTCGCGCGCTAGCTTTACCTTGAGTGCATGGGACCGAGCCATAGAGCACTATGGGCCGAGCGCAATGGAGTGTGTATGTTTGGTCCCCGATCTAACATCTCTGCACTGGGCGCATTATTGTAAAATCATTCTATTCCCATTGCTCGACCTATAAACATCGCTTGTCAACTGCGCTAATAAACACGTGCGAACTGTGAGGTGCAATAAGTAGTTAATTGCAATTATCATTGACTCATTGTCGACTCCATCAACAAGTAAGAAAAAGTTCACTGGATTTAATGATAAATGGACCAACGATCCTGGCTTTAAAGACTAGATAGAGAAAGAGAATGACTTTACTGCAATGTATAAAGCATGTAACTCGGAAATTGCCATTCAATATGAAGGCCGTCGCGCGCTGATAGTAATTTATTTTTATACATTCTAGTTCCTTTTAATTTTGTTATATGCTTGTTACAGTTTCACGCCAATAGTATAAAGCATAAAAAATGGATTTGGCTAAAAAAAATTCTCAAAGCATGAATAATTTTTTAATTAAAAAACACATCAGAAGAAAGATCTATAATAATTTCCGAATTAGCATTTGTTTATCATAATGTGAAACATGGATTAATTTACAATAGCTTGGACTGCTTGGCAAAAAATATCAGCAAGTTAATTCTAGATAGTCAAATAACAGCAAAAATGATATGTGGACGTACAAAAGCATCGGCAATCACTCTAAATGGTTTAGGACCCTATTCTCAAGAAAAAGTGATCTCTGATTTAAAATCTTGTTTTTATTTTTCAATAGCCTCAGATGCATCAAATGTTGGCAATTTAAAAACATTTCCATATGCTGTTCAATATTTTAATTGTAATAAAGCTATATGCAAGAAATTATTAGACTTCTTCGAGGAAGCTGAAGAAACATCGCTAGATATATATAAATGCCTTAAAAAAATTACTATTGATGCCAATCTCAGCATGGATCAAATAAATGCATATAGTGCAGACAATGCTTCTGTCAATTATGGTGCCCATAATTCTGTATATCAGAAATTAAAAGAAGAAAATAAACATATATTTAAAGCCAATTGTTATTGCCATGTAATAAATAATTGTGTGAAATATGCATGTTGATATAGAAAGCATAGTCATAAAAATTTATAATGAGTTCAGTTCATCAGCATTAAACACACTAAAATTGAAAGAATGTTTTGAGTTTGCTCAAATACAGTATAAGAGCTGCTAAGACATGTACCTACAAGATGGCTGTCACTTTTGCCAGCTATAGATCGCCTTATTCAGAGTTGGGCTGCTGTGAAATATTATTTCTTAAAAAAAGGTTCAGACAACTGCCACAAGGTGCTATGGGACTTTATTTCAGAAGGTTGCTATATCAGTGACATAAATAATGAGGAAAAATCTAAAAATGAAGGCAAGAATGAGAGTTTGCATGTCTGAAAACTATGTATAAGGCGCTTCCGAAAGACTTGCCAAGCGACGAAATATGGGCCTATTTCTTCAGAAATAACACATCCACAAACTTTACAAATTTAAAGAAAGCAGTTTGTTTTGTTTTTTCAATTCCAACAAGCAATGCCTTTAACGAAAGAGTATTTAGCCAACTGAATAGTTTATGGACTAAAGAGCGAAACCGAATGTCCATGGATTTAATAAAATCCGAACTGCAGACTCGTATCAATTTTGACGAGTCGTGTTCAGAAATTTTATCACTTTTGCAAAGCTCTGACGGAGAAAAACTAATAAAACTCGCAAAATCCAGTGATAAATATTTAAAAAAATGATCTATTCGCAATTTTATTTTTATAAGAGTTTTTTATTTTTGTTAAGACTTATTGTGTACGCTACCAAAACATAATTAATAAATGTATGTTTTTGAAAATAAATGTTTTATTCAAAGTACATATCCTTCGAAAATAAGAAATACACATTTTTGTATGAGTGCAAAACGCATAGCGGTAATGGGCGGCAAAGGACTACCACGACCCCATACCGTTGTCCTAGAATTGTCTCGGATTTTATAAGTTTCCATCTGGCAACCCTACTCTAGCAGCAGTATCCCACTGCTTGACCTTGATGAACTTTAATCGTGTGTGGTGCCCATTTATTTCCCTTGTCTCAAAACACCGACCATCTCGAGCTGAGCCGGCGGTGATTTTGCGAAAATGCGTGTCAATTTTAAAGTTTGTTTTCTTATACTTTCTAACGGTCCCAAGGCATCATTATATGCCGCTAATAGTGGTACTTGTGTTTTAAACGTAGCCGCTCTTTGCAATAATCTTGTCCCTCAACTGAAATATGCATATCTCCCTTCTATTCGCTCTCAATCCTTATCAAAAAATTTAACTTCCATGTCTACGAATACATTTGTATGACACCTAAGTAAGCCATGACATGCACTAGAAGTATATTTTGCAAGTGATGCGAAGACATGAGTATTTGGCGTCCAAAAATTAGCTTATAACTCAAATAAAACGAAATCGAAGTACTGGATTTTGGAATCGGCATCTTTCCAAGTTATGAAGGCAGTTTGTGTTTAAATATCAACACTTGTATTAATATTACTTCTACTAAATTATTAGGTGAGAAAATATAAATGAAGTTATATGTTTACGTTTTGCAAGTAGATATATAAACAACAAAACAAATGGATAAAGGTTTTGGATTTGTGTTACGCTTAATTCATTAGGTTAAGTAGACATAATTCAGTACAATTTTAGTTAAAGGTAAATATTTAATTTTACAGTATTTATAATCTTGGCACGTACAATTCGACTTGGGGAACGCACAAAGGATCGCTCATTAAGAACATTTTAAGGATTTATTCCTTGTCTATACGTTAAAACTGATGTACATATGTGATTGATATTTCCTGTTATTTTAATTCCATCCTTCATTGTTTGAAAATTGATGAAGATGCAGATGTGCCATAGTCACATATTTTTAATTCCAGAATAAATATTTACCGGGCTATATATTACGCCCGCCCAGGTACCCTAACGTGCGTCTCTAACTCCCATTTTCATAGTCACTTTATCTTACAGTTCCTTTTCTGAAAATATTCTGCTCGACAAACCTCCAAGGAATAACACATTTGGAAACTCCTCTCTGCACTTCGCTCCGTTACGGTAATGTTTCTGCATCATGTATATGTTTTTTTTCCTTCTTTTTTTCGTGCCTCTTTAATGTCATTCTGCCGCATTTAGATGTTATATATTGTCCCGAGCTTGTGTTCGTTGGACAAAAACGAATGGATATATATGTATTAAATGCGGTAATCGAGGCATCTTAATGTGCTATTCTCATCTGAGAAGCTGTCAGTGGCGTATTCAGAGCTGCTCCAATCGCACGTGTTAACCCGCATGGTCTTCGTATAATCAAACGTGTATCCCTAACACAGTGCATCAACATTGTGAATCGTGACTAAACATACACACGTAGAACACATATGAGTGCGGCTGTTACCAGCACGGTTATTGTTTACAATTAAAATAATGGTCCTCACTCATGTAGCAGTGCGAAAAATAAGGGACAGGATGTGATGAATTTCGTTACTTCCCATTATGTTTATTTGTATGAGATACAATCAATAAAATCGATATCGAAAATATACTAAAGTCGTTGTTTCTAAATTTTGTGAATATGGGTGCCGATAATTTGCAAATTGTATACTTTTATTTTTGTTGTTGTGACTGTGATAAGTAATTTGAAAAGAACAAAATCAATATGTTTGCTGTATATTTTGGAGAAGTTATACCAAATCTCTGCAAATTTTTACAACTCTGGGCTATCGTAATAATTATTATTCCGTCGATGGCAGGTATGTTACTAACGTCATTGCTTTGTCTTCTCCTCAAATTAAACATACTTTTAGAATTAAGAGATATATAACAATAACAATAATTATGATAGTAATTTATATTTTAATTTAGTAACGCTGTATTATATTTTAAACGTATTACTAAAATGTATGTAAGATTATGATAAAAATTTACCGGACAACCCTTGATTTTGTTATTTGTTTGATACTAAATTGAAAAAAGTTATTTTTTATTGAAAATAAAGACTTAAATTAATTAAACTTAACTCAATTTATGATTTCATAACATAAGTTATGTGAAGTTCCATGATTAAAAATAAATACTTAGAAAAAATTAGCCAGCTAAATCCAGTATTTCATGTTATGAATTTGTTAAATATACAGTAAATTATAGTCACGTTTAGTATTTACCATAAGGCACGAGACAGAATCTTTTCCGTTATTTATGTTTACATACACCATAAGACAATAAAAACGCAACCAATCATTGAAAGTATATATTTTTTACCTAAATTAAGTATTAAGCAAAAATATGTCTTTGTAATGATTTTTGTTTTCTTTGTTTTGGATCAGTTTAATTTTCTTCTTGTAGTTGTGAATTAGTGCATTAAGACTCCAAAAGTTTGTAAGCAATATAATCACCAATCTTGCAATTTTTATTAGAGGTCGTCTTTTGTGAAATTGCTAGGAGTATACTAGTAAGTTGCTGCAGCTATTTGTTGGTTGGACAGATTGGTTTTCAGAAGACAAACAACATATTATAAGAGGCTCTGAACGACATAGAAATATCACCGAACAGATTATAGGGCACTAAGATTGCTTTCTTCTGAGTTCTGAGTAACTGTCCATCTAACCAGCGGAAGACTATTTTCAGAAAATGACTAATATAATCTTCATCTCAGATGAGGCCAAGAACTCGAGAAACCACACCACCGTGAGAATATCTAAACACCTTTCTTGGTTTTATAACGGGTCTATAAATAAACTTAATTAGTGGCAACTGAAAATTACAAATTATTAACCACCTTACATTTGCCACACAAGTACATAAAGCAAAAAGGAAATAGTATGGCAAACAGTAATAAAGCATGACAAATATTGTGACAGTAACTAATTTACATTTTAAAATAATTATATCTAGGACGCCACATATAAAATCGTTGTACGGATATAAATAGAATGGTCAAAAGTTAATGTCAGGTTTTACAACTCAGAAATATCTATTCGACTGTGTATGCAAAGAAGGATAAACGAAGTGTTATATGAAATACAATAACTGTTTTCCATGTTATAAGAACATTTTTGAAAGATAGATGGCGGTTACACGATTTCAATTTTATTAAAAATTCTGCTAATAGTTAATTTTAGTTAACTTGAATATATATTACTAAAATTTTGAGAGTCTGATTTGGAGTTGATGTTTGGTTTAAATACATTAATGCAAAGAGTTTGAAGAAATAACCTCTTAGTCAAAATAGATTCCTTATATAAAGCGTAAGGTTGTAGTGATCAGTAGTATACATTTCGAAGAATTTTGTTTTTTGTTTTTGGGATATATCTGAGTTTTAAAACATGACACAACTTTTTGATTATTCTATTACGTCTGTACAACGATTTTATATGAGTAGAGCTATAGTTACAATTATCTTAAAATGTAAAATAGTAAATGTGATAATCCTTTGTTTTCCTTGTAAGGGTATCAATACCAAAATTAGTTAGCGTAGCGGCAACGTAATTCAATATTAATTAATAACAAAAATGACAATTGGAAAGCAAGTTGTCGTCTACAAATTTTCATTGGTAATATAAATAGAATACAAATGCGAAATGTGTAAGAAGTGAAAAGTCAATAATTTAGTTAAGCATAAAACAGCTGCTAATATCTATGCAGTTTTATTAAAAGGTCTAGACCAATCATAGCCAGTCACTTAATTAAAGTACACAAATAATATCGACGCTAATTGTATAATTACAAGAGTAGGTAATTGTAAAATTTAGAAGCAGAGCTGTGTTACATCAAGTTTTATATTTTATTTTCAAGTTTTCAAAAACCTACAAAAACAGCATTACCAAGCAAGACAAAAGCAACTATTGCCTCATGCGCATCTGTCTACATTGTCTAGCTTTGCATGTCAAGGTGCCATATTTCAATTGTTGATATTTTTGTGCAATTAAGTGTTATTGAAGTGTAAACTTCTTTGGGCGCGTTGCGCTGATTGTAGGCACTGAACAAGACTGACCGTCACGCTCGAATATGTAGCGCTCGTTCGGGTAATGTCGGCTCGAGTCGACTAAGGGAACAAGATAAATATATCATATAGAGGTATTTAATTTCAATTTAATTGAAATTTAAATGTATAAATAAATTCATGTCCCCGAGCAGATTCGATCCCGAGCCGCACGGGTATGAAGCCGGCACGTTAGCATCAGACCAAGCGCAGGACTTGTAATCGAGTATTCATATCGTCTATTTACATATATATATATATATATATATATATATATATATGTGATATTAAATTTTTATTGACCTCATATAAGTAAATATATATTAATTTTTATTGGACGATTTGTAGGTCGTTATACTAGTTTTAAATAATTTTTAAAACTCGCTAATTTGCAGTGTTTGAAAATTATAATTTTATAATTTTACCACTGACTATTAAATTAATTAGGTAATTTTTTTTTAAAAATTACCGACACGGCTGGGATTCGAACCCAGGCATACCGATTACTAGCCGATTGCTCTACCAACTGAGCTACCGTCGGTGTCTGAATTCGAATTTCTAAATCGTACTGATATGTGTATATCAAGTAACAGATGGAAATGAGAATGTATATATTAAGCACTAAACGTCCATGTGCTGTATATATGTGATATTAAATTTTTATTGACCTCATATAAGTAAATATATATTAATTTTTATTGGACGATTTGTAGGTCGTTATACTAGTTTTAAATATTTTTTAAAACTCGCTAATTTGCAGTGTTTGAAAATTATAATTTTATAATTTTACCACTGACTATTAAATTAATTAGGTAATTTTTTTTTAAAAATTACCGACACGGCTGGGATTCGAACCCACACATACATCCGAACCGACCCAACGAAACGGCCGCTCGCGTCGCTGCTATACTCGTTCGGCGAGAGCTGGAGAGCATGACGCATCAGTCATATAATAAGTTACTGAATATTATACGCGTATGTACATGTGTAAATGTAATAAATGTGCGAATATGTTTTATTTAATACGCTACTGAATATTATACGCGTGTATTTCGTATTATTAACCTCGCCTTGATGAAGTTTACACTTCTGCTGTGTGGTTTTAAGCACATCCATTTTCTTGTTTTGTTTATATGCCAGTTTGTAATTTTTTGTTGTTTTGGTTCTATTTATGAATTTATACTGATGAACTCATTTTACAGTTGGCATTTCCAGATTATGAGTTAATTTATATGTTTATTATATTCTTATTATTGTGATAGTTAACATAGTTGATATATTTCCCAACCCACTAATGAACTTATAATTTCTACACAAAGCCTTGCAAGTTGCTAGAGCTAATAAAATATGTTACCGACAAATCGGACTGTAACGCACATCACCAAATTTTTAAGAAAATTTAGAATTATGGCTTGTTGATTATATAATATTATAGAATGTAAGGTGGCATAATAGTTATTTATGTACCAAGTCAGTAAAGTGATACTTTATCGAACGAGTCTGATTTACGAGCCAAGCGAGTGAAGCGAGCGCGGCGAGTAAAAGACGAGTTCGATAAAGGTACTTTACTGACGTGGTGCATACAAAATTTTATCGCCAACCGTGAAAATTGTTAATTTAAGAAATAAAGATATAATAACTTATGACAGTTTATGACAGTGACAAACGATTTATTTTTAAAGTCATCAGTCATGGCTACGCTGACAGATATTAGCGGCAGGTAAAGTACTTTATTGTACAGTACGATAAAGTGTTTCTTTACATCCGTAAAACGCTATGGTAACGCATCACTTTACTGACGGTTGGCGATAAAATAAATAACGCAATGATAGATGGGTATTTGAGTATTTTAAAATAAACTGAAATAACCTTATCATTTACTATATAGTATAAATACACATAGATTACCTACATGTAGATTACAGGAGATAGAATTAAATGGAAGACTATAATTATTAAAAATTAAATAAATTTTCAGCGAAGTTAATGGAACATGTAACTAATAATAATTATATGAGAGGTGATATTTTTCGTTTAGTTTAAACTAACATAAATTTGCAAGGTATATGTATAAGAACTTTCTAAATTTTGCGAAGCAAAGGAGAAGGGCTTCATGAACTCATTTTTTTATTGTAATGTCAGCTGTATACAACAAAAATTGTTTTTCAGTGCATGAGAAAATTAGAAATAATCTTACAATTATGTCTTTAACAGTGCTAACAGACAGAAGTCGTTAGATAATGGATTAAAAATACATTCACATATAAACTGCGCGTATCGGTATATAAATAAATTAGATTTTAAACTCCTGAATTGGCATCATGGTTATAAAACTCTTGATATTGGTGTAAATCCATGTATCACTGGTTGTTTCACAACTGTCGCCGTTATGATAATGATATAATGTAGTAGGTGATAATACGATGGCAGAATTTGCAATCATGAATAATATCTGGCAACTGAAACTACATTACTGGCGTCTCAGTAATAAAAAACCAGAAGATTTATGAGTCAGCAATAATTCAATAAGATTAATAGCATAACCTGAAAACATTGTATAAATAGGCCCACCAATTCGCAAGGAATAATATTAGAAAGATTTAGTACAATATACCGATACTAATATAGCATCTATCAAACCGGCTAATTTTTGTTGCAATTCAACAGCTATAATATGAATTATATTATAGTTCACACCTTTTAACTTTTTAGAAGAAGAAAATAATGCGTCAGGCAACTTCTAGCGGAGGGCATTTACATGGATACATGTTTTAACATACGCTTTCTTTTTCAAACATTTGTTTGTGGAAATATAGAAACATTATATTTTAAATAAACATTATGTTCAAAATACTTTTAATGGTATTTTTTAAAACAAGAATATAAAAAAAGTTGGTACATTTCTTTATCGCATACAGTACTTCATAAAAATTTCCGTATATTTTCCATTTTATAAATATAGAGAGCATTCCACATGGAAAGCGAAATTAACTGGATAGCAACATGCTTAAGAAATTGTCTAATATTATGGCTATTAACAGAATAGCTTCACAATATTTGTCAGACCTGTTTATTCGAAAAACATTCTTAATTTAAACCTACGAGGAAACAATAGAACAGAGAGAGAGTCTCCTTAAAAATAATATTCGTTCAAAATGGTAACTTAATATGGCCGCCTCAATGCATAGAATATGTATGTTACACCACTGAACACATAATCAAACATGTCAGATATATGACAAGTTATTCAAAATACTCATTTTATAAATTATGATTGGTCAATATTGCCATAACTGACCTGCCTTAAAGTGGTAACTCCGTCTAAATAATACCTATTCCCCCACCAGTTTATTATCTCTCCTGTTCTATTCCTTCCTCGTAGATTTAAACAGTATGGTTTCATTTAGAAACTTTCTCTTTTGCATTAAACTACTACAGTTTGATTTTTATATGCAGTTGTAATTAAGACATCTCTTATTACATCAGGTTATACTAGAATTAGATCATTTCGCTTGATGCAATGCTCTCTCTTTGTGGACTACTTCTTCATCATTCTGATCATCACAGCTTTTCTTTTTTCGCAAGAATCATATGATGTGAGTATTGCTTCAGTAGCATCTTCTGCTAAAACTTGGTACAGTTCTATATTTGATCTTCTTTCTCAGCCATATTCGGTTCTTTTACTACCGTAGGATTTTTGTTTCAAAATCTCTAGCCTTTTCTGATTCTTAGAATTCAGATCCAATGGCTCTCACCTATATAAGCATAGGGTTGGTTTTAATATATTTTTTTAGTATTGTTAATTTTCCATTTTGAGATACTTCTATAAATTTTAAAATTCTATTTCCACCTCCTAACCAGTTATTGCTTCTTGCGGTCCCTAACTCGATTGCTTCATCTTTGCTGCATTTTTTTACTATAAATAGTTGAGTTCACTTATAACGAAAAAATGCAGCAAAGATGAAGAAATCGAATTCATTATATGTGTTTGAGTACGCTTATAATGAAAAAGTGTAGCTGAAATGAAGAAATCGAGTTATTAATTGCAAAAAGGAATAATTGGGCAGGAGGTGGAAATCAAATTTTAAAATTCGCAGAATTATTTCAAAATAGATAACCAAAAATATTCAAAAAGATATATACACCAACCTTATGCTGTGGATGTGAACCATTAGTTCTGAACAGTAAGAATCAAAAAAGGGTAAAGATTTTACACATATTCCTCCTCTTCAAACGACTATTCTCTTTTTTCTTTTTATATCTTTAAACTTCGCCCTCTGTCACGTCCATATTTGTTTTTAAAATCCATATACTTTCTTATAATCACATTAAATTCTATTGTCTTATATTTTACAGTTGTTATAAGCTGTTTGGTGATGTAGTTCCTTTCTATTTTTTACCAGCAACCTTTATCGGCATGGACAAGACATTGATGCCTTTCTTCGACACTTCTCTGGATTTTAAAATTCTATTTCCATCTCCCGCATAATTAATACTTTCTGCTATCCCTAACTCCATTTTTCATCTTCACTGCATTCCTTGGTTATAAGATAAGTGTACCCAAATATATATAAAATTACTATTACTTGTGTCTGCTGTGTACCTTTAAACTCTTCCCTCTGTCACTTCGATGCTTTTTTTTTTAATTCGTGTACTTCCTCTTATATTTAATGTTATTATAATTTATTTTGTGATGACTTTTTCTTTCCTAGTTATTCCACTTTACCGTATTAAGGCTACCAGAGCCAGACTAGATAATCGATAGCGAATATCATGTCTTGTTAATCCTGACTGGGATAATTTATTTTACACCGTCATTGTTAGTTCGTTTGGAGGAAATCTGCATGTCTGCCAAAACTTTTAATATAGCTTTTCTCTTTATATTGTACATCATCCACCTTTTTTCTTCTAATTCTTCTCATTGTTTTATTAACGTAGGCAGTAAACGACATATTAGCAGGCAGTAAATGACATATTATAATGTGACTTTCTGAAACTGTGGTAGTTTATTTTCTCTCTTTTCTTATAAATGGGTAGTACAATTGTCTTACGCTAGGATCTTGATATTCTTCGGTTTGCTGTTAATATGACATGAACAGCGGAGGTTTTTTGTATAAAAATTGACTCATATGAATTTTGTGAAAATTTAGCCCAAATTTTATATCATTTTATTTTGAATAGTTTTCAGAGATTTTAACATAAAATTCATTGCTATTCATTTAGCACACAATTTCTGCCTTTACTTATTGTTTCTATTATTTTGTACCAGAAGGGTTGTAATTTTATTAAAAAAAATATTGCGGAAAATTTTTTACACTTTCAATTTAGGAAGCAATTGTGTTATGTTTGTTATCAGGTTTATAGTATTTTAACTTAACCAATTTCTACATTACACAAATTTTTCTTAAAATTTTGTTTTTCAGTGTTGGATCTGTAGAGAGTGTATATTATCTAGTATACTGAATAACAAAAACTTGCTTTTGTCCTTTCTTACTTTACAATGTTATCAATCACTACTGATTTTGAAGTACGGCTTCTTCAGAGAATATAGTCATATACATATCACTGATAATACAAGTAAAACATGTTTAACTTTGTGTTTTTTCTCTTCTATTTTACACTTTTCTAATAATTACAATAATAGTTTAGCTAGTATATTATTCTTGACATGTGTACTGTATTTAAATTTACTGAAGTTGGTTATTTGGAAATATTTGGGTATTGGAATAACGCTTACCTATAAGCGTTATTCCAATACTTCAACCAGTGCAGAAAATATTAAATCTAGTTTATCATTAAAAATTGGGAGAGTCATTTTGTAAATACGTATATATCCTGTGATTACCAGATATGTAATTGTCTACTTTTGCAGTTCAAATATAAAATTTAGTATTACTTAAATCTAAGACTCTATGGTTTTGTCCTACTTTTGTTCTACTTTGAAGAATCGCATGTGTTTCTTTATTTTAGTTTAGGAATTCTTTCCGCTTTACTCTATAAATATAGTACGCTTTCAATACTTTAATTTGTAAACTCTGGATGTCTTAAATATACATATCCGGTATTTTGAAATAGATAGACTGCTAATTGCGAGAGGGCTTCGAAAAATGCAATGAGAACTCTCCAAAATATATTAATTCTACATATTTACTATTCGATTATTCCTTAATTTTTGTGTAACTTCAATTGTATGTTCATATTATTTGTTTTATATGTATAATATTTCCTATTTCACATTTGAGAAAACATTAGTTATTGCTAGTGATATAATTGTTGTTAATTGTCAAGTCATCGAAATGAGCTTGTAAAAAATGAGACAATGTCGTTTGCGAATTTGTAGCAACAGGAAATGTGTTTTGAAGTTAATGGTGATTTAATTTTTTTTTACTGAATTTGATATGAAAATGTTTGCTAATAAAGAACTTATAAATTGGCTGTACCTATTTCTTGATGACAAAATTTATTTTTAATCCTGAAGTAATTTTGATTTATACATAACTTAAAGGTGGATAGTATCACCCGCCAGATTAGAAAGTGTTTTCCTTCTATCTAGCCTCCTACCCTAGTTTGAATTTCTAATTTTCAAACTAACCACGCAAAACATAATTTCTCTACAGATTGTTTTTTTTTGTTTCTATTGTCTTCGAAATTTAAGAACATCCCGGTATTACTTGCACAGTTGGCAACACAGCAGCTTGTTCTAGCAAAATTCTAACAAAACCCAAAAAATCAACACACAAAATTAATTATTATTCATTGTGTTTTTAAGTAATTATTTTGGAATACATTTTTATAAAATTTGTTCAAGTTTTTGTATTATTATAAAATATTTTTATTTTAAGAACAAATGCTGTAAAAGTAAGCATTTATTTATTTACATTGTAGGTAGTATACATATATATTTCCTTAAATTAGATATGTAGATATATCACAACCGCTAGATATATTCGTTCTACATCATCAGAATATGTTTAAAATGATACAATGTTTGTTATATCGACTTAGTTTCGGTAACATATGTTCATTTTCAAAGGGCACTTCCAATCACAAAAACTACGAAATTGATGAGGTTAGGTTACTACACGTATCTCTCCAACCATATAATATATGTATGTATACATACATATACAAGCTTTCACGTATATGCACAGTGAACAGATGTATAATAGTGTTATGTATTTGACAAAACTATATCTTGAGTAAGATTCACGTCTAAATTATCAAATTAATTATCTGTGTTTAAAATATAATAATTTGATGAAATTCAAATGATTATAAATACTATAACATTATGTAAATGTTAGAATAAATGAGAAAGTCTATTGTAAATAAGTGTAGATATATTAATAATCACTGCTTTTGGATACCTTTGCCTTATTTTTTTCTAATTAAGGTATTGGAATCTGTGTCTAATAATAAATGATAATTGAGGTTCGTTGCAGCTGTAGTTAATTTTGTGTGTGAATGAAGACGCACATTAAACAAAATATGTAAACATTAATTGTACATTCTGACATTTATATTTATTGGAAAATGAGTTCGTTAGTTAAGAATTTGCCTCCAAAATATTTAACATTCCTATATAATTTCCCTAACTTATTTCGAATATTTCGTTGACATTCAGGTTTTGTATAATTCGTGTGCATCTAGTCTAAGTTAAACAGTAAAAGGTCGAAAAGGCAAAATTGAGATGGTTTGGTGATTAATTTTTATTCATCCATGTTTCAAATTCTTCGTTGTATAAAATTGGTAGTACTCTGACTTTCTGTGTGTGAAGCTATGGTGTGAAGGTTTACAATAAATATATCCCATACCATAGATTGCTTACTCTCTCAATAAAAGTGAACCAAACTTCAGCACCATCTGTAATTACCTCACGGGTACTGGATAGAATTTATCGCAGGAATCTGTAGAGAATGATAACTCTCTAACGAGCGGGAACTTTGAAAATTCTTGACTGCAAATTATTAAAGTATGAAAGTCATGTGTAAATTAGCATCAATATTTTTTGGAGTTATATTTGTTGGAACATTAACATGTGTCTGCAACATTAAACCTCAAAATATTTGATGATAATTTTACATGCAAAACAAATTAGTATACGTAATGATAGTGAAGTATCGTAAAATCTCTTTGCTACTGATGAAACAGATTAAAACAAATGTGTTTTATCTATAAGTATTATATATGTTGTAATCATATACAAAAAGTAACATTATACCTTATAACTACAATATATTTTGCTTAAAATGTTTAACGTTGTTAAGCCACTGTTACATTGTTTAATACTATAAATAACACTTACAAATACATGGCACATACTGAATTTTTGGTCTTTTACTGGGACTTGCTTGTGAGGTGGACGGTAACACCTGTACATCCATATTTTCTAATGTAGTATCATCGGTTTGATGTTTCGAAATGCGTATGACAGGAAATAAGCTATTGTAAAAAAAAAGTAATAATAGTTAAATAATTATAATAACATGAGATATCACCACCAAAAGACAGACCTATTCTTTTCTTACTACTCAGGGGATACACTTTCTCAGAAATTTTTACTGCTCATGTCTCCAGAGAATAGACAGATGTAGATGGTGTAGTTTGCAGCATATCTAAAAACACAAAATCATATATAAAATGATTTTAAATTAAACATAAACAAATAACTTTCACTCTTTCAGGTGTCACATATGTATATTCTGTAGGAGGATGACTGAAACAACCATCATAAATTTCTGAAAACAAATTATTTAATTAACCTAGAATATATAATATTATATATACAGGGTGTCTCTAAAAGGTGCGGAAAAAACGCTACCACACATTTCTGAGGGCGATCTAACCCAACTTACCTCAGTCCAAAAGTGGATGCACCATTGCATTGAATTGCCACAAAAATAACACCCAAATTACAGAAGCATATGTGTCCATATACGGAATGAATTCTTTATATCCAGATTACTCATAAACGGCTGCTCCAATCAACTCCTACCAGGTATACCTTTTCTAGGTAAAAAACATTGGAGAATAAGAATTTTTATTTAAAAGTTAAATACAGTATGTCTCAAAAAAGTTATTACGTTTTAAATGGATACAATATGCCGCAGGTGGCGCCCTCTACATTTTGCAATGAAAGTGAGAGCAGATTTAATTTTTTTACCCCACGAAACCCCCCCTACCCAAATATTGTGACAATATACCAATTATTACAGAAATTATTTATAAAAAACTAAAACCAAATTGAACTTTTGACACTCTGTATCTCCGAAAGCATCCACTTTTGGACTGAGGTAAGTTGGGTTAGATCGTCATATTTTGCCCTCAGAAATGTGTGGTAGCGTTTTTTCCGCACCTTTTAGAGACGCCCCAGTATAATATACAGGGTCGGGCAAAAAGAGCGGAACACCGAATTTATGGCTTAACTAGCACTTTTTCGAAAATTTAACCTAAATTAAAGTTTTTGTATACTTTATGTATTATTTATTGGTGTTTGCAGATTTTCCGTTTTTGTCACATTTTTGGAGATATGATGTCACCGGATAGTATTTTAAATGAATCACCCTGTATTTATATTTTTTTTTGAGTAGATATTTTTTTCCTGAATTCACTAATACCAGGTTTAGTGGGTCTCTGACTTATGGTTTCATAAGAAAAAAATAAAATGTAATGGCACCTAAATATTTATTTAATAAAAAACGAACGACAATAACTAAAGATTCTATTCATTAAAGCGTCCATTAACTTTAACAAATGATTATGAAATTCATTTCTCGCTTAAAGGTGACATGAACTTTTAATGCAGCATTAACTTTTATTATGATATCGGCCCTAAGTAATTATCGCAGTAGGTATACCAAAAACTTTTTATCTACAATATTTTTTTCTGAGTTCTGTCAAAGTAAAAACGTACATTCGAATAACACTATTAGGTACAAAAACTCCAGCTTGTTTAAGTTCTTTTATCACATTTGATTTTACAAATTATTTGACATTAATACATTATTTGTCATGTCTCAACTAAGTGAATAGAATCTTTAGTTATTGTCGTTCGTTTTTTATTAAATAAATATTTAGGTGCCATTACATTTTATTTTTTTCTTATGAAACCATAAGTCAGAGACCCACTAAACCTGGTATTAGTGAATTCAGGAAAAAAATATCTACTCAAAAAAAAATATAAATACAGGGTGATTCATTTAAAATACTATCCGGTGACATCATATCTCCAAAAATGTGACAAAAACGGAAAATCTGCAAACACCAATAAATAATACATAAAGTATACAAAAACTTTAATTTAGGTTAAATTTTCGAAAAAGTGCTAGTTAAGCCATAAATTCGGTGTTCCGCTCTTTTTGCCCGACCCTGTATATATAATCGTAAGTAAAAGGTAAAATTAGTGTCTGCAATGCACACAGCAGAAGTCGTCCATTTGTATCTATACATACAGGATCAAAATGATTTACGCAAACGAGAAAATTCTTCTGTAAATTTCGTCAGCTGGTATAGAAAACCTACATAGTATATAACATTAGTGTTGGTATAAGCAACAATTATTAACTAATTACTATTTGTGAATTTTTTGTTGGAAATTTGTAATAAAGAAAATAAATACAATCCAGTGCTACATAAAACGAAAAAATAAAGCACCTCTTTTGGATTGAGCTTTCCTGTTGTTTCCTCTACAACCACCGTCAACAATTATAATATTAATCTATAATTGAATAATTAATAATAACGACAAGAGAAGTAAGTCTTGAAAGTTTTTAAAAATTGGTTAAACTTACCTGTGACTAATTTTATCATTACATTAGGGAACACTACAACGTCTCATTTTTAATTAACGGTATTCAAAGAAACTCAAAAATAATTAAAACTAGACTTGTGGAGAAAAGCTAACGTATTTAACAATGACAGTTAGGTACTCGCAACACTTGCAAATGACGTGCACAAAGCACATGACCATTTTCGATATATTGACGTATAGAATGCTAAATATTAGCCACTGTGTAACTAACTACTATCACGTCACATACAATGTACAGAAAAATAATTGCACATGTAAATATAACAAGTGCAGAAAATATTAAAACGAATAAATACATATACAGATCATTGCTGAATTGCTGAGCTGTGGATTTAAATCGATTATGAGCTACATACCTCTATTAATCAGGTAGGTTGTTCTGCAAACTGACACGTACAGAGTTTCTACCGGACTGATCATGAGACAATTTAGAAACGTACAGGTTATTTGCATTTTTTTTTGCGGTAATTTTCTCACTGAGTTCTATAAGGTGCTCTATTTTTATATACTAATAAAAGACTGTGATATATGTAAAGATATTTAAGTGTAATTAGAACGTACTTTAAATAAAAAGTAAGGTTACAATGTTCTCGAGGTGCTACATCAGCATCAGTTTCTGACATATCCATTGCTTATACCAACTGCACAATAGTCGACGGCGTACGTAGTTATTCCCTTGGGAACCGAATAATAAAACAGATCATTTACACAAATATTCTTATGCGGGTACTTTTGGTGATATTACAGATACAGAATTAGTTAAATAGAACTGCAAGCAATATTTAATGCTATTTTAGAATTTGTAATAAGCTTTTAATTTTCTCAAATATTTAAAAAGAAATCTATTCTTAAGTATTTGAAGTGGATGAAACGTGAAAATTGCCCTAATAGATATTTGTGCAGTACGTTTTAAATAACGACCATGGCTAAGAAACGATTAGTCAAGAAAGTTAAATCATAGCTGAAGTGATAATTTTCGTATTATCTGTTTTTAATGAAATATGCATATATTTGTAATATTTCAGTGTTTTTAAACTAATACTCTTTTTATGAATGATTCTGTCCATACGTATATAAAAATGTGTTTGAATATCTTTAAAAAAATAATTAGATTTAATTTCGTACAAAAAAGGGCCGGAATATTCTGACCTGCCACTAGGTATTTGTAACTTTTAATGTTTCTGAAGTTGCGAGACAAAATAGATAAATTTTGTCCGATATAACAAATACATTAAATCTTAATTGATCTTTTATTTACTAGCGAATAGCTGGTGATGCCTAAACAATACTCTTTTGAATTAAATTTACAAAAATTCCATTCTTCTATGTGTGAAGGGAAAGCCAAAATGATATTGACAGTTAATTGCATACATTGTCAGTAATCTGATTAAAAAAAAGCAGCAAAATATTCTTAAATTGAAAAGTTGTTTAGTCTTGTAGCATATTAGTGAATTTATTTTAATGGATATTATTTAAATATACATTGTTATAGTACAATGCTTTGGTATTGTTCATTAGTACATTTTATATTAAAAGCTACTTCTTAACAAAGTATATTATTATATTTATTTTCTAATCTCCAAATTAAAAATTTATTCAAGAACATAATAAATACATTAGTACTTAAATAGTAATTTTATTATGTAATTTAATAAATGTTAGGGGAATATTTTTAGATAAAAGTATCACTAGATGCAGACTTATATATGGTAACCAAACATACATTTTCCGTAAACACAAAAGAACAAAAGTGATAGTTTTCAAGATAATCAACTCGTGGGCAGTGCTGCTTTTGTAGCGTCTTTAGATTATTATTATTATAAGTGATTAAAACGTGTTGTGAAAGATAAAGTTATATTTAAAAGACGAAGCAAATTTCATTACAAGCGTTCATATAAGTTGACAGCTGCTTCGTACGAGAGTTCATAAGATAAAGCAGTTTGAAGTTATCCTGAAAAAAACGTATTTATAAGCTTTATAATTCGTGTTAATATCAGATATATCTAGTTACCAATAAAGAAGCAGATATCATTATTGTGTAAGATACATAAATTATCGAAGAATTTAAAGAAATCTGTTGGCGACAGTTTGACATTTCAAGTACTAATCACGAGGGTTATGAGGCTTTTCTATCAACGGAGCGAAGTAATTCGAACCAAGTATTGACCTTTGAACACCCCGAGGACCACATCACGGCGTTATCGAAGGACAAGGTAAATTGCATCAAAATCAACATGAATCGCCAAGATATGTATCATATAGCAAAATACTGTTGCAATACATTATTTCTACAATTTAAATGTTTTAAAAGATTATATCAAACGTATGACATCATATTAGCAATTACACTCATGTTTTAAATATAAATATTTGGCATGACATGAATGAATATAATTTAGCTGTATTTTAAGATTTATTTGTAAATTAGTAAGACATGTTCGATTATAGTTTAGTAAATATAAAATGGTTATTTTTAAAGTTGGAGTAAAAACGTAATGTTTAGAAATGAATTTAGATAAGACCTTAAAATTATACATGTTATACTATAAAGATAACCTAGGTATACCTATATTGGGTGGTATATTTGGCATATGAGCATAAAAATATTACTATTTACAAGATTGATAAAAAACAATGATTATTATAAAAAAATAATTGAAAGAGAGACGCTTCCAATCTATGAAAAATACAAGAGGTATTTTGAATTTGGAAGTGCATAAAAAGTAAAATTAAATTTATTTTGTTAATCATAGAAGAAATAGTAGTCAAATTTGTAAACAAGATTCATATTTAAAATTTGTAATCTTATATCAAAGTATAATGTGTGAATAATCATTCATGTGACGCCTATTTTAAAAACATAAAAAGTAATCTTAATTGTTTGAACCTAATAGGAAATTGATTTCTAAAGTATTACCGATATTATTATTGTCAAGTTGTGTATTTGTTTAAAGATATAATTTTATTAAATACTTACCATTTATATTTAAAATCCATTCTTTTATTTAGTTTCATATCTTCACAATAACATTGCGGTTGACATCGTTAGTTGTCAAATAAAATACTTGTCATGAGGTAAAGCCCCGGGAAATTTGAATCAGTTAAGTATATTTTAAAATTGTTTTTAATTTTGTATAATTGGTATTATTTCTTAAAAGTAGAGTCTCATATAAACCAGGTATCGGTTTATATTAATATATGCAATAGAAATTCAAGAATTATTTATCTATTCCAAACCATATACTTGCAAACATATTCATTTTCTTATACTGATTTTTTATATTCAAACATTGAATATTAACGAATATAAAATTTAAGAAAGTCGTTTAGATAGTGTTTTTTTGTGGATTGTTTTTAAAAGCAATTATGTGTTAATTTTGTCTTAAATTTACCTTATATACACGATATTGTTGAATTATATCTTTTTATATAGAATTTGTTTTTTATTTGAAATATTTCACAATCACAATTAAGTTTATTATAATGTAGCACATTAGTGACAATTTGGAATAGACACCGGGTTCAATCCACGACCTTAGAGAGTTATGACACTGAGAAAAACAATTAACAAAGCATAATTTACCAGTAATTATCAACGTGTATTTTTATCTAATATAAACAAGGAAATGAATAGTATTTATTATAGAAGTCTCACGCGGGAAATTCAAGTAAAGCATTCACATAATTAAAATTATTTGACATTTAAGTTCATTAATCATATATTATTATTATATTATTATTATTATTACTTACAGAGGTACAAGTATATAACAATTTGGCTAGCCAATTCATGGGGCAGAATACAGTTTTTAGGGGACAAGACAGGTATATGGCAAATATTCAGTAAAATCAAAACTACTATTTGTTAGCTGGTATAAAGCTTTCAAATGAGAAAGTTAGCTGACTGCACAGATACGTAATAAGTTCTAATATTCTGAATATAGCGTATCCGAATGGAAAATGTCCTTTGCGAATTCTCAGCTTGCATGTTCGACTGATATTCATTTACAAAAATTTGTGAATAAATTATATTTAGTTCAAGTAATTAGAAAACTTTAATTTAATTCTTTGTGCGAATAATGTTTCTTACTTATTTAATAACTTTCTTTCTTCTAGCTCAGTTTGACCTGTTGTAATAGTACCTACTACTAAAATTATTTTGGCAATTTGTCGTGTATCAAATATCAAATTTATTTGGTGACAAGTGCTGGCATATTAGACATGTCAGTATGTCGAATGTGTATTACGCAAGTAGAGCAAATTAATTTAAAGCTAGTGAAATAAAGTTTTACTTCATATCTACACTTTGAGCGTGAAGTAGGAAACTTAAAGAAATAATTTGTAAACTTGCTTACTTTACGACTAGGATAGAGTAATATTGCAATATTTGGAAAATATGTCTTATTTAATCCGATACTTTAGTAATCACCCACATTTAAGTAAAAAATTCAAAATTCAAATTACACTACACCAAAAGTGTATCAAAATTTTATGTTCAATGAATATGCTTTTATTGTGACATTATGTGGTGATATAATATGTATACAATTCTTTCACGAATTTGACAATAGGTTTGTTATGAAGCACTTCACTATTTCTAGGGCTATTCAACATTTTATTGAGACAAATGATGCTTAAAGCAAAGGCAAGGATGAACGTCAAACTTACGTTATTAAAGACAACCTTGTAATATTAATCCAATCTTACATGTAGCATGGATAGTGAATTATTATCTACGTACAATTATACGTCCCATGATATCTCGATTGGTTATCATAAAATCGAGATATTATCTTTATAGTAGTATAGTATAGTATAGCTTTATTAATCCTTCAGACTACAGAGGTAGTATAGGAGAAGTCATAAAATATATTTTAAGGATATGCTAGGTATAGCTAATACAAGTATTAAACACATCTACACAATAAAAATAATTTGAAATTAATAAGAGAAAAAAATCCATTAATTAACACTATCACCCAAAAACTCAGCCAACGAGTAGTAGCATTTCTGTAGCAGTAATCGTTTAATTGCTCGTCCAAAAGTATTTCCCGACTTACATTTAAGATCTTCAAAATGTTTATTGTAGGCTCTTACAGCTACATATCGAGGATTGTTTTCGTAAAAAGAAAGTCTGTGTCTAGGAAATCCTGTATGCATGGTAGCTACTTAATTTATTAAATGTCTTAATAGTTTCTTTAGCATATAACAATATACGGTAGTGGCAATACCCTCATAGCAGTGAAATGCTCTTTGCAACTTTCTGTACAACCGAGTCTTGGCACAAGATGTGAATTTCCCATATTTGACAAAACCACCAATTTTGGCATTGGAATATGTTAAATATTATGTCCGTTACTTAAAAATTACACGGCACGAGTTAAACAGTTAATACTATTATTTTTCCGTAATAAATCAATTAACATTAAACGTTGTTAAATGAAGCTAATTAAAATACACGTGCGTTTCTATTTTCAAAGTTGATAAGTAGGGTTAAGAAGCAATGAGTTATTAAAAATAAACACTCACCTGATAAGCATGTTTTTCAATCTACCACTATAAAGCTACCCGTAGTAAAGGTTTTCTTTTGGCACATTTAATAAGCACAACACCTTCACTGCTAATTAAAAACTTCATTTCACTATCAGAAAAAAGCAGAGGTTATCTGTTAATATAATTCAAATACGCCCACCGCTCCGAACTTGGCGGCGAACGACGAAGCACATATTCTGCTGGAGCTGACGTCAAGGAGATATTACAGCGACAAGCCGCCTTGCTCGATAGGCAACTGAAGGTGCGTCCCGGCCGTAGATGTCCCAAAAGATTTAAAATTTTTATTTATTTTGTTTATTATTTTTATTCAAGTTAATTGCTTAATTAGTTAAGAGTTATTTCTGCCGAATAGCCCGCAAATAAGATCCAGAGACATTACAATATAACCGAGTGCACTCGACCAAAATATAGTATATCGGGACTAACCTCTTTCCTGAGCCTTCTGAGCATGTGGCACAACGACGATAGTCTATTGCACAAGTTGTTAATATGCTCCTTCCACCTACATTTGTAATCGACTGTAAATCCCAAAAACCTAACAGTATCACCTTGAGTTATACTCTGGCCTTTATATCTTAGTAGAATTGATTCCTCTCTATCATGTAAGGTAGTTTTAAACTCCATAAATGTTGTTTTTTTCGAATTTATTATGAAGTCGTTTTTTTGAGTGTACTTCTTAATAATGTTCAATGTATTCTCAGCAGTCTTTGTTAAGTCTGATTTTTTTGCAGTACTCACCACCCATGTGACATCATCAGCATATAGAAAGTCTTTACTCACATCAAGATCATTAACATATAGCATAAACAGCAAAGGCCCAAGAACGCTTCCCTGCGGCACCCCTCTGCTCAGAAGCATTTTCGCGGAAGAAACACCGTTTACATGAACATAATGCGTCCGACCACCGAGATAACTTTTAAACCGTTCTAATATATTCCCTCGTATACCGTAATAATACAATTTATTGAATAATATTTCGTGATTCGTGATGCTAGAAGTCACTCATAGATGTTTTGATGTTTATCTGCATAAAATTCGTTAATTACTCATTGTATGAAGTTCCAAATACTGCGGCATTGGTTTACAATAAATAATTCTATATAATAAGCAGCCTAGTACCTTTATATGAAGAATATGTGAGAAAATGTGTTAAACATTATATAACTTATTCAAGCTGTCAAAATATGTATATCTAGCTCAAAATATATGTATATGATAATTATTGGTCATGTATTTTTCAAATTGTATCTTTAGCAACTCATATTTTGACGTTATTCATACATGTTGTGTATGTTACTTTCTCCTACCTTAGAATACAAATATAATTCATTCGTGTACACATGCTTAAGATAGACCTGTTCTATTTATGTAGCTATGGATGTCATTTTGGTCGGTGGTTCTTCTCATGAATGCGAATAGATATCCTGTTTATAGAACAAGGACACAAACTAGATGGATTCAGTGCAATTTAAATAAAATTTAAAGTAAAAGGAGAAAGCTACGATATAAGTAAACATTTTCGAAGATTGTTTTAATAGTCGAACAGTAATTAAATTGGCGCAGCTTTGTTATAATGACAATTAATGATAAAATAATAATTTGACAGCAAGCTGCCTTTTTTTTTCTAAATTTCCTTCATTTGTTAAAAAAGAAGTCAAATATTACTGGTAGGATAATTACGTTATTGTTTCGCAATCTGTTGTTATATTGCCAAGAGGATGTGGGTGTTCATTTTGAACATTTAATTTAAAATCATAGTGATGTGTTCAATTTGTATTTTTTCAATTTTTGTACAAATACAATTCAAGTGATGTAATTATTCTACTCGTGAAATTTGGCATTTTTTTCAACAAATTTTCAAAAAACGTTAACTTTGAACAGACCTTGCAATTATCTTACAAATGGGGGGAAGGGGGTCAGTCGACCCCCTTTGCCATTTAAAATGTTTAAGTTGATATAGCCTACAGCGTCATCTGATAAAATTTTAAAATGAGATATTGTTATCAAGTTAGTATTATTAAATTCGTTTTGTTTTATTTTTGTTTCAACGTTTTACTCCACTTCGTTTATAAGATACTGGGAGAAAGACTTTAGATACACACTGTATATCCGGATGTCCCTGCAAAGTGGTGAAGTCCACTATTGTTAGTATTTAGTAATGCAGATAGCTATAAAAAATGAATGCTCAAATTGTAGATTATTATAAACTTTACAAAGCTGTGTATACAGAGTGCTCGACAACGACAAACCAATACAAACTTATGTTTGTTAAATTGAATGCTATACATTTTTTTGTTTTTTATGATAGCCCTTAAGAACTTGTGAAAAATTGCTATGAAATAACGATTCATTATGAAAGACCTATTATGAAATCAATTAGTATATGTATAGGTATTGCTTCAGTATGTAAATTTAATGTTTAATTCCACAATTAAATGCATGTTGTATAGACGTACATACAGCCACTATTCGCTAAAGATAAAGCTAAGAACACCAAAAAGAAAAAACATTGAATGGATAAAACATAACTAAAAATTACTATAGATTTACTACAATAGCAATTTGGATACGAATTGCCTAGTTGAAAATATAGCATTTACACATTACAGAAAATTGCTAACTATAATCGTCTTGGCGCACATTGTGGACATATTTAAGTTCTTGTAGTCTTGAATTTCTTAAAGGTAAGACTTTCTACTGCACATATTATTCAATTCATACATATTTTCCTTGCTATGCTGTACTGAAAATAATTTACTTGCATGAAACACGTGCCTGCAGCTGTCTTAGAGTTGGAAGTATACAAATTCATTTTTAATTTACACATTTCTGCATATATATTTCTATGTTGTATCTCTAATGTGGACATTTATCACATAGCTAGGCATTGTCTGCCATGAAGTAGCGTTTGTTGTTGTCCTCGATAAATAGAAGATGTTCTGGCAAACGCTCCAAATGGCGACCTCATTTTCTACTTGTTATTTTGTTATTAGTTTTTATAAGACCAATATACACTCCCTGTATATTTGGTGCATAGGTGCCCATAACATAAGTTGAAATGCAATTTATTTCTTGAAATGTTGATATGACCAAAAATGTTTCTTAATGTAACCACTAAAATAAATCTAGTAAATAATGTCAAACATAAATAATCTTATTTATGTATTTATGTATTTCAGTTACCGTAAATAATTCAATACTATCGATAAAAGTTTAATAACATGTTTTGTATTCTATTATGTAAATAAATCTGTTATTACTAGGGGGCGGCCACGGGCGGTTGATGACTCATCGCCCATGGGCGCACTATTGAGAGGTTTTAATTTTATTTATATAATTGGATAACAAGTCGCTGGTGATCTATAAAATACAAAATACCTTATTATTAGTTCATTTTCTTTTCTGTAAGACTTGTTCTCTTTGAATTAAGTACATCCTTGTAGATAGAAAACGTCCTTTCTACATCGCAAGTGGTTATAGGTGCGTACTGGAAATATTCTTTTATTTCAGCGTATTTAGCATACACAAATGCCGGAATGTTATTAAATCTGGATTTCTATTAAAAACTGCGTCTAACTTTTGCCGAAGGCCACATCCAAAGTCACTTGGAATTATTAATAGCCACATCTAATGTGGTTAATCCATCTTTTAATTTGAGATTTCGATTTTCAAAATATGTGATTAGTTTAGGCAAATTTCCAAAGTGTTCCCGAAGGAATAACAACAGATTTTTTAAATTTGGGATTTGTGTTAGTTCCTTGCACTCAGAAATACTTCGAGCGTCGTCATTTAAACATGTAACGAAATTTTGTAAACTTTCGAAATTGTCTGCATAAAAACTATTTCTGTGTATGTTTTAGCAAAACTAAGTGACGAACGTGCGATATTTTGGCATTTTGTAACGATATTTTACAGACTTTGTAATAAATTTCGGAATCACTGACTATTCATTTTCATATCAGAAAAAGTAACATAAGCAATGTTCTAGATTTAAATAAAGGATAACTAAAAATGTACGCGTATGATATTGAAACTAAATAACAGTAAGTGTATACATATTTACATTATTTCTCTTGCGAAATATAAGGTAAATAAAATCAATTTTAGAAACCCCTCACGCTCCTACGCGTATGTTATTGAAACTAAACGAAATCCAGTGCACACTTACGTCTAGATAATTGGGAGAAGTCGATTCAATAAACCGGTATTAAACAGACTATTACAAAAATTACGAAGTACGTAATTAACAGTCAAATCAATGAAAAAACGAAACTAACATAAGTATGAATGAAAATTTTGTTTCGCTTGCGAAATATAAGGTAAATATAATAAATTTTATAAACCCCTCACGGTCCTCTCTACGCTGATGTAGAAAGTATTTTACTCATAAATTCCTTATTTTATGGGCATTTGTTGTTGTCGTTTTCAAGTAAACAAGAGAGTTGCAGTTCACCTTATGAATTAGTGCTATTCAGTAACTTGGTGTTATTTACATTATTTCTTAGCTCCGTTGTATCTCCGTCGTTGCTTAAACCGGTCATCTCCGCCCCCTAGTTATTACAGATGTTTGCTAATAACACCGGTTTTTTTGTGATATTGAAACGTTTTTTCGTTTCCTGAAAACTTGCTGAAGTGGCTTATGTTGTTTTAGCAATGTGTGATTCAATTAAATTTAATAATTAGTGTTGGTAATACCTATAGAATTTTATTTAAATTTAAAATTTTCTAGTATTTATTTTATGATATATTCATATTAATCATAGGAATGAGTAGATTAAATTGGTATAGTGAATAAGTCAGTCTCATTGTCAAATAATAATGCAATATCTATGTTGTATTTATAAAGTTCAGAACGGCCGTTTTGACGAACTAATGAATTCTCTGTTTCAAATATTCTTTATATGTCTAAAAGTTTTAATATTTTTCTTTTCAAGTGATATCATGAAATATTAAACCTCAAGCTTTAATGTTCATGATCTAATTGTTGGTTTGTTCAAAGCTTAATAATTTGGTTTTTGAATATTTAGTAATAATCAAAAGAACTTATATTGGTTCAAGAAACGTTAGGTCAGTAAGTGACGCCAAATAATGTTGTAGCATTTATTTGATGGGATTTTTATTTGAAATATTTTTGGATAGCTTATATAATGTAGGTTGTATCGATGACTGCATATCAACCAGGACTATTGTATAGTTCAAAAATTTAATGCCTCTCTTTCGACTAACTCTGTATATGGATTGTTTTTTGCATTTATATAACTTTGATTAGTATAAGAGACAAATGAAAATATTTTTCATTTAAAGATCTTGCAAATCTCTTAAATACCAGTATATCTTAATTAGATAAATTGGCACTTGCTTCAAAAAAGATCTAATCTGCCGAAGCTTACTCGCTTTGACTATTAAGACGTCTAGAGTCGTTTCTGCAAAGTAATTAATAAACCAACCATCAAAGAATTATGCAGATATTCCGCCAAAAACATGCAACCTATTAAGTATTATATAGGTGGTTTGTTTTCAGTAAGATCAAAGAAAAACCACACCACGGTTGATGCTGCGGAACATCAAAAGGATACCCCTATATAAAGATTATAATTAAAGAATAAAATGATTTGTTCAAAATGTATTTTGTTTATTCAATTTTCATTTTGATAAAACCGTCTGTATATATTCATAAAATATTAGGGTTACATATACATATTTATTTTTGTTTAGATATTTGTATACGTTTTGTACATACGTATATACTTACTCGATGTTTATGGACTTAAAATCTGTAGTAAAAGGGTGGAATTTACGGATTTAAATTAAATATTTACATGTAAAAAGGTAATAAATGCTATAGCCTCGCGGTATTATTGAGTTCTCATGCCGACGTGTAAAAATAATAGCTATCGATGTGCCTTCTATTTTATGAGGGTCATTGGTTTAAAAATACATCACACATAAAATAACGCGTTCGCGCTCTTTCCATTTAAGTTTCGTGTCGAAGAGAAATCGTTTCAGCATAAACAATTTTTCACGGTAAAAATTAAACAAGGCCTACTTATACAATTACGAAACAAAGAACTTTGGAAAATAGCTTTTGTTTCGATTCCACAGGAATATTTTCTAAATATATATAATATATATTTATACATATACCGGACGATTCAATGATTTTACAAGGTAAATTTACTACAAATTCGTGTACTGTACTTGATAGGGTTGCTACTGCGTCATAATTTAAAAATATATACATATATAAAAAATGGTTCATAAATCAGTGGCACAAAAAAATATGCTTTTAAACTGAATACCGCATATACCGGGTGTCTGTTTAAGCTCGGCCACCAGCCATATCTCGGCAACCGTTTGTCGTACAACCTGGCAAAACAAATCTTGATAGTAAAAACGGACCATGGGAATTTCAACAAAGGTATTTTTAAGTTTCCAAAATTATCGCAAGAGGGCGCAATTCTCAAAATGAATTCAAACTTTTACTAGCGACATTTTTAGACGTTTTGATACAATTTTCATTTGAACCTTTTTGACCTAATTCTCATACGAAAGGGAGGGTGGAAGGGGTATGTCTGCGTACAAAAGTAGGTATAATATCGGTTTGCCCCAACAGTTTTTAATGTTCTTGGGCTCACTAGCTAGAGAATTTTACAAAGAATTGAAGGAGACGTAGTACGAAATTACGTGATTGTCAAAAAAATAACAGGGGCCGTTCATCTTAATTTATATATACTACATGTTTTTTCTTTAAAATTTTAAATGAAACGGTATATTTTTAATATCGTAATATTGAAGCACATAAAAAACTGAAGAGAGTGATAAAAACCTGAAGTTGCTAACTTTTTTCTTGACGAAGATATAGTCATACGAAGACAATCCAGAAAAATATAAATTTATTTATTTATTGCCAGTAATAATTTTATTTAAATTTTAAGAGGGTCACTAGACAGTGTATAGTTCGTTTTTGCTTCAATTTTCATCATAATCTACCATAAAAATATTCATTTCGATCTTATTATCGATTTTTTAATTCATTGCATATGTTACGTTAGATTCTCCTTTTAAATGTTTTCAAATTCACTAGCTTAAATTTTTTTAATATCATTTCGTATCCTTTCCAAAACTGAAATAAAATAATATTACTGAACAGTGTATGTTGGCTTTCCTTTTTACATTTCCATCATTCATCGCATGCACCGTGATATTGTACAACATTATTATGAGATTTCCAAGGTAGGCCACGAAAATCGAAATGTAAAAATATTAGTGACACTTTTAGTTAAACTTTTTGTACACATTTAGCAAATTAAGCCTTTTTCGACACCCGCACATAATTATTAAGTTTGTAAAATGTCATATTCTAACGTTGAAGCTTATACCATGATCAGAATGTATTTTCAATGCTTTAAAAATGCATTCTTGCTCCCCGGCAATATTGCGTTTTCTTTTCGCCTTGCGAGATGTTCTTGATTTTTATTTATGGGGCAGAATAAAAGACATAGTTTATCACAAAAACCTGATTACAACAATTGCTACCTCCGAAATTGAAGTAACCCACTTTGAGCATTTGTTAAGCTTTTTTGTTCTATTTTTTGTACTTTCAGATTTAAATATATATATTTTTCGTTAATATTACTTGGTCAATATATTTTCTTATTTATGTTTAGGTATAATAATACGTTCTTTTACTTACTTTCATGTTATAGGCGGGGATGAATTAGATATCAATTTTTATACACTTTCGTTACTAATGAGTATATGATTTGGTTATAACTAATGCATTATATATAGACATTAACAAGAAAAAACAATATATTTTTCTCGTTATTGTCTACTTAGTTCATGAGTTATGGAAATTATTTTTGCTGTTTTCCTATAATTAGATGTACGTTTGTTGGGTAATAAAGGTATAACATTATTATTTTATTTCAATGTCTAAAAAGACAAGACATGAAATTTAAGAATAGCTAGAGAATTTGGAAACATTTAAAAGGAGAATCTAACGTAACATATGAAATGAATACATTTATGGAAGAGTATGATGAAAATTCAAGTGAAAGCTAACTAACTATACATTGTCTAGTGAGCCTCTTAAAATTAAAATAAAATTATTATATTATTATATATTTTATTTATGTGGATTGTCTTCGTATGATTATATCTCCGTCAAAAAAAAGTAGCAATTTCCGGTTTTCATCATTCCTTCAGTGTTTTATGTGCTTCAATATTACGATATCAAAAATGTACCGTCCCATTTAAAATTTTAAAGAAAAAACAAGTAATATACATAAATTGAGAACAGCGCCTCCTGTTATTTTTTTTGAAAACTACGTAATTTTGTACTACATATCCTTCAATTCCTTGAAAACTTCTCTATCTAATGAGTCCAGAAACATTAAAATCCGTTCATGCAAACCAAAATTAAACCTACTTTTGAACGCAGACATACCCCTCTCCACCGTCCCCTTCGTATGGGACTTAGATCCAAAAGTTTAAAATAAAAATTGTATAAAAACGTCTGAAAATGTTGCTAGTAAGTATTTTAATCTGTCTTAATCTAGATTTTAATGAAAAATTATCGAAATTTTTAATTGATCTTGAGAATAGTGCTCGCATGCGGTCATTTTGGAAACTTAAAATATTTTTGTTGAAATTTCAGTGTTATTATCAAGATTTCTTCAGATACGATAAATGGTTGCCGAGATATGGCCGATGGTTCGTAGGAATATTTTCTCTTATAATTAATGACTAAAGTGTATAGTTTTCGAGTTATTTATGATAAAATTCAAAAAATTACATTTGCAAATGTGCCTTTATTTCTTATAATTCAAGAGTGCCCTGACAAAACATGAATTGGTATGGCGTATACATAAGGTGAGCCAAGTGAGACATACACGCAGAACTTATTCTAATATACAGTGTGTCAATAAAGTAAGGAACACCCTAAATATCAGCTTTAAAACATATCTCTAGCAAAAACGCTCAGACACATATTTCTTTATTTTTGAAGGCGCATTTTCTTAGATTAAATTGAAGTATACAGGGTTATCAAAAAAGAAGATATGACGTTATCATGTGTTTTTTTAAATGGAATATCCTGTATATTTTTAAGAAAATCAAAAGAGCTTCTCATGAAGATTTCAACGATATATGAGTTGTTGGGGATATCTTTAATATTTACTTGTAGAAATTGAAAAAACACTTTTGGTGGAACTACATGAATAATTTTTGGTAATTTTAATCTTTGAACGTTGACATGACAGAATTGTCAGTATGGAAGGTGACGTCTTATCTAATTAGACAGTGACTAACCACCGTTAGTTTGTTTGGCCTTGCTTGTTTTATAATTGCCATTTCTTTTGATAAAAATGGGTCTAAGTGAGAGAGAACGGATTGAGATTCTTATGATGATTGGTTATGGTGACCGAAGAAGGAGTACAGTGGAACTTTGCGAACTATTTAATGCAGCGCATCCTAATCGGCAACCAATAACTCGCTCAACTGTAAGTAAAATACTTCTAAAGTATGAGGAGTACGGAAATGTTAGGGATCTACCTAAAACTGGGCGACCAAAAGTGGATGATGAAACTAAGTTAAATGTTCTTTTGACAGTGCAAGATAAACCGAATTGTGCTACTCGTCAAGCAGCTTTAAACTTTAATTGCAGCCATGAGACTGTTAGAAAAATTTGGCATAAGCAGAAATATCATCCTTATAAAGTGCATCTTGTCCATGAATTGTCGGAAAATGATTTTGATCGCCGCCGCCGTTTGGAGTTTTCAGAAAACTTGCAAATACTTTGTGAACGTGATGAAATGTTTGCTAGAAACATTTTATTTTCATATAAGGCAACTTTTTCTTTAAACGGAACAGTTAACCGGCAAAATTGTATATACTGGACAGAACATAATCCTCACTGGATGCAGGAAGCTCGAAGTCAACACCCTCAGAAGGTGAACGTCTGGGCTGGAATACTAAAAAATAGGATTTTAGGACCTTTCTTTTTTGATGGAAATTTAAATGGGGATATCTATTTGGATTTTTTAGAGTTAGAGCTTCTTCCTGCGCTTGTGGAACTTTATCCTGATCCAAATACCCCTGACAGTCCTAGTAATGAAATCTGGTTCCAACAAGATGGGGCACCTCCACATTATTCTCGACCTGTGCGTGACTACCTAAATTTGATTTTTAATAACCGATGGATTGGCAGACGTGGGGTTGTTGAGTGGCCAGCTCGCTCCCCTGACTTAACACCACTAGATTTCTTCCTGTGGGGTTACCTAAAAAGCAAAGATTATGTAGATAGACCTCAAAATATTAATGATTAACCTTTGCGTTATCAAGGTATTTTTTATACGCTTAATACCAAGGGGGTAATCTGATTACCCCATACTTTAATAACATATTTTTAGATTTATTTATACTGTTTTGTTAAGAAAATAAAACAACAGTAAATTTTGAACATTTATTCATTAATTGAGTAAAAAAATACTGTGAAATTATAAAACTATTAATGACTATTGCAAGAAATACATTTTGCCAAAATCATTTCTGTGCGATGATTTTTACATACTGGTTTTTTGCACTCCGCACAACAAATTCTAGTTTTTCTGTCTTTCGCTCTTGAACAAAACTCACATCGCTTGCCTGACAATAAGTTTGATGGCTGTTCAGCAGCAGCAACGTTTCTTGCTTCATTTTTTAAGTCTGGGCAAACAGCTTCCATTGCCGTAGTTATCGAGTGGTGAATCCCTGTAGGGTTACTATATCTAGTCTTGATATGAGGCCGTACTAGTTCTAGAGCTAATTTTTGCAAAAACATTCTTCTGTTAGATTTGTTCTTTTTTTCCCAATCAGGATTTTTTTCTTTCCATATTAGGAAAGCATTGAGTGCTGCCATGTCAATGACTTCCATGAAAAGACGATAAGGCCACCTTCTGGTCTGTCGTACGCAACTGTATTGTCGAGTCATTTTGTCACCCACGTCTACACCACCTTTAGTGTTATTGTAATCCAAAATGATTGTAGGTTTCTTGGTTTCATTGTCGATAGATTTATCATTATGTTGCGTGGAGAGAAGAATAACGGCTTTACCTTTCTTTGGTACATGAGAGACTAAAGTCATATTCTTGGTAAACCCAAACAAGCTTGAGTCAACTTCTCTTGTTTTATTAGGAAGAAATTCCTTGGGAATTTCAACTTTATTTGCTCGTAGAGTGCCTGTCAAAGTCAATTTGTTTTGTAACAAAAATTCGGCTAATGGAACAGAGGTAAAAAAGTTGTCTGTAGTAATTCCTCTTCCCGTACCAAAAAAGGGTTTTGTCATGTCTTTTACAACTCTTTGGCTTTGATTCACTTCTCGCTGATTGTTTTTCATACCAGTATAAATTTGTAAATTGCAAATATACCCTGAACTGCTATCCGCGCAGATCCATATTTTGATCCCATATCGTCCTGGCTTACTTTTCATATATACACGAAATGGACAGTGGCCTCTAAACACGGCAAGACGTTCATCAACAGTTAGAGATTCGTACGGGCTAAAATGTGCCTGACAAGCCGAAACAAATGTATCAAAAACCTTTCTAAATGCTTCCAGTTTATCCCCAGTTTGTTCAATTCTCTGAGCTCTAGTCTTCCTATCATCAAATCGTAGTGCAGATGAAATTGTAATAAATCGGGTTCTAGACATCGTTGCCGAAAAAAACGGTATTCTGAAAGCTGGATCAGATGTCCATAGCTCAAAAATCGATTCTTTTGCTGAATGTGTTACACCGGCTGCTATAAGAATTCCAATAAAAGCATTGAGTTCCTCAACAGATATGTCAATCCACTGTCGTTGATTTGAAGGATGTTCTGCATTATAATGTTGGGTTATCATTTTACCATGTATATTAGTATACCCGCAAATTAGTGCCGCCATATTTTGTGGTATAAACAGAAAAAAAGTGTCAATGATATTTCCAACATTTTTAGTAGTACTTGTTACACCAGGTTTACTAGTAACTATATTGTGAACATTTCTCTTGCTTCCTTTAGGAGGAACAGAATTCCACTCACATCCGTTCTTTCCTTTATAAGTAATATTTTCGGCTACATCACATTGTGACACAGGCGTCTCGTTATCGTCCAATTCTACATCAATATCACGTTGATCTATTTCATCGTCATAGTCACTATTTTCAGACAAATTATCCTCAACATCACTTTCAGTTATTGCAAAGTACATGTCTCTGTCCTCAGCTGGTAAATCTTCTACATCGTCAGCATTGAGTATGGCCTCTAGTTCTTCAGCAGTATACCTATGTGAAAACCAGAAACCATACTACTTATGGATAAAAAAACTCTAGATATTACAGTACCTTTTTTTTGACATTATTTTTGTGATATCTTGATGAAAAATGGTGATAATCGTGAAACAATATAGCACACACTAGTTATGAGATGCGCTGTAGAGTCATCAGCTGTGATAGCTGTGATAGATAGTATGGTTAACATTTCGAACCAAGAAATACCAAGGGGGTAATCTAGTTACCCCACGGCTTCAAAATAGAAAATTTATAACTATCTAGAAATTTATATCTACAAATTCATTCTGAAATGTGTTTATCACTAACTTAAATGCAAATAGCAAAGATTTTACAAAAAAACGAAAACTCCCAAAAAAGTTATTATAAAATAATACCCACTGGGGTAACAGAGTGACCCCCTTGGTCACGCAAAGGTTAAAAAGAACGCATACGCCAAGAGATCCGAAGAATCACGCCAGATGTAATCAGCAATGTTCAGAATGAGTTTATTTCTCGCCTAGGCTACTGTCAGATTGTGAACGGGCAGCAATTTGAACATTTACTTAAGTAAATTTTTGTTTTAGATTTAAAAATAAACAAGTTAAACTCTATTGTAATTATTTTATGACGTTGTTCCACCAAAAGTGTTTTTTCAATTTCTACAAGTAAATATTAAAGATATCCCCAACAACTCATATATCGTTGAAATCTTCATGAGAAGCTCTTTTGATTTTCTTAAAAATATACAGGATATTCCATTTAAAAAAACACATGATAACGTCATACTTTCTTTTTTGATAACCCTGTATATTTCAATTTAATCTAAGAAAATGCGCCTTCAAAAATAAAAAAATACGTGTCTGAGCGTTTTTGCCAGAGATATGTTATAAAGCTGATATTTAGGGTGTTCCTTACTTTATTGACACACTGTATACTGGGTGTCTGCTAAGCAATGACAAAATATTTAACAATTCTATATAATATTTTTTTACAGAATCATATTCTATAATATATTAGAATATATTCAAATTTATTTTGAAATCTTATTCCAGTAAAAATAATATTAGCCATGGAAAAACATAGTATCCTTGAAATCGCAATGCTATGATATATATGCTTAAGCAAAACTGCATGCAAAGTATTATTATTGACTTCTAAACGTACCACGCGATCATTTAAATTCTAAATTATAGCAGGCGGGATTTTTTTTATTAGGTTGTCCAGAATGTCAATTATTGATTAATTGAAATTTGCGGTTATGTTATACTTTGTGACATTTGTGAATCTTATGTGTAATCGATTTAAATTTAATGGAAATGAAAGCATTACAAGATAAATTAGTTTTATTGTGAATTACAAAAGGTGTTCAAAGTGTTCTCCCCCTGTTGCAATGCAACTGTTAACCCTCCGTTTCATATTTTCAAAAGCATTTGCCAACATCTGAACGGTTATAGCGTTACATGCATTAGAAATTGCCTCTTGTAGTTCTTCAAGATTTTGTGGGTTATTTTTGTAAACTGTGTTTTTCAGATACGGATAAATGAAATAATCAAGAATCGTTGAGTCCGGACTGCGAGGCGGAAATTCAATGACTCGATTATCATAAAACTCGCGAATTCGAGCCATACTCTCCCATGTTTTGTGAGCTGTTCATTGTCCTGTTGGAAATACCCATGTAAAAGTTCGTCATCATGAAGATTTTGTAAAAACGGTTCAAGTAAATTATTTCGATATCTCTCAGCATTTATCGTACCTTCAAAAAACACAGGTCCAAATATACGTCTTCTAGAAACCGCTAGCCAAACACCAATTTTCTGCGGATGGAGAGGCGATTGAATAAACTCTTGAGGATTCTCCGAAGACCAAATACGCATATTTTGTTTGTTTATATAGCCGGATAGGTGAAACCATGCTTCGTCAGAAAAAAATGTTAAATCCAAAGTGTTGTTGTTATTTAAATTATTCAAAAACCACTGACAGTATTCTATTCGTACAGGAAAATCTCGAGGGAATAGCTCTTGAACGACGTTAATCTTATAGGGATAAAGATTTAAATTTTCTTTTAAAATTTTTTGACAAGTTCCATATGAAAGGTTTATTTCTTGGGCTAATCTGCGAAGAGATTTTTTGGGAGACTGTTCCATTCTTTCTGCAACATCTGCCACAATCTCAGGAGTCCTTCTTTTGGGCGCGCCACTACCAGCTTTCCTACCTACAGTTCCAACATTACGAAATTTCGCCACACATGTGTAAATTTCTTGGACTAATTTTTGATAATCCGCAGCAAAATTAGGGAAGGCATTTTGAAAATCATTGATGCAGTGCGGAACTGAATATGTCCATTCACCATTCTCTTGTCGTTCGGCGTTTTTAAAATAACTTTCAGTAAGAAAAATCTTATGTTCTAAATCAAACATTTTGAAACGTCACTTTGACAATTCAAATTGTAAATTAGTACTTATATACCAACTTAATTTAAATTTCACAAACTGCTCTAATTTAGAATTTAAATGATCGCGCGGTACTATTATTGTTTTTTCTTTGCTGTTCGTGTTATTTGATCGGTTTTGCTTTTTCTTCTTACACCATATTTATCATTTATCCCAATAATAATGAAAATTTCAAAAGGAGCAGCTAATAGACATGGTCTAAATCTTGGATAACACGCAGAATAATTATTTACTTGCTTTACGTATTTAACAATGTATTACCCAAATAGACGTCACTCACTTACTTTTGAAAAAATTAAACGCATGCTGCGAATGGAAAAGTATAGTATGATTCGGAGTCTTCTTCATGCCACACAAAATCGGCAGTTTAGTAGTAGACAACTACATAAGTGTTACTGCAGAAGCATCTCAGTCCACGATAAATCGCTGGTTATAAGATTCATCGATATGGGATAGAATTGTGTCAGGAATTAAAATCTCGAGATTTTGAAAACCGAATTTGTTTTTGCAGTACAATTATTAGGCAATACAACGGTAACTATAACTTCCTGTCTCTGGTAATGTGAAGGAGCACCAGCACATTACCATAATAATGGGCGTCAATTTTTAAACGTTGCTTGGTCTGAGAGGTGAATTGGCCAAAGTGGTTTCACAGAATGGAAGAACTTCTTGTTGGTATTTCATCATAAACCCTATCCGTAATATAACCCCATTAAAATAAATCCATGGTGGTAAGATTACATGATTCCGCCGACCAAAATATGAAACAAGAAGGCAGCATATGAAAACATGAACAAGAATTGTTTGCCGAGAAACATCTACACATTCCAAAGATCCGAACAGCAGCTTTTATAAAGAATCGATGTATGTACACAAGTCGAAGGCCATGTCTTTGAACATTTAATATGATTTTGTTAAATCTAGTAACGCAGGACCAACGACGACAGTAGTAATACGTAATATTATGGGAAATCAATAACACTACGATCGTTTGGAAAGTTTGACAGGCTTTCAACATTTTTCCATGAATATTTTTCAACAGCGACTCTGCTTGTTCATAACGAACGTGATTGTTAGGCGCCATGAATAAGATTTTAAAATAAGTTTGAATATATATCTACTAAAATATCAAAGATAGGACATATTTAACAAAGAAAGTAGCTGTCAAAGGGCTTAATGCGATTCTCTAAAAGTGTATTGGGTATTATATTTACATTAAATAAGATTTTTTTTTAATAAAATTTCCTCATTTTGTCAAACGTTTGCGAACACTCAGTATGTATTAGAATAAGATCTGCATATAACTAATACTTGGCACCTTCGTCTGTATGCCATACCAAATTATTTAGTTTTCTGTCATGGTCCTCCTAAATTATAAGTAACTAAAAAGATACTTTCTTACTTTAATCGTAAATATCTCGATGAATATTAACTTTAGCGATCAATTACTCCTATTGAAATATATTCCTATTTTAATGGGAAATGTAAATTGGACCTCAATTATGTGATATTTACCTAAGAAAATATATCTTTTTTTGTACCACTAATTGATGAAACACCCTGTAGACATATATACATTTTTAAATTGTAGAGCCATATTAACTATAGTCCGCAATTTTTTTATTACATTAAACATCAAAGTGTAAACTTAATTTGTCAGATCGTTGAATCACCTGTATTCCTATGTAATTAATTTTATAGTAAGGTAAAATGATAAGAGTAGACTTTCGATCTTAAAATTTCGTCTTTTTCCTTCTTCATAACGTGGATTTATTTGACATTGAATTTGAATATATTAATAACATTTATTCTAGAATAACTTTATTTTTTGTTATTCACTTTTATATAGAGCTCATGATAAAATTTGTTTTTTTTTTTCTTAATTTTGTAGCGTTTATCATCAAAAGACTTAACTCTTCGAATGGTAAATTACTTTATGTACAATAAAATTTAACAACTTTGCCTCAGTTATTGATTAATAATGCCAACAACGCCTGTGGCGTAAAATGCTTCAAGCCTTACCCATGCATCGAATAATACAAAAAAAAGGAACGGCAAAAAACCCAATACTAAAAAAAGAAGTATTTTTACTCAAATTTCAACATGCATTAAGCGACAATTTAAAAAATTATAAATTAATAAGATAAGGACTTGCTGTGTGCCAGAAAATCGTTATCGTATATTTTAAAGTAAATGGCAAACTTTGGTTCAAAATACGAAATGTAAAATTCTACAAAATTCAAATTAAAATTATGATAACGTTAATTCTAAATTGAATATTCCGAAACTGGTGTTCAGCTAAATTATTCAACGGTTCATATTAGCAATCACTAGATCTATACTTTATAAAGTAGAAATAACGAGAATAAAAATAATAATACAATAGATGAATGGACAACCACACCAAGTTTTAATACACATCATGACAATATGTAGCACGCTGATGAGGCCTTATATAGACTGAAATACGTGTTGATGTGCATAATGTCTGCATAATGTGAATCGAACATAAAATCGACATAATTTTATAAATTCTATCTGATGTAAGATTCTAACATACTATTAGTGTATAGTAACTGAATAGTACTCCCACTCTTCGGCGGCCCTATTAATGTTAGTGTACAAGTTATTTTCAAGGACATTTGCGCATAGAGCTGCGGACAGAGGAGAAGTGAAAAAACAAAGACTCGTTTAACTTGACCAAAAAACTGGACGAAATCGACTGCAGATGTACTACAGCACATTATGCCACAGACATATATGTTACGGATGGCCATAAAAAAAAACAAAATTGTAGCTAACACATACACAGATATTATAAATACACCTATAATAGACGCATACATTCAGCTTACACATTCACTTTTAATTCTTGTCTCTCTGATAATGGTAAGTGATCTTACCGAAACACGTGTTAGTGGAATGTAATAAAACTTGTAAAATAATTAAAGTCGAGTTTTATTTGACGGATTGACAGTGACTGTTTTTAAATAAACACAAAATGTGTATCTGTACTAGTTCACCAAAAATAATTTTAAATATCTTAATAAAAAGTTAGTCTCACTGTGTTGTAAAATATTTCCATTAGCCTCTTGTTTTATTTTTAATAAAAGAGCAAAATCTAATTAAATGCAATGGAAAAAGCCAAATGTAAATTAAATTAGTTTTTCACATAGACCCTCCTAACGTACAATTTACTACGTTGCTGTGCACTATGTATATTATATACAATATACATACCTATATGTACAATTTTTCCTGTATATGGCACATGTAGATATACTGCTGACAAAATTAACTGTGCTTTTTGCATGTGTGTCAGGAATTTATACGACAAATTTAAAGTGTATTTGCATAGACAGGAGGACATAAAAAGAGTTTTTTTTATCACTGTCTCAACAAAATGTTATGAAACATCAGTTCGGTATTTTTTTTAACTATCTTCAAAGCAGCCCGATTTAATGAACTGAAAATGTAAATCATAACCGCCTGAATATTTAATTTTTTTCCCGCATTTTTTCTCTTTCTTGGGTGTGTGGATCTTTCTATAGTCGAGGTTCTAGTTAACGTACACTCTTTCATCTTGTGCCTGTACTTTGTCCAATAATTTACCGCAGTCTTTTATGTGAATTGTTCGGCGACACCAAGAGAGAAAATAAACCAAAACGGGCAACAGAGAAAGTTCATCATGTGCTGAAATCTCAAGTTTATTATAATTACAACAGACAACACAAATGCTTTTAAAATGTGCATTGCGTTGGTTAAAATGAATGTTTTCTCTTTAAACTAGAAGGATGCTATGTATTTATTATAGATATATCTATAATGGATATACTTATTAGTATGTAAGTTCTTGTAATAAAAGATTTCTCTAGCAATAACGACGATTTTACATATATGTACATATAACCTGTTTGATTAAAAATCCTATATAATTGGTTTTATAATTTCCTGGTTTGTCACAGGTAATGTATAGTTATAATGAAATTTGTGTTATGTTATCTATATTTTTGCTATCAATGTGGCACGAATGTATGTATTGCAGTTGAGAAAATTAAATTTAAATCATCCGCTTTTTTATACTGATTCTAATATACACAGTTCTACCAACTGATAAGTATGTAATGTAACTAGATAGAATGTATTGATAGATTATTTGTACCTCAAGTGTTTGATGTTATTTTTCTCAATATTAAAGTATTTGTTCGACATCTACAATTTTATTTAAAAGATTTCTTCAGGTTATTGGCCCAGTTAACGCAGGAAACATTTGTGCAGAAGAAAGGTCTACACAAAAAGATAAATAAAATCAGTTTGGTGTGATACAAAAAAGGACGCCAAGATGTCAAATGCAGGATTACCATTTATTGAGAAACTGAAAGAACGTTGTAACTATAACACTTGGCAGTTTGGAATGAAGACGTTTTTGGAACATGAGGGTTTATGGAAATGTGTTGAATATGATGTACAACCACCTACCGATGACCTTGACGTAAAAGCCAAAACCAAGATCATTCTTATGATTGAACCGACGAATTATGTATACATTCAGAGTGAAAAATCTGCAAAAGCTGTATGGGATAAATTGAAGTCAACGTTCCATGACTAAGGCCTCTTAAGGAAGCTCGATTTAATCGTACATTAATCATTACGAAGCTTGAACAGTGTATCTCAATGGGGGAGTATGTTACGAAGATTATGTCAACTGCTCAAAAGTTAAATGAGATAAAATTTGAAATAAGTGATGAATGGTTAGGGACCATTTTAGAGGCAGGTTTATCTGAAGATTACAAACCGATGACAATGGCATTAGATAATTCTGGTACAACATTATCAGCAACTTTTTAACTTAATTTCTGAGAGCGTCTTTTTAAGCGTCTCTTACCTGTGAAAAATTATTTAATAATCCCATTTGTTTTTTCTTTTCTTGTCCACTAATGGATAAGTTGATTTAATTTTATAAATTTGACTTATATAATAAGTTGTCTAACTTTGAGTAATTAAATAAAATTGTTTTCTAATATTATTTAAATGTTATAATTATTCAATTTTCCCTCACACGAAGTGGGAAGTGTGGGACTTCATTAACTTCTGAATTTTATTAATAATTTCTTAGACATTTAAATATCCTATTTAAGACTGAGTTACTCTATAGTAATTTCTGTATCTTAAGTTGCCTAGTTTCGAATTACTATAAAATTAGGTATATAAATATTGATACTCTCTTTCCTTATATACATGATTTTAGTATATAAATATCGTTATAATATATATATATACCATCAAGATCTTGACTGACTTGATTGACTACCCTGTGAACTAGTTTCATGATATACTTACCAAGGGGTAATTTTCATCCTTCAAGTTTTCAATTTTTTCTTCGTGTGAGTTTAAAATACCCTGGTATAAGTGAATTATGCTTAAAACGTACTGTATACCAACGTGCTCAGAAAGGACATTCGATAGAGAACAGCTTCTATGTTTAATCTTCGTCTTACTCTTTCTACAGTTGAAGAGTGCAGTAAAGAAAACCGGAATTCTATCAATTTTCGAAGGCGTATTTCAACCCGATCAGAGTGAACTTTCCGTGAAAAAAATAGTTTCAATTTTCACCATGCTTTACTTACACACAGTGTTTTGTTAATATTTGATTTTTATACCTGGCAATATTCCCTTGAATATAATTCTTTAAATAAATTGAATAAATTAAAACATTTTTCTAAAATCATTTTGGAATATTATCTTAAATATCAAGGATTAATCAAATATTTATTCTTACAAACATATTGCTGTGACCTTCTCTACTATGGTTGATAGCCAATAGTTAAATTAATAAATTGATATTCTTTAATAATCTCAGGGTCTAAAGGTGAATTTCTTTGTTTTTCTATAACGGGGAATGTGTCGCAGCTTTTTGCTTATTGTGAGTTCTAGCTGTGATAGTGATGTTTACTTTCCTTATGTTCTCCTTTGGGATGGGTATAAATAAGTAAATAGTGAATTTCAGCACAACTTATTTTTATTCACAGTATAAATTTACAAAAAACATGGAGAATAATATTTTATTATCATATAATACAATACTTTATTTTTATTTTGATGTGTTCTCTTTTCATCAATAGTACAAGCACCTTGCAAATCCTTTGTTCCTTAAGAAAATTGTAAAAAACTACTGAATTAATTCTTCATGTATGCTGACAAATCAGGAAATTACTAAATTCACTTTCTTTACTTTTTACCGATGTATCCCCATTGGATCATCTCGACCTGAGATTCTCACGTCAAAGTCGAGATTTAAACAATGAAGAACTTATTAGATGTTTTCCATAATATTTCAAAATTATTGTTATTCAAATGAGAGCGTTAATGCTTCGTTGAGTCGCCCTAACTCGAGATTCTCACGTCAAACTAAGGCTTACTCAAAGAAGGATTTATTAAATATTTAGATAATATTCTAAAAATCATTGCTATTCAGGTAAAATTACTGATACTTCGTTGAATCGCCTTAACTTGAGATTCTCACGTCAACCTAAGGCTTACTCAAAGAAGAATTTATTAAATATTTAAAATAATATTCTAAAAATTGTTGCTATCCGGGTAAAATCATTGATACTCCGTTGAATCGCCTTAACTTGAGATTCTCACGTCAACCTAAGGCTTACTCAAAGAAGGATTTATTAAATATTTAAATAATATTCTAAAAATTGTTGCTATCCGGTAATTTTATATCACACACATGAAGATTCCTTTATTTATTTATTTATAGGATTGCAAGATGGAGTTTTATTTAATAGTGCTTGTACTTACTTTTCTTGATTGTATATCATTTCGAATTCTTCTTGATAATCCGGGCCTTCCATCCTTCTGGAAATTTTATTATGGCGGGCTTTGTAAAGTCGAATAATAATATCCCGCGCTTTTACTGTGTATAGCGCGCACTTATCGTCTGTGAAGCGTATCCCACGTTTTGTTTTTGCAACGTCTAGATCTTAAAGGCGTTTATGCCTTTTTGGATTTTTATTTTTATTTATTTCTGTACAACACTTGGAGCACTGGTTTAACTTTTATTTTCTTCTTGAATATTGGAGATCTTCGGATGGACTCCCTTTTCTACAGATGCACGCGTTTATATACCCTTCAACAATTGCCAAACGCTTTATTTTGTTTTAAATTATTTTTGTTCAGTTTAAATTTTCTTCTACTACGCCCTCCGCGTTTGTTATGGTAACTATCGATGTCACGTGATCATGTGACCTTTCTTCCGCCATGTTACTGTTGTTGTTGTTTACATATTCTATACTTGCATATCCAATGGACATCGATTGATTTCATCGATCTGTAGGTATTCTTAGGCTGTACTATATTATATACTGACTAATGTTTTATTTATTTTTATCTTGGAATCTCTTGAAGCATTTTTATATAAGGAAATTGTGTACCAATCGCATATTTAGATGTGCATACAATAATATCTTTTATCAGTGAAAATTGCATATCCTACATGATGTTTTATTTTTAATAGTGAAACAGAAATGAGTGGAATATATTTATTTATGTATAGAGACCTTTGTTCTTGCCGTAGTGTTTATTATTAATGCAATATGTTGAACGCAGGCTTCTATTCATCGATTATTATTACTGCTAAAGAATGCATTACCGAATGACCTACTTTCTATTAATTACTAATAATAATGTTTAAATCGTTACATATCCTTTTTTTTAGACTGAGGTCAGTATTTGAGCATCATGTTTTGTATGATATTTAACACAATTTTTGTGCTCTAATTTATTTAAATTGGGGTCAACACTTCTTAATTTTCAATGCTCTCATTTTCACGGGTATGCAACCCACATTGCATTGATGTGTATTCTATTGCATATTCATTAGTTTGAATACCCACTGTTATGGGATAATTTGAATTATATATACCGGGTCGTCCAAAAGTCTGGATTCACGTGGATTTTGAGTAAACTATTCACTTTTTTGGAAAACTGAATTCTGTATCTTGAATGGGAATAAAATTGCAACTCAATAGTATTTTTTATTTCAAAAAAATTGTTTATAATTTTGAGATAAAGTTAATAACAATGTTTTTTTAAATGGAAACCTACCGTGATTTTTATTTCAGAGAGAGTACTTTCGATAAGAATTGCATTGGCATAGAAATTTTGGCTATAAACCTTACGATTATTGTTTAAATTAATATTAAATTTTCGATCCGAACACTCGTTCGCGCTTGTTCGGAAAATACACGAACGTGTCTTCTCTTACCACGTTTCCAACTGTAGGCATGGGTCCCCCCCTAATAAAGCATTCTATTGAAGGCGTTACGTTTATCTTGAATGAAAGCATTTTTTTTTTATAAAATGGAGATCTACCGCGATTACGATATTTAAACGTTATGAGAAAGTACAACGTAGTTTAATAAAAATTAGATCCGAAACGTAATTGGCAAACGTAAGGAAAGAAGCGTAAAAATTAGTAAATATCTCAGAATAAAATATTAGATTAATGATTAAAAACGCAACACAATTAACAACAAACAAAACGTTCAAGAAAACAGAAAATAAAAATTCAAATTCGCTCCGTAAACGTACACTAGTAATACCAAAAACAGAATGAGATAAGATTTGGGCCTTCCAAGTGTCTAAAAACGGAAAAAGACCATAAAATTATTTTTTATTAAACTACGTTGTACTTTCTCATAACGTTTAAATATCGTAATCGCGGTAGATCCCCATTTTATAAAAAAAAATGCTTTCATTCAAGATAAACGTAACGCCTTCAATAGAATGCTTTATTAGGGGGTGGACCCATGCCTACAGTTGGAAACGTGGTAAGAGAAGACACGTTCGTGTATTTTCCGAACAAGCGCGAACGAGTGTTCGGATCGAAAATTTAATATTAATTTAAACAATAATCGTAAGGTTTATAGCCAAAATTTCTATGCCAATGCAATTCTTATCGAAAGTACTCTCTCTGAAATAAAAATCACGGTAGGTTTCCATTTAAAAAAAACATTGTTATTAACTTTATCTCAAAATTATAAACAATTTTTTTGAAATAAAAAATACTATTGAGTTGCAATTTTATTCCCATTCAAGATACAGAATTCAGTTTTCCAAAAAAGTGAATAGTTTACTCAAAATCCACGTGAATCCAGACTTTTGGACGACCCTGTATATTTATATCAATTAGTGGATTATTCTGTATTTATCTGTTGAAATATTAAATTATAATTTATATCAAATATGTAAATTTATATTTATTTAAAATAAATGTGCTGGTATTTTATTTTTGTTGACTTTTTATTTGTTTGATTTCTTTATTTATCTATTTATTTATTTGTGCAGAAAAATACCACAGCAATATGTCCTAGCGGTTAACTGAAATGTTCCAATATTATGTATATACGTAGGTCTTTCAGCCTGCTCCCTAAAAGATTAGAAAAAAACCTGCAGTATATGAGACTATACGTCATCACTCCTAATATATGAAGAGCTGAAATATAAATATACCCAAGCGTATTAAAAATGACTGGCAATATAAACATATCAGTTTCCTATGTTTTATTAATATGTACTTAAACATTTTACTGGTAGTTTAACAAGTTCGTATAATGAAGCGTATTATTTTTGAATTATGGTTGTAATATATCACCCGTGTCGTATTGGAGATGAGGTTTAAGCGATTCTACGTCCACTTCGGTAGAAATATCGCGTTATTTACTTGCTTGCCTTATAAAGAAATAAAAAAAAAACTGTTGTATTACATTCTAACGATATTTGATGTTGTAACTTGTATATTAATTTATTATACAAGTGTACATAACCAATAAGGAAAAATATGAATTATCTTTTTTGTGAAATATGTATAGGGTATAAAGAGTATATTTGTAAAAATATATATTAAAATTTCTGTAAATCAATGCAAAAATGTGAAGTCAAATTAATAAAGATCTAATAGATACATTTAATGTTGCATTTGGGAAGAGTGGTGTAATAATAATAATGATATGCAAAGTAAATGTAACAAAGCAAGACGATACACTTGAATACAAAAATTAAAACGTGCTTGCAAGAAAGTTAATATAACTGATAATTATTAGACTTGAAAAAATCTCTTCATAGAAAAGTATGTCATATAATGACCAGTATGGCGGATGTATCTATGAAGATGTTGTTTTAAATTTTATTAGTCAATTAGCAAGTAAGTTGAGAACCATCTAGTAGTCTTTTCTTGGAAAAACAAAACAAATCTAGGAGAACATCGTGCCTAGCAAACACACAAAGAGCGGCGAATCAATGATCCATTAATACTACACCTGGTATAATGTTGATAACTTTCATCTATCATTGGCTTGTTTGTGGTTTACTTATGTAGAGTATGTAATAGATATTTGTATTATTGGTAAGTTGCTGGGACAATGTCGGTCATAGTTAATAATTTTCCCATTGTTGTGTCATTAAAGTATCAATACTTGTAATCTTGTAAATGCAAGTCCGCAATGGTCAGTTGATGGTCAATCATTGATGATTAAACAATTCAATTTTGCTCTCATATCTTTGCAAGTGACCGCTAGCGCTGATGTCGACACTGTCGACTGTCAATTAAAAGAAACTCCTTCTGCTATTTCGTTTCATGTTTCTTCCAAATTTTAATTTATTATAGCTTCGCCGTTTTTGACTAGGTGGGTTTTAATTGTTCCCCTTCTATGAGATGATCAACAATGGCAAAAAAGTAAGAAGCAGTATTTGGTTTACTTATATATTGTAGATGTTATAGGTAGTTGTACTGAAAGTTTAGTGCGGATAGATTTTTATGAAATGTCAGGAAAACGTACTATAGTAGAATTACCGAACAGATGCAGTAGCAACATTGCACTGACGTAATAGCTTAAAACGGCAAATTCACAACGCTTAACGCAGAGCCTTAACCTAAATGTTTTGAGTTTTCACAGACGTTATAAACAAATATGTAGTTCTAACCCTATATTTCGATGCAAGGATTCTACACATTATCCTATATAAATGTAATTATAACAGACGAAAATTAATGCAATGCAATATTGCTGTACGTAATATAAGCTTTGTTTAAGCAACTAGTTACTAATATTTTTCATTACTTTAGATTCTTTTATGTATAATCGAAATGAAAATAAAATAAAATACAAGAGCCGTCCTCTCTTTACATAGGTTTATGTGACATTGCATTGTTTAATATTCTGTATATAATGGCATTTATTTGTATAACGATTTATTAAAAGCAAGCTTAAGGTAGCTAAAGTGGTGAAATCAAAGAATAATTTTCTTCTAAATAAATGCACATTTAATGAATATAAAGTGGTAATTTTATTTTTATTTTTTGTCCAATTCGCTTGTAAATGGGGGAAATGGGAATAAATAAAGAAAACGACAGGTTCGGAAATTTTTAATGCAATATATACACTATTAGCAGAAAATATATTCTAAGTTTCTATGATTACTTACATGATACAAAGAAAATGTGTTTATTCATTCATCAATAGATGAATTTACATATGAAACATAAAGTATAAGAAAGCAGTGATTTACAAAAAGAGCATATTAAATAAAACAGCATCAAATACCACTCTCAGGGATTTAATTCACAATGGTATAGAGGTAGCGCAATACCTTTCTATTTGATGCTTCAATTATTTCATCTACCGCATATTTCGCAAGGCTGGTCACATTTTCTTTAACTAATGCTAATAATTTGGCCTTCACCATGTCATCTTCATATGGTATGTTTTGGTTTACAAGCCATTGTTGAATTTCAGCTTTGCGGTTGTTTGCTGTAGGTGGTTTATTTATTTTGCGACTGTGTGATGGTGCGTTATCCAAAACAATTACTACGTTTTCTCTCAAACTGGGCAGAATATGTTGAAGCCACTCTTCAAATCTCTCCGCATTCATGTCTTCGTGGTAATCACGTGTCTTTTTATATCCAAAAAGTAGCAAGCCATCCTTTCAAATCCCTCGTCAGAACCTGTGTGTAATATAATTAACCTTGTTCCTTTTCCGGAAGGACGACTGCTACGGAAAAGGATCATGAGACTGGCCACATGGAACGTACAAGGTCTGGGAACCAAAGAACCTGAAGTGTTTCAGGAACTAAAGCGACAAAGAATAGACATTTGCGTCCTTACCGAAACAAAAAAGAAAGGGAAAGGTAATCAAATAAGGGACGATTACATTCATTTTTACAGTGGGGTAGAGAAAACAGTGAGAGCAAGAAGGGGTGTGTCTATTGCCATACACAAAAAGTTTAAGAAAAATATTAAGAGTTGGGAAGAGGTAGATGAACAGATTATTAAGGTGGACATAGAGATGCATGGAGAAACGATAGTAGTAATTGGAGTATATGCCCCTAGTGACGATGCAGAGACGAAAATAAAAGATGAATTTTATGATAGATTAAGCGACGTGTTAACCCATGTGAGCCGCTCTAAAGAAATATGCCTATTAGGGGATTTTAACGCCAGGGTAGGCAGAAAAATGAAAGACAAGGTCGTGGGAAGATACGGCGAAGAAAAAGTAAACAACAACGGGGAGCGACTTGTTGATCTATGTGAAACCTTACAGCTAAAAATAATGAACGGATTTTATCCACACAAAGATATACATAAATTTACCTGGGAACAGCCAAAGAAAAAGGTACGATCTATAATTGACTATCTCATTCAACCAGAAAACAAAAAGCTCCAAACTAATGACGTGAGGGTGTATCGCGGGGCCGAATGTGGATCAGATCATTATATGGTGGTTGCAAAAATAACTGTACACCACAGAAAAACGAGAAACCAAAATAAGGGCAACAATGAGGACGAACTAACATCCACAACTATTAAATACAATATTGATAGCCTAAAACAAGAATCGGTATAGTTTCTTTATAAACTAAGACTAGCTTCAAAACTTGCTAACTCGAACCGGAGAGAAACTGCTGAAGAAGAATATCAAAATATAAAAAGATGCGTCCATCAGGCGGCCAAAGAAGCTTTGGGATATCAGGAAGCAAACAAAAGAAAACATCCGGAATGGTGGACTGAAGAAATAGGAAGACTAATAGATAACAAGAAGAGCGCCTACCATAAATGGCTAAACACGAATGATTTAGAAGACCGCATAAATTATAGCAAACTCAATAGAGGAGTGAAGAAAGAAGTGGCCATGAGAAAAAACGAGATGTGGGAAGAAAAATGTGAAGAGGTGGACCGATGTTTAGGGGGAACGAAAGTGACGCAGGCCTGGAAATTCATAAGGAGTCTCAGGAAAGAAAGAAAAGATGGTGGAAACATAAATCTAATTCAGAATAAAAAATGGGCGGAATACTACAAATCACTTCTGACAGAAAGTAGACACGAGTTTTTAGGAGGTATAGACAACGTCACACTCAGAGAAAACATAGAGATACATAGAATAGATAAGGAAGAATTGAGAAAAGAGTTAACACAAATGAAAAATGGAAAAGCCTCGGGACCTGGAGACATTCCCATTGAGCTGGTGAAACACGGACCAGACGCTCTTCTAGAGACCCTAGTAGACATTTTTAATAAATGCCTGGTGGAGGGTCAAAATATTCCAGAAGACTGGAATTTGGCCTACATTAGCCCCATATACAAAAAGGGAGACAGAAGAGAGTGCGGAAATTACAGAGGAATTAGCGTGACTAGCTCACTGGGACGGTTGTATGGTCGCATATTGAAAAAAAGAATAGAAGAGGAGTATAATGAGATTGAAGAACAAAGTGGATTCAGGGCAGGCAGATCATGCACGGACAACACATTCACTCTTCAACAAATAATCGAAAAACGAGCAGCTCGGAACCTCGATACGCATCTAATATTCATAGACCTGGAGAAGGCCTACGATACAGTCCCCTTGAAACTGTTGTTCAAGGTTCTGACGAAGACAAACCTTAGCAAAACATATATAAGAGCACTGCTTAATATCTATAAAAGTCCTCAAAGCACGGTTAAAATAGGTAATACTCTTTCGGAGACCTTCACAGTAACGAAGGGTCTGAAACAAGGATGTTGTCTTTCTCCTACCTTGTTCAAAATATATATCCAAGAAGCACTATACAAATGGAGACAGAAGTGCGCAGGAATGGGACTGAAGATTAACGACCATGATTTGACAACGCTGTTCTTCGCGGATGATCAGGTGATAACTGCAAGCTGTGAAGAAGATGCAGATTATATGCTCAGGAAACTCAGAGATGAGTACGAAAAATGGGGAATGAGCATGAACATGGCAAAAACGGAATATATGCATATAGGTAACGCAGACGAAGACCCAGGTTTGGAATTAAGACAAATGAAAAGATGCTACGAATACAAATATTTGGGAAGTATCATCTCTAGTAAAGGAACAACAGAACGCGATATCGAATATAGAGTACAACAAGGTCGGAAGAGTGTACAAATTCTGAACGCAATACTGTGGGCTAGAAGAGCAACACTGAAAACCAAAATGACAATCTACAAAGTAATTGTAGAGCCTATCCTTACATATGGAGCCGAATGCTGGCAAATGACTGAGAAAGGAAAGAAAAAAGTGGACACTGTTGAGATGGATTACCTGAGAAGAGCATGTCGCATATCAAGAACTGAACATATACCTAATACGGAAATCAGACAAAGAACCAACAGAATACATAGAACGTCAGAAAGAATAGAAACGAGGAAACTGATATGGTACGGACATGTAAGACGGATGGAGGAAAACAGATGGCCAAGAAGAGCTCTAGAATACAACCCAACGAATAGAAGGAAACGAGGAAGACCGGCAAAGTCATGGATAAGTGGGGTTATGGAAACAATGAAAGATAGAGCAATAGATGAAGACATCTGGAGAGACAGGAAGAGATGGAGATCGAAATGCGGGAAACGGCTGACGCTGTAGGACCCCCGCTTATATATATATATATATTTTTAAGGCCCGGGGACAAACCATCTATAAATGCTTGTCTCGCAGTAAGCACTGATGTGTCTGCCCACACTTTCAGTACTGTGTGCCCCGCATTCACCCATGTTTCGTCTAAGTATTATATCGGTGTTCCATCTTCCCGATATTTTCTTATTTTACGTAAGTATTGTCTCCTCCATGTAACGATATCATTTTTTTTCTTTTAGAATACTATTACGATTCCTCTTTTGATATCTACAAATGCAAAACTATTTATAAAAAGAAACAAAACATTTTCATTTTACTTTACCGAAAGTTCAGCTCTCTTATTAATTTTCTGAAAGTTGAAATTTTAAAGCTTGGTAAATCGTCTCTTCCATTTATCACCATAAGAATTTTCTGTACAGTTTGGAGGTTCGTTTAAAAAAAAGGAATGAATAATTCCTCGAATACTATTCCGCATTTCATTATCAACGTTGTCCAGTATGGCCTTTTTCGTATGGTAGTTCTTTGGTGATTGAAATTTATGCTCAGCACTGTATTCTTGCAAAATCTTGTAAACACTACGTTCTGATATTCCTGAATATAAATCACCAAAATGAGACTTTATTATTCAAAAAATAACATTAATATTTAGCTGCTGCTGTTGCTGTAGTTGCAATGTTATCTACTTTCGAAGTACCTGGCTGTTCTTGTAAGGTTTTGTATATATTCAAAAACCTCTCCTTGTCCTCTGCTTTAAAATGTTTGGAGAGCCTCTTCTTAGGACGTGAATTCTCCATAATGTTACGCAAAGGGGCAGACTGATACCACAGGTGATTAAACGTAGGATTGAGTTTATAGCCTATAAAGTAGATATTTCAAAATCATCTTCTGATGTTATATTTCATGCGCTTACTTACGTTTGTCACAAAAACAATGTACAGTAGTATTAAGAAATACTTTTTGTAAAATATTAAGCAAAGAAACTGAGAAAGAATAAAATAATAATAGTGCAAAATTGAAACTGTCAAACACAATACTAAATTTATTCTATTGTGGGCGTCCTTGCAAACGCGGTTGCTACTGCATCTGTTGGGTAATTCTACTATAGTTGTATTTTTGTATTTGCAATTCCACTATATGTTTTATTTGTTATTAAAAATGTTGTACATAAATTGGTTTAGTTAATCACTATACATTTGAATAAGTATGTATATGAAACTACAACGTTGGTGATTGACTAATAACTGCCGATCATATACTTAAATAATATGAAGAGAATAATTGAAGCGTATGATGTTATTTTTACGGAACAATATATGGAAATAAATAATTCAAAGAGAAGTTAAGTACATGTAGTCTGTAGGTACAATAAATAGGAATTAACTGAAAACAAGCAAATACAATAGTAACTGTTAATAATACATTAAGAAGAGTATTAATCAGCTTGAATCAAACTATATACAAATTTTACCATGTTTCTCGTTGTTATAGATATTCAAGAAAATAGGAAAAATATCAGATATATACATAATATATAAAACATAAAATGAATTTCTGATGCACTATTAAATGTCGCCATCACTTTTCGGTCTCAACCACAGGGGAATATTGCGACTGATAAAACCAATGAAAGTTTCACCAATTCGAAGTCAATTTTAAATTACGTTTAATATATCCCGTTCTTCCATTACTTCAGAACAACCAATATTAAAATGAAGGAAGCAAGGCACACGTGTTGCACTACTTTGCATTCTAATGCTTTAACATAAAATTCCGTATATTTACGTTAACGTTTTATGAATATTTTCGGCATACATTACTGCGAGTAGATGTTTAATATTTTTATATTAAATTTCATATCCTTAATGCCGAAAGCTGACACTACCGTATATATTGTATTTGCTAGGCGGCTTCCTCTAAATTATACTCATTTATTTAGCTTTCTTTTCTTGACGTTTTTAAATGTTGCTTTAATAGGTTTTACTTATTTTTTATTTTTTCTTATCGTGGATATTCTGTTGTTATATAAATGCATATAATATATACTAGAAGCACTTAATAAAATTATAACAAATGTACAAAATAAGAAAAAAGTAGAAAATTCAGTTTAAGGTAACCTATAGCAAAATAATTGGCAAAATTGGGTATGAAAATCAACCACAAGCAATAATATTAAGGACAACGTAAGAAAGGGAATATATAAGCATAAATGTCCACAAACTTAGCTAGAAGCCCTAAATATCAAATCTCGATATATGGTAGAGAACCTGGGCATTATGAGAATTATCAAAATGAGTATCAAGAAAAACAGCATTCTTAAAGACACTAAGTAGGGGGCGGACACGAGCGGTTGATGACTCATCGCCCATGGGCGCACTATTAAAATGTTGTATTTTTAAAGAGGTTTTAATTTTATTTATATAATTGGATAACAAGTGGCTGGTGATCTATAAAATACGAAATACTTTATTATTTGTTCATTTTCTCTTCTGTAAGACTTGTTCTCTTTGAATTAAATACATCCTTGTAGATAGAAAACGTCCTTTCTACATCGCAACTGGTTATAGGTGCGTACTGGAAATATTCTTTTATTTCAGCGTATTTAGCATACACAATTGCCGCAATGTTATTAAATCTGGATTTCTATTAAAATCTTCGTCTATCTTTTGCCGAAGGCCTCATCCGAAGTCACTTGGAATAGTTTTGAAATTATAATAGCCACATCTAATGTGGTTAATCCATTTTTTAATTTGAGATTCGATTTTCAAAATATATGATTAGTTTAGGCAAATTTCCAAACTGTTCCTGAAGGAATAACAACTGATTTTTTAAATTTGGGATTTGTGTTAGTTCTTTGCACTCAGAAATACTCATCGTCATTTAAACATGTAACGAAATTTTGTAAAGTCGTCGAAATTCTCTGCATAAAAATTATTTCTGTGTATGTTTTAGCAAAGCTCAGTGACGAGCGTGCGATATTTTGGCATTCTGTAACGATATTTTACAGACTTTGTAATAAATTTCGGAATCACTGACAATTCATTTTCATATCAGAAAAAGTAACATAAACAACGTTCTAGATGATAACTAAAAATGTACGCGTATGTTATTGAAACTAAGTAACAGTAAGTATATACATACTTACATTATTTGTCTTGCGAAATATAAGGTAAATACGATAAATTTTAAAAACCCCTCACGCGCCTATCTACGCCGATGTAGGAAGAATTTTACTTATAAATTCCTTATTTTATGGGCATTTTATGCTCTCATTCTCGGGCACATCTCGGGCGTAAACAGATGTTGCAGTTCACCATATGAATTAGTGCTACTCAGTAAGTGGCTGTTGCTTACATTATTTCTTTGCTCCGTTGTAACTTCGTCGTAGTTTAAACCGGTAATGTCCGCCCCCTAACACCAAGTTACCAAATCGGGTAAAATAAATGAACAAATCAGAAGAATATTATTACATAAATACTAGACAAAATACAATAACGTAGTTTAGTTGGTTTGGGAATCTTACAAAAGTAAACAAAGATAACATCTATAAAGCAATATGCCAGGCAAGACGGTCTAGGAAAATGGAAGAAACAGAGTTACGAGAATGTGGAAACAAGAAATAATCTAAATACTTGCTAAAAAAATTGTTGCTAGAACGAAGCTCGAAATATGGTCATGATTAAAACGGACTGGAAAAAATGCCACCTAACGGTGAAAGAAGATGTGAATAAGTCAATATAATGACATTACATGCAGCAATATAATGATGTTCGGCAATTACACCTTTTTAATTTAAGCCTATACTATAAATTATATATTTGAAAAATATATTCATTTTCGAAGGCATTAAAGCCATGTGCTATAATGTTGATATAGTCATAAAACAACGTGCCTAGTATTGGGTGCCAATGAATTTTTTTGTGTCTTCTGTAACACGTCCCCCACAACCTCTGGCAAAGTAAAGAAGATGGCTGCCATGTTCTGCTTAACAGATAAAAACTTCACTAGAGAAATGGACGTTTTCGCATTTTCGAAAAGCTGGATTTTGTGAAGTACTTTACGGCGCAGGAACAAAATAAGCGTTTGTAACCTATGAATACATGGAATAAACCTAACTTGACAAACTGAAACGAATTATATGGATTTGAAGCATTATGAAATAGGGATTTAATCTTTGACCAGGTAAACGAGCTATATTTTACATTTGTTCCTAGACTAGTTCTTAAAAGTTATAGCTGTTCAGAAAATCACTTTGAGATATGATAACACTACGTTATTTTGCAAAAGAAACAAACACCACACTTTGTAGAAAGTGCGATATTGGATTGCTTCTCAAGTGCTATGTTTATTTTTACACACCTAAGTAAATTTTGTAATTCTTTATATTTAAATCTAGCTTAAGGGAAATATGTCCGTTTTATGTCTAGCGTTCGATATTTACTAAACTATTTCTCAGGTTTACCTTTAATCAGAAAATATATTTCTTTTCTAGATGGATACACGCAAATTCATGAGGCTATAAGTTTTAATTAAAATCATAATTTAATAACTTATTACTTTAGACCTACAAGGAAAGAATAGAACAGGAGAGATAATAAACTGGTGGGGGAATAAGTATTATTTAAACGGAAGTTACCACTTTCAGGCAGATCAGTTATGGCAATATTGACCAATCATAACTTATAAAATGAATATTTTGAATAACTTGTCATATATCCGGTATGTTTGATTGTGTGTTCAGTGGCGTGAAATACATATTCTAGGCATGCTTTTTTCATATTTTCTTTAATAGTTAGAATAAATGTTACTATATTAAAAATAATAAGAGGATTGAAAAAATAATAAAGTTACCACATTGTACAAATATTATTTTTAAGGAGACTCTCTCCTGTTCTATTCGATACTCGTAGCTTTAGACATACATACATAGATGTCATTTGTTGAACAAGTCGAACATCTACCGCACTCTTTCTCACTAATATAAAGTAAATGGAACATTTTAATTTTAAATTACCGCTTTACTTGTTAACCCGTAACCGGTGAGGTTGAGTCTCTCAGACTCCGGCAGATATTTTTTACGCTATAACTACCTGGTGTATAAGTGACAAAAATGCCCGCCTATGTACCTTTAGAATGGATATGTGACTCTTGTTTGATGCTTTGGTTACAGTTCTACATGAAACGTGTGTTAGTGTGCTTATAAATCCGTATGTCAGGGAGTCTCGCTGACTCCACCTCACTGTTAACGTAAGTTTTTGAGGTTAATAATGTTATTGTTGTTTTTAAATTTATGATATTTTGGATGGATTTACGTGTACGTACTTCAGAAGACAATGTTAGATTTAATCAGCACTTACGTTAGAAATTCAATTGGGTGCATTCTTCGAATAGATAGCGCAATTCCATATCAACAGGAAAATAAATTGGAAGTTCGGAAGTATTGTCATTTATGCCCATCCAAGATCCATACAAAAAGGACATTTTTATGCATAAGACGCCAAAAACCAATATGTTTATCTTGCAGTCGTAAACTATGCCTAAAATGCGTTGAACATTACGAGTGAAATTTTGTTTTTCAATATATATATTTTTGAAGAAAGTCCTTTTTTTGTATATGTTGTTTTCTCGTTAATATAAAAAACTCTTTATTTTTTGCAAAATAAAACAGTTTTTTTTTATATTTCAAGATATTGCCGATCATTACCAAAATTAAATTTTTTTTTTCGCTTCTGGGATTTTTCATTAAATGTTGATGTTTATATTAATATTTATAATTAACGAAACATTAATAGTTTAAATAGACTCCAGACTATGCCATAATATTTAAATGACACATGCGTTAAAGTTCGTACAAAAAGTTTATGTTCATAAATATGTTGACCACTTACTTTTTATAACCTAAACGGAAATATAATAAAATTATGTGCATTAGCTTCACCCAACGTGTAAGATTAGTAAAATAATTAGATAAAAATCGGTGAACAAAAACACGTTAAATTGGACGGAATATATGCACGTCAATTCAGTTAAAATATGCGCATATATATGCATCGTTTTTCTCTGAAATATGCAACAATATGCATTTATTTGTCAAAATATGCAATTATATGCCTTGAATATAACATGGAAAAATGGAAATAAAGAAACGCCGACTCTTACAAAAATTATTTATTTTAAGTAAAATTAAAAGAAAAACATAATAGGTACAATTTTCAACCTGAAATAGTATAAAATGCATTTATAACGATATATTTTTCAAAATTTTCTAATAAAAATGTTTGCCTTCTGTCTGTAAAAATATGTTTGTACAAAGAAAAAGTTCTTTCAACATCTACCGATGTGATCTGGCAATATTTTAATTTGGGTAGTAAGTTATAAGGCCAAGGTATTACTTCGTTGGATGGTTTACTATCAAAAATATTTTTGACTTCCATTAAATACTTAAAGCCTTCATTCTTTCCCACAATAACTTCGAGTTTCCTTCTTACTTGATTTCCTACATCACCGGGAACTTTTTTGCATTTGTCGGAAAAAGTTTCAACAATATTAATTGATTCTCTTAAACTTATATTCCTACTTTCTAACGAAGTTATTATATCTGGTACAAAACTAAAATTAACCTTAATAAAAACAAGTTCCTTAGCTAAATTTACATTTTTGAATAATGCTTGACTTTGCACTACACACTGCGAATTGTCTTCTAAATCTAAAACTATGTCTTTAATGGCTTCAAAATGGTCTGCGTAGAATATCGCGGCCTTAATCCATGTTCCCCATCGAGTAATTACGGGCTCTGGAGGTAAACAAACTCCTGGCAATTTCTCTCTATAGATCTGCACTCTTAGAGGTGCTTTCAAAAACACTTTCTTTACATTTGAAATTAATTTGTTCACCAAGGGATATGCTGTTCTAATAATTTCTGCAACTCTGTTTATCCCGTGTAAAAGACAAGTGATATGTACCATATTGGGATAAAATATTTTTAAGTTTTGGCCTACTTTAACCATATACGGCGCTGCGTCAGACAAAAACACTAAAAACTTCTCTACTGGAACTGGATTTGGTAAAAAAAAATTTGATAGAGACTGCTGAATAAATCGAGTTACGATCTCATTATTTGTTTTGTCTAACTGTTTAGAAGATATTAAATATGGTTTCCCTGGCTCATTTTCTTGAAGCCCTCCAATCATAAGATGTGCGATATATCGACCACATGAGTCTGTGCTTTCATCAACAATAATATAAAAATGTTCATCGCCCAGTGTAACTTTAATTTCTCCCATTACGGTTTCGTATACTGTTTGCACATTCTTCTTTCTAAGTGTGGATTCGTCAGGAATGTTTTGATTACAATATTTTTGCAAAAAATCTATGAATTGTGTATTTTGCAGTTTCTTCAAAGGTATATTTGCTGCGACTAAAGCTTTGCATAAGTCTTGATGAAACACCTCCTTTTCACTCTTTGGTTTGACATTTTGAAATGCGGTTTGCACACACTGCTGAACAGGCACTGATTTATTTTTCTGCAACTTAGCTTTATGCATAGCTGTTTTCAAGTGTTGATCAATTTGGAACTTCTTTTCACAAACAATGATTTTGGCACAAACTTTGCTAAACACTTTATCCCCACTAAACTCCAACTCAGGAAAATTTTTAATCCACGAAGCGGCTTTCGGCATTTTAGGCGTTTGAAATAAAATATTTTCGAAATCACTCTTTTCACACTGGAATCTATCGACAAACTAAACTATACAATATAAATATAAAAAAATAGACCACATCTGCTCTCCATTAGGCAAGCTGATTACTTGGAAATTCCTAAACACCCAATAAATGCCGGCAATAAACCATATAATAATAAAAACTATACAATATAAATATAAAAGAATAGACCACATCTGCTCTCCATTAGGCAAGCTGATTACTTGGAAATTCCTAAACACCCAATAAATGCCGGCAATAAACCATATAATAATAAAAACTATACAATATAAATATAAAAGAATAGACCACATCTGCTCTCCATTAGGCAAGCTGATTACTTGGAAATTCCTAAACACCCAATAAATGCCGGCAATAAACCATATAATAATAAAAACTTTACAATATAAATATAAAAGAATAGACCACATCTGCTCTCCATTAGGCAAGCTGATTACTTGGAAATTCCTAAACAGGGTCGCACTTAATCTTTTCATAAAACGAAAAACATAAAAATATGCACACAAATTTTATTTTTGCCGAAACATGCAATTTTTTGTGAAATTTGTTAAAATATGCAAAATATGCAAATATATGCACTTTGCATATATTCCGCCCTTTAGTTATTAGAAATGGTAAATGTTTAAGTCCACATCGGCATGCGTTAATGTCCTCGAATTTGGCTGAAATTTATTGTAGGATGTGTTTAGGTGCTAATGAAAACAATTAGGGGGTATACGTTTCCAATTTCGAACTTCTCAAAATTTTGGGGTCCCTATTACACAGATTCGTATTCAAAAAAAAAAACTTAATCGGGAGCACCTCACACTCGACGTGACAAAACTCGCACCTCACCGGTTACGGGTTAAGTTAGCGTTATGGCACAAGGATATCAAATACAGTGGCGGCCCGTGATTTTTTGGGATGGGAGGGCACCGGGGGTCTGAGTGTTTAATATCAAAAATTAAGTACAGACAAAAAATAAACTCAATATGTTATTTAATTAACTTGTTTGAAAATAAAATCCATTCGCCGTTCCTTACGATCAGCAAAATGATTAATAACTCATTCATTGAAGTTTGGTGTTGATATCAGTAATTGTTTTCAATGGAACACATTGCTAAGCCACATAGTCTGCTGTCGCGCATGGTATTTCTAGAAAATGTTTTTATTCTCTTCAAAGTAGAAAAACACCGTTCACTTGATTTTTTCTATTTTGCACTCCCCCAGAGATTCGCAAAATAGCAGAAGAAAATTTACAAAATCTTTCGCCAACATAGTCTCGACATATTATCAATAACAAACTTTTATAACAGTTGTACTATTCAACCTTGAAAGTAAATTACAATAGTAGCATCAGAAAACTTATCATCCAACTCTGCTTAACAATTTATATTGTTAATTAGTAAATAAAATGTTAGCATGTGTGCTTTTTATTCTTTGTACAACTTCTATCGCACATGTTTGTTACATTAAAGACCTACATTTTGACATTTAAATATAATTTGGTTCCATTTTTTTTTTGTTACCAACGTCGAAACAACAAAAATAGCGTGCGATAAAGAAATACCTTTGCAACCAAAACGGATGTCGTAAAGTGAAATTTATAGCACCGAAATAGAAGAAAGCATTTTGCACATTACACCCACACAACCAGTCTGATAATCTGTAAGAGCTTCTGTTGAATTTTCTCGTCACGGTTTTATTAGTTTTCAAATTGTGATCAATAAATTTGGTCTAGGGAGACCTAGATTTTTTAATTCTGCCTTAATCTTACTAACGCAATTCATAGTTGCATTTGCACCGATAGAAATTACAACATACACTCACTACTCACTACTGGACCACCACCCGGACCCGGCACCATAGAGTAGTGCCCCGCCGCCTACATATATACGCGCGCTACCCGCGCCAGCTAAATCGCTCGATTTCTAATACAGACGGGGCAGTCGCGCGAGATGCCCCGGAGCTACGTCAGACTGCGATTTTTAAACGCGCTGAAAAGACGGACTGTTACTTCCGAAAACATAATATTTGTCATCAAACAAATCAGAAAAATCACATACAAATTAGGTATTTATAATTAATTTATCTGTTAAAAGAAATTTGTCACGGGGGGCAGTGCCCTGGTGCCCTCCCTGCAGCAGCCGCCACTGATCAAATAGTCCTAATTTCAAGACGCGTCGATTAATATCACAATATCCACGTTTGATTGGCCTTTGTGGTATGTGTAGTTCTTTGTAGACATTTTAAAAGTATTTGTAATGTAATATTTTTCCCTTGCATAAATGCAGTTTTTAATTTAATAAATTTTGTTCTTATGCAAGAATTGAAACCATGATCGGAAGCTTACTGAATCAACCCTTACCAGTTGGACTAATACGAATTGTCTTTAAATAAAACATCCCAACACGCTTTGTACCATTTGCTTTATAGATTGAATTTTAAATGTGATCAATTTATTACAATGAATATAATAAAACAAGAAAATAGGATAAAATACAATTCAGTACTCTCTGTTTAGGTCATCATGTGTTGGTAAATGACATTATATTTTAACCAACAGCAAACAAATATACATAAATCAGAAAATATAGAAATTATCTCAACGAGAAAGCTTTATGTTTTCATTAATTTAAAATGAAGATACATACATACCATAAATAATAAATACTACCAGAGGTACTCAATTTGTAGGTGAATTCAAACTTTAGCGTATCACTAATTAACATTCACAAGCTGTTATATTCACCACTACATGCGCGGAATATCGGGAATAATTTTCCTATTTCCAACGTTTTGTTTTCAATTGTGTTTTAAATGCGTGTTGCTAACTTTTAAATAGAAGTTATATATTTTAATCTATGATCTATTAAAAAATTAAATTATTTTTCGAGTGCTTAGGGTCTTTGTTACAATAACCAGTCGAAATAAAACATCTAAAATGTAATAAACTAACGTCCTTATACCAAGCAAAATAATTATAACTAAGCCGTTAAATTCTCCATTATCATTTACATTATTAACCGTATACCTTAAATAGTGTTTCACTAAAAATAAGACAAAATGTTTTACATATATTAGATACGTTCCTTCAGTAAAATAAGAATTGACCGTTCGCCAAGTATTTCAGCAATCCGTGTTAACTATACTTTCTAGCAACCTATAATTAATCACGTATTGTCAGAAATTCTAGGTTAACGCTACCTGCCTGCTCATTTAAAAAAATATACTTATGTTGAAATAATTAGTTTACGTAAGTTTATTTACAATCTATTTAAAATATAGTTTTATAATACTTGCGTATAAGACCACATCATTACTGAAACACGTTATCTTTATTGTATATTTAAAAGCGATTTGTATGAGTTCACATATACATATCCATAGAAATTAGAATGAAGATATTCTTGTTTTGGCCCACCCATAGTTCAATATTAAACGCATTTAAAAATAATGAATTTCTCATTAAACTAATAATTGAAATTGTATAATAAATTTGAAACTGTAACACAATTATGTATATATTGGGCACTTGTGAAAATACCTACTTGAATACGTGAAGTGAAACATTTAATTTTTTCCACAGAAAATAGTTCACTATATGCACTTTTCAATTGCACTACACACATCAGCAATAGTAACTGATGAAACGTCTTATCTACGAGTTTATATACAATTTCAAGCAAGTTCACAGCGTATAAGGAAACATTTACATTTACTAGATAGAGATACGGGGTGAAAATATATAACACTAAATGAAAGAATTACATGGAATAACTTACACTATAAATGAATCAATTTACCTTAAAACTATTATAAATTTCTGAGAGAGAACTATAACACTAGGTTGATCTACATTATACCACTCTAACTCTAAAAGGATTATAACGTTACAATCTATTTTAAATAAGTCGGTTCTCATTTTCAAATATAATAATGTCAAAATAGATTCGAAGGACATACTGATATCTTTTGATGTGGTGTCCTTGTTTCATTTTAAACATTTTTAAAGACTTTCTTGATTTTAATTTTTTTTCAACTAATTTAACAGATGAATACATTAATTAATCTGACAATACTTTTCATGGTTCAACATATTTTCCCTTTTAACTATGGTTTCCATAAGCAAACATATGGCATAGTTATCGGTAATCCTTTATTTCGGCTCTTAATAAATCTCTTTCAAAAGCTCCTTGAGAAGAAAGTCAAACTAATTGTAGAATCAGGTTTTGGGAATGATATGTAGATAAAGTGTTTGAGTTATATCTAAATCTTTCAATACTGAGGTTTTCTTAAATTCCATAAATAACTAGTATTCATCAATAAATATCAGGTATGAATTGGAAAACGGAAAGACTTTTACATTTTCAGATGTAAAAATTTCTATTTGAAACGATAAATTTGTATTTTATATTTAGACACACGAACCACGTACAAATTAATTACATTCATAAAGAGTCGTACACTTATAATAAATATAAAGAGAGCAGTTTTTATTTCTTAATTAACCGATTACTGTCTATACCTCATCACCAATAAATTTTAATAAAGAGCTACACCGGATATATAAAGTACCAGAATTAAATTGTTACGATCAGAAAGTTTTTTAAGAAATTAAAAACAAATTAAAGAAAGGTTCAAAGTTTCAAAAATCACAATGCCACCTGAGATTTCGAATAACACTAATAAGTAAAGCAAGATTTATACACACCCTAGGAAAATCTAACCGTCGACAGGCAGCTTAACAGCTTGCAAACAGTAGAACTTTATAAGCTTACAATTGAAGCCCTTGGTACAAAAAGGTGTTAACTCACGGTTTTTCTGAATTAACAATTTTTGCGTGCAAGAAGGTGTTAACTCATTCCTCATCTACTGGTAAAATCTCCAGCAGCCAGATGGCGCTCATTGCGCCGTTGTAGAAAACTATAAAAGTGTCATCTCTCGACAGGAGAAAAGATTTGCGTGCAAAAACGTGTTAACTCATACGTTGTTCGCATGAAGGTGTTAACTCCGGAGATAACACCTTTTTGTATTGCAGTTTGTACTTTGTTTACTAGTCTATCTAAATCTAATAGTCTATTTAAAAGTGTATCCGTACCTTTTTGGGTGTTTTTCTACGAAAACACAAGGTAAGTGTTTTATGTTATATTGTGAAAAATGATGGAAAGGTTAAATCATGTTCCAAAAACTAATATTTTATGGTTCTATGTATACATAACCTAAAATAATAATAAATTATTAATTCCTGTTGAATCACAAACAGTATTACCTAAGTGTACTTGTCACTAATTCCATTATAATCGTTGCGTCTTTTCGAATACCTAGTTTGTTAACAAGTTTCTCTTGTGATTGTACAGATGAGTGATCGGACAAAGAAAATCGTTGAGATGGCTTTGGCGACTCCAATGGTAGAGTCGTCTGATGAAAAAGACAGCAGTTCCTCAGATGATGAACCATTGAGTAGGTACAGTGAGGGCTCGAGTTGTGATAGCAGTGGAACCACCAGCCTTAGGTCGCCCACAATCCGAATATCATACTGAAAACTTACCTCGTAGCAACGAAAAGGAACTTGACAATAATTATTATTATTATTTTGAAGCTGAAAGCGAAGTTGCTCAAGATCCAGAAATTGTTGTTAATAATAATTTCTCCCAGGAGATAGAACAAAATTCACCTGAACCTACAACAGTTCACGAAGGCAAAAAATCTAGGAAAAGAAAGTGTGATCCTAAAATATGGAAGCGGAACCAAAACAAATCGAATAAAGAGAAAGGTAAATCATATAAAACATACAAAGGAATAGACAAGCCCGCGAAAGTCTTTTGTACAGATAAACCCCTTTGTAGAGAAAAGTGTCGATTAAAATGTGATAGCAGATTCTCTAATGAAGCTAAAATCCGTTTGTTTGAAGAATTTTATTCATTGAATGAAAATCAAAAGAACGCTTATTTATTTGGCATTTTGGAACCGTTTGAAGTTAAGCAACCTTCTGGTACTCATAAGTGTCGTCAGAAGTCTTATAGGTATTTCTTTAAAGTTGAAGGTGAACGTCGTCAAGTGTGTAAAGAAGCAGTGATGTCGATGTTAAATATTGGTCGAAAAAAGATTGATTTAATACGGAATCAAATATCAAGTGGAAGATCTGCTCCTAAAGAAGATGGAAGAGGCCGTCATGACAACCGACCTAATGCTACTTCGGAAGAACAACGCAACCTGGTTCAAGACCATATCACGTCTTATCCCAGTGAAATGTCCCACTATTCGAGACATAAAAATCCTAACCGTCGTTACCTTTCACCGTGGTTATCGATCAATAAAATGTACGATATGTTTAAGGAACAATGTATGAACAGTAATGTAAGTCCCGTGTCCAGTACTACCTATAGACGCATTTTCGTTACTGACTTTAATTTGGGTTTTGGATCCCCGAAAACAGATACCTACTTGTAAAATATGCGATGTAAGTAGTAATGATAATGAGCACATTTACAAATTCAAGAAAGCCTTTGAACAACAAAAAACTGACCGACACTTCCTTTGCCTTAGATTTCAACAAGCAAAGCTTTCTATTTACGGCAAGTTTGGCTATATAACTTGGGGATTCATTTGATTTCTACACAGCAGCAAAATGGACGAGGATATTTTCATATCTGGACGGAAGATCAAGCATCTCGTGGTCCCGAGGAAGTTGGTAGTTCAATTTTGGCATTTTTGGAAAATATTAGAGAACAGGCAAGGGGTTGTGATCATCTAATTGCATGGAGCGATTCAGCTGGAGGACAGAATAAAAAATTTTTTATTGTGTGTTTATGGCATTATTTTGTAAAGGAGGGCATTTTTCAGAAAATTGATCACAAATTTCCTGAAGTGGGCCACACTTTTATGGACTCAGACAGAGACTTTGCGGCTGTTGAGAAATTAATAAGAAAACATCAAAACATTTATACAGTGGATCAGTATATATCAATCATGACCGAAGCAAGAAAAAAAACATCATTGAATATTACAAGAATGGGAGACAAATTCGTGGACATCAAAGAATTGCCCAGAAAACTAGGGCTAATCGACAGAAAGAAATCTGAAAAAAACGAAAAGGTTTTATTCCGAGACGTTAGTTGGATACAGGTTGATGTATTCGGAAAAACAAAATACAGATATTCGTTAGATGAAAGAGAAGAATGGATTGTTGTTGATATAAGAAAAAATAGAAAAATGGATAGGTGTGATAAAACACCAAACACGATTTTAACGACCATCAATAAAAACCGTGCCATTGCCGCCAAAAAATTTGATAATATTCAGGAACAAATTCCTTACATTCCGGAAAATTTCAGAGGATTTTATTACAATTTGAAAAGAGATGACAATAATTAACAATAATTGTTAATATTATTGTCATCTCTTTTCAAATTGTAACATGTACCTAATGTTTCTATTTTTGATTTTTGTTAAACAATACAATAATTAATGAAGTTTCCTTTGATGACACTTTTTTGTTAATCTGTGATTGGCACCATTGCGCTATTATAGTTTTAGAAAAAGGTGTTAACTCAAATTTTTTAAAATTTTGGTATATTTTTCAGGAGATGAAGGTTTGTATATGCAAAATGCAACATTCACAAGAATTTTGAGTATATCTCAACGCACAATCAACTACAAAAACAAGTAAAATGTGTTTAGAACAAAAGTTCAAGTCAATCAAACTTCAAGTACTTTTTCTCGAAATTGTAAATTAGTGAGTTAACACCTTTTTGCACCAAGGGCTTCAATTGCCAAATATATATATATGTACTTATCAAACAGAAGAGCAGCATAAACACAACCGAGCCAAGCATGTTGTTAAATAGTCACCACTGACAATCTTGCACAAGGTTTGATCTACCAAGAGAAATGGAAAAGAAAAATTAATGTAATTGGAAGCAATTCGAAAAAATGAACCAGAATTTCCGCAGAAACGAGTGTCTACGCGAGAGAAGAATGGTATTGTCACCAAAATTTGGACATCAGGGCAAAGCTATATAATGTCCAAAAAAGAGAAAACCGTTACATTGCTATCAACTGTGCATGAAAAGTGGTAAAGTCTGTGAAAAAAAAAGAAAAAGCCATTAATAATTATTGATTACTAGGTATCGTAAGTCATGGGTAAATTGCAGGACTGGACTTAAATTCATTGCCCAATTTCGAACTACAGTCCAATCCTGCAATGTGCCTCTGGCTAACACTATGGAGAAGCTGCCCCGAACGTACACTATCAGAAGGCTAACAAGAAAGATTTCATAATATTACAGACCTACGTATTTTAAGCTCTTATACTATCTGTATTCATCTAAAGAAGAGTAGAAAATAAGAAAAGGTTACAAACAGGAACGTCTCAGATAGCTGGAAGGGGAAATAGTTACTAACAAACGCAGAAAAGGCTTCGACATCACAAGGTCAGTCACAAGACACTCGAGAATTAAAACATTGTAGATACTGGAAATGCCTTAGAACTTAAAGAGATGTCAGAATTGCAACCAATTAATACCTTCGTGGTTCTTGCTTCTACTGCCGACGTTTCGTCCACTAGTGGACGAAATGGGCAGAGACGACGACGCGGTTTCCATCCAGAAACCAACAAGGTATCAACGACAACCGTGGAAGTCTACGACTTGGGTTGCAAACAATGCGTTTGTAAGGTTCATCGGATATTTACTTGTTTTAAATGTCAAACAAACGTAACATAAAATTACCAGCTCTGTTATTATTCTTTAATATTATAAATTAAAAGTTTATGGTATTAAATTTCTTTAATACTTTTGCATGTTAGGTAAATAAAAGAAAAAGCAAATATTGTTACCACGTTTAGTGAAAGAGGGCTTTACTATGGACCCCGCTGGTATTAGGTGTCAAAAAATCCATTTCTCCCTTTTACTTTTCTCTTCTTCCTTCACCCCTACTATCTCTTTAACTAGTCTAATATAAAACAAAGTAATAGATCCATTTTGTGCTGCCTGAGATTTGTTCGGGTCTGCAGTGATGAATCTATTCGTCTTACTCTATTTTATGTAGAGATAGATTTCGATTTTGTTGTTTATTTTTCGGAAATTGAACATGTACCAATCCAGAGCAAGCAGAATACGGAAAATGCTTAACTATTAAGTTCATACGCTTATCTAATGTGGCGCGGCAAATAGTTTCATGTAACATATAAGAAGAAAATAAATAATTAAATAAAAGGAAATATTGATGTCTAAATAGTAACTTAAACCTAAATATTCCATTAGATTCTTTTACTTATTTTTCTTAATTGAAATTTTATGTTTACTTAAATTTTGTTACTGTTTTCATGATTTTAGAAAATATAAGTCATTTTCTTAAATTATTCGAATATATTCCTACATTTTAGCCGCCGGTGTTTTTATTTCTAAAGTATTCCTTTTTCGCACGAAATTATAACACGTCACCATTGTATAATAAATGCATGTTTGTAGTTGCACGCAAACTTGATATTTAGTACGTAACCATAAGGGAATTGGCATAATTTAGTAGCTTGTTCAAATAGTGGCGGTTAAGTTAATTGCCGTAATTTTGTTTACGTCTAATGGTTCCGCATAAATGTACATATAACTTTGCGGAAAGTATATGTTGGAAACGAATAGGAAAAAATATAAAATCAGACATCCACTCCATCAACAATAAATAATATATATTACCCTAGAACAACTGCATCAAATTTGCTGTTATGAGTTTTTGTATAAAAAAAAGCATATGTAAATACATTGTTTAAATCGAAAGAATATTAAACAAATAGTCGATATACATTATAATTATTCACTATAAAAAGAAAGCATATGTAAATATATGGTCTAAATTGAAAGAATATACAAATAGTCAGTATATATTATAAATTATCCACTATACCTTGCGCGAAAGTCTGGAAATGCCCAAACAAAAAAGAAAATTTTTGAAAATAAAATGAAAACAGGTGTATTAGTATCATCAACAAACTTCCTCTTTGGCTTTTTTGATGATGAAGAGTACGGTGTCATCAAAACATTTTTTAAAAAGCATACTTGCATTTCAACTAGTGTTTTTAATCAATGTATTAATTTTTCAAATGATGTTCATAAAATAAGTATACTTATATGAATTTTTTTGAAAAAAAGAATTTATTTCTAAAACATATTGCTGTAGTCCTTATATTTTTATATTTATACTTGAATTTTAACAAATAATCATGTACATTTTCTTTAATTTTAAATTCATTTTAGTATTAAATATTAGTTATTTTTATGTATGACTAATTTTGTTGTTATTCAGTTCTTTATTTGTATTTGAGCATAAGATTTTATATTTTAGAAATATCGAAAAAGAAATTAAAATAACTAGAATTCAGTTTCTACTTAATCACTTGCTTACCTCGTTTATTACTTCATTTGAACATTATTAGGTGAAAAATCTGTGATTTGATTTCATCGTTGATTATGATAATCCCTTTAGCTTTTATAATACTTAGGCTTTCTAGGCTCTACCTTTTCTTTTGTATTGGTTGAAGACGTGCTTAACCCTCTAATTATCGAAATTTGTAATTATGTTTGTAAAAAATTTGAACAAACAGATAATGACTTTTGAAATAACTTACATAGGGTTTGGAATAATTATGGTCGGAAAAATTGAATTTTTCAAAATTTTATTTTTGGTTACCAAATGGTAACATTATGAACCCCTACAACAAAACAAAAGATTAAAACAAATACTAAAGTTCAGAAAATGTAGTAATTTTATTGATGAATTTGTAAGAAACAATTGTTTTTCGAATTGCAGCAATAGTGAACTTGGCATATTTGACATTTCACGAAAGAAAATGTTTCAGAGGCGAATCTAATTTCAAAATTTCATCAGGAAGTAACTCACTACCACAAAACAGTATACCCGCTTCATCTTTACTCGTCACTGAATTTTTCCAATACAATTTTGGTTTTTTAGTTACTTTGCCCCTGGATTTTTGGTTTGCTGGATTCGGGGCTTGATTGTGAAGTTGTATTAGAATGTGTTCTTCGTCTGAGAACTCGTCATCACTCTCTTCAATGTTGTTTGAACAAACTCCTGATTGCATCAATAACTCTTCACTAGGGGTGTCATCGTCATCTGACAACTCACTGTCTTCACTATCAGAGGGGATATCACAAATGGCACAGTTTTGTGTAACATTTTTTCGCCCGTAAAACGTTTTAGGATCCATTATCTGGAAGAATTTCATGTATCAATATAATTTTTTATTTTACGAAAATGATTGGTCAATGTATAACGTTTCCGAACGATAACATTCGTTGAGCACGTAATTGTTTCGATTTCCTCATGCAAAAGTCATATTTGAGAAATACAACATGACATAGTGATCATTTATGTGACCATTTTGATTTTTTCTATAGCAGTTCTTACCTTTATTACACTATAAAAACTTCAAACTTCTAGTTGAACACACCAAGGTTACAACTGTGACGTTGCTTTTGTGCTGTCAACAAATAAAAATCACATTTACAACACCTAGCACCATCTATCAATTTAAGCGCGTACCAATGCATTCAGTAATGTTACCAGGAGGTAACGACATGCATACAAGAAACAATTTATAATAATGCGAAATAGATAGGAAATTTTAAAGCTTGAGTTACCAATTGGCAACAATATGCAGTAGAGGGTTAATTCATTTACATTTTTTATACATTGTGTAAAATGTCTATTCGCTAGACATTAGCTTCATCTTCTTGAAATACGTATAAATATTTCATGAACTTTTTTCACCATTAAGTTGTAGACAAGGCAACTTAAGAATTTGAACGAATATGCTGTTATATTGTAATACGCTTTGTAATTATAATTGTATTAAATGTAATATACGCTTATATGCTAAATTTTTATTGAAGCGATTACAAATTTTATTTGTTTCCCCTATCTCAAAGCAATAACATGTGTGTCTTGTCTTTCACTTTATTGTCCTTATTCTGGATGATAATACTAATAATAAAAATATTTGTGATTTTGGATGGCAGTGTTGGTCTTCCACAACATATTGGGTAAAACTAAAGTCCGATATTAAGCACAATTATTATTATTTCAATTGTAAATATGTCTCTACAGTTTAATAAATGTATAATTACTTATAACTATACCTGTCACGATAACAATGATATAAGAAATAATAAATATGACAAATAAATATGATAATGAACGCCAGATATATATTTAAATTAGATATGATAAATATTTAGTAATTTTTCTATTTTTACATTGAAAAGTGTAATTGGACATTGCTGTCAAGCTTGCGAAAAATAGAATAAGATCATGTCAATCAATTTCAATCGCATGTCATCTACCAAAAATCCCATCGCATGTTTCGCGTAAATTATTCATTTAAATTTAATTTATGAGTTTCTAGGCTGTTTGGACGTACCATATGTACTGCATTTTTGCTTTATGTATTCTAAAAACGATTGCCTGAAGTGAAAGTTACATTTCACATTTAATTTATCATAAATTAAATGGGTCATTTAAATTTAAATGAAGATTTACTCGCGCAACTAAATTCATGTGGACGTATATTCAACAAGTATCGGAAGTTTCTCCGGACATCAATAGTTCTACCGTTTTAATTTGTCAGTAATGTCATTAATTTAGAACAATAATCTTCAACTGACATTTGCCTCAAAGGACCATTTATCTTACGATTCAGAAATAACCTTCTATAAAATATATTTCCAATGTAATAATGCCCATGATATAAAAACGCACAAAATGTTTGCACTCTCTGACTGATTAATAGAACTGTATTCCATTTGCGACCATAACAGTCACGTTTTACAGATATTATTTTTTGTGGGGCAGTTTTATTTGAACCTTCTCGCAGAATTATGATTATGACAGGCGTTCAGTTTCTTGTGTTCGGTATTAAGGTATAGTAAATTCTAAGAAATACAAAGATGCCAGTTGTTCATACAATGTTCTGATAGGTAGATCATCTCGGTAGTTATGCGTCAGATATATTTATCGGCAGGGTAAGGTTGCGAATAGTATCTCGTATTATAAACTGTAATTGTGAGTAAAATTAAATAAAATGAAGCAAGTTGTTAAAATTTTACTCTAACATTTAGTAATTGCAGCATTTGTGGGTTTAGTAACACTAACGCTATCATTGCTATATGCCACTAAAAGTGTAAAAGTTATTTGATCTATCCTGTTTGTTTATGACTAATTTTAGAAAATGATTGAAAAAGAGTAATTTAAAATTATTGTTGTTAAAGTAGCCTTTAATGTCTCCCAAGTTTCCTTTTCATTTCCCTCTCAAATTTGGTCAAATGCAGGATCCTTTACAAGTTGTCAAATTTATGACCCAACGAATATACTTAACTTTTGTATCACTGAATGTACTAAATTTATTTTTTGCGTTGGGTTTACGAGAGGCTCCGCAAGGAGATTTTCCTCGTTAGGGTTAAGATATCTTGCAGGTCAGTATCTTGAATATAATGTGTTCCTACCCCCCTATCTTAAATACATATAGAACATCAGTATTTAGTGTACCCCAGTGGCATAACAGAGATCACTTTTAGATCGCCACAGATTTTCAACTTGTGTAAACCATATCTGGTTGAATCGAGAAGGAGTGCTATGTTTGCATAAGTCTTTTTTATGTGAACTGCATAACCAACAGGAATCGAAGGCAAACTATTGCCGTGGTGAAGTAATACAGCTTTCAAACTAATCTTGGAGAAGTCTATGAATATTTTCCAATCGTTGGATCAAATTCAAATATTACGTCAAGCCATTAGCGTCGCAGCAAACAACAAAATTTTTTCTCTCAAATTCCTATGAAGGTGTCTATATTGGAAAACTCTGACATGACGTTGGACAAGATTCCAAGTCTTGACCTTAGAAATTCTGCCTTATCCTTCGACAAATTAAAACCTCAAAAGAGATCACTCAATTCTACTTGACTTAGTCTGTGGGGTTTATCATCTTTTTTGTCAAATCAGAGTCATGGGATGTTGAAAGCTTATTGGGTCCTTCTTCTTCCATACGGTCTTTATTTTCTACTCTATGCTCATAATTTTGAAGCTATGTGAATATGGAGTAGGTCGAATAGCAGATGGAAGGTTACGGTACTGTACTATTTTCTTCTTCTTCATTGACAATCTTGGCTTTATGGGTGGAGTTAATTGGAAATGGCAGTAATCTGTATGCTTTATAAGCGTCCGCCAGACTATAGGCACAGTAGATTCTTATAGTACAACTCAACAAAAGTTGCAACATATGTGTGAAGCCTATGACTTATTGTGGTCCCCTACATCTATACCAAAATAGTGCTGATGGACAGACTTCACAAGAGGCGTCAGATTGCGTTTCTGTGACAAAAATGTTATTTGACCACAAATGTAACAAACCTCAATGAACCTGAACCTGTCATCAGCGAAAAGTACGACTCACTCTTTACTTATTCGAATTCATAACAGAATTAATTAAATTTCAATTACAAAACAATAAACATTTATTAAAATGGTGTGTTTTTGTGGTATATACATTTAACATCACATGTTGACATTTTTTAGTAACAACCGCAAGTGTATACATCGATAAACAGCACCATGAGCGATATGTATGTTGCGCAAAAATCTGTCATCATTAAGGTTAAACAGACGATAAAAAATAATATAAATTATATATGGGTTCTTATTGTAAAATATATCGCCGTAATTTCAATGGTATTTATAAGGTAAGCAAACCAGAAAACACATCAATATGTGTTTTAAGACGTAAAAAGAAAACTGTATATGAAACTCATAAAGGCAACATCCGATTTTTTTAATAATGATGTTTTTTGCAAATTTATATAATTCACCTACAAGAAAATTCTTTTTCGGCGGTTATGTTCAGTACCTATTATTTTAACATTATCGTAACCGACTGTGGTTCTCTTTTCTGAAATTTTCAACCGAAACATAAACATTTACGGATCACTTTATTATTCAATGTTGGCCTACATTTCATATCCCTGTTAGTAATACCTACGTAAATACCTTCAATTCAATTTAATCTGAAATCACAGGCGCTATGAATCACATTCCTGAGATATAAGATATTGTCGTGAATCAACACTCTGTATAGTACTAGAATTATTACAGCGGTAACCTGAATCCTGATTTACCTAGCACTGAGTCGATAGTATCTAAAGGACATCCTGCCTGTCCGTTCGATGAGTTCAACGGAAGTTGATCGAACGGACAGAATGTGCAAATTGTGCAAGGTATTGACAGACTCGGCGTTACCGAGGTAATAAAAGAGCACATGCCGAAAGGAAGGACAATTCATAAGTAGGATCACTTGTGATCCTTTGCAGTACGTCTTATTTTTGTCATCTAGTTGTTATTAGTATTTAATAAATAAGTGTGTTACAAGTAGTGTTTTATTGAGACAGTTCAATCTCCGCGCCTCCTTAAGAGAAAGCCAGGCCTACGGAGAATTAAAGGTAGGTACCTTTTGCTTTTGAGTGTTCTTATAGATAACACTGGGCAACAAATTTTCGAAAAGTTCATGCTTCCAAGCTGAAAATAGTCATTTCTTAATGAATTCAATGTGCTGAACACGAAAATGACTAAGAAAAAGCTGAATTGGCTACGGGTTTTCTGTTATATGTACGCATATTTCAGAAAAAGTGTACTTATGTCAATATTATAATACATGGTAAGAAAACATTTACGCATATTTCAGAAAAAGTGTACTTATGTCAATATTATAATACATGGTAAGAAAACATTTACGCATATTTCAGAAAAAGTGTACTTATGTCAATATTATAATACATAGTAAGAAAACATTTACGCATATTTCAGAAAAAGTGTACTTATGTCAATATTATAATACATGGTAAGAAAACATTAGTCTGCTTCCGGCTTTCGACTTCTTTTGGCCTGCCGTTTGTAGTGGACTTGTGGAGCATCTCTACTGATTGTCCAACAATAGTCAGCTAGCATTGACGTAGACCATTTGCCTTGGTACCGTTGCTCCATGGTGGCAATGTCCTGATGAAAGCGTTCGCCGTGCTCATCGCTGACCTGCCCGCAGTTATCAGGAAAGAAATCTAAGTGGGAATCAAGAAAGTGGATCTTTAAGGACATATTGCAGCCGAATTCATGAAACAAAGCCAACATATCCTCAACCAGACACTTGTAATTTTCTGCCTTGTCATTCCCCAGGAAGTTTGCTGCCACTTGATAGAATGCATCCCAAACCTGTTTTTCTTTACCTTGAAGAAGTTCCTCAAACTTGGGGTCTCGGAAGAGCTGTCTAATTTGAGGCCCCACAAAGATGCCCTCTTTAATTTTGGCTTCACTGAGTCGAGGGAATTTGTCATGCAGGTACTTGAATGCTGGTCCATTCTTATCCATGGCTTTTACCAAGTTTTTGTCAAGACCGAGTTTGATGTGTAAAGGAGGAATGATGATTTTGTGTGGCTATGCCAATGGTGGGTGCTGTACATTCGTTTCTCCAGGCTTAAAAAATGCTCTCGGAGGCCAGTCTTTCTTGATGTAGTGCAAATCGATTGCTCTGCTGTCCCACAGACAAAGAAAACAGCAGTACTTTGTATCTCCCTGCTGCAAACCCATCAACAGAGATACTACCTTCAGGTCAGAACATAATATCTGCCAGCCATACTTGCTGTAGTTAATCGTCTCCAGTAGCTGCTTTAGATTGCCGTAAGTCTCCTTCATGTAGACCGCATGTGCAATAGGTATGGATGGAAGCTGGTTCCCATTATTCAACAAAACCGCCTTTAGGCTGAGTTTTGAAGCGTCTATAAACAGCCGCCATTCGTGGGGATCATGTGCAATACCGAGAGCTTGTAGTAGACCATCAATATCGCAGCAGAACACAAAGCTTTCTTCTTTCTTAAAGAAAGATTCGAAGAGCTGATGGCGAGTGCGAAATGAAGTCACTCGGACATTCTGTTCCAAAAGATTCCACTGTCGAAGTCTTGAGGCCAGTATCTCCGCTTTGCTTTTCGACAGATCCAAATCGCGAACAAGATCGTTCATTTCATCCTGGGTAATTTTATGTGGTGCAGATGTTTCGTCAAAGCACGAAAAGTCATCATCCTTACTGCCACGTTGAGGAGAACTCGCCGACGCATGGCCATCCTCATCGTCTGAACTTATAGAAAAATCTGTAGGAGGTTCTGGAATTGGGAGTCCTTCGCCATGAGAGACAGGTCGCAGAGCAGATGGTATGTTAGGGTATTCAACTGTCCACTTCTTCTTCTTCTTGGTGATGCCTCCAGAAGCTGGTCGTACCATACAGAAATAACAGTCGTCAACGTGAATGGTGGGCTCCCTCCAAATCATGGGCACAGCAAATGGCATTGCCTTTCTTTTGCCATTAAGCCACTGTGAAAGATTTACGGCACAAGTGCGACAGCATACGTGTGGGGCCCAGGCTTTGTCCTGGTCGCCTATCTTGCAACCAAAATACAAATGATACGCTTTCTTAACTGTTGCACTCATGTTCTTTTTCTGTGCAGCAAATGTCACTTCTCCGCAAATATAACAGAAGTTATTTGCACTATTAACACAGTTACGAGGCATTGCTACTGTTTAGTTACTTTACACTATAGCAATCACTTATGTATGCTAGAGCTTCGAAAAATATGCGCGAATGAACGGACATTGCACGAGTTAACTGTCACGTCGGCCATTTATAAATAAACTATAATTAGCTATTGCTTGATATTGCGCAATCAATTTCGCAACACTCTCAATGGAAACTTACAGTAAATGCTGCATTAACTTCTTTGCATGAAGGGGTGATGCAATATGACGCAAAATTTCGTAATTTCTCACTAAATTGCATTACATTATGCAATAGCATCTATACAATGGACAAAACGTCAATATCTCTTTAACGTGAGCCAATCAACTTTTTTCAATGTGATATTCGTGTTCAGCACGTTGAATTCATTCAGGATTGGGTACTTTCACCTAAGAAGCAATTTCACTGTTGACCAGTGTAATAGGAATTTATGTTCTAAATAGTAAATTTTTTAGCCCATTTATTACTTCATTCCTAAGTAAATTTATCAAATCAGCGTGAAAGTAAATTGTTCTTTCATTGATTCAACATATGTATAATATATAACATTTCATTGTCTTGCTGTGTTATCTTGGAAAATAGTTACTGTTTTTCCCGAGATAAGAACTTCGTCTTAATAGATGTGGACAAAATTTGTGGAAAGTACGTGAATCTTCCAAATAAGTAATGCTTTTTTGTTTTGTTAATTATTATGTGTCTAAATCAAAACACGGTAATTTTAAAATTTGGAACTAAGCCAGGCGTTCCGAAGCGGCTTACGTTATTTAATAACGTTCGCGTGTCGGTTTAGTCTATTTTAACAATGAGCGAAGACCGTGTAGTGCTGAGAATGTACGTAATTGTTGGGGAAGAAAGTCAGTAAATGGAATTTCATGCCTTTTCGCATAGGCCAGACAACCAAGAATTTCAAAAAGTACTTTGTTTCGTCTATGCATTAAGACGGCAAGGAACTTAAAATATCATCTATGCTACACAAGAGAATTTGATGTACCTATTTATCTTAACAACACTGCACTATTAAGCTCACTAATTGTGAAATGATGTTTATATGAACGTTATGGATTTGATATATCAACACATTTTGACATGTCTGTTTATATGAGGATCAAACTAAATTAAAAATACTACTTGACAGGTAGATGATTTTCTGCAGATTGTTTATATAAATACTTCATGCTTGATTTTGATGTTATCATAACATATAAGTTAATTTTTAACTGTATAGTATTTTGTTCTGAGAAAACTTATGAGAAGATGTAAGAATACTTTGAAGTATATAAATATTGAATGACAAGAAACGCATTTAAAATTTTATTTACAATTATTACCAAAATTAAAAACAAACAAAATTTAAAATAAATAATATAGTGCTTATTTCATATTGTATGAATTTTGGGGTACGTTAGCTTTTGCAGTAAGCGCGATCTGGAATAATGAGATTGGGCGCGGTGTATCAAAGTGTTAGTCTACTGGCTTGATTTTTTTAAATAGATAATTTATTTAACATGGAAAGTTAATTATGTAGGAAAACATTCGAAGGAATTTATTAAAAAAAATACTTAAAATCATAAAAAATATAAAAAAAGATATATTAAAATAAAATAACGATATAATAGCAATAGTAATAATTATAACAATAGACCTTTATTAATAAAGGCGAAGTTTACCCGGCGCTATATTTATACAACATCAATCAATATGTACAAAAGATACAAAAACATACGCATGTGTGAACATATAATATTATTTGATGTAAATGCCAAATCAATCTTATTGAATAGTTGCTTTAAAGATAACAAGTGAAAAAAGCTGGAGCTTTTTCCAGGAGTTGCTGGGTGTGGAAAAGACGCCAAACAGTCCTCTTACGTTTGAGAATGGAACAAGTGCATCTTCACAAATACATGTTTCCCTTTACTAACAGGAATGCACAAGGTAAAATGGCGAACGGGGGAGTGAGTAGACATGCAACTGTGATTATGTTCCAATTCAGTGATCGAGAACATATTGAGGTGCTGACCAAGGTACATGATCGATTACTGTACAATCTAAGATGTGTGGTCCGGGATCTGATTCGGGCGAGCCTTCATCTGAAGTTTGTGAGTAGAGAGGAATTCAACATGCACGATTATGTTAAGTCCCTAAGAAATGCCATACAACAATTAATGGATCAGGCTATTTCAAAAATTAAACCACAACATAAGTTCACCACTCCCTATTGGACTGCAGTATTGAACAATCTGCGTTCCAAAGTCAGAAATGCAGAGGATATACTACCAGCTTTTTGTGGGAGAACTGCTAACACATTTCCACCTTATGAGATACAGAGAACTCAATACACAATACAAAGTGTGAGCAAGTACTTATCATGAAATGAACATGTAAAGGTAACCCTATAAAATCATGAGCAAGAAGATACGAGCTCACACACTATTTTCGACTCGGTGAAAGAATATGGTAGTCACACAATACGGAAGGTTGGAGGCAGTCAGCCGCAGTTCTTTTGCAAGTCCTTCTTCCTGATGATAAACAAGACAATGAAGCCTTATCTCAGAAGCTTCCGAGGAACAGAGCGTTTCTCATTCCGAACAATGATATAGAAGTTTTGCTATTCTCAGAGGCTGATCTATATATGGCGCTAAATCAACTAAAAAGGAATAAGGCTTCTGGCCTAGATAATATATCATCAGAAGTCCTATTACGACTTACTGAACAATTAACACCAGCACGGATATGTCTTTAAAATGAGTACCTAAGATGAAGGAAGTTTCCTAACGTTGGTAAACAGGCTGAGGTCATAACTATTAAGAAAAGCGTGGAAGGACAATGTAGTAACCAAGTCCTACACACCAATCTGCTGATATGTCGGGATGGGGATAGTCTTGGAGTGGCTTATCTGCTGTCGACTCCAACAACACCGAATTGAGTCAGACACAATGCACAATGCACAATAGCCAGTAAACCTACAGGAAGGAACGAACTACAAAGGACGCGACTAACGTGCTTCAGATGAAAAATCAAAGCCAGAAATTCTCAGCATTATTTGCAAAGTAGAGATCACTTATAAGCTGGTGCAAATGCAGTAGTAGGTAATTGTTTGAAATAATCACAAAATTTATTATTCACATTTTTCTTTACAAAACTTGAACTTCTTTAGTAATTTCTCACGACAAAATAACTAAAAACAATTAATTTTCAATTATTGTTCTCATCCGCTGCTTTAAATTACTCAAAGCTGCATTTTGAACAGACGGTTCAATATGAATCAAACAGACTGAATCCTTGTTTATACTTCTCCGAACGATATGAAGTAAGACAAGCATGTGAGATATTTTTTCCGATATTTTGTTACTCAAATAACATTTTTAAATTTGGGCTTCGAGGTGCATTTAGTCACTATTACGCCAAATTTCATGGCTATAAGTGCGATAGATTCGGTTGGACATCCAACACACGCACACAAATATTTTTTAGTATAGATTTGTACTCGTATTACAATAACATAAAGTGAATGTTTGCTGAAACTTACGTTTATTAATTGCTAGTTATATTATAACTACGTTATAACCTATAAATTCTACTTACTTGCCATTATTAATTACCAGCCAGTAACGTGTTGCTGCAGAGCCAGTTGTTTCATGTCGAATTCTGCTTACTGCCTGGTAAATATTATCAACCCGTAAGCCGAATTTATATGTTATAAATAGTTATAATATAACGTGTAACGCCGACTACCGATCCCTTGTCATAACACTTAATATTCAATTGAAATTGATTAGTAATACACCAATCGTGAATTATATCTAAATTATATTGCCGATGATGAATATCAGAGCAATCCATTAGCCTGTGACATATCTTGAGATCATCAGCAAAGACCAGCACCGAATACTTCAGGGAAGTAATAAAATTATTTATAAATTTGTTAAATAAAAGTGGGCCGAGGTTTGAGCCCTAAGGTACACCAGATGCAGCAACACTAAGACTTAGCCATTGTAATAATAGTGCAGGCGCCAAAGGAAGTTGAGTCCGCGAAATATGAGGACCGGCAACTATGCTCAAATTCTTATACCTGAGATACCAAATAACTAGAGAATACAATTCCGGGATCCCGGGATCTCGGGATTAGACTATGTGGTTCCAAATTAGGCTCAAATTAAAAAAAAAATTAGTAATTTCTTAAAAATTATTTATTAATATTGTTGCACAACACAATACACAATATACTAAAATGAGGAACAAAAAAAACAATACAAAAAGCTATTTAGCCAACATAAGCAGCAGCTGAAACCGCTCGCTCAGGTTCTACACTGGTTGGAGGAATAGACAATAGATATTTATATGCTAATTCTAAGTGATATCTACGAACTCCTCCATTTTCGAACTAGCTCATTTCGCGTCTAATAGTATTTACCAACCCCGATTCTTTTTGAACTTCATGATCTGGGGATTCCATGCTCTTATTAATTTCCAGCTGTAACTTTTCCTTTAGTGTCAATTCTTCATATTACGTGTCATCTCGACTATTTAGTCTTTTAACAATACTCTTTATTTGTTTCCTCACTAAAGCCAGTTTAGGAACTGGAAATAAGTCAATTCATTCCAAATCCGATAATAACTGATTTTCACCATCGTTCCAGCATGGTTTTACAGTCCAAAAGAAGTGAGAGCTCTTTTTCATGTTCAATCTCCACATATTTTTGAAGTACTATTTCATCTTTCATGGTGATCTTTTGAAATACACTACAACTTCGTGGATTTTATTTATCAGCTCATTAATGTTTTCATCTTTTGTTAACTCTGGTGTATCTTCTGGCTCGGGATCAAAAAACGGCCGGAATCCCGAGATCCCGGGATTCGGGATTCCGGGATTATATTCTCTACAAATAACAAAAAAAAACAATGTTACCGGCAGCTGTGTTGATCCCATCCTTTCCCCTCTTATCACCGCAACGCGTTACATTCAATTATAGCTGATAGAGTAATAATTATGAATTATATTTATTAACTACTAGACAAATGTTACCTTACTTTTTTTTTTCAATGAATTACATTTATTATATTCACGGACTTACACTTTATTTACAAGATATGTTAGAATTACCTTCAGAAATTGCACATGATATGAAGAGAGGAATGCTATCCGTCAAACAAAGGGAAGTTAAATTTAATGGGGTGAGTCCAGACTTACCTTTAGAACAGTCTTAAAACAGATCTTCAACTGTGACTAGAGGTTTGATTGACGTAATTAAAAATGATGAAGCGGTTCCAAAGATGGCTGCTTCTTTATCCGTTTAAAAACAGCATTTAGTCTTTCTTCATATATCGGAATACAATCAGACTTTACAGGTAACATTAATTATCATAATGAATTGACGAAATCCATGTGGTTCGATTTGTCGAGCAATGGCTTATAGTTACAAAAAATCTCAATTAAATTGTATTTTGTTGTGCAAATGTTTTAACAATGACTGTCAAAGTAAAAAAGAACGATTATTTGTATTTTTTTCATACATTTATGTCAAAATTTGCTTTTTCTTAATAAATAATCTTTTTACACTTTCTTATCTTTTTACCAATAATGTTGTGGTTTTATTTCACTTTGCTAGCTATTATTACCTTTAATCATAAGAAAAAACTAGATATTGTCATTAAAACAATCATTAAAATAGCTCCAAAAAATTTGCTCAACCGATTTATTTGATATCTAAGGGGAGAGATTTATTTAAACAAAACGATGGATAAATGAAGTTTTTGGCAACATCCAGAACCATAATATGTAAGCTTTTCTGAACTTAAAGCCATTGATATAATGCGCGCCTTACATTTTGCACACTCAAGTCCATCCGCTCCCAGTAGAATATATGGGGGGTTCAGAAGCGAATCAGCGTAAGTCAATAAACTAAAAAATGAAATTAAGTAGGTGTTTTTAAAATTACTTATCAAAAATTAACAACGCCTGTAAATTTGAAAAATAAATTGCATATTGAAATGTAACATTTCTATAAACCTAAATACAATAAAACTAAAACAAAAATACAAAAGGTGTTAATAATAACATCAAAATTTTTAAAAAACACTGACTTATGCTAAACGTCCTCTGAATTTTTTTTGAAAATTCAATCTATGTAATCCGAATCGTCACTAGCACTGACATTTTCTGCTTCTACATTGACTTGTTTCGAAGTTGAAGCTCGCGTTTGGTCGTTTAGTCCTGGCAAACTTTTATAATATGAGTGATAGTGTGGCGGAATATATGTCAGCAAATCAGTCATGTGCTTCTTTTTGATGGCCTTCATAGGTCTGCGATTTGGATAGAGTGGCCTCTGAACAATATTTCCGTAATTGGGAGGTCTTCCTTTTGCTGGAGCCTTTGCAATGTTGATTTTATAAAACGGGAAATCATCTTGCAGCGTTTCTTTATAGAATATTGAATTTGGTTCATTTTTGCAATATCTAAGCCATTTTATGTTTAGCCAATTAACTATACCTCCATCAGTATTAATTTTTCTATTACAAACGGAATCTTCTAAGGGTTTCGTCGAAATAAATTCTTCTCTCTTCATTTCTGTTACATGAAATGGATTAGTTTTTTTGGCAGTTGCAACTAAATTGACCCAATCTCTAGGACAATATATAAATTCTTTTTTTCTTGATTTTGATTCAATGACGCCAAAGTCTGCGTCGTTTAGAAGATAAGTGTGTCCAGATACGAGAAATTTTTGGTCAATAAAAGAAGCAGTCATTCCTGGCTCTTGCACAAGCTTTAGCAAAGATAAACTCAATTTAATATTTCCGTTCTGCCCGGTGCAACAGTCGGAGTACATAATGATATGATTAGAATTGCTGGCACGATCTTTCAAATGTTTTATCAGACACGATGCAACTTCTTGGGAACCCCGAGACCCCTCCGTTTCATCCCACATGAACATGTATCCTTTATTATCGTTAAAACTATGAACTCCAAAATTATAAACATACATGTTTACCTTATAGTAAGCAACAGAAGTGCTAAGTTTTGGAAATGGCAGTGCTTTTTCTAGATCGAATGTAAATACGTAAGTGTTCTCATCAGCAGAAAGCTTGTCATTGTTTAATGATTTTCTTGTCAGTTCAGCCTTTCTTAGGTGAAGTTCCTTTTCTACAATTGCCTTATTTTTTTTCTCAGAATTTTTCCCAAAACTGATGATATTTTGCAAATTGTCGCATAACTGGCAGGTATCTTTGGCTGGTGGCTTAAAATGAAGGTTAAAATGTGTAGAAAAAACGTGATAAAACATTTTTTCTTTCACTGGTTCTGAGCCTTCTTGTTCGCATTTTTCTTTATACAACTCAAACATTTTTCTGATATTTAAGTCTGGATTTAAATATTTTCTGTTTGGAGCATCAGCACGTGAATAATGGCTTTTGTAACAAGGAAAAGATCGAATATGTTCTATGACGTTCGTAATATCGACTTTGTTAGTTGGCTCTCTATGGCCCCTTTTATCAATGCAAGCCGATGGTTCCGATTGACATGAGATTTTGTAGATACGAGCGTCGCTAATTTGAAACGTGCCTTTAAAAAACAATTTACACACACGAATTGACATTGTGGAGGTGGTTAAAAAATATTTTATTGATTTTGATTTTGGTGGTTTTGACGAATTCCTAGCACGGCGCTGTTTAACAGTGTTATTATGAATTAGCCCACGAAGATAAATATTTTGCTTCGTATTATCACTTAATTTGTAGAACGAATTAAAAATAATTTGTCTTTCTTCAGGTTGTACCTTAGTAAAACAGTGCCGCTTGCACCTACAGTCAACATTTTCAAAAAACTTTCCAGGTACGTTCCTGCCGCTTCTATTCACGTAAGCTTTTCCAGAACATCTATTTGCAGCATTGGCGACTCGTTTCCATGTACTTCGGTTTCTTTTGCGTTTTCTTCCCTTGCTTGTGGCCTCTATGTTGCTACCTTCCTCATTCTCGACTACGTTATTGTTCTCCAGTTCGACTTCATTTTCTCTAGCCAAATGTTCTGACGAATCTTAAACAATATTTCAAACAATGTAAGTCAGAAACATTAATAAAAATATTAATCTTGTAGGAGTATTTTCGAAATTTTGAAATACTTTAATTACACAATAAAACTAAATTAAAAGCATATTAACCTTTAAATTGTTACATTGTTTAAAGGTTAGAAATCGCTTACCAGAATCCTCGTCAGAATCAGAAGAATTTATCTCATTTTCTGGTGTATATTCTGATCCACTGTCAGAGTAAGGATCATTTTTTAACGACAAACGATGTATATTTTCACTCATTATAGCGTAAGTATTGTTTTTACAACAACAGTAACCTAATAAGACGTTAAAATGACTTACACTAATTGACATCCGAACAATTTGCAATTTTTATTTAGTGGTCAAATTGATTGTCGCCATCTATTGCTGAAATCACGACGTAGTGACTTGGGCGCGCTGGCAACCGAAAGTATGTACATTAGATTATGACTTACACTAAAAAACTCAATTTCAAAAAATATTGACTTATGCTGATTGGCTTCTGAACCCCCCATATATAACTCGTTTGATGAATTTAAATCGAATACCTCAATCAGAAAGGGCTGAACCCAAAGTAACTCAGTATAGTGCATTAACTCATGCGAGTGACTTATGAAGGTGTATATTGCTTTCTTCAATATATATGAGTAAATGAGACATTGTATAAACGCAATTCATTTGTGCCACCTGTACATACAACGTGTCCCAGGATTGATGTTACAAGAGGTATACGGAACTAAAAATCTTTGGATCTCAATTTGAGCTTTTGTAAATAAGCCCTGCTTGGCCTGAAACTTATTTTTAGTATAGTTTCGAGTTTGTGAAATCACGTAGGCCATGACAGTTGCACAAAATCTATTTCCGTTTCAGGTAAAGTACCTTTCTCGTTCACAGTATGTTAAAATATTACTAAGAAAAGTTGTTCAGAATGACAAACTATGGTTCTATACAAAATTTGCGCAAGATCTACTTACTTTGATTAAATCGTTACTTTTTAGATTCAACAAAATAAAATTATATTTATTCACAAATTAAGTGTACAAAATGTAATAATAGTATTGCTCTACAATCAATCATTTATTCAACATAACTGCCACCTTTTTGTGCACACCGTTCTATACAACGCCTGAATTCTCTGAAACTGTTCCGAATTCCTCGATTTGTATATGGTGTATGGCGTTTCGTATTTTTTCTTTTAGTATTTCTCTACTGTTAGGTATCTGCTGGGAGTAAACCGGGGTTTTTAGGCGACCCCATAAATAAAAATCTAGTACAGTGAGATCGGGCGACCTTAGAGGCCACGCGATCGAATCATTTCTAGCTATCGACCTTTCTCCAAACACCAAATTTATCCATTCAGCTACGCGTGATGTTGAATGTGCAGGGCATCCGTCTTGCTGGAAATAAATTGCAAGTCTTTCTGTCAGCGGCACATCAAGTAAGTACTCTTCCTTGAATCTTTCAAGTAGCTGTAGATAAGTATCCCGATTTAACCGCTCCTCTATGAAGTAAGGTCCAATAATGCCAGAACGATATGAAATGGCATACCACATATTCACGTTTTGGTAATACTGTGTTCTACAATTGATCCGAAAGTTTCGATTTTTTTGTCGAGCAGTAGCGACAATTTTGAAATGAAATAACGCCATTTGTGCTAAAAGTTGCTTCGTCTTAAAATACTATGTTTTTATAAAAACTTCGTGCTTCAATACATTTCTCCCCGATAATTTTATTTTGTTGAATCTAAAAAATAACGATTTAATCAAAGTGGGTAGATCTTCCTGAAAGTTTGTATAAGGCCACAGTTTGTCATTCTGAACAACTTTTTTTAGAAATATTTTAGCACACTATGAACGAGAAAGGTATTTTACCTGAAACGGAAATAGATCTTGCTCAACTGTCAAGGCCTACGTGATTTTACAAACTCGAAACTATACTAAAAATAAGTTTCAAACCAAGCAGGGCTTATTTGCAAAAGATCAAATTCAGATTCAAAGATTTTTAGTTCCACACACCTCATGTAACATCAATCCTGGGACACGCTGTATATGAAACGATTGAACAGCACTAATGGTATGAATATTAAAATTGAAATATTTGTGCAATAGTCAGCTAGTCCTTGCCAAAATGAAGTATTTAAATTTTCTCATATATGAAATAAATGGCGTGTAAAGGAAAATAAAATTGAGTTAACGGCTAAATTAGGCGGCTTTCGTACAAAGGGCTCGCCTTTTTATGTGACGCGAAGTCGTAAAGCGGGCGAAAAGTGAACGTTTTTAATTAAAATGTGAAATAAAACGGTGAGAGCAGTGTTAAGTGAGTTAACGTGTTACTGCAGAGCCAGTTGTTTCATGTCGATTCAGGCGGTGACAGTCTATAATTGCCAGGTTAGTATTGGAGCATGACATCCGATATTTTCGCAAAACAATGCCTTCTACTTTTATTTTTCATGTGCAAAGGACCATATTTGCCAACTACAAACGAGGCTATCACACTCATCATTACTTAACCTGGACTTATCTTAGAAGAGTAATTTCTATGTTTGTATTTAATCATGGAAACTGACACAAGACTAGTTACTGTATGTCATATTTATGTTAATAGATAATATAATTATATAGAAGGCCATCAATGTATTGCAATAGATAAAAGAGGTAATTTATTACATATGTTTATTTGCATAAGAACACTATATGAGGGGTCGGAAATTCGATACCTTCTAATGCTAAGAAATATTGAAGACACTTTGAAATAACATGCACAATAAATTGCTTTCATAAGATACAAAAATAGTGTAAATAGGAGGGATGCTATCTTTCCGCTGAGCCTATCTAATAGATGATATTTTGCGACAAATTTTGTATGACAATTTCAATCAGTTGTTTACAAATTTATATATAGTGACAGTTGTCAAATATACCAGACTGTTTGTAAGTTACATTAGTTTAAGGTACTCTTTTCGCCAACAAATCATGTAACTGAACAGAAAACATTATCGAGCGGTGATATTTTTATAATTTCAAGCGTGGCTTAAGCCCTAAAGAATGTTTTGTGGAAAAACAATCGAGTGTTTTGTGACCAGTCGTGTTGCTTGGATACCGTAAAGCGGTGGTACAATGAATTCCAACGCGGTCGAATTTCCTTAAAAGACAGTTTTCGAGCTCCTCAGCCAAAAATTGCTCTTATTCGGAACATGATTGTAGGCGACCGGCATGCTACTGTCAGAATAATTCAAGCAACTTTAAAGATTTGCGTGAAAGCAATTAACATTATTTTACACAAATATTTAAAGGTCCGTAAGCTTTGTTCTTGGTGGATTCCCCACAACTTCAATTCGAAAAGAAGACCTTGTGAGAAGGTCTTATACACTAGAGCGCTTTAACCATTGATCGTCTCATTTGGTGTACAATATCATCACAGGTGATGAAACATGGGTATACTGCTACGATCCCGAAAAAAGCAATAATCGACAGTTTGGGTCTTTAGGAACGAGTCGGCTCCAACAAAACTTCTTCCTGAAAAAAGTCGAAAGACAAAGATGATCGCCACATTTTTGGAATTACTGGGCATGTTTCCACTGTAGCACTGGAGTATAGACGTACTGTAAATTCAGAATGGTACACTACAGTTTGTTTGTCTGAGGTTCTCCAAAATGTTCGCGAAAAACGTCCAAGAAGATCATCTTGCATCAAGATAACGTTCGGGACCTTACTGCCTCTCCTACAACTAAGTATTTGAATGCCTAAAATATAGAAATAATCGAGCACTCACCGTATAGTTCAGACCTAGCACCTAATGACTTCTTATTTCCGCCGGTAAAGAATAAAGTACGGGGTTTACGTTTTACATCGGCCGAAGAAGCGGTTCATACCTTTAAAAATGAAATAAACAAACTACGACCCGAAGGTTGAAAAAAATGTATTCAAGATTGGTTTTCACGGATGCAAAAATGCATTGACTGTGAAGAAGAATGCTTTGAAAAATTATAAATAAATGTATTTTGTAAATGAATTTTGATTTATTTTACAAGGCTCAGCGGAAAGAGAACAGACCTCGAATTTTCTAAAAAAAACTACAATATATATTCCTAAAATACGAATGTAAAGATATTTACATTGGCGTCTACCTATAATTGTGCCAAACATACAGTAGGTACAGGTACTGGGAATTCATCTCAAGTAGAAAATGTAGCTTTGCTAAACATTACTTTACAGTTTTACACATTTAGAAAATAATGTGAGACATTAATCTTTACTTTCACAATTTGTACATGCATAGGTATGGTATTTATGTGGCCACCACGCAACTTTCTTATACTATGCGGTACGCATTTTTACTTTCTTATACGAGGAAATATTGTGATGATGAAAATTTTCGACCTCGAGATTTTTGCAGATGTTCACGTTTTGAAGTCACCTAATACCGAAAAAGTGGTTTTTAAAAATGTCTCTCTCTGTGTGTGTTTGTTTCTCTCTCTCTGTGTGTGTTTGTGTGTCTATGTTTGACCACGATAGCGGTCAAACCGCTGTAGATATCAATTCCAAATTTTGTATTTACGTGTATAATCTCCCTCTTGAGATCTAATTAGCTTTTTAGTAAAATCGGTAGACTGGAAGTAGCAGTTTACTTCAATGAAAAAAAACATTTTTGCCAATATTTCATTAACTACTAAGTTTAAACAAATTTATAAAGAATTCATACGTACTTAAAATTAAAATTGAAAACACTTTTATTTAAAAAGTTTTTCGAAATTCCTACCGGAAGTAGGTCATTTACTCCTATCGAAAATCAGTTTTTTCGAATATTTCGCGAGTCATGCTTTTTAGATAGGTACGTTACGGGTATAAAAGTATTTAAAACATAATTTTCAATGTATTTTGTATAAAAAAAATTTCGAAAACTCAGACCGAAAGTACCACTTTTACTCTTATCGAATATGCAAATATGTAGTAAGTTATGCATTCTATATATATTTATCAAGAGTTCAAAAGTATTTAGTGCTAGATTTGCAATATTTTTTGTATGCAGGGTCCGCCATCCGTCTGGGATTGTCATATTAAGGCTTTAATATTGCAAAATTCGAAAAGTTATGTAATGTAGGTGGTAGCCGACTAGTAGGAGCACAAAATAAAATTATTGGTAATTATACAAAGTGTTCAGGAAAGGAGTGTGATGTCAAAGTTGTATTTTTTTAAATGGAACACCCGGTATATTATGTGATTTTTGAATTGCGCAATTAAAAATATTGGGATTTCATATGGGATTGTATTGACCTAAAGCTTATGTTTTGGGAGTTATGGACGCATCAATTGGAAAAAATGCTATAATCTAGCAGGATGTGGATTGGTTAGTATAGTATTTAGAAATATCGTGCTTATCATGAAGTTTTCCACGTTAGTATACTTTTATTCCGAGGTATTAATTTTAAGCTACATCAATCTGTTATACAGGGTGTTCATCATACGCGAATACTACTTTTTCTCAATTTTTTCAAATGGAACAGCCTGTATATTATTACCAATTGTTAATAAGGGCACTTCTAGCTTTCATTTGATATAAGGGTATGGCTGTCTAACTCCAATAATTTTCAAGAAACATCGAATTAACGTTTGAAATTTAACATCTTTAATAACATTTTGTAGAAGTTATTTTACATCTACTCATACATTGATATTGCTCTACGAAAATGAGCACAAAGTAATATCAAAAATGGAAATTTACAACAAATGTTCAAAAACTCGGCCATCATTTGCTATGCAAATGTCAAGTCTTCGAATAAACGATATCCTAACATGTTCCAAAATTTCAGGAGAAATATTTCTAAATGCTTGAGAAATTCTAATTTGCATATTTTCGGCTGTTGTTGGTGCTACTGAGTAAACCTGTTGTTTTATGTGTCCCCACAGAAAAAAGTCTACCGGAGTTAGATCAGGAGACCTAGCAGGCCATGAGATAGGACCTCCTCGCCCTATCCATCTTTCAGGAAGCCACTCTTGCAAATAATTCCTGACTGCTTGATGATAATGTGCTGGCGCACCGTCCTGCTGTAGGTACATCTGTTGCCTAGTTGCTAAATCAACATCGTCCAAAAGCAGCGGAAGTTCATTTCTTAAAAATTCTAAGTATCTTTCGCCAGTCAATTTACCATTAAAAAAATACGGTCCTATAACATGTGATCCTAGTATGCCTCCCCAAACATTTAATGACCACTGATGTTGATGATCAATGTATCTAACCCAGTGGGGATTTTCGGTGGCATAATAATGCATATTGTGCCTGTTAAGTGAACCATTGTGTCGAAATGACGCCTCATCACTAAACAGAATACAGTCTAACATTTCTGGGCGGATTTGGAGCCTTTGTCTCATTTCTTGGCAAAATCCTAGTCTATGCTCTAAGTCATCTTCATTTAACTGCTGATGAAGTTCCATATGATAAGGATGAAAATTGTATTTTTTCAGTATTCTTCTAACTGATGTTTCACTAATTCCCGTATCTAAACTGATATTACTCACACTCGCATGGGGATTTTCTTCTACGGATAACAGCACAGATAATTTATTATATTCATTAGAAATTAGAGGATGTGTGAATACCTTTTTAGGATACGCAACGCTACCTCTAGCATCGAACCTTTCTTTTAGTTTTTCAAATGCCGTTGGCTTAGGTTTACGTAAATTCCGATAACGTTGCGCGTACAACCTATTTGCTAATAAACAGTTACCAGAACATTCTCCCAAAATGTATACCATATTTATCATTTCCGGAACGGAAAAATTCATCTTTAATCACAAAATTATGACAGCAATGACAGACTAGCTGCGCACAAGGAAAAAGTCAAACTCTTTTGTTTTAACTAGCCATGCCTACATGAGTTTTTATACAATACGTATTTATTCGTATGTGTATTTTTGTTGTTAAAGACAGAGAGCAACTGTGGCCACAGGCTTCCTTATGGGCAGTTGGATAATAAAGAAAGATCATTACGTTAAGGCCACTAAAAACTTTGTGCTTATTTTCGTAGTGCAATATCAATGTACGAGTAAATGTAAATAATTTCTACAAAATGCTATTAAAAATGTTAAATTTCAAACGTTAATTCGATGTTTCTTGAAAATTATTGGAGTTAGACAGCCATACCCTTATATCAAATGAAAGCTAGAAGTGCCCTTATTAACAATTGGTAATAATATACAGGGTGTTCCATTTGAAAAAATTGAGAAAAATTAGTATTCGCGTATGATGAACACCCTGTATAACAGATTGATGTAGCTTAAAATTAATACCTCGGAATAAAAGTATACTAACGTGGAAAACTTCATGATAAGCACGATATTTCTAAACACTATACTAACCAATCCACATTCTGCTAGATTATGGCATTTTTTCCAATTGATGCGTCCATAACTCCCAAAACGTAAGCTTTAGGTCAATACAATCCCATATGAAATCCCAATATTTTTAATTGCGCAATTCAAAAATCACATAATATACCGGGTGTTCCATTTAAAAAAATACAACTTTGACATCACACTCCTTTCCTGAACACTTTGTATAATTACCAATAATTTTATTTTGTGCTCCTACTAGTCGGCTACCACCTACATTACATAACTTTTCGAATTTTGCAATATTAAAGCCGTAATATGACAATCCCAGACGGATGGCGGACCCTGTATATAAAATTTAAAAATTCGGACCGGAAGTAACACTTTTACTCTTAGGGAGTTAGCACCTTTTTTCGAATATCTTGCAAAGTATGTATTCTATAGCGATTTATTAAGAGAATAGAAGTACTTAGAATAGGACTTTGAATAATTTTTGTGTTAAAAAAATTCTTAAAATTGTATAGTTTGAAACGCTCATTCGCATAAGAAAGTCGTGTGATGCCCACACCTCATTTTTTATATCGTATCCTCTTAAAAAGTCTGTCCCGAATGAATAATTTTTGATTTACGATTCTACTCTGATGAATTTTCTTTCTGCAGAAATTGATCTAAATCGAGTTCTCTACTTGCAATGACTTATTACGATTATGAAACATATATGCGTTGTATGAGAGTTACTAAAGTTCTAATTATCAGAAATCGTTTCTACACTGTTTTCTTTAAATTTACTTTTGACTTGAAAGAATAAGGTAACAAAAAATTTCTGTTGATCAGATTGTAAATTGATAAGGTCGATATTATTATTATTATTTTATGATGCAATCCACTCGTGAGTTCTTATTGACTGTTAAAAGGTTTGCTTAAACTTTGACTACAATAATCGACTCTCTTAACAATCAGCCATCTACAACGCATGTTGACAGTGTTAAAGATCAGGTTGAATAAAATTAAATCTAAAGAGACATAAATATAATTTCATATATGTATTTTTTAGTACTTTTATTCCAAAGAATATCGACATTGTCACAATTACAATCAATAGTAAGTAATTATTAAGTTATACATATACAATTGTTTATTGACCACACACATCAAAATATTCATCGAAAGAACAGTTTTCAATCAATGATGCCCCAACATTACCCTTAAACACACGTTCATTCGTTATAATTTAAAATCTCTGAGGCAAAACATTAAACACTTTTAAACTCAAAGCTTGGGGTCAATTTCCAGATAAATTAAATAAAAGCTTTGATATATGGAAGTTTAAGGCTGATCGAGTGTCATAAGAATGCATGAACGAATGAATGAATTACGTCAAAAGTTGTGGTTATTTCTATGTACATAATTTAATATTTTGTATATATGTATAACAGACAGGCAGAATATTCCATTGCTTGAAATAAGGCCTACATGATTGTCTGGAACTAATTCCAGCCATACAACGGATAATTCGCTTTTGTGTAAAAAATACATTATAAGTAGCACACTATGCTCCCGAAGGAGTAATGCCATACACCAGTCTAAGGTGAATCTTATCAAAATAAAACGATAGCAAGTCAATTATAGTTTTCAAGTTACGTATTTGATAGCAACTTGTTTTTAATCTACTTATAATCTCTCAACAATAAACATTTCAAGGCATTGTTTCACCCATATTTATACCTAAAAACTTTATTATTAATAATAATACAGCTATTTATTCAGTAATACATACAGTGTTGAACATGTCAAAATATATATATAAAACAGATTCACAGATTCACATTTATACGCGTCAAAATTTAAAATTAAAATACTCATCTATGCTATAGAAAGCTTCTTTGATGAGTATTTCAAACAATACAGTTTTTTGCCTTTTTTGCGGTAAATATTTTATGTGTGAAGGTAAATGATCATATACTCTTATTATTTGGGTGATACAACTCTTTTCCACAATACTTTTTGTTGTTTGTAGAGGCACCAAATGTGAACAGACTATACCTCTGGTCTCGTAATTATGTTGTAATTCTTACTCTTTGAAAAACCCATAATTCTCTCTTACAAACTTCACACACTCAAGAACATATAAGCCCGTCAATGTATGTATTTTTTGTCCCTTAAAAATTTCCTTGCATGAGTGAGTCTTTCTCACACCAAAGACACTACGCAGGCACGACTTCTGTAGGATAAACACTCTGGATGCATGAACCGATGATCCCCACAACATGATGTCATAACTAAGTCTCGACTGCACATAAGCATAATATGCCGATGGACCTGCTGACTGATTTACAGATCCCGCTATGATACGCAATGCATAACTGAATGATGATATCTTTGTTGCCAAGTGGTCAATATGCTTCTTCCAGTTCAATTGAGGATCCATCCACAATCCCAGGAACTTAACTGCCATGTGTTCCATATTTAGCTGTTGATCTCCATAAATAACTTTTATTGGGTCCCTCTTGAAATAGCCAAAGTTCAACACATTGGTTTTTTCAATATTCAGCTTGAGCCTGTTTCTGTCAAACCACGAACCACAGTCTTCAACAGTAGACAGTATTTAATTGTTTGCTGCATCTTTTTTTATTCTTACAATTACCGATATCATCAGCGGACAGTATCGTTTTATGTTTAGTCTTGCAAGGGAGATCATTGACATATATTAAAAACAATAAAGGACCCCAATCAGAAGCAACACCCGCATCACCACCGACCACGCACTGCTTTCTATTATCCAGATAGGACCGTATCAACTGCAAACTATGTCCCCTTATTCCAACTCTTTCCAATTTTTCAAACAACACACAGTACTCAACACAGTCGAAGGCCTTACTAAGGTCCATGAAGATACCAATTGTGCACTCATCATGGTTCAGACTGTCAATAATCTCATGTATGCAGCTCTGATCGTAGATCTGCCTGTGATGTAGCCATTCTGGTGTTCACTAAGTATAACACGTTCTATTTATTTATCTTGCACAAATAGATGTAAATCCAACTGAGTCTTATTGTTTGCAACATCATTAACAAAAATCAGAAAAAGGACTGCACTTAAAACACTGCCTGGAGGCACTCCTTTCTCAACCGACAGGTAGAAGATTTTATATTTCTAACACAACTATCAGCCTTATGTCGTTGCCAATAGAAGTACATCACGTAGATAGGACTCATACCACTGCGCAACAACAACTTGAATTCCGTACCACTCCAGTTTATCAAACAAAATGTCATGATCAACACGAAGGCACGGCTTAAATCGCAAAAATTTCCAAATAAATGTTTTGCTGTGTCCAAAGTCTTAATAATGTATTCCTACAGAACATGATTTCATGTTAAAGTTAAATGATACATATGCCTACATTCAATGATTTATAATAATCCTTATTTCTCAACAGAATATTACAAAATTCTAGTCACTAGGTAGTTAATTTGGTAGAGTACAGGGAAAAGAAGTGACAAATCAAAAGAAATAATCAGTCATTCAAAATTATTATAATTACCAGTAGAAGCATTTTTAGTAGCATTGATAACGCTGAGGGTGCTGGAATGACGAACACGACAATGTGGAATGTGAAAATATAGCATTTTGAGTAGAACTGGCAAGTCTACATGGTTGTGTCATAGTTTGAAATAGTTTGAATAGAAATGATAAACTAGTGCAGATATATTTAAAATTAAGAGAAAACAAACAAATATGTGATAATAAATCCTCAACGGTATTTTTTCTCCAAATAATGTCCATCTTAACGAAACCACATCAATTTCGCAAGTCATCACTCACCAACTCCAGTTGTCGCTTAGCAGTTACATAGCAAAGACTCCAAACGACCGCCGCATACTTCAAATGACATCTCACGAGAGCGAAATATATAGTTTTCATAGCTACATTATAAAAAGTATAACAGCTGCGTATTATAAAGTCTAGCATTTTACTAGCAGTAATGTAGCAGTATGCCTTCTGGTATAAAAGTGAAATTTTTCTGTTGTAACATGTGTATAAAAGGAAGCAAGTCAAACCTTGTAACTATAAGTATTCAACCGTTGTAAAATATTATTTCCAGGAAAAATTGAAAATTGCTCCATCAACTACAAAATTAACACACAACTATGCCGACAGTTTTGACCTGAGAATGTCCATTATTGTTTAACATAATATTTGAATATAATAATTTAAATGTTTATAAGAAACTGCTTTGATTATTTTACTCAATATTATGAATTAAATTATACTAACACATCTATAAAGACATAATCACAGCGGTAACAATAATGGGTAATTATCAGGAAGAACTGTCCGCGTATTAATTGTATGTTAATTTTGTAGTTGGTGGGACAGTTCTTCAATTTTGAATGAATATGTATAATTATGCTTATACCGATTAAAATATGCTTGAATAGAAACAGTGTTCAAAATAGTACAATTTCAAATTTATTGAAACTTATAGGACTACAAAGATGTATACCGTATATGTCAATTTTCATTAGGTATAGGGATTCAATGTTTACGTGCGATTTATACGTATACAAGTAATACATGGCAACGTGGCACCCCTACTGTCCGTGACCAATCCCGGCAACAATCGACATCACAACGATTTTCTCCGATCTTCCCACCAGATTTTACATTCAATGTTTAGCTGCGAACACGTTGCGATCTAGTCTGCAATAAAAGCCGTCTTATTACTGGAACGGGAAACATCAAATGGCCGCCGCGATCTCCTGATCTAGTAGTTTATTATTATTTTCAGGATCCTCTTTTATTTACCTTATTTTTAATTTTATTAGAATTACGCTTTTGTTTGTGTCATGCAGCGTGAACGCGACTTAATAATTCTCTGCATTTACTGAAAGGAAAAAGAAAAACAAATCCTTGCAACTCGTAAATATTATTTCTGAACGCATTACAAACACCCAAGCCGGTGGCCGAATAGTTACTACTAACCACGCTAACTTGTATTTACGAACATGCATCGGTCGTGCTGGCATTGGAAAGAACGGGTATTATGTTGCCACGTACTGTATGGATTAATCGCCTATGGCTAATGAAAATTGACACATGCTGTTTAATAAGAAATAATATATTATTGGCAGTCGCTAGTGTCCATTGACAAAAAATGTATTCAACTAAATTATTTTCAAATTTAAATTGCAAATGAAAATGGAATAGAATAGAAATTTCGGTCGATATTGTTTGTTACACATATTGTATGATATAATATGAGACTGTCATACTTAATATATAGGTACGTATGTATATACACATATAATGTGCTATGTGTATATCTGTGTCTATATTTATCTAAATCCCCACCGAACCGAGATATTTTAATTACGGTTAGGAGTCAAGCAAATGAGTACAGTAACTGTATACTATCTGTAGCGACCCACAAATAGACAGATTGTTTATATGGCGCCATAATAAAGCAAAATAGCTCCGTAAAATACAATAGTAGATTCTATTAATACATTTCAAAAGATAATTTTCCAAGAAGAAGCATTTAAATTACTGATATTTATTCTAGCTTGAAAGAACACTACTGGTGTGACTGTCATTTTTTATCAATACACAGAGAATTATTACGCTTGTGCCTTTGGATGCCAGGGATAAATTAGTTGTGTTCTTCTCACTTTTTTCTTAAGTTGAGTGATGTTTGGTATTGCGCAGTATGACGTTTTCTACACATTCTATAGAACTGTTCGGCATGATACATATTCAAATAAACACTTGCACAGTTTACATTTACTTTTCCCAATTATTATTAGGAGTACTAACACCGCTTGAGGATATTGTCTACAATGAATATGAAGAACATTTGCATCGTATATAAGAACACGTTTCTAATTAATAAATAAATTAAAAATTAAATAGGAATTGTTCAATATCTTAAAAATTCAGGAAATATGCCCTTGCATCTCGTCCACGTTACGAATTTTCTAAGAATGCGTTTTCCCTACGATTCAGTTACTATATTTAACATAAAAAATAAGGTGTGGGCACCACACGACTTTCTTATAGATATGTGCCCTTCAAATTATGCAAAGTTTTTCTAAATTAAGGTTTAAATACTTTTTTGTACTCATATGACATAATATACAGTTTTACGCATTCATATGGGTGCAGGAAATTCTATTTCCCGCACTCGTGCGGGAAGTAAAGTTGGTACTAACTGTAACTTGATAACATTTTAAAACCATAAACCCCTAATCTTACCAATACGCTGCCCAGTTTGTTGTTTTGATATGACAGTAATAAAACACAATGTAATAGAAATAGTTATATTTCAAAGGTATGTAATTAAATGTCAGAACGGCAACAAATATTGTATAAATTACCATTATTAACTCTTTTCAGAAATTGAAACAGAACAATTATTAAAAATTTTGATAGCACAATTTTCACAACCAGATATTGATACTCCAGGGATTAGCTGATTCGTTTCAATTGATCTCGATTGTGAGGGTAAGGTAACATTAATAGTATTATTAGATAATCCTTGTTGTATTTCAGACGTCGAACAAGTTGCAGGAGGAATCAACATCTCTGACTGGGTCATTTTTTTAGCCAATTGAATTCTGCTATGAAGAGAATTTTCGACATATCCTTCTGCAACCATAGATGATTTCCATCCACCATGTCTTTTAATTGAAAGCAAGTCAGCTCCTTGGTTTGACAACAATGTTGCTGAACTCCTTCGGAAACAGTGACCTGTGAAGCTACTTACGCTATCAAGCTGAAGGTACTCAGCTATTCGCATTGGAATTTTACCAATTGTATTAAGACCAACAGGTGAAGAAACACACTTGCCATTGCGATATGTTAAGAAGAATCGTTGGTTGTTGTCTGGTCTTAAATTTGCATATTGCCGAATTAATGCAATCCATTCTGGCTTAATGATTGCAAATGTACGGCTTTTATCTGTTTTTGTTTGTGGAATTGTTACAATAATTAAATTATTTTTAAATTCTATGTCTCGCAATGACATTTTGCAAAGTTCTACACGTCGACATGCTCCAGAAATACCCATTACTAATACAGCCTATAAATACATATAGTAATGTATGAATTTAAAATATACAAAAATGACTACCTTCACTAGTAGGAACAAGGAATCTGGTGCTTCAACTATAAATTTAGTAATTTGTTCTTCCCTTAATACTGCCGATTTTTTAGGCTGAAGGTGTTTCGTTGCCTGTTTTAAGTATGCTATGAGTTTTGCATATTTAGATATATCCGTATTATCATATATTATTAAGCATGATTTTAGCATAGAATAAGTAGACCATAATGATTTATTTGATTGTAAACTTTGAAAATAAACTAATAAACAATTTTCTGAGTAAGTTTTTATATTTTTAGATCTAGCCCAAGTTATGAATTTACCATAAATGGTGTATCTGTCTTTTCATTTTGTAGGTAATAAAGTATCGATTGCAGTATTGGCAGCTTCACGAATTTCAGGAGGTGTACATTGTATTTCTTCATCAGAATGCATGTTTTAGAGGAGATTTTAATTTTGTATTCAATGTTTGGAATTTGACTAATTTTAAATTAAATGTCAATTCAAATAATAAGTACTGCCAACTCAAAATTTTTTAATTAATATGAACAAATTTGTAGTGTGTCATAAATGATAACGTATTTAACAGTAGGTATTATTTAATTATTCGTACAAAAAATATTGTACAAACTTCGTGCGTGAAACATTTCGCGAATTCGTGTCCATAAAGCGCTCGCCTTTCGGCTCGCGCTTTAAAAATGGCCACTCATTCGCGAAATATGCTTTCCCGCACTTGGTTCGTAAATAACTATTTTGTACTCACCGCCTGTAAAGTGACATTTGACGCATGTGTAGCTCGTCTAGGAAAGAGGTTTTCCCGGTCGAGGCGACTGTAAAAATTGAAAAAAACACTGGTACTTTGGTACACTTAAAAAAATCTAACTTGGTAGTAAATAAAATGTAGTCTATAAAATACTTCCTCCCTCCACCATTCTTCACTAAAAGTTGAGGAAATAGGCGAAATAATTAAAAATCCTTCCAAAAAATTTGTGGCGCCATCTATTTGACAACATCGACATACATATTGGTAGATCAGAATTTTTTGTATAAAAAATGCAATAAATGTACTATAAATTTATAAATATAAGAATAAATACCTCATGTTTGCCATGTGTAAGAATATAATAGCTTAATTTTAGGGAAAGGCTAGTAATAGTTACGTACATGAAATGCTTAAATTAATTAGGTAATCTATCTTAGGATAGGTATGATACTAATGACATTAATCAATAGTATTTTTTTAATTTAATGTTCATACATAAAATATTGTACAAAACACTTGTGTGGAGACATCTTCCACGCATTCACGCAATTAAAAGCCCTCGCTTCCTGCGATTGCTCGTGCTTACAAAGTGCGCTTATGCGGGAAAGTAGTCTTCCCGCACTTGGTTCCTAAATAACTATTATCCTCTTAACAAAAATACGCCTGTGAGAAAATGTGTTACTTCAGGTCGGCATTCTGAAAATTCTTTTATACAAAAATTATTCAAAATCCTATTCTAGGTACTTCCAACCTCTTAATCCTCTTAATAAATTCTATAGAATGCATACTTCGTGAGATATTTGCAAAAAAAATGCTACTCGCTAAGAGTAAAAGTATTATTTCCGGTCCGAATTTTGAAATTTCATTTACACAAAAAATATTCCAAATCCAGCTCTAAATACTTTTATACTCTTGATAAATGCATAATTTACGACATATTTGCAAGAAATCGCTATTCGATAAAAGTAAAAGTGTTACTTCAGGCCAAAATTTTGAAATTTTTTTTATACAAAAGTTATTGTATATTAAGTTCTAAATACTTTTATACTCGTAACGTACCTATTTAAAAAGCATGGCTAGTTTGTTATTAAAATAGAAAAAAATGTTTTTAGTGTTCAAATTTTATGGTAGAGCTGTCTCATTACTCGAAGACGTTTGAACAGGAGGAACGTTTCCGGGATGTTTAAAATTTTGCATGGGAACGATAGATTCTCATTTTGAATGTGTCCCTTGGTTTTTCTGACAAACACAAGAAGTAAATTATATGCCTATATGTGCCTTCTAAATTCCAGATTGTACGAAAATAAAAAGTAGTAATTACAGTAGAACCATATTCTGATGAAGAATTTTTAACACATTAAAGAAAACTTTCATCTAATCACATCAATCAAATCAAATCATCGCTTATTGGTAAAAATTGTAACAACCACATAGACAAGAGCAGTTTATAATTTTACTCCTCTGTGACAATAAGCTCTTTATGTAATTACTTAAACGAGTATATTCAGCGTTAGATTATTCTTGTTTTTTGTGTTGTAGTCATTCAAAGCGATACAAGTAGGAATATACAGACCAGGAAATGCCAAGATTTTTGAATTCACAAATGTCTTGCACAGTAAGTACGGTAGGCAACTCATTTAATACCACGACCGCCTTCATCTACACACCAAAGATTCTATGACTATGCACGCACTCTAACTATGTGCGAGATACTGATAGATATATATTCTTTTTAAAGAGTAACACTCTTGCCCGCTAATTTGCCATATGCTCTCACCTCTTAGGTTTAGGATCTAATATAAAATAGAAACACTTGACTTCAACCACAACATCAATCCCGGATGCTACTTCTCACGAAAAACATCATCTTGATTGTCTTACTACAATAAAGCGATAACCCATTTTGTGTAGACCAAAATTCCGCATCTTACGAGCCACAGAGACCCTAGACGCACCATTCGTGGGTTTAACCAGTAAGGCAGTATCATCCGCGAAAAGTATATTCTTCTTAGTATTTTTGACTAAATCATTAATATAAATTTGAAACGAAACCGACTCCAATATAGAACCCTGTGGCACGCGTTTAGTGTCAACTCAGCAATAGAGCTAAGACCCACCCTAGCTTTCCTACGTCTGTTATTTATGTACGACCTGAAATACAGCACAGAAAATTTATGCAAATTATATAGTTTAAGCTTATTCAGTAAAATATTGTGATCTATACAATCTTACTAATATCAGTAAAAGTAGCTGCACAGTATTCTCCATTCTCAAAACATGACAAAGTAAAATCCACAAAATCCAATACGGCCGCATTTCTGGATTTCCCGTGCCTGAAACCGAACTAATAACGCTGTTCGAAGATAATGATCTTGTTAAAGATTTAAGTATATCAATATCTAGCATAATATGTAATCTAAATATAAGGATAGAGTTTGTTAGCTCTAAATAGTCATATTTCAGTTAGGCAAATGTTTGGCATTAACTTAATCTAGATATACAAAACTATGCAAAACGAAAAAAAAAGGAAAAATGTGATATTGTGCATAAATTACTTATTAAGTTTGGTTTTGTCCTATTCTTATAGTTATTAACTTAATTATTTGTAAAGAGCGAAAAGAAAATCCGAAGTTAGAACATTTGATATATTTTCTTCTCAACAAACATCCACACTGTTAAAGACAATTGAGCAATATATCAATCTATAGTTTTGTTCTTTTCTACATCATTTGCATATATTTTACTAAATCCAACAATGGAATAATTCAGTAACAAATCATCATGTTATATTATATTTTTTATAATAAAATTGATTTTACTTTAAACATTCCATGAAGAAGTGAATAACTATAACCTCATTAATTATACTACATTACAATGAACAAGCAACGAGCAGAATAAAAGTTTCGGTAATGTTATTGTTGCAAATATACCAATATAGTGTACCAAACTGCATTAAACTCACTTTCTTGTAGTGAGAAAATGCTTGCTGTAAAAAAGTTAGAATAGCTGCAACAAACAGCGCTAATAGATTCTAGACAAAATTTGATTATTTGCTTTTTAATTTTACATACTTTGTGTTAGTAGATAGCAGACGATATTGATGGAAGGTGTAGAAATAAAGATTTCTTGTCTAAGTAGAATTGAAGAGTTGTTTTTAATTCTAAGAAAAGGCATTAGACAGCTAACTCCTGAGTTTCAGTGTTTATTCTTTCCATAATATTTTGCTCTAACTTTTTCTCCGACTTCTTCCATACTCTTTCTATTTCTAAATTTTTATTTTTGCTATTGCATTTTCTGTGCCATTTATTCTTGATTCGTTGTTTTATTTTTGTGCACCTTTCTAACTTCCTCAAGTTTTGTATTATTTGTAGTTATGAGAATCAATTCATATAAGTAACTATAAATTAATCAATTTCCGCAAGATCACTTCTAAATTTCTTTGTTCAAAAACCAAAAAAATTAACGTTTGAACGAGTTTCGCCAAGTAGACAATAACAGATTTGTTTCCATTTTATTTACAAAATAGCATTTAAAAGAGACCAGGACAATACACTCTATCCAAAAATACCCGGCTTATGAGCGCGCTTATAAATGCGCATAAACAGCTTGTCATATACAAAATGCAATTATATCGAATAACAGGCGTACAACTCGATTAAATATAAATGCAACAGCACCGAAAATGTCATACGAAATGGTTTAAACGTTTTCATTAAACGAGTACCTAAATGTGAACAAAGTTTAATTGAAACTAAGTATTTAATTACAAATAGGTTTTATGCACGTATCAGGTGTTAATACAACTTCGCTTAAACTCTACAATTCTGTATTAAAATTTATGTCGGTGTTTGCTGAAGTAGTGGATATTGCGAAGTATTTGCGTAATAGCAGCAAAACTGTATGCAATATTATAAAATAATATATTTTCATTTAAGGTGTGCCAAATTTGTGTATTCGAGAAACTAGTGTTTTGTAATTATTGTTATAGTTCTCTGCTTTAACACTGATAATTATTTATTTAATTAGATAAGTTTATAATTTTAAAAATTTACCAGTTGTTGAATTTCGAACCAACCCACTACCTCCCGATCTCTAGTCAGGTGCGCTTACCTTTGATCCACAGTGTGTGTATATGATGTTTTTTAATCGTACTGAATCATATCAACTAACAGATGGATATATCTATTGTCGGCAGTCCGACGTATGTACTAAATTTTAAATAATTTTACAACAAGAATTAGTTTTTGTCATTGTTGAAAATTCATATTATAATTTTTTGCTTTAGCACAGATAATTAATTATTTAATTATCCTTCTTTGGTTAAAGGAAATAAAATTAGTTAGAATATATTTCTCAATAGCAGTAAGTAATCAATAAATTTGTTTCAATATCACTCAAGTTTGTTGCACTTATTGTTTTTATATTATATATTTCATGATGGAAATTACAAATATATGCTATGTAGATAGAAATTCTCATATGCAATATTCACAAAATAAATGCCTTCAATTTATTTATTAAATTGAAATTTCTAATTATATGGAATATAATCTTTAAAAAATAAAATAATGGCAAAAAGCACAAAGAACAAATTCATTGTAGAAAATGGCGCCAATATAATTAGAGCAAAATATACTAATTTAGATCAAATGCACAAAGAAATATGTTGCCAACTTTGTAGAGTAAATCCTTAAAGACTGTTTAGATAACTGGCGTATTTCTATGCATTGAAAAATGCCGGTCAGATGGAATCTATGAATTTTTTAATTTTTTTTAATCCATGTTGGAAAAACCGGCCCTAATAATAACAACAAACATAAAAATAAGGGCAGAAATAACACTTTTTAAATTACATTTTTACTCAGTATTCAAAATGTGCCATCTGATAGTATCCAAGGCAATTATAAAACTTATTTCTAACATTCTGAACAGTAGTAGGCTGATATTAACCCAGTTTGGTGCCAAATTCTTTGCTTGAGATGTTCTAAATTATTGGGTCAATTTTTATACACTTTATACGTTAGCTTTCTGAGGATATTGTATGTATATGAATTTCTTCCATCAAACAGAGATTATCCCTACCTAGCCCGATATCTACATTCTATCTATTAATTGCTAGACGTCCAATTCTTAGAAGATTCTTTATTTACAAGGGCATGTTCCATTAATTCTACTAATTCTTGGCAAAGGTAAATTATTCAAAATTATAAAGCTGAAATAGCACGTATTTTACTGTGACACTTACAAATTATTTTATTCTGACAGCCGTAACTAATGTTTTTTTATACATTGGTAACAGAATTCATTTTTCAATATAATGAATTTTTAGTTTTTGACTTTTAAATTAAAAAAAATACATATTGTCATTTAGAAAAAGTTGATAACGTCATAAAATGAAAACCAAATGACATAAGAAACTGAAAATAGATCGAAAAATTTCCCATTGTTAAAATCGCTGCACCCCTTCCAGATTTATTTAGAAAAATGAATATTATGGAAGTTAAAGAATATATTTCTTACTTTATTTCGACACTGTATATATGAAGACCCACTGAAGAGCAATGAAGGTCAAAAAGTGTCTGTGTATTATGTAACAGGTACATTTATAGGCAATAAAAATAATTTATTCAGATATGTATATTTAAAATGTAACAAATTCAAGTTCATTTAAGTGCCAGATATTCCAGAATGAAGTCGTTCCTATATAATCTATATATATATATATATATATATAATATAATATATGTTTTTCTTGGGAATAGCGGCATATGTGAATAAAACTATAATTGATTGTGACGTTTCAACATTTATTTATGTTTTCTTCAGACTTATTTATTTTTGTTTATTTCTCTATTAATAATCATCTTTTGTATTATTTCTTTTTTTTTTTTTTTTTTTTTTTTACTTCTACATTTTTACTTTCCGTTGTATTTTCTATTTTCTTGGTGGTAATTCATTTTAATTTAAAATTAGTATATACTAAATTCTATTTTTATCAATTGGTCAATGTTATTTCTGTGTCAAACCTTGAAAAATAATATTATATATATATATATATATATATAGACTCTAAATCGTCCAAGAAATTTAATTATATATATATGCACATGAATATGTGAATAAGGTCAAGAAAAATTTAGAATTATATATATATATATATACAATAAACATATTAGTATAAAAAAAATATTACCGTTCATAATAATTATGAACTGAACTGCTAAATACAATGCAGATTTTAATATCAATGTTTGAAATCTTATTTATGTGGTATTTACCTGACGTTCTACAAATTACTCTAGTGTAATTTGGATCTCATTCATATTCATTTATTTTAAACATTTAGTTAGAGTAAAAAAAAGAATTAAAAAACATTTTAATTGCCTGATATGAATATGAGATTTAATTTATTTTTTGCATTAATTTCGCGTTTATACACGGACAATAAAGTATATTTAGATCAATTGCACATAGGTTCACTCGTTTAATTTCCTTACATTAAAGCAATATCTCCAACAGCGAAAGCTATTTTAGTAGCCTGCCAGTTCAAACATTGACAGTAAAAGAGATTTGCAACAAACTTCCACATCTAAGAACAATAGTACTCAAACAGGCAAAGAAGTTGTCTACATAACAAAACGAATGAATTCCGATCTTCTTTCGAAGCTGATATTTCAGTCTTACAATAAGCCAAGTAATAAAAAAAGGCACAGTGTTCCAAGCTAGTTCGATATTATTGATAAAGTTTGTTCTTGAAAATGTCCGCTATTTCTCGACTAGCAATTCTACGAGATATAGCAAAAGTATATTGTCAAAAACACATTGATACAAAATTAATTATTAATACTTAACAATAATCACTGATAATTGTAACGTCTCATAATATCTGGAGCTTAAGCAATATTATTTAAAACTACACACACATTTGCAAAGATATTTGAAACGATTTGAAAATCTGTCAAATGTCACCAACAGTAATAAATTAATTGTGTTAGCTCATATTGCATATTTATAGCACGTGAATTTGAGGTGCTCCCCGATTACCAAATAATTTATAATTGTTTGGACAGATGGCGCCAGGTCCAGGCCGGAATTTTTAGGTAAGCAGAATCAGCAAAATTTCTTTATATTACGGATCTGATTTCGCGCCGCGATAGTGAGATCCAGTTTGCAATGAAAGCAATAATATCTTGATATAATTTGTAGAACTAATAAAATATATAAGTTTTAATTTGTAACCTTCTGTGTAATTATGTTACAATATACCACAGAAGAAAAGACTATTAATAACGATAAGAAATATTTAAGACTTTAGGTTATATTTTACGACATACGAGGGTGGTCTGAAAAGTGTGGTAACTAACATAAGAAAAGACTGTTTTATGAGCTTTTGTACTTTACTTTTCGACATAGTTAGTCCGATACTCTTGTTCCGAGGATATCAAGTCGCTTAATCCCGACACTATAATAAGAAAAATCAAATGCATCAAAATATCCGTTTATTTTTGCAATCACTTGATTTGAAGAAAATCTTCTTCCACTTATCTATTTTTTCATATTCGAAGACAAGAACAAGTCTGACGGAGCTAAATCTAGACTGTAAAGCGCATGAGGAAGAATTTCGAATCCTAATTTAACTAATTTTGTCGTTGCAATTGCCGGTGAGTGAGCGGGTGCATTATCGTGATGAAACAAATGCTGCCAGTTTTTCTTTAATTTTTCATTCAGCTAGTCCAAAAGGGAGGCTTAGTACACTCCTGTGATAGTTTTTCCCTTTTGGAGGTAATCTGTAAAGATAATACCACGAACATCCTAAAACACACTGGTCATAACCTTATTAGCTGATGGAACTACTTTTGCTTTATTCGGCGCACTACAACCGTCTTCTAACCACTGTTTTGATTGAATTCTTGTATCGGGTGTGTAGTGGTGTATCCATGTTTCTTCTTCTTCTTCTTCTTTATTGTGGCTTTGAGTTAGACTATTTAGTCTTTTACTCTTCATCTGAGTGGGGTGAATCTTGGAATGTTGGAGTTCAACTTGATTAGCTATTGTTTATCTTTATTTTGATTAAGAATTAAAGTAGAACCATTTTAGGTCTTTTGTGTTTGAAGTTTTCATTTCCATCATATGCGAGTGCTCTTTTAAGATTTTGGTTTGAGTGGTTTTCCATCTGGTTATAGAAGCAGAGCGCTCTTTCCTTGATGTAGTCAATGATGGTTGTGGTATTTGTTTCATTCATTATTTGATTATTTCTCATATACCATGGAGCATTTAGTATCATTCTAAGACTGGCGTTTTGTATTACTTGCAGTTTTTTGATGTTGGTCTTGCACATATGTACCCATATTGGGCATGCATATATGAATATTGGATGTAATACTTCTTTGTAAAGTAGAATTTTGTTGTTCGTGTTCAGCTGGCTTTTTTTGCCTATAAGAGGCTATAGTTGACATTTTGTTTGTTTGGTTTTGTTTATCGTTTTTGCTATGTGTGTATTATAATTGAGTTTTATATCCAGGCATGTATATTCCCAGGTACGTATTTAATTTCTCTACTCCATGGTATAGTGTTATTGTTGATGGTTATTTCGTTGTCTGTTGTTTTCCGATTCCTTTGAAAGATTATTGCTTGGGATTTGTCTTCGTTTATTGTTGTCCTCAATGTTTCGTAAACCGTATAAATCGACGCACAAATTCAGTGCGATTACGGTTAAAAAGGCTTAAATGGTACTCTGAACTGGTTACACGAATTCGTTTCTGGACCTCAATCACTAAAGGCGGCACCCATCTTTCTGACAGTTTCCTCTTATGCAACTGTTCATGTATGATATGACTGACACGTTCTTTTGATATGCCAAGCGTATAGGCTATCAAACACATCTTCAATCGACAATCATTTAAACGACATCATGAACTTTGGTAATCATTTCGCTAGTGATAGCCACTTTCAGACGTCCTGCTCTAGATTCATCTTCGGTGCTCCTACGACCCGGTTCAAATTCATTCACTCAAAAACAGACTGTCTTAAGTGATGGTACAGATACGCCATGAACACGCTCTAACTCCTTTTTGATCTCGTTTGGTATTTTCCTGTCTATATGAAAATGTTTAATCTCAGCACGAAATTCTTTTTGTCCTTATTTACTAAACAACCGAACCCATTTATTGTTTACAACTGTATAATTCAAATGATGCAACATATTTCGCTAAAACTTTCACAACTGTCAAACTAAAGTTATAAATTTCATAAATGACACGCATGTGCTTGGCATGTATTCATTGTGGTGCCATTTCTGTATTACTTACCACACTTTTCAGGCCACTGTCGTGTACTAAAGCAATCGTAAGAGATAAAAGAAGTAATAAGAGCAGTGACAAGAGCAACGTGAAGTATTTTCCTTGATATTATTCGGCCATTTTAATAAATTGAAACAAAATGAGTGATTATGAAGAAGAAACATGTATGTGTTCAAATGTCGTAAAACACTATTCTGTTTAAAGAATTGACAAAAGGTGATGCAATTTACATAGAACAATTTATTATAAGGAGCTGTTAATGATTGTAATTAGGTCAATATATTATTCTATAAACAGTTTATTATTACACGAAAAACTACTTTAAACCACAACTACCTTTTTTTTTCTTCTATTTATACTGCAAAATATTATAAGGGCGAATCAAATATTGTGACATATTTAAAAAGTTATGTTCGGCATTATTTTACAATCCATTAAATTATTTTACCCTTATAATGAATAACATAGTATATGTGATGTGTCTTCCCTAATATCATTCATTACTGCACGGAAAAAAATTGGAATTGCCTCATGCAGAAACAAAGAAAAAGCGATCTTTTAAAATACGCATAGTTTTACATTGTTTTAAGTCGTGATCAATTTGTTTCAGAATAGATTACGACAGCTAAAATTATAACCGGTACATATACATACATATATTCTTGTAAAACATTCACATATATGAAATTTATCCCGTTTTAAGAATTGCTGTTGTATACATTTTTGACAGCGCGCATGAGAACTTTAGAATTTTTTAGTCTATAAATATAGCAAGTGCCTTTTTTAGACACCCGGTAGTTGACAGTCGACCGAATCATACACAGTGTCGGCTTCGCATGAGTAGCGAGGACTGTTTCATACGAGCAACTAGTCCGTGATGGATGTATTGGCATTGTCTCTGAGGTCCATGTTCGCGCCCTCTGGCTCCTTCCCAACTATTTTGTGTGGTGCTATAGGTCGGTGTGCCGTAATGTATGTAATATAGTAATAGTGCATACTAAGACGATTGTGAATCACACAGATTTTGTTTACTTATATCTGCATTTAATGTTTAGATATATATTTTTGTTAGATTTCGTTTTCTTTATTAAATAACATGAAGTAAGTGTCTCTTGGTACACGTATATCATAAGAAAACGTTTTGGCCTGTAACCAAATAGATACTACTATTACATTGTATCAGAAGTACGTTCCATTTCCCAATATTAAAATCGGCCGCGGCAATAAACTCTTTTATTGTTAGCTATATAGCACAAATGCGTTCCATGAAAATATCGTAAGCTTAACATTAGGGACTCGTAATAAATAAAGAAACTCATTTGTAAAATTGGAGTATGAAACGATATACACTGAACGCTTTTTAGAGAAAGTATATACATACAGGGTGAGTTTTTTTGAATGTTTAGCATTGGGATCTCAGAAACTACTAGAGATAGAAAAACGTTTAAAAGGGCAAGATGCGCAGTTTTACGAGTTTGATTTAAAACTGCTTTTGTTTCTCCGATAACTTTCATGGCTTATTAGATATTCAAAGAAAACTAAATTTTACGATTTTCTTTAAACATGCTTAGCATCGTTAATAGTAGAGAAAGTAGTAGAGTAGTTAGAGAAAAAGTGTTCAGACAAAAGTTTTAGATAATTTTACGCCAAATAAAACTATTTAGCTAATATTTTTTTTTATCGAGTTATGACACAAACTTTTGTTTTTTTAAATGGAATCCATAGTTGGTTTTGACATTATTAAAAAGCTTATTTTTTGCTGATTACAATGATATAAGGCTTGATATGGTTATTTTAAAAAATAAAGAGGATATAGATATTTCTTTGATTGTTCACTTTATAAGATATAAACTTTTAAAAAAAAATGTTTGGTGTTTTGTATTTCAAAAAAAAGCTTATTTTTTGCTAATTACAATGATATAAGGTTTGATATTGTTATTTTAAAAAATAAAGAGGATATAGACATTTCTATGATTGTTCACTCTATAAGATATAAACTTAAAAAAAATTTTTGGTGTTTTGTAATTCAAAAAACGAAAAATCTGAGTTACAATAGTGTTCGTTGGAGCAGTCGAGATAAATATACTAACATTGCTTTCACGTTGAGTCACAGAGGTGAGAGCTGTTAATTTTTACTTTTAAGTCAAGTTAATTGTCAAACATTGGCAACTAACTATTAATTAATTTAATTGTAACTTAACTGTAAGCGGTGTAAACGGTCGTTAATCATAAGTTTGCATTAGCTATGGAATTTTCTAACGTAGAAAAAATTGATATGGTTAAATGTTACATTCAGTGCCAGAAAAATTCTGCTAGAGCTGCTGAAGTTCATTTTGAAACTTATTTTGATCGACGTCAGCCGTCGCTACCTGCTTTTAAGAGATTATGGGATAATTTAACAGATTATGGTTCGTTCGTTAAACCAAAATCAACAAAAAAAATCTACATCGACCCGACAAATTTCAACAGAAATGGGCTCCTCTCAACGCACTATTGTCAGAGTGTTGAAGAAGCATATATTTCGTCCCTACAAATTATCAGTATCACAAACTTTACATGACATCAGACGAATAGCTTTTTGTAGATGATTTAAAGATTAGTGTCAAAACGATCTACACTTTTCAATGAAAATATTATGGACTGATGAATCTCGTTTCACAAATTGTGGAATGTTTAATAGGCACAATAAGCACATATGGTCTCAAACAAATCCACTTCACGTTGAACATGGGAGACCACAAATTAAATTTGGGTTTAATGTTTAGTGTGGTGTTATAGGATCAACTGTTCTTCCTCCTTTTATTTTTAATGGATCACTAACTGGCAATCTGTATCTTAATTTTTTACAACAAGATTTCGAGGAAATGTTAGATAATTTAAATTTAAGAACCCGAGCAATGCTGCAATGGTTTCAACATGACGGAGCGCCTCCGCACAATCAACTGAATGTTAGAAATTATAAAAGTTCTTATAGTTATCATTTTATTACTACATAAGATTTCAAAATAAGTTTTCGTTTGGTTTGTATTTTATCAGTTCGAAATTCAATTGTTTTCCATAAAAACCATAAAAATGTCTATATCCTCTTTATTTTTTAAAATAACCATATCAAACCTGATATTGTAATCAGCAAAAAATAAGCTTTTTAATGATGTCAAAACCAACTATGGTTTCCATTTAAAAAATACATGTTTGTGTCATAACTCGATAATGGTGAACGAAAAAAAAAAGTTAGCGACATGGTTTTATTTGACGTAAAATTATCTAAAACTTTTGTCGGAACACTTTTTCTTTAAAATTACTATTAACGATGCTAAGCATGTTTAAAGAAAATCGTAAAATTTAGTTTCCTTTGAATATCTAATAAGCCTTGAAAGTTATCGGAGAAACAAAAGCAATTTTAAATCAAACTCGTAAAACTGCGCATCTTTCCCCATTTAAGCGGTTTTCTATCTCCAGTAGTTTCTGAGATCCCAATGCTAAACATTCAATAAAACTCAACCTGTATATAACAATACTTTGTAATGGTATTGGGAATTTTTGACAAGGGGTGCGCCTCTGGCGAGAAAAAATAGAACTAGTATAAATGGCATGGTTTTGTGAATGATCGATACATATTAAAGTGAATTTTAATTTCAATATTTGAAATAAATACAGAAATGAAAACCGCTGTTTGTTTTTATATACTTATTTATCTTGTGTATATATGCTCTGAATTATATTTTCAAAATATTTTGGTTTTACGGTAAATAGTACATTTTTCTTGTACATATAATCATACGATATTTCTATTATTTTCATTCCTTAATTATATGAACAATAAATAACAACTTTTAGGTTTCTCTATTCTCGAGTTGATCATTGGCACTCGATATCTGTTTGAGAAATTATATCTAGTTTATCTAAATTTAATAAATAAAACAGAATAGCTCAATAAAGAAATTAAAACATCTGTTAACATACTTGTTACCTAGAATGCATTATATTAAGCGACCCTTTAATAATATATGGATTGACTTGTAGAGCACTTGTTTGTATGCACAATCTACATATCAATCTCTTCTTCTTTTGTAATACCACATAAAATAATGACTAGCAGTGAATACTTGTTCTCCTTCCTGAACTTATATCACCAGATATGTATGTATCTAACACACACACACACTGATATTTTTTAAAAATCAGTTTTTCAGAATCAGGGTACTTCAAAACGTGGACATCTGAAAATTCTCGAGGTCGAAAATTTTCATCATCACAATAATTCCTTATACTACGTATAAGAAAGTAAAAGGTAGTGTCGATTGTATGGCTTTGAATTCTTTTAATTACGTTTAGTAGTTTTGTAGCCATCTGTTCCGTTTTAATATTCGCACATTTCTCGTAACATTTGTAGTTAACTATTCAACAATATACCGGTAATATTATAGCGCACTCTTACTAGTTTGTTATTAAAATAGAAAAATTATTTTTAAATTTTTCAAATTTTATGGTAGAAATGTCTCATTACTCCATGATGTTTCAATAGGAAGAACGTTTCCGGGCTGTTTAAAAATTTTCAGGGGAACGATGGATTCTTATTTTTAATGTTTGGTTTTTCTGACAAACACAAGAATTAAATATATATGGTGGAAACGCGTTACGTCATACTAGATCCATGACGACTCGGCTTGTATATGTTGCCGGATCTATTTTTATTTCTGTCAGTGACATTTGATATAACCAAAGAAAAAAATTATTCACAATACAATAACTATAACGTAATATATTTAGTAATTGAAATGCTCTAAGACTTCAGTCTTTCTCAACTTATTTATTATATTGATTTAGATTGTCGAAAAACCTTAAATGTTTCATAACATATCAATAATAAAATTTAAAATAACCAATACTTAGGCTATTCACATTAAATTCAACAGATAATTATGGAAAAGTTTGTAAAAAGCTTCGACTGTTTACAGAAACCTTGCGGCATTTCATTCAAGGGACGCAAATAAATAATAAAGAGGATGTACACTTCCAAGAAGAACTGATTTTAAACAATTTATATCAAAGCAAAAATAAATATGAAAAAATTGACAGGAAAAATATACAGAATGCACTTTTTTGACAGATATGATTCATCTGTCAACACCGAATTGAACTATTAGTCTATTAAAAATATTTAATAAGGAAATTAATATTGAAACGAAAATTATGTGCTTTTTTGCCATGAATGCGTATATTACGATCAATTTATAAATACTGTATTTAAGCTGATGAAATAAATGCCCTTAAGTATAATTTAATAAAGTAACTTTTTTAGTTTCTCTAATACAGTTATGACAACATGTAAACGTCATCTATGACGTGCAATTGAACTTAACGCGTCTGCTCTGTATCTATTTGTACCTTCTAAATTCCAGATTATACGAAAATTAAAAGTAGTAATTACAGTAGAGCCATATTCTGATGAAGAATGTTTAACACATTAAAGAAAACTTTCATCTAATCACATCAATCAAATCTAATCATCGCTTATTAGTAAAAATTGTAACAACCACATAGACAAGAGCAGTTTATAATTTTACTCCTCTGTGACAATAAGCTCTTTATATAATTACTTTAACGAGTATATTCAGCGTCAGATTATTCTCGTTTTTTGTGTTGTGGTCATTTAAAGTGACACAAGTAAGAATATACAGTCCAAGAAATGCCAAGATTTTTGAATTCACAAATGTCTTGCACAGTAAGTACGGTACGGCAAGGCATTGAATACCATGACCGCCTTCATCTGCACTCCAAAGATCCTATGACTATGCACGCCACTCTAACAATGTGCAAGATACTGATAGATAGATATTTTTTTAAAGAATAACACTCTTGCTCGCTTATTTGCCATATGCTCTCACCTGTTAGGTTTAGGATCTAATATAAAATATAATCACTTCATTTCATCCACAACATCAATCCCGATGCTATTTCTCACGAAAAACATCATCGTGATTGTCTTACTATAATTAAGCGATAACCCATTTTGTGTAGACCAAAATTCCGCATCTTTACGAACCACAGAGACCCTAGACGCACCATGCGTGGATTTAACCAGTAAGGCAGTGTCATTCGCGAAAAGTATATTCTTTTTAAAATTTTTGACTAAATCATTAATATAAATTTGAAACGAAACCGACTCCAATATATAGAACCCTATGGCACGCGTTTAGTGTTAACTTAGCAGAAGCGCTAAGAACCACCCTAACTATCTTACGTCTGTTATTTACGTACGACCTCAAACACAGCACAGAAAATTTATGCAAATTATATAGTTTAAGCTTATTCAGTAAAATATTGTAATCTCTACAATCTTACTAATATCAGTAAAAGTAACTGCACGGTATTCTCCATTCTCAAAGCATGACAAAGTGAAATCCACAAAATCCAATACCGCCGCAGTTTTGGATTTCCCGTGCCTGAAACCGAACTAATAACGCTGTTCTAAGATAATGATCTTATTAAAGATTTAAGTATATTAATATTTAGCATAATATTGTAACGAAACCAGTAGACATCCAGGCAGACTTCCGAGCGACAATAAGAAGAGGTTGTAAATCATCTCGACGCGACTGGTAAACATCGTAAAGCAATAAAAAGCAATAAATCATCCATTTGCGTTGTACTGCAAAGAGACAGAATGTCTGTGGAATGTTCTACAAACATCGAGAGGAAGATGGAGTGTACGCGAATGCTTCCAGATGTTTGGTATGTGTATACATATGAGGCGGCTGGGTCACCGATGGAGGATTAATTCCGGAATAAGAAAGTCCTTAAGTAGTCTCGTGCGGAACAGTAAAATAAATATAAGAAATAAATAGTTCTTTAAGTGATATAAATACGGTAGTGTTACATAAATATTAGTAATAGAAATAAATACATGTGTTAATTTTAGTTTATTAAATCGTAGTAGTTTAAGTGTGACACATTAGTTTTATATTTTTTATATTGTAATTAATTTTAAGTGTATGAATATACAGACTGTTTTAAATAAATAAATTGCACGAGTTGTTTATTGCGAACCCGAAAACGTTACAATTGGTGTCAGTGTGGGATAAACAATATAAGTGCAAATAAATAAATAAATAAATGGCTACCAAACGTTTGGAAGAACTAAAGGTCTCCGAGTTAAGGGCAGAATTGGAAGAAAGGGACGCAGATACGTCTGAAAAAAAAAACAATTCTCCAGGATCGGCTTCGTGACCTTTTAATAAATGATGGTGAGGATCCCGAGAAATATTTGTTTCAAGTACAGCCTGATTCAAACTTAATTTTGGAGACTCTAAAAAGAAGATGAAATTGCAAATAATTCAAAAGCTTTGAAAGATGAAATTGCAAGTAATTCAAAACAACTCGAGACTACTTTTAAGGAAGACATTCAAAAGAATTCATCGAATGGGAGACAGGAATTTTCTGGGACCATCGAAGCCGTAGAACAGAAATTTGAGGAGGGCGTGTTCGGAATGGGGGACGGTTTGGGGTTCAGCTTCAGTTGCCAGCGATGAACCACTGCGGTCCCCATGACGCCACAAGCGGAAGCCTGGAGATCTCCCGAACAGCAAAGGCAAAGGTAAAGCTGCCCACCTTCGATGGGAAGACGTCATGGATGACGTACCGAAAACAATTCGAAACCGCTGCAGGAGCAAATGTGTGGACGTCCCCGGAGAAAGCTACTGCCCTGATTGCGTCATTAATAGGAGAGGCCAATGACATTCTGCAGACCTTACGTCCGGAACAGTGTCAAGACTACCTTAAATTAATCAAGCGTCTTGAGACAAAGTATGGGCATGCACATCTGGGACAGGTAGTCCGACGATTAGTGAATCAGGTGCAACCTAAGAGAAGAACGCTCCGATGCTGGAATTGGAAATGGAAATGGAAATGGAAATGGGCCATGTGCATAGTAAATGCGGGAAAGAGCCCAAGAAAACCATAGCGGAGCAGCGAAAACTGAAACGGGTCGATGGGAAGAGGCAATCGTCGACCCAGTATCGTAGAGCCTCAAAATCAATAGCGCGAATTGCATCTCTGCATCACCAAAACGCTGATGCTGTTGCAAGGAGACCACGTCCAGAAGACTGCAGGCATAGCAACCGACTAGAAGAAAAATCGGGCAACACATTCAGAACTACCGTGATTGACGATCAGTGGCAACCTGACAATTTGCGGATCGATCAAGAAGCTGATAAAGACCTTGGTTCATTGATGGTTTGGAAAGGTACTGGTCGCGGACCGACTTGTCAAGAAGTAGCTGCTCGTTCACAGGGACTGGAATCCTACTGGGCTCAATGAGACTCTCTAAAGGTGGAGGATGGCTTACTCAAGCGTGTTGTGGAGAACCCAAATGGAGAAGACTGCGTCAGCGGACCCAGGAGAAGGTTGGAGGATGCCCACAAGCGAGTACGCCATCACACTCAGGATGCCAGCGACAGGACGAAGGATCGTTACGACGTACAAGCCGAGAGAGGTGGTTATCGAGAAGGGGACCTCGTCTGGTTGTATAGTCCTTAACGTCGCCGAGGCCTGTCCCCAAAGCTCCAACAATACTGGGAGGGATCATGCGAAATACTAGAGCGTATATATGACGTGGTTTATCGCATAAGACGAACACCCCATAGCAAACCAAGGGTGGTGCGTTTCAACCAATTGGCCCCATGCCATGGACGTGACAGCGGTGAAGTGGCGGATGTGCGACAAATTACCGGAAAACCTAGAGAGCCAACTTATGGGAATCCCTTGTCGATTTGCGAGGACGAGCACTCGAGCAAAATATGGGGAGGCTGGCAATTCCGAAGCTGGGATACGGATTAGACCGTTTGGAATGGAGAATCGCAAGAAACATGCTGGAGGCAGTGTTTCGGTATACTAGTATGGAAATGGTCGTGTGCGGCTGTCGGCCCAATCAACCCGTTGTGCAGCCTGGGACGGTGGATTGCCATTTCCACAAGACGGCTGAGTGCACCCGTGGGTCCCTGTGTGAATTTTGTCATCCGCCAGCGACAAGAACATGGAATAGCGTGTTTCGGGACGAAACACAGTTTTTAAGAAGGGGGCAATGTAACGAAACCAGTAGACATCCAGGCAGACTTCCGAGCGACAATAAAATGAGGTTGTAAATCATCTCGACGCGACTGGTAAACATCGTAAAGCAATAAAAAGCAATAAATCATCCATTTGCGTTGTACTGCAAAGAGACAGAATGTCTGTGGAATGTTCTACAAACATCGAGAGGAAGATGGAGTGTACGCGAATGCTTCCAGATGTTTGGTATGTGTATATAAGTCGTCTGGGTTACCGATGGAGGATTAATTCCGGAATAAGAAGGACCTTAAGTAGTCTCGTGCGGAACAGTAAAATAAATATAATAAATAAATAGTTCCTTAAGTGATATAAATACGGTAGTGTTACATAAATATTAGTAATAGAAATAAATACATGTGTTAATTTATTTTATTAAATCGTAGTAGTTTAAGTGTGATGCATTAGTTTTATATTTTTTATTTTGTAATTAATTTTAAGTGTATGAATATACAGACTGTTTTAAATAAATAAATTGCACGAGTTGTTTATTGCGAACCCGAAAACGTTGCAATATGTAATCTAAATATAAGGATAGAGTTTGTTAGCTCTAAATAGTCATATTTCAGTTAGGCAATTGTTTGGCATTAACTTAATCTAGATGTACAAAACTATGCAAAAGGAAAGATTTTATATTGTGCATAAATTAGTTATTAAGTTTGTTTTTCTCCTATCTATTATTAAAGTTATTAACTTTAATTATTTGTAAAGAGCGAAAAGAAAATCGGAAGCTAGACCATTTGATATCTCTTCTTCTCAATAAACATCCACACTGTTACAGTCAATTGAGCAATAAAACAATCAATAGTTTTGTTCTTCTCTTCTACACTAGCAACATCCCTTGCATATATTTTGCTAAATGCAACAATGGAATTATTCAGTAACAAATCATCATGTTAGATTTATATCTAGTAACATTGATTTTACTTTAAACATTCCATGAAGAAGTGAATAACTATAACTTCATTAATTAAACTACATTACAATGAACAAGCAACGAACAGAATAAAACTTCGGTAATATTATTGTTGCAAATATACTAATATAGTAGGTATACCAAACTGCACTTTCGTGTAGTGAGAAAATGCTTGGTATAAAATTTAAAGTTATAATAGCTGCAACAAGCAGCGCTAATAGATTCTAGATAAAATTTGATTATTTGCATTTTAATTTTACATACTTTGTGTTAGTAGATAGCAGACGATATTGATGGAAGGTGTAGAAATAAAGATATCTTGCCTAAGTAGAATTGAAGACTTGTTTTTTTCCATTTTATTTTCAAAATAGCATTTAACAGAGACCAGGATAATACACTCTATCCAAAAATACCCGGCTTATGAGCGCGCTTATAAATGCGCGTAAACAGCTTGTCAAATACAAAATGCAATTATATCGAATAACAGGCGTACAACTCGATTAAACATAAATGCAACAGCACCGAAAATGTCATACGAAATGGTTTAAACGTTTTCATTAAATGAGTACCTAAATGTGAGCAAAGTTTAATTGAAACTAAGTATTTAATTACAAATAGGTTTTATGCACGTATCAGGTCTTTATACAGTTTCGCTTAAACTCTACAATTCTGTATTAAAATTTATGTCGGTGTTTGCTGAAGTAATGGATATTGGGAAGTATTTGCGTAATAGCAGCAAGACTGAATGCAATATTATAAATTAATATATTTTCATTTAAGGTGTGCCAAGTTTGTGTATTCGAGAAAGTAGTGTTTTTTAATTCTTGTTATAGTTCTCTGCTTTAGCACGGATAATTATTTATTCAATTAGATGAGTTTATAATTTTAAAAATTTACCCATTGGTAAATTTCGAACCGACCCACGACCTCTCGATCTCTAGTCAGGTGCGCTTACCTTTGAGCCACGGCGTGTGTATATGAAGTTTTTTAATCGTACTGAATATCAAGTAACAGATGGATATATCTATTGTCGGCAGTTCGACGTATTGCTGTGACCTTCACATTATCGAAAATAATAATCTTAAGAATTAGTTTAGTTATTAAAAAAAGAATACTAATTTTATTTTAAAATTGTTTGTTTATAATTAAGGTATAAGTTAAAAACAGATACTTATAAGTAGAATAGGTTGCCAACACACAAGGCGTTAGAACAGCCTTAAAATTCTTAAGAGTTGGACCGTTATTCAAAAATTTAAAGGAATTGAGAGTGAATAACAGAGAGAGAGAGTTATGTTAAAGAATGGGACAATAAGGAGAGTAAATCATTTAAATGCTATTAACTTATATGGGCAAGGTGAAATCAGGTGTACTCGAGAAGATAACATGGTTTTGAATGAATAAAATATAAATTTTAACATGAATAATGGTACCAATTCATAACAAAGATAATAATAATAAAAATCAATATATACGAGTATTAGATACGTACACTTTATAATAAGAAAAATAGGATATTATAACATTTCTAGTGGGAAGTGTTAGATCGTAAATAAGAATGTCTTGTGTAAATAACAATATGAATTCAAAATACACTTGTTATTTCTTGTATGGGTAGCTCAAGGGTTTCAAAGACAATGGAAATCGTCATGTGCGGTTTAAAAACCTGCAAAAGAAAAATGCAATATTAGTGTTGTTTATAGCATTCCATAGATAGACGTTTTACCTGAAGAAAGAACATGGTTAGAAGTCAGGGAAGATGTGATGGAGGCGACAGTTCTTCGCAATACGAGCTCGACAAGGAAAATTCCCGTTGTATATAACGTTTTTCCTTTGCTACTAGACCGCCGAGTTTCTAAAAGAAGAATCAGAATAAAATTAATACATAGCAAGAGGAAATATATGACACACAGTGAAAAAGGAAATACATTTATATACAAATACAATGAAGGTTTATACTGAAGAGGAAGAGAAGAAAGATACACTTAGAACCAGCACCTTCAGAAGTACTATTTTCGGTAGCTATCACAGCAGAAGAGGATGTATTTCTTTCTTTTCCTTTGTTAATTAAAGTAATGGCTTCCTGTTGAATTTCCTCTTTAACACGCTTAAATCCCGAGTTAGAATTAAAAGTTTTAGTTTTGAACCTTGGATCCAAAAAGAAGGCTTTTGCTAAAATATCATTAAATTCAACATTCCCCAATCTTGTTGACATTTGACATGGATTCCCACAGAGTATCTATTAATGTAGAATCTGCATTCTGTGAAATATTAGTCCGTATCTGATCTAGTACAGACGAAGACCATTAACAATAATAATAACTCTTGATAAGGTGACTGATTTTTCAGCACTCTACCGTAATTTGCCCAAATGGTTGTAATATTTTATATATTTCTTTTCAAGTAAACCATTCAACCACAGAGAGCAACTCAACTGGATTATGTAAAGGTGGCTACACACGTGTAACAAAACATCGTACCGAACTCCCTCGCTTCTCAAGTGTGGACGCAACCACGCAACAGTGCAACAGCGCAACATCGCAACATAACGGCGTCCCATTCGTTGTCGGTTTTCTACGGTCGCATCAAAGAAATATTGCGCGTTCAGGTTGCGCCACATGTTCGCATGTCTGGACGGGACTAGCTGATTATGGGAGGATGGGACGGCATTATGTTCGCGTTGATGTTGCGCGACGATGTTCTATTGCACCTCAAAACTTCAGCACACCGCAACTTCGTTGCGCGACGGAGTTCGGTACGATGTTTTGTTCATGCGTGTAGCCACCTTAATAGACAGACTGTAGTAGTAAGAGACTCTTGTAATTTAACTACTCGCCAAACATATAGAAGGTTGAATTCCAACGGGTAATTACTTCTTGTTTCAGTTTTAATGTCAATGAGTTTGGTTGCATTTGTTTAATAATTAAATTAAGTGCGTGTGAACAAAACAAGGAAATTGAGCCCATCCAGAATTTTTTATGGCTCTAATGATATTAGCTGCACTGTCGTTGTACAAGCATATATTTTATGAGTTAAGTTCCATTCCGCTATAATACGTTGCAACTCCTTAGATAAATTTAGCGACGAATGATTGCTCTGGCAACAAAAGTAGTCTAACACAAATGAATGGAAATTCCATTTGCTGGTAATGAAATTAGCTGTAACACCACAAAACTTTCGTTTGCTACAGACATGCATACGTCTGTAGTTGTGGCTACAAAGTCTGCAGTTTCTAAAATATTTTTAAGTTTTCCGACAAACATCTCGTATATTTTTATTTTTAATGTAAAACTACTAGGGATTTTATAAGATGGTTCAAGTTCGAGAAGCAGTTCTATGAAACCGGTTTATTCTACAACAGAATATGGTTGCAAATCTTAACTTAAAAATGACATTTGCTTTATTTTTCTCGTTTTTTGGACTTCAGATACCCCAGCAGATGAAGTTGCAGTTGAAAGAGGTATTGAATCTCCGACTCCGATATTAAATCACACAAATGGCACAAAATTTATTTTACATTACATCAATACAATAAGTGAATAATTGATTAAATTCAAATATTTTGTACAAAGCTATTTAGTCTAAATTATATTTTTTGATAATATATGTCAGACAAGAAGGTATTCTAAAAGTTATATATTATGAGAGTAGCTGTTTGAAGAAGTAACGAATATTATTTCAAACCAGTATTCGTTACTTCGGATCTTAACGAGTAACAAATACTTTAGTAACGGATAGTTACATTTTCAACACCACTAGTATGAATTAATTACTATTGCGATTACCTTCCGGAATGTTAATAAGTTGCATGCGTTCCTGTTTAATTTATTTTGAATATTTCCATTTTTGTTGTTGTTCTATAAACAACGTGTCCCTAAATTTGCGGAACAGCCCACACTACAATTTGAAATAGCGATAAAGGAACACGGAAAAAATATTTAAAAAATTCCCCATTGTTCAGTCTAGAAAACATTGGCCTCTTTGTAAAGTTAGATTTGGCATCACTTTTGATATATCCTAATAATGAATCAAGTAAAAGAGTTGCCCGTATCCATGGGAATAAGAGAGACTAGAAGTGTAAATTCAGGACAACATTGTCATAGTTTTTTTGAGGTGAAATTGGCGTAAAAGGATTTTCTGGAAATGGTATAATTAGAAGCTACGAGGAAAGAATAGAACAGGAGAGATAATAAACTGGTGGGGGAATAGGTATTATTTAGACGAAGAAACCACTTTAAGGTAGGTCAGTTATGGCAATATTGACCAATCATAATTTATAAAATGAGTATTTTGAATAACTTGTCATTTATCTGACATGTTTGATTATGTGTTCAGTGGTGTAACATACATATTCTTTGCATTGAGGCGGCCATATTGAGTTACCATTTTGGACAGATATTATTTTTAAGGAGACTCTCTCCTGTTCTATCTTTCCTCGTAGATTAGAAGAGTGATTAATTACAAACGTAGTTAAAGTTGTTCAAAATTGTTATCCCATAGACCATATCAAAACCAATCTTTAAAATGTTTTACAGTAATTTAGACAAATGATATCAAAAGTGTCAACTTTGAATATTAATTTCCTTGAAATTGACAGCGACGGAATGTTTTCCTTATTTTTCTCATGATCCTTGGTCCTCACATAATAACGTACCATCTATTTGTTCCGCGAGTTTTAGGACGCATCACATACTAACAAGAGTGATAAAATGTGAGGTATTCTTTAAGGAATTGAAAAACAATCTAATTTTTATAATTTGATATAAATGCTAATTGTGTGCTTGTGAGCACCACATGAATTTATATGTGTAAGTAGTTATTTTAAAATAACACCTACCTATTTTTATTAAAAGACACTACCACAACAAAGCAACACAGATTTAAATTTGATGTGATTTTTCCTGAAAATCACAAGCACCATTAACCAGTGATGTGTAGAAAATGTAAGACTACATTTAGGTAAATAAAACAATAATTATTGTTATAAGTTAGCTAGAATTAGCTTATTTGTCTAGGCGCTCCTTAGAAGCCGATAATTGGCAAATGATCGATATAGCTTGCAATGCAAATATATATTATGTTTAACCGAGGGGTAAACCACTGGGGAAAATGTGTACACTAGACATCCTCTTCTATAGGGACATCCCCATACATCCTCCGTACATCCCCATACATCCTTGGACATCCCCAGACATCCCCGGACATCCTCGGACATCCCCGGACATCCCCGGACATCCCCGGACATCCCCCGGACATCCCCGGACATCCCCGGACATCCCCCGGACATCCCCCGGACATCCTCAAACATCCCAGAACTACACTTAAAGTATACTAATACCGACTATATTAGTATACTTTAAGTGTATAGTCGAGTGTATTGTACTTCTCGAGATACTTCTACATGCTCAACTACAGTCATTATATGTATTCTTAAGATGTCTATAACTATTTTCCTGTAAAGTGTAAATAACAATGTCCTTTTTAGAGGACGATGGTTGTTTGGTTAAAGCTAAAGGCCCCATAATTAAAAATTCTTTATGCACATTTGCAACGTCGTTTTCTTTGGGCCAAGTAAATTTATTTATTTGTCTGATTTGCTTGAGAAACTTCATTTTAAACATACGATCGTTCCTCATAAAACACCCCGCAATAATTCCCTGGTTTAATAAAAATCGCGTTGGCTTGATCTGGTTCAAAGGTGATTTCTTCTATTTCGGTGTTTGTAGGCTGATCATAAACAAACTCCTTTTCATCGCAACTCGAGGAACAAGATGATAAACTCGATGATGAAGATATCTTGTATGATATTTGATTCGATTTTGCCTTTCCATTATTGCCAGAAATATATTTCTTTTGTGGAAATGATGATATTTGCTTAGGTCGTTTATGAGGAGAATAGGAAGGTGAATTATTTATAAATCTTCTTAATCGATCTGGGCAAATTTTATTATGATTTTCCTCTAGTAGCCAACTGAGTGTGGATTTCTTTATCACAACAGACTTGTTGCCTACATTTACTCTAACAAATTCATTTCTTTCTAATTTCACATCATTATTATGTTTAGAAAAATCAGTAACATTTAAAGTACCGCTAATATTTAGTTGCGAAATATCTTTTAAATCACTTAGCGTTCGTAAGTCTTTGATATCAATGTTATTTTTGGAGTACATTTCTAGGTTTTCTAGCATTCTAGTATCTTCATTTTCACAGTTTGATGCTATATATATTATACTGTTTCTTCATCTTCACTGCTTTCATATACTTCGGAATGTTTTTGTTGTTTTGCTTTTGTATTAAAGAACATAGGAATCGAGTAGCAGCAGCTTGAATTAACTTTCATTCCTAGATTGTCTGTGTCACCTAGTGCTTTTTCTAGAGCTTCTTTTACAAATGCTGCAATGACTTCATCACTAAATTTTTTTAGCTCTTGATCTTCTACTTGTAGATTATACTGATTATCGGTTTTCTTGACTTCTCTAGGAAAAATTACAGTGTCCTTAAAGTCATTAACTACATTGTTTATGGCATGAATTCTATTTAATCGTTGAATAATATCTTTCATACCAAAGTTTACCTTTGTCGAAAAAGTCGAAGTCATAGACCGTGTGCTTCGAAATGTCTGTTCGCAGACTTGACTACTAAAGAACCAAGGAAGAAACATATTTTGGGAGAGTATATCATTCATTTGAAATGTCTTGATAAGATTGATTAAAGAATGAGCGTTCAGCTCAATACATAAATGTTTATAAAATTTTTACTTAGATTATACATACGTTGGGTGTTCAATAATCCACTGTCTCCAAATTCGCAAACAGAAGACACTGTACCAAATGTTGAATATAGTGGTCATATTTTTCTCTATAAACGACATAATTACAGCATGCATTACTCTGAAATAGAAAATATTTCCGTTACTTTCAGCAACATTTTGCAGTAACGTGCATACAGCAGATGAACACAGTTTTCTAGCTGCCTCATAATTCATTTTCAAATTTTCAAATTTTCAAATCGGATTTTATCAAAAAGTGTTTGCCTTTAGAGAACATGTCTATTACTTGAAATAAATGATCTGGTGTAATGATGTAATTGCCAATAGGCAACGTGATTCCAGGTTTAAGAATACGCGTTCTTAACTTGGTAGCTATGTGCACACTATCTTGAACAAATGAAGCGGAATTGGGATTATTTTTACCACATCCAGCATTAAACCATTCCCAGGAATAAGAGTCGTTACTCTTTTCCGCTAGAAGCATGGCATTTTCCCTCATAGCTATTAAAAGACGTGTAACGCCATCTGCTGAAAATCCTATAATAGATATACCATAACTGGCTGCCCTGTTTTGAATTTCCTTCCATCTGCTTTGAACGTCGACGTAATTAAATTTGTTGTATGTCCCATAGATCGCAAGACAATATGGTGGAGCCAATTCTGATAGAGGTTGCGCCATTATAACATAAGCATTGCTAGATTTTGTAGAATCAAGAAAATATTGTTGCATTATTTTTGCAGAACTTGCGATGTATGTATGTATTGGTTTAGGGCAGACCATTCACTATAGGAAGTGTAAGTCCAACGAGTTTATTTGTTTTTTTTATCGTACTCAATTTTACCTGTGAATCTTGTAGCATCTTCACAACACTATTTTAGCTAGCTTTCTTTCTTCTAAAAATCTATTTAATCCTTCGTAGTCAAAAACTCTCTCCTCAATTTTGTTCGAGGTTTTTTGTACGTATCGATTCAAACAAGTTATTATTGAAGGTATTGCGTTTTTCAAATTTGCATATAGAGTTTCATAAAGTATCCTACCTCCCACGTATAACAAGTATACGCTAAATTTATGAGAGTGTCATCATATTTGTTACGATGGACAGAATTACCTGAGTTCTGAAGTGCTATATCCATTAACATTTTTAGTAATTGCTGATGTCTATTTCGGGGGTGATTGTCTTGTAAAGAGATTATCGTATCGGAATTTAAGTGAACCTACATGAGAGTTTTGTTACAATTTGAATTATCAGCAATAACTTTTGTAATTTTATCAATAACTGGAAAAAAGTTGGTGATTTGTGGTTGTTTTTCAGTTTGCTCTCGCGCTCGTTTTCTTCTTTCAGATTGTTGATATTTTTGACTCTCCCATTTGTGGCTAACGAGGTGGCTATGTATTTTATGTTGTAGGACTTGTGACGTAGTGGGACCATCATTGAGTGTAGCTGCTGATAATGGCATCTCTGAATGTGCGTTTCCAGTTGTATTCCTTGCAGTATCTGGCGAAAGGACTGTGTTTTGTAAAATTTTAAATTGTTTAGTGTCTGTCTCATTATCTGTGGTATTAGTTGGAGAGAAATAACTTAGTACTTAGCTCGTTTAATCTTGTAGAAGAATTGAAAGTTAGAGGATTCTCATTTAAATGTTTTTTTAAGTGTTTATGTATGTTACCATAAACCCACCGTCTTGTGCAGTTTGAATTTTTTGCATATTACGTAATTTTAATTTTCATGCCACACAGACACTTTACTATACAAAATAGTTCGCTTTTCGTGTCTACTTTTGTTTCAAACACAAAGTCATCGTACTTTTTTTTCATTAAGTTCCAATTTTCGTCACTATGACATTGGGACTGCAACCATACATTAATGGTCCGCAATTTCCGAAAGTAGTCTCCCATTATTAAACCCATTTATGTTTAAAATGGTTTTAATATACTTCGGAACACTTATTTTTAATTTCTGTTCGACTTCGGCAAAGCAATCTGCTGTATCCATTTTACACCAAGTAGCTATCATTAAAAATGTTAAAAGCCCCGTTCTATATATAATAAAATATCTACAGGCTGTCTCTAAAAGGTGCGGAAAAAACGCTACCACACATTTCTGAGGGCGATCTAACCCAACTTACCTCAGTCCAAAAGTGGATGCACCATTGCATTGAATTGCCACAAGAATAACACCCAAATTACAGAAGCATATGTGTCCATATACGGAATGAATTTTTTATATCCAGATTACCCATAAACGGCTGCTCCAATCAACTCCTAGCAGGTATACCTTTTCTAGGTAAAAAACATTGGAGAATAAGAATTTTTATTTAAAAGTTGAATACGGTGTGTCTCAAAAAAGTTATTACGTTTTAAATGAATACAATATGCCGCAGGTGGCGCCCTATACATTTTGCAATGAAAATGAGAGCAGATTTAAATTTTTTACCCCACGAAACCCCCCCTACCCAAATATTGTGACAATATACCAATTATTACAGAAATTATTTATAAAAAACTAAAACCAAATTGAACTTTTGACACTCTGTATCTCCGAAAGCATCCACTTATGGACTGAGGTAAGTTGGGTTAGATCGTCATATTTTGCCCTCAGAAATGTGTGGTAGCGTTTTTTCCGCACCTTTTAGAGACACCCCAGTATATTGTAGACTTATCTAAATTAAGTGTATCTAGTTTGAATCTGCAATTTATTTCTAAATTATTTAACCAACCGTTCGCCACATATACACGATGTCAACACGAGGTTAGAATTCTCATCGTTTCTCGTGTCAGATGATATAAAGAAGACACTGCGCTTGTGCATGCGCATGCGTCGTGATATCAATTGAATGTGTACATCCGCGGACATTCCCGGACATCCCCGGACATCCCCGGACATCCCTGGACATCCCCGGACATCCTCGGACATCCCCCGGACATCCCTGGACATCCCCGGACATCCTCGGACATCCTTTCATGTGTACACTAAACATCCCCAGTGGTTTACCCCTCGTGTTTAACTTACTAAATTTACTGTCGAATATTTATTTTCCATTATCCTCTACTCACCACTGGTATAAATCAATAATAGAGTTTGTAAGTATATTTAAGATAATTATAATTGATAAGATTTTAGAAATTTAATTTTGTTATTTTCTCTTTATAACTCTGCTCATGATTATACCATAGACTTTGTTATGAAGCTCCTCTTCTTAGAACTGGAATGTTATTCCAGTGATCTGGATCACACTCAAACATTTAATCCATCCGTGTAAAGGATCCTCAGCTAATAAATAGCCCGTATTGACGAACTACAAAAACGTCGTTATTTATAGCCAAACGAAGTAACAGCTGTTAATGCTGCTATATTAAGAACAGTGTTCTTTCTCTCACTATATTATTTTGGGTTGCGCATACCAGTACGAATTTCTTTCTAGATGGAAGTCAGTACTATAATTCCTAAAGAACTTTCAAGGTTATATTAGTGTAAACATACCATCTAGAATTAGTAACATCTTTGAAATTACCTACTATTTTATTCCATTTTTGTGTAGAAACTAAAAGATAGAAAATAAACTTGTACATTTTACTTCATTTATACGTATACTCATCCATGTAATAAACTATTAATAACATAGGATACAAAATCATTGTAATATATTGCATGTACATTTTCTGTGGAAAATTAGTGTTTTCAAAGACCAAATATTAGTTAATGTCAGGATTCAATTATGGTTACCAAATATTGTTACATATAGTGTTGTATTTTCTTTTTTTAATTCCGAACCATGAATACCTTTTTAATTTACTTAAGTAGAGATCTAGGAATTAGGGATGTAGCTGGTGAAATAAGAAGATTCGCCGAACACTGAGAAGATTTATTATTTAGCGATATTGATCGAATTTAATGTGTGTTTTTGGAAATGTAATTTACTTTGACTTAGCAATTTTGCATTTTATTCATTGTTTCAATGATGTTTTGTTTTATGATATCATTTTTTTGGAAGGGATGTATTGTGATTTGGTAGTGTCTGGTCCCGGCCGATCATTCTCTTTTCTTTTGGTTCGGTTAACTACAAGTACTTCGCGGGAAATTACCTTATTTTTATTCAAATCTCAAGTAGTGCCTAAAATATTTATAGTGTTGAAAATCAACCGATGAGATGGATGAAAGTGTACTCCTTGTTATAATTTTCGTGTAGAAAAGTATTGTGTTAATTTTAAGGCATCGTCTTTGACACCGCTGACTTGTTAATTGGTTGAGTTGAGGGAAATAATAGTTAGAATACTCAGTAAGTCTTAAATCTGTATGTTTACAGCGGAGACATTGGCAATCTTGGATCAAAAGGTTCTGCTAAAAGGGCAGAGTTAAAGATTTATGGACGAAAAATGGAAGTGGAGTAGACATTTTATAGCCACAATATCGAGAAAAGTTTTATGTTTTTACTGAAATGTCTACATTGTGATAACGTTTTAAAACGAACTGAATGCAGAGAAAGCGATAAATTAGCTCCAATGCGAGAGATAGTCAAGAAAACTATTATGAGTATATTTACAATTGGTGATTTTGCTACAATTGCGAAACTAGAGACATTTATAGGAGCTGTAGTTTTTGTCAGTATTTAAATAGGAAACTACTGAGAAAACTGGCATTAAGATATTTTTGTTGTTTATTACTCTAAATTTTTGGTGGCCAACCGGAAGGACCATTTAGAAGTAGAAACGACGCAGCATCTGTATTTTTCCGCCTTATTAAGCCTTTTGATAATTGTCAACAAAATATTCCCACAATTGGTTCACTGTCCTCTTGTTTGAAAATTTTCATTTGTATCGTAGGTCTACATGCGTTGATACTATAAGAAAAACTAAAAACGATCTTCCTTCACAATTACAGAGACCAATGATTTTCATCATATAAGTCGCCGCACTACAGAGTTGTTTTGTCAGTTTCTTCCCTTCATCGCGATAAAGCATCAAATTTAAGCAGTGGTGAATAAAAGTGAGAAACTATAACACTATCGGTTTCCCAGAAATCACGACAATGGCCACTAACAATATATTTCGGCTTGTTGAATATTACTAGAATAAATTCATAAGGAAAACAGTATTTAATAAGCACAAGTGCTTCGATGACAATACCTGAAACAATTCTCACTGACTCTAACAAAAGAACATTTAGAAAAAATGAGAATAAAGTTACTTCCCGAAGAGGAAACCTAGTCTTCAGCTTCAGATGCGAAAATTGCGGTAATAAAAAATTCGCAAAATAACTACTACTTGCAAGTTGTGTAATATACTTATGTACCGAGAACATAAGACCTCAGGACGTGGTCAATGCTTTTAAACAAATTTTATATGCACAGGCATCAATATTGATATATAAGCGTGACTAAGTATTTATTTATAATGATTAAAAATCGTATAGATTCCATGAAAAGTTGAATTAGGTATGGTGGGCAAAATTGCCCAACATGCTCTAACCAGTGATGTAAAATTACCGTAATTTATATTTTTGGTAAATTACTATGGTAAATTACTGCTTTTTGTTTACCAAGATTTATTCTTTTTTTATTGTTTAAATAAAACCCCTACAACAAGAAAAGTCTTAAGAGATGAAATTGACCTGTTTTCTCTGTGTTCTTTGAATAATTCACTTCATTTTTTTAACACCTAATGTTTTGTTCTTTTGCTTTTGTAATCTTGCTTGCCTACGCCGACATCTGTGTGTCTTTAGACTCGGGTTGTGGGACTGCACGTCAATTTTATTAAATAGCTTTAGCTTGCTTTCCGGTCACTTCGACCCATCACATATAGATAACCCTTTAATTAAAATTACTTTAAATCAACTTCAATTTTCAAAATTTCTAAAAACTTGTTTGGATTAAATACTTTTCAGATGTCTGTTTCTATTTAATTATTTCATTCGTTAAATTATTTTGCTTATTTAGGATTAGGATAATATAAATTAAAAAATACACATTTTGTACAAGTTAAACTAATTCATTCTAAAAAATTTTTTTACAAATTTGACTTTTGAATTATAAGGTCACTTTGCGTTTGACCGTTTGTGTGTGAGTGTTGTTCCGTATACAAGTTTTTAATGTGTTGTATGTCGTATTTTAAATATAACAGACTTGTATGTAAATTATAGATTATTATATCATTGACACACAGGAATAATTTTGATTTATTCCTTTTTATTTTTTGAATAAAAATTTTATTATCAGTACTGTCTGTTGGGGCATATGATTTTTACACGGATGTGGTTGCTGGTGCAAGGAAGGTAGTCTTTCTTGGGATTGTATGTGTTGGATTAGTCTCCTTCATTTGATACTGATATATATATTTTCACTGTATTTTTGACTATTTGAATTTTTTCACAATTTGTTTTTAAAAAACAAAAAATTTTTCATTATATGACTTGTACAATTTGTTATATTAATTAGTTAATTTGTCAAACACATTTTTTAAACACATTTTATCACCTATTTTATAATTTGTACCTTGGTGTCACTAGCTTACTTTCTTGTTTAAGCTTGGCCTGAGGCTGTGAGTGTAGAATTTAAACTCACGAAACCGGTCGCCGTAATCAAAATAAAGAATCTGTGGGACCTTGGACCTTGTTTCAATTTCATCTCTTAACTATCCATCCAGACATGGCCCATCATACCAATTTAAAAAAAGTCTTATATATTTTATTAATGGAAAAAAATATAGAGTACAATATTAACATATTTTAAAATGAAACAATATTCTGAAAATAGAACAAAACAATGATTTATCATTACTACCATTATTATTTACATAACTATTTCAGATCACTCTCAGTTTCAGTATTGCAATTTCGAATCAGAACATTTCAACTCTTCTGTTGGGAGTTCTTTCAGTGCCGGATTTTCTTTCAGTTTTAAATTTAAATTCACATATACAAACATAGCAGCTCGTTAATTAGTTAATCTATTTCGTTTTTTATTGTGTATAATACCAAACATTGAAAAACTTCTCTCCGTCGCACATATTGTTGGTGGGCTGTTCAAAATTTCTATTGCGACTTTACTTAAAGTTGTAGTACAACAAAGTGATTTCCACCATAATACAGAATTCAATTTGCCTGTCTCCAATGCTTGCCATATAAAATCTTTTGAAAACAATTGTTCTTTCGATTTGTAATAAGCAACCTCAGACATAATTTCTGCTATATCAGATCCACTAGTTGCGTTGATAGTTTGTTAATATATATGTCAGTGCTGTAATATATTCCTCGTTATTGAGATTTTTACCTATAAATTTTGAATCTATTAAATTGGCAGCCAAATCCATAGGTGTTATAGCCATTTCATCATTTGTTTAAAATATTAGTTATAGTTTCTGTTATAGCCAATTCTTTTAATTTTTTTTTTATTTATCTTTAAGCTTTCTAAACAGAAAATATTAGAGCTCCATCTAGTTTAGCTAGGTAGTTTAAGAGATTTTAGTGTGTTTGATTTTTGTAATGCTTGCTGTTAATCTTGTATATTTTTAAATGTAGTATTCAAAATATGCGATTTTTCAAAATAGTTTTTACTATGACTTTACAATCATGCAAATAAATACTTCTAATTTTAAAACATCTTGTGCGAATAAATTCAAAATATGAGCACAACATCAATAACAAGACAAATAATTGGACGGGTACATATCACTAATTAATTTCCAAGTTGATTTTATACTGCTAGCGTTATCAGTCACTATGCTTATAACTTTATTAATACCTAAGTCGTCAGTAACAGAACTAAGCAAATAACAAAGATATGCCGCATCGTGGCGATTTTCCTTCCAGTCAATTAATTTAAATAAAACTGGTTCTGGACATGTAATTATTATATTTATAATGGATTCGTTTCTAATATTACTCCACCCATCAACTTGAATTCCAATTGTTTTAGACTTTGCTATTTTGTCATTAACTAACTGATTTATTTGAGAGTGTTGTTTATCTAAAAGCGCATTGGATAACTGATAATCTAGTCGGCAATCGTAAAGATGGTTTAATTTTTTTGAACAATTTTTGCCAATGAACATTTTCCTTATAATTTAAAGGGGTACTACTAGCAAAGCATGCTGTTGCTAAGAGATCCCAAATTTCCTCTTCTCCTGATTTACTCATTACATCCACACAAAAATCCAAATTTTCACTGTAAGCGGATTTTGAGGTGTTTGCAGCAGACTGTGGGCGAGAATCGCTTGAAATCGTCTCTCCATCGTCGTCTTCTGAATCTGTTTGCAAAGAACCTTTTCTTTCTGGAATCTCTAAAATGTTAAATGTTTTTCCATAAAACCCAATAGGAATCTATCAAAATTACTCACCTTGATTTATTGTTTTAATTTTCTTAACATGTAATACTCTTGATTTTGATTGTATTTCATTCTTTGTTTTACGAGGACATCAACAAATGGACTTATTCTGTAAGTGACTGGACATTCCGGTTACATTTAACACATAACTTTGCGAACAGAAGTTACACCAATATAATTTAGAATGTTCTGTAGATTTTGAAAATGCTCTTAAAATAACTTTTTTTTATTTTATCTTTACGCCCCATCCCAGCGCACAGCAGTACGAATAGTTTATTCACAAACTTTATATAGTTCAACTTATACACCAAAATCTTTTGAAAACTACTTCATTCGTTATATAAACGGCTGATTCACGGGCTTTTACATCTGCTAGAGACGGACTTCCCCAGTCACCGAGTGTGCAATTTCATACGTATACATAGATGATGTTTTACTTTGTTTGTAATCTATGGAAATTTTATGTGGTAATTTACCGTAAATGACGGTAATTAATTCGGTAATATACGGGGTAATTTACCGACTTACATCACTGGCTCTAACGTTACACAAAGCTACTCGCGTTCTGCAGGATTAATATATTCATTTTAAAAATTGAAATTACTGTATTTCAAAATCACAACCAAAATTCAATTCAATTTTGAGGACGATCCAGCATTTAAAGTAAAGTTAAATTTTCTACCATATTCTAAGAAAATTATATGCATCTAACATTTTCGTATCTAGCATCGTGACAAAATGAATGTTGTTTATTCATGCATCAAGTTTAGCCATGTTCGATGAGTATTGTTTAGAATGGTAAAAAGGTAAAAGAAAACTCCACAGCCACTATACCTTATTGTTGCACCAACTATATATAGAACTGGAAGGGAGATTGTGCGGGTTATAGACGGACTAATTTAACTCTCCCATTGTGATCCATTTGCCTCTGTCAGACATTAGACCTTTCTCTTCAGGATTCTTCAAAGTACTTGGTGAATCTGTTTCCACCATATTGTAAAACATTACCAATTACAAAAGTAAGAGTTAATGGAAGTGGTCAAATAACTTTATAAAAATAACTATTTTTTAAACTAATAAATTGAAAAATTAACAACTATATAAAATATGCAAATAGTCAAAACAAATAGTAAACATATTTTTGAGAGGATCAACTAAAGTGATTATTTTGCCGGCGTAAATGCAAGCTCTATTTCAATCAATCACAAACACATAAGAAATATATCTTTCACAAAGTTCTTTTCTTAATCTAAATATACTCTAAGTTTGTTTAAATCAATAGAAGGAAACTAAAAAGTTCCCACGATTAATCATGCAACCTATTACGTTAAATAAATAAATAACTATAATACAACTTTATTTTTTCACTTTCAAAGAAATTGAATCGATGAAGAAGAAGCAACGAACGTAATCTTCCGATTTATATTAAATATCACGTCACCGATGACGTATAGTCAGAAATGGTTAAATTGCCTGGGAAACGTCAAATAGAATCGAAACTTGAATAATTTATTATTCAATATGCGTTGAATAAAGGGAAAGGAAAATAATCCCTTACGTTTCAATTTTTTTTCCGCTCTTACTCCAAAATAGAATTTATTCGATGAGGTTGACATTTTTATGACGAAATTTCGTTTTATGCACTCTAACATTACATGAAATATCTGATACAATGAAACTATGTGAAAGTCCTTGGTGGTTACTTCCTGTTTTTCACACAACAATCCACATGTATATGTCACAGAGATAATGCGAAATCACGATAGATATTGTTCTGTGTAGAATCGGAAAGTCAGACTCGACGGTGTATTTACGCCTTTTGGTAATAGACCTAAAATGTCGTGCGGGAAACACCCCTTCAATATACGGATATAATTGGTTCAGCACACATTTGAGAATTTATGTGCTTTAGAGTAATTGTGTGCTTGTATTTGATCTGTCAACAAACATGCTAATTAGGAAACGATTGTGTAACTATACGTAGATTACAAACGTAAATTCATTCTAGTCATCCAATTGCAAATGCATTTAGACGGTTTAGATGAAAGATACCATTAAATGCAGTTTAGATTTGGAACAACCTAAGTCGGCATTCTACATAATGATTAGCAAAAAAGATATATCGAAATGTATTTAATAAATAATAATAATAATAATAATAACGAGTGGTCGAAATTCGGCCTTTTTATTTTTTTAATTTAATGTATTTGTAAAACTTATATATAAATTTTACCTTTCTGCCCTCCTTCATATGAACTTTGACACTTTTAAACTTCAATTGATATTTAAAAGTGTCAAATATGTGGATGTTTTATTTAATTAATTGTATTACCAATACAATAAGAAAACATTTAATGAAGAACAACAAAAAACTACTTTTATTTATTGAAATAAATGTTACAATTATTGAGACCATTAAATTGCACACCATATGTATGTACTACCATTAATAGGCAAATTCATATTTTGATTTGACACTGATTTTGATGCCGAAATATATGCCTCCGAACTTGAAATCAATGCCTCCTGAATGTTTGTTGAAGAATGGTTTATGATTTTCCTTGAAATATCAATTTTATTATTAAGAGAATCTTCTATGTATCCCTCTACAACACTATTTGAACGCCAATCACTGTGCCTCTTTACAACTGCTAAATCTACCCCCAGAGTCTGGCAGTAAAGTTGCACTTGAACGTCTAAAGCTGTGACCCGTATATTCTTCAGAATTTCGGAGACCAATAAATCGTGCATTTTTTTCCGGAAATTTTGAAGTAGTATTTATTGCTACAGGTTGTACTGTACATTTATTGTTTCGGTAATTAATGAACAACCGTTTGTGTAAAATACTGTCAGGTCATAATTTTCTATACTTCCGAAAAACATCAATAACATAAAAATAGTTACTTCCGCTAATAATAGTAAATATTCTGGGCTTATAAGTCGTTGTGTCAGAAATATTGACCACAATTACGTTGCCTCTGTCATCAACATCATCAACCAACCCAACTCTACAACCACCAAACACTCCCACAATTAGAACCACTTTATGAAGCAAATATTCATCACCTAAAGCAGTATCCAAGAACCTAACCATGTCTTTCAATATGAACACCATAGATTTCTTTGGTCTGTGCCCTACAGATTGTTGTTTTAAGAAAGCAGATACTTGATAAAATCTGCATCATTTATCTAATAGTTCAAAACTCATAAATAACGTCAACCTCAAATACCTGCATATGTCAATATTTTCTTTCACAGATAACATTTTCTTCAGTTGGGAGTAATACGCCTACAATGACGAAGATTTCGCAATTTCGGATCGTTCAGAAATATAAGCCAAAATTATTGTTTGGTCTACTCCCCTTGCATCCTTTGGCTTCCTCCACTCACAAACATTCTCATATTCTTTCTTATACAATTTTTTTTGATTTAGCAGGAACCATTTTATTCACAGTTCCTAAAGCTTCTTCTCGCAAATAAACAGTGGTTTAATTCACTTGTATAATATTTATAATGTATTTGTAACGCATATTATACATAAATATTATCATTCTGCACTCCTTGTCCAAATGAAATTGCATACTCCTCCGTGTGCGCAATTTGCTTAAAAAGGGGTGCAAAGTTTTGTCTTCACTTATTAGTATAATAAGCTTAAATTTTCCAACATATTTAAGAATTTAAATAAAGGATGAAATTAATTTTACAGACCAAAACTTACGCAAAATTATATAAATTATATGAAACAAAATGAACGAAGTACTTTTAAAAAGATGTACTGTTTCAAAAGACTTAAAATGACGTATAACTCGATACTCCATTTAAAATTTTTAAGGGGTTAGCTCGCGGGGGCAGGGGTCAAAGTGGCTGAGTCAATTTTTGCATCAAGAAATGACCTCCACGATAATACTTTTTACGTGTTTCAGGAATTTTTACTTTCTTATACGTAGTATAAGGAAGTATTGTGATGACGAAAATTTTCGACCTGGAGATTTTTGCAGATGTCCACGTTTTGAAGTCCCCTGATACCAAAAAAGTGGTTTTTAAAAAATGTCTGTCTGTCTGTCTGTCTGTGTGTGTGTGTGTGTGTGTGTGTGTGTGTGTCTGTGTCTGTGTGTGTGTGACCACGATAGCGGTCAAACCGCTGTAGATATCAATTCCAAATTTTGTATTTACGTTTATAATCTGCCTGTTGAGATCTGATTAGTTTTTCAGTAAAATCGGTAGACCGGAAGTAGTACTTTACTTCAGTGAAAAAATCGAATTTTGCAAATATTTCGTCAACTACTAAGCTTAAACAAATTTATAAAGAATTCATATTATTATGTACTTAAAATTAAAATTGAGAACCATTTTATTTCAAAAGTTTCTCGAAATTACTACCGGCAGTACGTCTTTTACTCTTATCGAAAATCAGTTTTTTGCAAATATTTTGCAAGTCATGTTTTTTAGACAGGTACGCTACAAATATAAAAGTATTTAGAACTTAATTTCCAATATCTTTTGTATAAAAAAAATTTCAAAATTCGGACCGGAAGTATCACTTTTACTCTTACCGAAGAACAATTTTTTACAAATATGTCGTAAATTATGCATTCTATATATATTTATTAACAGTACAAAAGTATTTAGAGTTGGATTTGCAATATTTTTTGTATACATGAAATTTCAAAATTCGGACCGGAAGTAGCACGTTTATTCTTAGCGACTAGCACTTTTTTTTGAATATCTTGCAAAGTATGCATTCTATAGCGATTTATTAAGACAATAAAAGTATTTAGAATAGGATTTTGAATAAGTTTTGTATCAAAAAATTCTTAAAATTGTATAGTTTGAAACGCTCATACATGTAAGAAAGTCGTGTGGTGGCCACGCCTCATTTTTTAATAGATTTTCGGATTTCCAGAAATTTAGTGTGGGAAATTTTCAAATGAACAGCTTGTATGTAATATTCCTGTGACTATCATTATATTGTAATTGTGTAATTAAACGAATTAAATTTCAAAACATGCAGTTTTTAACCATAAAACTAAGACAATGTTACGAGAGGTTTCGAAATAAGAATACTACGCTCTGGATGCAATTAAATTTTGCTAAAAAAAATTCTGTACATTTTCAGTATATGTATACGTACATACCTAAATGTTTACTCTTATTGCCTTTTTGTTTCTTTCTATATTGATGTATACACCACATTAATATTCAAATCTAATTTAGTAATTTTAATATCTAATGTAGACTGACTAATAAATTTATGACTTGCTTAAATGTCACCAAGAATTTTTTAAAGAAAAGGTTCTGATACACAGAAATTTGCATAATTGCTTGTAATTTCGTTTATCTTAATGTAATTTTGTGATATTAGGTTTGTTCAGGAAGAGTGTAATTTCCTTCGTCGTTCGAGTACTTTTTCGTTTTTTTTTGTCTTTTATTAGAAAAAACACACGCAGCATAATACAAAATATACCAAGCGGCGTGCAGTATTTGTTTAGTAAAACGTTTTCTTTTGTAAACATTAAGTTGAAATCGTGACTTCAGCTAATAAACATATTTCATTGTAAGCATAACTACCTTGCATTGAAATATTATTATTTAACCCAGGTAGTTTTACCAGGAACTTGACAAAATTATATAAATGGGCTACTTTCGAGCATTATAATAAAAATATTGTAAATACTATTTTTATATCACTTTTTTTTAAGAAAACCCGTAATTTGTTCATATTATCAAATAAACAAAAGTAAAATCATAGAAAATATTTTAATAATTTGCGAATACTATAATTTACCAAATTTACATTCAATACATTTTATGTAAGAAATAACCACAAAATATTATAGAAAATTTTAATTGTATTGTAATTAAATGTCAATGTCTGCGTATGACGAATATTATATTTACACACATAATGTAATTTATATTTATAATATGTTAATACAATCAGTCACTCTATATTTTGATCATAATTACACGCAAATTATGGCATAAATGAAAAATAATTCTATGGCATCAAATAAAAGCGTTTATTTTAGTTTATTGCTTATACATACAGTAATCAGTTAGACCTAAGCAACTTTCCCAACTCTACTTGACGTTGGTTAGTAAATATCCCATTTCATGACTTTCTAAATATGTAGTTTCTTAAATGTAGTTTATTTTTTACCCATATGATAAAGTCATAATGTGGCCGAATAATTATGTTGTAACGAAGTCCCTTCGTTAATTCTAATAAAATACCATTTTTAAATTCATATCTAATTTATCTGTAAATATTAAATTATATATGAATATGGAAAAATACCAGCTGTCTACGTCATGATTATTTTTCGCGTGATCTTTTAGTTTCATGTCTCGTGAGCAAATTCAATGTATTAAACTAGTTTTTGTCTGCAAACGTACGCGCTGCGGATGATATATAAGGACGACTTCCAGCACTGTAAATTCATTCCTGTTTTAGGTCTTTGGAACGTGAACCCTCCTTTCTTTTCTGTTTTCAGGCCTAGAGCCGTGGGGGCTATCCGCTTAATCTCACTCAGGCATAAAGCGCCGTGGGGAGATTAAAACCACCCTCTAAAGTCTCATTCAGGCATAGAGCGCCGTGAAGAGAGTTTCCTTCCGCTTAGTCTCACTCAGGCATAAAGCGCCGTTAGTAGATTAGAACCTTCCGCTAAACATAAAATCTTTGCTGGTCAGACTTATAAAACGTCGTTACCGATTCCCGTCAGGAAACCGTTATTAATATTTGTATGCACGTTTTATTCTAGGACCGCGAGTGAACGTCAATCACCGCATAACTATAAATATTTGAAATTACCGTCCGAGACTCAGATCGCAAATTTTAAGTAAAGTAAAGACTACCCCATGACGTAGATAACTAACGTACAATTTCCGTAATAATTACTTTAACGTCAACAAACGATTATTTATTTGGTTTGTAACTTATAATTTTTCGAGTTAACTAATGTAAAATTCCCGTGATAATTATTTTATCTTCAGCAAACACTTATTTATTTTGTAACCCATAATTTTCCAAATGGCTTTCGATGAACATACCGAAAGATAGTAACCAACGAGAGTCAAATTATTGTTTAAATCAAATGTAGAAGTTCAATCTTTGAAAAAATTACTTTTGTTTACAATCCGTAATATATCAAAACTGTGTTGTTTTGTTTTAAGGTTATGTGCCTGACAGACCGCTCATTCATGCTTAGATAATAAAATTCTTTTCCTTGTATTAACCTTTGTTTCACTATGATGCTGTTAATAAAAATGATTTTAATTACCTATATTTTGTATATATGAGTATGTGTACGTGTATATGTATATATATGTGGATTTGTCTGTCGTAAAGAATAAATATTATTTTGACACAAGTTACCGTATGTCTTTCCGTTATTTTCTTTATGCAAACCTGACTGCAGGAACTTCTCCTAGTGTCCATTAGTTCATTACAAGCAAAGAAAGATAGTTAAAGTACTCACCTCTGATAACCCTCCATTGAAGCATAGTCGTCGTGTTTTATATTCACAAGCTTCAAGCAATACCACAAGTCCGCGTATCTACACAAGATCTGTCATTAGATAAACGTAGCCGCCGCATTGTCTATCACCAAAGGAACCGTCCGAAGCTTCACGCTGATTGTACGCAAGGGTATAGGCAGCCAAAGATGCACGTGGTAGATAAAGTAGTATTTCACGTAATTAGGTTTATAAATATAAGTCCTATAACAGTAGGCCCGATAAATTATCATAATTACTTACAGACCGTGTTATAGGTGGCGCCCAACGTGGGGCCTTGTTTTACTAGGATACAGGAAAGCGTGAAATAATGAATCATGTTATATTATTGACTATCTTAGAGAGTAATCGGTTCAACAGTACACCATTATCACTTTTAGAAAATTATCTGCGAAGTCGTAAGCAATACGTTAGCATCGGCAGAAAGCTGATCTGCATCACTTGCTGTCACACATGGGATTCCTCAGAGTTTTCTTCTTGGTCCGATTTTATTTTAAATATATACTTAGAGTTACTTCTCAGGTCTGCCTTATTGTACGTGCACATGACAATACTCAGCTCTATTATTCTTTTGATCCAAATAGCTGGAGACATGCTGTTGCTCTAGTATTATTAGAAACTTGCCTTACCTCCGTAGGGTGCCGCAGAAGATTGTATCACAGTAAATTCGGATAATTCAAAAGTAATGAATGCTCTTCGGTTCTGCGAAGGCATGTTGTAATTCCTCGTACTTTTAATACTGAAATTGATAATTTAAGATATCAATTGTGGATAGTGTAAAGATTTGGGAATGGTTATGGCCAACACACATATAGGTTTATGGCTATATTGCTTATATAAATTTGAAGAAATTATATCCCTAGAGACGATCATTCAAAGAACCTCTCAAGAGAAACCTTTTACAATACTTTTGTTCTTTTATTACTGAATCCCAATATATCACGTGGCTTTACACAGGTTAATGCAAAATCGTATACAAAAAGTACAAAGCGCCTACTTGAGGTTCATATATGGCATACGGAAGTTTGAACACATCTCGCACAAGCTTAGCTTTGCCCGATGATTGAATATGCATAATAGGAGGGAACTTTAGTTTTTCACTTCAAAAAGCAAAATTATTACATTGAAAGCACGACCATATTTATACCAAGATCACTTTCAGAAATGATGTTCATAACTTCACCACGAGGTTTAGAAGTAGAATTTCTCCACCAACACGGCTGTATATGACCATTCTCATATCAAATATATTACAAGTACAACGGATATGAGGTCTGCTCTGGATCTTTCCGTAATTCTCTAAAGAAACATTTATTACATGATTTTGATGTAAATAAACCTTTTTTGCGTTTTATGAAAACCATTAGAATGGTGCATTAAAATATTAATTTTCTTCGTGTAAGTCATTTCAAGGTTAAGTTGTAAAGCTATATTAGCTGAACTTTGCGTTGCGATTAAAAATATTAACAATTAGCTTTTAAGATTAACATTATTTTTAAACTGTATATCACTATATCTACGTTGATTATTACGTGTAGTCCTTTAATGTTGGTTGTAATAAGGACTCTTTTTATTATTGTAACAATAGGTACATTAAAGAAGTTAGATTTAGAAAATAGAGTATTTTTTTTTGATTTTGATAAATCATAGAATAAACATGAAATAGTAACACGACAATATATAGTGTCAAAAAAAAATTTGAAAAAAATTGAAAAATATTGTTTTAAACTATCCATAAATTATTCCACGCATGCATAAAAGTAAGCTGATTAATGATACTGGTCTGTATAAGCACGACGAGCTGTTTGCAAGAACGCGTGTGTGTATGTGTGTTTACGTAAAATAAACTTGTAGAAAAACAGGTGCTGTGTATGCGTTATGTATACGAGCGTTCACGCGTTCACTTCCCCTATTCTACGTCCTCTTTTTATTTTTATTTTAATGCGGCTGATTCACGTACATTAGGTTGCTGGCAATTTGTAGACTGCTATCTCGGCGTTCGCAACACATAAAGCTTCTATACTCGTATATCCATACAGAACGGCTTCACGTTCTGTTGCAGCAAAATTTGGCACACAACCTAACCACAAGTGTTTCTAATTATTGCCAGGTAAGTGGTCGTTAGTACGTGGACGACCCTTACTCCCTCTTTTTATAATAATAGCAAGTCGGTCAGAGTTTCAATTATTGGAAAATGTGAATAACAAAAAGTGCTCCATCCAACTCGTCATGGGGTCGGAATTGTATACCGAAAAATAAGAAAGAAAAGAAAACTGGGAAATACACGCGAGACTCGTTTCATTTATTAATTTTAATTGGTAGTTAGAGGTAGTTGCTATCGTGAAATGTTTTTACAGTGTTTCTGTTTTGCTTATATTAATACATTTCAATTTCGTAAATGCTAATTGCATATGTTACTTTTCTTGTTTGTTTAATATCCTTATTGCTGAAGAATTTATTTTATTTGAAATTATATACATAAAACATATATTCAGGTATTAAATAGATAAGCTTTAACTTTCGCTACTTCAAATTTTGATTCTCTGTTGTTCGAGTGATGAAGCTATTAACGTTCTGATTGGATAAAATAAATTACCTCTTCTATCAATCCCTATAAAAAAGCATTACCTAATTCAAATCTAAAATACCTAAGCTCTTGAAATTTTATCTTACTTGAAAGTCATCAAGAAACTACAGCTATGAAGTGTTAACGTAGTTGTCCAACTAGAGATAGTTCGTAGCTGCTATGCCCGAGTTTTTACAGTATCGATTCTAATTGAAAACGATGGTATTATAAGAGCGCCACTCTCCTAACTCTTTATACGGGCTCTTTATTTGCTATTGCCATCCGCTGAGATATATTAGTGTATCTGATGCACGTGGGTTTTTCCCACGGCAAATCTTGGATTAATTAGAATAATTAATTCGAACACACGATAAAAGAAAAGTGTATGTGATAATAGCATTCACTTTATGTATTTTTTTGCTTGCTTATGCCCATTGAAGGTATCTGGAACAGTCTCTGTTGCTTCTCGGACAGCTAGCAGGATCACGTATCTTTTTAAACTAGAAAAGATGTTGAGTGTTCAGAAGCTTATTTTCAAAGAAACTACCGGATTACAATAACAATAACAATATTTATTGACAAGTGAATAAACAGACATACGGACAGTTGTTCCGTTCATGAAATTCACGTAAATAATAGTAATTAACAGTAACCTACAAGCGCAATCATAAACACATATATTTCTTAGACCATGAGTGATTATAATAAAGCTATATGCACATTAAATTTGAAGCAAAGTAGACAAAGTAGCAAGAAACACATTAATAACGTACTATCCGTGACTAAAATAATATAACAAAATAAGTGCAATAATCTTAAATAAAATGATGACGCATTTTACGTTTTTTGTAGTTAATCCAAAGTGGAAGGTGTTTTAATTAACGAAGAGAACAACGAGGTTTCTGAAACAGATCACAGACGGTTGAATTATATCCAAAGCAGTATACAGTGCGTTTTTTAACTGTTGCCATAGGGAATTGCATGGTAAAAATTCAATTGTAACTTTTGTTCTGATGAAAATATTTAAACCATTTTTGGAACAAAGCTGGAAGATACTTTAAACTATCGGATAGATTACAATTCAATATTCAAAACTGTCGAAGAAGTTTTGAAAAAAATATTTTTGTGAGAGCGTTTTCTTGCCACTATCATTTCTAGCAGGCTTTGTTTTAAAAAATAAATAGCGGAAGCTTTTCAAGTCTATGACCAAATTAGCTTTTGGAAGACAGAACATGTAAACATTTATTTATAAAAAAACAAAACCTAGAAACCATTAAAGCTCAAATAACTCAATAAATTAACAAACATTATCATTAACTATCAAAGGAATTGTTCAAAGAGCTTTCCTTCGACTGCTAGACAATGTCCCAAGCGCTATTGAAAATTTCTTCGAGTGTTTTCTAAAGTTCGCACTGTAATGGAACAAGCTTCAGTTATTCTTTTTTAGTTCCTCCACAGTTTCTGGTTGTCCTCTTATGAGCTCATAAACTTGTGTTCCTAAATGCCCTCATAAGAAAAAATCGAGTGGTGTTAGGTCAGGTCTTCGAGCGGGCCAATGGAATGGTCCATATTGGCCAATCCAACTATCAGGAAATGTTTCGTTTAAAAACTCTGACGATGGCAGCAGAATGGGCTGGTGCTCCATCCTGTTAAAATGTTATTGCTCCGTTGCATCCCAAAGCATCCACCTGCGGGCCTACCTCCATTTGAAGAATATCTAAGTATTTATGCTGGTTCAAATTTCCGACAGTAAAAAATGGGCCTACTAAGTGATTCTCTAAAATTCCAACCCACACGTTAACTTTATCACGATATTGCGTATGTGTTTCTTGTGTTTTGTAGGGATTTTCTCTTGCCCAAACCTGTCTGTTTTGTTTCTTAACTTTGCCATTTAATGTGAACGAACTCTCATCAGAAAATAGAATGTTATTTAAAATATTTCGAATTCCATTAATTTTTTCCATCTAGAATTCACAAAATTCCATTCTGGGAAAGTAATCACGGGGCAATAGTTTCTGCACATTTTTAATTTTGTAGGACTTGAACTTTTCCATTTTCAAGGCTTTAAAGCAGCTGCTTCTTGATGTGTGAAATTCTTCTGCCAGAGAAGTAAGTGTGGCGGTGTCTTCTTCTTCAACCGCCACACAGATATTCATCCTTAAATCTTCTGTAACAACATACGAGTTTCTTTTCCTTTTTTTGTGTTCATGATTTAAGCAACCCATGGCACAAAAAGCATTGTAATATTTGAGTATTATAGTTTTACTCGAAATAGGGCGATCGGGATATGCAGCAGCAAAATTCTGGCTGATTTCTCTACTGGACACACCTTTAATGAATGCTGTTACAAGTTCAACACGTTCTTTAGTTGTGAAAACAGACATTTGTAAAGAATTGTTCACAATAACCGGGTATTTGGCAGAACTTGTGAATAAAATGACATTTGTCAATTTTCGTTCTGACCTTGCCTACTAATTTTTTTGTCAAATTATGTATGTTCATTACCTTCAAGTTTGAAGAGTAAAATTAGTCAAATAAAACTGCTTGTGGTTGTTCAAACAGTATGCATTCTGTACTCTTATTGGTGATTTATTACTAAAAGAAAAATTAGCACCAAATCTGCATCGCATCATAAGTTAACAGGGGGTATAATTTTTACCATGCAATTCCCTATGGCAACAGTTAAAAAAATGCACGGTATAGATCGGTATCCATAACTTATTCTCAGTGGTTCACGAATGAACCTTTGACAATAGGCCGTGGTACGGTTTCGCGGTTCTTCTTTTTTTTTTTTTTTTTGAGTCGTGTTAATTTCTTAGCTATAACTGAACTAAATTTGCATTTCTCGAGGTTTTACAGATATTGGTGGGGGGTTGTATTCTGTCCCCTTTCTCTATATTTGAAGCCTTCCAAATTATCTGTATTACTGAAATGCTAGTGTTCATAACCGCAAAAAATACATATATAATTTGCACACACAAATAAGTTTAAAATATTATTATTAAAGAAAGCCACTAATTAAAAACAAAGCGCAATTACACGACATATAACTTGACCACCTTTTATAAAATCAATTTAACGAGTTGTTTTCTTTTCGCATAGCTATCTAGATAGTAATTATGTATACATATTTAATTTAGTAACCATTTATTAACTTCGTTTATCATCGCTTAATTAATTTACTTTAATTTTGTTCTGAAATCAAATATTTATTTGCCAAAACACACACTGCCACTTGTCATAGCTGAGTTTGTTTTATTGTCTATCTGATGTTTCCATTTGCATAGTCGCTTCATGCTACCCTCTGATTAAGTGTTCAAATCGGGTATTTGTCTTATATATAAGGGGGCTGGCGCCAAAAAGACGATCGTCTGCGCTTGAGATTAGCTGCCACAGAACTGCTGTTTTTAAGACCAAGTGCAGAAGGAAGTTATCAGGTAATATGCTGAGTGTTTTGTCAGTAGTAGGTATATCATATTAATTTATGGGTAAGATAAAGAAAATTTAACCAATTGCAATTAAAGATCAATATTACCGATTTTTTTCAAGTAGGTGTAAACTAGATTTAATACCCTTTTGCTGAGAGATAGACTTTCAACTTTTGAATTCCGCTATTGTTGCTCACACTGTAATTAGTTAAAGGGAGCAGCAATAGGAAAACTTAATAGGCGTAAAACTATCCAAGATTAAAATAATTAACGAGAAAACTGATAGTATCATTCGGTAGCATTTGAGTATGTAAAAATAACTTTGTTCGTAGAGAAATCATTAACTAATCAGAGCCAATTAAGTGTTGTGAAATTAATCAGAATCTAGTTTCGAATATCCTCCAACAATCAAATCGCCGTAGACTGGTCTGTGGTTTCTCTACGAAGGAACCTGATAACATTTTCGTCAACATGAATTTGTTGTGAGTTGGAATTTTCTGGAAGTTAAACTAGTATGTCCATGTATAATTCTTTTGCAATGGCCTTGGACTCGATTAGTAATTCAGTGCTCATTATATGAAATAAACATTACAGCTACACGAAAAGCCCATATAATAAAAATTCAAAGCGTTTTTCAAGATGTTTATTGTTGTACATTAAATCAAAGTAGTTATATATCCACAGGTAAGTTTGAAGACAAACTAATAAATTATCGAGTAGTGTCAATTGGGAAGTAAAGCAGATGTTATAGAGCTGTCTATATCCCGTGATGCGGTTCTAAATGGTTCTAAAATTCTAGAAATATAAGAAGAGCAGCATTATTGAATGATATGATATTGATAATGAAAATTAAAGACGTAACAGCTAAAAGCTAAAATTCGAAGTCCGTGGTATAAAGTAGAAATTGCAATTACATACTGAAAGTGGAGTGGAGTTCTGTAAGAAGATAATTTTATCGTAGATTTTAATATCTAGCCTGTGAAGATAACTAGTACTTTTAGAAGAAATTAGACTAAACATTATTGATTTGATAGGCGATTCTCTAAAAAATGCATTTTATAGTACTACGTTAAATGGCTTAAAACTTGTTGCTTATTTTTCCTAATACGTTTTCTGAATATTTTTTTACGCAAGTCTCTAATATTTTAATTTAAAGGACTGCTGAATTAACTGCTAAGATCGACCGAAATGTTTACAATTCAAATATTTTTATAATACACGTGTTCAGTTAATAAATTGTTTTTCTAGCTGTGGCTAACGAACTATTAGTAATTTAATATTTGAAACAAGAGAGAAAAGATTTTCAAAACTAATTAAAGATTATACGACCGGAAAATTAAAGTACCAATTAACATTTCTATTAGTGAGTTACAAAAAGGAAACTGTAGTATTTAGTTCTTTGGTGAAATCGGTAACTCAGTATGAAAGTTCTGACAAGGTAACTAAAACTCATTGAATTGCTTCTTGAATGAACCAGCATCATTCTTAGCATTAATTAATAAGAATACTATTATATCTAATATACAGGTACTACTAGAAGTAACGTCAGGTATAAATATTATTAAAATGTTATAAAGAAATTGAAATGTTATTTTATAAACATATTACACTTAGACAAATGTTTAGATTAGTTTTACACAGATATAGCTTATCAATTTTTATCGCAAAGGAAATGTGTGTATGTATCTAAAAATATACGAAACAGTAAATATTATGTGGATATATTGCTTATTATAAAATTAAAATCCCAATTAAATCGTTAAGTAATAACGTAACGAATGAATTTGGTATAGTTCTCTGTTATTCCGAGACATGGTATACAATTTTCATGTTCGACACACCTGATCCTAGCGATTTAGAAATTTCACAGGACTATTGAATTTAGAAAGCACTATATGTATTAAGGTTTTTTATACACATAAATTGTTAATCAATTAAATAATCCCGTGCATATTCAAATCTATACCACCGGAATACATGAAGGTTGTTCACAATTCTAAAACAATGACATCTATCTTAGTAAATAAATAGCAAGTCATAGTAATTGGTTGAATAAACCTTAAACCCAAACTGGAATTAAAACGTATTCATTGTATTATAGCTTTATATACAGTCTAGTAGATTTCTATATAATTCGCCGACATCTGATGATGAACAATCGAATTAGTTTTTCTGGAATTACTAATACCAATTTCTAGAATACTAAAAAGAAAAATTAAATTTAGGTCAATAAATCTAAATTAATTGAATATAAACTGACACTTTTAACATAAAATATTTTTGAAGTTAATGTTAATGCGAAATAAATTTAACTCTAATATTTAAAGATAAATAATTCATCTTACAGAGTTCATTATAAACCTCGAACGTAATTAACATGTACGATTTAATGGTTTCCGTAGATGCAACCCAACTATCTGTTTCGAAAGCCTAAAAATCAATGAATATGCTTCCAAGTTTAAATGAAATGTTCTCTTTCACTATTGAATTGGTTTCTGTCTCGCATGTATGTTACACTCCCTTCTCCGCACACATCTCACGTTGCTGAACACTAAACCACAGGGCTATGTCTATTTGTTCATATCCATTTTTAACGTCCGAATTTATATTGTGATTTTATGTAGTGGATGTTTTCTGAAATGATATTTAATAATTTAATATATGTTTTTTTAAATTATCACGAACAGTTTCGATAATTCGTGTATTTCATATAGGTATGGACGTCATAGTAACTTGTACTACATATATTTGTAGCTAGATGACGAGAGAATTCTAAATGTTTGTTTATCTTAGAAATGATCTTGGTTAAAATTATAAGCACCCTCTTCCATCGTTTTGTTTTGTGTTTCCATCAATGGAACAAAGTAAAACTTACATAAATCTCAGACTAAATTTCAGCTATAGTTTTATAAACGCTATATTAAATGACATTAAGAGCTATTTTTTATAGCGTTCTAGAATATCTTTTGTATAAGTGTTGTAAATAAAAATTATATTTAAATAAACAATTGTTGAATGCAGTGTCTACCATAAATTTAAAATTAAATATGAGAATAACATTTAAGATTTTTTAATAAATAATATGAGTAAATTGGATTCTGCCAGTACTGTACTCTTATTAATTGTAATAATAATAATAATAATATTACTTTTATTATCAACTAGAGAATATGCTCCACTTATAGGATAAATTACACATAAATTTAATAGTAAATGTGAGCAGTTGTTCTCTTTAAACTAATAATAAATTGAAACTGAAATGCAATAGGGGGTTATCAACCTAAGGGAAACAGTCAGAGAAAGTAACTGTTGTATTGGTCAATATATGCGACAGAGATACCTTTAGAAGCATATTAGTTTTCGATCTGGATATCGAAAATGTGACAGTCAAGTGCGTGTCTCGGAATGGGACCACAAAGTAGACCAAGAAAAATGTTGCCGGCGAGTCCGCCATATTATTCATCAGGTTATATAACCGAGGGCCTTTTTCTGTATGATGAAGACTCAACGACATGCCTTTCCTTCAAGAAATATAGTCCAATATCCCAGCCGGGTAAAAACGATCACCTTTATAATTGAGGATCTTTTGTTATTTTGTACTCTTTTGTAGGCCCTTCAATGCCAACTGCTGATATAAGTAGTAAGAGTGCTCTAATTTACTCCAAACAAAGGCGACGTAAATAAATTTAAGAGCCAAGTGATTAGTGAGACTCTTTCAAAAATGGTCTAAGAAGCCCTTGGGGCCGGCATTAAAAACTCCATAAATATGGTCCGAGAATTGCAGAGCTGAGTCTTTAAATTGTTTTTGACTGGTCAATTTAGCAAAAGTAACAACATTTGATATTTACCACTGTTTAAAAGAATTTTATTATCAATATACAACTGACTGACTCTCTGCAAATTATCCTGAGGTATGGCAATGTCATTCAAATTACTAATTCGCAAGGATAACTAAAGATCATCAGCATATGCCAAAACACCACGGTCAGCTAAATCAGTAGATCATTTAAAAAGTATATTAAAGATCAACGGACCTGGCTTTCAAACCAGATGTTGGGGTAAATTGTCCATACCGATATTCATTGTAAAATACATGACTATATCGATTTGTTAAATGTAGCGAGACAAGGTTAAGTGAACAAGTATAGAAACTTAAACTATACAACTTATTTATCAGTAAGGAATAGTTAGTACTGTTGAATGCTCTAGAGAAGTCAGTATAAATAACATCCACTTGAAAGCATTTGTCCAAGACTTCACATACATATTATGTTACTTCAGCCAAGTTTGCTGATGTGGGGAAAAGTCGGTTACAGACCCACCAACAATCTGCTGATTCAAACAATTTAGCAGAATTACTAAACTACTATTGGTCTAAATTCTTGATATTTGAGCGATTAAACTTTCTAGATACAGAAATAATTCTACCAATGTTCCCACACATTCCTGGGAAGGGTCGAAGTTCAAATGATCAAATCAAAAATGAATGATAACGGTTCGCAAAGTACTGGAATGCAATCCGTAACTAAAAAACTTAGTAAACCATTATGACTCGCGGTAATGTTGGGTTTAGGTTTCTCAGCACAGCGCATGATATTTGACTCAAAATATCAAGAATAAAAAAATAACGTCTACTTTTATTTAGCGAAATTTGTGTTCATTATAACTTGTAGCAAACGGGTTAACAAAAATGGTAAAAAGAAACCTAACACTATTTTGTTATAGTTTTTATGTTATTTAAATTTGTTTGAAGGATGAACATAAATTTAGAAAACACAAAAGTACTAAAAATTGTTTTAAAATTTTGAGGTAAACAGTCATTAATCAATATCATATTGTTTATTACCAAAGCACAGAATAATATAAAATCAACCTCTCCATTTTTGTGTAAAAGCCCGTTTAAGAAATTTTATATAAGAAATCAGTTATGATCCTCCAGAATTCAAAAAAAAAAAACTTTCCAGTTACGCTGAACTTTAAATATATTTGAAATTGCTGGCGAACTTCTGAATTTTAAATATTTTTTTCCAGTTTTGAATAAATTAAATTTTTATTTAAATATAGCTGCATATCATTAAGAGAGAATTTATGTAAAATGGAATTTTTCTTCTATTTATTTCAGCTCCCGCGTCGATTTTTGTATCTCTTTGAAAAGAAATATCAAATCTATTATTTTCGTACAATAGTTACTTTTCTGTACATACAGTTATCAATCCGTCCGAATTCATTGCGGATCCTTTCATTTAGATCACCCATAATCATACATTATTGTATGGAATTTTACGGTATATCCTCTCAATTGGTTTGATATACAAGTAGCAATAGGCTAATGAAACAGTAAATTCCGGAATAAATGTCTTCATGTTCTTGATTATCATCTGTCGTAATTAGAACAAATATTTATAAAATCCAAAAGCCTTATTGATCAGAAAAATCCTATAACTCATTATAGAATCTCGAATTACACTTTGAACTAATTGTTGACCGTATGAGTTAGTGTTTAGTGGAAATAAAGAAATTAAAACATCATTTTCTTTATTCATATCTTTACGATAGATTGGAATGGCGAGCTGCTTCATCTGCACAAAATAACACTTTTCCGCATCGTTTCTGTATTTTGGTGTCATATATAGACAATCATATAGTTATTATGTTTGTTGTATATACAGGGTGAGTTTTTTTGAATGTTTAGCATTGGGATCTCAGAAACTACTGGAGATAGAAAAACGCTTAAATGGGGAAAGATGCGCAGTTTTACGAATTTGATTTAAAACTGCTTTTGTTTCTCCGATAACTTTCATGGCTTATTAGATATTCAAAGAAAACTAAATTTTACGTTTTTCTTTAAACATGCTTAGCATCGTTAATAGTAATTTTAGAGAAAAAGTGTTCAGACAAACGTTTTAGATAATTTTACGCCAAATAAAACTATGTAGCTAATATTTTTTTTTCGTTCGCCATTATCGAGTTATGACACAAACTTGTGTTTTTTTAAATGGAAACCATAGTTGGTTTTGACATCATTAAAAAGCTTATTTTTTGCTGATTACAATGATATAAGGTTTGATATGGTTATTTTAAAAAATAAAGAGGATATAGACATTTTTATGGTTTTTATGGAAAACAATTGAATTTCGAACTAATAAAATACAAACCAAACGAAAACTTATTTTGAAATCTTATGTAGTAATAAAATGAAAACTATAAGAACTTTTATTAAGGGCACACAACATTATTAATGTTCAAAGATACCTCCATTATTATTAATACACAAATTGCATCTCTTCACAACAGAATTTGTAGCATTGCGTACTTTACGCCTACCAATGTTATTAAAAGCAACTAAGACAGCTTGTCTTAAATCGTCGATTGTTTCATATGTTCTTTTGTATACTGTGTCCTTTAGTACACCCCACAAGAAAAAATCCAAAACTGATAAATCAGGGGATCTAGCCGGCCATTCAATGGGTGCATTTCGTACTATCCATTGATTACGGAAGTTCAAATTTAAATAATTTATAACATTCAGTTGATTGTGCGGAGGCGCTCCGTTATGTTGAAACCATTGCATTGCTCGGGTTCTTAAATTTAAATTATCTAACATTTCCTCGAAATCTTGTAAAAAATTAAGATAACGATTGCCAGTTAGTGATCCATCAAAAATAAAAGGAGGAAGAACAGTTGATCCTATAACACCACCCCAAACATTAAACCCAAATTTAATTTGTGGTCTCCTATGTTCAACGTGAAGCGGATTTGTTTGAGACCATATTATGTGCTCATTGTGCCTATTAAACATTCCACAATTTGTGAAACGAAATTCATCAGTCCATAATATTTTCATTGAGCAGTGTGGATCGTTTTGACACTGATCTTTAAACCATCTACAAAAAGCTATTCGTCTGATGTTATCACCTTCATGTAAAGTTTGTGATACTGATAATTTGTAGGGACGAAATTTATGCTTCTTCAACACTCTGACAATAGTGCGTTGAGAGGAGCCCATTTCTGTTAAAATTTGTCGGGTCGATATAGATGGATTCTGAGCGACACATGCTAATATGTTTATTTCTCTATCTTCATCCATCCCTTTTTTTGATTTTGGTTTAACGAACGAACCATAATCTGCTAAATTATCCCATAATCTCTTAAAAGTAGGTAGCCACGGCTGACATCGATCAAAATAATTTTTAAAATAAACTTCAGCAGCTCTAGTAGAATTTCTCTGGCACTGAATGTAACATTCAACCATATCACGCTTTTCTACGTTAGAAAATTCCATAGCCAATGCAAACTTATGATTAACGGCCGTTTACACCGCTTATAGTTAGGTTACAATTAAATTAATTAATAGTTAATTGTCAATGTTTGACAATTAACTATTAAAAATAAGTTTTCGTTTGGTTTGTATTTTATCAGTTCGAAATTCAATTGTTTTCCATAAAAACCATAAAAATGTCTATATCCTCTTTATTTTTTAAAATAACCATATCAAACCTTATATCATTGTAATCAGCAAAAAATAAGCTTTTTAATGATGTCAAAACCAACTATGGTTTCCATTTAAAAAAACACAAGTTTGTGTCATAACTCGATAATGGCGAACGAAAAAAAAATATTAGCTACATAGTTTTATTTGGCGTAAAATTATCTAAAACTTTTGTCTGAACACTTTTTTTCTAAAATTACTATTAACGATGCTAAGCATGTTTAAAGAAAAACGTAAAATTTAGTTTTCTTTGAATATCTAATAAGCCATGAAAGTTATCGGAGAAACAAAAGCAGTTTTAAATCAAATTCGTAAAACTGCGCATCTTTCCCCATTTAAGCGTTTTTCTATCTCCAGTAGTTTCTGAGATCCCAATGCTAAACATTCAAAAAAACTCACCCTGTATATAATCTTTCTTATCAGAAACACGTTCCAGTAGTAATTTTTTATATGCCTACTCCGGTAACATCTAGAATGTTTATACTTCAACGATCATGGGATATCATGTTAGCTACCTTGTTGAAATAAACTAAAGCGGTAAATCTTTATCTTGCAGATTATCCTTCCATAGAAAGGTTGCCGTGAGTGTTTATATTAAATGTCATTATCATAGTACACCTTGAGTGTATACGTAAGTAAATATGTAAAAACATAAATTAATTTAAGTACACTTAATGATATCTTAATGAGGAAAGTAAGACTTATCTATAATAGAGTACGTTATTAAAATAACAAAATTTTACAACTAAGTAATGTCAAAATGCGACACTTAATATCGTCACAAGCACTATAAATGGTTGAAAAAAGTATGACATTTTATGAAAATATAAATTTTAATTTGTGGATTCTAAACAACCCAAAATTGAAATTGATTTACAAAAATGAAAACTGTAAAAACTTTTAGAGTAGAAGACTTGACTGCGAACTCTATTTCATCTTTCATCTGAGAAACAATACCGAGAAAACTGACGCCAACAAAATTAAAGTAAATGCTCGCGTAGACAATTGCGTCTACAAAAATATTTTTTTTTGGATTATCTGTAAATTTGCAATTTTAAAAAATAATTTGTACAAAGAAAGTGTAATTTGTAAATACATGACGGGAAATAAGATTTATAAGAAATGTATGAATTCATAAAAACGGAAAAGAACACTCATTTAAAATGTGTAAAATAATATAAACATACCTCAATCTTGAGATTCCAAGAAAATATCTGCCCAAACAAGTGTATATTCCTCATTTTCCTATCTCAAATAGTAAGGCCACATTTGACTGATTACAAACTAAAGAGATCTGATTCCAAGACCTCTCAGGCAGTATTAATACCAAAGCTTTCAACCTAATACAGAATCCTGAAAAAAGGACCTTACCTGATCACAGTAGTCCTTGTTAGCAGTATGAAAATCGCCTATAATTTGTTCATAAAATTGTTTTGAAAATTTAATTTGTTAGCTACTGATTGAGAAATTCAAATCGTAAGTTTGTACTGTTGCAACTAAGAAGCGTTCAAAATATTTAAATATTTAATATAATGATTCACCCAAGGATATAGAATAAAGCCCAACCCATCGTAATAAATTTGAGGTAGCTTGTGGGTTTGTTATTGCTATAAAAAAATAAATTACAATAAAACTTGTAATATTTAATATCTTGTTATACTTATGATTTTATTAAACTGTTTTAAGGAAAACCCGTCCAAGATTTCATTTACTTTTATATGTCTCTGTAAGGATATTTGTGTTGAAAAGAAGTATAAACTTCAATCAGCATATTTTGAGAATTATGAATCTTATGGTTTTAGAAACTTTAATAAAAAAAAATCCAACCCTCAAGAGAGAAATATATATGTATATAGCTGTAAAGTGAGGCTTCGATTACGACCATTTATTAAAATTAGAAGGGATTACACCAAGAATATAAGGGTAAATCTCTTTTTTGGAAAAAGTATTAAATATTTAGTTTTATTTGATTAATGAGCTCAAACTTTTCCCAATCACCGAACATTACATATCCACTGGTGGTGACAAAAATTTTTGACCTCTAGATTTTTGCAGATGTCTAGGTTTTGAAATCCCGTGATACAGAAGAAGTGCTTTTTAAAAAATATCACTCTCTCTGTGTGTGTGCCCACACATTTGTTGTCGATTGTTGTTTTAAAATTAGTTTTTCTTCAGATTCATTCCTCTTTCACACTGATCCATTTGTTATATTTATCTATTCGGTATCTAACTTCGACTAGTTTTGCTATTTCTACTTACTGCCTTTATAATATAACATTGTCTGCATCCATTCTTTCGATTTATATGGTAAGATAAAACATTTTCTAGGTTATGTCAATCCCATCTATTTTGTTTATTCTTTTTAGGAATCTACATATAACCGTTAATTTTGTAATACTATTAAAATTTCGTTATTCAATTCAATAGTAGTAATTATTCTTAAAATTTGAGGGTATGTACTTCTCTTATCTATTTTAAAACATACATTATGCAATTTATTTTAGGCATTATTAATATTTTGTTACATTACCATGTAAAATTAAAACCCCTAATAGGGAACTTTCGTTCATCCCCTGAAACTTTATTTTGCAAATTAAACAGCAATGATGCTTAGCGCTGCCGTAGTATAATTAATTCGGTTTTATTCGACGCACAAAATTTTAATCTTCTCAAAGTATTTCGAAGTTATTAAAACTACTATTAAAAATTTAAATAATACATTAACAAGCGTCGAAAATAATAACTCAGTGTTTGCTTGAAGTGCTAGATTTAGCAGAAACAAGCTATTATCTCGAAATGTATTTGAGAAATAATTTTGAAAAAGTTATCTGAAAAAGGTACATATGTGCTAAATCTATTCGTTGATATTGAAGAAGAAGTAATTTATAGGCACATAAAAATGAAAATATCAAACGAAAATTTGTATTTTTTGAGATTTGGGTGCTAAATCACACTTTTTATCAGCAAAACAATTGCTTACCATTTCAGTACGATAAGTAAAGCAATAAATCTGGCAGGGACTCAACTTCGTCTTTTGCAGTTTTGTTGAAGGTAATCATATGAACTGTTCCAGCATGGTCCATATAAGGTAGTCTAAAGGTTGATATATATCGTCAAGGTCCTAGTCATATGAAAAGTAAATATTTCAACTTTTAATTTAAAGTTAAATTGTTTTGAGAATATAGTCCGGTTTTTTGCTGCGAATTTAAAATTCAGAAGACTTACAAAACGGAATTCCAGAGTTTATTGACTTGTGAACAATGTTAGATATGTTAAAAAGAAATTCAACATTTTTGAATACATTAAAATTCATAGTCACAACTCTATTAAAAATATAAAAATATAAAGAATGTCAAAAGTTTGAAAATATATACGTAGGAAAATTTACTAACCTAAAACACTGGTTCGAGCCTCTTTTTATATAAGGGGCACAATTAATACACATACGAAAATGTTTGATATTGTTTTCATTCAGACTGAAAGCCACAACAACTGGGAGGGGGGGGGGATTACCTTTTTAGTACATGTATTTTTTTTACTGATATTTTGTATTTAATTTTGTATATAAAGGCTTTAAGTTGTTATAATAACTGTGTGCGACTTTTATATTATACGATTTTGCCAAATCTTTAAGAGAAAGCTTGTTGACAATGGTATAGTCGTATACTGTCAAATGTGTTTCATATTATCGATGATTGTTGTTAAATAACTTCATTCAAAACATTTTCATATGTGCATTAATTGTACCCCTTATATAAAAAGAGGCTCAAACCAGAGTTTTACGTATTTTGGACTAAGTTTTCCTACTTATATATTTTCCTTTTTATATTTTTATATTTTTGATAGTGTTGGGATTATGAAATTTATTGTATTCAAAAATGTGAAAAAAAATTAAATGATCTAAAGTAGTATATAAGGTTTTGTAATTTTAATTTAGAACATTGTTTACAGTGATTATATTTCATTCGATGAACACCCAAAAAGGAAGCCGAAACGTTAAATTAATCATAATGAAAAACCATTAAGTGTTGATTTTTCGCCGAAAATTCCCACAAAACCCCTAAGAGTTTTTAAAAAAGATATCGTAACAGACGACATGTTAATCTCGCCACGTGCTTCAACTGTCACAAAAATAAGACGGTATTATTATGTTCATAATCAGTGCTAGGCGTAAATTTAACTAAACGCCATTCATTTTGCATCATTATATAAATCAATGCCTAACTACAAGCATAAACAGTAATGAACACTTGGTCGTCAATACTTTTAATAATAAAATTGTTGTTGGTAAAAAGATTGTTCCAATATACTTTTATAATTTTATGTTCCTTATGAAAGTATTGAAACGAAATGATTTGAAAGATATTCGCAAAAATTGATTTTGGTAAGAATAAATTGTCCATATTCAGAAAATCCATTTGTTATAAATAGATTTTCTGAATATGGGCAATTTATTCTTATCAAAAATCAATTTTTGAGAATACCTTTCAAATAATTTCTTTTCAATGCTTTCATGAAGCAATGTTTAGTTAAACACTGTCACACTGTAAATAAATCTAGGCATAATAAATAATTTACAATATTTCTTCAAGTAACTACTTCTTAATACTACTAGATATGTTATTTCCGGTTCAAAATTTGAAAAATACTATAGAGAAACTGTTTCAAACTGACATTGAATACTTTCGCGTTCTTTCTAAATTTTATTAAAGCTAACAGGTGAAAAGGCCGAAGTAAAGTGCTACGATCAGTTGACCAATTTGCCGCAAATATTAAGCAGTTTGTCATAATAAATGTTCGAAGCTTAAGTTTAGATTACTTTGGAACATTAGTGCGTTGGGGGGTTGAACAGCAGAAAGCCACAAGCTCATGATCTTACTACTTACAAGTAAGAAGTAACCTAGAGATTTATATTAAAATAATCACGAGTGCAAAATATTTTAGAAAATAAGTAAGTTAAACAATTTCCAAAAACGAATCTTCTACTGTATAAGTAAGTACTGGCCGTTTGTACTCAAATTCTGTAAGCACTTAAGTGAAATAGAGGCAACGCAAAATTAACTTTTTTGATCAGATAAATACTCGAATTCGTATTATTATCCTTAAAAGTATGCCACTTATTATATTTAAAAGGGGCCGTATTAGCTAGCTCTAATGGTGAATTACGTAAAAGAAAGAAACACAAAATATATAATAAGAAAATAAAACAAATGTAGGATTATTATATTTATTTTCCTGTAAAAGAATTTTAATTAGTACATAAAGGAAGAGAAAAAAATTGAGGAAAATAAAACAACAAGAGTGTCCTTATTTTCTTTAATAAATTATTACTAACAAAAAAACAAGTATTTAATTCACGTGTAGGAGTGACTGAGAGCAAGGAAGAGAGAGAGAAAGGAACGGACTGGGTCGTACAGGCAGGTATCTCAGTACGGGGGTTCGAGGGATCGTTAATCTCAAAGCCGTGATTTTTAGATATATTAAGAATGAATGGAGTAAAATTTAGTGTAGCGAATCGAATAATTAATAAACAAAATAACAAGTATGGATGAGGAATACTTATACTTTGTGATGTCTTCGTTGTCCTCGGGTTCCGTGAGTCTGGAGTCGAAGCGTAGATTAATCGGCGAATCAGAATAGGGATCTGACAAGAACGCGAACTTGACTTTGTTATGTTAAAGCACAATGGGGGCACTAAAACAAACGTGACTTAGAACTGGGAGCGACGCGAACTTGGAACGATGTAAGCTATAAGAGGCGTAAGAGTAAAAAAAATGAAGAGAGAGATTTTTCTTCGATCGTGATTTATATTGGCCGTGGTTAGAAGCAGGAGAAACAGCATCGAAAACGGCAGAGTGGGGATGGTAAGGTCGCGAAATGTTTTAAGAGAATCAAGAAAAACATAATTCGCGTCGCAACAATTCATGATCGGAAAACAAACATCATAATGAGATTCGTTATTAAATATAGAAATGAATGACACCTGATTCGAGGTAATTTGTTTGAGGATTACGGCATCTACCTTTCAGGTAACAAAGACATTATGAAGGTGAGTCACAATAAGGTGCTTTCTATAGCAGGTTATGCGTATTTAATGCGATTTGAAAGGGGTGATTAAGAAATACATGACACCTTATATTAAGACAGAATTAAATAAGAACAAAATACTGAATAACTCGTAAATCTTCGATCTGAGAGTTTTAGGCTTCGAATGGGAAACAAAAGCGCGATTAAGGAACATCATGACGTGGGATTTGTTGTCGTCTGATAATTAGATCGCGAGTAAATTAATAATTAAGAAATTGTAATGCTAAGTATTTCGTGTTTAAAATAAGCGAAAAGGCTTCATTTGTAGGTAGGTGGTAAAGGGACTAGGGTTGACCTTCTGGGAAATGACCGTCGGAACGTGATCTTGACAAAGCAATTTTTATTTTAGAAATCTCTCCTGTCGTAAAGCCAATGTTGTTGATGTAGGAAAGAAAGCGATGAGTAATTCTGTAGGCGCGAAAACGTATACATGACTAAAATAGATAAATTAATAATAATAATAAAAAAAAATCGAATTAAAGAAATTACGCTCTTCTTTCGTACATGAGGTTGTTAACAGTATTCAGTGTCGCATGCTGGTCTTAAACTATATTCAAGATATAGAAAATATTATTTGAGATATACTTTTGTTTCACTTTACTAACGTAACAATTATATTGTCGAAGTATAGATCCTATAAGTTCTAACGTTTCAAAGTGTAATTACAGTTTTTAGACATTGTATGTTTATCGTCTTTCTAACTTACCTCTTTTAAGCAGAATCGCTAATGTTACTTTAATAATTTAATTCGAATTTTATGTATCAATTGTAAGCAATTCTTACAAGTGCAGTAAAAAGTTACATTATTGATAAATGACGTTAAAATACACTCCCTCGCAAAAATATTTAAATAATACGATTAAAATATTCATTCCTTTTAAGTAAATGTATTATAAATATTGTAATATTGCAGGTTACTCTTCGAACAAGAGAGTAAATGTGAACGAACCTCAGGGAGAACTTGTGCCAGAATTCGATGACACAGTTCTTAAAGAAATTCATGCCATAGCAGGACAGACGATCGTTCTTCCGTGTACAGTGCGCAATTTGGGCGATAAAGTGGTAAGTACATCCCAATTGTCCTCATAACGTTTACAGCGAATTGCTCTCAGAACTATTACAACGTTATTAATAGTAGTTCGGAACAGGGTTGAACAAAAAGACACTAACGTGTCTCACAGAAGTTATAACTAATAGAACAAATCTGAAACTACCTTAACTTTGGAATTTTAATACATCCGTTAGAATACTATAACATTTCACCAAATTGGGTCAAAACAATAAAATAATATCTCACGGTGCTTTATTAAGAATGTCAATAACAGTGATGTTAATTAAAGAATATTTTTAAAAATAACACTAAAATACGATGGCAGGGCTAATGACAGACAGATCCTAATTCCTTTAACTTTTAACCTTGTAATATATACAAAATTAGATGCTTTGTTTCATAAACAGAGCATTTTAATGATAGGTGATATTATTGACGGTGTATTCGTTCCTGATACTAGTTTTATTAAAGAACACATATATATTTTTTTTGGAATGATTTAGACAAGTTGGAAATCAAAATGTAAATATTATTTATAACTACAAAATTACCTTTACATGTGATATATTCATACTTAAATTAAGTAATGATTCATGCATATCAATTTCAATTAGTTACATATTAACTATACGTGGTAAACTCCAGTGAGTAATAAGAATGGAAAGGAATTGTATTTTATACTCAATAATTCTTAAATGCGTTTGTTTCTACTGTTTTTATCTAGTCTGATGTATTTCTAGCTGATGCTCATTTAATACTAAGTATAAAAGCACGATTTCGAAATTAAATTGTTTTCTCTGAGTACTCTTATCTTTTTAATATTATATTTTACTTTTGGTTTCTTTTCATTTGGCGGTTATTAACTCAATATTACTTTTAAGCAGATAATAAAAACAATACGGCTAGTATGCATTTATTATTTTTATTTAATACATGTTTGGGCTAGTGGGTCTTTTTTCAATTATGGAATCTAAGAACATAATTAATTTTTTGAGCTGAAGTAAACAAATAAAATGTAAGCGGAAATAAATAAGTTCGTGAAACAGACACAAATAACAAACGAAAACAACCTTAATAATATCCTAACAACGTATATGAATCTGAATTTGTATGTTGTAACTTTAATCATATTATTAATTTGTTGTTCTGCGATTCAATGCGAATATTAAAAAAAAAATAAATGTGAGGATTGTATATGTGTCGATCGTATAATTTTAGCTCTTTTATCTTTTGTTTCTTTTTTCCTTTTTTATTTCTTTGGATGCTATTTTTTCTTCGGAGAATCTTTTATTTATAAATGTTTGTGCATATTGCATTTTCTATTTGTATTTGTTTAAAATATACATATATTATTATGGTGTCTGGCTAACATTTATAACTATTTTCAATATCTAAGAAAAATATTTTTGATTGTCTTGGTGTAAAATGTTACATTTTAAAACTAAAAGGGCTCGGTGCACAGTGGTTCCAAATCGACATTTTTTTGCCAAAAATCTGTAACTTTGTCATCTTTGGACCGATTTTCATAAAATTTGGTATGAGTACTGCTAAATAGTCGAAGTTTAATGTGAAGAATTAAAAACTATGAAAATATTATTACTTTATTAAGAAAAAAATATCTACATATGAAGATATGTAATTAATTGCATATATTTCACCTTAAAAGATTAAATTATAAAAACTAATATAATAAACACTACTTTTTAATATAACAATTATAATAATGATGTATACAGAGTGTTTCAAAAAGAATTATATGTAGCTGTTTATCAATTTTTCACATAAAAATATGATATTCGGCATTTTTTAAATGCGGACAAAGTGACATAAATTTTATCCACGTGTTAAAAGTAATAGGTGAAATGATACAGTCACAACTTTCGAAATAATAATAAAAGTTAAATCAATTATAAAGTAAGCGGTACATAACGTTATACAAAATACCTCTTTTTACGTTATTCATCACTATCTAGTAAATTTAGTGCTTCTTCATCCAGTTCTATATGCTTCGGTGTATGTTGTCTTCTAAGACCACTTATAAATGGATCCGATGAGCATAGTAAAGTATGAAAAACATCTTCATTCGTAGCTGTTCTCGAACATTTTCTAGAATGATGCAGTCGGAATTTTTTATAGTCCTTGTTTCTAGATTCTTGAGCATCTTCAGATAGTTGTCCAAGAGGTAATATTGAATTGTATGTAATGATGCTCTCTCCATGAATAAGTACTTTATGAACTGAAGATGGCATATAGTACCAATTGTATTTGTTTACATAGAGTTCAGCTGTGGATCGTGCGTATACACCAAACTTTCTCGGATTTATTTTCCTACCGCACGACAAAGTTTGAAGTATAATATAAAATCTTCTTATTAGTGTTTCATCAACTCCTGTTATTTGGGATGTACAAGAGGAATTGGCAAAAAATCTTCTTGCAGTATTTCCGTCATTGGTATTGCCGCTAACTTGACGGGGTTTGTCAATTATTAAACCAAATTCATTACGGAAACGATCCTGCACAAGTTGCTTTTTAGCCGCTTTTAGTTTTTTAATTTCTTCGGTGGTAGCAGACCATTTTTGGAACGGTAGATTATAGGATACATGAAGTACTAATTCCATAAACCTAATCCAGGCATGCAAAGTTGAAAGACCAAACCTGAAAGTTTCTTCTCTTTCTGGTTTTTGACTTACTCGTGCAAGATCATTCATTTCACTAGGTTTGTCAAGACATACATTACAGTTAGCACTCGATGGAGTATTCGTCAAAACTTGAACAACTTTACCATCGACCATAGTAAAATATAATGTGTGTTTTATAGAAAATGTTGCTATATTTATTAGCACGGAGGATGATGTTAATGCAAGTATTTGAGATTCGATATCTGTAACTATACTCCTAGTTTTCTCAGGAGTTTCTTTTGCAAACTCTATAAGGATAGGACGACAAAAACGTACTGACGAAGGCGATGGATTCTGCCAAATGACACTTTCATCCACTTCACTAACAAGCTTAAGTGGTACGAGCGATGCTATCAGTAGATTTGCATCTGATATTAATTTGCTTTCACCTGATAAAATTTGTTTGTACTCGCTTTGTCCAGAAGAACCGTCACATCCCCACTTACAGTATAAAATCAATCTTGCGTCACCACCAGGGAGATTAATGGAATCAAGCATCAATAATCTAGTAACTGTGTGATCTAAAAGAGACTACAAAATTATTTTAGCACGTATATCACTTATTTCCATGTTATCTGGATAACACTGGGTTTTCGCTTCGAGCACGTACTTATACGCTGGAAACAATTTGAGGTTTTTATCTGTAATACATTTTCTAAAGTACTCATACTGTTGTTTAGTTAAATCTAGATCTAATAACAATGCAAGTGCTTCGTCATTCGAATAAGGCACCACATATATCTTTTCTTCTTATACATCGGGTGGGCGCCGTTAAGGTGTTTACGAAGAAATCGCGTAATTACGATGGGTAGTGAGATGGTAGTGAGCACTAAGTAAAGAGAAATGTAAGAGAATTAAATAACAGGTATGAGCGGAATAAGAGAGTTTTCAGAGGGTGGGTCCTCTTAAAAAAATAAAGAGACAAGAGAATAAAACTTAACTTCTTGACCAATAGAAATAAAACACGGTAAAAACATAGGAATTTTAAAAGTTGAAAACTGTACATATGGTATAAAATCTGATGTTTGTATGAATTATCTGTCGTAGGTAGTTGCGGAAGAAAGGTTTCTTTTCTTGCTCTAACCCAACTATGTATCTAAAATTTAAATCTACAATAATGAGGTGTGGGCAACAAACGACTTCCTTATACCTATGTTCAATCCTAATTTTCTATACTAAGTTATTCCAAATTATGCTTTAAAAATATTATTCTCAATAAGTGGATCGATTTTCAACAGGAATTTTTGAAAACTTTTTTTCTAACGAGTTGTTCTCAAATTCACGTTTGATTACTTTTGTAATATAATTATTATTTTCAGCTTGCTACTGATAATGTAATTAGAAAAACTTAATATTAAAAAAGTACCTAAACTTTGGTGGGATTTGAACTTACGAATTCCTGGTCCCGAATTTATAAATGTTTTTTTTCAGTATTTAAAAAGTATTATTATTATTATTTTCTAGGAAAATTTAATTACAAAAAGTACCCTTGCGTGAGATTCGCACTCACAATCTCCCAGTTACTAGATTGATACTCTATCCAGCTATGTACAGAATGTTTATGAAGTCAAATCTTATTAAATTATTTGGAATTTAATTAAATTAAATAATTAATGCACAACAGAAAATGATAATGTATAAACACTTAAAACAACTTATATACAATTATATAAATTTAGTAAACTCTAAACAATGTTTAATAAAGATTTTAATAAATCGGTTTAAAATAAGCATCATCAACTCCATGGCATATTTAAATTGAAGTTACTTTATACCTGATTTTTGCGCACCATGTCAAGTTTAATTCGAAAATTTTAAAAATTAATTTATTTTTCACGTTATACTTTAAAGATTTTCAAGTGTTTCAAAACTAAAAAATTTTTATACCAATTTAAGTATAAACTATTTCAAATAATCATTACGATACGTCTCTTATTGTTTCTACAACTTTAACTACCCGTTTTATAACCAAAACCGGTTTCGTAAAGTCAACCATATGGTACCCAAATAAAAAAATATTAATATACACAATAAATTCCATAAACACATTTCCCATGTCTTTATAAATTTTAATTTCTTAAATCCTTTACCATTATGTTTGAATTAATTATCCTACCCTCTCAATATAATTTTTCCTTTATAAGTTCTTTCGTTTTTTAAGTTGTGGAATTTGCTTAGTAATATCTTTATAAATTTATTTATTTGCTTAGTAAATTTATTTATTTGCTTAGTAATATCTTATTTATTTGCTTAGTAATTTATTTATTTGCTTAGTAATTTATTTATTTGCTTAGTAATATCTTATTTATTTATTTGTTATTTATTAGTAATATTTTATTTGTAATTTTTATTTATTAGTAATATTTATTATTATTTTTTATTTGCTTAGTAATTATTTATTTTTTATTTGCTTAGTATTTATTATTATTTTTTATTTGCTTAGTAATTATTTATTTTTTATTTGCTTAGTAATTTATTTATTTGCTTAGTAATATCTTATTTATTTATTTGTTATTTATTAGTATTTATTTATTAGTATTTATTTATTTTGTTATTTATTAGTATTTATTATTATTTTTTATTTGCTTAGTAATTATTTATTTTTTATTTGCTTAGTAATTTATTTATTTGCTTAGTAATATCTTATTTATTTATTTGTTATTTATTAGTAATATTTTATTTGTAATTTTTATTTATTAGTAATTTTTATTTATTAGTAATTTTTATTTATTAGTAATATTTTATTAGTAATATTTTATTTGTTATTTATTAGTAATATTTTATTTATTTATTTGCTTAGTAATATCTTATTTATTTGCTTAGTAATATCTTTATAAATTTTAATTTCTTAAATCCTTTACCATTATGTTTGAATTAATTATTCTACCCTCTCAATATAATTTTTCCTTTCTAAGTTCTTTCGTTTTTTAAATTGTGGAATTTGCTTAGTAATTGTTGTTATCTTGTCAAATTATGTCATCCCATATATTATGAAAGTTCGACTAAGAGGAAAAAATGGATACTTTCAGTAGAACTGAATAAACCCCCTAGATTTATATTTCTTTCGATGCAACCTCGATATACTATTGATAATGTAGTCATAACCGAGGAAGATTTCAATAGTTTGTTTGATATCAATTTAATTTAAAAAAAATCTGCGTAGATAGATTACGTATTGACAGAAACTGCTTGTCGACTTCTATATATGTAATAATAAGTTAGTTATATACAGAGTTTCCGGGAAATGTGGGAAATCTCTTGAATGCAGATAGAACATTAACAAATGAGATGACAAGCTCCTATAAAAAAATTTCCAAAGGCCCCTCCTACGGAGATATGCGTCCCTAAAGGACGCCGCTGAAAATCGGTTTTTATTGAATTTCTTTTAAAGTAATTAATATAATTTAATAAAAATTTAATGTGATGAACACTAGTAAGGATCTCTTAAAATAGTGTGCTTGAAACAAGCTTTTGTAGTTTACCAGGGGCGGGCTAATCTTTACAACTTAATGCCTAAATTTTTAACATCCTGCATCATAAAGACTTTCAAAATATTAAACTGGATAGCTTGAACCATGGATTTGTTTGCAAGAAATATGCGTTTTAGTTTTTATCAGCACCAAAAAAACCTAATGCTGTTGCAAACGTTACTATGGTACGAAATTAATAAAATATCCGGCATTTTAGAACTTGTCATCACATCGTTGAAACATTGAATTTATTCGAAGTATGGAATACACGTTTATTGAGTATGCAGATATGCATCTGATGTATGGTCTTGCGTCTTGCAGTACTTTAGAAGCCAGAAGATTATATCACGAAGGATTTCCTAATCGTGCTCTACCAAACCATAAGACATTTCAACGTGTTGACCAACGTCTACGGGAGAATGGTGGGCGATTCCAGTTAATAAGGTAATACATATTATTGATATCTTCATAATTTTAGGAAAGTTTGGAAAAAGTAGTAGTGATGCTGGTGTGAGAAGAACCGTACGTATACCTCGATTATAGGAACGTATTTTAAATATTGTAGATGACAATTCATCAACGAGCACTCGACAATTATCAACACAGTTTAATACATCGAAAACAATAGTACATGAAGTTCTTCATGAACATCTGTTATATCCAAATCATTTGCAAAAAATACATGAACTGTTCCTGAAGATTTTCCTTGTAGAATGCAGTTTGCAAACTGGGTATTGGATCATAAACTTGTTAATGTGTAACTTCATGAACATTATTATTTTGACGGATGAAGCAAGGTTTACCAAAAATGGTACAACCAATTTACATAATACCCATGTATTGGCTGATGAAAATCCTCATGCCACTATTGTTTCGCATTATCAACATCAGTTTCAATCACTTAATATTTGGGCAGGAATCGTTGACAATTTTTTGAATAGACCATTCCTTTTACCAAAACGATTGAATGGACAACTTTATTTGGAGTTCCTTCAGAAAGCTTTTCGAGATTTAATAGAGCACTTACCACTTGAAACCCGCCGAAACATGTACTTCATTCACGATGGAGCACCACCTCATTTCAGCGTTCGTGTGCGGGTGCACCTGAATAACGTCTATCCAAACAGTTGGATATGTAGAGGAGGACCAATTGCCTGGTCTCCTCGATCTTCTGACTTAACGCCGTTGGATTTTTACCTGTGGGGGCACCTCAAAGACATGGTGTATTCCATTCCGGTCGACACTAGGGAGGAACTTCTACAGAGAATCATGTTTCATTGTGATGTGATAAGGAACACTGCTGTATTATTGTTGCGGGTACAACAGTCCTTAATTCGTCGTGCCCGCGAGTGTATCATATACCACGGAGCCCATGTTGAACCCTATTATGAAGTTTTTCAATAATCCCGTTAACACTACATGCTCCGGGCCTACCTTCATACCTATTAGCGCTGCAGGGGGTAATTTTGACCCCATCATTTTCTTTTCATCTTTGTGTCTATTTATTGAAAAAAAACAGTTTAATACTTAGTGGCTTCAGGTCTATTTGTGGCAATTGGCACAAGTCATAGTTTTAACTATTTTCCCAGAACATTTTCTGCATGTAAAGTTGAGACATTTTTGACATTTTTCCATTGACTTGCTTCCTTTGCAGTGTTTTCCAAACTGACATTTATGGAGCTTCTTCAGTTTCATGAGCAACATCAGGGGTATATTTGTTATTAATATACGCTGCTCGAAGTTCTTCAGCAAGTTTCCTCAAAAATTGGTGCCTGCTTACATTTTCCCCTGCACTTTCTTTATATAAGACCCATCTTCTAGAGCTAAGTCAAGTGTATTGTAAAAAATCTGAACGGGCCAACGACTCGAACTAGCTCTGCTAGTGTACTGCCTAGCCATTTGGTCAATAATGTCGACTCCATATTTGGTTTTATTATAAAAGCTAACGTTTTCCGGTAGCTTTTTCTCAGTTGAGCCAATTTCTATATTAGAGTGCATAGTACTCAGGATCAGAACGTTTTTCTGTCTCTTTCCCTGGTATGTAGTCAATGTCAAGTCTTCATGCTGCATAATAAATTTTGTATCGTAAAGAGGTGCTTTGCGCGATTTTACCTGAACTGGAATCTCCCTTCGAATCCTATTTACTGTGCCTACGATGGTAGTTTTAGCTTATTTTAGGCACTTAGCCAATTTTAGAGATGTGAAAACATTGTCTGCCTTTATTTAGAAATGGTTCCATAAGACGCCATACCACATATTCAGGGAGGCTTTCATATTCAGGCCGATTTTCATTTTTTCCCAGGTAGGGAAATGCATTACACATATATTTGGATTTGGGGACGCCGAGGCAATCCGACTGCCGTTATTCGTCCCCTCTGGACAAGTCTGAGTTCTGACTACGGAAAATCGCTCGATGTTTATTCAGATATATTTATTTGTCAATTCAAACAAATAAATAATCAATTTATCATGATTTTTCGCTTTCTAAAATGTAAAGGTCAAAATGACCCCCTCGGCGCTAATAGGTAGAAGCTATAAAAAATTAGGAATAGTATGTCAAAGATCGCTTAGATGCCTTGTACATGTGTATAACATATAAAAAATAAATGTCAAAATTACCCACCCCTATAGAGCCCTTGAATCAAAAGATCCAGACAAATTAATTATGAAAAGTGTCAAAATGACCCCATCGGCGTTTCTAGTGTTAAGGTGCCTTTGTAGACACTACTGCGTTTATATTTATATTAATTACTTTAAAAGAAATTCAATAAAAAACGATTTCCAGCGGCGTCCTTCAGGGACGCATATCTCCGTAGGAGGGGCCTGCAGGAAATTTTTTTATAGGAACTTGACATCTTATTTGTTCATGTTCTATCTGCATCCAAGAGATTCCCCACATTTTCCCGGACACCCTGTAGAAAGTGTTCTAGTTCTAGATATATCCTTTTAAGCATTAGCAAAGAAGATTGCTTTAGCAACTATTGTAAGAATTGCGCCTAAATGAATTCTGTCGATATAACCATCAGATTATTGTTGTATAACAGAAATTAACACAATGAATTTCCAGCGGTGTTTATTTAATAAGAGCAGATTTTCATTTGATCTGCGCTGGTTTGAATCTCTGAATGATAAATATATGGGTTTAGAATAAATATAAAGTTCTAAATCAATGTTCTTCTCTGTTCCTCTATTTGTTTTGCGTAAATAAGACTCAAATCTTCACTAGCATAACCTCTTCGCGGCTAGATAAATCACTAATTCTCTTACAAATGAAATAGGCACGAAACAAAAACATGTTGACAACCGTTAAGAAAGCTGTATACACAAGACCATTACATAAATTTATCCCTAAAAATAGTTAATACTACAAACAGATCGGTTCAAATATAAATAACGGAATTTCTTTTCTGGAACGGGGAAAGAACACGTGAATGTTTTCTTTGGCACCAAATGTATTGTGTTCTATTAATGTCGAACACATTTTTTCACGTTATTGAGAAACACTACTTCGCGGTATAAATAGTCCCTTTAATGTGTCACTCTATATTATGATTTTATTACGATATAATGACACGCGGTAATATCAAACGAAATTGGATAGCTATTTTTAGATTATTGTGTTTTATGAGTATTCTTTCTTTTGAAATTTATTCATTCTATCAACATTTAATAAAAAAGTAATGTAATCCTACATAAGCCAATTCTCGATGTTTAGAAATAATAGTAGTAGAAATGTGGGTCGAAGGAAATATAAACAAAGCATCCTATTAATATAAACATTTGATTCGAAGAAATTAAGCGTAATTTGATTGTATGCTAATTTTACATATTGTAGTGATATACTGCTATTCATAAGTTGGCCCACGAATGGATGTTATAAATGTGTAATCAGTATACACTACATACTAAATATGCTAGAAAATTTACAAATTTATATGAAATTTTTATGAATATCAATATGCTTGACAACTTCCTAATTTGATAGGCATAAACAATAGCGGATGATTCAACGACCTAATCAAGTAAATTTACTTCTTAAGGGTCCTGTATAGTGGATCGGAAATGTAATATTGGTTGCATAGCACTAAATATTTGAAATAAAAACTCAATATCTAAGCGAATAAAAATTAATTTATGACCAAATATTTACACATTTGTAACCGCAGGAAAGTCTTTTACTAGAATAACAATTCATTGTAATGTGGGTTGCCTAATTTTAATTTATTTTATATTGATTTAAAGCAAAGTAATGAATAGTTGAACGAAAAATAAGTGCAGAGCGGGGTAGCTTTCTATTCAAGTTATAACGTGAACCCAAGCAAACAAATCTCCTTCGAAGAATTTTTGAGAAAACTTGTATTTAATATTTTGACATATTAATTAGTTTGCTTTAATCCGATAATTTTTTTCTAAATTTGATTCTTCTATGCTATTTTTCCATTGTTGACAGGTCCGCTATATAGGACCCTTAATATTTAATATAGTAAAAAATGTGCTTACTGCCGTTGAACGGGTTACTTTTGCTTAGAATTTGTAAATGCCTTACTTACTTTATACAGGGTAACATATAAATCACTAGCACAAGAAAATATTTTTATTAAATCAAGCATATTAACTTCTAGACCAATAGAAAAAAAAACACGGTAAAAACATAAAAATTCCAAGCGTATACTTGCGTGAGTGTGAATCCGGACAGATTCGCTTATACATCGGGCGGGCGCCGTTAAACTCTTTACGAAGAAATCACGTAATTACGAGGGGTAGTGAGATGGTACTGAGCATTAAGTAAAGAGAAATGTAAGAGAGTTAAATGACAGGAATGAGCGGAATGAGAGAGTTCGTAGAAGCTGGGCCCTCTTAAAAAATAAAGAGACAAGAGAATAAACAGTTAACTTCTTGACCAACAGAAAAAAAACACGGTAAAACCATAGGAATTTTAAAAGTTACATACGCTATAAACTCTGATGTTTGTATGAATTATCTGTTGTAGGTAGTTGCGGAACATAGGTTTTCTTTTCTTGCTCCATCCGCTTTATTAAAAGAAACGGAATTTCTCCTTGAGCAAGTGTACATCCTAGAAGTTTGACTTTGTGGGTGCGGAGTTCAAATAAATGTAAAATATTTAAAAATAATTTGAAAAATAATCCCTATTTCTTTGTAAATACCTTACTTACTTTACACAGTAGGGTAACATATAAATCACTAGCACAAAAAAATACCTTTATTAAATCAAGCATATTAAGTTCAACTTTGAATTTCACCTTAAAATAGGAATATCGATATATATATACATAAATTCAGGCTGCATATGTTTAATGTCCAGCGAATTACTAGCACAAGAAAATACCTTTATTAAATCAAGCATATTAAGTTCAACTTTGAATTTCACCTTAAAATGGGAATATCGATATATATATTCATAAATTCAGCCTGCATATGTTTATGCTCGCAAAACACGAAAAGTAGTCCGTCAATTGACTTAAAATATTGACACATCATTGCATTTGTGTTGCCTTACGCAGATGATATTAAAATATACAATACCATACGCTCTTCGTCTGACATTACACTTCTGCAGGACAATCTTAATAACATACAGCAATCGTGTCTGCGCAATAATCTTCTCTTGAATACTGATAAGTGTTTTGTTGTGTCATTCTCAAGGAAGATCTGTAGGGTTGAATCCCAATACGTGATTGATAATATCAGCATTTTCCGACAGTCAGCAATTAAAGATTTGGGTGTAACATTCGATGAGAAATTTATACTTTCCAACAATGTCCTATCTATCACGAGTGCAGCCTATAAGTCCCTCGGTTTTATTATTCGGATCTGCAGGGATTTTCATAATATTGATGCAATTAAGACTCTGTACTTTGCTTATGTTGTATCCAAGCTGAAGTATGCAGTTAATGCTTGGTATCCCCTCTACGATGTGCAGATTGACCTCATAGAACGTGTCCAGCGAAAGTTTTTGAAGTACCTCTCATATAGGAGCGACGGGCACTATCCCGCACGTGGTGTTGATTATGGTGAATTGTTGGAGGCGCACGGCTTCATTTCGTTAGGAGAAAGAAGAAAAAGCAAAAGTATGTCCTTTGCACTGAACTTCCTCACAAATAGGATCGACTCACCCGACCTTCTCTCCGGGATGGGTGACCATGTACCGCGTCTCCATTCAAGGCATCACCGGCTCCTCTGGGTCACGTGCTTATATACACGGCGGGGCATGCAGTGGTGAAATTTGGGTGCGCTTTGACATACGTAGCTCTATCTTTCGGAACAAACGAAACCATAAAAAATAATCTTTTTCCTGCTTGCAATATTTTTTTTCCAGAATAATATTAAGCCCTTTGAGAGCTTCATTTTTTGTTAAGTATGTTCTATATCTATCTTAGATATTTTTTTAGATATTACTATACTGTAACGTTTTCGGGTTCCAATAAACAACTCGTGCAATTTATTTATTTAAAACAGTCTGTATATATTTATACACTTAAAATTATTACAATATAAAATATAAAAATAAAGTATCACACTTAAACTACTACAATTTAATTTAACACTTGTATTTATTTATTTCTATTACTAATATGTCCGTCCGTATATTTATGTAACACTTCTATTTATATAACACGCACCACTATATGTATTTCTTACTGCTTATATTTATGCTTACTCTTCGGCTACCATGTGGAAACTATTTATTTCTTTCTTATATTTATTTTACTGTTCCGCACGAGACCACTTCTTAATCGACTTCTTATTCCGCAATTAGTCATCCATCGGTGCAACTGTCTTTTTATATACGCGTTCGAAACATCTGGAACACACCAGATAAACGCCAGTGTTCTTCTCGATTTTTGTAGAACATACAAGAGACATTCTGTCTCTTTGCAGTACAACGCAAATGGATGATTTATTGCTTTATGATGTTTACCAGTCGCGTCGAGATGATTTACAACCTTTTTTTTTATTGTCGCTCGGAAGTCTGCTGGTTTCGTTACAATACATTACTGTTTTTAAAATTGTATTTGTCACGCAGTAAAATTATAGTAACAATGGAAAACGTAATCGCCACAAAAACACATTGCTAGAATATATAGTGCTACTGTCAACCGTGATGGATTTCTCTTCAAGGGGATATATTAGAGACAAAGTTTATAAGGAAAAACCAACAACAAAAGGAAAAATAAGAATAAGAATTATTGGCCGAGAAAAGTCGAAACACTCCAACGAGTTAAACAGCAGCTTTTATAAAGCATTTTTCTATCTACTCAAGTGGAACGCCATATCTTTGAACATTTAATATGGTTTTATTAAATTTACGTATTCATGACTTTGCTTTTTCAATACATTTAAAAGCATCATTTCCACTTAATTGTCATTAGTATTATTTCAACTTTCTCATTACTTTAGCAATAATATTGTTTTAAAGGTAATTCATTTTTTGACTCTTACAAAGAAGTTTAAATTGTAATTGACAAAAAATAAACTCATCTCTCAGATGTATTAAATATGATTGATTAGAAAAATATATTTCTTACTGCCTAAAATAAATAAAAACTTTCAGAACAACAGGGAACGTTTGCAAGAGTAGCAACAGCGACGACAGCTGTAATAGATAATTTTATCAAGTCAATAATACGACGCTTGGCTTTATTTCTTTACACCCCAAGTTTGGCAGATTTTTAACATTTTGCTATCAATATCTTTAAACAGCGACTATGTGTTTCCATGGCTACCTCAATTTTTTCTTGGTCATGAATAACATTTTAAAATAAGCTTGAATTTCATCTAAAATATCGAAGAGAGGTATAAGACACGATTAACAAAAAAAATTGGAAAAGCTTAATATGATTCTATAACAAACATTGTGTGTGTTCCATTTAAAATAAATTGGATTTCTTGATTTACAATTTTCTCATTTTGCAATACTGTCGCGAACACCTAGTATATATTTGAACAAGTTCTGCGCATAAGTATTACATGGCGCAACTTGTGTTTATAGGGCGTACAAATTTGTTCTCTGTCATGGCACTTTTCAATTATTGGCACTCAGAAAGACATCTGTAAATATCACTTACTAAATTTAAATATTAATATCCCGAAAACTATTAACTTTAGAATTCAGATTAAAAAAATCATTTAAACCAATATTTTAAAACAAAATCCACATTTAAAGTTATGTATGGCGTGTTCAATCAAAAAAAAATACTTTTCTTGTACCAATGACATTTGGATCAGCCTGTGTAAGGATATATGTATACTTTTAAATTTTGAAACTATGGCAGGCCTGTTAACTACAGTGTTGGATTTTTTTTTAATATTAAACAATCAAGAGCAAATTTGATTGTGTGATATGCATTATAACAATGATAAACACTAGTATCAATCCATGAAAGTATCTTTTAACTTTATTACCTTCTTGTCGGTGTCACTTGTGGTAAAATGAACGAATTTATAATCTCTTTTACAGCGTTACTTATAGTACATTACTTTTAAAAACTAAAGAATTTAATACAAGTTGTTGAGATTGTGAATTCAGACGTTTCCCAGGCATATCTCTCTAATAAATGTAAATTCTTAACCTATAACCAATAAATTTAGTGATTAGAATACTTACAGAAAATGTATTAAATACAGTTTTTCTTTTTTGTTCTGAAAAGAACAATTATTTGCAAGATAGAACAAGAACTAATTAGAAAAGCAATATAACGAAAATAAACCAAAACGCAGAGAACAATGTTAAATGTCAAAATTTAAGAAATGACTAACGCAGTAACAGAGTGTCATTGCGGTATATTTTCTCTGTCTGTCTTATTACTCTTACGGGGAAGACAACCCCACGTTAAAATTTATAGCCTTATTTAGTCATTCAGATTTGAAAGAAATGAGTATATATTGTGCCGATGTCCTTGATAACACCACGCAATTGATAACGTGATCCAAAAGATCCAATGGACAGATAGTTGTAACTAGCAGTACCCGCACGGAGTTGCCCCAGATATATTTATTATTACGTCTGTTCTCGGACTATCGAAAATAATATAAAACATTAAATAAAAATTTTCTAGATTAAATTTAAAAATTTGTGCACTGAGTTATCATTACGACTACCTGTATTCCAAATTTCAGGGATATAAGTGCTATATATTCGTCTGGGGATCCCACACACGCACAAACACTAATAAGTACCCATAGATAATGTATTATTAAGTTTTATGATACATTACATAATAAAAAAAGAAATACTTTGATTAATTTTAGCGAAATTGTGATGGTTTAATCAACTTCTCAATAGAATGATGGTTTCTGTTTAATTAATTATATTAATTAATATATATTTTGTTTTTAAATAAGAGAAACATTGAAATTGCATGATCAAATGAAAGTAATTAAATTCTGTTCATCAAATCCTGTTATAATCAATATTACGAAACATTTATGACGAAATATCGTAATTTATATTACGTTTAGATTAGGGGAAATTCATAATTAAACTAGTGATCTTCACAGACGAATTGGTACACATATTCTACTACCCACATCTTGTATGATAAACACACGGCCAATATACCAAATTTCCTGGCTAATTTATTTCATATAATAGTTAGTACTAGATACTATAGTTCAAATATAACGCACAACTAGCTAGTACACTCCCGTAAATATATTGAAGATATTTGGCAGTGTATCGAAATTAATTAATTACGAATATGATACATGTATGTACGTAATTAAATTGGAAAAGTGTCCGCATTCTAGAAACGTTATTAAATGTGGATTATAGACAACGTATATAATTAGCATTTCATTAAATTTTTGTAATATTCGGAAATTGTATTCTATCTGTTTAGATCAATGTTAAAATCGCTGCACAAAACTATTGTGTAAATAACCTCCGCAGATACATCGTCCAAAATCCCATCCAACATATGAACTTGATCCATACTTCCAAACGGCGGACGATATGTACTGATTATAATCAATTTCTGTTTGTTAATTTTAACAGAGCTGCATTCTAAGATCGTTTGCTTGTTCTTTAGCTTCTGAGACGTAAGTGCTTCAATGTCAATTCCATCACGGAGTAAAATACAAGATCCGCCATATACAGATGTCCTTGAAAAAGAAAACCATCTAACCACCAATCTCCAAGTCCTCGCTAGGTTTTAGCCAGTACTCAGCCAACGCAATTAAATCCACCTTTGTTTTTAATTTTTCATTAAAAATCAGAATTTGGTAGGCCTTATTCCTTACACATTGTATATTCTGGTGCAATGTCGTTGTAGTTCCTCGTTTCTGTTTTTTTTTGTGTAGTTTGCTATATTCATTTTCTCAATGGTACAGTCGGATTTATTATCAATTTTAGATTTTGATTTCGTATTATCTCTACTAAAAAAGAGTACCATTGAATTTTTGTAATCTCAGCCAAACACATGCTTTAATGAAATGTTCTTTATACTTACTGCGTATTCCGATTTTAAATGCTTTAAGATTAATTGATCTTATTGTTAACTCTTCGATTTCCACTGTATCTGTCTTACATACATTTTGCGTTATATAATTTCTCACTGAATCCACCGTATATTCAGCATTAACACTTCCAGGAAAATACCATTTCAAACGAGATTCAGCAATCAGCGTGTATTTCCTGTTCCGATAATAGTAAAGCATCTTTTATTGCTCACAATTGTTTTGTACCTACATTATTTTCATTTTCACATATGGTATTCCTGTGTTTCCATCATTTCGTCATTGTTGTGTTTTATACCATTTTTTTTCCTCACTGCTTCTGCCTGCTTTAATATAAGCTTAGATTTGCCGATTGTTTTTCTTTAAAATTTATATCTTTAGCATACCTTGTGTGGGAATGTTTTTACCGCTAATATGTAGCATACATAGTTACTTACCATATCATTAATATACATCTATTAGGTAATCATACTAATGCATGCCAAACGATTTTTGTTTTTGTAGGATTAATTAGTTTCTCGAGTAAAATGTATTCAAAGACTTTAAGGAAATTAGAGAGCAAAGTAATCAGCCGGTAGTTTTCCAAATTATTGCAATAATCTTTTCCTTTGTTTTATTGAGGTGTTAAATAGTACTTATGGATTTCTATGTAATAGTAGTATATAGTATTTTTTATGATAAGTACCCTAGTATCATGAAAGCGTTCATTCTCTTTACTACATCAAATATATCCGATTCAGTTATAGTGTTAATGGGAATTAAATTGAAGACGCGAAATTGGTATTGTAACGGACTTTTCGCCCGTCCCCGTATAGAATTATCGATTTAATATGTATTAATGCTTTTTGTTAATTTTTAGCTTAATAAGTTCGATAATTCCATACGAATGTATTCTTATAAATATTTAATTTATTTAATGTTTAAATTTGTCAATTAGCAACGAGAAAAATGATATCTTCTTTTAATATACTACGTGATGTATCGACAAGACGTAGAGTTTAGAACATGCATTTTGCACGTGATACAATCGTGTTTTACGACAAAAATACTATTTTTAAGTATTATTTGCGCAGGTTTAGGCCTATATAAAGCCACGATCTTATTAGCTCGTGGAAGGATTCACTCAGTCCTTGCAGTCACTTCGCGGAAGAGTTCACCCTGAGTTTTTACGCTGCCTCCACAAGTGTAAGTGTCTTTTGCCGTCCTTACCCCAACGTGTTACTGGGAATCCGTCATATTCCCTTATATGCCGCCGCAATCTTAGAGGTTTCCCTTCTCTCTGTGTACAAGGTATATTACAGTGGTTAATTATTATGTTTGTACGAATTGAAGTGGAGACGTTTTATTAAACATGTTTTAGAGTAATCTCATAGCGTATAATATTTAAATATATTTCTCTTGTCGATTATTCCTTCAATAACATCGTACTTACATATACGTGTACTTTCCGTGAACGATGTGTTATCTTTTTTTGCCGAACCTCTTCTTTGTGTAAACGATTATACCTAATTTTCTTTTCTTGAATTAATTCCTTGTAAATATATGTAAATATGTGTGATTTATAAATTTATAACTACATATTTAAGAAATAAGTAAATAAAAAGGTATAACATTGAAATGCTCACGTTTTCTATTTATGCTAAACAGACATATCTTAGAATGAAATGCTTACAAGGACATTACCATATTTTTTTCGATCTGAGTGAACCCGTATGAGAGCACTTATTGGTACATTACTTCCACCAGGCGCGAACACTAATTATAATTATAATTCATTTAGAACTTTCATTTTGCGCCTAAGTGCTAACAGTCAACTGTCAGTGAGCAGGTTACCAATAACAACCGATAATAAAACCCGCTCTAACGGAAATATTCCCAGGAATAAGAAGGAGGATATAAAGTTACCTAACCACCGAATATTTAAATTTATAGATGGAAGCACCAGACCGTTTTATGAGGCAGTTAGGTTCTTTAATTAGTAACTAACGAATTTAAGAGAGCAGGCATGTTGTAGTATTATTCGCTCCCAAAACGGAACTGAGCAAATCTAATGGCATTTGTGAAAAAAAGTATATGAATTCCCATACGAGTGAATGTCTGGATTGGAGCAGGTCTTCGAATGACATCATTACTTTCTTACACGTAGTATATGGAAGTATTATAATGATGAAAAATTTCGACCTCGAGATTTTTGCAAATGTCCAAGTTTTGAATTTCTCTGATTCCAAAAAAGTTTTTTTCAAAAAATCTCTCTCTGTCTGTGTATGTCTTTGTGTGTGTGCTTGTGACTACGGTAGCAGTCAAACCGCTGTAGCTATCAATTCCAAATTCTGTATTTACGAGTATAATCTTCTTCTTTAGATCTGGTTAGATTTTCATTAAAAACGGCAGTATTTTACTTCGGTGAAAAATTTTGTCAATATTTCGTAAACTACTAAGTTTAAACAAATTTATAAAGAATTCGTATTACTCAGAATTAAATTTGAAAAGCATTTTATTATAAATTTTGTTTGAAATTCCTACCGAAAGTAGGTCTTTTACTGTCATGAGAAATTAGTTTTTTGCGAATATCTCGCAAGTCATGCTTTCTAGGCTGGTATACTACGAGTATAAAAGTATTTATAACTTAATTTTCAATACCTTTTGTAACACTTTTACTCTTATCGAGGAGCGACTTTTTAAATATATCGCAAATTATGCATTCTATATATATTTATCAAGAGTACAAAACTATTTAGTGCTGGATTTGTAATATTTTTTGCATAAATGAAATTTTAAATTTTGGACCGGAAGTAAAACTTTCGAATATCTCGTAAAGTATGGATTTTACAGAGATTTACTTATAACAGGATCTCGAATAATTTTTATAAAATATTACCCACACGCTCATTTTTCTAAAAAGAAAAAACTATTTAAAACAATTTAGGGCAATTTTGTATAATTTGAAACGCTCATACCTAAACGAAAGTCGCGTGTTGGCCACTTCTCATTTTTTTTAATTTGTGTTAAGGTCCAAACGGGTTTTGTGTGATTGTTACCAGTGTCTTTTGTCATTGATAGGAGTTATAAGAAGAATAAGTACCCCTACGTTAGTTACTGCGATTTTCTATCAATTTTTTTTTAAATTCCTTTTTTTTAAATATTCGCGATGTTTGTAGGACGTACATCACAGTACATATCCGCATACTAGCGCATACCTCCTTCGGCAGAGTGTATTTTGTTCGCTCTCGCCGTAGATAAGTAGTATGTCCATCAATTCATTATTATTAAACGCCATAACAATAATTAACAACGATCATTAACAGAAAACTAAATTATTCACTTAACTAAACCCAACGCCAGCGACAATAACACAGTCGTATCTTCGGTCGACTGACCTATAATTGTGATGATAAGTACTTCAAATACAGTTCTAAAAACAGGAAGCAGAGGTACTAACGTGATTCGTGGCGCTAGGGGAGGTAGCTGTGACTTAATTATGGCATATGAGAAGTCCAACTCGCGTTCCAAATGTAAACAAACGTACGCATAGCGGGATCAAGTTCATTCATACAGCCTATCTCAAAAATATTGACTGCATTTTTCAATATTTTTTTCTGGCCTTAATTGCAAACATTGATATACAAAATTTCTGTCCATTACTTTCTAATTATTGTGAAGTATGTCACCTTAAACTCCTATCGATCATTGACCAAACACAGGGTATATTAAATTACTTTCATGTTGCTTTTGTTCAAGAAATTATTTATAAAAGTTTATGAAATTTATATAATTTTGTTTTATGTTTGGATATTTTTTACTCAAGTCTTTCATATGCTTGCTTTTATGATTTATTACTTTGTTGTCTACAATAATACTGTCTTCGCATTTTACGTATGCCATTAGTTCAGAACATCCATTAAAAAAATTAATTGAAAACAATTTTGAAGTGTAATTGCAGTAATAATAATGTGGGCTTCATAAAATCCATTTTATTTTAACATTTATGATGCTCGAGCATCTCTGAAATTATCGAGCAATAAATAAGCCCAGGTCATGTAATTGAATGCCCCCAACGCATATTTTAAACTGCCCTGTTTACGAATTGTATCTCTCGCTCATACAATCTAGTAATTTAATATGCTGTCCCTTTCTAAGCATTTTTGTATACAGCGATATCATATACGTGAAATTGTTGAACACTGTACAACCATTAATAACGCAGTACATATAATCAAGTAATCAACAACGAAATCGTTTACAGAATGCTTATTTGTAAAACAAATACACTTTCCTTTAAGCACAAGATACAAATTTCCTGTCAAGAGGTATGCAGTTATATAAACCATTAGAAAAATTATACTTTTCATGTACCGCGGCTCGTGATAATTGTATGTGGGGGGCTCTTAGATATTAACATAATTAAACAGGTATAATTAATTGCAAATATACATAAAAAAACTAATATAAAACTCACTTAGATTGTTTGATATTTAAATCCAAGAGGAACGATTTATTTTGTCAGGTTCAATACTGGATGTACTCAAGGTTGGGGATTTAGCCCATGAACTATAAAACAGAGCTATATGGTTATATGGGTAATGCTTGTTATCGTAATTAGTATTTTATGATGTTACTAAATCTATAGTAATTAATAAAACATCTATGTAGCTAAATATTTAGCGAAAAATATAAAGAAAACCATTCAAGGAAATTTTAAAGATGGATACTAACTGCAAAATGATATAATGGATAACTTTCAACACATCAATCTCTTACGTTGAGAGTGTTTATGTAAATGGAATTTTATACATTTGTAGACTCTATAAAATGGTTTAAATCTTCGCTCACTGTCCGTGTTTCAGAGGGTTAAAGTCACTCTTGGAGTTTTTCTCCTTTTTTTAGAGTTTAAATATCTACACAGCTATTATATACGATCATAGTAATATTTGATAACAACAACGAAGTTTGTTATCCAATACAATTTCTCCCAGTTACAGGTAAAATATACAAGTAATAATAAATAATTTATAACAGTAAAATAAATTGAATTGAAATAAATGTAGTTATTGATTAGTGTCAGCAAAACTGTTACGCTTTATAAAGAAGACAAGTAAATAAGCTTTAATAATGATATAAATAAGAACATTTAGTTAAAGCCAAATGAAAACTAGTATTTAAGTAAGCATTGGCGAAATTTGGTTTGCTTTATTCGAATGCATTAACACAATGATTTCAAAACCTCAGGCTATGTGGGAGCTTTCAAATCATGTAATACCCAAAACATTAATTCTTACTTCAATATATTTTATCTTCAAAAGTCAAAGTGATAATAAGGTAAACCAAATAATGTTTATATTATTTTCCAATGCTTCTTCCATAATTGACACATTCCAATGCGGCTCTGTAACTTCTCAGGGAAGATAATTTTCAAAGAGTCGTGGAACAAAGTAGTGCACTTCCGCGTCTTACTCTCAGACATCACATTAAATCTAGTGTTACCAAGAGTGTCCTAGATAGGAAGCCATTGTTAACAATTCAATAAGAATGTGCTGGAAAAAAGTGTACATAGCATTTATAAATCACCAACCAAACATGTCTGAAACAAATGCACGGTTAAAGATTAATTTGAAAAATTAAGTCGCCTGTCGAAGAGAACTGGATTAAAATATCGACAAGTCTAAGAAACGAATAGAACGATATAAGAGGGACACAGACTAACACTGCATCATCAGAAGATGGAGCTATTAGGAAAAGGAGTAAAAAAGGTCCATTTAGTAGCGCCGATTACTGAAAATTGGGAAATTGTGGCTTGTGCAAATTAAATGGAACACAATCTAGCCAATAATACTGCCACTGATAGAGAGACCAAAATCTATTAATTCAGATGGTCTAACAAGGGGAATATAAAAACCACCGCCTACTTACTATATTAATATTTGACAGTGGTAAAATTTCTTTTTCTACCAAGCAACAAATCACATGAGTTTTCAACTAATGGACGAGTTATTTTCTCGTCCATTCCAAAAATGTTGGAATGAAGAACAATTCTCTGATGTTTTTACTCTTGTATGGGATCAGAATATTTCCAGAAGCAATACAAGTACTGAGTTTTAAGCCAGGAAAAGCTATCTATTTAATATAAATGCCATTTGGGATAAGGAATTTGCTCATGGCCTACCTTCAAGCTGCCTTCGTGAAGAAATTATATATATTCTACCGAGTATGGAGAATAAATTTAGCAAGAAAGGTACGCTAGAGGGCAGGAAGTTTGGAAGTGAACATAGAAAGGCGAGAAGACACAAGTAAGGGAAGCTAAGAAGTAGACAACATATTAAGGTGAGAAAAAGAACAGTGGAATCGAAGATAATAGACGTTATTTTTTGTCCACAAAAACATAATTCTTTCTCGGCAGTTTTAACAATGAGACAGTAAGTGGAGCGCAAGAAAACAGTGCGTAAGAAATGGTGAAATTATAACGCAGAAGAAGTAACATAATACGTGCTTTTGAGATTTAACAAAGGAAACAACCAAGTATCTACCACTAAAATGTTTTTAGGAAGAAAACTTATATCCTATACCAAGCAGAGGATCAATGAATTACAAACAAGCGGACTCACGTGTTACAAGCAAGTAGTTTGATGATAAAAGTGTTCGATCTCGAGATTTTTGCAGATGTACAGTCCGCTTATATCGAAAAAGTGATTTTAAAAAAAAGTCTCTCTTTCTCTCTCTTACCACGATAACGATCAAACGGATACAAATATCAATACCAAACTTTACAGTTACGAATATAATCTTTTCCTTATAATCCGCTTAGACTCTCAGTAAAATCAGTAGACCGGAAGTACAGTAAAATCAAATTTTACTAACATCTCGTCAATTACTAAGTCTAGACTAATTTCAAAGAGAGACAAGCACTAAAAGGTAAATTTTAGAAAGACTTTATTAAAAAGTTTTTCAAAATTCCCTCAGGAAATAGGTTTTTTGTTTTAGCGAGAAAGAGTTTTTTGCAAATATTACAAATTTAGCAATGACAAAGAAGTTTCAGGAAGTAAGACCTTTACTCTTATCGAATAGTAGTTTTTTAGCAAATATTTCCCAAATTATGCATACTATAGAGATTTATTAAGGGAATAAAAGTACTTTGAGCTAGATTTGCGGTAATTTCCATATAAAAAAATCAAAATTTCAACTGGAGGTAAAACTTTTACTTAGAGGTTTATTTTATAAAGAAGATACAGAATCTTGTACGTGTACACATTTCGGAACGCACATACGTATAAGAAAGTAGTGTGGTGCCCATACCTCATCTTTTTTTTATCAAAAAGCACTTAAACAATGCTCACATTTACAGTGGTTTTACTAATCTAATTAAAAATATTGTTATTCATTACTTTTACACTAATATATACCTATATATGAAGTATTGTGATTTCTACTTATACCTTTTCTCTCTCTCTCTCATTCTCCCTTTGTGCGTGGCCACGATAGCGGCCAAACGGCTATAGCCATCAATACCATACTTTCTAAGTATTTTAAAGTATTGCTTTCCCTTGAGATCTCGTTAAATTTGCAGTAAAGTCGGTTGACCTGAAGTAGTTATATATTGCAGTGAATTAATAAAATTTTAACAATATCTCGTAGTACTAAGTTTAGACCAATTTCTAAACAATAAAAGAGTAGTCAGAAATGAATTTGAGAAAAATATGAAACAAGTGTATCGAAATTCGAAGTATTTCCGCTCTTATTGAAAAACTGTTTTTTGCAAATAGTCTAACGTCATGTATTTTAGAGATATTTTGAGATTATGAAAATATTTAAAACTTCTTTGAAACAACATTTGTATAAAAAAATCGCATCACACAGACGTATGGAGATGTTGTTTGGTGACCACACTTTATGATCAATGTAACATTTACTTAGTGCAGAGTATAAGCTTTATTGTGATTAATTAGAACAATTTTCATGCTACAATTTTTGCTTTAATGTTTTAATAATTAACCGTATTAGTAATAAACGTTACTAGTAAGATTGAAGTTTTATTATTCGACATTTTGCGTTGACAAAAATAACAAAGTTGTTGGATTGAATTATTTTAAGATTTTTCTCGGTCGGAAATTTTTATTTTAAACATCCCTTATCTTCCTTATATTAAATGGGCTGCGCTTGTCGAGATTTATTTTTGTGTCTCCCAGACTAAGCACTTCTGGTTGTCTTGACGTCTGACCTTTAAAAACTTTCTATTTCATCCCCTGTAAGCTTTGAGTACGTAATCCCTGCTTTGTTTGTATTCTTCTATTATTATATCAAAAAATTACTTATTTATAATTCAAAATACTTGGATCATTGTGGCTATCAAAGTAATTCCAAGAAATAATAATTTAACTATCTCGCAATTGATGTGAGCCATAATCTATGCTTTATAAAGTTTAATTAATCTTGAAACAATTTTCAAATATAATTTCAACAGTAATTACGTAGGTAACCAATAAATGAAGGTGTCTAATCAAACAATTTTCAAGAGTGTGTAAAATAAACAAACTTATAAAAGGTAACACAACAGCTTATTTATTAATTTATTTGTTTAGGTAATTATTTAAATTCACATGCATTTTCCTAATAGTGTCTGCAAAAATAGCTATAGAAAAGCATACATTATGTAACGGAGCAGGAATAGCTATTATTGTGAATTACAGAACCCACATTAGTAGCATGTTAGAAGTTTATACCAAAAACATCACAAAATATATATGACTAACGCCCAGAAACAACTAATTATCATAACACAAGAACATGTAATTTTTCGGTATTATTGTTAGGACTTCTGTTCATTTCATTAGCAGCAACTTATCACGACAGGCGATTTTATAAATTTATCTAGATTATCGTAGATAATTTCTTTTGCTGCCACATCAACACCGCTGAAGTTGGAAGAAGTGTATAGTTGCGTATCGTCGTCATACCTGGAAATGAATTTTGCAATTAAAGTAGTCCAACAGAAAAAAAAAAACTTCCAGGAAGAAATCACAAATAGCAATGGAGCTAAGATAGACACTTGCGGAATCCCATGTCGTAAATAGATAAAAGATTCAGTGAAGTCATTACTGGATGCTATTTTTGCTTCTCTGGCGAACACGTGACGATAAAAGAAGAAACAACATTATGATTACAGAGCGGACAAGAAAGGTTGATGACTCTCCGCCCATGAACGCACTATTGAAATATTGTATTTTTAAAGAGGTTTTAATTTTATTCATGTAATTGGATAACAAGTGGATGGTGATCTATAAAATACAAAATACGCTATTATTTGTTCATTTTGTAGTTCAAGTCGAGTAAAGGAGTATTAATATTGACTAACAACACCTTCTCAAGGTTCTCTTCTGTAAGACTTGTTCTCTTCGAATGAAGTACATCCTTGTAGATAGAAAAAGTCCTTTCTACATCGCAACTGGTTGTAGGTGCGTACTTGAAATATTCTTTTATTTCAGCGTATTTAGCAGTTAGATTTTGTGTCATTGTCCCCATACACAATTGCCGCAATGTTATTAAATATGGATTTCTATTCAAAACTGCGTCCAACTTTTGCCGAAGGCCACATCCGAAGTCACTCGGAATAATTTATAGCCACATCTAATGTGGTTAATCCATCTTTTAATTTGAGATTTCGATTTTTAAAATATGTCATTAGTTTAGGCAAATTACCAACGTGTTGCTGAAGGAATAACAACTGATTTTTTAAATTTGGGATTTGTTTTCCTTGCACTCAGAAATACTTCGAGCATCGTCATTTAAATATGTAACAAAATTTTGTAAACTATCGAAATTCTCTGCATAAAAGGCTAGTAGCTTCCAACCATGTCCCCATCTAGTTATTACTGGCGAGGGAGGTAGTGACAAAGATGGAAGTTTTTCCCTGTAAAGAGCTACTCTCGATGGTGCTTTTCTGAAAACTCTTTTAAAAGCGGATACAAATATATCAACTTCCGTATACCTGTCATATAAGGACATGTTTCCTTTAATAGTCTGCCTGTTCTTAACATATATGCGGCACTGGCACTAACAAATAAAAGTACTTTTCCCCTGTATCTGTCGTCCGAATAAAGCATTTTGTGAAAATTCTTGTAAATGGTTTTAGCAATTGTTTCCGCATCAACTGTATTGATAACTTTAGATGCTATTACATATGCGTTATATGAAATAGTTGGATGTAGTACACCAGCTACAACATTTACCACACAGCGTCCTAATATATCGACTGTTTCGTCGGCACTTATCCATGGGTACTGATTTGAAAGATGTCTTCTAGTGCATTCTACTATTTTCATGAAGCACTTAGAAACATAACATTTGCGTAAGGTGGATTCATCAGGAACATTTCGGCCAGTATACTTTTGTAGAATGTTCTGAAAGTGCGATTGTTAAGTTTACTTAATGAGATATTAGCCGCCATTAAAGCCTCAAGGAGTTCTTCGAAAGAATTGTCAGCTTCCAACGGGTCCAGTTTCTGTGTATGTTTTAGTGATGCTAAGTGACGTTGTACGTGCGCTTTTTGTGCATTCTATAATGATAATTTACAGATTTTGCAATAAATTTTAGAATCACTGACAATACAGGACATACGAGGGAGACGCCATAAATTCTTGGAGCAATATAAGAATTTTTATTTTTCTATGTAATCTCCCCTAACTATTATACATTTATTACAACGATTAATTAATAATTCGATACCCTTGTAAAAATAATCTGAAGTTCTTCCGTCAAAATGTATTATAACAGCTCCTTGCAACTCACAGTCGTCCTTAAAACTACGTCCACTAAGGCCTTTTTTTGAATTAGAAACCAAAAAAAAATCTAGCTATATCCGGACTATACGGTGGATGTTCGAATTCTTGAAAGCCGCATTCGCGGATGGCAGCTTTTGAAATGGCGGCAGTATGGACGGGAGCATTGTCGGGCAATAATCGCACACATTTTGTCAATCTTTCATGACGTTTTGCACGAATGCTGTCCCTTAATTTATGCAATAAAGACGCATAATATGTGCGTTCATACTTGTATTGCGCTCTTTAAAGTCATTTAGCAAAATGCCTTCACAATCCCAGAATATTGTGTCCATCAAAGTTTTCGTTGATTGAACGACTTTTGCCTTCCTGGGACGAGGTTCATCAGATCGCCGCTATTCCATGGGCTCCCTTTTTGATAGGGGATCGCAAAACACAACCATTGTTTCATCCCCTGTGACAATGGACTCCAAAATCAGTATTGGATCGTTTCCACACATGTTTAAAAACGAATGCGCACATTCGACTCGGCGTTCACATTGGAGACTAGAAAGAAGTTGCGTTACCCATCTAGCACTAATCTTATTCATACCCAAATGGTCACGGAGAACTCGGCGAACACTTGTTTCGGAAATGTATTTTATCACTGCTAATTCCTCCAGTTTCAAACAGCTATCTTTTAGCACTAAATGTTCAATAACTGGTAAATTGGTCGACCCGACCGATCAGCAACTTCCAGGGATTCGTGTCCCAAACGGATACATTTTGCCCACTTTTTTACAATTGAATACGAAGGCGATGAATCACAGTAAACGCCGTCTAAACATTGTTTGATGTGATAAGGTGTATGCCCTTCGTTTGTTAAAAATTAAATGACCGCGCGGTACTCAATTTTTGTTACTTCAGACATTTTCGTGCGCTAGTCACGTTGGTTGGTTGGTTACTAAAAACTACTATCCTTCGAACAGTCATTTTTATAGTGTACACCTCGCGTACGTGCATGTATGACGTGACGGAGTTTGAACACGTTTGAACCTGTATAAGCCTGTCAGACCGAGAATTTATGGTGCCTACCTCGTACAGTCAATATGACCCTTAACCCAACTCGTCACAGTTTCACGATACAATTCTCGACGTTCTTCCATATCATAATAACATAAACAATGGTCTAGATCTAAATAAATGATAACTAAAAATCTATGCGTATATTATTGAAACTTAAGGAAATCCAGTGCACACTTACGTCAAGATAATTGGGAAAAGTAGATTCACTGAAACGGTAATAAACAGGAACTATTACAAAAATTAGGAAGTATGTAATTAACAGTAAAAATAATGAAAAAACAGAACTAATTCCCTGTACTTGATTTATCTTACGAAATATAAGCTTCTACCTACGCCGATGAAGAAAAGATTTTACTCGTAAATTCCTTTCTTGATCGCCTTTTTCGAGTAAATAACAGATGTTGTATTCACCAGATGAATAGTGCTATTCAGTAGCTGCGTGCTGTTTACATTATTTCTTTGCTCCGTCGTAGTTTAAACCTGGGACGTCCTCTCTGTAATTATGATTTAGGCCTGTGCGAGACTACATGATTACACAATGAACTCATTTTTATGCTTTGCTTTGCATGAAATAAAGCAGGTTTCCAGATACATATCATACTGCAAACAACGAATGTTGTGTACTTTCTTCATATTTACATTTTTAAACAGCTATATACAATATTTTAGAAAACTTTATTGAATTAAAAAAAAATTATTCCGAATATTTCTTTGAAGTCAATAAAATATGTAAGACAATAAAGCTATTGTTTTCTAATAAAATTAACAATAACGTTTTCATTATACATATATTCATTTCAAAAAATTATTAGTAAATATCTTGGAAACCCAACATGATAAATTGACGGAATAATAAAACTTACATTTTGATAATTAAAGTAAACAGCATGTAGAAATATTTTTAGCATTGCACATTGTATATAAAAATAATACTCCACCGTATCGTACATTTCTTCATTATTCCTGGAATTATAAAATAAGCCTGATGTTTATATTCAAATTTCTGGCGATCTCGATTAAATTAGCAAACCAGTTGTATTTTTAGAAAAAATTGATTTGTAATTAGTAAAAATATGCATACTCTGTATTAGCTTCCTAAATGAAATTATAAAATTCTCTTCACTATCGATATATTTTTGATACGGAATGGTATTATTACATTCAAAATTCTATGTTACAATTTAGAAGACTGTTTATTAATTGTGAAAACTCATTAGATATTTCAAATTTAGTATTCAGTAGCAATTCACAGTTAGGTAATATTACTTCGCTATGGCTCTTTATTAAAAAATTAATGGAAAAATTGTGGGAACGGTCTTACTAATAAGCGGGGGAGGCCTAACACGTCACCGCCGTGGAAGGTTCGCTGATAACGTTATAGTTATATGAACCAGTTTCTTTGAACATGCATATACAGTGGAGTCCCCATAATCCGAAACCAGAAGTCAAAAATAGCTGGAGTTACAATAAAACCAAAGTGATAATAAGGAATACAAATTGACTCATTGTTACAACAACCTACATACTACTCTTTGTACTAGGCAACGTTCCGCTTTCGTATCACTCATTTCGTCCCAAGATTTAGTTATATTTAGACGGGCCTTATAAGATAAGGTGTGCAATCATACATCATCTGTAATATTTATGTAATCACACGTCTTTAATCCGAAAAAATCGTTAATCCGAAAAGAGTCTAATCATTTTGAATTATCGAGACTCCACTATACCTCACATTAGGCATCGCATCCAGGAATTATATATCAACTGCAACACCCTCCAACAAACTTCGGCAAGTGACTTGCACATTCAAATATAAAAAAATCAATTAACTCAAAAACTGAAGCTAGTGTAGAATCTTTCCTAACTTGATCTTGAAACAACAGCATGTTGAGGTACCATTCCACAATAAAATTATCTTTAGTGATGGGGCTCAACTTTCGTTTCTACATGAAACAGACTTCTGAGAACCAGTGTCGCATAACATTCATTCGACATCGCTCCCAGGAATTATATATCAACAGCAACACTTTCCATCGAGTTTTGACGGGCGACTTACACCATTAAATATTTAAAGAAATGAGTTGACTCAAAAACTGAAATCAACCGACCATGGTAAGCAAAGCATTTTTGACAACAGGACTTTGGATCAACAACAAGACGGCGTAACATTTCATAACAAGATCATCTTCAGCGATGGGGATTACTTTTCGTCTCAACCGGAGACGGAATTGCCGGCTCTGAGGAAACCCTATCTTACAAGCCCATACGGTACAATCTCAAACTGTGACAATTTGGAGTGCTATGTAAGCATGACAGCTCGTTATTAAATGTGTTTTTGTAACTATAATAGAATAATATATAATATAATATAATAAAGTATAGAATTTCTTTATTAATATACTATAATATACTTACTCATCTATAATTAAAACATTACGGATTATCGTCACATCTGAGTAATCTTGTGGTAATTACCTCATTTGTCATAAAATATCAAATTAATTTAAATTATAGTGTATATACCAAGAACACTGTATAAACAATATGACAAACAACGATATAAACAAAGAAACAAATAATAATAAACGATAGACTGTTATATACTTCAGCTGCTCGGGTTAACTGTTAGAAAACCTTCGACGCCGTAGTACTCCCCCTCCATCAGCAGCTCTTTGACCCTTCTCTTAAACTCCTCATGTGGTAGGTCCTTAAGTTCTTCTTTCAACTGGTTATATAGCTTGGGACCCCAATAATCGACACACGAATGCGACAGTGAAAGTCGATGCTTTCTACTTCGTGTGTTATACTCATGGCTGATTCCATTCGGATAAAATGTGTGTTTGTTGGTATGTACATACTGCTACAGCTTTGCTTTCAAATTAAAATATGGTAATCTTGTACCAGCATTACTTAATCAAAACTACGATAATACAAAGCAGCATAATATACAACAAATGCAGAGATTGCGTTGACATGTAAAAAAAAACTTCTTCATTAAATTTATAAATTCAATCCCTATTAACATTCGTATTATTCTTGTAGGTTCTAGCAGTGATCTTTCCTTTATTTTCCGACAACATTTCTTATTTAAAAATTAAATAGGATAAGGTTACTAATAAAAAACTAAATCTCATAAAATATTTATATTCAACTTAATATCTTATAACAATATCGGTGAAGTAATTCTCTTGCCACATGTGGCTGTAAAAAGAAATTGTCCTTTTTACTTTCCAATTACAAGCAAAAAAAAATTTGTATTTTATAAATACGAAAACACATTGCATTATAAATACGCAAAACACATTACTATATATATCATATAGATTCAAAATAAATATCACTCTTTGCTATATTCAAATTTTAACATTGTGTAGTTTCAAAGAAATGAAAATTTTCTTATACGACGCTGAATTGCGCTTCAACAAAGACATTCATTCTCACGAAATGCCTCTGAAGATACAAAATCTCGCAGAGCAGAAAACACCTTGATAAGTCTGTCACCAATCATCATATGCAAATATTTACACGTTGTACATACCACAAATTGGCTATTGTCCATCAAAAATGCTCCTACCTTTACGTATCTAAATATGTTTGAAATCCCTATTAAAATTTTATTTAATAACTTGTTAATAATGTACAGCTAACATCACTGGCAAACATTCCCACGTTGTGCCATTAATGCCCTTTTACATCATTAACAATACTCCCATGATTTGTTACATTAATCTACTTATAGCAAACAAAATAATATTCTTATTCAAAATATTAATAAGTTTTAACGCTTTGCTAAAAATGAATATTTTCACATAGCATCTTTAGCATAATTTATTTTAGAAAAACTTACTTATAATGTTCATACATTTCATCAAATTCTTCTTGATTTCTATCTACCATTTTGATAGTAAAAATAAAATAATGAAATTAAACAAAATTACAATGAATTAATTATAATCTAATAAACTTCTTATTGAAATTGAAATTACTTAATACATTTAACTAAAAATGATCTTATGCAGTGTATCTATACGCCTGCAATCATGACACAAAATGTTCCCGTTCGAACAATTTCAAAGATCGACCGCTTCTTCCCTCTCCACCGTCGTTCGCGGCTTTTTATCAGTTCTCGGTCATCGAAAAAACCATTCTCCGTTTGCAGCGCCACAATTCACGCACTAATGTTTGTGTTGGCATTGTCCTGCTCGTATTTGATTTCTTCAAGTTTTTCCCCTGGTTGAACTATACCTATATTGTTTCTGACAGTTCTAAATCGCACAAAAATACACGCACTCAAATTGTTTATTATTGTTAATGTCTATGCACATTCGCGATTTCTTGTCTTGGGTAGGTATATTCTTCCTCTATTAACGCCATCCCTCATTGTATTTGTAAATGAATTTGTTGCCTTTTTCATCATTGTTTAAATACTTCCTTCTTCCATTGTTTAACACTATCCGTATTTTTCTCTTTCAGACATCTCCTTTAGAAATAACAGGAAAGACATTGCATACGACTGGAATACTTCCTTTTATAATTACTTTGTCAGGAACCTGGACTTTGACAGCTCTATTCCTGTCTTCAAACCACCTTCTCTCGTCTTCGTGTAGGTTAATTTGTATACAGCTGTTAACAACATTAAACATTGTTTTTTCTTTGTAGATTTATTCAGATTAAACCAATTTTAACCTGTGATTTCTGGAATTTTCCTGGATTAAACTGGATCTAACCTGCTATTACTGAAGTTTTTTGCTACATTATATCGTGTCTAATAAAAAAAACCGTTTTACATATTCCTTTTTTAAAATTATTCTTAGATATAAATGTCGGGGTATTTATAGTATTGTTAAGTGTAACCATAAAATGTCTAACAGATAACAATCTTTTATAAACTTATATTATACCTTTCATATAATTTTTATTACAATTTCAATTTCCATATACCTATCATCATAATGTTACGCCGTTGCTGTTATGCAACTCATGATACATTTTTCCATAATTATACTTACTACTAAAAATTATTTACTTATTCTATTACATAATTATCTAGTTATTTTAAAATGCCTAACCAATATAGGGGTCACGGCAATACGTTACAGCAGCAACAATAAATACTGACTGCAATGTAGAGAATACAATCTCGGGATCCCGGGATTAGACTGTGTGGCTTCTAATTGGGCTTAATGAAGAAAAAAAACTTAAGTAATTTCTTAAAAATTATTTATTAATACTGTTGCACAACACAATACACAATATACCAAAATAAGGGAAAAAAAAGACAATACAAAAAATATTTAGAATTTCGAAAATACAATCGCAGAAATATCAAAGTATCCAATGTTTGACTTCCAAGCCTGCTTCGTAGTTTATTGCCGAAATAAGCAGCAGCTGAAAACGGTCGCTTAGGTTCTACACTGGTTGGAGGAATAGACAATAGCTATTTATATGCTAAATCTAAGTGATATCCACGAACTCATCCATTTTCGAACAGGCCCATTTCGCGTCTAATACTATTTACCAACCCCGATTCATTTTGTACTTCAGGATCTGGGAATTCCATGCTCTTATTAATTTCCAGCTGTAAGTTTTCCTTTAGTGTCAATTGGGGTTGAGAGGTATGTTGCCTTGGCACATCATCTGTTTGTGATCCTGACCTTTCTTCCTCTTCCGTGTCATCTCGACTATTTAGTCTTTTAACTTAATACTCTTATTTCGTTCCTCACTAAAGCCTGTGTAGGAACTGGAAATAAGTCAAGCCATTCCAAATTCGATAATAACTGATTTTCATCATCTTTTCGTGGATTTTGTAAATAATTCAACACACCAGTTAAATCATCACTTCGTCGTTGCTTTATACGTTCCACTAAGGATGATATTATTTTTTTGGCGAGTGCTGAGTTTTTGCTCGACAATTGGTTTATAAGAAATTTTAAAGCGGTATCAACTGTGCATAAATTAGCAGCTCGCCGATAGATTGCTTCTACTGTTAATTTAATTGGGGCAGCACATCAACAATTTTATTTACCAAGTCAAAATCAGCATCTTCTAAACGGATTGGATGATTGACATCTATAAGAGCTTTTCAATGCATGTTTTTAAAAGGGAAAATCGTTCCAGTATGGTTAAAAGACTATTCCACCTGGTTTTACAGTCCAAAAGAAGTGACAACTCTTTTTCATGTTCAGTCTCCACATATTTCTGAAGTACTGTATCATTTTTCAATGTTGATCTTTTGAAATACACTATAACTTTTTGGATTTTTGCAAATAATTTTTTACAAAGCACATCACAGACGGCCAAATTGATACCATGTGCGAGACACAGTTGTTGTTCAGTGCAAACAAGCCGTCCCACCTTTATCATAAGGTTCGGTCTATCGGTTACAATAGCCACGATATCAGTTTCCAGGGAAATATCAAATTTACTTAGACGCTCTTTCAATAAACGAAGACAATTTTCAGCCGAGATTCGGGATTAAAACGGCCGGGATTCCGAAATCCCGGGATTCGGAATCACGGGATTGTATTCTCTACGACAATGTCAGTATTTTTTCTGTCTGGAAGTGGCCTCTGCATGATTCATTATATTCTAGAGCACTCAGATCTCTAATGGCCTTTTTTGCAGTAGAAATATTCTATTTCCGTCAGTCGTCTGTCTCCAGAAGAGAGTTCCATAACTTAGAAGAGAATGAAAATACGAAAAGTACGCCACCTTTGATGATTCGTATGTGGCTACATGCCTCAGTCTTCTTAGGTGAATATCGCAGACGTCAGTCTACCAGCTAGGCTATTTGTTAACTGTTAATGAGTTTGCTAGGTAGCAAGCTGTTAAGCTTTTTCTAGCGTGAAATAGATAGAGTATACGTAAATGTCATCTGAAATCAACAAGATGAAGCGACCTGACACACTATATGCGGAACAAAGGCATCACTGCTAATAAAGGTCCAAGAGGTGCAATTTTTTTTCTGACATCAAAACTGACAATCGGGAAATTGCGTTAACCACTTTGAAAATAGCTCTATATGAGTCACTCTGAAATGATTCAATAATACCGGAAAGATATCAATTCAACATTTATAAAATTCAACCTCCTTTACTCCAAAACATCTTTCTAAGTTAATAAAAAATTGCAAGAATTTCATTGAAACGATGTGTCCTCTTTAAATTTAAAATTCAATTTTTTAATGAAACACTACATTTCTATTTTATTTTGGTATACCTGGTGAATCAGGGAATGGCAAGCACAACTAAATATGTTACCTATTAATTCCGAATTAGTTTTGTTTTTGATAATGTAATGTCGTCTTTATTTCAAATTAACAAATTCATTACTATTATTAATAACCCTAAAAACATCTTAATTGTATAATATGAAATTAAAAACAAATCAGAACAGGTGTTATATTACAATTCTGTCGATGAATAACAGTATGATTTCCTCTGTAAACTGCTTGCAAGTGTATTTCTAATATCTCTGTTGATATAATTTCTCTGTCCTGTAAAACACATACTGGCACTCCAAAAGGAGCAAGATATGCTTTTCTCAGAAAATGGATAATATTCATATTTTGTTCTATAGTGCACGTGCCGTAAATATTAACAGTAGGATTACTTCAGCAAAATCGATCCAAAGAATTGATGATAAGGACATTACTTAAAGGAATGTGTTATTGAGTAATTAAACAGATTGTGTACTGTTTGTATATACGTTTGTTTAAAATCGTACAATAGAAAATGTTATTCCATCATAGCTTAAACTAATCACAGTATTGTTACGTAATATAAAGGAAATATTTGACAAGGAAAATGAGGTGTGGTTACTATCTTATTCGTACGTGCTTTCCGAAATGTGCATAAAAAAGTTGTTCCTAATTAAGTGTTAAATTCTGTATCATTCTTAATAACAAACCTCTGGGTGTTACTTCCTGTTGGAATATTGAAACTTTCTATATACAAAACTTGTTCCAACTTGAGCTTTAAATACTTTTGTATTGTATAGAATGCATAATGTACGAGATATTTGCAAAAAACTGTTTCTCGCTAAGACAAAGTGTTGATTGCTGTAGCCGTATGGCCGCTTCTGATACACACACACATACACACAATACACACAAAGAGAGTGAGAAGGGGGGGGGGGAGATATTTCATTGTACTACGTATATGAAAGTAATACGCAATAAATACAGCGAAATATTCTCTTTCTCAAAAAGCAGAAATAATATTGAAAATGAGAATATTTTTAATGTTTGACACAGAGTTATTCCATTATCGTTAAAAAAAAGTTGGTAATTAAAAAGTAAGAATTTCCTAGTAACACAATTTACTTTAACAGAAACGAAAAATAAAATTGAAAAAAGTACCAATATGACTTCAAATACAATCAAAAAAAGATTGTTTAAATTTATAACAAGGTAATTATAACCCCTACCGAAAAGACAATTTCTTTTACAAGTAAAAATTGAAATTATGGAGTTTCAACACGTATCTCCGTCTTCAATCAATTATTTACAATTTCTTTTTTTTATCTCGAACAATCCGAAAATGAACAGGTTTATATATGTGAATATAAATATCATGTTTGTTGACGTTTCCTCTTTTCCAGGTTTCCTGGATCAGGACGAAGGACCTTCTCATCTTGACGTCGGGATCCGTAACATTCACGGCTGACGGTCGTTTCGAAGCCGTTTATAGTCACGAAGACTTTTGGGGTTTGAGGATCCGTGGGGTACGGATAGCGGATATGGGCCAGTATGAATGCCAAGTGAATACAGATCCCAAAATGAACTTTGCCCTTAATCTCACCGTGTCAGGTAAAGTAATTAATCAAGTCACTCAGCGTTGTTGGTAGTAGCACCGATAGTATAGAGGTAGCAATAGCAACAACGCGACTTCGCCCACTCGTCTTCTTCTCTTTTTCGATCTTATTAAACTAATTGCTTCCATTTTCTTGTTACAGACATTGGCATGAGGGATGCCGTGGATATAGACACGAAGTACGCGTATGTAGCGTCAATAAAGGGACCGAAGGAAGTGTATGTTCGGGAAGGTTCACCTGTTACATTCACATGCGAAATTGTCTCGCAAACAGGTGCCCACGACATATTTTTCCCAAAGCCGAGAGTCAGATGGCTGTACGAGGGGAAAGAAATAACGCATGAGGTGAGTTTTTTCTTGTTTTGGTTTTCTTCCCTTTAAGCCGATGTGTATGATTGAATGTGAGATGGTCTAAGAAACACAGATTTCATGGATTTATTGTACAGAACAATGTCTGACAAAAATATCAATTTTAAAGATACAGCTATTTTATATAAGATTTTAATTATAAAACTATACCGTGCGTTAAGAAACTCGCATTCAAATTTTGTAAACTTCCCAGATAGTTAATTTATTTTAACTAAAATCCAGCAAATAGAGAATATATCAGCTGTAGAATATAATTGTCGTTTTAATTGATTTATATTTCCTCTCTATCCAACATCAGCCGCCGCTTTATACAGAGTGTACATAAATGATTGAAAGGCGATGGAATTTCCCGCTTTCTATTTTTTTACTTTAAGTTGGTGCCAAGTACTAGTCAAATCTCTGAGGCTGTAAATATTGTATATCATAGGCGTAACATAAAAAAGTGAGAGAGGGAACAATTTTAGTTAATTTATTTAAAGATAATTACAATAAAATTGTTTTCTAATGTTGATATTTTAAATTGTTCTTAATCTTAATTTCAGGTTAGACTAGCCAATGAAAACTATTACAAAAGTATAACACTTATTCAAAATATTTATAATTTAAAATTTTAAAAATTACGCTTGTTCAAAATTATTACAAAAGTATGGCACTTATTCAAGATATTTATAATTTAAAATTTTGAAAATTATAACATTTGTTCAAAATGCTGCCCGCGTAAATTCAAACACAAATTCACTCTTCTTTTCATATTGTCAAATACATTGTGTAATATTTCTGGTCTAATGTCACTTACAGCTTCCGAAATTGTATGTTGTAATTCCTCCAATATATGGATACGGTTGAAATTTATTCTTTAAATAAACAAACATGAAGTAATCCAAAGGTGTCAAATCTGGTGACCGAGGAGGCCAGAGTTTTCTACTTACCAATTTGTCCCCATAAAACTGCTGCAGATGATCTAATGTTCACTGTGCAGTATGTGCTGTAGCACTATCCTATTGGAAATAACCACGTTCCAACTCATCATTGTGAAGTTGTTCATTAAAAGGATTTAAAATTATATTTAGATAGATATTCGCGCGAATTTTTTGATGAAAGAAGATTGGACTGATAATACATGAGACTGGCCATCGAGATGACTTGCTTTTTTTTTAGGGCAGAATATATCAAAAAATATTGTATGCTATATACCTGACAACACCACATGACATGAGGTAAAATTAAAGAAATGTTAGAAACTCTTTCAAATCCTTAGTTCAATTATGCATTGATCTTGATTGATATTGTCTGTTCTAAGATGTGTTTACATTTCATTTTTTACGCATTTTAAGGTTGATTAATTGTTGCATCCGCAAAAATCGCTTATACTACCTGTGTAAAGCTATCCAGAACTGAGACCGCTAAAACTAACTCAAACTATGGTTTATCTAGGACGTTTCTTGACCGTGTAAATTATGCAACGACCTCAACTGATTAACGGCAGCAATTGTTGCACTACAAGATTGTATAAAAAACTTAAATGCTACCGATGTTAATGATACCCATAGTTTAATACAGGAAGTTACTAAGCGCAATTAAACAATGATGAGCATAATAATTTATGGGATCGCTGAAAAGTATGTTTGTCTAAAGTCTGAGCAACGTTCACTTGATATTGAAATTTTTACTCGTACCCATGAGATTGGATAACTATTATCCTACTAAAATTTCCTCCATGTTCTCTTGAAGCTCAGTCAATCGTTTAGCTAGCACATTAAATTTTCAGTATATATTGCTAAATTGCGGATTCCGTCAGAGACTGCATTGCAGTGTGAGAGATTAATGATTGATGTACGATAAATCTACGGGTGAAATTGGAATAGATAGAATTAAGTACATCATCACCTCTGTACCCCAAAGTTGCTGATATAAACTAGCTGTACTCAACATACACTTACATCATCAATTTCCTTTCCAAAATATTCGAAGTTGAACTCCATATATACATGCTTTATATTCATAGTTTTTTCTGTTCCTGTGATGTAATTCTTTTGACTAAATTAATTATTGCTTAATTTATTAAAATTATAAATATATGATAGGAGTATCTTAATAGTGGATGATTTAGTTTGCTTTATTTTAACACTTTGTGAAAAATAAGTTAAATAACCAATTAAAATAGGTCTCTATATTAAACTACTCAAATTTGCCTCACCGTGGGTATGTAAATTTTATGTCTGCATTTATTTATTCATCCATCCGTCTTGTCTGTGTGCTTAACTGAAATGTAATTCGTGCTATACTATCAAGCATAATATTTAACTAAGTAAGTTCTCTGAACTGTTCTCGACCTCCGAAACGTTACATATATATGACATTTGTATATAGAATAAATTTCGTTTTCTTGGATTTAACAATTTTCTAAGTTATACATACATATATTACATTACACAAGATTTGTAAATCATACAGTTTTGTATTTCAGAAATTTCTATCCTAAATGTATCATTCACTTATCTTGAGATAATATTAGCATATAAAACGTGTTTGGATATTCCGAAAGACCTGGAATGTTACCAATAATTACATTAATTTCCCATTCCTCATTTCGAGGTAGAAAACGGAAATTTATGATTAGCTTGAACTTATACGATTGTCAGGTAGAACGAATATAGGTCGGCACAAAATGGTACCTTTAAGATAACGATTTCAAGTTTTCTTATTTTTGTGTTTAACTAACAAAAGATGAATGAAATCCGTTCGAACATAGAAGCGTAATCAAATTCTCGCCAAATGGAGGAAGTTTACCCTAAAATAATTACCAGAGTTTTACTAATGTGTATAAGTAAAATGTATGTCTATTTTGAGATGAAATTTTGGTCCAAATAATTTTGATCAAGTAGGAAAAAAATTGAAGGTAATTAATGATGCGGAAGGCATGTTAAAGCAAGAACAAACGAAACCATCGAAAAAGTAGAGGCTTTGGACTTAGAAGATCGAAGAACAACAGTCTCAATAATTGTCAAAAAATGTAGGGATAGCTGATTATAGAAAATTGAAATTAGTGAACGAATATTTAGGAATGAATATGATCTCAGAAGATTGGATGTCGAAATTGATTATTCCCAAACAAAAACTGCACCAGTAACACATTTGCCAAGAAAACTTAGTGGCTTGGGTTAACCATGAGACCTTTTTCAAAAATTATAAGAGCAGATACAAAGTGGATGTTTCACTGGGATCCATCAACAAAATAAAGTTCCACGTAGTGAATCCGCTGGAAATCGTTATCACCAAAGAAGATAAAAACGCAAAATTTAAAAGAAGAAAACCATCAGAAATTTTAAAATTGACAGCATGATTTAGGACTTATCAAAGAATTCTATTTTTAAAGCTCTAGCCTTATCAGAAAAACTTAGGAATAAGTGTTTGATTGTTAATCGCGCATAGGTTGTGAAATAAAATATTGCTTCTATACAAACATTTTGCTTCATAGGTAGTAAGTAGATAATGTTTTCGCTGAATCAGAATGTCTTCGCTTCCAACAACTTGTAGGCACTCTATTCGCAAGTATTTACTTTGCATGCTACCTATCTGGAAGCTCAAATACAAAGCATAAATTATACATATTAGATACAACTCTGTTGCAATTGAATGGTAAACTACCGTGCCTTTAAGTACAGTTCTGCTCCATTTTTATGAGATCATTAGAGATTTATCAACACAAGAAATTTGATATTTTATAAATTACTTGATATGAGGTAGAGCCCAAAGTTTGTTAAAAAGGCACCTCTGAACTAATTCAACAATTTCATGCTACTTAATATTACTTAAGGTGGACTCGATTATGTACGAAAACACGCGAATTATTCCCTTTTGCTCGGTCCATTGCTCGATTCATTCTCATCATCTTCGTCTAAACCGAATACAAATAAAGATAATTTTGAACCCAATCTACTAAGCGTTTAAATAAATTAGATATATGAAATGCCGTGGGATTATAAAATATAAAAGCTCACAATTTTAAATATATTTTGTAATAGTTGGAAAAATTCGAAGAAATAAATTTTAAAAAATAGGGTGTCCAAAGTGATCTCATCATAGACACAGTCTTCAAGTTACGTCCAGTATTTTAATTATAGGTAATTAAAATTATACTAATAAATAACACTAAATCTACATTGGTTTTTCCTACAGACGACGCTATATTTTGGAAACTTGCTAACATTTAATTTATACTAATTAACAATATACGTCCTAAAACAGAGTTGGATGATAAATAATACCATTAAAATTTATTTTCTAATTTGAATAGTACAGCTGTTACAAGCTTTTATAGTAGCACTAGAAGAGTCGTGTGTATTAATGAAGATTCCAAGCAGATTCTGGGAACACACTTTTTTTCTCTGAATTCCTGTTGATTCACATTGACTAATACATCACTGCCTATTGCATCAGAAGTCGATGGATTTTGAATAATTTTAGAGGATGTATTAGATGCACTAGAAAGTATTCGAGGCCCACTAATTTTTTTCTGGATGGAATTATCAATGAAACCTTCAGTCACGGCTGAAGATTCCATTCCATATGGCGCTTAATTATTATTAAGTCATCACCACTATTAGTCAAGTAACACTTGAACGTCTAAAGCAATGTCCAGTAAAGAGCTTAGGATTATGTAAATTTAAGTAAGAAACAATATTTTTTGGCGCTTTTCGTATAGCATTAATAACAATTGGACTATTCACTCAATAATCATTTCTATATTGCAGGAAGAAGCGTTTATGTGTAACATGACTTGACAAAGTGAATAATATCTTTAATGAAATCAATCCATAATATTTGCGTTATATTACATATTACATTGTCTTGGAATATAAGGTTCGTCCATTTTGTTGATAACTTGAAATAATTTATTACATAAACCAGTCTAAATGTAAAATCCAAAATGACATATGCAACCTCTGTCTATATATTCACATATTATTATATAAAATATTTTAGTGAAAAATAAGTGCGACCAACGCCAAATAATTGAATTTATAAAATTTTGAACTTTTAATACCCGAAATAGACGATAATAATAAAATACACTTTTCATAAGATATATGACGCACTTGTTCTTTAGCGTGTGCACCAAAATCATGTCTTATGAATCTTGTATTACATTATACTATTCTTTATACTTTCTTCCTATCACCGTTTTCCTTCTACTTACATGGTGTATTTGTAAGCAGATCATTTTATAAAATCTGGTATTTAGAAAGACCAACATTTCTTCACAATGATCTCTGTTGAATTCTACATTTTTGTTCTGTAAAGTATGGCTTCTAAAGAATTCATATGTATTTAAAATTAAAATTATGAACAATTTTATTAAAAAGTTTTTTATAATTCATACCGGAAGTAGGCGTTTTACTCTTATTGAAAATCAATTCTTTGCAAATATTTTGCAAGTCGTGCTCTTTAGACAGGTACGTTACGAGTATAAAAGTATTAAGAAATTAATTTTCAGTACGTTCTGTATAAAAAAAAAAATTCAAAATTCATAATGTTCCTATTATCGAGTAGCGATTTTTTGCTAAATGTCGTAAATTGGGCATTCTATATGTATTTATCAAGAGTACAAAAATATTTAGAGTTGGATTTGGAATATTTTTTGTATAATGGCAATTTCAAAATTCGGACGTTTTTACTCTTAGCGAATAGTACTTTCTCTCGAACATCTCGCAAAGTATGTATTTTATAGAGATATATTAAGAGAATAGAAGTATTTATAATAGGATTTTGAAAAAGTTTTAAACAAAAAAATTCTTAAAATACCATCATTTGAAACTCTCGTACGTATAAGAAAGTCGCGTGGTGGTCACACCTCATCATTTGTATTATTTCTGCATCAGTGTGCGGGTACTCGTGGAAGGGATCGATGTGGTCATTTACAAATTGCTTATTTTCTTTTGCTAATATTATTCCAAGCGCGTGCGCTGTTTTTCTTCTTCTTGCTTTCTCAAAAGCAATTCGAATGAATTTTTCTGATATATCAAGAATTTGAAGAAAAAGGACTCATAGTTAATCCTATCGACTGTAAAAGAATCAGTTTGGCAAAACTTTCTTCGTGACTTTTCATTTCTGCTTTTAACCGATTCAATTCGAGTTACGTTAGAAGTAATATAGTCCCTTTGCCTTTGTTGCCTCTTTTCCAAAAGTTCTTATATAGTGTCTCCTTAAAAACATATTATGTTACTGTTTCATTAAGCAACATGGGCAGAATGTATGTAAATTCTTCGGTTTCCGTTGGTCTCAAATTCTTTCCGTTCTCTTTTACCTTTTTTCCTAAATTCTTATCTTTTTTTTTTTTAATATTCAAAGCCCATTTCTCTGATTGTTTTGCTTTACATTTCTTCCTCGATGCCAATCCATTTTTGTTGGGAGTTTCAATTATGGTATTTTTATTTTGACTCTGTGTAAAAATGTTCTTATGCGTAACATCTTCATCCACAGAACCCACATTTTCACATGGATCTAGTTCACGTGATCGCCCTCCGGATTTGAGTTGTTGTGACTTATTTACGAGGTAAATTCCTTAAGACAGTTCGGTTTGCTGTAAACTACATCGAGTGTGACAAGGGACCAGGATCTCGTACAGCCAAACCCTCTTTACAGTTTCCCAACTTTATTTCCATGGAGATATTGAGTATATATTGCTGATCCTTAGTTAGTATACTTCTATCTATTGTGGAGATTTGACAGCTAAGAAAGACTTTCAAGAAATAGTTTCTGTAGAAGGTTCTGTCACGGTAAAATGTTTAAATACGCTCCGAATTCCAGATTCTACTTATATTGGCGCTTATGTGCTTCTTATGTGACTCCCCCAATGTGTATTCGTTAATTTGAAAAATTGATGGTGTTTAATTCACTTGTGGTTAATGTAAAAAGTATTGGCTTACTCAGAATATCCGCGTATATTTAAAATGTATTCTGAATATTGGTATATTTAATTTATATGTATGGATCTAGAAAATTCACAATTTCAAATAACTTCCAGTGGAAATAAAATTTGTTATGGATTTCATTAATAATACATATTGTGATGGTTTTAATATCCATACAATTTATTAGTTTGTAATTGTGTTATAACATATGATTTTTTCAATTCTTAAAAATATATTTTTATCAATAAAGAATTAATTATTTAAATGATAATAAAATATTCATTATTTGATGAGATTTTCTTGATGTTCTGGTTGTCGTAGAGGAAAAATAAGGTTTTCTTTCTTCTATGTTTGTATTTTTAGAATCTGTTGAAGAGAAATGAAAAATATTATTATTGTTGTCAAATATGATGTATTATGTTTTATGTACAAAATTGTTTAATTAACGATGATATGACGAGTATTGTAGACGTAAATAATTGATTTAGAGTATAAACTAATTTGAATTAAATTTCCCGCCATTATTTGAACAGGTGTAAATGAAAGAATAATTTTGACAGTTCCTGTAATGAGAATTTTTAAATTGAATGACAATTGTGTGAAATGCTTTGCAATTAGGTTTTTTTAAAATGTAAGAAGAATAATAAATATACGTATTAATAAATTATAGGGATGTAAATATTCGAAAGTAAATAGTAAAGAGACATTTTGAATTATAAAGGTAGGTGTAGATTTCTGATTGGAGAATTTGAAAAAGTTTTAAAAGGTTGCCAAGGAAATTGTTTTGAAAAAAATAATAGATAGAATGAAAAAATAATTTTCACACGACGCGGTCGTATTTGTCGCTGAATTTAAATAAATTCATCGATAACGTCTCAAATTTATTGAATTTTGTGCTAAAAAGCATTAATAGTGATTAATTTAAACGAAGTCATAGAGATTATTACAGATTAAAGTGAAAAGTGCTTCTTACATAATTTATTATATGTCTATAAATCATAGCAAAACAATTTATAGATAAAGAAAGGATTATTTAAACAGGTTTAATAATAATTTAACAAAAGTACTTACATGTATCGAAGATTATCCATCGACGAAGTTCATAATAAATTTTCAAGATTACCCAAAGACGAGGATTCTAGTGAATTTTCAAGATTATCCAAAGACATAATTCCAGGAGAAGTTTCAAGATTAACCATAGACGAAGTTCCTAGTATTTCCAAAGGAGACCGAACGTGTAGGAATCATTTCTTCTAGAGTTGCAGTATTTTATTGTGGATAGGCTTACGAAGAGAATTTTTCTGAGTCCGAACGTGTATTTCCAAAGGAGACCGAACAAGTAGGAATCATTTCTCCTAGAGTTGCAGTACTATATTGTGCAGAGAACTTCGAAGAGAATTTTTCTGAGTCAGAACGTGTATATCCAAAGGAGTCCAAAATAAAGGAGTACAAGAAGGACGTCGAAGATTGGAGGACATCGGAGAATATCATCTAGATATCAAATCCAGGTCATATTATAGTAGCAGCAGCACCTACAAGTAAATATAAATTAATATTTGAAGTAATATAAATTATATTGGTACTATTCGATTTAAAAAAACATATATTTTATATTAATACTTAAAAATGTTATAGCTATTTGAATTTAAATACAAATCAGAGAACTATATAAGAAAGGCAATACCTTATTTGTAGAAGTATTACAAATTTCATCCAGTGGAAATCTCATCAACGATTGAATATTTACAACTAAAATTGAAAAACATTATTTGTCAGTTGTAGAAAATATACCAGTTGTCGTTCAACAAACCTACTCGCTATAGTTATATCATTGTCCCTAATGGTTTATTTTTATATTTTCTAACCTACGAAAGTATATCGTTGTTAAACAATTTTCAATAATCTTTATTTATATTTGTGAATCTGATCAACACATTATTATACCATTATTAGCCTGAGATTGTTGTTTTCTTTCATTTGTAGCATTATCTATGTATTTTCTTAAATAGAGCAACTGATTTACAAGAGTTGTGTAACACTAAAATCATAAAAATATTAAATTAATTTAACCTGAAAAAAACCAAATAAAATAAGGAATACTTACATGTATAGTCATAGTTCTACAATTTACAAGCGAATAATCAGTCACAGCGAACTTCATAAACACCCCTGATGATAAATAAAAAGTATTTTATAAAGAACACGTTGCAAATTAATCGATAATAAACGATTCATAAGTTAGGTTATAATTTCTTGACATTTAATGTGAAATATCCCTTCCATTTTTATTATGTATTGGTATAGGTCTCAAATAATATAGTCCTACCAGTTCAATAAATTAAACAAGGAGAAATAAAAATTAATATTTATTTAATTTGAGTATTAGCCGAGGTTTTATATTAAATAAAAATAGTAGTATGAAATTGATATTGAGCAGAATATTAAATTATTAAATATTGGTATACAGAGTGTAATAAATCATATCTACACACATAATTAATACATTTTGGCTGGCCCAACTTGGAGCAACACATACTAATACAATATAATCATCAATTATTCAAGGAATAATTACGAACAGATTATATATTTATTCAGTTATTTGTTCAGGACGAACAAATTGTCTTAATGACTCACAATAATTAATTTCACATTAATTCAGAATTTTCAACTTAATTATATTGTAAAATTAAACACATTGAAAATTAAATTTTGAGCAAAAAATCAAAACTTTGGAGCCTATAGGATCTCTTATAGCGTTCTCTTGCTTTACTACGCACATTGTTATTATTAATAATGAGGTTCTGTGTTTCTTTGACCCGAAACAGCGAAATTAAATTACCGATTGTTCTGTTTTGTTTCGCAGCTGGACCGAGGCGGGATTTCCGTGGATACCGACTACAGAGACAGAAAAGTAACCAGCAGATTGAGAGTTGCCACGGTGACACTGAAAGACGGAGGTTTATACACGTGTAGTCAGGCTGCAACATTGGGGGACTCGGTCCGGCTCTTTGTCGTTGAGGGTAAAGATTAATTTTGATATTTTTGCACACATTCCGAATTTCCACCCACTGAATGGGGCTTTTATTAACTTTTAGTTGTTGTTCTATTTAGCCGAGCATTCTGAAGCCATGCAACGAGATTTTCCAACATCAACCGCCAAAATCCCTCGACTAAAGCCCATGTTACGTTTATTATTTATTATATTTGCAACACTCAGTTGCATTAACTGAATACGAACCCTGTTAATGCGATGTAACGGCGCCATTTCAGTATTTGTTTAAATGTAATATTCACAGAAACTATTCAGTTAATGCTAGACTGTGTTTAAGTATGGAAATGAATGAGTACAAAGACATTTTAGTGTAAATAAATAAGTATTAATGTAAATCCTTATTCCCAGATTCCATAAAAGACTGTTTATATTATGTACATATTAATTAAGCTAGAAATAAATAATTTATAATTTTTTAAATTTCTTTTATTTATTCCTATATTTATTACTATTAAATTAAATATTCATATTTGCATGGTGTCACAGTTATATTACCTAAAAATATTTTTTCGAAATATTTTTACCGCTTAAACACGAAAGCTATATCACTCAATGTTTGTATTGTACATTTTTTAATTATCTAATGATGGATGAATTACGGATGTATAAGGAAGGGATTATAGATTTTTTCAACATCAGACAGCTCTGGACTTATTTGGTATTCTTCTTGAACAATCACGTTAACAATATTCATTTGTTTTAATACTATTTTTAGTGGAAAATACTACAGAGTATTGTAATTTTCTAATTTGGGAAAAATTTAAATATTAATATTGTTTGCATAATAATTTAATTTTAACAAATCTTGATTTAGGCATAAATTTTGCTAAAATTAATAAACTTTAGAAATTTGAAAAACGTACACTATTCTAAATCTGCTGTAGTAACGACTACATACCAACCTATCTGCACTTTTGTTTATAGGGAAATATGATAATGTTAAAGAGATTTCCAAAAGTTAGATTGTAATACAGAGACCCCTCCGGCTACTTGCTAAATATTCACAGATATGGAATATCTACGAGGAAGTTCACCTATTATCGTCCCTAGCGTAGGTGGCGTTGACTGACATATCAAAATTGTTGTCATTCGAAATGTCATTTATTGACGTGAGTGAATTTAAAATATCGATTCTTTGTTTCTTTGCATACACGAAATTTTAGTTTAATTAATCTTATTTTATTTACTGAGCACGTCATACGCCACCTAAAGCTGAAAGCTTACTACAGGCGGCGATGGAAGACAACAAAAACCAATTATTTTCACACCGAGTTTAAGAGATTAAGGGGTATATGTAAATTATTGATTGCGGACTCTTATAAATCATACATGGTTGGGGTGGAATTGATGACAGTACTAGAGTTGAGGACTACAGGCCAATATCCATTCTACCCAACTTTGCAAAGGTTTTTGAAAACGTAATTTATTCTCGCATAGCTTTCAATACAAAATCTTTGATTTCTGAATGTCAACATGATTTCATTCGTGGACCTTCTACAGTTACGCACTTACTCACTATAACTCAGGCTGTCTCTCATGAACTGGATGTTAATGGCCAATTGGACGTGATCTACACTGACTTTAGCAATTGGATTCAGCCCGTCCCTGCTCAAACGTATGCATTCATATTTGACAAATAGGAGCAATTATGTCTTTTACAATTGATTCAGGTCATTTGAGTTTACTCCCTCATCCGGGGTGCCATAGGGCTCTAACTTATGACCTCTGTTATTTACTCTATATACCAACGATTTCCTTAAATCAATAACATGCAATGTACTCGCATATGTGGATGATATAAAGATCTACTGCTCTATACGAACTTGGAACGATGTACTTCGTCTTCAAGAAAACTTGAATCGTATATCGACTTGGTGTTCCAACTTCAATTAGAAACTAAATATAAGTAAATGTTTTGATATGTCCTACTCTCGCAAAAATAATAATATACCATCTACTTATTCTATTGAGGACAACCAGCTTAGGCGGGTGGACAGCATGAAGGACCGTGGCGTGTTCTTTGACACGCATTTGAGCTTCTCTAGTCATATATATTCCATTTGCAATTCAGCTTCAAAGGCTTTGGGCTTTGTTTTGCGCAGTTGTAAGTTTTTTAAAAGTCCACGGTTTCTGAAGGCTTTGTATTTCAGTTTTGTTGTCAGTTAGCTGGAATATGCATCACAAGTATGGTCACCTCAGTACTTATATCTACTACTAGCCATTGAGAGAGTGCAGCGGCGATTCCTGAAGTACTTATCTTTCAGGGATACGGGAATTTATCCAGAACGTGGCATCGATTACAATCTCTTACTGCAAGCACATGATCTCCAGTCACTGCGGGATCGCCGAGAGTTTCATGATGCACCCTTCATATGGAAGCTATGTAATGAAACAATTGATTGCCCACATCTCCTATCATGCTTAAACTTATACATTCCCAGGATTTCGTCTCGCTCCTCCTCCACGTTTTGGTTGCCCTTTTCGAGGACTAATGTTCTTCGGCGATCGTCACTGGTCATCATGTGTGGTGCTGCAAACTTATATTATGAAGATATATTTTTTGTTTCTAATTCAGCAAGTAATGCATAATTCTTCAACTTTATATATAAATATATGTATATAGTTATAAATTATTTATATTACAAAGAAGAATATGATTAAGTTGTTATTTATTAATGTACGTTACTTCTTTGTCCTATAATTGGTTTGATACTGCTGGACTAAATAAATTATTATTATTAACGAAATCGTTATTTAACGAAAATTGATAAAATTGAAGTAAGAGCTATGATAAAATATCTCTTTAAGAAAGGGTGCTCACCACAAGAAATTTATACAGATATGACCAAGGTATAGGGTGAGTATGCAGCTCCATTTCAAGTAATTAAAAAATGGTTACGTGATTTTAAACTGGGAAGGGAGACCTTCAAATGTGCACAAATTGCTTGTCCCCCCAAAATTGTGGTTATAGAAGGAAATATTGATTTGGTTTATGATATGGTACTAAACGATAGAAGAATTGCCGTTAGGTTTATAGACGAGACATGTGGCTTATCAGTTGGACGTGTTGAAAAAATATTGCAGGATGAACCGGATTTCAAAAAAGTCTGCATGTTGGGTTCCTAAAATATTAATGGCAGCTCAAAAGCAAGTTACCAGTGAGACAAATTTGGAAAATTTAGACGAGGGGTGCTTTTCCATCAAGACAACATTTCGGCCCATAAAAGATGTGTTTCAATGGCTGCTGCTTTTCATAATGCTGGGTTTAAAATTTTTGAACAGCTACCCTATCCAAAATTAAAAAGACGTCTTCGAGGAAACTACTTTTAAGATGATGAAGAAATGATGATAGCTGTAAATGAGTGGATAATGGAACAAGACAGATGCTCGCTTTCTAACGGAAAATTGGCACTTAATCGAAACACAAAATGTAGTATTTTGAAAAATAGAATTGTTTTGTTCTTCTCAATTGATTGCTTCTATGTTAGGCACAATAACTGGTGAACTCGTCTGCCTTACCTAAGCTTAAATCAATTTATAGATTTATGTATTTAATAAATCTAACCTATATCATATTTTGGCAAAAAAGGAGACATTATGAAATAGGTTTCATTTTATTAAAAATTGGCGATTCAGTTACAACATTTTAACCACAAAATATAATTTTTTTTTCTATTAATGTCACAACAGGATAAATACCCCTCTAAGTAAGATATAAACCATTTGTTACCAGAATTTGTGCCTCATTTTACGATTGAAGCAATTGAAGCTTTGTATGAGAAATACATTTGTTACAAGAATAAAAAAATACTTGAGTAACTCTGTAGCATTTTTGACACTCATTCACACGTGTTACATCAATCACTATAAACCTTATATTGCACATCACGACTTGTGGTGTTTCTCTTTCCAAGCATTTCATCACCTAAGCCTTGGACAGATTTATAATTAGTAGCCACACATCTGGGCAGTTATGAAAATGGCTAGCAACACCACGTGGAATAATGGTAATTTATGACCCGCAAGACAAAGCACTAAAACAACACATTAAACGATTATGATTCGATAATCAATTGTAATAAACATGGGAATAACATACCTATAGTTCTTTCAGCAACATCCAATTAAACAATAGATTTCTCACAACGCAAATCAGTTCGAATTTAAACTAAAAATATAGGTTTGTAAACTAACAATTCTAAAAAGAATTACAAATTACGTATCTACTATTAAATACAGTAAACAATGAAACTTGGGCTTAAATTGCAGCAGACGCTTTTAATTTTTGACATTTGGTACGTTAACAGGGACTGAAAATAAAAGAAATTTAGCAACATAGGTTGCAACAATACTGAAAAATGAATTAAATGAATAAATGATTTAAAAATTAGAAACAACCAGGCTATACAATTAAAAAGAGAATTTATCATGTGAAAATAGATATAAAAATACTTAAAAACCGCCAGCTATCCAATTTATTCTAAATAAAAAACATAAGATGTGAGCACCACACGACACGACACGTGCGTTGCGTTCCGAAATGTGTATACAAAAGGTTGTTATAAATTAAACTTTAAATTCTGTATTCCTTAATAAAATAAACCTCTAAGTAAAAGTGTTACATCCGGTCCGAATTTTCAAAAAATGTTTATAGAAACATTATACCAAATGCAGGTCGAAGACCTATTATCCTCTAAATAAATATCTATAGAAACACTAGCTGACCCGGAAACGTTTTTATGCCATATAAATTATTTCTAGTGAATATTTTGGTAGTCTAATAAAAAATAAGTAACTTATTGTAAATATGCGGGGATGTGGTATATGACTGAAAGAGGATTGGAGCGCTGTGAACGATGACGGCCTATAAAAATAACAAAACACCAAACATTAATTTTTTGAATTCATTGTAGTTTTATTATCTTAACTAATAAATTTATAATTACATCTCTATCATAAATAATGACAATTAAAAAAAAAACTTTATCAGTCTCTTAATGCAATGGAGTGTTCGATATTTTTAGTGAGTCCATCATTAGCCAACACAAACAAACTGCATGGTTTACAAACTGCACGCGAGAACATGCCACGTATAATTGTCCGTGTGAAAAACATGGTGTGCCCAAATCTAAGCCACAAACAGACATCGTTTGGCCTTGATGAAAATACACTTAATATGTGAGTTGCACTGAGAAAGTAAAATGATAAGTATAGGCGTCACTGCTACGATCAACGCAGAATCAATAATAATGGCCGAAAACGGTTTAGGCCCTAAACTTTAGAGAAAGCTTATTGTGTGTGAAAGACAGGAGACCGGCTTCGTGCTCATCCCTACTCTGTGCTGTTTACGAGGTGAGAAGTGACACCGGTAGATGCCTGGCGGGAATAACTGATCAAGTGGTAACTGATCAATTATCGACCGCCGAGAGTAGAACATTATTAAAGTACTAATATCGCTATTAAAAAATAGGGGTTAGTGGTGGAAGAGTGAATATTTAGGGTTGTATGTATTTTTTAATGCCGAATCACAAAAAAAATAATATATAAAATTTTGTCCAAAAAACAAACAAAATTCTTTTGGGGTGGACCACCCTTATCACTTAGGGGTATGAAAAATAGTTTACGTCCTATTCTCAGACCTGCTGAATATACACACAAGATTTCACAAGAATCGGTTAAGCCGTTTCGGAGGAGTCTTGTGACAAACACTGTGACACGATAATTTTATATATTAGATAATTTGAGAAATATTTACAATAAAATGCTATTTGATGAAAGTGGAAGTATTACCTCCGCTACAAATTTTAAAACGTCTTTAATACAAAGATTGTTACAAATTTAGCTCTAAATTCTTTCGCACTAACAATAAATCTGTAGGGTAAGTCCGGGAGAGATCGACCACCGACAGTCCGACCAGTACGGATAACTCAAGAAAAAAGCAAGAGAGGGCCCTGTGTCTCACATATTCAATGGAATTAGTTGAGCTTGTTGCAACCAACGTGTAAACAGGGGCCGTGACATCAGTGTGAATTTATAAATTAAGTTTTAAGCTTTTTACGAACTTGAAAGTTTTTGGACTTATTTACTGTATCATTGATATTTTCAAGACGGCTAAGTTTATTCAAACTATTTCGATACTGGATGATAAAATATGCATGAATCTGTAACATAACCTCAAAACTGTAGTCGTTCTTCGTTTTTGCTCCAGTTAATAAGGTGGTCCATCTCTCCCGTGACTTTGGTAGAGTTCGACCACATTAATCCGGGAGAGATCGACCACGAAAAAAAGAATTAAAAATTTGATTTGAAGTAAATTAGAGATTTAATGAAGCCCAATTTAAACAGTTAAATATATTGTAAAATAATATTCTTACAGATTAACAAAAATGTCCACAATTTACAAAAGAAAAAATGAAGAAAGAGCTAAATGGTGTGCCGATTCTTTACGAAATGCAATTGAATGTGTACAAAATCGTAAAATGGGTGTAAATGAAGCCGCCCGAGAGTTTGGGATTCCTAGAACAACTCTAAAAGATTATATTAAGAAGTTGGAGGGAATAAAACGAAAGAGACTGGGTCCGTCATCGGTGTTGGGAGATGATGCAGAACTGAAATTGGTGCGACATATTAAAAAAATGCAAACATTTGGATTTGCACCAGATCGGTAGTCCGTCAGAATATGAGCCTTTCAACTTGCCGAACAACTGAAATTGAAGCACACGTTCAATAAAGAAAAAGGCAAAGCCGGCTATGATTGGCTTAACTCTTTTTTGCGACGACATCCAGATAATCAATTAGAAAAGCCGAAGGAATTTCGTTTGCTTGTGCGACTGGAATGAACCGTGACAATGTGACACACTATTTTACCCTATTAGACAATATTCTCACTGATAACCAACTCCATGACAAACCTTCTAATATTTTTAACATGGACGAAAGCGGTTTCCAGTTGAACAATAAACCAACTGAAGTGTTGGCCGCAAAAGGCTCAAAAAATATTTCCTTGTTGACATCAGGCGAGAAGGGCGAAACCATTTCCGTCATAGGTTGCTCCAATGCAGAGGGAATGTTTCTCCCACCTTACGCAACATTTAGAGGAAAAAATGTCAGTTAAATCGGGGTATGTCAACGCTACCATTTCCAAGGATTAGTTGGAATCCCATTTTCTGCTACGAAAACCAGCAGCTTAAATGGCAGAAATTTGAGAAATTCTGCGATTTAAGCGGAAAAATGAAAAAAAAAGTCGTAAAAACTAATTTTGTTTATACTTTCCTATTATACTATTATTACTATTATGCTGTTCGAAGGTATACGTTTTGTTATTTTTTGAAGTCGATCTCACCCGTAGTTGGTGGTCAGTCTAACCCAGATATCCGGGTGAGATCGCCCAGTTGCAATGTTTGTACTTTTTATTCAAAATAAAAATGTATTTTGCTATGATATCATAAATTATATTTTATATAGTCTCTAAATCCTTTGGGCAATGCTTTGACGGTGTAAAGAAAATTTTATCTCAGAACACAAGCAAGTTATAATTTTTTTCCCAAAAAGTGGTCGAACTCTCCCGGACTTACCCTACAGAATGCATAATTTCCAAGATATTCGAAAAAACCTGCTGTTCAATATGAGTAGAAGTGTTACTTCCGGTCCGAATTTTGAAATTTTTTATATACAAAAATATTTCCAACTCGAACTCGAATTTTTGTATTTCAGATTAATCTGTATAAAATGCATCATTTGTGAGATCTTTGCAAAAAACCGTTTTTCGATAAGACAAAAAGAATTTTGAAGCACTTGTTTTATAAACCGCTTTTTAACATTTGTATTCCTCAGAAATTCGTCTAAACTTGAGGTACTAACCGATTTTATTGAACATCAGAGGAAGATTTTGCTCATAAGTATAGAGTATTGGTACCTGTAGCCGTTTTGCCCCTATAGTGGTCACACACAGAGAGCAAGACTAACACACACACAGAGAGAGATATGTTTGCAAAAACCACCTTTTCGATATCAGCGGACATAGATATCTGCAAAAATTTAGAGTTCGAAAATTTTTAACATCTGAATACTTCCTTATACTACGTAGAAAAAAGTAAAAATGTGTTGTATGAATACAAATCCAAATAATTAGATATTTTCTAATATTTCGATCATTATGAAAATTAAAAATTTAGTGCTAGGTAAAACCAATTAATAAAGCATCCCGTATTGTTGTATATTGCTCTAAAACATATGATCACAAGGAACAACAGCAAAATGTATAATTATACACATCCTTTGTCACTTTCATATGGATCATTTCCTACTGCATCCAAGAGAGTCGCAAATATTCGTGAACTATCGCCGTAGCAAAGAAAACAACCAACACAAATTAATTACGAAACTTTCCGAAAATACATGGGGAAGGCTACATTGTATTTATATCTGAATAGTTCTCGTTTGGAATTGAGGCACTGACAACATGAAAACATACTTAATTACATCACACAAATCCACATTTACCGTCGTAACGGTATTAGCTGGCATTGTTCTTATTTTATCCCGACACCTCGTAATTTTATTAAGGTGTACACATTAAATACCTGGAAGATATTCCTAGGAGGCGTCATCTTAATTAATTTTAATCAGCTGAATATAGACTCCTCTCAAACGTTAGACGTCATTTCCAGCATCTGAGAATTAAATTAGTGGTACGTTACAGTCAAACAATTCTAGTCAGTTAACCGTGTGAGTCACACAACGTACATAAATATACTTTATGTGAGATTGCAAATTATCATCTTACCACTGGTTATATCGATCTACATTTTCACGACCTAGTAATTTATAGAGCAAGTGTAATAGCTCTTACTTTCATGAAGTTTAAACATCCAAAATTATAGCTACAAGCGATTATTAACTTGCTTTTAGTTCCTATTACCTTAAATGCAATAGTACAAGCACATTTTAAATCGCAAAACATATAGTCAACTCTAAAAATATTACTTTTTTGTTGATTAAAAAAAAATATAAGAAGATAAATGTGTTATAGATCCCAAGATTTTGAAGAAAATCCTGCCAATTTTAATTTAAAACTTTTATTTGTAATAATAGACTTGTATGGTTTAGCAGTTTAGCATAATATAGTCTGTTAGATTTTATGTGTCACAACAAATATTTCGGCTTTTATATGAATTACTAGTTGAACGCGCGGGTTTTTCAAACCCTCAATCGCCTATTACCGCCACCTAGATTTTACATCCGCTTCGTCTTCTTTTTCTAAATTTTCACGCACCTTGTACTTCTGGTGCTTATATGTAATGTTTATTAATGTTAGTTAATAGAGCTGATAGTTTTTATGTAAAATAGAATTTGTCACTCTCTCCGAGCTTGAATCTCGGCTCCGCTTACAGCTCTATTACAAATTCCTATGAAACGCAAGCATTACCATAATGCTTTTTATAATGTCTGATTTTCAAAAATTTTGACGCACGCTGTATATACGTCCAGTTTAAATTTGTTTCTGTTTTGCATTGGTATACAAATTATTGTAAATCCGTGTGGACGTTATTTAACACCCGAAATATACTGATCAGTTTCCGAGTCATCCGTATCATTTTAATAAAAATGCTAAAACTTACCTGAGCGCGAAATATTATATTATATTATTTTAGAGATAATGTCTCATACACACACAACAAATTTTTTGGTTAACCGTCCGCCAAGTTACCAATTAGCGAACGCAACACAGTCCGCGAAATATAATCGCGTGGGTGTACGAACAAATTTAAAGGATTCCTGGACGGAGAGATTTTCCGATACGCTTCTGAGTCGGTTCGGACGTATGTATATATATATATAAATAGACGATATGAATACTCGCTTACGAGTCCCGCGCTGGTCTGATGCTACCGTGCCGGGGACATGTATTTATTTATTCATTTAAATTTCAATTTAATTGAAATTAAATACCTCTATATGATATATTTCTCTCCTTCCCTTAGTCGACTCGAACCGACTTTACCCGAACGAGCGTTACATAGCCGAGCGTGACGGCCCAGTCTTGTTCAGTGCCCACAATCAACGCAACGCGCCCAAAGAAGTTTACACTTCAAAAACTCGTTATTGTTATTCTTATACTTACATGTGACAGTACACTTTCATTTTATTGACAATTTATAGTAATATAGAGAGAAGGATGGGAGATATTTTATCCGATATTAGTGCCTTCGGCATAGAACAAATACATATAGAAAAGAACGATGCAACAGTAGTAATTAATAGTAACAAAAATACATACCTAATAGGTATCTCATTTCAGTAAAATATCACCCTTGATCCTGATTTTTTCATTTCTTTGCCATTATGATTCATACAATAGGCGTTTTCGGAAAATGCATAGCATTAACCTGACCCGGTTAGAAAGTACCTAACAGGTTCACTAACTTTACCCGGTTAAATGAAACATTTCCGAACGTAATTGCGGTCACGTTGAGTAACGTACGTAAACGTCTGCATATAACCTTATAAATAGCTATCTTCATAACATAATTTATCTGTACTGGCAATACGATAGAAGAAATGGACCGGGGAGGGGGTAAAGCAACCTGCATTACCCTACTCACATACCACGGTTATGAAAATCGAACCGGGTTGTCGAATCCGGTTACTTTTTAGATTTTATAACAAGGTTGTTTTTATCCGACTGAATTAAAGAACGCATTCGTGCTAACCGTGTTGTAACCCCAATGATCGGGTTTAATTTCCGAAAACACCTAATGAGCGCTCACTCGCGCCCATATAATTATTTAACATTGTTCATAAGCTGAAATCCAATTTTCGTAAGACTGTCGTCGAAAATCAAACTTCATTTGGTATGTTTGAAGTGTCGTGATACTTTAAAGGATATTCTACACTTCCAATTAATTACATACATAACATTAGCACTTTATTATTAAAAATGTGCATATCTTCTTAATCATTTTTGTATGTTTAGTTTACTCTTATCGCATCTCCATGCAGGAAAGCTTTAAATGAGTCGTACCTTCGACAGCGAAAGACTTGGCACGTGGACAGTGCACTCAATCATCACAGAAAAGTCCACTCTTTTGGTTTCCAACCCGTGTTCGGCACTCTAAACCTCGACGGCCTGAAATTTCTTTGTCAAAGTAAAACTTTTGCAATTCTTCCTTGTGCCTGTCACAACTGACATTTATTACGAATTTTACTGTGACTTACTTAATTTTTTCATTTCGAACCTCGTTTGTCCTAATTTTTTCATAACACTGGAGTGCCGATTTTTGCACGCTCCCCTTTAAAAGCCCATATATCTGCACACGCTACACTAAAAAGGTAAATTTCTCGGTCGCCCGTACGCACACGCCAAGCGACATCCTTTAATTCCCCATATCCAAAGATGAGTTTTGCGCCCAAATTCAATAGTTTTCCTCGATTTTCACGGTTCGGTTAAGCTATTTCAAGCAATGCGATTAGAGTGGGGTCACTCGAATGGCTTTTAGTATGTATAATTAAAAAATGACATATAAGACTGTTAATAAATTTTTTATTCATAATAACGTGTCAAAATTGGAAAAACAATTGAATATCAAATAATTCATGTTAAAGAAATAAATTTAATATTTTACCTAAATAGAACATACTCAACATTATTACATATTCTGAAACAGCATGAATCTTATATTACAGCGGTTCCACATGTTATGCCTATTTCAATAATTTACCGCATAATAGAGATAATAACTGAACGCATTAAAAACGTAGGCGGCGAAAACAACGTGTGCCTTAGAACAATCTGAATAATATAGATTATTCAACATAAATACGCCAATAGGAACAAACCAATAAATGAATAAATCAATTTAGTTGAACAATTATACCTAACCCTTAACATATAAATTTTTTTTAATTTGATCGCCGTTGTCTGCAATACATTCCCATATCTGCTTATTAAATTTCTATATACTTTTTGCATTGTGTTTGGTGTTAATGCAGCACTTTCCTTGCCAATGCTATTTGTAAGACCCTTTCATTTTGTGATCATCTAACTTTCGGTTTTACATATCCACAAACAAAAAAGTCTAAGACCACGAGGTCTGGCGGACGTGCCGGCCAGTTTATAGGGCCGATTTACTATCTATTTCACACTAAACACATTGTTTAAAATATCCTTTACGTTCCTTGTATTGTGGGAAGATGCGGCATCCTGTTCAAACCACTTATTGCAACGTAGCTGTCTAAATAATCCGCGAATTCTGTCATAGTGAAATTATAATATCGTACAGCAGTAAGCGTTCCATGATAAAAATGAACCCAGTATAACATCACATAATCACATAATACTGCAAGCCAGAAATTACTAGAAAATATATGTTGGAACTTGCATTCGTGTATTTGCTGTGGATTCTCTGCTTCCTAGTAATTTTCATTTTTTCTTTTAGGAATATCATTATTATTGAAATTAGATTAATGACTCCAAAGAATAACATCCACTAAATATTGATTATTGTTTAGCTATATTATTCTTTTATCATAATCACTGGTTCGCGCATTGAATTTCTGAGATGTGTCTAAAATACGCCAATATCATAAAATTTCTTTAACAGTTTTCGTATTTTAGCACTAAAACTTCCATTTCTTGGTAAATTACGTTCAATTCTTGCAAAAGTGCGAGAATGTGACTGTACCCTCTTTGGAAACAAGTTTGATACAATACAAAAGTTTCTCAAGAATTGTCATTTCTTCGGATGTCCGGCCTCAACAAATACGTTTTTAAGTTATTGCAATAATAATTATCCCCCGTTATGTTGGTAATTAATTTATTGGCCAACTATGCCACAAAGGGTTGTAGAAGTAATATGAGTAGTACAGCCTTGTCCAGGAGACAGCATTATTGGAGTGGATAACATAAATAACAGGGATTTAACACAACAAAACCTTATTAGCTGCAGTGTAAACTTCTCCAGGCCTGTCCCCATTATTATCTAAAACATCAAGAGAAACTAAGGTAGGTAGGTAGTTGCAGCCATAAACTATAACGTACGTGGTACACCCCAGAAAACATATATGTAGGGGGCGTATATGACCGGTTTAAACTACAACGAAATTACAATGGAGCAAAGAAGTAATATAAACAACACCCACTTACTGAATATCACTAATTCATATTGTGAACTGCAACATCTGTTGTTTGCTTGAAAATGACAACAAAAAATGTCCATAAAATAAGGGATTTATGAGTAAAATCCTTTCTACATCGGCGTAGATAGGAGCGTGAGAGGTTTTTAAAATATATTATATTTACCTTATATTTCGCAAGAGAAATAATGTAAATATGTATATAGGTACTTACTGTTATTTAGTTTCAATAACATACGCGTTGTTTATGTTACTTTTTCTGATATGAAAATGAATTGTCAGTGATTCCGAAATTTATTAAAAAGTCTGTAAAATATCATTTCAGAGTGCCCGTTCGTCACTTAGCTTTGCTAAAACATACACAGAAATAGTTTTTATGCAGATAATTTCGATAGTTTACAATTTCGTTACATGTTTAAATGGCGATGCTCGAAGTATTTCTGAGTGCAAGGAACTAACACAAATCCCAAATTCAAAAAATCTGTTGATATTCCTTCAGGAACACTTTGGAAATTTGCTTAAACTAATCACATACTTGGAAAATCGAATCTCGAATTAAAAAATAGATTAACCACATTAGACGTGGCTATTAATAATTCCAAGTGACTTCGGATGTGGCCTTCGACAAAAGTTAGACGCAGTTTTTAATAGAAATCCAGATTTAATAACATTGCGGCAATTGTGTATGCTAAATACGCTCAAATAAAAGAATATTTCCAGTACACACCTATAACCAGTTGCGATCTACATGGATATACTTAATTCAAAGAGAACAAGCCTTACAGAAGAGCAAATGAACAAATAATTAGGTATTTTGTATTTTATAGATCACCAGCCACTTGTTATCCAATTATATAAATAAAATTAAAACCTCTTTAAAAATACAACATTTCAATAGTGCGCCCATGGGCGATGAGTCATCAATCGCCCGTGTCCGCCCCCTACATATAAGATTTGCCATCCATATTTGGGGTTCTTTTTTGTTTAGTGTTGCTTACAATTAATAAGTTGATCAATTTATTATCTTGTAAAATATTGCCTTCCTTTTGAAGAAATATTTTTTCATTGCAAGTATATCTTCTTTGATGACTGTTTTATGCACATTTTTTTTCTTGTGTTTGCATTTTAAGTTGAAATTATCAAGCTTTGGAACTTGTTTTAAAAACCTTAAAAATAATAGCCATTTCAAACACTTAGTAAATTTAAACAACATAGCCTGACTTCATTTTTTCATAGTCTTGAAGTAGATTTACTGTTCGTTTTCTACATCCACGATCGCAATCACCTACAACATTTGATCACTTTGAATAGCATCCATTGTTTTTTTGTAATTCTACTAAAATAACAGCTTAAGAAGTCAGCGCACAAAGTAGAAGAAGCGCGAAATCCAGACAAGTTTGAGCAAGTTCCCAAACAACCCAACTTATGTCCAAAAGCATTTGACAAAATAGGTTTTTTGTCACATTTCGAGAGACAAAATATGATTTGAATGTGTAAGTAATATATTCTATGTAGTTAATATGTGATACATATAACGTAATTGTTCCATAAAACCGCGAAAATAAGCCTATAGAATTCAACGCCATCTATAAGTCAAAACATGAAAATAAAACAATACATATTTCTTCGTTAAAGCATTTCGTTTTAACTAAAATAGTGAATTAATTTTTTAACATCCGGAATATTCATAAATCTTATAAAATAATCCTTTAAAGTCTATATAATTTTAACAATTCCTATTTCTGTCATATCTAACGTAAACTAAATAAAATTGCTCTTATATAAATACGTAAAAAGAATGCTTTCGTTTTTCAATCGGATGCTTATTTTTGAGTATATGTGTAAAAGCTCTTATTTAGCAGACACTAGAGGTAAGTAAAGTTCTTAAATTTTACGATAAGTATCGTTTTGAAGCATATCGAACTATAAATAGGTCTGAAAACAGACAAACATTATTTATGTCCTAAAATGAATGGGGGAGTTTAAAAGCAGGCCGATATCAAGTGTTCTCTGGAGTGCCGTAAGTACCTCGTGTTTATTGCCTAGAGCATACAAGTTAGATATATCGCCTACATAATATATTTGGACATATTGGTATCATAAACACCACATTAGAAAATACGTAATCGTATTTTTTTGACATTCACACCAGAATAAACTATACGAGAAGAAGAAGAAGAATTGATATTGCAAAAGTTGATACATTCCTAAACTATTAAACGGATATTAATCTACTACCATAAATTCAAATAATCGAATGAATTGAGATAACTATATATGTTTCCAGACTTTCTATGCAGATAGAACATTATTATTGAATTCTTATTTCGATCTGTCAGTACCAAACCTTATACAGGGCCTTCCGGAAGGTAAAGATCATTTTGACATAATTAAATAAAAACGAAAGACTTCAACAAAAACCTTATTTAAAAAGTCACAGTGCCTTACCCTATTTTTTAATATAGTCGCATAGCTGTCAATGCTACAGCTAAAGATTTGAGCTAGGATGTCACTTCTTGTTTGAAGAGTTCACTGTCCACAAACATTATTTAATTTCAGGAGTAAGTGAAAATTATTTAGTGCTAAGTCAGGGCTATAAGAAGGATGTTGAAAAATGACCAACTAAAGACGGTGAAGACCGAGCATTGTCATTAATCAAAATCCCTTGTGCCGACAACATCCCACTTTTCTTGTTTTGGATGGCCTATATGAGTCGTTGAAGAGTTTCATAATAGGCATCTAAGTTTATTGTGACTCCTGTTGGCATAAAATCCGTGTGGATCAAACCCTTTCGGTCCCAAAAAAATGTAACCATCCCTTCTCTGGTCTTGAGATTTAGTTTTCCTTTTCTGGGTTTTGATAGTGAATTTGTTAGATTCCACTCCGTAGACTGACGCTTGTTTTCCAGTGTCCTGTAAGAAACCCACGTTTTATCTGCAGTTATAATGCGATCGAGAAATTTGTCACCATCATTATGATATTATGTCAAAAATTCAAGGGCTGACATTCTCTATTGTTGTATAATCTATAATATGTGCTGATATTTGTCCAAAAATATTTATCAAAAGAAAATGCAAGAAATTTTGATTTGTGGAAGTTCGAGGTAGGCACCATAAATTCTCAGCCTGATACAGAAAAAAGAAACTTGGAACAATATAAGAATTTTTATTTTTCAATGTAATGTCTCCTAACTTCTATACATTTATTATAACGATTAATTAATAATTCGATACCCTTGTAAAAATAATCTGAAGTTTTTCCGCTAAAATTTTCTATAACAGCTGCTTGCAACTCACTGTCGTCCTTAAAACTACGTCACCTAAGGTCAAAACAAAACAAAAATTACTAGGAGCCATATCAGGACTATACGGTGGATGTTCCAATTCTTGAAAGCTTCGCGGATGGCAGTTTGTGAAATAGCTGCAGTATGGACGGGAGGGAGCATGGTCGTGCTGTAATCGCACGCTTTTTGTCAATTTTCCACGGAGTTTTGCACGAATATTGTCCCTTAATTTATGCAATAAAGACGCATAATATGTGCCGTTCACACTTGTATTACGCTCTTTAAGGTCGATTAGCAAAATGCTCTCACAGTCCCAGGATATTGTGACAATCACCTTTTTCGTTGATTGAACGACTCTCGCCTTTCTGGGACGAGGTTCATCAGGTCGCCCCCATTCCATGGACTCCCTTTTCGATAGAGGATCGTAAAACAGAACCATTGTTTCATCCCCTGTGGCAATGGACTCCAAACTCGGTTTTGAGTCGTCTCGACACATGTTTAAAAACGACTATCTATCTATTTCACACTAAACACATTGTTTAAAATATCCTTTACGTTCCTTGTATTGTGGGAAGATGCGGCATCCTGTTCAAACCACTTATTGCAACGTAGCTGTCTAAATAATCCGCGAATTCTGTCATAGTGAAATTATAATATCGTACAGCAGTAAGCGTTCCATGATAAAAATGAACCCAGTATAACATCACATAATCACATAATACTGCAAGCCAGAAATTACTAGAAAATATATGTTGGAACTTGCATTCGTGTATTTGCTGTGGATTCTCTGCTTCCTAGTAATTTTCATTTTTTCTTTTAGGAATATCATTATTATTGAAATTAGATTAATGACTCCAAAGAATAACATCCACTAAATATTGATTATTGTTTAGCTATATTATTCTTTTATCATAATCACTGGTTCGCGCATTGAATTTCTGAGATGTGTCTAAAATACGCCAATATCATAAAATTTCTTTAACAGTTTTCGTATTTTAGCACTAAAACTTCCATTTCTTGGTAAATTACGTTCAATTCTTGCAAAAGTGCGAGAATGTGACTGTACCCTCTTTGGAAACAAGTTTGATACAATACAAAAGTTTCTCAAGAATTGTCATTTCTTCGGATGTCCGGCCTCAACAAATACGTTTTTAAGTTATTGCAATAATAATTATCCCCCGTTATGTTGGTAATTAATTTATTGGCCAACTATGCCACAAAGGGTTGTAGAAGTAATATGAGTAGTACAGCCTTGTCCAGGAGACAGCATTATTGGAGTGGATAACATAAATAACAGGGATTTAACACAACAAAACCTTATTAGCTGCAGTGTAAACTTCTCCAGGCCTGTCCCCATTATTATCTAAAACATCAAGAGAAACTAAGGTAGGTAGGTAGTTGCAGCCATAAACTATAACGTACGTGGTACACCCCAGAAAACATATATGTAGGGGGCGTATATGACCGGTTTAAACTACAACGAAATTACAATGGAGCAAAGAAGTAATATAAACAACACCCACTTACTGAATATCACTAATTCATATTGTGAACTGCAACATCTGTTGTTTGCTTGAAAATGACAACAAAAAATGTCCATAAAATAAGGGATTTATGAGTAAAATCCTTTCTACATCGGCGTAGATAGGAGCGTGAGAGGTTTTTAAAATATATTATATTTACCTTATATTTCGCAAGAGAAATAATGTAAATATGTATATAGGTACTTACTGTTATTTAGTTTCAATAACATACGCGTTGTTTATGTTACTTTTTCTGATATGAAAATGAATTGTCAGTGATTCCGAAATTTATTAAAAAGTCTGTAAAATATCATTTCAGAGTGCCCGTTCGTCACTTAGCTTTGCTAAAACATACACAGAAATAGTTTTTATGCAGATAATTTCGATAGTTTACAATTTCGTTACATGTTTAAATGGCGATGCTCGAAGTATTTCTGAGTGCAAGGAACTAACACAAATCCCAAATTCAAAAAATCTGTTGATATTCCTTCAGGAACACTTTGGAAATTTGCTTAAACTAATCACATACTTGGAAAATCGAATCTCGAATTAAAAAATAGATTAACCACATTAGACGTGGCTATTAATAATTCCAAGTGACTTCGGATGTGGCCTTCGACAAAAGTTAGACGCAGTTTTTAATAGAAATCCAGATTTAATAACATTGCGGCAATTGTGTATGCTAAATACGCTCAAATAAAAGAATATTTCCAGTACACACCTATAACCAGTTGCGATCTACATGGATATACTTAATTCAAAGAGAACAAGCCTTACAGAAGAGCAAATGAACAAATAATTAGGTATTTTGTATTTTATAGATCACCAGCCACTTGTTATCCAATTATATAAATAAAATTAAAACCTCTTTAAAAATACAACATTTCAATAGTGCGCCCATGGGCGATGAGTCATCAATCGCCCGTGTCCGCCCCCTACATATAAGATTTGCCATCCATATTTGGGGTTCTTTTTTGTTTAGTGTTGCTTACAATTAATAAGTTGATCAATTTATTATCTTGTAAAATATTGCCTTCCTTTTGAAGAAATATTTTTTCATTGCAAGTATATCTTCTTTGATGACTGTTTTATGCACATTTTTTTTCTTGTGTTTGCATTTTAAGTTGAAATTATCAAGCTTTGGAACTTGTTTTAAAAACCTTAAAAATAATAGCCATTTCAAACACTTAGTAAATTTAAACAACATAGCCTGACTTCATTTTTTCATAGTCTTGAAGTAGATTTACTGTTCGTTTTCTACATCCACGATCGCAATCACCTACAACATTTGATCACTTTGAATAGCATCCATTGTTTTTTTGTAATTCTACTAAAATAACAGCTTAAGAAGTCAGCGCACAAAGTAGAAGAAGCGCGAAATCCAGACAAGTTTGAGCAAGTTCCCAAACAACCCAACTTATGTCCAAAAGCATTTGACAAAATAGGTTTTTTGTCACATTTCGAGAGACAAAATATGATTTGAATGTGTAAGTAATATATTCTATGTAGTTAATATGTGATACATATAACGTAATTGTTCCATAAAACCGCGAAAATAAGCCTATAGAATTCAACGCCATCTATAAGTCAAAACATGAAAATAAAACAATACATATTTCTTCGTTAAAGCATTTCGTTTTAACTAAAATAGTGAATTAATTTTTTAACATCCGGAATATTCATAAATCTTATAAAATAATCCTTTAAAGTCTATATAATTTTAACAATTCCTATTTCTGTCATATCTAACGTAAACTAAATAAAATTGCTCTTATATAAATACGTAAAAAGAATGCTTTCGTTTTTCAATCGGATGCTTATTTTTGAGTATATGTGTAAAAGCTCTTATTTAGCAGACACTAGAGGTAAGTAAAGTTCTTAAATTTTACGATAAGTATCGTTTTGAAGCATATCGAACTATAAATAGGTCTGAAAACAGACAAACATTATTTATGTCCTAAAATGAATGGGGGAGTTTAAAAGCAGGCCGATATCAAGTGTTCTCTGGAGTGCCGTAAGTACCTCGTGTTTATTGCCTAGAGCATACAAGTTAGATATATCGCCTACATAATATATTTGGACATATTGGTATCATAAACACCACATTAGAAAATACGTAATCGTATTTTTTTGACATTCACACCAGAATAAACTATACGAGAAGAAGAAGAAGAATTGATATTGCAAAAGTTGATACATTCCTAAACTATTAAACGGATATTAATCTACTACCATAAATTCAAATAATCGAATGAATTGAGATAACTATATATGTTTCCAGACTTTCTATGCAGATAGAACATTATTATTGAATTCTTATTTCGATCTGTCAGTACCAAACCTTATACAGGGCCTTCCGGAAGGTAAAGATCATTTTGACATAATTAAATAAAAACGAAAGACTTCAACAAAAACCTTATTTAAAAAGTCACAGTGCCTTACCCTATTTTTTAATATAGTCGCATAGCTGTCAATGCTACAGCTAAAGATTTGAGCTAGGATGTCACTTCTTGTTTGAAGAGTTCACTGTCCACAAACATTATTTAATTTCAGGAGTAAGTGAAAATTATTTAGTGCTAAGTCAGGGCTATAAGAAGGATGTTGAAAAATGACCAACTAAAGACGGTGAAGACCGAGCATTGTCATTAATCAAAATCCCTTGTGCCGACAACATCCCACTTTTCTTGTTTTGGATGGCCTATATGAGTCGTTGAAGAGTTTCATAATAGGCATCTAAGTTTATTGTGACTCCTGTTGGCATAAAATCCGTGTGGATCAAACCCTTTCGGTCCCAAAAAAATGTAACCATCCCTTCTCTGGTCTTGAGATTTAGTTTTCCTTTTCTGGGTTTTGATAGTGAATTTGTTAGATTCCACTCCGTAGACTGACGCTTGTTTTCCAGTGTCCTGTAAGAAACCCACGTTTTATCTGCAGTTATAATGCGATCGAGAAATTTGTCACCATCATTATGATATTATGTCAAAAATTCAAGGGCTGACATTCTCTATTGTTGTATAATCTATAATATGTGCTGATATTTGTCCAAAAATATTTATCAAAAGAAAATGCAAGAAATTTTGATTTGTGGAAGTTCGAGGTAGGCACCATAAATTCTCAGCCTGATACAGAAAAAAGAAACTTGGAACAATATAAGAATTTTTATTTTTCAATGTAATGTCTCCTAACTTCTATACATTTATTATAACGATTAATTAATAATTCGATACCCTTGTAAAAATAATCTGAAGTTTTTCCGCTAAAATTTTCTATAACAGCTGCTTGCAACTCACTGTCGTCCTTAAAACTACGTCACCTAAGGTCAAAACAAAACAAAAATTACTAGGAGCCATATCAGGACTATACGGTGGATGTTCCAATTCTTGAAAGCTTCGCGGATGGCAGTTTGTGAAATAGCTGCAGTATGGACGGGAGGGAGCATGGTCGTGCTGTAATCGCACGCTTTTTGTCAATTTTCCACGGAGTTTTGCACGAATATTGTCCCTTAATTTATGCAATAAAGACGCATAATATGTGCCGTTCACACTTGTATTACGCTCTTTAAGGTCGATTAGCAAAATGCTCTCACAGTCCCAGGATATTGTGACAATCACCTTTTTCGTTGATTGAACGACTCTCGCCTTTCTGGGACGAGGTTCATCAGGTCGCCCCCATTCCATGGACTCCCTTTTCGATAGAGGATCGTAAAACAGAACCATTGTTTCATCCCCTGTGGCAATGGACTCCAAACTCGGTTTTGAGTCGTCTCGACACATGTTTAAAAACGACTGCGCACATTTGACTCGACGATCAGCATCTTTCAGGGATTCTTGTCCCAAACGGAAACATTTTACCCACTTTTTTACAGTTGAATACGAAGGGGATGGTCACCGTAAACGCCGTCTAAACGTTGTCTAATGTGATAAGGTGTATGCCCCTCTTTTGTTAAAAATTTAATGATCTCACGGTACTCAATTTTCGTTACTTCAGATATTTTCGTCGCTAGTCACGTTGGTTGACTGGTTACTAAAAACTACAAGACTTCGAACCGTACACCTCGCGTATGTGCATGCATGACGTGACGGAGTTTGAATACATTTGAACCTGTATAAGTCCGTCAGGCCGAGAATTTATGGCGCCTACCTCGTACAGTATGCAGGCGTATTAACAAAGTAATAGAAAAATTATTGATTGATTTAAAACGCAACGAATTCTATGTGTTCGCTCAGTTACTTATTTATGCTAGAGGTTATTAAAGTTCGTATATTTCTGCATCATTATGTGCACGAGACGTACTCTAATAAACAAAACCTTGCACATATAAATGTTAACTAGTTACCACTTTTTCTCTATGATATGTTCAAATCATCATGTAGTCATTTATCTGTTCAATCGGTTCGTATTTATTTACTAGATCAGATATTTAGCAGAAATTATTTTTTAATAAAATGTACATCAAAATGCAACATCTAGTCTTGCAAATATTTTATAAAACACTAATTTGTTGAAAATATTTAGTAATAATCAGGATATCGCTATTTTTTGGTTTGTTGTGAAAACTGTTCTTATGTCATATTTTGTGGTGTACTGCCAATTTCGTCGGTTACCATGTCCCTTTGATGTACTGTAGAAATGCCCTTGATGCTGTTCTTTTCTGTTGACTTTTACTGCTATTCCGTATATCTCTGTTTATGGGTTTGTATGTGACCTTATTGGTGATTAGAGCTCTTCATATAGTAGGTATTTATTTCCGCGTGTCTATGATCTTAATCCGTTAATTCCCGTGTCCGCAAAACCAATGTTTTAACAACAGAATTCAGTTAAAGAGGCTGATGTTGGGAGTGTGCATTCAGGTATCTATTTGTGTGTGTTGGCTTCCTGTATACTCTTTGGTTTTTATACGACTACATAAAGCAAATTCTTTTTAAAATGTTTGATAAATATTATTATAGTAATATTATTTTTAAGACTGAGAAATTGGTACTAACATGCAAGTCAAAGTAATGCTAAAGGCAAGGATTCCGCAGGACACAATCCTAAGCCCAATCCTGTGACATATAATTATGACGCAGTTCTTTACTTATACCAAATGAAGGAAGTAAGAGCAAGAACCTTTATATTGGCATCTCAAGCTGAATGCCAATAATCTTAAAAAGCTTGTCTTTAGAATTACGGAGTCCGCAAAATGGAGGGGTGTCCGGATGAAAAAGACTCGAAGACAGACGAGAAGAACAAGAAAAATATTGGTGACATTCGCAGGATTTATGAACAAAATTGTGATTTTGAAATCTGGAGAGGGCTATCATTGCATCTGATGACCAAAGAGAGACACCTCGTAGATGAACAACTAGCAAACAAACGAGGAGAAAGCCAATGTTAAGAAAATGGTGAACTACGGATTTGTGATTAATGTTAATAGGCAGGAGAATTAGGAAATCCAATGAGCAAGTAGCACAATAAATTGGAAGATATCGATTACTCTCTATCTAAGATATTAAAAAGTATTCAGGATTGAAAACTGACGTAGAAAAGTTCGATATAGTTATGAAAGGTAGCTATGGATGATACGAAAAGCACGATATCATGATAGTATATTATATACCGAGGTGGAAAGAGTTTCATTACTGTCGGGAGATTAAGTAGTTAAACTTTATCTTCAGACAGGAATGATGCTTTTCACCGAGGTTTGTACACTATTTTATTTACAACCATAATTATTATATTTATTTGTAATTAGAATTCCGGTGAAAGTTATGACATATTAAATTCTCAGATTTGTGATGTTCTAGCGTAAACGTCAAATAAATGTACGTGAGTTTTTTCGGTGAATAGATTTAAAAGAAATGTTGAGTAGTAAAGTCTTCAAGAACTGCACTCCACTGGAACTGAGGGAAGTTGTCCTCCCGTAGCAATCGTTCGTTTCTATCTTGACTCGAATGGTGAAGGACAAGAAATCACCATATCATATCAGCAATAGCAGGGAGGTCTATCTACATGGGTTCAAGCTTCCAATAATTCTAATGTAACAATTAATTTTATCTACAACCATACAATTAATAATTATTTGTGATAAAAAATCCGATAAGGTTTTCACATATCGAGTTGACAGCTTTGTGATAGACATTGTGGTTAGGAAATGAGGGCAGTAATAGAGGGCGGGAAGTAGACGTGAACAAAATCACCCTTCCAAACTTTTAAAAAGGCAGAAATGCCAACATTACGCGTATGGTTGTAAATAAACACATTTTTCAACTTCAAAAATGGGATTGTTAAAGAATTAGTCAAACAGAACATGAAAAATGAAGAAAATGCTATCAGAAAATATTATAGATAATAGACCTTTTGGATTAATAATATTCAAATCTCGAAATAAATGCGAATTGTAGGAAAAACAATACCTTTACGATCTGAAAACAGCCTATGAATTGATGAGGGTTTTTTAGGTTGTCCATTTCTGTCACACATGCACTGGAAAAAAAAAGCACAAATAGCAGCTAGTGACATTTACATCGTTCTAAACACAGTTGTCTTGACATTTTAAAACCATTCTTATTGGAAATTCCTAATACTATTATAACATTCAAAGTTTATTTTCAATTATTCGATATCATTACTTATGAGTGCTATGCCAGGCATGTCTTGTATTTTACCGCTTTCTTCTTTAATCTTCATGATTTCATTACTATACACAGCCAAAAACAAAATATTAGCTTTATGTAAAACTAAAGCAAATATTTTCTTGGAGGGATCTCTTGAACCTAATATAATATAAAAAACCTTTTGCAAAGAAGATATATACAAATTTTAAATAAAGAATAAATGCACAAATAATATACTTAAATTATTTAAATTTAAATTAGATTGCCGTTGACAAATTAAATTTTGTTTATTTGTGTAATCTTATGTTGTTAAGTTGTTAAGTAATTGTTTCAAACATTAGATAATCTTGTTACGTTACTGAACCTCGATTAGTATGCCAGAACTTGGAGAAGTTGTCCATCACGATAGCTGAGATATCGTCTTAGAGGGAAATGTAAACCGTTCTCCGTAATGCTACATAAATTCTATCCAATCCGTTCTAGTAAGGCCGTGTAATTGATGTGTCCTATAGTACAAATATATGTTTGTATTTGTGGAAATACAATTCTCTACTATTAGAATGTGTGTTAGTTTATTTTAGATTGTTGAAAGTTTAAATGGAATTCTAAAAAGATCATGTGTTAAATTGTAAGGAAAAATCCATTATCTTTAAATATTTAAACATATGTAACATATTTGAGTCATATTTCTCGTTACATTAGACATATATGAATGGGCCGGATTTCCTCTTTTCTTTTTTGCGTATCTATTTGTCTATGTTGAAGTTACTGTTTAATACTTTAGATATTTCGCTACTGTTAGTAGCTATCAAAAGGTAATAATTTAGTGTTTTATAAAATACTTAATATTTATTATTACAAATTTTAACTATGGAAATAAAAAGACTTAAAAGATCACTCATACGATACAGCAAAAGTTGCCAATAGTAATTGTAGAGAAGTGGCTGGAAGAAGTGTCAGACTGGAAAAATTAATCATTCCATAGACATACAAAAAAGAATTTAAAGAATATTCTAAGCGTAGCATTTAGATGTCAATAAGTTTACTTATGTTTAATGTGGCATAAAATAAATGGAGGATTTGTGAGTGCTCAAATAATAAGGAAGACGCAAAACAAAAGAGAATGCTACGAAAAGTGAACAGTGGGGATCACATATCTCTTTTAGACGAATATGCGTTCCTAATTTTATATACAAAAGTTGTTCCAGATTAAGCTTTAAATACTTGCAATTTCTTAATAAAATAAACTTGTTAGTAAAAGTGTTACTTCCGGTTCGAACTGTTTTATATAAGAACTATTTCAAATGCAGCTCAAAATACTCAATAAATCTACATAATTTGCAAGATATCGCTAAAACCTCTTTACCAATACGACTAACAGACCATCATTGAAGTAAACAACTACTTCCGACTTTACTAAAAATCTAATCAGTTCTCAAGAGGAAAATTATTCTCGTAAATATAGAATTTTGTTACTAGTTTTAACCGTTTGGCCGCTATCGTATTCACATACACAGAGACATACTGACAGGCAGAGAGACCGTGAGACATTCAACAAGAACTTCATTTTCTGTATCAGGAAATTTCAAAACGTATACATCTGCAAAAAATTCGAAGCAAAAGCTTTTCTTCATGAAGAGGAACAACTCAAACAAATTATTATTTATGCCGTGTAAAAATGGTCCCAAATTGCGGAGCCATAATGAAAAGGAACACCTTAAAATAAATGCCCCACACACCATATTGAAAAAGGAACTGTTACTTGAAATTTAAGTTAATAATAATAATAATAGAATTATAGAATAAAATACAAACTCAGTTCGTACTCTCCGGGCGATTCAGGTTAAAAGAGATGATAACTTAACAGTTTCCTTAGAGCATTATTGGGTGTTAATATAATAAAATACCATTGTATAATTCAAATGATAATTTTATTCGAAATCAATGATTTTATAGGTTATTAAAAATAAAGTAAAATCTTATACAATAAACTGCGTATAACTAAAAATAAACAAAACACATTAATAGACAGGTTAAATATATTTTTACAACGGCAACCTTTAGCAAGATTTATACATATCATAAAATGAAAACAACATATGCAAGAAACTACAACTCAACAAGCTAAGCATGTTTCCAATACATACAATACAACGCTAGAGATATCAAATTACATATTCTTTTATAATTAGTAGACGCTGTCCATTTATCAAATATATTCACCTCATTCAGATAAATATACCTACTTATTTCATTTCTCTTTGAAACTGATTTATAATGTTTAATTCTTTATTTCATTAATACATTTACATGCAATGATTTTTAAAAATACCTTATTTTAAGGCTGCTTTCTTCTTTCTTGTTATATGGGCATCTTCTTATCTTCAATGCGTTCACGTTGAATTTTCTTATTCTTCGATGCTTAAGGCGGGGTTTCAACGACCAAGACGTTGAGAATTTATATACGCCTCTAATTGTAGTACAATCTTTATAACAAAAGATATAGTAACTTGAATACAAACTTGATAAGGTACTTAATTTACTTAAATTGCACTTGTCAACGACTCTACTGGCCGTTCTCAACCCACTACCTGGAGTCTATTTTCTTGGAGTTCGCTTTCCAACTCTTACTCGAAGTCTAGCTGTCGACTCTTACATTACAAGACGCATTTTCCTTTTTATAGTTGGAAATCTGGGATTCCCCGCTTTCTAAATAGTCTGGGCACTCCCGCTTACATATCACACACAAGTTTACTTACGCAGTGAGAAATCGTAGCGCTTATCTTACTAACATAAAGTTTCGACACCACAATGCTTATACATAACAAAACTTATTTACATACACACGACTACATGGGAATTAAAATTATAGTTATATATTCATTGATTTCAAATATATTTAAAATATTCATAAAACATTATTTATTGAATTATTTAATAAAATAAACTTACAATATTAATTGACAAAATAGGCTGTACCATTACAATCATTACAATACATACTTCCTTATACCACGCGATCATTTAAATTCTAAATTATAGCAGGCGGGATTTTTTTTATTAGGCTGTCCAGAATGTCAATTATTGATTAATGGAAATGTTATGGTTATGTTATACTTTGTGACATTCGTGAATCTTATGTGTAATCGATTTAAATTTAATGGAAATGAGAGCATTACAAGATAAATTAGTTTTATTGTGAATTACAAAAGGTGTTCAGAGTGTTCTCCCCCTGCTGCAATGCAACTGTTAACCCTCGGTTTCATATTTTCAAAAGCATTTGCCAACATCTGAACGGTTATAGCGTTACATGCATTAGAAATTGCCTCTTGTAGTTCTTCAAGATTTTGTGGGTTATTTTTGTAAACTGTGTTTTTCAAATACGGATAAATGAAATAATCAAGAATCGTTAAGTCCGGATTGCGAGGCGGAAATTCAATGACTCGATTATCATAAAACTCGCGAATTCGAGCCATACTTTCCCATGTTTTGTGAGCTGTTGCATTGTCCTGTTGGAAATACCTATGTAAAAGTTCGTCATCATGAAGATTTTGTAAAAACAGTTCAAGTAAATTATTTCGATATCTCTCAGCATTTATTGTTCCTTCAAAAAACACAGGTCCAAATATACGCCTTCTAGAAACCGCTAGCCAAACACCAATTTCCTGCGGATAAAGAGGCGATTGAATAAACTCATGAGGATTTTCCGAAGACCAAATACACATATTTTGTTTGTTTATATAGCCGGATAGGTGAAACCATGCTTCGTCAAAAAAAAATGTTAAATCCAAAGTGTTGTTGTTATTTAAATTATTCAAAAACCACTGACAGTATTCTATTCGTACAGGAAAATCTCGAGGGAATAGCTCTTGAACGACGTTAATCTTATAGGGATAAAGATTTAAATTTCCTTTTAAAATTTTTTGACAAGTTCGATATGAAAGGTTTATTTCTTGGGCTAATCTGCGAAAAGATTTTTTGGGAGACTGTTCCATTCTTTCTGCAACATCTGCCACAATCTCAGGAGTCCTTTTTTTGGGCGTGCCACTACCAGCTTTCTCCCTACAGTTCCAACATTACGAAATTTCGCCACACATGTGTAAATTTCTTGGACTAATTTTTGATAATCCGCAGGAAAATTAGGGAAGGCATTTTGAAAATCATTGATGCAGTGCGGTACTGAATATGTCCATTCACCATTCTCTTGTCGTTCGGCGTTTTTAAAATAACTTTCAGTAAGAAAAATCTTATGTTCTAAATCAAACATTTTGAAACGTCACTTTGACAATTCAAATTGTAAATTAGTACTTATATACCAACTTAATTTAAATTTCACAAACTGCTCTAATTTAGAATTTAAAGGATTGCGCGGTACTACATGGAATAACGTCAAGGGTAGAAAATAAATTCAAATAAATAGGGACTCTACATGATCAAATCTGTTTGTATTATAATAAAAAGTTGCTTTCTGGTGACATTTGATACCAAGTGAATGAGATATGATCGATTTACAGGGATTATATCCCAAAAATAATAATGGTCGCTTTAAGGAAAGTAGTGAATCACTTGAAGCCAAGGCCGGGGCAGCTTCTCGAAGTAAGCATTCCAGAATTTGTTAAGAAAGTCGAAAAATTAGTGATGTAAGATTCTTGGCTTTAGAAGACACAACTCGCATGAAGGACTGGAGTATGTGATACAACATTTTAAAATCCTTTATGATAATCTTGGCATTACTAATGTCGACACACTAATGTTCGCGCCGCCACAAAAAAGGAGTGGAATGTTCCCCTGCCTTTTTGGACCTCTGTAATGCAGGAGAGATGGCGAAGTGAATTGAATTGTTAATGGTGATAAAACATGGGTTTATAATTATGAACCTGAGTCCAAGCATGATTCCATGCGGTTGCTAAGATAAAGGCATTTTCATGACAGGAGAATACGACACTTCAACCCTGAAGCTTTTAAAAAAAGTCATTAAAGAGAAAGAAGACAAAAGTCGCAGTAATGATTGGAGTATCTCCACGACAATGCTCCAGTACAGAAGAGTCATGTTCCATTGGCTGCCATGTATAATTTTGGCTTCCATATTTTGAATCATCCACCTTATAGTCCAGACCTGGCTCCGAATGATTTTTACCTCTTAAATGAAAAACTAGCTGCGTGGAAAGACAATTACGAGCGACGAAGAAGTAAAGGAAGCACTTTCGGCATATTTTTCAGACAAAGATAAAACCTTTCATAAGAAGGTTGACACAGGCTAATCAAAGATCTGAAAAATATATAATTGCACGTAAATAAATTGAAAAACAATTTTGTATTTTTATTTTTTCTCATTCTTTCTCGGTCTACAAATTTAGGCGAGCTCCCTCGTATATATCCACATAGATAAGTGGTTTTGATTCCCTCTTGATGAGAATTCCTTAATCGAAGGTAAAGCTTGTACTTTGTTTTCTTTTACATTTTATTACGAGAACAATATAATAAATACTTGTTCCATTTTTATTTATAAAATATAAATTTAATTTGAGGCGCACTCACAGCATTAACTAATTAATTAATATAAAATGGGAAAAAAGAAAATTTAAATGTTTCTTCTGGTTTTTGATCTGATAATGAAAAAAAGGGGAGAACGTCCTTTAATCAAGTCAAGTAATTCCGAGACGAAGTTGCTATTCATATCTTTTCTTTATGTGCACTTAGGGTTAATGAGTTAGAATGAAATAGATTTCGTTCTGTCGTGAAACAGTTATAGGAAAGTACTTAAGAAGAAATGATCTTATCCTTTAATCCTTTTTATGGAACCGATAAGTAAATTGTGTTTCATGAGGTATACAAAATAGTCTTTTATTTGCATCCCTTAATCACACAAATACAGAGTTTAAGAATGGAAATACCTAAACACCGAGTTTAATCAACTTTGTGTTTATTAAATATAGTAGTTTGGGAAGTTTATATTCCAAGATTAATGAATGTTTAACCGCTGAAGTAGTTCCAACTTTAGTGTACAGTCTACTGCTTGATTTGTATATACAGGATGTAATTATGATTGGGTCATTTACTTGTATAATTTTACGTTTTTAGAAATCATTTCAAAATTAATTTGTTTATTAAATCAAGATGATCTAATAGTGGCTGTATATTACCTCTAGAAAAAAATTAAAATATATAGCATTTAGATTTATTATCTACAACACACCAAACTTTGAGAAACTCCAATTCGAACTTTTTAATATTTTTGAATATATGTATGCAAAATAATAAATAATAGAAAAATACGAATTGGGTGATCGAAACGCCATTGAAAATCAATTTTGCCGTAGTATCCGAAACAAATTTCATCTTTACGCCGCATTATCCGAAGGTCAACCTATTTTTTTCCCATAAACAAAAACAAAATTTGTATTTTTCAGACAGATATTACTCACATTGTCATGTAGTATTGATTTTGGTTCTGTGCTGTAAGTAGTTTTCCCTTAAAAAAATCGATAAAGTGATCAAGGGCAAATGAAGAGATGTGACACTTATCCACAAACTTGAAGCTATTAAACGGTTTAATAAAGGACACTTATTAAAAGAATTTGCTGCATATTATGATGTGGAAATGAGCACCCTAGCAGACTAACGAAAAACTCGTAAAACAATTCACTCCACTTCATGATTTTTTGTTCAGTACTAGAAGGCGCTCAGACATTGCTCCACTATTTCAGGAGCAGTGTCTTGGCTTCTAGTACTGAAAGAAAAAGCGTGAAGTCAGGTGAATACGACAAAATTCACGGGGAATTATACAGGCTGCCCCACTGAAAACGAAACAGATTGAATATCTCGAAGGAGAAAACTTTTTTAAAAAAAACGCAAAAACAGGTCGATTTTTGATCAAAGGGGGACACCCTTCCATCATATTTTCAATTGTGATACGTCATTCCCCTCCCCTCCATCACTCTAACCATTACAATTTAAATAGGGAAAGTACTAAATACGATAAATCATTGAAAAGGTAATTTTACGGAGAATTCAGCAAAGTGATTGTTGGTCGCTCTATTTTTGATTTTAGCGCTCACTAGCGGAAAAAAAAACGGTAAGGTATTCCACAATGTGACACATCATTTCAAAGCTAATTTAATTATCAACTAAATATTTATTATTTTTGACATTTATTTGTCATCATTGTCAAGTACAGACTGTCGGGGTCTTTTGTAAAGTAATAAGTTCGTAGTTTCTAATATTAGAGCTCTGCAAGGTTTTTCAATTATTTAATTTTTTTCAATTGTGTATTAAATTGCTAATATAATTAGCTTTGAAATGATGTGTGGAATACGTAACCGCTTTTTTCCGCTAGAGAGCGCTAAAATCAAAAATAGCGCTCCCAAAAATCACTTTTTTGAATTATCCGTACAATTACCTTTTCAGTAAGGTATCGTATTTAGTACTTTCCCTATTTAAATTGTAATGGTTTGAATGATGGAGGGGAGGGGAATGACGTATCACAGTTGAAGATATGATGGAAGGGTGTCCCCCTTGGATCAAAAATCGACCTGTTTTTGCGTTTTTTCAAAAAAGTTTTCTCCTTCGAGATATTCAATATGTTTCGTTCGGTGGGGCACCCTGTATATGTGGTTCACCCAGCAGCGTGATAGGGCAAGTCCCACTTTCAGGTCCAATTTTACAGGAAAAATCAATAAGTATCAGAAATATTTACTGCGGGTGATGGCTTGTTAGGAAGATGGACGAAAATGCACGGTACACTAAATTTAAAAATTTGCGACAAGAAATTATCAGCATATATGGTGACTCTTTCAAGGAGACTATCAGAAAAATAGTTGTAGAAGATGATTAAGAGACTGGTCTAAAGTATAAAATGTTACCTACCAGCACCTTGGTTTCCGAAAGTGAAGGGATTGCATCTGGTTATAAAAGAAAAATAAAGAACGTGTGACAATTCTCGCTTGAGCTAATTATTGAGGGAGACAAAAACTTTAATTAATAATTATTAGCAAATCTGCAGAAAACAAGAGTTTCTAAAAAGTCGGCTCTAATGCTTTACAAAACCAAAAAAATTGATGAATTCCTTTTTGTTTAGGAAGTGGTTTTTGAAGAGTATATACCCAAAAGAGGCTTTTCTGAAAATGAAAAAAGCGGTATTCCCACAAAAACTCTCTTACGGTTAGATAATGCCTATTTTCAACCAGGCCTTGACGAGTTGAGAAGTGATGATATAGAAATCATGTTCCTGGCACCAAATGTCACATCGCTCCTTTAGCCGATGGACTAAGGAGTTCTGAAATATTTCAAACTCAACTATCGTTGTGGTTTTCTGGCAGAAATATTATAGAAAATAGACGACAATGACGATCTTGTGTGCTGAAGAAAAAAGATTTGATGTATGAAGTGCAACTGCATGGAATCGCGTTAAGAACACTACGATTCAAAATCCTAGTCTAATATTATTAGAGAAGATGCGATAATACCTGCTGCAGATAACACTGTGAAAGAAACTGATGACACTTTGCATAAAATCATTACAATAATTGAAGGATATGAAGACGTCATATTAGAAGTTGAAATTTGAGTTACTAATGATAATTTGAAAGATAAATTGACAAATAAGAAGCTTATTAAAATTTTGGACAACCAGGGAGAAAAGACACCAAATAGAGATGGGTAGTTCGCGACCGACCGATTCAATAAGAACGAGTTTTCTCGTAGAACTAAATGAACTAGTTCGCAATTTCCAAGCGAACTAGTTCTCGGCGAACTACTTTTCACAAAAAGTGTGTGACTAGTGAAACCATGCTGAAACCATCTTTCGGTCAGAGAAATTAAGTGCACAAGGAAAATATTACTAAAATTGAAAATATATTTTATAAATAATAGTTTTTATTTATATGACAAATACCTGTGTATAAAATAAAATTTTATTTTGTCTCAATGTTATTTTCCGAAGTACTCACCGGCAGAATAAAGTAAATGCTCTGTGCATTTCTAAAACATTATTATTAAGGTAAAGTGATAAAAATTTATTATTTCAACAAAACGCACATTTCATATTAGCGCAAGATACATAAATAATAAAAATAACGTCAATGGAAGAACTGAAAAAGGGCATGATAAATTATGATTAAGAAACATAATTTATTTCAATTTTTCGACACTAAACTTCACAGGAACACTCTCAAGACTATGCTAGAGTTTTCCTGAAAATGTCTAAAAAATCGATTCAGCGATTTCAGAGTCTGTAGGAGACATACCTACAAACATACATACATTCAATTTCATATATACATATTATATTACTTTCCATAAGGCCGAATGCGTATAATTAATTTGGGCACTTAATACTTTTTTAGAGAATAAGCGAATAATAATATATTTGCCATATTTCCTTGACAAATATAAAAAAATCTTAACTATAAGGCAATTAAAGGAAATTTGTAGATTTACTAATAAAAGAGAACCATTTTGTATTATCAAGCTTTACGTATGCAGTAATATATGAACAGAACCGCTCTACTCTTTGTTGTTCCGTCTCATATAAACTCTCTTGTAATATAATTTAATTTTTTATAATCTTTATAAAATGGTGATTATCGATTGTTAGTTTAGAAATTATTAATATATAATACTAAAATGAGTTGCCTTATTCTAACTCGGAGTTTACCTATTTAGTTTTCTCATAATTTTGCTACTAGTTCATCGATTTGAACTATTATGTCCATCACTAACACCAAACATTGTAGAATATTTGGAGTAAATGGAAGGTGAATCTTCCAAAACTTCGGTGAGTGAAAGAATGATTGCTCTCAAAAAATCCCTTAATTATGTTGAACAACAAATGTAACTACAGCTCGTATCTTACTGATCATAACGTGAAGAGATATTGCTCTAAAAAGTGGGAGTAATTTGTTGAAACAAAGAGTTATTAATTCGTTTTTTAAATTGTAGTTAAGTCCTTATTAATAAATTCTAACACCTGTGTTGTTTATTTATGTTAGTGTGTGTGTGATAACCAGGCTTCCATTGCAATCGAAACTTAGAAATATTTTCGTTTAATATTCAGGGCTGTAGTATCAGAAATTTATTAGAAATATATAGTTAATTATTCCTGCAAAATATTTAATTTTGATAAACATCCGTAGCAATTGAAAATTCTTCAGAAATGCCCTTGATATAGATTTAGAAAGCTTTTATTAGAAAAATAAAATATATCTTTCGTTCTAGAGTAATATTGACGCTATTCTATCTATTATAGAATAGCATCAATATAGAAATAGAATATATTGTGTGTGTTTTTTGCTTGTACATTACAAACACATTACCAATCTGTGATACTTCATTTGACTTACCTAAGGTTTCCTGTAATAAAAGATGATAAAGTTTGAGTTGATTATGTTAAGCAAGTTTCCTAATATGTGGTACTATCTATAAGCATGCTTTGAAGTACATGAAAATAGAAAACATGCAATATGATTATTATTTAAAAAAAATATCTCCACTGCCTATAGTTCTAGAATTATTGAGATAAGTGATGTATATAATCAATTAATCAATATGTATGGCATTTTGACTAACGCCATTTATATAAACTACTCAAAAATTAATAGGGAATTAGATCTTTTTTTAACAGATCTAATTAATTCGATTAAATTTAACGTATTTTCTCAAACTATAGATAAATTAGAAGGCCCATAGTCGATTCTGGACATTTTATTTGGTAAATGTCTTGTCTGTGTGATAAAATATTGAATCTTGTATTTCAACCTTAAATTAATTTAGAATACAAAATTATAAAAATCGCATTTTTTGACAAATATTATTAATTTTTAATGTCATTACACATTTTCACGATGCCAAGACGTCATTTAAATAAAGAAACTTTTGATTTAATTGCGTTATTGCATCAGCGAGAACAATCTGGAGCAGAAATTGCCGCAATTTTTAATGTGTCTCTAAGTGTTGTTAGTAGGGCTCTAACAAGATTCCTACAGACAGGATCTGCAAGGAGGAGACCCGGTAGTGGATCTGAGAGGAAAACAAATCAGAGACAAGACCGCTACATACGAATTCAGACAAGGATTAATCCGTTTAGAAGTGCTGTATGGTTGCAAACACAGTTACGTGCCGCCACTGGAGTTAGAGTTTCGTATCAAACCATCAGAAACCGTCTGAGGGAAATGAATCTTCATAGCTGTAGTCCTGTGAGACGCCCAAAATTAACTAATGCCAACAAAATTGCTAAAAGAGCTTGGGTTAACCAACGACTAGCAGAAAATTTTCAATGGGAGCCTGGTTTAAACACCGATGAATCCAGATTCTGCTTATTTAGTGATAATCGTAGAGTAAGGGTCTGGAGAACTCGAGGAAACCGTTATAGACGCGAGTTTACAAAAGCTGTGGTGCCTTTTGGCGGCGGTGGTATCATGGTGTGGTCGGGCATTAGTTTGAATGGACGTACGAACCTCCATCTCTTTGAAAACAATGTCAATGGACACATATACAGAGATGACATTATTCAGCAATATGTGGTCGACTTTCGTGAGGCTGTGGATGAAAACATGGTTTTTATTGATGATAATGCACGACCTCATCGTGCACAAATTGTAATGCAAGCAATAAATGACCTCCATATTAACCATCTACTTTTACCACAAACGGCTCCCGACTTAAAACCAATTGAGCACATTTGGGACAGACTTCAAGAACAGCTCAACGAATATAATCCAACCCCAGTTAACGTCCAACACTTGTGGGAAATTTTACCGCTGTATTGGAGAAGAGTGTCACAAGAACACATTAATAATTGCATTATGAGTATACCCTGAAGATGTACAGCTGTAAGAGATGCCTGTGACCATTATACACGATATTAGAATTAATTGTTACAGAAAAATGTTTATTTTAGCTATTGATAAAAAAGTTGCTTAATTCATAATTGATCATTTCTTAGTAATCTAACGATTTTTCTGAATAAATACACTTGAAAATTTTAAAATGTTGTGTACAATTATGTATCTAATATAAAACATTACAAACATTTACCCATATTTTCTAAAAAATACAAAAAAGTGAAAATTCCTTATTCATTTTTGAGTAGTTTATTTACGACCTAAGAAATATGCTGTTAACAGAAAGATTATTTCATGCTAATGTATTAGCATTTAAATAATCGTATAAAATGTAAATGGTAAACATGTCATCTAATCCACATAGTTGTACTTCCTACTTTGGATTAGCTGGCGCTGGTATTCTTGTCAGATTATATAATTTAGCAACTACGCACGAACAGGATTGTTCAAGCACAAAATTCAAACAACATGTCCAAGACGGAAACGAAACAAATGCTCGTAACAACACTTTCAAATATTTTGTTCTAGTAGAGAGTGAAATAAGATTTACTTACAAGACGGAATTTATGAGTCTGCACTCAATCAGTAATAAAAGATTATAATGGATTTAGCAGTTGTTGCAAGCTGGTGTTACTCCTACAGTACAAGAGAGTCAAACCAGTTAGCGGAATTACTATGGTTGCCATGGAAAATATACGGGTCCATGAAAATAATGCTTCATTTCCGGTTAAAACGTCCCACTATTCGTCAAAAGAGTATCATTATCTTAACTCTGATTTAACGCTGAAAACTATGCACCTACTCAATGTCCAAGGAAAAATGTCCAGACTCCAAAACTAAATATGAATGCTACAATAAAGTGTTTAAAGATGAGTTTGAACTAAAGTTCTGTAAGCTGTAGGTGGATACTTGTATCTGTGAGAGTCTTGCCATAAAAATAAGTAGTGAGTTTGCTAAATATGTGGAAGACTTTTTGAATGGCTGGTTACAAATTAAGATAAGTTGCCTAAATTTTGGAGTTCTTCCTTTCTATTCCTTACTTATTTCCTCATTTTTTTCTTCCTTTTAGTACATCTTTTATTTGTTGATTCGGGCAACTGAATGCAAAAAGTGTATTTTTTATACATAACTACTAGAATATATTTTTTCGAAATATAGCTGAAAAGGATTGTGTATTCCTATATTATTGGCCTGTCTTGTCAGTTTTCTCAATTATAATGCACGGTTAAAAAAAGCCGGTTTCTTTCATTTTTATCAAAACTATAACCAACATATGTGTATCCTTTCTGCAGTCAGAGATTCATACTCTAGTAGAGGGAAATATGTAAATTCAAATTTATAGAGGAGCAAACAGAAATGCTCTTCTTTTTGTAGTATATCTTTCTTCATGTTTCTCTAAATGCCAAAAATGTTTTAAAAAAGTATTTATGTCAAAGTGAGAGTTTCTTTTACGAAACTTAAATTTCTTCTTATTTAAACAAAATTCATTTCCACCTCGCACTCTCTTCTCATCATATTTCTTCATATTTTTATTTTAATAATGACATCAAGATCTATATGATAAAGCAAATAGAATAAAAAAAAGAGGTAAAGTCCCTCTTCTGTGTACCTGGAACTTTAATTATTCTTTGGAAGCAAATACAGAATGCGCTTTCTTTGAAATACCGTGTTCGAAGTTTCACGAAAGAATGCGTGATGCACTGTCCCTAGATCTCTGTATAACCACAACAATATCCAATACGAAACAATCTTATCATAAAATAATATGTAGGTAGTTGTTCTTAGACGTGATTGCTTAGAACGAAATGAAATATTTTGATTTACGTCAGGCGTGACGTTATAAATATTTAAAAACATGTAAATTACAAATATATATGCGCATTTTATTTAAAGGTCGTAAAACATGCAAACACTTTGTCACGGCATTTTGACAGCGAGAGCGCCTACAAATTAAATTGAAGATTTCTATTCCATATTAAAACAAATTTAGTTTCGTATCGAGAAGCAAATGCAGTACATTTAAATAATTTAACGGAACCTTACTCTTGCAATAGAAATACGATAATTTACTCCCAATTTAATTTCGTCGACGACCACTGATGCTGCAGACTATTATAGTTCTACCTATGTATGTATGTATTTAAGTATATAGCAGAACGGCTACTGTTATTCTGCATGTATCCTGCAGAGATCCATTGTGTACTTCAGTCTCTGTAGTAAATTTCTTGTCGTGGGTATATCGACGTGTCTCTGGTGATATACAGAAGTGTCTAAGGTTGTTTGTTGTCCGAGCACTTTGAACTCCAAATTCTGATTGCTGTGTAGAACTTCCAGGAAGGCGGGTTGCAACTGTTGTTGTCGTTAACGTTGCCCAGTATTATCATGTGCACTAAATCGGACAAGATTTGTATCGGTTAAACTCAAGTAGATACAAGACGCTCCGTAAACTTAATAACACTTGCATAATCATAATAATGGTCTGCATCGAAGTCGATGTTAAGAACATTTATAACAGATCTCAATATTTTCTGCATATCAAACTTTTACAAGCGTACTAATAACCATATTTAAGAATGTATTTTGGAGAAATGCTTATCCAGAAATAATACCAATATAATTTAAATAAAATAAATCTTATCATTTTTTCTGCTTTTTCTTTCTGAGAGATCGATCTTAATTATTATACCGGGTGTCAGTTTAAGCATGGTCACCTGCCATATTTCGGCAACCGTTTATCATACAACCTGGTGAAAAGGATCTTGTTAGTAAAACGGATCACGGGAATTTCAACAATTTTATGTTTTTAAAGTGATCGCAAGAGGGCGCAATTCTCAAGCTGAATCATAAATCCCATAATTTTACATTAAATTCAAGTTTATGATAGGTTAAATTTTTTACTGGAAACGTATTCAATCGTTTTATACTATTTTCGTTCGAAACGTTGTGATCTTCCATACGAAGGGGAGGGTGGATGTATGCCTGCTTACAAAACTAGGTATAACTTCGGTTTACCTTAACGGATTTTAATGTTTCTAGGCTCATTAATAGAGAATTTTGCAGAGAATTCAAATGTACGTAGTAGGAAATTATATAATAGTCTAAAAAAATAACTGTTCTTAATTTATATACAAGTGTCCACAAAAAAACGCCTTATTTGAAATCTGATAGTAACAATCGACATACCAAATTAAACGACATAAAAAGTACTATCAGAGAAATATCAAATTTTATTTTAGTTACTCGGTTCATCAAGGGTCGATATTCAACTTTTTTATGTTAAATAGCCACCTGCTACTTTTTTGACAGAAGCTGATAAAGATTTTTTTTTTGATTTCAATGATGTAGCACAATACAGTTTTTCGTTTTATTTCAAGTTGTTAAAAAATAAAAAAACATTGTGTTTAAATGTACTATCACTTTCCAATAATCATCTCAGCTTTAAAGAGACCGGTACTGTAACCATGACAACCATAGTATGTAGTTGTGTCAACCATAATATGTCTAAAATTAAAAAGCTTTGTTGGCACCTTACATTAAATAAGAACGTTCTCACATTCAAAGTATTTTCAATAAAAGAACCGTTTAATAATACAATGATATATTTTTTAAAATTTTAATTGAAATAAACTTATTTTAACAATAAAAAGTAATGGAAATGCTCCACCTGGGCACCGTCCTTTTCAAGGCACTGTCTGAACCTGGATATCACACTTAACGTAGCATTCATTAAAACTTCTCGAGACATTTCCTGACATGCGTCAATTATTCGATTTCGCAAAACTTCTTCTGTATCAGGAGGTGTGGCATAAACAATATCTTGTAAATAGCCCACAAGAAAAAATCCATTAGGGTCAGATCACAAGAACGAGCTGGCCACAAAGTAGATCCGTATGTTCCCATCCTACGATCTCCAAATTCTCTATTCAGAAACTCTCTATTGGTTATGGCGTTGTGTGAAGTAGCTCCATCTTGCTGAAAAACAAATTATTTATTTCATTTAAGGGTAAATTGTCAAGAACTTCTAGTAAGTCTGCACTTAAAATTTGATGATAATACTTTTGCTGGGTAAGATTTCCATCGATGAAGATTAGACCTATTATTCGTTCATCTAATATTCCACACCAGAGACTTTCTTTGTGGAGCTTGTTCTACGGAAACATGTGGATTTTCTACATTCCAGTAGCGATGATGTAGCGATTAATTTTTTTTATTTGTAAATTGAAATCCGTTGGACCATAGTATTTTTTTGTAAGACAACGGTTCACGTCTTAACTGATTTAAAAAAAAATACAGAAATTTATACGAGGTGCTGTATCACCTTCTTCTAATGTGTGGATCTTGCGCAGCACAAATGCTTTTTACTTATGTTTTTCAAAACTGAACACACATTTACTCTGGAAACTTGTAGATTTAAAGCAATTTCTTTTACAGAAATTCAATGATTCTCCTCAACACACAGTAAAACGTTCATCTGTAAATTTTTATCTCGAAATTTCCGATTTTGCGTTCTAGGGTTTTTAAAGCATCCATACCGTCTGAAATTGATTTTCAATCGAATAAACTGAAGGGAAGCGTTCTCCATAGATTCTACGACGTTGAGCACTGTTTTCGTGACACCCAAAATAAATTTCAAGCATATCCACGAACTCGTTATTCATTATGAAATGATGACAACTAAAATTAGTTTAATGACACTGACATAAAATTTACATGGTGACAATAATGACTAAACACCCTATTACTAAGAGAGTATAAGAATTTTTGAAATGTTTTTTATTTTTTAACAGCTTGAAATAAACCAAGAAACGGTATTGTGCTACATCATTCAATTCAGAAAATAATTTTTTATCAAATTCTATGAAAGATGTTGCAGGGGGCCATTTAACATAAAAAAGTTGACTATCGATCCTTGATAAACCGAATAGCTAAAAATAAAATTTTATATTTCTCTAATACTACTTTTTAAGTTGTTTAATTTGACATGTCGATCGTTACAATCAGGCTTCAAATAAAGGTGCTACGAGCTGGGGCGTTATTTTGTGGACACCGGGTACATTATTTGTTTTTTACTTTCTTATATGTAGTACAAGGAAGTATTGTGAAGCTTTTGCAAATGTCCACGTTTTGAAGTCCTTTGATTCCAAAAAAGTGGTTTTTAAAAAACCTCACTCTCTCCCCCCTCTCCCTCTACCCCTCTCCCTCTACCCCCTCTCTCTACCCCCCTCTCTCTCTATCACTATTTGTGTGACGACTATAGCGGTCGAACCGCAATAGCTATCAATTCCAAATTTCGTATGTGCGAGTATAATTTCCCTCTTAAGTTCTGTTTCGATTTTCATTAAAATCGGTAGACCGGAAGTATTAGTTTACTTCAGTGAAAAAATCGAATTTTGCCAATATTTCGTCAACTACTAAGTTTAACCAAATTTATAAAAAAATGATATGTACTCAAAATTAAATTTGACAAGAATTTTATTAAAAGAACTTTTTTAAATTCCTACCGGACGTAGGTGTTTTACTCTTATCAAATAAAAAATCGCAATAACTGAAAAAAATAGTCTCCGCTATAAACGTAACGGTAATTTTTCTATCGTTTAGTATCATATTATGAAAGAAATTAATAATGTCTTCGCTAACCACAGTTTTGGGGGGACCAGCACCTGGTGCATATTTACAAGTCTCCCTTCCCAGTTTAAAATCGCGTGACCAATTCTTAATTCCTTGATATGAAGGTGCAGATTCAACCAATACCTTGGTCATATTCGTTTGAATTTCTTGTGGTGACAATCCTTTTTTAAAAAGATATTTCATCAAAGCTCTTGCTTCATTTTTATCCATTTTCGTTAATTACGGAGACGTCAAGAGAAATAAACTAATATTTCGTAAATGCAAAGAGATAGAGAAACGATATTTTATATTCACTAACGCCAATAAATGCACTTCGAATGACAGCAGTTTTTCAAAGGACAATCAACGCCATCTATGCTAAGGCTAATAATTGGTAAACTTCTCTTGTAGATATCTTTACAAAGTGCATTTTACACAACAAAATACGCTTGTGTTCGATAAAATTTCGATATCATGTAGCATCGCTATATAATTATGGGAAAGTATGTTTTATACGACAAGATCTTTTGTTAGTCGTGCGGAAAACATTAAAATAACTAAGATAGAGAGAGATAATACCCAAAAGTGTATCTGTGATCCTGGAACTTGTTCGGTTGAAAGTTAAATTCCAGAAGAGCCATTAATCACATCAGCGTGGACCGGGTAGACTGCTTTCGGATTAGAGAGACACAGTCGAGGTTTTTATTGCATTCCCTTTCTAGACAAATTATTTTGCGATAGGATTCAAATTTTATAAAAGTGTTATTGCGATTCTGACCCACTTCCCGGTCTGCTTTACTACACACATTGGTCTTATTCAATTTCAAATTTATTCAATGGAACGCTACCCCCTAATAAATATTGCAGCATCGACCAAGTACCATATAACTCACAAGAAATTCATTTTACGAGGTGATCAGCAAAAAATGAAAGAAATTTGCGTATAATACTTTTAAGACAATAAAATAAATAGAGACATATTAATTTGTACATCATATTGGGGTTATTTAAATTTAAGGTTAGAATGTATCCTGTTTAATATATAGACCATATATAAAGCTTGATATATGATTGTCATGTGTTCTTTTATGAATGAGAAACAGTGAAATAATATTATGAAAATCCACTTTTAACATGTTGTTCGATTGATGTAATACCACATTAGGTTATCTTAAGAGTTTTCAGCAGACTGCTTTAAAATGGCGCTGATAGAAATCTATTTGTTTATCAATTTGGTATACCGGGTGTTAAAAAGAAGAGTGTAAAATATATATGGATGTAGTAGTATGAACACAAGAGTCTTAATAAACATGTGTCCGCAAGGTAGCGGTTTTGGAGATTATGAAGTTTCTTATTTTTTGAGACATTTATAGTAAATAATAAATGCTTCAAAAAAAATCAACAAACAAAAGAAGCTTCTAGTAAAAACATAAAACAAAGTTACATGAGATGCTCGAAGTGGGCTCTCTCCATTTCCAAGCAGGCACGACATCTTAGTCTGAAGGATATTGGAACCCTTTCTAAAACCCTCTCATTGGCTCGGATATGATGGCATTTTTGATTAATTTGGGGTCAATGTTTTTAAATATCCCCAAAAAAAAAAATCTAGAGGGTTTAAATCTGGAGATCTTTCCGGCTATAAAACAGGACCACCCCTTCCTATCCATCTACGTGGAAAAATTTGATGTAAATGTTCTATAACTGTAATCGAAAAATGGGCTAAAGCCCCATCATGATGGAACCACATTTGTTGCTTTAGCTCCAAAGAAATGTCGCCCAAAATATCACACATTGTGTTCTGCAAAAATTGTAGGTAGGGAACTCTTGTTAATCGGTTTGGTAAAACAAGAGGACCTAGAAACATGTCGCCAATAATATTCATCCAAATGTTTAATAAAAAACGTGTCTGATGTCCAGAATCTATTTTCGTCGGTCCAAACATGCGTATTGTGAAAATTAACCACTCCATTTCGTGTGAACCCGGCTTCATCCGTTAAAAGAATAGTGATTAAGAACGGTGGTTTTTAGCATCATTGCGTATAAACCAGCGACAAAAATTCATACGTTTTTGAGGATCATGTGGATTTAAGGCCTGCACTCGTTGTACATGGTATAGATAAAGCAGCTGCTAGTGTAGGGTTCTCCAAACAAGAGGACCACTAATTCCAAACTCGGCTGATATTCTCTGCCCAGTCGTATTCGGATTTTGCTCAATCCGTGCATAAACATAAAGACGTCGCGCTTCGGTGGCAATCACATTAGCACAGCCACACATGAAATACATATCGGCTAATTATACCTTACTCTAAACAGCCATAGCAAACGAAAACTTCAAATACTTATTATTCAAACTTTTTTATTTATTTTTGTTCATACTACTACATCCATATTCTGCACTCTTTTCTTAAAAAGCGGTAGAGCAGAACTAGATAAAGCAAAGAGTGTGTACTAATAAAAATGTATGTCATAAACGAAAAGGCAAATTACTTCAGATGTATTGATCATTGTTTAGAAAACAAAACTACTGGAATATATTTTAATCTGTTATGATAATTAACTTGAAAACTTTATACAGAAATAAAAAATAATACTTTACTCCAGTAAAAACACGAAACAAAAATTGCTATTATCAGAAGACGAAGTGAAACAAACAGTTAAAACTGCAGTCATTGCTCTCAATTAATATTTACATGACATGGTAAAATCTAAATCTACCATCTTGTTTTTTGTAATTAATGGGACTTCTTCTTGTTATCAAAAATGAAAACAAATGATTTGATTTTATTTATATGTCACTTAATTATAAAAGTTCAGGTCAATCTAATAACATATAATTTTTTGGTTCTTATGTTTTTGCTTGGATATATGTGGGCACGGTGTTATTATTATTAGATTGACATCCATCGAACATATAATTTTATAATTAAGTGACATGTAAATAAATGATGTAATCTCATAAATTATAAAAACCAAGATAGTAAATTTAGTGTTAAGTATGTACACGTGTATAATTATTTAATTGTTTGTTTATACAAAATAAAAAATGAAGTGTGGTCACCACACGACTTTCATATACTTATGAGCGTTTCAAATTATACAAAATTGCTTTAAATAGTTTTATCTTCTTAAAGAAATAAGCCAAACTTTAAGAAGTTTTTTATAAAAATTATTCAATATTTTATTATAAGTACTTCATTTCTCTTAAAAAATCACTATCATACTTTGGGAGATATTCGAAAGAAAGTGCTGATCGCTAAGAGTAAAAGTGTTACCTCCGGTCTGAATTTTGAAATTTAATTTCTACAAAAAATATTCCAAATCTAGTTCTAAATACATTTGTACTCTTGAATGCATAATTCACGACATATTTGCAAAAAATCGCTATTCGACCAGAGTAAAAGTGTTACTTCCGGTCGAAATTTTGAATTTTTTTTTCATTTAAAAAGTATTGAAAATTGAATTCTAAATACTTTTATACTAGTAACGTATCTATCTAAAAAGAATGACTTGCGAACTATTGGCAAAAGACTGATTTTCGATCAGAGAAAAACTTTTTTAATAAAATTCTTTACAAATTTAATTTTGAGTACATATGAATTCTTTATAAATTTGTTTAAACTTAGTAGTAGACGAAATATTGGCAAAATTCGATTTTTTCACTGAAGTAAACCACTACTTCCGGTCTGCCGATTTTACTGACAATCTAATCATATCTCAAGTAGGCGATTATACTTGTAAATACAAAATTTGGAAGCGATAGCTCTATCGGTTTGGCCGCTATTGTGATTAAACCTACGCGCACACACTTACAGAGAGAGAGAGAGAGAGAAAGGGGTTTTTTAAAAAGCACTTTTTCGATATTAGAGGACTCCAAAACCTAGACATCTGCAAAAATCTCGAGGTCGAAAATCTTCGTCACCACAATACTTCCTTATACTACGTATAAGAAAGTAAAAGGTTTCAAGAATTACTGAATATAGTAAAAACAGTTCATTATTCATATGTAAATGTGAATACTAATTGATAGCAATGATTACACGTTTAACCGTTTAACTGGTTCCTCTTTTCGTCTGATTGGGTGTATTATGCCGAAAAAGACATAAGAGAAATAAAATGTCGAAACGTTAGTTTTGTGTTTTCTTTTATTTGTGGTAATTGTGGCCTGTGTTAAGGATACTTTCTCTTTTGAAAACACCATGAAATAAAATACAAATTGACTTCGAGTACACATTTATTTAAGTTCGGTGTGCGCCCATATGTCGGTGGTCGGTTTGCATCAAGCATACGATTACATGTAGCTAATATGAACCATTCGAGGAGCTATTGACCACCTATATATATACGCAGGTACCCAACACTGCAGTCCGTACGCATACATAGGCGAATGTGATGCGAGAGCCTTCGATGCACAGTTGTGTAGCAGGGCCAGCAGACACGGCCATTGAGGCAGCATGTGCTTCGAAGCGGGCTCCGCATATGTATTCTCACAATATCTTTAAATTCGCAAGTAAAAAATACATTAAATATTATGATATAATTAAAAGTGAAAAATAAAACATACATAACAAAAATATAATAATACGTAAAAATAAAAATAAAATAAAATAAATTATGTTAAGTCCGTAACAGCCTGATATTCCCATGAATAAGGTATGATTATTTTATTAATATATATATATATACACATATATGTCTTTCTTCATGTACATGTAAATGGTATTTTATTTTTAGTATTCTATTTGCTCTTTGCAAGTAATCTTTCGCGTCCAAAGTTGGTATACAACCAGCTCTACACGGGAAGAATTTACACAACTTTTCGATGAATTTCCTCTTACCGTTTTGTGAGTTGAAATGCATTTCGAATAAAACTTCAACGTGAATATAAAGATTGGGCAACATAAAGCTTACAACAGATATATAAACCTTGATATAATTTTAAAAACAGATATGTTCATTCTTCATTGTAAAACATGCAAAAAGCAATATATTATATAATTTAAAATGCAATTGTGTATTATGTCCTTCGGGAAAAGTAATAATAATTAATTTATAAAAACAAATAGATTAAAAATACGAGAATACAAAAATATATTTTTATGTTTATAGTAGTGCAGCTCATTTGCATTAACATTCGTAAGATTTAGCGGTCAGCAACGTATTTCAACTCTATTAAGTCATGACTTTCACGTTTGCCACTTAAAGTTGTATGAATTTAGTAAATTTGTCGATGATTTAATAGCTGTTAGAAATATTTGTTAAAGTTTGTAACCACAACTCAATTTTGAGTGTGATAGAGTGAATTTTATTGGTTTCTTAATATGATTATCAACATATCGCTATTGTTTTTTCATAAACCTATACATTCTGTGACATTTATTTATATTAAGCTATTTTATGAACACATTTTCAATGTGGGACCTTAATTCTTTTAACAGCTATAAAATGCATTCATATATGTATTCAAAATATTCATAATACAAATACTTGATATGCAATATCTTTATTAACAATGGCCTTTCTTATGACTCGGTCTATTCTACTATTAACAAGTGCAGTTTAGATAATTATTCTTCTAATTATGACAAAGAGTAAATATTATTTACCATGATATTTATATACTAAAAATTGTGGAATTTAGTGAAGGAGCTTAAGCATCGACATGCAATTCATTAATCTGTATTCCACAATGGATACATTATTGATTTACACTTAAATACTTGGAATGCTTTAATGAGCTTTTTCCGTAATGTCATTACGTTTAATATTACAAAGCGTTTTAGTCGCAGAATTCCTAGGAGCTTTTAAACCATTCAATAATACTCATATCATGTATTCTTTAATAGCATTATATAGAATACTTATAAACTTTATATGTTCCTTTTATCTATAATTTTACATTATTAAGCAATTCTTATGTGTGTAGGTAATGTAGAGTGCACAATCTGAAATAACAATATGATTAGTATGTAGCTAAATCAGTTACATACTAATCATCATGTTGTTTCGCTTCAGAAAACAGTAAGCTCTTTAGTTGACTTATATAATGTTTATATGTGTCATGTTCATTCAGATATTGGAAACTGGAAATAATTTAGGTGTTTGAAAATCAAACACATATTAATTAAAAAATAATAACTTTCATGCACCATTGTAACAATTAGATAACATTTAATTAACATTAATTCAATAGTAGTAACTTTAGGATCTCTATACGCAGAGAACTAAACGTATTAGCGCCACCACGTATGTGTGTTCATGCATAAGCACATAAATGATATGAACACTTATATTAACGTTTTTTTTTTGTAGTGAATCTCTAGAAGATCCAGGCAGAAAAAAATTACTAACAATGCTGCGACAACCTAAATGGGAATGTTTCACGTTATCGCAGCAGTAGAAGCCTTGATGATATCCTTTAGTATAGTGGACGAAATGTCGGCAAAAGAAGCAAAGGCGACAGCGCGGTTTCAATCCAGAAACCAAATAGGTGAAGACTGGATCTAAATCTAAATCTAAATCTATTGAAAATTTAAGTTAATTTAATATTTCATTTATTGCTGAATAAAAATGATTTTTTTTCTTTAGACAACGTATTGGCCTACTTCTCGAACATTAAATATTATAAGAAAAGGTTTAAAATAGAAATCAACTAATCAAAATACAAAAAATAGATAATTTCACTTTTAAATGTAATAATTAGCAAATGATCTATTTTTAAATGTGTCAAATAAAGTATGGATAGAACGGATGTCTCATTAGGAAAAGGTACAGGCTGGTCCATTTACTTATGAAACATTTTCAAATATTATAACAAAGTGGACAGTCTGCACAGTTTCAGCAACTACTGAATTTACTGCATACAGCAAGACAAATCTAAAATTTTCAAATCTTTTCTTTGTCCTTGTCCTGCATTTCCTACTGAACAAATGATCCTATAACAGAAAATAATAGTTGACAGAATTGATAGTTTCTATGTAAAGCTGGTGAATTGGTAATTGTACTTTAGTTAGGCAAGATGATTATTTACAATTTATTCATCTGTTCAACTTTTACTACTATTTAATTATGTGATGTTATACATTACATAATTAAATAGAAAGAGCAGTTGGGCAGATAAACAAAGGTATTTACATAAAATTAATTTTATTTTGCTTTAGAGAAAATGGCTCTATTTAATATGTACTATTTAGTACGCTTACCTCATGAGTTGCTCCTGGGTAATAAAACTATTATTATTTTTATTATTACATATTTACAATAGTAAATTTTACTGAAGGTATGTGCATTATTTAATTGTAACAACTTGCACATTTTCGGACGAATGTCAAAAGATATTGAACTTTTCTAATTAATTGTCAGCATGTTGACTATGGGCCAATTTTCCAACTCCGAATAAAATAATGGTTAACGTAATTATTAATTACCGGTTAGTTTTCATATCCTTTTCTTTTCTGTATTTTTTGCAATTTATTAATAATATTTTTATCAGTGATTTATTTACTAATTGCTTTCTTTCGTAAATGAAATGAGCAGTATAAGTATGCCTGTACTTTTCAGTTTGCTGCAATGGTATAATTAATTGATAGCTAAGAACACATTATTCTTTTCTGACGAGTGACTTTAGGAAGTTTTTTTTGTTCCCCTACAATTCTGGGAATTTGTCAATTAGTGAAATTCTAAATATTCTGTAGGAATATATGCTTGCGTTTGATTTATTTTTCTTTGTAATAACATTTAACAGTACTTTATTGTAATACTCTTTAAGTCGAACATATTAATCTATATTGAAAAATTACAAATGAAAACACTGAAGATATTCTTCAAAAGCTGGCATATTGAGAGTATAAGCAGATATCTTGCTGGGTGTGGATAAATAGTGAATATGCATGTGAAATTGACACGCAGTTTAGTTTTACACTAACAATTATTACAGGCACTGTAAAGCTTGCTTCAATACCGGTCACTTTGCATTTTGTCTTTCTTCCGTTCCGAGGCAGAATTGATTTCGGCCCATTATCTAACAGTGCAAATTGTTGGCATATTGCCAATTTGTTCCGTAGAATTTACACTATTAAGTGGCTGAAATTGTAGTGGAGATTAGTATATATCCGTTTGATCTCTTTTGATGTACCGATTGATTATAATGGACGTGGTCGCTTGAATCACTTCTGGTAAGTTTTCTCTGGATTTTCGTTTAATAGGATTATTCCTAATGTATGTCGATCTTCCTTTGTCTTGTAGCTTTTAGTTCCATGCAGAATTTCGCGTATATATATCGACACGAATGATTTGAAACGCTTACCACCTGGTCACCATTTGAAATTTTACTTTTGCTGTGCAAGATTCCTTGAAAATTTCTGAAGAGAATATTTTCTCCATCGAATCAGAGGGCTAAGGTTCTGTCTCACCGCACACGAGGTATCTTTTGTTCCTGGAGATCGTTTAGAAGCGAAAATTTTAGAACTTTTCTTTTGTGTTGACCACGCCCACCTGTTCGACAAGATAAGTCCATTTGTATTCAGTTATTTCTATTATTATCTGTGTGTTAATCTGTAATTTACGATAGCGTAATTTTTGCCATATTTTTAAAAGTAATTTCTTTATTTCATTAAGGTCTTAGGTCTAAGTTGATAGTCTTGTTCCCGAAGCTTTCTGTATTCGGAGGCCTGGGTTATATTTAGGTCTATTTATCATGTATTGTCTTTTCAGAGCTAAAAAAAGTTGTTTTTAATTCTTAGTTTAAGTTGACATTAAGGTAATTTTAGAATCTTGCTGGTTATTAGCCGATTTGGCAGTAGCTTATGTTAAGTTACGAGGGTTATGTGTAGATTTCAAGATTAATTGATAATATTATATTTCAAGTTGAAGACCTTACGCCGGATTTACTCTAATTTGTATCTTTAAACCCTCTGTTGCAAAATTTCAATAATTTCTTTTGTGTATTGTCATAGTTGTGAATTCGGTGTAAAGCGGAGATCTCAGTTATCATAGCTTAAGTATATGTTAAACAATTAAACTGTTTGCGATATTTGAATGTTATATATGTTGTCCGAGTAACTCTGTTATTTTAATTGTACCTTGTACATGATTTAACTTTTTTTTAAAAAATTCAGCAAACATTCTTAACCTAGTATAATTTTTAATTAGTTTATAATTTATTTTGTTTTGCTTTCCTAAATCGAAATTTCAAACAACTGTTTCTCAATAAAATTATTTGTTAGTTGAATTCGTATTGTCTTTTGTTACCTTTTTTTTAACTGATTTTTCTCTTCGATCAAGGATAATTTTGGGGTGGGGAATATTACATTAAAGAGATGGCGTCCGTAAATTCATCCATTTAAGATTCTATGTAAATCTGGGTAGTGACAGGTAGAGCATTCCTGAAGGTGTAAGCACAAAACTTTCCGATACTTTAGTGAATTATTTGCGGTGTTACAATTATGTTAGCTTGGTCAAACGTTTTATGCTATCAGTACCGAGCGGACGAATCATTTTAGTTCCGCGACGACGCCATTTGTCTGCGCCCTTGTTTGAATTTGTCAATTTCAATTCTTGGAGGAGTGTAACAAACTAATAAAAGGTCTTTCAGTAAAGTGCAAGTTAAATTGTTGTCTGAAACAATGGCAGTGTTAGATTTATTTAACAACGTTAGTATGTGATTGATCGTCCAGCATTACGCTGCAAATGCAAAGTTCTTTAATAAACCATTCCTAATTTCTATGACTTTGATACATATCATATAATTATATTTAAATAATTGTCAATTTTTTATGTATAATACTGGAGACGCGTTAAGTTCAGTTGCACGTCATCGATGACGTTTACATGTTGTTATAACTGTATTAGAGAAACTAAGAAAGTTACTTTGTTAAATTATACTAGAGGGCATTAGCTTAAATAGAAGATTTATAAATTGATCGTAATATACGTATTCATGGCAAATAAACACATAATTTATTTTTCAATATTAAATTTCTGTATTACATATTTTTAATAGACTAATAGTTCAATTTGGTGTTGACAGATAAATCATATCTGTCAAAGAGACGTGCATTGTGTATATTCTTTCTGTCAAATTTTTCATGTTTATTTTTGCTTTGATATAAATTGTTTAAAAACAGTGCTTCTTAGAAGTGTATTTATTATTTGCGTCCATTGAATATAATGCCGAAAGGTTTCTGTAAACAGTCGAGGCTTTTTACAAACTTTCCTATAATCATGTGTTAAATTTAATGTGAATACCGTAAGTATTGCTTATTTTAAATTATATTATGGATACGTAATGAAACAATTTAAGGCTTTCGACAATCTAAATCAATATAATAAATAAGTTCAAAAAGACTGAAGTCTTAGAGCATTTCAATTACTAAATATAATACGTTATAGTTATTGTATTGCGAATAATTTTTTTCTTTGGTTATATCAAATGTCACTGACAGAAATAAAAATAGATCCGGCAACATATACAAGGCGAGTCGTCATGGATCTAGTATGACGTGCAACTGAATGTAACGCGTTTCCACCATATGGTGCAGGCGCGTTATATTCAATTGCACATCATCGATGACGTTCATATATTGTCATAACTGTATTAAAGAAGCTAGAAAGGTTACTCTGTAAAATTATACTTGAGGGCATTTCTTTCATTAGTTTAAATAAAAAATGTGTAAATTGATCGTAATATATTCATGGCAAATAAACACATAATTTCCCTTTCAATATTAAATTTCTCTCTTACATATTTTTAATCTACTAATAGTTCAATTCGGTGTTGGCAGATAAATCATATCTGTCAATGTACATTGTGTATATTTTTTCTGTCAAATTTTTCATGTTTATTTTTGCGTTGATATAAATTGTTTAAAAACAGTGCTTCTTAGAAGTGTACATCCAGTTTATTATTTATTTGCGTCCTTTGAATATAATGTCGAAAGGTTTCTGTAAACAGTCGAAGCTTTTATCAAACTTTTCTATAATCATCTGTTAAATTTAATGTGAAAGCGTAAGTATTGGCTATTTTAAATTTTATTATGGATATGTTATGAAACATTTAAGGTTTTCGACAATCTAAATCAATATAATAAATAAGTTCAGAAAGACTGAAGTCTTTGAGCATTTCAATTACTAAATATATTACCTTATAGTTATTGTATTGTAAAAAAAATTTTTCTTTGGTATATCAAATGTCACTGACAGAAATGAAAATAGATCCGGCAACATATATAAGATGAGTTGTCATGGATCTAGTATGACGTGCAATCGAATGTAACGCTTTTCCGCCATATGTGTGTATATTGAAATAGTTTTTTATTTTCCACTATTCTTTTGTATTGATCAATAAGTTTGTTTCAGTATTACTCAACTTTATGGTACTCTGCTTTCAATTCACCTTAGAGATTTTAAATATGTGATATATACATGAAAATTCTCAGAGGCTATTTAGAGTTTATTAACTGAAACGAAGTCTTTTATTATATACAATATATTCTTAAAAGAAGATAAAGTATGGCCAAAAGAAGAAATTCTAAAGAAAATGATGATTAGAAAAAAATTTTTGCCAACTGTGTACAATAAATCCGTAAACACGGTTTAGATAACTGGCGTATTTCTTCGTATGTAAAAACGCCGTTTAGATATAATCAACGAATAGGCTTAACTAGTGATTAATTAGCCGAGTATTTTAATTTTTAGATGGAAAAGGCGGCCCTAAGCGGAACGAACCACAAACTTTAAACTTTATATTCACAAGAAGTAGTTAAGAATTTGTCATAATAAAAAATCACACGCAACTATAAAATTAGAACTAAACTGCATACAGAAAAGCAAGTTTAATATTAAAATTGAGGACTAAATAAATTTTCGTAATAATTACTGAAATACAGCATGATTGTTGTTTTTTTCATATGTACTTATTTTATACGCATAATTGCATTGCTATCTTGCGCGTGTAGATCGAAACTATTTATAAAGTTGTCAGTAATTTGTTTGTTTGCAAGGTAGAAGTTTAAATACATCGTTGGCAGTTCACCGAGGAAACATATAATCTATTTTAAAAGACAAAGTTTAACTTTTGCGCCCTATTTACGTATTCTATTTAAAGTTATTGAAGTTTGAATTAGAATAATATTTGGCCACGATTTAGTGACAACAGTCACAGTAATAGAAAACATGTAAGCATAAGTATGTATATCCACCAAAACTATTATAAATACTGTGACTTACATATATACATTTATACGTAAAACGTATATGCATATATGCATGTGTTTGAGATTATTATGTTTGCACAATGAACGCTTTTATTTTTATACTGGGTGACTATTAAGCTCAGATTTAATATTTAAATTTTTCATATCTGTCAAATTAAACTTTAGCACATGTAAACAAAAGCACTCTTTGCTAACATGGTTTCTACTAGCAAAGTACATTATAATTAAGACAATGTATTCACATTGGCATGTTCTTCGTTTGGGGTATGAACTCATAATTTGTAAGGTTAATGAAATAAAACATAGAATTAATACTTCAAACGATATTCAGGAAATCCAGAGAAGGAGTCGCCTTTGCATAAAGAGGGTCAATCTGATAGAGATAGCTTGGTGTTGATATCGATTGTTGAAGAATAGTTTCTAAACTTGTTCTTTTTATTTAAGGTTTTGGTTGACTGATCAAACTGTCATTATCAAACCTTCAAATCAAACTCGACTTTGATTATTTCACAATTTTTATTAGATTCCTCTAACATATATGTTTCGGTAAGACCATTTACTATCACCAAAGGGATAAAAACTATTAAAAGTTAATGTACATCTACAGACTAGACACATGCAAGAAATCAAACAGTCAAGTGATAGTTTGGTTAGTCAACCAAAACCTATAAATATTAATAGTTCACCAAAAGCCTAGTAAAAAGCAATTAGTGTTTTTCTTTAGTTAGTTTCTCTTTCATTTTTTACTTGCTATAAACTATTTTTCGTTTTATTTGATATTTTATATGTTTATATCTAAATAGCTGTTGGTCTTCTAAATTGGTGAATGTGTAAATTTATTACACATTACAAACACTAAAATATAATAATATAATGCTTAAATTATTAAAATGTTATCACCACCCAATTTATTAACAGTATTGCAATTCCAGCTTTATGTTTTCAATTTCTTGTTTGATATTACACACATGATTGTTTATGTAATTAGTAAAATATATTGAATCAAGTGAATATACAACATATTATGTTTGAGGGTCAAGTGTTAATTGTCCCCGCTACATCGGTTTATAAACTGAAGTATATAGTTACAGATATATTTACAGTCGAATGTAATACTACACATAAGATTCGAATTATTAAATACCATTGATTTAATTTCTGAACTACATACTCCCCTGTAACACAACAACTCCAATTTTTTAGAAGGATACTTTTTGTTAATGAATGCCTTTGTTATCTTACTAGTTGTTATACAGTGTGGATACTACTTATGGATTAAATTCAGTAACTTCCAAAAAAAAAATACTAAAAAGAAAAAGTCAACACGAAAAAACTGTGTGATAAAATTGATAGCACCTGACGACGATAGTAGAATACAAGAAAAATAGTAATTTTGCTTTGATCAAAGAAGTATAAATAAACTTTGACGTTTTTATAATTGTTGTTGTTGTGGTTGGAATGTAAAGTTGTCAAAATCTCAAACACTGTTGAAAATAAAGTAAAGTAGTGTAAATTCATTGAAAAGGCGAATTTATAAAAAAATACGGTATTCCATTAAAAAAAATGCGTATGACGTCACAGCTCTAAAAATGATGACGTCACTAATAAGTGCAGTGATTTAAAACCAGCGTAATTTAAAATAAAAATTGACCTATTTGAGCGTTTTCGACAAATGTCATTAGTTTGGAAGTTACTGAATTTATTCCATAAATGGTTTCCACATTGTATATACCGCCCTTGAATGTACGCATTTTGCATGTTATATATGATAAAGGCATGGACCCGCTATCTGACTGCTTACAAGTGAAATATGAAATAGCTCCAGTGTCCATTCTGTGGTTATTTCTATTTCTATTATATACAAACGATCTACCAGAAGTAAGTAAGAATGTCATTAACATGTTTGCGGATGATGTCTCAAATATTACTGCTGATGAATATTCTGTGCTACTAAAGAATATTATAGTGAATACAATAAGTAACTAGTTTGTTGAAAGTAATTTAAAATTGAACGTTGATGAAACGAATATGATACAGTTTGCTATACAAAAAACATAAACTATAGCAATTACTTTTAATAACACTAACCTAAAAACAAATCAGCATACCAACTTTTTGGGACTAGAACTAATTACCCTACTAAACCGGAAAGGGTATATTAATATACTTATCAATAAAGTCTCCGTTGGAATGGTTATTGCATTGCGAACTATATTTTCCTATGTTCATATTGCGCACTACGCTTACGTAATATCTAAGTAGATTATGTTACGGGATAATTTTCTTGGAAAGCTCGGTGGATGAAAAAAAGGGTTTTCATACTTCAAAAGTCTTTCTTGCAACGCATATTTAACATAACAAGAAGACAAACGTGTAGGGAGGTTTATAGGAAGTATAAACTACTTACCGAACCGGAAATCTACATTTATTAATATCTTCGTTTTACTAAAAAATATTATAAAGACCTTTTGTCCCGATACAAAAACAATGACAGATATGACGCACGAGAATAAGAACCAAAGTTTGCAAATACCACAAACAACATCGGCTAAAATACACAGAGATGCAATCTCACATATATTAAACATTTACAACTATACTCCGGGAGAATAAAAAACATTTACATAAAAACATTCAAAGCCAAAATCAAGAGCGTTTTAGTAGACAACTGTTTATATAATATTCATAATGTCTTCATACTGATTTAATAGTAATAGGATGTAGAATTTCTGTACCCTACGTATTTCACGCTTATTATGCATTATGAAGTAAATATCTTTTTATCATAACAATAATAATAATAATAATACCTTTATTATTATTATGGTAAAAAGATATTCTGAAAAAACAAGAAAACCATTCAGGTATCCACAGCATGATATATATACTGTGTAGTACAATAATTGTTCTATTACAAGTGCTGCAGCCACATCTTGTAAGTATATACAGCTTGAGCGCGCGGGGTATGATCACCCGATGCCAGTCGATATTCTTCGGACGTATATTCGGAAAATTGATCTCCGTCAGCTGTGTTCGCCAGATATAGATATTTACATCAGTTGCGTACTGGCTGCAAAGAGGAATGCACGTAGGTTTTTGTGATATTTTATGGTATTTCTGTTATACTTATTTATAGTTTTTTTTTACCATGAAATTTCTATTTATTTATTTTTCTCTAGACATCTTAGTTTATTCTGCAGATGTTTCAGGCGGGTTGTTTTTATTTAATTCTAAAACCCAGTTGTACTGCTATAACTTTTTACACAACTACATTATTATTTAATTTCATAAGGGTAATCATAATTACGTTATAAGTATTACAATCTTCGCGTTATTACCGACTTAGTTATCTAAGCGATCGTCATCACTTAAAGAGAAAATTTAATTTGTTCTTTTTGTCAATCTGCGAAAAAATAATCAGATCACTATGAGTTCGAATATGAGCAGGCAATGCTAGTATGTGTGCCGTAACTCTAATATGTATTATCGGACCACGTTTAGATGCGAGTTTACGTATACCATCGGGTGATCATACCTCGCGCGCTCTTACTGTATAAAGCTAACATAGAAGGAGTTCAGATGTGTGATCAGAATATAAACCTCTGCCGATATTCTATAATGAGAAGAAGTAGTATTTTGCACTGATTACCCCTTGTATAGACATGTGTGTCCAAAGTGTGTGGCAACTTCATCGAAAAAGTAGAAGAACATTACTCTCCCAAGCTATAGAAGTAGAATAGCTACGACACTATTGTCTCAGAATCAGAAAGCATTTTTGTTTAGCAAAGGACGTCCTTCTATAGGCGTACTGCAGGATAGTAGCTTATCCTGCAGTACTTCAAGAAAAACGAGCACGATTTGCCATGCAAAGTTGACCACTATATATTCTAAATGTGACGTAGGTTTACATGCACAATATTTTGTATATTACCTAAATTATAACATAAAAATTATAACCTTTAATTTATTAGTTATTTACCTGACAGCAATTATTTCTAATTTCGAAATAAATTTCTGCGAAAAAGCAGTTTATAGCATTGGTTTAAGGAAGAGAGCTACGTTACACAAAAATTAAAAAATAAGCTATCCCTACTTTCTTTTGGGTATATCTGGGTTAATATAAAAAATGTTCTTAAAACTTTGACCAATGTATCAATAATGAAGGTACCCTCTGTTATCTGCGTACTGCTTTCAATCCATTGAAGAAGATTTAAATTGTAACATGAAATCCGATGATGTTGAGCTATGCCATAGTCCTTCCTAGCTTTTAAATTATAATTTGTATTTTTACTTTATTTTATAACTTGTTAGTGTTTTGGGCATTACGTGTGTTTGTATCTGTAAATCTTAACTGTTATTTACTATTCACTATTATTTTTATATTTTTAAAAATATTGTAATATTTTCTTATTACAATTTATACTTAATGCATCACTGATATATGTGAAATAAATGCCTGTCTATTAATAACCTATTCGGCGTGTGTTTTGTATTATAAATTATTTCCTTTAATTTATCTCTAAAGTGTCTTCAATAAATGAATTCACCCTACGCAACATTTATTTATTAGTTTGTACTATACACTAAATGAACCTATCCAGAATGTAGTTTTCCCAAACAACTTACAAACAAGATAGATTTCATTATGCCCCAACACCTACATCTTGTACGTGCTAACCCTGTAGTAAGAAGTGAACATTATGGAAAGGAGCACATTGTCAGATGGGAAATATCCTAACCCCTAAGGTAATTAAATTTAGGACCACTATCTTGTAGCTTACCGCTATTGTTAATTAAAGACAAGCAGGGGTTACTCGATGGGACTATTAATAACTCATAAAATTTATACACATATTGTTCTTTATTAGAAATTATTAACCCACACACACATGAAAATCAGATAAGGTAGATAATTATTGGAAATTAAGTTTAGGGTAAATATTGCCAGACTAACTGGTCGAAATTTATGTTTTGACATGAAATCGGATATGTTTGTAAATATGATAGATAGATATAAAATGTTAATGTATATGAGAGTATTAAAACACTGATACGGAAACTTCTTCATAAAAAAATATCATATATAAATATATAGGTATATTAATGATTTTAATATAGATTATAAAAGTTAAAGCTATTTCTTGCAAAGCAACGCTCTGTGATAGCAATAACAATAATTTGAAAATATTATGGTGAAATATTATTATTTTCATGACGATTTTTTGTTCATGGACTAGATTTATTGACAGCTTTTTGTAAATTATCTTCTATGTAATCAGTTCCTACTTCCAAGGAGCAACTGTCATCTTAAATGATATTTTGCAAAATTTAGTTACTTTTTTATTTCCAACGATACATTTTCTTCTTAAACTTTTCATATTTCTGTTTTCAGTTGTATAATCATTCCCTTCTGTTCTTGCTTTTTCTGCAAATTTTGTTATGTATTTCAATTTTTAGACTATATTTCATGTTGTTGTCTTTTCTAAATCCTGTTTAAAACTTATGCAGTTCGTGACGCCAAAATAAGATTGTCTTCATTCAAAGTAATTTTGTTTAAAGTTGTAATTACTGAGGAGCAGTGAGAATGCTTCCATACGGGAGAAGCAAATGATTTTAAATACCCTCAAATATTTTTCGAAAAATATGAATGTTTCCAAGGCTGTCGAATGAACCAGCATATCACTTGGTTGTGGTAAAAGTATAATATATGCCTACGAAAAGAAAAGGAGAAGCAACCATCTATACCTGTGGAAGAAAAGAAGAGTAAAACCGTCAAATCCAACAATACTTGATTGCAATTATATGATGAAGATGTGCAAGCATTTATCAGATGTAAAGTTCACAGTTTATGGCAAGCATTCCAGATATGATACTGAAAGCAAAAAGAAATGAAGAAAATATGCAAAATATTTCGAGAACTACATTATACAGGTTGTTAAAAGAAGGTTTCTGTTTTGAAAAAAGGGGGGGGGGATGGTAATGATGCACCAAGACGATATCATACGATGGCGTCATGAATATTTACTTTACGTTAAAAATTATCGTGGTGAAAGGAGAAATATTATGTTTACTAATGAATCGTGGGTAAATATTGGACATTTTGTTTCTAAAGCTTGGGCTGATACTACCGTAAGTACACCAAGATTAGCCATTCTAGAAAGCCTAAGTACAGGTACAACGGCACCAAAGGGTCGAGGAAAATGATTTGCACTAATTCATGTTGGTAATGAGAAACGATTTGTTGTGGGAGCTGAATATATCTTTTTGTGTAAAAGAAATACTGCAGATGAGCACTATGAGGTTTGTGTCGAAGTGTCGAAGACTGGTTTCTAAACAATCTATTACCTAACTTACCTGAAAAAAAACTCAGTGATAGTTATTCATAATGTGATAGTTATTGATCCCCAAGAGTATATCATCCACGTTGGCGATTCGTCTTCTTCTTCGTGGTATTCAGATGCACAGCAAGTTTCATATTTTACATTTGCATTTTTTTAAGTTAAGGTGTGAAAAAAATTATTACATCCTCCATTGTAAATATGTATATCTGTTTTAGTCTGTTAATTATAATTATAAGAGTATATGCAGGTGCTTTTCTTAAATATGCTACATTTCGAAGTTTCGTTTGTTTTATTATCAATAAGTGGCAAACTTTTTTTTTGCTTTCTGCGTCTTTGTATGCATTTAATTGTCTATAATATAAAAATATGAAGAATATTTGAACATAACCACCGATCAGCCATTACCGCCATTACAATCGTTATGAAATTTACTTAACAGCGGCGTTTACCAACAAATAGAAATTTATGCAACTTATATTACTCGCGGAACGGGTAGACGCAAAGGGATGTGAGTTGATAGAGGTAGACGATATTCGGTTCTGTCACAGCGCTTCGGTTTTATTCACAGATTAAAGAATGAGTACTTATGGAACTGTTGATGTTGTTGATGTTTTATAATAAGCCAATTTTCGCATGCCCATAACTCTTATATTATTATACACTCGAATATTATAGGTATATATGACATTTAAATGCGAGTGTCTGTTTGTAATTGAACTGGCACTCGCATTTAAGTCTGCAATAACCGACCAATTCCGATAGATTTTCGTCTTTGCTAGGACCGGTAGAGATACCGTAAAGTGGCGATAGACGACGCGATTAGCTTGGAAAAAGCTCGTGTAAAATGTGTGTGACAATGTTTACTGTTTAATGTTTTTTATCTTTAAAAATAATTACATAAATTTGATTTTTTCTTTATATTGTGTATCAATTGTGCAACTTTAGCGTAGTGGTCGTTTTTTCTTTCTTTTGTGTGCCAACCTTAGTTAGTAGACATTAATCAAATTCATGCATTTTTGTGGTTATTTCTAAAACACATAACTTTCTTAACAAAATAAATTAGTACAAAAACTGACCTTGACATTATAAATTGATGCCTTTTGCATCACTAACCCAAATGTGAGATTCTAAAATTAACAAAATCAGTTTAGAAAACGCAAAACGGCGATGCCTTAATTTTCGATAGGTAAACGCCCCTCTTAATACCAACCCTGCCATACGATATTTACCTAATACTTATCCAACATTGTAATTATGCAACGTCGAGTGCGAGTGAGTAATACGTTGATTTCATAGTGAAATAAACTATAATCCTTTTTACTTTTTTATACGAAATTTACGGAATTATTGTGATAGTAAAAATGTTCAACCTCAAAACTTTTGTAAACGTTTTAAAAAACTTCTCTGTGTGTATGTGTCTCCGGCAGTGTGCTTTGTGTGACAACGATAACGGCAAAACTGTAAAAGATATAATTATTAGAAATTTAATCTTCCTCTGGAAATTTGATTCAGTAAAATCGGTAGAAGTAGTAATTTATTTCAAATAAAAAATCAAATTTCACCAACTACTAAGCTTACATTTATTTCTATGGAATATAAAAGGAAAATTGAAATATTTTTATAAAAAAAGGTTTTTCGAAATTCCTGTCAAAAGTAATCCTTTTATTTTGATCGAAAAAAATGCCTTCTAGGCAGATATATTGAAAGTGTTAAAGTACTTAGAGAGTGATTTAAAGTAATCTTTGTATTCAAAAAATTACAAAAATTGGACTCTGAAAAAGCACCGTATTACATAATACCAGTGTTTTGCAAATATCAGATTATGCATTTTCTACAAATTTACAAAGATTACTAGCAGGCCCGGCCGACGTTGTTCTGCCCTTTTAAAAAAGCAGTACTTTATACTTCTAATTTATTTTCTAAAATAAATATTAACACATGCAGCAATGGTTTCCACTTAATTTGGATAAGCCTATATACAAAATTAAGTAAAATTTGTAAAATATTTCTATATGACTTTTGATGTGCATTTTACAAGTAGCTTGTGTCTATTGTTATGAGCGTAAACTCATTAGTAAATGTCACGTTATTTTTAATTACTACAGAGGGGATATCTATTGATTTATTTCTATTTTTACTCAAATAAATTTCCCGTGGAATAAATATAATATTTCCTTGAACTTTCGTATTGGCTCTCTATATTTGGTGGGCCGCATCGTCATTGGTACCTAATTTAGAACAAAAATTGGACAAATCCATGACAGTAAACTTATTTTCTCATATAATAGACTTCATTATATTGGAAATAAGGGCTACCCAATTCAGCGGAAATATAGAAGCCCAATTAATTTATAATTGGTTTTGTAAGGTATAAGCACAATGTGAACTCTGTAAATGCATCAGCTAAGGAACGGCGATCTTGATCGGAGTACTATCCTTCCCTTCTAAAATAATTAAACACAAGTTGCCGATGTGCATTAATGATGCAATGCGGATTGTCGCTGTACTAGGATTAAACATGTGCATCTACAAGAAAATGGAAAGTCTTATCATAAATTAATTCAGTTGGATGTTTCGCACATAAGAAAGTCATGTAACTCAGGTATTATATACAGTTTGGGCCAAAAATATTGCCTACCCTGCCAGCCTAATTCATATTAAAGTTATTTTCCTTACCTCTCGTGTCGGTTGTTGCAGTACCAAATCTCCCGTAATGCTGTAACGTTAATTTTGTCAAATTACCGTTACTAATTAAAATTTTATCGCCCTGATTGTACATCCACATTTTTAAATTCTTATATATGTACATTATGTGCGCTTCACTGAACCGACTCTGAAAGAGTGTGTGCGTTAAAGGCAGCGGAGAGAATTTTTCAATAAGTAAACGATAATATTCTCTCTTCTTCGAGATCTGAGTCGAACAAGTTGGTTTTGGGAAGAAGAATAAGAGATGTATCAAATTGTAAAGTTGATATTAAATAATGTAAAAATAAAATCAAGTGCACAAGAGGTTAGTACCTAGCTTATCTTTATTTAGCTTGATATTTCCGTGTTAAAATATATGCCGTTTTGCCTCAAATTTTTCTAAGTTTTAAAAGGCGACACAAGTGCGCTTTATTTAATTTTTTTCTCTGGATTACCGTATCTCTTTTTTAGATTTAAATCTTTTATTAAGTATTATATTTGTTGCTGTCTTATTAAAATGTACATGTTCCTATTGTAAATTTTCTCTGATATAAAAAAAAAACTTTGCACTTGGTGATCTAAATCTGCGATCATCTGCTGCATTTTCTTTCATCTTTTAAAATTTTATAAATTACACTTAGCATATGCAATCATCACTTTCTATACACTTGTTATTATTATATATTAAAGGGGGCTTACGCAGAGCTGCCGTGCGGTAGGTCGTAAGGGGGTGGCGTCATATGCGCTAATGTAAATTCCGCCGTTTTAAGGTCTTCCTTCAAATAAAACAAACAGCAGAAGTTTTTGTTTTTCTCATTATGTTTTTGCATTAAATTTAATACAAAGGATTACTTAAGGTTTCGTTGGGAGTTCTTTCCTATAATTCAAATGCTATATTTCACTCTCAAAGATTTACAACATCATAACACAGTTTCAGAAACTTTATTTTAAAAAGTAATTTCAGTCGAACATGCACTGAGCCTTTGTTTATTTGTGTTTTAAATTTCGTTTTGATATTTAGTAAATGAAAGCGGTACTATTGTGTGAACGAAACCTTCTAGTCCAGAATTTACATTAGCGCATATGGCATCGACAGTTCATCTTTCCAAGTCACCCTTCGACGTCTGTAAAGATCGACATATATTCTCATACTAATGATCGCCCTGGTAGGGGCGTGTGCTTACTTGTAAATTTTACCGGAAATTGACAGTTCGTGTAATTGAAAGATGGTGAAACTTATTATAGGTTAATAGTGATTGGTGGTTTTTAATCAGTGTCCATTAACAGTGTAAAAGATCCTCAGGATAGCTTAGACAGTCGTATATATCTAGTAAGTGATTCATTTAAATAACTTTTGCTTATCGGCGTGAAATAAAGAATAGTAAACGGACAATCGCATGTCATAGATTAATTATTTTATTAACACATATTTTTTTAAATCTTGACATACGCTAACTTTTTAATTTGAAAAGATAGACCTATGGTTCCTGAAGCAAAGCTTTAGGAATTAGTCCAAATAAGAAAAATGTGTGGAAAAAATAAACGCATTTTTGCAAGATTGCGCGCTATTTCAGAAAAACGTATTTACTTAAATGGCAACACCGCATTTTTTAACAATTTCTGATACACCTTGAGATTCTAGACAAAACAAAGAGGATACAGGTTTTTGATTAGAGTAGCGGTTTACGAGCTAATAGTGCCTAAACTTTAATACATTTTCCAACATTAAAGGAATAACAAGGAGGCTATGTTTGTCGTCCTGTCACGACATTACAATAAGTTCTGTGTAATCTTGTATTAAGATAGATCGTGTTACACCTCAAGAAAAAATTGAATTAATTTTTTTGCATGTTGGTGGTTTAAGTTTGCGAAAAGCGTCCTCTAAACTACAGAAGAATAATGTATTTTCAGCAAGATGATGCACAGTTTAGAAATTAGTGCCTACCTTGATGAGCTGCTACCTGAGCGTTGGATTGGAAGAAAAGGACCAGCAGAGTGGCCGTCCAGATCTCCCGATCTCACTCCTTCAGACTTTTTTTTTCTGGGGACATCTGAAGAATAAAGTTTATGTTAACGCTCCTGTGTCAATTGATGAATTAAAACTAGCCATACAACGGGAAATTCAAAACATAATGTTACATAATGTTAATAGAAATTATGTTGAACGTATTTGTTGCTGCAGAACCCAACAAGGAAATCAGTTCGAACATTTCTTTAAAAAAATAAACGTTAGATAACTAATTTTTGTTACTATTGCTATTCTTTTAATGTTGTAAAATAAATTAAGTTTAGGCACTATTAGCTCGTAAACCGCCACTCTAATCAATCACTTGCACTCTTTTTGTTTTGTTTTGAATCTCAAGATGTATTAGAAATTGTTAAATAAAATGCTATGTTGCCATTTAAGTAAATATACTTTTCTGAAATAGCGACCAATGTTTTCACACATTTTTCTTATTTGGACTAATTCCTAAAACTTTGCTTCAAGAACAATAGGTCTATCTTTTCAAATAAAAAAGTTAGCCTATGTCAAGGTTTAAAAAAGTAACCCTGTATATACATATGAAACACACAATTTTCTGTACGACAGCAAAAGATATAACTCAAAATTGTTATTCTATAAAATAGTTTTAATATTTATTTAAGCAAGATAGATACGGCATACAACATAACCTCAATTGTCACATTGATTTCTGATCGATTTCTTTGGCTTTATTTATAATTTCTTAAACAATAACAATTTTTATAATTTTAATACATGGAAAAAAGTGATAATCGTATTCTTGGTTTCAAATACATTAATCTTTACGGCAAATTATCGTACAAAAATTCTTATTGAGCACGCAGGAATCGAACGAAGAAATTGAATGTGATTTTCGTGGGGTCTCATAGATTAATAAGCAAAATCAATACATTTTTGGGGTATGAAATTTAAATTTTTCGGTCGGCCTCTTACTACTTCATCTCGAATTATCGGAGGGAGAAACCGGGTGCCTTGACACAGTTGCCTCATTAGGATAATTAACATCATCCGATGTCTAGATCTGATTATTCTTAACTAAAAAGATCAGGAATAATCGTACGCCTGGGTACGATCGAGGTGTTAAAGAGACCGGTATTTTTTGGTACCAAGACCACAAAGTTTACTGGCCAACGGATGGCTTCAGCAGTCTGACTCCGATTCCTGGGGGATAGACGTATTAGACCTACCACCAGGGGTTGGCCTGGGTGACGGCATACAAGTGTTTTAGCAAACAAACGTGCAGCCTTTTATATCCATCCATGCACGTTAAAAACTCTCCCACCTGACTGCAAGAGACGCATACAACAATTTCCTGTGCAAAATGTGACGTATTAGGTATTTTTTTATTACATATACAGAAAATTCTAATAATTGAATGAATTATAAACAAAAATGCTATAAAATATATTTTAATGCTCGTCAAACACGTTGTTGTATATTTAATTTAGATTCTTAATTTAATGCTCGTAAAATAAATAATATTTGAAATTTTAAAGAAATCTACTTAAAATCTATTAATGGGTTCAATAATTATATCTCAATGCTTTGATCGTTTTATCTACTACTTCATATGAATCTATAGTCTTCATAGGCAAATCAGATATCAACTAATGTCACGCGTATACTAACTAACACGTGATTTATAAAAGTATTTCTATTGGTACAACCATTCTAACATTTGTCATATCATAACTATTCATAACTGTCTATTTCTATAGTTGAAATAAATGGTATTTCCTATTAATAAGCATGATTCTAAACTCTATTCTCACGTGGGTTTATATTCGAATAACTACAATATCTTAATATGCTGTTTTCGATCTAATGTAAAATGAATTAGATAAGTTTGGTTTGTTTATTACAATAACCTAGATAGTTCAGTGATAAGTCAAACAGTGTATACAAAAAACATGCTCATATATTTGTGAATCTCACAAGGATACATCTCAATAAATCAAAGGTAAGTAATTCCAAATTTATTACCAAATATGAATACTTATGTTAAAAAAATTGACTCTGTAGGTGTATTTGAACGAAATCTAAACAGATAAATGAAATTCAGTAATAATAAATATAAGTTGAAATTGAATTTTAATATAATAGTATTTTGACATATAAGAAATACTAATGGAAGTAACTTTTAAATCTGTATTTGTTTCATGATGAATTTATAATCAAATGTCTTTATAAAAGCTATTTATAGCTATTTTCAATTAGAATAATAATAATTTTCTAATAATAGATCAATGATTATCTGATCCATTGCTTGCAAGACTTATTGTTAATTCAAATAAATTATACAAAATATAACCTTATTTCTTTCTTCAGAGCTTATTTGCTTCGTAATTCTTAGTTCGTTCCGGAAAACTGATTCGTATCTTCAATCCTCGGTAATTATTATAAATAAATCCTCCAAAATTGATGTAGAGCTTCTTTCTGCTACACATAAAGCTGGATCATCTTATTCTGGTTCCATACACAATTGAATTTCTTTCTGCTCCAAATTAATGATTCGGTAAGACAATTCTCCATTTAAATTAGTACAATGTTTGTTATTAATAGTATTTTCTTCTTTTCCAGGTATTATACAGCTATAATCTTCATCCGATGTCCTCTATTCCTTGGCTGAATTCTCGGTAAAAATATTCTTCAACTTTTAGTAAGTCACTTAGTTTCACTTTTCTAATTATAACTATTTTACAATTCTGTATACTTTTATTTTGTATTTAAACACTAAAATAATGTTTTAGTAGAGAAAAATAAATTGCTTTTCCTCTTTCAATGAAATTCAAAAATTCTCTCTTATTTGTTTTCAACAAAATCTCCTAGGTTTTTCTCCAAATTGGTAACTAAGTTTTTACATCAAGTTAGTTTATCATTATAATACATAGTTATTTAACAAGTCAAATATACTTTGATATATCTTTCTCTTTCTAAAACACATATTTTAAATGTGACTATTCTCTACTTTCACAATTACATATCAAATAAATAAGACACTTATTTATAAATTTTCTCATTTAAATCAAATACATATTGCTGTGACTCTTACAAATTAAGGTTTATAAAAATAAATTTAAATTATTCAATTAATGCGTAAGTAAGAATCAAGCACGCATCCCAGTGCTAGGCCTTATGCTAGACAAGGATACAATGAATTTTCCGCTGAATGGTAGGTTAAGCAAAATTTTTACATACAGCTAGCTCAGTTTAAAAATAAATAATTCTCTCAGGGGCAGAAAATATAAATAGATTCTCCAAACGATTTGAATGCTCTTTAATCATCTCCAGGTCAGGTAAAGAAAATAAAATGCAAAATAAATCTTAGCATCTAATTTATTAAAATAAATTAAAACAAATTCAAAATTTTAAGTTATTCAAATATATATATATATATATATATAACAAATTATAATTCATTCTTGGGACTAGCGGCCAAATTTTAAGGAAAGAAAAACCAAATTAACGTTTCGACATCTTTTTATTTTTCGATGTCTTCTTCAGAACAAAAAACTATCAGAAGAAAAACACAGTTAGCATTATTAATACACCTACATATACATAGTTGTTTTTTGTTGATGAACATAAAACAAGTTCATGAAACAATAATAAATATAAATTTTTTTGGTATATTTACAGTTAAACAGTTTGTGATTAAGACAATTCAATGTGTGTACTTACATTAAAATTAAATTAGTTATATAATACCCATATTGGGATTTTTTATTATTTGTCCGTCTACGACTACATTTTGTCAGTTTTGTTTAAAATAATGTAACGATAATTATTTGTCACTATTGTATTGATATTTCAATACTAGTCAAATACATACTGATACATGGTTTTACTTCGACAAGGTGTACACATTCCAGATACAAACAAAAACATAGGAAAAAACTCTTTTTTAATACATTGCATGCAGGTGTTCGTTTTGTATCAATAAAGCCAGCGAATATATGTTCTATTCTTTTGTATCGGTATATTAATTTACATTATAATATATTAAAATAAATTTCAGACAGCCCGCTAATTTCTGTTCTATCGTTGACTGCATAATTATCTTTTTTTATCTGTATCATCTCTAGTACGTTTCTAGCTGTGGAGTTTTGTTCTTTGTTAAGGATACTTACGTTATTGAAGTCAAAAATATGTCCAGTAGCATTACAGTGTTTTTTTAATGAAGTTATGTTTTGGCAATATTTGTGGCCTTTCATTCTTTCAGCTAGATGTTGTTTTGTTTGCCCTATATAACTTTTTTCACAATTCCCACATGGGATTTTATATACAACATGGGTTTGTTTTTGAAGAGGCACATCATTTTTAATTTTTGTATATAGATGTTTTAAATTGTTATGGTTTTTATGTGCAATTTTTATGTTAAATGGTGCTAATACTTTTGACATTTGTTCTGATAACCCACGTACATATGGAATGCCTACATATTTACAGTTAGTGGATTGTATTTGTTTGCTAGGTTTTGATTGTTCACGATTATAATTTTTATGTACTCTTTCTCTAATAATTTTTTTAATGAAATGAATGGGGTAGTTATTACTTTGTAAAATATCTTTGATTTTCGTTAAACTTTCTTCCCTAAATTCTGGACTGGTTTGTTTGTATCTGGAATGTGTACACCTTGTCGAAGTAAAACCATGTATCAGTATGTATTTGACTAGTATTGAAATATCAATACAATAGTGACAAATAATTATCGTTACATTATTTTAAACAAAACTGACAAAATGTAGTCGTAGACGGACAAATAATAAAAAATCCCAATATGGGTATTATATAACTAATTTAATTTTAATGTAAGTACACACATTGAATTGTCTTAATCACAAACTGTTTAACTGTAAATATACCAAAAAAATTTATATTTATTATTGTTTCATGAACTTGTTTTATGTTCATCAACAAAAAACAACTATGTATATGTAGGTGTATTAATAATGCTAACTGTGTTTTTCTTCTGATAGTTTTTTGTTCTGAAGAAGACATCGAAAAATAAAAAGATGTCGAAACGTTAATTTGGTTTTTCTTTCCTTAAAATTTGGCCGCTAGTCCCAAGAATGAATTATAATTTGTTAAATTATACGGCCAGGAACAAAGACATATTATGTTGAAGTTATAATTATATATATATATATATATATATATATATATATATATATATTTACATACAAAGAAACAATATCTGAAACATTATTCAAATCTATACATCATAATTAATAAAACATTATAAGAAATAAAGTGAATGAAATCATAACGTCGTGAAAAACTTATGTCTTAAAAATGTGAACGTGATTATTATGAACTATATTTGCTATAGATACATGTAAACAATCAACATCTTTAAATAAAATAAAATAAATTACACATGATGAATTGTACTGGAATATAAATAACCGAAAATTTACGCGATTTACTATTTGCGAACAAAATATAAACATTAAGGATATGGCTTTGCCCTAATTAGTCCTGTCCGGCGCCTTTTCTCGCTCCCAACACAGTACCATCAGATAGCAAATTCACACAGATGGGTACCCCAAAGTTCCACCCTACGAGTATGTCTTTTCAACTCGTCGGACACAACCCGAACACACACCACAATGTGCTCACTCCTTAAGGTATATATATAAATAAATTTTATATAAATAAAATGAAATAAAATAATGTTTTTGCGTATTCAATAGATTAACTCAGCCCTGATTAGTTCCGCCTGGTGCCTTTTCTCGCTCCCAAACGCAGTACCACCAAGACCAATTCGTGTTTTTCAAATTCACCAGGACTCCATGCTATGAATTAAATAACGACTTAATTCATTTCACACATTCCTAATGTATTATTCAACACGTTAACATTGAACACACAAATACAACAAAAATATACTTGATATACAGATAAGAAGAAATAATATATATACATTAAAAATAAACTTTACCTTCTCGTGAAATTCCAATACAAAAACACCACTACAAACAAAGAATTTGGTGCACCACTATACACACATTTATAACAAATATTATCTAATCACCTTAACTCTTCGTACATAATCTCAAACTCATCCATGATAAAAATCCAGAGAAAACTTATTCACTTATATATATCCTATATACACATAAAACAAAATTATTAATTTCAAATTCTTTTGTATGATAAATAAAGTTGAAAAGAAAAAGTAAATTATACAGAAATAAAATGATTATGCCATCCAAAGTAGTCATTACAATCACTAGAATGTTTTGTCATAATGTATGGCATAGTAACCCTACATGCAAAACAAAACACTCTAGAAAAAGAAAATAAAATGAAATTAAATAAATTCAAAATCCGAATTCATAAATAAAATTATCTCATACATAAATAATTATTCAAAATAATTACAAATCTCAATATAAAACACGTTGCATGTTATTACAGAAAATATTACAAGTATTGAATCTTGTTAAAAATTTTATAAGTGTCGAAAAATCTCAAAAATATTCTAAGTCCGGATTTAAGAATAATCCTTTAAAAAGAGGAGGGAGTGGTTTATCACCTACTTTTAGACTATTTAAAGAGAGCGGTTTGCACCAGCCGTCCCGGAAATTTTATCCGTCCATCCTTTTATGCCTAAATTTCTTTATAAAAACGTACGGTAACTCTCGGCATATACCGATACCACCTCCAAAACTGCACATCGACGGTGCTGCTCTTATCGGTCATTCGACGTACTTTACATTGCTGCAGTGCTGCACCACTCAGGAAAGCAGCGTATTAACGATCTTTAAAAAGGTAAACAAATAGGTAAATATAAATTTGTCTACACGTTTATGACTCATCCATGCATCTGGCGAACAATATTGTTTTCGCCGGCCTACACGGTCGATCTTTGCCGGTGCCAGTATTCTTCGGACGGGAAATACTTTCTCGTTATTGAAAACGTAGCATTTGATGCGTAACTTTATAAAAATTTTACTAAGATTCTTTTATTGTTTTACTTAAATAAAAATAAAATTTTGGCAAATTATTAACATAGTGAATATTTATATACACATCATGATAAAAATAAATGAAATAAAAATTAATTTAAATAAATCCTTGAAGTGATCTTGATTATACTTATTTATAATTTACAACCCAACTCAAGATCACTGCAATATGTCAACTTTAATTATGAATGTCATGAATTTCATATGAATAGAAACCTTTTATAAGTTCAAATAAGTTGTTAATAACAACATTAATAACAGCTTAATATATACAGGTGGCTCATCTAAAATACTAATTACAAACATGGCAATAAAAATGTTTTACATACTTCAATAATTAATTCCAATTATTATAAATATTTACAAAAAACACGTTTTTATTTATTAACAACCAGAGGTTCGTTACAAGATTGCAAATTAATTTTATTTAATGTATTCGAATCAAGTTTGGAATTTTCCGTTGCGTATTTTTATATTCTTTTCTAGGAACTAATGTTCTAGTGCCCTGAGTTTGAAGAATCTCGTATTTGCACAACTCTGTTTTTGGAAAATTTATCATTAGATGGAATCTGACGGAAGCAGACTGGGCATACGAAAATAGAAGGAAATTCACCATATTTTATATTTTTTTCTTGGACTCATCATTATACTTTGGTTAGTAATTGTTTTGAATTTAAGCTACATATTTGTTTCCATTTATTTCGCAAATGTTGTTTTTATCTTACAGAATTTAATGATTTGTATTCAATTTACTTAAATTTACCTTCATTTTTTGTACATATTTATAAAAATTCAGACACTTTGTTGCTAGTGTTGTTTGTAAATGTGTCGATTTTATTTTGAATTATTATTAATTTTTTCTTAGGTGATAGATTTATTTTTACATTTTAAGTAGAAGATAAGGTAAGATAAGGTAAGATAAGGTAAGGTTTTTATTTTTTCCATTGATACAAAAGTATGCTAGTAAAGAACACGTCAAACATATCACAGGTAAAATAATTAATACATACACACCAACATTTTAAAATTTCAAATTATACTCCATGAGCTACTTAAATTGTAAAATACTTTTAATTAATTTTCAAAGACCCAATGTCTTCAGCAAGTCAGAAATTCCTCCAGCGAATAGAAATTGTCCATCAGGAAGTTCTTTACAGTTCGCACATATTTTTGTAGAGAAGCATTCTCCAGACCACCATCCACGGCGTTTAACTTGTTGTATATCTTAGGTCCCCAGTAGTCGACGTATCTCTGCATTTTTGCCAAGTGGTGATAGGGTATCCTCAATGCCTCTTTATTACGTGTTGCATAAAGGTGTATGTCGCCATTTTTAGAAAAGTTATGCTTGTTTTCATGTACATATTTTGCTGTTGTTAATTCATATACACATGGAATAGTAAGTATTCTTTGGCTTAGCCATGGTTTACACAATTCATCTGATTTTAGATTACAAAACATTCTCACACCTCGTTTCTGGTGCAGAAAAACCCTTTGAGCATCACCAGAAGCTCCCCAGACCTGGATTCCATAGCGAGCCACGGCATGGAAGTTCGCGAAGTATACCTGTCTCAAAGCTTCGCAGGTGGATATGGATTTCATTCTTCGCATACTGTAAATTGCGGTGGTCAGTTTGTCAGCAATCCGTGCTACATGTGGCAACCAGCTAAGCCTGTCGTCCGCTGTGAGTCCTAAAAGCTACACAGTTTTCATCCCTTCGCCTGTTCCCTTTGCAAATTGTACCGTTGCGATTTCTTGTTATTCATGTGCAGACCATTGCTTGCGAACCATTCTTCTGGTTCCTGCATCACCATTTCTGACTTGTATGCTCTATCCTCTTTCGATGATGCTTTTGCGAACATCGAGGTGTCATCCGCATATAAGCAAATGCGGATATATTTACTTCTAGATCATTCATATATATCATGAACTGTAGGGAACCAAGGATAGACCCCTGAGGTACACCTTCTGTAACATCCATTAAGCACGATTTTTGTCCGTAGAGCTCCACACCTTGCCGCCTATCCTGCAGATATGAAGCCAAGAGACTATGAACAACTGCATATCTATATAAGTTTTTTTTATTGAATTGTTGCTTTGCATATTGTTGTATAAACGTTTATTGTATGGTAAATGCTATGCAACTGTAATATCTTTGTCCTGTGATCGGAATTATTTGCTGTTGGATAATAAAGACTGTAATTTTAAAGATTTTAAAGATTGTAATTTTCTTACAATGTGTATTTGTAAATAAAATAAAGACTTGTTTTCTTTTGCCTCGCATCACACCTTCGTAGGTGACGTACTGGTTCGCTTCTCTTTTTTATGAAGTTTGTTACTTCTCTTAAAAAGTAACTGGCGCCCATTTTTTCTTATTATATCTTAACTTATCGGAAGCAGTGCATCATCAGGCAACAACATTTGGAAACCCGACCTTGTTGAGTCTCAAGCTCGTGTCCCCTACTTCCATATGACAGTAGGGGTTACTATCCATACATGTCTACCAAGGTAAACCACAAGAACAAATTAACTCAAGTTTCTAATTGTGAATTATATTAAAGTCATTGACTACAAGGAAATATATGTGAGTATGTTTTAAAATACTTCTTTAATAACCCTAAAAATTTCGGGAAAAAAGGAAAATAGGTATTTTATCGATAAAAAGTATTTATTGTTTCTTAAATCATTCGCCTTTAAGTTTTGTACACTTTGGCATTCAAAGAAACCTGTTGTCAAAACATTTATTGCAATCTGAATTGGGTATCTTTAAAACATGATTTTTAAATGCTCAACTGTCTCTTACGGTGTCGAAAACTGCGTACCCAGCAATTTGTTTTTGACAAAAGGGAACAAGAAGAAGAAATTAGATGATAAGTCAAGCTAATGCGGGTAATGAGTCATTAATTCAACGTTATTCTCCTTTAATAATTATAATCAATCGACTGTTCGATGTGTTGTGTAGGCGGTACGGTTGTCTTGGTAAAGGATGATGGGCCGATGTTCATCAAAAACCTCAGGCAAACACATTGTCGTACACCACTCAGCGTTTATTGTTTTTCGATTCTCAAGTGCAACGATAGCAACAGCCCCAATTTTACGGAAGATAAAAGCCATCACTATATTATTAGCGCTTCGTGAACGAACACGTTTTGTTGGTTTTGGTTCACTTTGGAACAGCCAAATAGTCGATTGTTAGTTTCTGTTTATTATGTAGGTTTTATCACCTGTTACAATACTGTATACGTTGGCAAAAGCACCGCGATTAAATTTTTTAAGTGTTTCTTTGCACCAACTCACACGAGATATTTTTTGGGCTTTGGTTAAATTATGTGGAATCCAACGACAGCAAAGTTTATTCACTACGAAATGCTCATGTAAAATCGTTTGTGTTTGACTTTTACCAATACCCAAGTCGGAAAAACTGCAGTTGATGAACGACCTTCACAAAATTCGTCACTGATACTAGTACGTCCACGCTTAAATTCTGCAAATCAGTCACAAACTGTGGTTTTGAATGGTGCTTCATCACCAAAGAGTGAAATCGATCGATGTGTTGTTGTTGAGTTAGTCTACAATTTAAATTAAAAAGTCATAGCACGAAAATGTCAATTTCTTCACTAAATTGATTTCTTTGAACCGCTATTAATACTAAACCAAGCTGACGCGACTAGTTTCTGTTAATGGTGTTTATTATACTAAAAATATCAAACTTCAAGGCAATCATATAATAAGGCAGGTGTCATCTAGTGGTAACCAAAAATATTTAGGGCTACCCTCATATTAAGTAACTATAATTTTTCTTATTTTCAAAACGGATTTCGAAATTTGCATATTTATTCTGATATATTATAAAAAATTTAATAATTGATGATGAAGTTATAGTATGCCACCTAGAAGGCGTGCTGATTCGTTCGAGTGCAATATAGGCGATCCCCTTCAGTTTTATCAACAAAAAACTGGAATTTTTTATTTGCGTTATTACAAAAAATGTTTCAATACCAGCCGCTATCGTCTTTTTTAAATTCCATGTATTGCTACGTTCTAAACGTAAGGGTCACTATTATCAACTACTATTAAGGCGTCTTATGTGTAATAATGAAAATAAAGCTAAACGAAATGAAAAATCCTCGAAACTCTTTCTGGACCACCTACATGTAATTGCTTCTATCACTCAGAACTAGATTGCCTCAGTTGAAGATGATCGTGATTTCGAAACAGGTGATGTAATTGACGCTACTCGTAGGTTAAAATCTGTCAAGAGCGAGCGTATATGAGACCAGTAGATGGTTAGCGAAGTGGTGTCAGAAGTCAAATGATAATTGTACTAATAGAAGAATTAATAATCGACGAAGGAGACACATGTTGAAACTCCATTATATATACAGGGTGTACCACTTAAAACTCCCAGGTCAAATATCTCGGAAACGGATAAAGATATTTGAATTTTGTAAAAAGCAGTTACTAAAGAATGTGATGGACTCTAGTTTGCTCTGACAATTGTGTTTTATTATGTGAAGATACAGATGGCGGGCGCTGCGATGAAAAGAATTTTTTTGATCGCCACAATCTTCATTTGTTTTTTATTTGAAAGAGTATTAAAATTAATGTAAATTTTATTATTTGTGTTAGTTTCCAAAATTTAACAGTTTCCCAGATATTTGTGTTTAAAGAAAGTAAGAGTAATTTTAAAGTTTTGTCTTTATTTTGTTTAAATATTTAATTTGTAGGGAAAAATAGCAGTAAACATATTCACAATTCTTGCTATTATAGTTACTTCACAATTTAAATTGTATAATTAGTTCCTTTTTATAAATTCCACTTCATAGGCGCCCATAAGTATATAGGCAGAAAAGCATATAGGTCTGTGATATGTATGTATGCTTGCTTTGATTATTTAGGAAATATTTTGACATTAGCACACATTAGTGACATTTGCTTGATTTTTAATTGTCTTTATAATTAGCTTCATTGAAACATTTACTCACTTTGCCTTGAGATTGTATTAAAAATATGGCTTGACACACAAATGAAGACAAACTGAATATGTTTTTTTTTCAATGCGATTATATGCTCTACGCTTTCCAAACAGGCCTTTACCAGATCACAAAACATTTATAAGTCTGTGTGCAAATCTCAGAAATTACGGTAGCTTCAAAAAACAAAATCAATTAGGGCAGAAAAGAGTAAGAGAAATTACGGCAGCGGTACTACAAACAGTTGATAATAATCCAAATACATCATTACGGTAATTAAAAGAACAGCATGATCTATCTGTAACCTCTTGCCGGAGGATTCTAAAAGAAAATAAATACTTTTCGTATACAGTTCATTTAGTGCACCATTTAAGAATAGAAGATAATCAACAGAAACTTGATTTTCTGGCAGAATTTTCTGTAATGTTAGCGGAAAACAAAAACTTTATGAATCAGATCATATGGAGTGACGAATGTCGTTTTCACAACAATGGTAGTTTAATTAAGCATAATGCTCGATATTGGTCAGAAGATAATCCTATGTGGATAAGGCAAACAAGGAATCAAACAGTTTATGGCGTTAACGTTTGGTGTGGAATTTTAAACGGATATATCTTAGGCCCCCCACTTTTATCATGAAACATTAAGGTTGGTGTGCGCTACTTACATTTCCTGCAAAATGAGTTACCACTACTTTTGGAATATGTACCTATAGAGTTGCGAAATAATATATGGTTTCATCAAGACGGGGCACCAGCTTATAAACATAACATAGTTACTGACTATTTTAATCAAACATTCCCCCGTTGATGGATTGGTACTAATGGCGTCCTTAGGTGGTCGGCTCGTTAGCTGGATCTCACCCCGTTACATTTTTTCATGCGGGGTTACTTGAAAGCTGAAGTTTACAAGGAACCCATAACAGATATGGGCGATCTTTATAATAAAATTTATGCAAGTGTTCAAAAAATTAGTAGAAATACATTGTTAAATGTTTGCGCAAGAGAGCTAGTAAGGCGATATACGTTATGTAGCAATCAAGAAGGCAACAATTTCGAACATCTTTGGTAGTTAAGTTTGATCCTTTTAAGTATTTAAACAACATGAAGACAAAATATTAAAATTACTCTTGCTTTCTTTAAACACGAATATCTATGAAACCGTTAAATTTTGGAAGCTAACACAAATAATAAAATGTACATTAATTTTAATACTCTTTCAAATAAAAGACAAATGAAGATTGTGGCGATCAAAAAAATTCTTTTCATCGCAGCGCCATCTATATCTTGACATAATAAAACACAATTGTGAGAGCAAACTAGAGTCAATCATATTTTTTAGTAACTACTTTTTACAAAATTGAAATATCTTTATCCGTTTCCGAGATATTTGACCTGGGAGTTTTGAGTGGTACAGCCTGTATATAATAAAACACAAGTGTATAGTTTCAAAATTATTATAATGTTTAACACAATACATATTGCTGTGACTCTTGCAAATTTATATATAAATGAAATAAATTTAATTTATTTAATCAATGTGTAATTGAGAGTCAAGCACGCATCCCAGTGCTAGGCCTTATGCTAGACTGAGATACAATGAATTTTCTGCTGAAAAGTAGGTTAAGCAAAACCTTTACATACAACCAGCTCAGTTTAAAATAAATAATTCTCTCAGGGGCAGAAAATATAAGTAGATTCTCCAAACGATTCTCCTGCTCTTTAATTATCTCCAGGTCAGGTAAAGAAAAGAAAATGCCAAATAAATCTTAACATCTAATTTATTAAAAATAATTTTAAACGAATTCAAAAGTTTTAATATACAAATATTTACATACAAAGAATCAATAATTCAATCATTATTCAAATTGATACATCATAATCAATAAAATATTATAAGAAATAAAAATAAATGAAGTCATAATGTCGTGAAAAGCCTATGTCTAAAGAAAAATGTGAACGTGATTATTATGAATTATATTTGTTATAGATACATGTAAACAATCAAAAATAAAATAAATTACACATGATGGATTGTACTGGAATATAAATAACCAAAAATTTTGCGCGATCTACTATTTGCTAACAAAATATAAACATTAAGGATATGGCTTTGCCCTAATTAGTCCTGTCCGGCGCCTTTTCTCGCTCCCAACACAGTACCATCAGATAGCAAATTCACACAGATGAGTATCCCAAAGTTCCACCCTACGAGTATGTCTTTTTCAACTCGTCGGACGCAACCCGAACATACATCACAATGTGCTCACTCCTTAAGGAATATATATATAAATAAAATTTATAGAAATAAAATAATGTTTTTGCATATTCAATAGACTAACTCAGCCCTGATTAGTTCTGCCTGGTGCCTTTTCTCGCTCCCAAACGCAGTACCACCAAGACCAATTCGTGTCTTTCAAATTCACCAGGACTCCATGCTATGAATTAGATAACGACATAATTCATTTCACACATTCCTGATATATTATTCAACACGTTAATATTGAACACCCAAATACAACAAAAATATACTTGATACACATATAAAAAGAAATAATATATACATTAAAAATAAACTTTACCTTTCTCGTGAAATTCCAATACAAAAACACCACTACAAACAAAGAATTTGGTACGCCACTATACACACATTTATAACAAATATTATCTAATCACCTTAACTCTTCGTACATGGTTTCAAATTCATCCATAATAAATTTCAAACTTGTTCACTTATATAAATCCTATATACACATAAAAGAAAATTATTAATTTCAAATCCCTTTTGAAGGATAAATAAATTTAAAAGAAAAGTAAATTATACGAAAATGAAATGATTATGCTATCCAAAGTTATCATTACAATTACTAGAAAAGTTTTGTCATAATGTATGGCATAGTACCCCTACATGCAAAACAAAACACTCTAGGAAAAGAAAATAAAATGAAATTCAATAAATTCAAGATCCAAATTCATAAATAAAATTATTTCATACATAATTATTTATACAAGAATAACTACAAATCTCAATGTAATACACGTTGCATGTTATCCGAGAAAATATTACAAGTGTTGAATCTTGTTAAAAATTTTATAAGTGTCGAAAATCTCAAAAAATTATTCTAAGTCCGGATTTAAAAGTAATCCTTTTTAAAGAGGAGGGAGTGGTTTATCACCTACTTTTAGATTAGTTAAAGAGAGCGGTTTGCACCAGCTATCCCGGAAATTTTATCCGTCCGCTCTTTTATGCCTAATTTTCTTTATAAAAACATACGGCAACTTTCGGCATACACGAATCCACCTCCAAAATTGTATATCGACGGTGCTGCTCTTATCGGTCACTTGGGGAAACAGCGTATTAATAATCCTTGAAAAAGGTAAACAAACATGTGAATATAAATTCGTCTATACGTTTATGACTCATACGTGCATCTGACGAATAATGTTGTTTTTCGCCGGCCATACGGTCGACCTCCGTGCGAGAAACACTTGCTCGTTCCTTTTCACGTAACATTTAATGCGTCTTTTAGTTTTATGACTTTATAAAAATTTTACTAAGATTCTTTTATTGTTTTACTTAAATAAAAAAAATAAAGTTTTCGTAAATTATTGATATAGTGAATATTTATATACACATTATGGTAAAAATGAATAAAGTAAAAATTAATTTAAATAAAACTTGGAGTGATATGTCTACGTTTGTTATTTGTAAAAAGTTAAAATTGATATTAATGTGAGCAATAGTGAAATACAGATATAATGCACAGGATGCTATCTATCAAACATTGACTTGGTAAGTGAATAACATTATTTACAACTTTTAAATACAACTTAAAGTTCATTGCCACATTCTTATTATTTCGTAAATTTCTTGATTGTTGTTTACATTACCTAACTTGTTATTATTTATAAGGAATTTGTTAGCTTAAATTAATAAATGCCAATATACATATAAATATAAATATGAATAAATATAAATAAAGAACAATTCTTACCTTTATTAAGCACTTATGTATATAATATGAACGCACACAAAAAGAAAATCTTACTTAACTAAACATAAAATTGCAAGTGATCGAAAAACCATTTATTTACATATCATTATTTATTCAAGATCACTGCAATAGGTTTCGCCACACTGTGGCTTCATCAGGTGGATGAAAATACAATTTCAAAATACAAATTAGCTCCTATATATATATCAATACAAATTACAAACATAATCTCATCCTAAGAGGGGGTGGATATGTTTAAATTTTAGATTTAGTAAGGGGGAGTTATTTAAATCTAGTTGATCATTCAATATTATACCTAATTTATTATATTTATTAATTTCTAAACTTTCTAGCATATTAAGCAAAGGATGTTTACTAATTATGAATTAGAAAACATAATTAGTATACATCCTTTGTTAAAACATTGCATTTACTGGGTAAGATATGTGGATGACATATTAGTTGCTTTTAACGGTACAGAGAGGCAATTAACATCTTTACATAATTATATTAACACTATTCACCCAAACATCAAATTTACGATTGAAATAGAAGAAAACAAAACTATTAACTTTTTAGATCTCACTATAACACATAGAACTAATAAACATGAATTTTCAATTTACAACAAACCTACACATACGGACATAACTATGCACGCACGTTCCTTTCATCCCATTACACAAAAATTATCTGCTTATCAATCAATGCTTCATAGACCAATTAATGTCCCTTTGAGTAAAGAAAACTTTGATTTAGAATTAAACAGAATATACATTATAGCGTTAAATAACGGCTTCTCTATAGATTTAATTAATAATATTTTAGAAAAACTACAGAAATCCAAAACGCTATCTTTAATTTACCCCACAGTAAAAAACAATAGAACGCACAATTATAATTCCATCACATACATTGGTACAATTTCAAACACAGTAGGGAACTTAATTAAAGCAAGTAGAGAAGAGACAATTTCATTCAAAACCAACAATTCCTTACAAAACGTAATAAAAAACAATAAAGATAAAACGGAAAATAGATTAAACTCAGGGGTGTACAAGTTGACATGCGAAGACTGTAAAAAAGTGTATGTAGGACAGACAGGAAGGACATTCGACACTAGAATGAAAGAACACGAAAGATGTTATAAGGATAAGAAGAGAGACTCAACTTTTGCTAATCATTGCTTAGAACATAATCATAAATTCAATACTAATTTTACAATTTTACTTTAGGAAAAAGTAAAAAACTTAATATGCTAGAAAGTTTAGAAATTAATAAATGTAATAAATTAGGTATAATATTAAATGATCAACTAGATTTAAATAACTCCCCTCTACTAAATCTAAAATTTAAACATGTCCACCCCCTCTTAGAATGAGATTATGTTTCTAATTTGTATTGATATATATAGGAGCTAATTCGTATTTTGAAACTGTATTTTCATCCCCCTGATGAAGCCACAGTGTGGCGAAACATATGTAGTGTGTTAAACATTATAATAATTTTGAAACTATACACTTGTGTTTTATTATATATAAATAGAAGAATTAACCAAAACAAAAGTAAGTCGAATACTATTCATGTTTCAAATAACAACAAAAATACACATAGATAATATCAAAATAATTTTTAAAAAAAATATGCAAAAATTAAAAACATGAACCAATTGAAAGTGCTGTATTTGGGAAATATGTAAAGAGGTGTTAACTAGTTGGAATAATAACGCAAATGTTAAACCGATATATTTGTTTCCAGATATCTTACGCAACGAAATATAGAGCTTTATATACTACTTACGGCTGATTTTATTATAAATACAATGCAATATGTAGGATTCCCACTCCATTTCGTAATTTCGCTCTTTGTCTTTATGTTTGTGTACATATGGAGTTTCTCTCACTCTGCCCTTGTTCATGTATTTGTATAATTCTACTGGAAGAGAAAATTAAGTCTCGATCCTGCTTACTACTAACAAGCTTTCTTGTTTGCATTCGCTTTATCTTTTTAAGTACCTAGTAACAACCCCATTGATAATAATTGAGTATTCGAACTGCTTCGTCTCTATCGGAATGTAAGAATTTGAAAACAACTTCCGGACGTATATAGAATATATAAAGAAGAAAAGGTGAATGCGGTGGAGATCGAGAAATCGATTGTTACAAAGTGTACGTAAGTTGAAGTATGTTTGAGTGCTTTAAATCTTCCGTGAAAGTTATTTCTATTTTGATCGTATATAACAATATAATAAAAAAGGAAATCAAAAGAATAAATTTATTCTGAACTTCAGCTGCAGAACAAATATTTTCTTTGTCAAAGTCAATATATTTACATATTTCCCATATTAGAGGAACTTAATAGTAACAGCATTGTTGAAATATTGAAAAGCAAAAAACGTTTTATGGAAATTTGATAAATTAAGTAGTTTACGTATTGAATTGTCGTAGATATAGTTATTCCATTATGGTATTTGGCTATTTCCAGTTTATAAAACCTTTTAAATAAAATCCAGTCGGTGGCAATTCGACCAAAAAATCCGTTACTCCACACTACACATAAACTTTTTCGATTTAATTTGGTTTTTTTATGACATATCTTTATAAGCTTAGCGACAAAAGAAGGAAAAGATACTTCCATTTTACAGGTTTTGAAAATATAGTGTACTTAACAGGGAGAGCAACTGTTTTAATAATTATTTAGTATAGAACGTAAGAGCATAGGGAATGGTCGAATTCACAGAACCGGCAGGTATCGAACCTCGTTCTGTTACTTTTTCACGATAACCAATGCTCTTGATTAAACAGAACTGTATACCTTGAAACAGTAACAGTTTTAATCTTTCTGGAAGTTTTAATACAGCGTAAAGCAAGTCGAATGAAGTTGAGGCAAATTTTAACTGTATGATCGATCGACCTAAATTCTAGTATGCTAAACAGCACCAATAAAACATATTGCTTACGTTATCTTGAAAAAAAGTTGGAGATGTTTAGTTGTTGTATATCTTCGATATGCCGCATGACAACACAAACGTGACAAATATTACGTTCACTCAATGAAGTACATAGATGTCCAAAAGTTTTAAATTCAAAAGAACACATATTAATCGTGTTCGAATTGCTAATACGTTTGGCGCTAAATTATGACATATCATACTCGTTTAATGTTCGTTCGTTAATATTGCTTATAATGAATATTAGATGCGAAATGTTGCATTGTTAGATATTTCCATGATATAATGTGTTGGAAGAGAAAATATTAATAAAAAGATTATTATTTATTGTTTAATTAATAAAAAATGAATTAAGTAAATTTAATATTTAAAACAAGCAGTAATAATTTAAGCAAGGTAATCATTATATTAATGGATTGTAAATAAAAGCAACCACTAGTTACACATCGGTTTAAAAGTATATGTAAATGTGATCTATACTATTATATTTACCTGTAAGAACAATTGACAGAATTCACGCGTCGAAGGACGTCGATTAATAGTGGACAATAACCGACGATTACCCCAAGTTATGGATAAATTAGAGTAATAGAAATCACACAGATCATTAAAATAGCATAACAAGAGACTAAATAAAATAAACCCTACCAGTGTAGTTCATAGCGTTCTGACCAATGAGAAAAATTTATTTAATTGAATAAAAACAAACTTGTTGTTCTTCATTAATCCATTCCCTGTACACCAAGCATTAAAAACAGAAGCGGACTAATTAACCATACTCGAGAGCTCTGAAAAATTGTTTGACGGAATAATAATAGACTTATCGTTTGCAAAAACACTATGTTATTAACTCGAAGACGGAAAGCCATTGGCCTCTGCTTTACCTTGGTTCGGTCGTTAATTATTTTCCTTTGTATATATATATATATTGTATGTATTAAATTAATATACATATATTTGACATATATATCATGTTCTTAGCCATATTTGTTAATACACATGAATCGTACATACGTATATATACAGGGTGTAGATAAAGTCTGGAACAAAATTGATATTTCTGTTATCTTCGGTATGATGGAAAAACCCTGAAACAGGTCGATTTTGTTTTTATCCCGTGCACTTTATAACATCGTGAATTTAATTCTGCCGTCATCTGGTTGCGCGCGGGCGTGACGTTATTAGTTTTTTCAAATGGTAATCCGCCACATTTATTACCCCTTGTCGTTAGGTATTCCATTGTGCATGCAACGGTATAAAAAGTTTGGTACCTTACATAACAATTTTTGGGAGAAAAATGCTTTCGAATTTCAAAAAATTAAAATTTTATTTCTAATGAAAAACTAATCAAAAATTATTTTAAAAAATCAGATAAATTATAATCCGAGGTTTATCTTGGATTGTCGTCAAACAAGACACCAAAAAAATGTCAACGGAAGTGTTCAAATTGTCCGCCATTGGCCATTTGACACTGGCCGAGACGGACGTACACGCTTTCTACGACACGTCATATTGACAGTTCATTACTTGGTGTTTGAACTTATCCATTCACAATACTTGCTCCATTGGTAGTGTTGAACGTGCATTGCGAAAATGGCGAAATTGAGCGAAAAAGAGCGGATTCAAATTCTCATTATTGTTGGTTGTGGTGATAAAATACGTAGCCATGAAGAAGCCTGTCAGTTTTTCAATGCAGAAAATCCAAACCGCGCACCGATTTCACGGTCAACGGTGAGCAAAATTGTCGCAAAATTTGTTGAAACTGGTAGTGTAAAAGACAGGGCTCGGCAAAGTCGACCAAGAATTGAGGAAGATAGAAGGGTTAATATTCTCTTGGAACTTCAGGACAACCCCCACACTTCAACAAGGAACATTGCCAGGGATCATGCAGTCGATTTTACCACAGTAGCCAAATTGCTGAAGAAGGAAAAACTTCATCCGTACAAAATCAATCGGGTTCAGGAACTGAATGAAGATGACTTCGACCGCCGACTCGAGTTCTGTGAACAAACCATGCTACGGTGCGATGAGAATCCCGGATTTGTCGACAATGTGGTTTTTAGTGACGAAGCAACTTTTACCTTGAACGGTGAAGTGAATCGCCACAATTGTAGGTACTGGTCGGGCGAAAATCCTCGATGGGTTCGAGAGGAGCACACCCAACACCGGCAAAAAGTTAATGTATGGGCGGGAATAGTGGGAGATCGCATTGTGGGGCCTTTCTTTCTGGACAGAAATTTAAACGCTGAAACATACTTACATTTCCTAAGATTTACGCTAATGCCAACATTGGTAGAATTATTTCCGGATGAAAACACCCCCGACAAGCCTCACCCCAGAATCTGGTTTCAACAAGATGGAGCACCTCCACATTTTGGCTGGCGTGTTCGGAGTTACCTCGACGAAATTTTCCCCGGGAAATGGATCGGACGAAGGGGAACAATTGAATGGCCTGCCCGTTCGCTAGATCTCACACCACTTGATTTTTTTCTATGGGGTCATGTGAAATCAAAGGTGTACACCAATAAGCCAAATAACTTGGATGATCTGAAACATCGTATCCGCGAGGAAATGCGAAATATTGGGGCAGAGACAATACGACGTGTCGTAGAAAGCGTGTACGTCCGTCTCGGCCAGTGTCAAATGGCCAATGGCGGACAATTTGAACACTTCCGTTGACATTTTTTTGGTGTCTTGTTTGACGACAATCCAAGATAAACCTCGGATTATTATTTATCTGATTTTTTAAAATAATTTTTGATTAGTTTTTCATTAGAAATAAAATTTTAATTTTTTGAAATTCGAAAGCATTTTTCTCCCAAAAATTGTTATGTAAGGTACCAAACTTTTTATACCGTTGCATGCACAATGGAATACCTAACGACAAGGGGTACATTTATTACCCCTTGTCGTCGGCGGGTTACCATTTGAAAAAACTAATGACGTCACGCCCGTGCGCAAGCAGATGACGACAGAATTAAATTCGCGATGTTATAAAGTGCACGGGATAAAAACAAAATCGACCTATTTCAGGGTTTTTCCATCAAACCGAAGATAACAGAAATATTAATTTTGTTCCATACTTTATCTACACCCTGTACATACATATGCACGGATTTCTTAAACAAATAGCGGCGTTATATGAAGATTGAAAGTTACTTACTTTATATCTATTAATTAATTAACATAAGGAAAAGAATGCACCATCACCGAAGAGTAACTGTTAGTTTCGCAACGCTCATCATTTCGACACCTGGCGCCCTTTTCTTGTATTTTCGGATTTGTGTAGAAGATCGCCGTTTGAAAGTGTAGGAATTAGCAGTGATAACAAACATTTCCGAAACAAATGTTCGCCGAATTCGCCATGACCATTTGGGTATAAATAAAATTAGTGCTAGATGGGTACCGCCACTTCTATCTGCTCTCCAACGTGAACGTCGAGTTGAATGTGCGCAGTGGTTTTTAAACATGCGTAGAGACGACCCAAAGGGGATGAAGCAATTGTTCTCTTTTACGATCCTCTATCGAAAAGGGAGTCCATGGAATGGCGGCGACCTGATGAACCACGAAAAGCGAAAGTCGTTCAATCAACGAAAAAGGTGATGGCCACAATATTCTGGGATTGTGAGGGCATTTTGTTAATTGAGTTTAAAGAGCGCAATACAAGTGTGAACGGCACATATTATGTGTCTTTATTGCATTCATTAAGGGACAGTATTCGTGCAAAACGTCGTGGAAAATTGACAAAAGTTGTGCGATTATTGCACGACAATGCTCCCGTCCATACTGCCGCCATTTCACAAGCTGCCATCCGCGAATGCGGCTTTCAAGAATTGGAACATACACCGTATAGTCCGGATATGGCTCCTCGTAATTTTTTTGTTATATAATTTAAAAAAAAAGACCTTAGGGGACGTAGTTTTAAGGACAACACTGATTTGAAAGCAGCTGTTATAGGAAACACTTCAGATTATTTTTACAAGGGTATCGAATTATTAGTTAATCGTTGTAATAAATGTATAGAAGTTAGGAGAGATTACATTGAAAAATGAAAATTTCTATATTGTGCCAAGTTTCTTTTTTGTACATCAGGCCGAGAATTTGTGTCGCCTACCTCGTGCATAATATATAATACCAACGAAAGTATTAGGAATTTTAGTACGTAATATGAAAAAAGTATCATCCATATGAAGCCAACATTAACAATATATTAATTATACATTAAAACACTAAATCGACATACGTCTAGTAGTGAAGAAATAGATAGTCTGAAACCAAAATTCAAACAAAAATTATTAGTTGCGAAACAGAAACATTGAAACAATTAAAATGATTAATGGTTTTGGAAATACTTATCAAATATGAATAAACTTGTACAGATTTATGTTGGTATTGAAACTGACGTTCATCGATGGAGTTATACATTATATTATTTTAACACACCATCATTCATAATAATTTATTTTATCTTTATTACTATGTTCTTTTATTTCGCAATTCTATAAAAGAGTTATAACTCTAAGGAGCATTGAAAATGTTTTATTAATGTAGGAAACCATCGACCTGACGTTTTAGGTACCATAAGTAAAAGTTATTTCGGCTTACCCGACTGTAACTGAATCGATATGAAATATTGCCCGTACAAAAATTTGGCGTAAATAAATGGTGTACACTTTCACCCTCCGTCCATTGTATGGCTCATTATGCCCCATTAGTGTATGTGGCCACTGTAAATGCGGTCAATCAGAATGCATTGTTAGATATAATATGGTTTCTTTCCACTTTCGTAGCTTTTGACAAAGCGACCTTTTGCCCCATTCTATGAAAAAATCACTCGTCAAATCTGCAATAAATTTATAGTCCCTAAATTTGATAGGCTATTTTATAGACCATTACACTTGAAAAGAAATATGTATCTAGGCGATGATGTATTTTCGAATGTCACATTAAAATGTATATAGCATTAGTAAATGACTAATTTTATTTAATTCCAAGTACAGTGTCACAATACAACACGTATTTAAGGTATAAATCGAAATTGTTTCTGGATATGCTACCAAGTAGATTGTTATAAAGTATACGAATATTGTAGGTAGCACTGACACAAAGGAGATTATTATATGTTTCCTATTTTTACTTATATTAAGCTTATCGAATTTGTCCCATCGCAGTGCCAGTTTGAACAGTAAGTTAAGCAAATTCTCAAGTGATCCTGAACTTGTGTAACACATGTGATACCCGTTTTATTATCGATTGAGAAAGGAATTCAATGTTCTAAAACCAATGTAATATTAAGTATGAAATAAAAAATATTTAACATTTTTGAATCATACAGGTTACATGAGTGATTTTACTAACTCATCTACTTCATTTTGAATCTAATCGGCCAGTTTTTTCAACTCCAATTAAAATGCTGTTTAGTGTAACAGTTTAAACTTTTAAATAGGCATTATGTGTACAGATGCTATATTCATAGACTAAATTCCTACAGCTTATTTAGTAAAATGAATTTATGTTTACTATATAGAATAGGAGAAAACCGTGAATTTGTAGATAATCCTGGAAAGTCGATGTAATTTATACCGACTTGTCAAAAGCCTTTGACTCGATTGATCGTGAAATGTTGTTACCTAAGCTTATTTCTTTCGATGTCGTACCTACTTTGATAAATCTGTTCAGATCTTACCTTTTTAAAAGTTATATAATGTTGCCTTACTTATAACAAATACTCTTTTTGCAGCTGTATTCTTACGCCTGGCATCGATCAGGGATCCAACTTGGGCCCATTGTTATTTGTTTTACATTTTGATTGTTTACTCTTTCAAATCAACTGTCAAGTTCTTGAGTAAGCCGATTATATTAAATATGATCTAAAGTGACTTCAGCCAGTGACATGGAAAACTTTCAAAAAAATTTGGACATGTTAGTGGTATGGTGTGACAGACGTAAACTCAAGTTAAGTATTAATAAATGCTGTGTGGTTACTCTTGCATGTTTCTCTGCACTTTTCTCTTACTGTTACCATGTTATGCATTCTACCCTTGTAAGAGCATTCGAAGTCATGGATTTTGGTCTATTTTTTGAATAGTACTTTACCTTTTACACATTAGGATAGTCCGTTTTGGAGCTTTCGGATCACTTAGTTTTGTAATACGTCTTTCTTAATATTTTCAATATATTGCATTGCTTAAGTTCTTGTGCTTGGCTTGTGTATTAAGTAAAATTGCATATGCGACTCTTTTATGGCAACTCATTTATCCAGCGCAAATTTCAAGCCTGTATCTGATAAAATCGATGGTGTTTTTTATTTATCGTCTTTACAAACAGCTTGTTGAGAAATTTTTGCATAAACTTATCGAAAACAATATTGAATATCTCTCCGTACTGAAAGGATATTTTTTGTTGTTCCAGAAGTTACCCCGAGGTATAGCTCAAATTTTATGGTTTTATTTGCTACGACTAACGCCGTGAAGCTACGCCCAGCATATAATTTTCCAGATATTCATGGGATATAGTATAGGGACAATCTGCTTGACATTCAGGATCATGTTCGTGCAGTTGATTCTCATCAAGCTGTTAAGGTTCTCATCTGTAAGTCGAGATCTGTACCCCTTCTTAATGAAGTTAATTTTTGAGAAAGCTGCCTCACACACATAAGTTGAGCCTAACATGTTAATTTTATGGCCGTAGCTTTGAGTTCAGGCCCTTTAAAACAACATCTACTTGGAACTCGATTACTTTCAACTTTAGCCCAGCTTAGTTGCTCCTGAAAACATGGTCGACGCGCCAATGTGCATAAGTAAAAATATGTTGTTAGTCAGCTACACAACGATTTCAACTTTTTAAAGTTAGTAAATTTTTCCTGAAATTTAGATTTAAGTTTTTTCAAAAAATTTTCGAATTGGCTGGTGCCAATATCCTCTGTCAATATCCTCATTACTGTCACAAACTGTATGGAAAGTATAAACGTTCTAATGTCTTCGGAGAATAGGTCAACTTTTTGGAAAAAGGTCTTTTCTTCAGATAGAAATTCGCACATAAGTTTACCTTTGTCTTGTTGTTTGGGAATTTAAAGATTCAGGTACCAAAAGGATTAGTCAAAGATGTGATGGTTGCCACGTTTTCTACAACGTCAAGGAGAAAGCCTAAATGCTTACTTGCTACTCTTTCATCACTAGCATTCGATGTCCTCCAATACTGAATAAATCTTTCAAGCACCAAGCCTTAGCCATCTCACATTGCTGTGGATAAGCAAGTCGTCAACTGAGCATCAGTCAATTCAAGAAGTGATTTAAATTGAGTGTGTTTAAGAGATAATTTTGCCCGTATAAAGTTAATTATTTATAACACCGTTCGCATTTTATTCAAAAGACTGGGATTCAGAGTGCAACAAAACACACTTTGATTAATAATGCAGTGGCAGGATATAAAATTTTCATATTGCGTTACTGAATCGCTGGACAAAGCTTTTTCTATACCCCAAGCATTGCTAGCGCCCCGTCTGTTGTTACTGACATATTTTTTTCCTTTCCAAACCAGCTTGATTCAAATACTCTGTAACAGCCTTGTGCAAATCTTTTCCTGTAGTAGTTCCTGACATAAGCAAAATAATCAGTAGTTTCTTAAAAGTCTCTTCACGGGTTCTGTCAAGGTAGAGCACAGCAATGATCAGCTACGCTGTATCTGTAATATAGTCCAAAGCCAAAGCACAGCATTCAGGGGCAGTTAATGTTTGTTTCCAAGTTTTATAATTATCCTCTGCCAAAACTTGTGTATTCCTTGTGCTTTTGTACTTGAAGAACCAGATAATGGAATAGTGTCAATGGTAACACGTTAAGGCTCGGTTTGGCAACGTAAGCAATATAAGTTAGTTTAACACAACACAATCACTGGAACACAAAAAGTTCACGTTAAGAAAGAAGTTAGTAAAAATAAACACACTGGTAGAAAGCTTTAGACCAGACTAAGAGAGTAAGACAGAAAAAACACCAGGTGTTATTCATAACTGAAGGACATAATTGAGATTGGTAGTGGCAGTGTAAGGAGGTTGTAGACTAGTTATTATTTTCTGAAAATACACAATTTCATCACGATCTGTTCAAAATATGAACGCGGTCCGTCATTTGGTGACCACTAGTCTGTATATGTTGCAGTTAATGTTTTTAGAAGAATGAAGTCAGAAGATCCAAAACTAAATCCCTTTTGTAATAAAATAACTGAAAAGTTTTCTGAACTGTAATGAGCTGAAGGAAAAATTCGTCAATGTTCAAGTAAGTTCAACTTTCAAGCCAAACAAGGCAAGACAGGTAACATTTTTAGACTGCAATTTTCTGTGCGTTAGTTTTCCTTACTAGACACTGGAGCGCCAGCACTCACGCAAATTGAAACTTAAGCTCTCCATGGGGATATGTTTATTCATTTTATCTTAGAACTTGTTCTATGGTCTCGGAGTGTTATGAATTAAGATATTAAAATATTGTATACTTCATAAAGGCAAATATTTATTTTGAAAACAATAATATAATATACTATTTTTATAATTCATATGTTGTTTTCTGCCGAAGGTATTCAAGTAATGTTTATTTTCAACACGAATAAGAGAGCACTTGAATCAACTTTTCATGAACACGTACGTTTCTGGAATTAAATTTTACGTCAGCGTATTTCCGTTCATTTTACTAATATAAAATAATTTTAATTATTAACCACCTAATAATAACGACATTGTTGTTTTAAAATAGAGCACATTCAATTCAAATGTATCAAAGAGCATAGAATTAAAAAAAAAAGTTTTTAATGCTCTATATATGAGTTTTTCTTTGAGTAAACTATATGTTTTTAATATAAATAAAATTATATTAAAACAACCCGGGTTTTTATGTTGTTCGCCATTCCCTTTTAAAGAGAATGTTCACTACCTCTTTAGGTATTTCATATAATTTACTGGAGAATTGAGCACAATTATTAATGTCATGAAAAATTAAATGCTGTTCGATGATAAAGCATCATTTGGCTAATTTTTTTCAAAAATGGTCGTGAAACGCCGAATAAGGATTTTGGAGAAAGAAAAATTGGAAAAGTTGCCCGGAAAATTGGAAAATTTGAGAAAAACGAAAGCGCTTCTTTCTATAGGATTTTTGTATGAACTCAAGAGCATAACTCACGACTCGAACTATGGATATGCTTCAGGAAAAGTGCGGGACAATTACAAAGGAGAGTCGAAAAATTCGGACAAATCACAAAATAATAATTTTGTATGCACTTTCTATCATAATTGACGATAGGAATGACACATTTGGTTAATTCATTTTTGTGTCGTTCGTTATGCTACCGCGATGGAAGTAACTCAATGTCTTCAATTGAATAAAGAATCTAGAAAATTTGAAGAACAATGTGGAAAATCGCCTTCCAGCCAAAATTAGAATAAAATTACATTCCTTTTTAATTCTGTTTCGATTCACAGTCTGCCCAATAATTGTAGTTATTTTATTTCTATTTATCTATCAAGTTTTTGTCACTATGTATTCGATAGGCTTGATTCACAATTTGACAATCAGCTATTAAACGACATTTGTGCATGTAGCGAAATAAATTCGAATAGAAATAAAGTAACTACATTTTTTATCTATTTCACTAAACCAACATATATATGTTTTGTCGAGACTATTTTTCATAGTTATGCTAGGATCCGATAAGTGGCGCTGTAATCGAATCATTAAAAAGTTCTGAATTTATGGGCTCATATTCATAATATATTATATGTTGGTTTATTGCTAAAAAAGAAAATCACAAACTTTGGGCCCGATTTAATTTGTGGTCGATTCATGGCGCCACCTACCGGAAAGGGCAGAACAACGTCTGCCGGGTCAGTATTATTGTGCAGTTTTATTTTCTTCGTTGCAATTACCTTTTTGTAAATATGTTATTTGCATTTATATGTTTTATAAATATTTACACAAAGTAGATGTGTAAGAAAAGAAGACAATGGAAATATATCTGAAATTCATAAATAAGGATAGATAAAAGGAAAGGAGCGATTGTAGAAAAAAATAAAAGAAGCATTAAAAAGCAACGTGAAAAGTCGTGCATTGAAATAGTAATAAGTAAATTATTTCGCAAATAGAAAAGTGAGCTACAAATCCATTAGGAGATTATTATGAAAAAGAATCCGAAAGAACTTCCTTTTAAGTTGGTGAGAGAAAGTAAAAATATATTAAAACATTATATAAAAGTGAACAAAAAAGTAGATATATGAAGCAATATTTACAACACCAACCAAAATGGGATAATGGGAAAGCAAAAAATATAAGAAAGCAGCATTAGGAACAAAAAGGTGCATATTTACAAAGGAAGTATCGAAAAATATAAGTATGTAAATGTGCTAAGATAGTATAAAATATTGTAATAGTAATAAAGCTCATTATAAAATAAAAAGGAAGATACAAGTACATAACATAAGTAACTTACGTCAGTATTGATGAGCAAACCTCTGTTTATATAAACGCTTGGACAATAAAAGACAGATACTTTATACTAATACAATAAGTCACCAAAAATTTAGGATAAGAATAATAAAATAAAATATTTTTCAGGTAAATATTAGTAAAAAAATCAATCCGATACTTGTTGTGAGGTTACAGGGTTTAGAAGTTTAAATATGTATTATTACTACGTCAATCATATAATTGCTATTACACATGACCTTTTTATGTAAACCTCACGTATGCATACTTTTAAGCCACATTTTAAAACACAAGCTTGAATTTCTAATTGGTGGAGGCGCCGGCAACCATAAATAAAATATTAATAAAGAAGTTGTTAATGTGTATGACATTTTCCGAACAAGAAGAAACTAAATTTACCCTAATTGAACAATAATTGACTTATGCAATAAGCCTTGGAAATCCATAACGGTTAGCAATACATAAATTGTATTTAAAGTGTTTACTACTTACGATATTGTTGGACTTAAAGCTATACACAACCAGCTTATTATTGCTCCAAAGTTACATCTACCGACAGTCATTTTGAAAAGTCTAAGTCTAACAGTAGGAAGAAAAAAAGAAACGTAATACAACACTTCTCTAAAATGAGAAATGCTAATCGCATTGTAGAGAAATGAATTTGAATCCGGTTTTTTTATAGTCTACATAGAACAAAATTGAAGCCGTACTAAAATGTTGTTATTCCAAGTGTGATTTAATTTATCGAAAAGTGATTTTTGCAGATATTTCGTAAATTATGCATTCTATATATATTTTTCAAGAGTATAAAAGTATTCAGAGTTGGATTTGAAATATTTTTTGTATAAATGAGAATTCAAAATTCGGACCGGAAGTAATACTTTTACTGTTAGCGAGTAGCATTTTTTTTACAAATATCTTATAAAGTATGTATCCTTTAGAGATTTATTAAGAGACTGGAAGTACTTAGAATAGGATTTTGAATAATTTTTGTATTAAATAATTTTTAAAATTGTATGATTTGAAACGCTCATACATATAAGAAAGTCGTGTGGTGGCCACACTTCACTTTTTAAGTAGTTCTAACAGACCCTATATACACTGGGATTATATTTATTAGTAGGCGAGCCTCATTTAATGAATATCAGCACTACTTATAAATTTAGTTTTATCTGAATACATACAACTCAGTAAATTAAAATATGAATACATATTATGTAGATATATACTCATATATATTTCTAGTATATTCTAAATATTCTCTTACCCATGTGTACATAGGTATCTTTTCAAATATGTTTTACAATATTCGAGGCAAAACTTCTAGTTCAGTAAATTTCCGACTACATATTCGAAACTGTTTAGATCAGCTGCAAATTGTGAACAAAATAAACTTCTCTCGGCGAGTCAAACTATTATGAAGTATGGTGGAGTTGGAAGCACGTCCTCACTTAATTTGTTGGATCTAGTGTAAAGCGACTAATTCGCGTTTCTGTTCTCAATTTCCCCGAACACTCATACATACATAAAATGCAGCACGTGTAATAATCCTTTGCAAACTTGTAATACTTGATGAGAGACAAAACGTGATATTGTATTGTATCATTTAGTTTATAATTAATATTTTTCACTTGGAATATATACTTTTATATACTACAGCAAAGAGTAACTATTTACCTATGTACATATACTAATTAATTCATAAGTGGTATGCTTGATATTGATACACACTCTACCTTAGAGTCGGCATTGAACATTGCACCAAGCACGTCGCACACTGATAAAGTCATAGGAGACTGAAACACGTGTCTGTGCGTTGGTTGCTGTAATACCGACTCTAGGGCAGAGTGTGCATCCATTTTATGCATGCATATATGAATTTTTAATTCGTATATTGTTACACCCGCAACAACGTCGAAACTAACTTTTACTGACCACGTGGGTCACAGTATAAGGAGATCACAATAGGGAGGTGATAGCAAATGAGAAACGCAGGGCCGAGCTAGCTCTAATCGCAGATGGCGTGTCGGTTCAGATAACTAAACTTAAGAGATGAGCGTCGGTCGGCGACGACGCAAGCGACGTTGTCCGGGCACCAGGACACTATGCTACCTTACGGTAACCTACCTGCGTTCCCTACTGATCTGCCACTGGCTGTGTCCCTCCAGCGGGTTTCCTACGGATCACCCTGTATAGGTCGGCTGCGCCAAACCTTATTCAAATGCTTGTCACAATAATAATAAAGAAAACAAGATATGTTGAGGTAAAATAAAAGAGAGATTACGATGTGTAGAAAGTTCTATATTAATTTGTATGTTTTTTTTTAAATAAAATGAACAAAGATTGAAATTTTGAAAAATTTGGTAACCAAGACAGATTGAAAATATTGAACAGTCGGATTTAATTAAAATGCAGTCTTAAATACTACTGACATAACCTCTGCACATCGGCAGGAGGATGGTCGGCAGCAGAAACGTTTCGTCGCCTTACAGGCTATTCTACAAATGGTATTATACAAGTGCCACCAACGGCGATGTTCTATGATATGTGTTATATGTTTCACAATTAAAAGAAAATTGATTTAAGATTAGCATTTAAGACTTAAAAAAAATAATTAAGAGAAAGGAAAAACGTTAAATTTACAAAATTATGGTTTTGATTACAAAAATAAAAATTAAGAATTAGATAAAGTAACTTGATTACAAATGTTAATTTATTAAATGACGCTTAAAAAACAAAGGAAAATTTAGTATTTAACACAAAAGAATCTACTGAGCTTACGGTATAGAATTTACAATTGCTTAATTAATTTTAAATAGCTCAGAAATTTAAAAAAACATACATGAAAGTCAAAGTTTTATCGGTAATGAATTTTCTAGGGTTTTATTAAAATAAAATTCAACACATCAACGAGAGCCCTAATCAACCCTCACTTAGGATCACTCTGTATTCAGCAGTAACAATTTGCAATTTTTGAACAGTAATTTAAATAGGATTGCACGTGACCTCGCAATTGACTAAGTGGTGCATTAGGTATTTTATAACCACCCAAATAGTCTTAGATCACAAAAGTAAGGTAAAGGTCCAGAACACTGGCACAAAGTTATCGACAAATTAGTCGAAAGATACGTCGAAAACTACGAATATTGTTGTACTTATCTGGCCACGATGCGGAGAAAGTCTCCCTGGCTGGTCGGAGAAAATCCACCAGAAGCCACTAAGAAGGTTGGGAAGGTACAGCTATTAGAACGACGATGGTAGTCACTATGTTCTTCAACAGAAATATACGGCGGCCATTTTCAATGAATGGCTACTGAGGGCTTAGCCTCGTGCCCAACAATAAAATCCTATTAAATTAGACAAGAAAGGAAACAAGAATTAGTCGAAAGATAAGTCGAAAACTACGAATATTGTTGTACTTATCTGGCCACGATGCGGAGAAAGTCTCCCTGGCTGGTCGGAGAAAATCCACCAGAAGCCACTAAGAAGGTTGGGAAGGTACAGCTATTAGAACGACGATGGTAGTCACTGTGTTCTTCAACAGAAATATACGGCGGCCATTTTCAATGAATGGCTACTGAGGGCTTAGCCTCGTGCCCAACAATAAAATCCTATTAAATTAGACAAGAAAAGAAACAAAGATCAAACCCCGAAAATTAACACAAAATTTTACCCCACTTACCCCAAATTTATTGGAGATTCGCGAAATCGTCTCACAGTCCCACAAAAGTACAAAATTTAAATTCAAATTCCAACACGTGGTAATTCGTAAATTCGGAAGCGGTATTTCGATAAGATTTACGATAATTCACCTATACTAAGGTATTGACACTTACTGCTTTTTTCTTCAAAGCCGCCTAAGCGTATATCTACTAGACAGTAATAAAATTACCAAGTAAAATAAGCATTATGTACTGATGTTCTTTACACAAGATGGACTTCGTAAGTGAAAACGAGAACGTGGTTTCCTGGATAATCCGTTACAGCCAATCACGCACGCCCATCATATGACGCAACTCGGAAATGATTCAGAATAAAAAGCGGGAGATTTCAAATAAAAGTAACGAACACAAGACTTAATTACAAAAGAGAGAGTCAATAACGTGACCTATTTAATTAAACACAAACATCCTCGGAACTTAAGGCGATGGTAAAATATATTAAAACACACCTACAAAGTACGGAAGATTGAAACCGCTAGTCAACACACAGGGCAATTTCGCGCTTAAGGTTGGTCACCTGTTTGACACCACACCAAGTTCATGCCAACGACAGCGAATAATGGCAAACAAAACATACCTATGTTATAGCCAAAATTTATTACGGAAATAAGACCGGATCTTGCAGGTAATTATACAAAAATTACAAGCTATTAAAACGATTCGATAAGGCGGTTGATAAAACCGACCCAAACCATGTATTACAGGGTAAACAACGAAGATCTAACCTCGGTAACCTCTAAGAGATATCAATAGGTGTTTACATCGTCGTCGCAGGAATGTCGAGAGCTGCAGCAACCAAAACAAATCACGAGAACAATTAATAGTATGCCCATTATTATACAAGATTTCTCTATTTAATATCTATAACGTTTTAGGGAGATATTTACGATAGAAAAACATCAATCGGACGAAACATGTGTGTGCGTTTAGGAGTACGTATGAATACAAGCGACAGTAAATGTAACAAAGCCTGACTGTTGTCTCGAAGAATTTAATGCAACATCAACTACAAATAATTCCATAAATACCACATATATTGGATACATTTCGAAGAGAGCGGAAGGTATAATTAAGCAAGTGTAGACAAAGCCTAAACAAAGCATATAAAAGTAACTGCTAATGCAAGTAACCGAGTCTGCAGGTAGGTTAGAATAAGCCAAAAATAAGATAGGTAGTTTATAACAGAATTCCCCACTCGTAAAGAGTGTGTTTGACCGAAATTGCACTAGATACATCTGTCAGTGCCATATTACATAACTCAAAGTTCCGAAAGCAAATTATTAGGTATAGGACACGCTCAGATAAACCACTAAATGTCATTCCCATACAGTGTACCGAAAGATGTACAAGGTGCACTCGATTAGTCTCGCGCTCTAGTCAATTCCTTAAGAATTTCAATAATAACACATAACCTTACGAGACCCACATACAAAATGAAATTTAGGGCATAACAATATGTATGTGTATGGTTTCCGTTATCTATTGGAGATTTTCCAAGTACTCATTTTAATTTATGAGTACAGTAAATACTAAATGAAAATTATATTTTATTAAGCATACCTTTTGACATTGTTACTTTTTCCATTTCTCTAAGCAGTGTCAGGTGTAATTCGTATATATATACAGGGTGTCCAGAAACTCTCCTGACAAACGAAGACCGGAGATTCCTCAGATAATTTTAAGACAATTTAACCCAATTCACCCTAGTCCGAAAATGCTTCCTAAGGTCATAGGCGTCCGTTTTGGGTAGGTAAACGGTTATTTTAACGCATAACTTTTTTGTCTTTAACTTTTAAGCATTTGTGACACTAGATTATTAAATTTTCAGGTATTCTAGTACTAAAAGGTACTCTTACTTTAAGTCGGTAGGATACACCGTTTTGTAGAAAAATCGATTTGAAAATTTTTCGTTTTTCGTCATTAAAATTCAATTTATTATTTTTTGCACTAGTTCGTTCTGAACTGCCAACAGAAATAAAACCTACGTTTTTAATTGTCAAATTGTGGTCAGTTCGCGAAGTTGAAGTGACGAAAGATGAAATGACGAAAAAACGAAAAATTTTCAAATCGATTTTTCTAAAAAACGGTGTATCCTACCGACTTAAAGTAAAAGTACCTTTTACTACTAGAATACCTGAGAATTTAATAATCTAGTGTCACAAACGCTTAAAAGTTAAAGACAAAAAAGTTATGCGTTAAAATAACCGTTTACCTACCCAAAACGGACGCCTATGACCGGTACTAAAAATTCGCAATTGATGGAATCGATTCATCTCTGGAGGATAAATAAGCATACCAGGTTTTGTTTTTCTAAATAGAAGCGTTCGGGAGATATTAAAAAAAAACTAATTACAAGGCGCCATCTTCAAAGAGCTCTAGCTCCCTTAGGAAGCATTTTCGGACTAGGGTGAATTGGGTTAAATTGTCTTAAAATTATCTGAGGAATCTCCGGTCTTCGTTTGTCAGGAGAGTTTCTGGACACCCTGTATATGTATTTTTTATTGATCCAAGATATTTTCCCTGTTTTCTTTTCTTAGCCGTGAGATTTATATATTTCTTCAAAAATTTTTTTACTGGTTCTAGCGGCCTGCTATTTATATTTAGTTATAATAAAAGAAAAAAAAAACTATATTTGACGTTTCAACACTTTTATTAGACGTCTTTTCCAAAAAATTCATTTATCAGTTACATTTTCTGTAACAATAAGATTCTTACTTTAAAATTTATATTCAAAAGGAAGAACATTTTTGGAACTCACTGTCTTAAATTTACATGAACAAATATGCTTTTTACAAAAGGGAACCTTGTTTTGTGAGGCCAATTATCACGACGTTTGATATACAGGTACGTCCAACTAAATTTTAAGAATAAAAGTTAATTATTTTTTAAGTGTGTATAGTTAATTTAGTGTGGTGGATTAAATTAGATGTACTCAATCAACTCGCTGTACACGTTACTGCAAATGCGAGACTGCTCCTTGGTATTTAGATTATCGGAAAGTAGTTTGGTGGGTACGGCTTCCAGAAATGGGCTTTTGTTGTAATTATTTTCCTTAAATACTGCGGTTACCCCATTAAATTTTACATTGTGTTTTTTTTTGAATTAATATGACTAGAGCATTTTTTCGATTAGCTCTGAAGTCAGCGATGGTCTTCTGTTATTGCTTCTATCTCCAAGATATCCTGCACTACTCCTTGCTACATCCTACTGACGATGACTAACGAAACTAATTCTCACGTCTCTAAATAAATATATGTTTGTTTTTCCCATATGCGTTCCTATACCAATTATCAGATTGCAATGAAACATTGGGGGTTGTTGAGCGCGCGCCCGCAAGGTTTCTGAATTATGTAATACAACCATTTTACAATAGGTGGTGCCCGACAAATTAATTTATTTCATATAGTTTAGCAGAAGTTCGTGTGTTTTCAATCAGTTTGTGTGTTATTGTGAAGTTCGAATTGCCGGTCGACGTTAGATAATAGATATCACACGCATTTTCTTTCCTTTTTGCAAGTGATTTTGTAACAGTCGTAATAAAGCATTACCTTCGCTGTCAAATCAATTAAACCACCCAACTGTCAACCGATGGGTCGATCTACACAGACAGATATGCCAATCGAATTCAAACGTTTGCATCGGAAATAAGTTTATATCACTTCTTAGAAGTAATTAAATAAGTTATTATTAATGTCGTATTATGATAAACGTACAGGAATTTGAACAATTGTATGAGGAAATAAAGCTTATTTGTATATTTTATTATTACATGTTTTACTAATAAATTTTACTTTATTTTGACCTTTTGAATACTTTTTAATTGAAAATATGACACATTGTTGAATAAATATATAATTATTATTATCACTATTATCATTTACCCACAATCAGCAAATTCATTACGAGTATATATTTTAATGTAGCTTTTCAAATTACGATAAATGCAATTCTCATAAAAGAAAATTTTTAAATTTAATTGAAATTATATTGTCACTGCTACGGAAGTAAATTTTCCATTAAAGAAAATGGAAAATTTCGATATACCCTAAAGGCTAATTAAAAGGTACAGATTTAAGTTTGTTATTCAAAATTTACGAATGTCATTAACTCGATTTACACATTAAGTTCTGTTATCTGTCTTGGAGTAAATATAACGTTTCTATTTTCTGATTTTAATTAATTACTACCAGACGTCTTATATAATTGTTTCTGCAATTCTTGGGTTATTAGCGGTTTGCCAAGACGATAATCATGCCAAATGACATTGTGTAAAATAATTTGTTGAAACAAATTACAGTAAAATAAGACAATTAGGATAAGAGTATATTGCTACGTTGTCTTCGAATACAAAAAGAAATTGATATCACTAATAAATCTAAATAATAAATAAATGTAAACATAATACAATAAAAGTGTTTTGTTTTTAATTAAATGTTTGATTTACATTTTAGCGAAGACAACACAGCAAAGCATTTAAAAATAAGACTTTATGCATATAATTAAGGTATTATCGTGTAATAGATATGCTTCAAGTATATGTTACAGAAAATGTATGTCTCATCAATGGGGATTTCTGCTAATATTGAAACTTGCCTACTACGTGGAAGTGTATATAAAAAGTTCTGATATTGCAATTTAATCGGTACGGAAAGTTGGTAATAATACATACGAGGGGGTCCCAAAAAACGGATTTTTTTATAAAAAATTGTTTATTAACTTTTTTACAAAATTTTACCTTCAAAGTACTCTCTACTACATGCGATACATTTTTCAAGACTTTTCTCGCACTGTTTGAAATATCTCTGAACGTTTTCAACTTTGGTACCGTCCAGTGGCCTTTGCGAAGCTGTTTTAACGGCTTCACATCATCAAAACGCCTCCCTTTCAGATTTTTCTTCATTCTCGGAAAAGGAAAAAGTCGCACGAGGGTAGGTAAAGCGAATATGGAGGATGGGGACGACAGGCCATCTCTGAGGGCCAAATAGTGGGTCATTTGTAAGGCCGTGTGTGCGGGGGTGTTGTCGTGATGAAGGACTCAATCACCTGATCGCCAAAGTTTCCGGCACATCCTTTCGCAGACATCTTAAAACTTCCAAATAAAAGTGCTAGTTAGCAGTCTGGCCAGGGGGAACAAACTTCCGATGAACAAATATTACGAACATCAAAAAAGACAATGCTCAGCGTCTTCACAATCGACCTCACATGTCTTGCTTTTTTTGGTCTGGGAGAGTTGGGAGTCCTCCACTGACTTGACATTTGCTTGAATTCTGGGTCATACCCGTAACACCAACTCTCATCACCTGTAATGACTTTGGTCTCTCTTTTTAATTTCTGGCTCAAATTTAATCGAATGCTTTTTTGATTCTTTTTGAGAAGGCGATGAATAAATTTAGCGGAAACACGTCTCATTTGCAAATCCTCGGTCAATATCCACTGACACGAGCTTCATCTCACGCCTGTCTCTTCTAAAATTTCGTCGACTGTGAAACGACGTTTTTCGTTGATATTTTGGCGAATTTTTTCAACGTTTCAATGGCTTTAAGATGTTGAAAGACGCCCAAGCATGGCCTTTAATATTTATCTCACCACGCTTAAAGCGCCCAAACCAATTGGAAACTTGTAACGGCTCATAGCATTCACCTTAAAGGCCTGTTGAAGGACTTGGAAACCTTCCGTTGCCGATTTTTGAAACAGAAAACAAAATTTCACAGACACTCTTTGTTCTTTTAAATTTGCCCTAACAACTTCTCATGCTGAACAAAATAACAGTAAGAGAAACACAACACCACGCTTAAACGTTGACCGACAACATAACAATAGCCAAAAGAACATAGTTTGTGAAATAGTAATTGCAATCCCAAAGAAATTAAAAGATCTGGTACACCAATTTCTAACTTTCGATATTTCATATTTGTTTAATCTTTATAAATTAAATGCGAGGATTAGTTAAAAGTCCGTCCAAAATTAATCATATAAAGTAAATATAAAATGTATCCCACTATAGAATTTTTATTTAACGTGTATGAGTCTTAGGCAAATCAACCTGCTACGATAGACATCGATTGGTATAGGACACTAGAATATCACGCAAAAAATGAATAATAGAGTTATGAATAATAAACGCACAATGTAATAAGAGTAACGAGAAAGCTTCTAAAGAAGCTTAAAATTATAATGCAATCCGAGAGAAAATTACACCTCTGTTTCGTTTATGATAGGTGCAAAACGGAGCAAGAACCCGACATGAAAGAAAACGGTAATGATTCACGGATCGACACATTAATTGAAATCATAATTATAATTACACTGCTATTAGGCAGACCAAATAATATGTAGGTAAATCCAACCACATGTAAGGTAGATGCACCAAATATTGGCTTATCTGGGCAAACTTGGTACTACCTGTGACATTCATTCAGGTATGAATCTGGGGATATTTAATAATAAAGTGAATTATAAATTTAAGAATGTAAATATAAAATCCAAAAACGAGATATTGGTATGAGGTGTCCCATCGTAGGTACCTGTCAAATGGGTAAAAGTGTTAATTGTAATGCATTGCCACATTCTTGAACAAAAGAGAGAATTCCCCCTTCAGCAAATTCATTATGTAGCCAAATTTTCTCTTAAATATGGAACGTTTTTCAAATGGACTGTAACAGAATTTGTTAAAGGTTTTTGTTTACAAGTTAATATACAATACTAAAATTGGTCTAAGACCAACCATCAATTTTACCTGAAGAAATTTATAATCTAAAATTCACCCAAAGGCGTCCTTTAGGAAATTCTATTTTGTAGGAACAAAAAATACACTGTACTCTGGCCATTCACTGAGCACTGCAACACTGTACACTAAACTAAAGTAGATCGTATGACTTAACCCTTTCAGTCTTCTGTTTAGGTTTTGGACATCGAGGAGACTGACTGCCTCGATATTAGTATGTTCATGCAATTTTGCCTCATGTTTGGCGCCAGATCTTCAAAGTTCGCTGGCTACATCCCTGATTCCTAGATCGTTACGTATATCACTATTTCTAGCATACCAAGGTGCATCGACCGTGTTGCGTAATAGCTTGTTCTGGAATCTCTGTATATTTTTAAGATGACACGATTTGGCACAATCCCCAAAGTTGTATGCCATATATCCAGACTAGTTTCAGGACTTGGTTATAAATGAAGATTTTGTTATTTAGCGAAAGTTGTGAATTACGCCCCAACAGTCAGTAGAGTTTTCTATAAGGAAAATTCAGCCAGTTCTTTTCTTCTTAACATGCGCCTTCCATTTCAGTTTAGCGTCGAGCTTCATTCCTAGGTATTTGGCTATATTCTGATAAGGGACCGTTTATAATGATTGGTCTTTTATCTATTATCTCCTGTTGGTAAAGTTAATATGAGTTGACATTAGCTCATTAAGTTTTATTTTCCAGTCGTTAGTCCACTTTGAATTCCTATCACATGCTCTTTGCAATTTATTTCTTGCCGTTTGCATATTATTATCTACTGCTAAGACTGCCGTTTATCAGCAAACGTAGCCACAGTTGCGTTCTCAAGTTCTGACAAGTCAGACGTATAAAGCAAATAGAAGACCGGTGCCAGAACACTCCAACCTCAATCCTATTGAACCTCGAATATTGTTCTTCTATTTTTATTCTAAAAGATCTATTAGAAATATATGAATGCAGGAGTTGAGCATTGCCATGGGTAAGAATTTGTTTTATTTCCAGTTAAGGCCTTCGTGCTAGACCCTATCAAAGATTTGAGCCACATCTAAAAAATATTTGAGCATATAAGTTTGTCTTCTAGTGCTTTTCTTATACATCAATAATCCGGTGTACCTGATCAATAGTAGAATGTATGTCTAAATCCGAACTGGTGATTCGGGATCAGTCCTTTTCTTGCGATGATTGGGTTCAGTCTTATCAATAACAGCTTCTGAAATAGTTTAGAAATAATCGGTAATAGTGATATAGGTCTGTACTATTTAACGTCGTTCGGCGGTTTGCCTGGTTTTTGTAGCATTATTACCTCTGCGACCTTCCAACTGCTTGGCACATGTTTTAGTCTGAAAGCTGCATGAACTAGATAAGTAAGCATGACAATTGCTTTCTTGGGTAGTTCGCCTCTTATTAAGTCATATTCAGGAGCCTTCTTAGGATTTACATTTTTCTTAATTTCACAAGATACTTCGTTTGGCGTAACTGGTCTTATTTCTTCGTAGTCATTATCCTGTATACAACGTAATATCAAGTTACTCTTTATTTTATTGGGTTTCAATGTATTTTGCAGATGGTTCGCAAATGTCATGACCTTATGTTTGTTATCTCTAGCCCAACTACCATCCGAATCCTTTATGGGTGCTACGTGAGAGATCTCTTTAGAATTCTGGTGACTTTTCATAGTGAGTAGTCCGTCTTATCTTCTGCCGACAGGTTCCTCAAGTGATTTTTAAGTGAGTCTTATTTTGATTTCTATATTTCTTGTTTCAGTTGCTGTGCTTTAGTATTTAAAATCGTTTTATGCGATGGATATCTAGTTTGATGCCATCTTCTTCTAGCTGTCCTCTTCTCCCCCACTAAGGTTCTGATTTCTTTAGGATAATTATGAATAATAGTTTTGTGTGCAATTTCTCTGGTATTGTCCCACATAGAAGCTTGTATAATGCTGGTGAAATTCTCAACTCCTATTTTCAGATCCTCTTTAGTTTTTAGCGGTATCTTCAAATTGATTTTCTTCGATATATCTGCTATACAGCCTTCCCAATTAGTAGTTTTATTAGCAAGTTAGGACGGATTTGTTTTTTTAATCATATGCCCACTTACTGTCAGTATTACTGTCGAATGATCAGAGCTCAAATCAAAATTTTCTTCGATATCTACGAAATTAGATGAAATTTTTCTAGTGATAAAGAAATCTAGAAACTCCAGTATTTTCTGTGTATCCGTAGGCCAATAACTTGATTTGGCAGTAGAATAATAGTTGCAGTTTCATTTTCTTAAAGCTTCTCTGTGTTCTTTTAATTTTGTAATTGACAGTCTTGAGTACCACTTAGTGTGCTTGGCGTTAAAATCTCTTCCAATTATAAATCGACTTAGAGTGTACTGTAAATAGTTTTTGTAGTCCTTTTTCTTAAAGTTATGCTTAGGAGAGCAATAAAGTGCCCACACGCTTAGTCAGTTGGAGGTGTTGTTCCTCATAGTAGCTGATATTCTCCTTAATTATCACTGCGCTACCTCCTTTTGCCTAGTTTTCTGGGTGAATTGAGTAGTATACTTTGTATCCTCTGATTTTTAAATAAGACTGGTTTGTAAAATGGCTCCGAAACTGAGCAGATGTCTATATTCTCTAAGTTTAAAAATACTTCATTTTCTTGTCTTCTGTTTACCAGCTCATTGGCGTTCCACGTTGCTATTCGCATGTCGTTATTAGCCATTAGTTAGTTCTGCGAGACACTGCCCCAGTGTTTCCTGCTTCTAGTCTTTCAAGTCTACTCAATATATTTTGTAACATTTATATCATTGTTTCCATTTGGTTGTTTTGCTGTTGTATTTCGTTATTTTGAGTTACTTGTGTTTAATTATGGCTTCTTTTCCTTCCTCTTCAGTTTTCCTTATTTTATTTACCACTTTTTATATTTTAAATCCTTGATTAATTAGATCAGCTTTAATTTCTTCCGGTGTATAAAGTGGAAGCAAATTTCTTACCATGACTCATTAAAGGTTAGTGTTGAAATTAAGATCTCGAATAAAAAATTCAAAAGGTAATGTTAGACAAAATTCTATTCAGTTTTCAAATTTAAATTCAAACGAGTAAATTTATTATTGTATTACATATTCCTGTGAGTTAGAGTATATATGATTGAAATATTAGTATAAATTCTAATAAACAAAATTTGAATGTATGTTAAGTAATGCAACGAATTATTATACTAAATTGAAAATTACGTAATTTACGAACTTAGGAAATTTATAGATCAAATAAAGTAGAGACGGCGCAAAGTATGCGAGGAAAATTTAGGAGACTAAAATAGGGCGATAAACATTGTGAGGCTTTAAGTATTTATTATTTATAAGTATTTTGTTACTAAGTATTTTTGGTTTTAAACATTTTAAATTTAAGTATTTCGGCTATTCCAGGTACTTCATCAGGAATATATTTTCTTCTCATGCCTTTTCGTTCTGTCATACTGCATCCACTAAACAGTCACCTAAATAGGCATATTTTTCTCCTTGTAAATTTAAATATAAGTTTTAAAATTAAATTCTCTATAAAAAAATCTTTAAAATGTAATACTAAGATTTTATTTATTAATAATCCAAACACAAATACCCTTATGTTACTCCAATCGATAAACTAAACTTCTTATTATAATTTATTATAAATAATTGTTATCATTCGTGCGGCCTATTATTATAATAAATTTAATACGTTTTCCTTAATTCTAAATCCTATTTGTTTTGTGAACTCGTTAAAGCTGTTACATCACTGTATTTCTTGCTGTGTAGTCTACTTGCGTGAAACCAAGTGTTATAATTGGCACACTCTAACCTGATTACTAAGATATGTAGAAATTACGAAATGCGGTAAGGAGAGGTGCTCAATGAATAGATTTATAAAGAGATACGCTCCCAGCAGGAATCCTGAACAATTCAGGTGCAAATTTGTATTTGGGAACATTAATTTAGTACTTGTTAATGGCAGCGATAAAGCACGATACATCAGATACCACGATATTGTCAGATGTATGGAACTCAATGCTGAAGTACGTTCGTTGGTTAGCAGCACATGTATTATCGTGTGGTATAGCAATAAAATAATACTAGAAGTTTAATAATTAAATAATGCCTCATTTTTATAATATAACGTATAAGTTATATTGGAATAAATATAAATATATAGGGAAGACCTTTCCTAAACTGTTTTACATAATAGAGATAAATACAAATATTTACTGGGTATTTGTATAAGAATTGCGTCAACTGAGTAAAAATTTGTCCAGCAAACTCATCAAATTTCTTTGTTGGCATAAGAAAAAAAATTGTATGTATTTCCGGAATAAAGTAGAATGTCTGATAAACTTGCAATTGTGTTGTCAAATTAGTTCGTTATTATACACTACTACCTTTAATGATAAGGATATCCTCGAAATTTTGGATAAATTCGAAGACAATTTTCTTTCAAGGAATACTCAATTTTCTGTTAGAGAATTATGAACAGATTTTTATAAACTACTTTACCCTGCCTTTTTCTGTTCTGGCACAATTTGAATTATTATTATTATTTATTTATGTAGTAAGTATAGGGAATTATTGTGATGATAATAATTTTTGACTTGCAGAATTTTAAAATGTCCAAATTTAAAGTCTCGAGATAATGAAAAGGTGGTTTTGCAAACACTGATCTCTCTCTCTCTTTCCTTCTATGTGATATGTTTGTATGTCACCAAGATAGCCATTAAACTATTAGTACTATTGATACAAAACTCTATACCGGGTGGTGCAATAGTGTGTCGGCGGAGCTTAGTATGGAAACTAATAACGCTGTAGCAATGAGACTTTACGTACGTATGTAGTATGGGACTGTGCATTTTCTAATTTTATTAGAAATATACAGGCTGTTCCAAGTTTTTGCAACCACCTTCAACTTTTTTATTTGAAATACATTGCTATACTTTCTAGATATTATAATGATAGCCATTCAAATTATCTTTGCAATGATATATGGATATATGCACTTCAGACTGTTTGTTTTGATTTTATTGATAATTTTGTTAAAATCTTGAGTGTTGCAGCATCTAACATTTTAAGCTGTAGTCTGAAAATAGGTAGAATGATTCACGTAACTCTTGTGTTACTAATTTATGGACTAACACGTTATTTGTTTTGAGGTTGAATATAGTGAATAAATATACAGGGTGTTAAATATGTCGTGTCTACATTATCGATTTTTATTGATTATTTTCTCGTTTTTCTAAATCTAACCTATAATATTTTTATATAAGTCCTATTCCTTGTAAAATTGCCTTTAAAATGGTGTCAATAACATAGTACTTATTTCTAGTATTTTCAAAGTTATAACCCTTTAATGGGATATACTCATGTTTATAACATGCAATATGTGGGGCATCTAGTAGTTGGTTGGCCTTGGTTTTAAAAAAAAAATGGCTGTGCAACCAAACGTCAAATCTCTACTTGAAAGTCTATATAAAAATTCGTTTTCTGTATTTTCTCTTTGCTGTAATTGCGTTTTAATGTTATAAATTAAGTTCGGCTAGTGAATTATTAATTTCTGTTTGTTTGTTAGTAGTTGTTACGTGTTATATTTACCTTGTTATCAGTTACATCGTTTTATTGACATTATTTCTTATTTAGATACCATAATAGTTTATTGTTGTTTTTGCTTTAAAATGAATTTTTCGAAAGAGGAGCTCATAGACATGGTATTTGCTCTTGGCGCTAGCAACAGAAACCCATTTTTAGCATCAACAACATATGCGATGGAATATCCCGACCGAAGAGCACCAGATAGTAAAACGTTTGAAAATTTGTTGATAAAGTTTCTTCGAACGGGTTCAGTGAACTATGTCGAGCATGAAAGAAGTAAGACTTTGATTACAGAAGATAATGAAGTGACAGTCGTCCAGTCCATTGTGGTAAATCTGCACGTATCTACAAGGATAATTTCGAAACAACACGGGATAGAACTCACTGCTGTAAAAACGATTTAAAAAAAACATAAGTTTCACCCTTACAAAATTTAAAATCATCAGGGCTTATTACAAACGGACTTTGAAAGGAGACTAGTTTAGCGTAAATGACTACTTTTACAATTACGAGACGATATAACTTTTCTAGATCATGTGCTTTCCACAGATGAAGCAACATTTGCTAATTGTGGAACAACAAACAGAAAAGATACACATTATTATGACACTACAAACACACATTTTGTTCTGCCCATTTTATATCAACAAAAATGGAGTGTTAACACATGGGGAGGCATCACAGGAAACACTATTATTGGTTCATTCTTTTTTAATAATACTTCAAATTGTGTAATCTACACAAATTTCCTACAAAATAATTTACCATTGGTATTAGAAGGCATCCCAGATAACGTCATCAGGAGATTGTGGTACCAACATGATGGTACACCAGCATATTATGGTGCTGCTGCAAGAGCACATTTAGATAGCGTATTCACCAATAAGTGAATTGGGAGAGTGAGTTTGATAAGCTGGCCACTACGATCACCAGATTTCACACCTTGTGATTTCTTTCTGTGGCCAACTGTAAAAAACATTGTTTACGCAACACCTCCTACAACGGTAGAGAACATGCAGCAACGAATAAGAAACACTTTCCTTCAATTAAGTGAGAATAACTTAGCTCAGAATGTAAGTCTGTCGATACAGAGACGGTTGAGAGCATGTGTAGAGCAGAATGGAAATATATTTGAACATATTTTAAATTAATTAATTAATTTAAAATAAAATAAATTAATTGCCTTATTATGGAAAATTTTCAAAATGTAATACTAAAACTAATGATAAAGCATTTAAAAACAGGTGTTTGATAAAATTACTTTGTTTTATTTGCATGGCCAACCAACTATGAGATACCCCGCATTTTGCATGTTATAAACATGAGTATGAGTATATCCCATTAAAGGGATATAACTTTGAAAATACTAGAAATAAGTACTATGATATTGGTACAATTTTAAAGGCAATTTTACAAGGAATATGATCACGATCATGATAATGCAGTAAATGACCGAACAGAAATTAATAATTTGGCAATAGCATATCATTCAATAATTTAATATAATGTATTGAGTCTGCTACGTTTACATATTCTAGGTCGTCTAGGATACACCAATATTATTTATTCTGTCCCATATATTTGCCGCCAATATATTTGTCAAAAAAATATATTACACTTTTATTAATAGTTATTGGAGTTATGATGTTTTAATTAGTTAGTTTATGTTACATTAATTGAAAAAGATAATATCTATATTATAGAAACATTTTAATTTCTTATTTTGTTTTTGAGTTCATTTTACAGCCACTAAACCATGAAAGGAAATTATATTTATATAAAAATCAAGTAAAGAATTTAATGGTGTAACTCCGCTGAAAATGCAACTGCAGACACGTGTTTCGAACCAGTTGGTTCTCGTCAGTGTAGCCAAGGAATAGGATGGAGCTGAAAACATCAAATTTTTTTCTTTATATGTATATATATATATATAAAATATATTACAATTCTTTGCCAAATATACAAATGTATTGAAAAATTCAAAATATTCTTGGTAGTAGTGGCATACAATGAAGTAAAAGTAATAACAATATGACAACTGGTTGTCAATTAGAAAACAATGACAAAATATAAAATGCAAATCACAATGTATAATTGAAAATGTAATCAAATAAGCAATAGGACAGTCGGGATTACTTATATAGCCACATCAAAAGGCTTGGGATTTACCACAAACTGTTCAGTCAATGCAATTATACAAATAACAACGACGCAACTATATAATGAAAAATTAAGAGTAGAACAGTTGATATTATAACAATATAAAATACTAAGAAATACTCTCTTACTTAATGTGCGGTTTGTTTGAATTATGAACCTTGACCACACTCAATATTGTCGCCAGAGTATTGTCGCACATTTACATTTATACATGACTGATTTTACATTCTATATTGTTATAATATCAACAGTTCTACTCTTAATTTTTCATTACATAGTTGCGTCGTTGTTATTTGTATAATTGCATTGACTGAACAGTTTGTGGTAAATCCCAAGCCTTTTGATGTGGCTATATAAGTAATCCCGACTGTCCTATTGCTTATTTGATTACATTTTCAATTATACATTGTGATTTGCATTTTATATTTGTCATTGTTTTCTAATTGACAACCAGTTGTCATATTGTTATTACTTTTACTTCATTGTATGCCACTACTACCAAGAATCTTTTGAATTTTTCAATACATTTATATATATATATATATACATTCGTATGAAACTACATGACAATTGCAAGAAAAGAAACATATATAAATTATATTACAAAAGCAGAAAAGTATTTAGAAGGGCCATAACTAGAGGGTCCCTTTAAAACACTGCACCATTTGGTCTAGAATGTAGGAAAAAAACCTGCAGAATAAAAAACCTCTATCACAGCGCCACAAAACTAAACGTCTTTAGTTGTAACGATCCAAGAAACAGCTTTTGGAGTTAAATTATATAAATCTGAGTATGCAAATTCAAATTTAGGTAGAGGACATTCTTAAACAATATGTTCAACTGTTTCAGTCTCAGCTCCGCAATCACAAGCTGGACTCACATTCCCTTTGAATAACATACTATTGCTCCTTCCATTACCCTTTTTTCAAATAATTAATTAATACGCTATGAGGCAGCGTTCTTAATATTATAATTTAATTGTCATATTTTACTAAACCCAATGTTATAAAGAGTAAGTTTTGTCTAATTGTGTATATAAAATTCATACTGCTAAACACATATATGAGGTTTTCAATTAATATAGACACATAATATGTTTACACATATGGGCTATTATTTTATGCATAATAACACTCAAATAGTTAATGTTTTCCCACGAAAGTACACGTATGGATGTATGTACATATACACTCGTTCGTGCGATGTATTATCACACTTGTTAAAACAACAGTTTGTTGCATGTTTCCATGCGATCAGACTACACATTACATTAAATGGAAAATTAATTCTGTTTTTGTGGCCACTTGCTCGTATTTTGAAATTAAATCCATGATTTATAATTCAAATTTTAACTATCGCTAAATTTCCAGTCTGTTACTCTTCACAAGAAAAATATGAAAATTCAGTTTTTGGGATGTATCTGCATTAAAAACTAAACAATTTAAAATAGAAATTATAATATGTTTGTTTCAAAAAAGTCATGAATCTAAGTGTGTATGCAACATACATGTAAATTTTATACCATAAATCAAACAGGAAAATACAGGTTTCACACTATTTTATTATTAAATTGCTTAATACGAGGCCCGCCTTTTCTGGTTTTACAAAGTACCACTAGGTAGCACTATTGAAAATTGTCATTACTATTTTTATTAAAGTTGACATTTTTGATTGCTAAAAGAGTGGCAACTTAGAAGTTGGCTTAGTAGCTTGCTTCCATAAGTTTTTAATTATATGAAAAGCTGGAAATTTCAAATGAACACTTACTTTGTATATCTTTCAATATATATCGTTTGATAAATAAATTGCTCTATACAAGGCCCGCCTTTTCTGGTTCTACAAAGTACCACTAGGTAGCACCATTGAGAATTGCCAGTACTATTTTTTTAAAGTTGACATTTTTGATTGCTAGAAGAGTGGCAGCTCAGAAATTGGCTTAGTGGGTTGCTTTCAGAAGTTTATAATTATTTGAAGAACTGCAAATTTCAAATGAAGGCTTCCTTTGTATATCTTTGTAGGCTTCTAGTAAAAGCCAAACTCAACGACAATGCATAAAATCCTTTCGTTCAAGTATGGTAATTAAGCACCATATAAAAAAATCCTTGACCTAATTTCGTCTTGTTCGTACGCCCATCGGTGGTTCGTAAAAGTCGACTAAAATAGGTTGGTATTGCAAAAAAGATAAATACTATGCGCAACGTGTAGGAGCGGTATGTCACTTCCAGTGAGACAAAGGTATCCTTAGGCATATCGAAAATTGCAGTGAATTGAAAGTAAATAGGTTATGTACAGGATGGCACAGGGAAACGAAAAAAATTAAAGTAAGTCTCACTGAAGTAAGAAAACTTTTGAGGTGGCCCCACAAGAAAAAATCACACACAGACAAGTCTGGTGACCTTGGGGGCCAATGAATGCCGCCAAATCGTGAAATTACGTGGTTAGCAAAGAGCTGGCGAACGGTCGTCATTGACTCTCTGGCCGTAGTTCTATATTGTTAAAACCAAGGATTTTAAAGATCAGGAAAATTTTGAAGTTGTTCTGCTTCAAGTGTTAAGCATAAGAGCATATCCTTCAGACGTTACTGTCGTTGCACTCCCCCTCTCATTCTCAAGAAAGTAAGGGCCAATCACGCCTGTTCAAACGGCACACCAAACTGGAGCCTTTTGCAAGAGTAATGGTCATTCATGCATTTAAAGAAAGTTTTTAGTTGCCTAATATCTGCAATTCTGCTTATTGATATAACGGGTGGGTAAATTTGAGGTTAGGAAGTAAATTGGCTTAAAAACACACTTTTCTTTGACAAATTCAGTTTTATTGATACCAATGTAAAATAGAAATATGGGAATTAATAATGGAATATGATGTCGGGCAAATGTCCACCTCTAGCACGTCGACAGATATCCGCTCTTTTCACAAAATTTTGAAGCACATTTTGCAACAAAGCTTCGCTTATCTCGTCAATGCAGCACCGAATTTGATCTTTCAGAGCGTCAGTTGTTTGTGGTTTGTTCACGTAAACCCGTTCTTTCAAATGGCCCCAGAGAAAATAATCCAGCGGCGTTAAATCATAAGGCGGCCAATTGACATCGCCAAATCGAGAAATTACGCGACCGGGAAATTTCTCATGCAATAACTGAATTGTTTGGCCGGCTGTGTGGCTTGTGGCACCGTCTTGCAGAAACCAAAGGTCACTGATGTCAACATTAGCCAATTGTGGCCACAAAAAAACGGTTATCATGGTTTGGTAGTGCAGAGAATTCATGGTGACGGCATTTCCTTGCTCATTTTCAAAAAAATACTGACCGATGATACCGCCTGACCACAAACCGCACCATACGGTTACTTTCTTTGGTTGCAATGGTTTTTCGAGGACTGTTTGTAGATTTTGTGAGCCCCATGTGCGACAATTTTGTTTGTTTACATAACCGCCTAATTGAAAATGGGCCTCATCACTAAAGATGATTTTGTTGAAAAATGGGTTGTTTTCGTTCAGTTTTTCAAACAGCCAATTCACAAACGTGTGAAGCAAACAATGGTCGGCCGGCTTTAATTCTTGCACGAGTTGAACTTTATAAGCGTGAAGATAAAAATCTTTATGCAAAATATTGCGCAAAGTGCCTCTGGTGATGCCCAATTGTTGCGAACATCGACCAGTTGATGTTCCAGGCTCATTCTCAACACTTCGCTGTACAGCGGCTATGTTTGTATCACTACGGCCACTACGAGCATATTGTTTTGGTCTATTGTCAGCAAAAGTACCGTGAGATTGGAATTTAGCGATTAAATTACGAACAGCGGTCTCAGAAGGAGCCTGATTACTAGGAAAAGCTGCTCGAATTTTACGAAGTGATACAGTAAAATTTTCACCATTTTGATAGTAAATTTTCACAATTAAAATTCTTTGTTCAGGAGTGTAGCGTTCCATGGTTAAAATTTCCCAACTTTTTACTAAATAAATGTCAAAGGATGTCAGCTCAATTCTTGACATTTCATCATTCGACAGCCAATTTAATTCCTAACCTCAAATTTGCCAACCCGTTACCCACTAATAAGGAAATGAGCCTCATCCTATACGAAAAAAATGTCAGCAAATTCGTGGTCATCATTTATCATTTCAATCATTCTTTTACTAAACAGTTATCACACTACGTATTCTAATGGTTTCAGTTCCTGTAAAACATAAATTTTGTAAGGGTAAAACTTCAAATTATTATGGAGTATTCACCTGACGGTTGTTTTGATCTAGGTTCAATGCTGCTGTGTGTTTTTTTGCCGATTGTAATGAAGCCCACTACTTCAATTGAGCTCCGAACTACTTCAACGTTTTCTGGGGTTCGTTGTGTTTGGTCACCAAGAAGTGAACATACACAAAACGAAATTACCAAGAGGTAATTTCTTTTTAAGAACTGAACCCGTCTTCTTGAGATTCCTAAACCATGTATAGATAGCATAGCAAGTTGGAACGCGGGCATGACGTCTTAAGTGGTAATGACGTCGGAATTTCTGTTGAGCAGCAGTCGCGCTGCCACCATTTTTGTTAAATGACTTTACAGCAAATGCACGTTGTGAACAAACCCACTGATCTATGGTATCTAAATGGGAGGTAGTTGTCAACTCAAGGATGAAACTCACATCTGTCTACCAACTATACAGGGATACCAATACTACATTCGAAATTTCCCATTTCTATCCTGTATATTCTGGCCTAATACTTTATGTACCTGCTTATTAAGATACATTTTACATTTCAAAAGGTAGTTTGGATTCACACAGGTTTAGGAGAAGCTTCGAGGAAGTGCGGATGCACTTTGTTAGGATTATCGTTTGGAGAGAGATGTTCATTTTGATTACTTCTGACGCACTATTGTTATAAGTAGGTGATCTTTTGTCTTGTATAAGTTGCTCCTTATTTTCTGATTCTTATCATTCGATGAGAGCCTCTTAATACTTTTTTCGAGGTGTACAAAATTTTGTAATCCGCGCAAGCAACTTTCGGACCATTATTTTTGTAAGAATCGTTGAATAATATATTGCTGCAATAGTGAATAGATAAGCCGATAGGTGAGCTAGACAAATTAATATATTTTAATAATTTCCTTCCACTTAGTTACGTTTAATTTTGACAGATCCTGTATCTTATTTTTATTTTGTACACTGAATTAATTAGTTTTATTTTGTTGCATTTTATATGCAATTGTTTGGGAAAAACCATGTATGTAGCGCAGTCGTTTATATGGCGTAATACTTTTGTTTACTTTTATGTCTTGACGACTTGGGAAAACATTCCCGTACCTATTTACTTTATTTTCATTTCCTTGCGCAACATAGTAGTATTCTTCTTATTGTATTTTTCAATTAATTACATGCTAATTTAATATGTTTTTCGTAATGGTGCTGCCATCTCTTTTATTTGCTTATGCGTAATTACTGTAGTCACGCCCCTTTATGAGTCAGTTGAGGTTTAATTTTTATATATTATTGTATCAGTTCTGATTAAATGTCTTTATTCTCGTTAACTTGTCCTTTGCAATTCTTTTACTAATTTTTCCCTTCGTATTTTTCCCGTTCGTTTAGTAATTTCTCCGTCATTCTACATTTATTACAACATTATTGGGCTACCACGTGGTCGTGTGTTTCCATCCTGTTAGATTGATGCGTGTACGGCTTTGATTGCCATTCATGGTCATTCTGTTTCCGATAACTTACTTAGCCAGTCGCTCATCGTCTATTTCTCCAGCTAGTCCTGCATGTATGTACATACTTAGTATTTTGTTGTAACCACGTAATTACTTTAGTACTTGAGTGGGATGATAGCAAGACTAGATGTAATTTTGTGGATTTTGTCGTTAATTGCTGAAAAAACAGAATCCGATTTGGATTATAGTACTTAATATTATAGTAATTATATAATTATAATAATTAGTACTTATATATCCCTTCTTTCTTATTACGTAGCTGCAATTTGGGGTTTTCAATTTGTAAGCAAAATTATGGACCTCTGAATCGTTACCCTTGTGAAAGATTAAGTACCGATGGGATTGGAAGGGAATCCGACCATTTTACGTTGACACGTGGTGACGCATTACCGTTCCGTCTTAATTTCTGGAACTTGCAAAATTGTTCTTCAAATATTTGTAGTGCCTGTGTTAAGGTAACCTTTGAAATATTATTTAAATGCCTGTGGATGTAAATAACCGAAAGCTTTTTCTGTTCGGATGAAATAAGGATCTTAATACAGCGACCTTAAATTTTTTTTTACATACTAAGATTGTAAATTTTAATTACATGGATAAGTATTAATTACATGGATAAGTATTAATATATCACATGGATAACCCTTCCGACGTAATTTCACCTTTTTTTATGTGCTCATGTATTCTTAAATTTGGAGTTTAGAATTTTGATGAGTTAATTATTGCACGTTCTATTAAATTGCTTGTTGATTCTTACTTCATAAATCTTGCATTATTTTTATAAATATCTTCGTTTTCATGTTCTTCTATGCACAGGGACCACTCAGAAAAATTTAAATCTTGTTATCGAGTGGCCATTCAACTATTATTTTGAATATATACGATGCCACTTTTATTGTGTTTTAAATCCTTTAGACAGAACGCTTCATAATTTCAACTTAATTTTAAATTATATTGTAGCGTTTTCGGGGTCGAAATAAACAACTTGTGCAAATGTTTTGAAACAGTCTGTATATTTACACACTTAAAACTAATCACAATATAAAAATATAAAAAGAATGTATCACACTTAAAACTACTACAATTTAAATTAACACACGTATTTATTCTATCACTACTATTTATGTCTGTAATATTTATGTATTTCTAGAACTGTAATAACACTGTACCATTCACTATATTTATGTTTATTTTGAACTGTCCGAATATTACTGAACACTACTCATTCCGGCACCCGAGCGGCTTTTATATGTGCATACAAAAAAGTCTAGAATATGCGAGCAGACTCTAGCTTTCTTCTCGATAAGTTCCAGACTGTCTGTTGCCCGCTTACGCCGTACATGTGTGCAGATGTTTTATTATTTGTTTACGAGTGTGTTTTTATAGTCGTCGCGCCGATGTTTACTTTTCTTTTTTTTGTGGACTTATTTCGTTACAATATGATTTCGTCCTAGCTAATTTAAGTTTTCGTGCAATTAATTGTGTACAGATAGGTCACTAGAAATGTATACATTGTAAGGCAGTGAGATCTCGATGCTATGAATGGCCTATCTTTAATAATGTATATGTAATGTATATGTGGTGTTATCACCTACTAAAATAATTTGTTTAATTTTTCCATTATATTAAATATTTAGATAAAACCCTTCAGGTTATGTATTAATTTTTGGTTGGATCTCTTTTGGTTATATTTAGGACCAATTTCTCCAATTTAAGCTTGTGCATATATTTTTTTTTACATTTCTGTCATTTTGTAACAAACATTGGTAGTGGTAGCAGTAGTAGTGGTGTTTTCATTACTGCTACCAATGTATATAAGTTAATATTTCAAATAATTCATTTGAATTGTGTAAACCTTTCTGCTATTCTGTGAACTGTCTGTCTTGTTCTTGTTTTGAATTTTTGAGTATTCTTTTATCTACATCTACCTCTTATACTGTATAATTCATTATCACCCGGGTCAAATAACCATCTGCTGTTTGTGTAACGAAACCACGCTACGCGAATGGAGCTAGAGGTAGCCACCATTTTCAATTTTTGACAGCGTGTGTACGAGGGAAGTGGCAGGTAAGACATCTATGAGGGTGTAAGCTGAATTCTGAATTTTGAACTCTAAGTTTTAAATTTTGAATATTGAATATTGAGTTTTGAATATATGATTTTGAATTCTGAATTTTGAATACTAAATTTGTTTAATAAATTTTGAGTGTTAAGTTTTGAATTTTGAATCTGAATTTGATCTACAATTTTCAAAATTTAATTTTGAGTCATTGATCTGCCATTAATGTGCTTGGTTTGGGTTTGTAACTTAAACTTTTGGCAAATAGATGCATAATTTTCCGATAGCGTTATTTTTCTGCATCCTTATGTAATTTTGTTACACATCATACAGAAGGGTGTAGCAACTTATTATTAATATTATGTAGATCGTTATTTTCGTGTAAGCAATAGTTTCACTTTAGTCAAACGTGTGGAGCAAGATTCTGTCTGTATTGTTACTATTATTGTTATTATTAAAGTATTTGGGGAGTTTTGCATTCGTTGAATTGCTTGTAGGAAAATTTGGCAGTCGGCGTATTTTAGTGCTTGGTTACAAGTCGATTCAAAATTTAACGATTTAAATAAGAAGTAAATTGTATTGACCGATAAGATTTATACTTAGAGCTTGTGAATCTCTACAGATTTCAAACGGTATGACAAAGCGAGCCGCGTAACAATGAGAGTGGTGCGATAATATTACTACCGAGCAATAAGTGAGTACTGAATACCGAATAATAAAAGAGTAGTGAAAGATTTCATAAAGACCCTTGTCTTTCTAAATCTGGAGGGTCAAACGGGTAGACGGTTAGCATCAGGTAGCGGGAAAAAAGTATTAGGTTTTCAGTGTAACATCCCCGTCTTTAACAAAAGAAATGATATTAATGATATTCTCCTTAAACCATATTATAGCAAAGATAAAAATAAAACAAAAAACTGTGTTTCTCTTATTGTTATTAGCTTATAGAACACACATCATTTTGTAACAAAAGAATATTCCAAAAAGTCAAGAAAAAGTAAGTGTTGCGTTAACGCAGCATTGGTAAAAAGAATGAAAATGAGCACTTATTAAATGTTATGATATTGTTCACAACAATCGCTGTGCTTATACATATCACATTTTTTTCACATTAACACTGCTTTGCTCTGGTAAACCTTATTATGCCGCCGAAGATTCGTGTACGAATGTTTCGTAAAATAATTGGTGCACAAATATGAACGAATTGCCTATCCACACATCGTATTCGCAATATTCGCGTTGAAAAGTTGCTGCTGCATTATACTATATGAGTATTTGCAATTATTGAAGTGTAAACTACTTTGGGCGCGTCGCGCTGATTGTAGGCACTGAACAAGACTGACACGTCACGCTCGGATATGTAACGCTCGTTCGGGTAATGTCGGCTCGAGTCGACTAAGGGAACAAGATAAATATATCATATAGAGGTATTTAATTTCAATTAAATTGATATTTAAATGAATAAATAAATTCATGTAGGTACCGAGCAGATTCGATCCCCGAGCCGCACGGGTCTGACCAATGTATGACGCCGGCTCGTTGCATCAGACCAAGCGCGGGACACGTAATCGAGTATTCATATCGTCTATTTCTACATATACATATGTCCGAACCGACCCAACGAAACGGCCGCTCGCGTCACTGCTATACTCGTTCGGCGACCGTTACATGGGAGAGCATGACGCATCAGTCGTATAATACGTTACTGAATATTATACGCTTGTGTACATGTGTAAATGTAATAAATGTGCGAATACGTTTTATTTAATACGTTACTGAATATTATACGCGTGTATTTCGTATTATTAACCTCGCCTTGATGAAGTTTACACTTCTGCTGTGTGGTTTTAAGCACACCCATTTTCTTTTTAAACATTTATGGTAACAGATTGCGGAAACCCAGCGAAATAGAAGATGGTGGATGATAGCAATGCATAGAATGCACATTCCGAAATAAATATCCGTTTAACGCATTATTACTTATTTCTAGGGAAAGTGTGGAAAATATATTTAGTGAATTACTACGTGAACCTTCCGGAGAGTTCCAAAATTTCTGCAGAATGTCTTCCACTGATTACGAATATCTTCTTCAAAAGGTAGCACTATTAATTTCTAAAGAGGATACTAATTGGAGAAAAAGTATACCAGCTAAAGTACGATTGGCAGTTACCCTTCGTTTCCTGTCAACAGGTGATAGTTACCGAAGTCTTCACTTTTTATTCAAAATTTCAAGTCAAATAATATCAAGAATAATACCAGAAGTATGCAAGGCTAAAAACAAAGCATTAAAAAATGAAATTCATATAAACAAAGTTTAAGGTTTTATTATTAATATTAATAGTAAAAATTAACAGTAAATCTCTTTAAATTGTATCGCAATCTGCATATGCATAAGATTGATTAATAATGTTAGTTGATTCAAACGTTGTCACATTTGGAAAATCTTGCGTAATGGCAGACAGTCCTTCAGGAAGAACTGTGCTTGGTGTAGGGTAGTTCTTTTTCCTTTTCAGAAACGATCCATGAATTTCATACATTAGTTGTTCTCTGTCCGATTCTTGTACTTTCCGTAACTTCTTTGCTACTAATTTGCCATACAAGTTGCATTCATCATCAGATTCTTTTTTTGACAGACCTTTTAAAATGAAAAATGTTTGGTCCATTTGCCGTTTTGCTTCTTGTAGTTCCTGTGGTTGTTTGTTGCGGCGAGCGGAATATGAGGATGGAGTGCTTTGTGGTATAGGTGGTGATGTTCGGGAAAGTTATAATTGAAATTTAATAATAGGAAACTGTTAAAAGCTAAGTATTATAATAATTACGACTTCTTCTTAAGTTAATAATTTCTTTTAAAAAAGTTGAATCGACGGAAATATTCCAGAAGTAAGAATAGCCCACTGGTTATCTACATAATTCTTAGCGAAACGTTGACCCCAGAAGCAGAGAATATAACTACCTAACTGTTTATTAAACAAAACATTTCATTTGTAAAATCAATTTAATTACAATTAAAGTTTATTACATGTTACTAATTGTACACAAATTAAAAAAAATCTATACTATTTCTAACAAAACTTGATTAGTTAAATTTGTATTAGAATCCAAATTAATATCTATCTGACAAATTTAACAAAATTATCAATAATATATATGAAATGACTTTATGTTAGTTGCAACTTCAAAGTAGCAAAACCAACAATTTACATAGCAAATGATGAATGTGATGTGTAATTACATATCCAATGCACACACCATGTATAGCTCGAGGATAATATTTCAAATTACACAATTAATTTAACATTTCGCAGTCGAAATACTGAAACAGTCTAGGAAACAATATTGCATAACGGGGATCATTTAGGAGTTTCCTGGATAAATATCAGGATGGTTTTACTAGGTTATTCCCGAACACATTAGGTACATAACCTCTATCTATATAGACTTTATGAAAAGCAAAAGTTCTAAGCGTAGGTAAATGGGGAGAAGTCAATGTCACGTCCAACATCTACACAGACAGTTACATGCACGAATAGCTGGATCGACCGTATCGTAAAAGCGAGCTAACCCATTTTGTATTTCGGTATCGCAACTGCTGATGGACCGGTTGATTTCATTTCGTGCGTACACATGAATAAAGTTGTCGTCATGCGTAATACGAACAAAGAAGGAATAGTATTCTTCTTGGTTTTTTTTTTATATCTGCAATAAATCCGAAACAGATTTTTATATTATGCTTTTCTTATTTTCATAAAATAGGACGTTCGTTTCCTTTAGCCCGGTTTATAAATCAATTTGTTTTCTATGTTTCCCCTCTGATAAAGGAATACTAAATTCATGATATGTTTAGTATTCACAGTGCAGCATAGAGTAGGAGGCAGCTACTATAGGTATATTAACGTGGTTAAGGGATCTTTAGTACCTAAGGGTTATTTAAATTCATATTAAAACTAAACTTAATACAATATTAACAAGATTGTCACTGTGAAATATATTTTGTTTTGACATATATTTAAAAATTCAAATGTGAGCTAAATTTAAAGAGGCGAATAATTTTAAATGAAATTATAAATTATTTAAACTTTTATAAAATAGTTAGTTTTAAGAAACTTACGGAAAATGAATATTAAAAATAGTATTGAACATATATCATCACTAAGTATACAATTGTTTTATTTCTTCCTGTAATTCGCTGGAAGAACTAGTGATAAATCAGATAGTTTCGTCAACCATTACTAGAGAATTATTACATTTTCAGGGCTGTGTTAGCGTATTTGCTCTGTTATTAACTGAGCCCTCATTGAATATTTGAATTATTATTTAATATAGTAAAGTGATTAAAATATAAATCATGTTGTCGTTTTCATATATTGATATTGATGAACACTATTATTGTTTGTTTTTGTCATTAATCTACACATATTTAGTCATTGGCTAAATACAATAGCATGTTAGATTTAGTCTTCTATACATACCGTTACAACTGGATGCGCAATGTTGTGGGATTATTTTAAAATATTATGAATTAATATTCTCCATTCCATAATACCATTTCCATAGATACGAATTACCTTAAATATCAGTTCATGAGTAAGTTAGGGTTATGCCATCAAGATTATAAATATATATCGCTGAATATATATGTTAATAATCTCAAAAAGTACACGTTTGTATAGTTTCTATAGTACGAAACATATGAATATAATCAACAGTTATACTTACCACTCACTACTTAATAACACTCGGTATGACTAATACTTATATAGTGCTATGTAATAATTCGCTTAAATGCAAATAATTAATTGTTTCAAAATGAAAATTCATTTTTATTTCTAGTTTATTCTTGGACAGGTTACTTACCTTGCTTACTTGTATACTGGGTTGCCGGACTCATAAAGATAATATTAAAATTTATTCATGGAAAAGTCTGAATAAATAAACTCTATGTTGCGATAGTCTTATGTTTGTGATCAGTCTGTAACTGTAACATTGTTGAGACACTTTTTTTAAGACACATTTTTTGGTTCAGTAACCCCGATTTTCATTTTTTCTAAGTTTTTAGCGTTATCTTTTGTTTTTCTTACGGCGCCATGTTTAATTTTTCATTAGTTAGATAGTCCTTAAAAATAGCGTTTCAATAATGTACAACATGCCTAATAAATCTTTATTTATATGAGAGATATGAACATTTGAATAAAATTTCACTCTAACACGAAATTAGTTAGCAATGAAATTAAATGGTAGTGTGAAACAGACGATAAATAAGCTCTGTCAATATTGACATGTAAAAGTGCAGTAAAATTGGTGAGAGATTTAGAACTTGTGTGTAAGTAATTACCGCTAAGCATGGAGATTAATAAGAATTGATATTGCCACACACATTTTCAAATCAAGTAAAAGTTGATATGTTGGAAGTTTATTTCAAAGTAAATAGAATCTCTGAAAATGCTTGCATAAGTTACGCTCAGCGTTTTCCGGAAAGACCACAACCACACCGGACAATTTTTAGCAGAATAATCAGAAATTTAGTGAACTATGGAAGCTTCGAACAAAAAAGATCTATCAAGTTAACAATGCTGATATACTTCAAAATAATATTTTACAATATGTTATCAACAATCCAAGTACATCAGTTCGTCGAGTGCCTCGGGAAACTGGAATTCCGAAATCTAGTGTTTACAAAATATTTCAAAATTGTAAAAAGTCCGAATGAATTTGAAATAAGATTTGTTGTGAGCATTGAATTCTGCAAAACATTCCCCATTTAACAGATCCTCTATGTCTTCTAATAATTGATATACCAATGGTGAGCATTCCTGTATACAGTCCGACCATACTATATTGTAATGTGGTTTTGTTGGAGTAGTGGCCATAGAAACGTTTGTGCCCGGGTACTCATCAAACGGTGGTGAGGAAATATTCTTAACTTGAATAATGCGGTACGGTGCAAGCAATTAGACTTCGTGTTGGTCATTCCACTTTTTGCTGGACTCACAGAGGCCTTAGGTTCTTCTAGATCGGTGGGACATATTAATGCTGACTGCACTTCTCAGACGCGTTTACTTAAATTGACTATCAGATATCATAACAAGAAAATCAGAAGTTACTATAAGAGTTGTAGAAGGCTTTGTATCTAAGTCTCCAAGAGTATGAGAGGAAATCTGGGTGAGTGCTCACGGCGCGTAAGATATGTGTACCACAAGTGAGAAAAGACATGTTCTACTTGTCGCTCATCCAAAAGGACTTGTCTGTATAAATCTTTCTATATTATGAAAAGTTCTTATGTCTTATAACCTATGCATTCTGATATGAATAAACTCATTTTGTACTTTGAAATATAAATAAATGTAAATTAATTTTTTTCTTTCGTTTTTATTTTCATTTTTATTATTTCTACAGTGACTAATTCAAATATACTGACATCCTTTTTTTATTTTTTTTAAATGTGTTTCTGATATTTTGATTCAAATCCCGTAAATTATTTCTGTTCTAATTATTCAATACAAGAAAACTCACTATTATCAATCAAATAGCAATTTCAATAAATTGTAAGAACTTATAGGATATTATTATTTTGTGTTTTACATACCGATATATAACGCATAAATACAAATAATTGCCGGGAAATTACTAAAAAATTTATTCTCTTCTGACCCGCCTAATATTTTATTAAGTTATATATAAAAATACACTATTGGCATGTAATACAGAGCGTATGTGGGCGAGAACAAATTGTAATTCTACGTCTGTCGCAATACTTTAAGGCACGCTTTAAGAGTTTAAGACTTCCTTGCTTATCCGTGTCACTAACAACTTCGAAGAAGTTTAAAGACTTTGTATGTCTGTTACGGAACTCGGCGTTTCAAATAAATTTCACGGCATTTTTACTTCCCATTTCTATTGACAGAAATAAAGGGTAAAGAGATTAAAGTACATGTATTGTGTCCGTAGTATATAGCGCGGAAAGGAACTATTGTGGTTTTCATGTACAGCGAATATCTTTAGTTCATGTCTTTAAACTTTAAGAGAAGTAATTCTGAGAATACGTTTGGAGTTTCTGCAGAAATTTCTACGTTATTTAAAACTTTAGTTACAGAATTTAGTAGTTGCTTACAATTATTATTAATGCTAGTTGTAAATGTTAGTAGAACCGTTTAGAAATGGCCTCTATTAGTTCACAAAATAATTTTGAAAATTATACTTAGCAGAACTATTTATTCATAAAATCATACTTAAAAATTGGTTTGTACTACTATCCTCAAAAAAAGATAATGTTATTTAATATTGAGTAGTTACTTAGCTATGCAGAGTACTACTTCAGCGCAGGCTCAGAAGAGTATTTAATCAGACAACTAACTCGTAACTCAAAATATATGGGAAATCAAATTTAATTATACTTTGATTGAGTATTAAAACTTCTGCATTACTAAGCATCTGTTTGAATCTTAGTACCTATGTCATCCACGCAGTTCAGAAAAATAAGCTAAGACCACCATGTCTTATATGTCTATGCAGACAAAAGTGGGTCAATCACAAACATTTTTTAAGGCCGCAATGTTTTAGATTTGTAACGGCCGGGCTATTTATTAATAGACTTTAGAAGAACGCAATATAGCTATTAATAACATATATTTTTCCCTTTGTTGCGTAAATTAATAGAAAATATTCGTGAAGAACGTCGATGAATATTGTCAAAATGTGTACCTAATAAAACATCACCACAATTCTTTCGTTCGTACTACTTGATATTAAGCGGCTTGCTCCGAATTTAGACTTAAAGAAATTGAATAAGGAGCGTATAAGTGTTAACCCGTAACCGGTGAGGTGCGACTTTTGTCACGTCGAGTGTGAGGTGGAGTCCCTCAGATTCCGCTGATTAAGTTTTTTTTTTTAATACGAATTAGTATCTGTTTAATTTAAATATTATGGTATAGTCTGGAGTCTATCTAAACTATTTATGTTTAGTTAGTTAGAAATTTTAATATAAACACTAAAATTTGATGAAAATTCCCAGCAGCGTAAAAAACTATATAATTTGGTAATGATCGGCAATATCTTGAAATATAAAAAAACAGCGTTTCATTTTGCAAAAAAGAGTTTTTTTTATATTAAGGAGGATCATAATAAGTAGCCAAACACAATAACAAATGATTTCATTGTTAAACAAAAGAAATCACATTCCTTTAAAAATACACATATTGAAAAACAAAATTTAGTTTCCCTCGTAATGTTCAACGCATTTCAGGCATAGTTTACAACTGTAAGATAAACATATTGTTTTTTACTTTTTTATACGTAGTATAAGGGTTCCTCGACGGAGAAATTTTCCGATACGCTTCTGAGTCGGTTCGGACACATGTATATATATATATAAATAAATAGACGATATGAATACTCGCTTACGAGTCCCGCGCTGGTCTGATGCTTACGTACCGGCTTCTCACCCGTGCGGCTCGGGATCGAATCTGCTCAGGGACATGAATTGATTTATTCCTTTAAATTTAAATTTAATTGAAATTAAATACCTCTATATGATATATTTCTCTCGTTCCCTTAGTCGACCCGAGCCGACTTTACCCGAACGAGTGTTACATAGCCGAGCGTGACGGCTCAGTCTTGTTCAGTGCCCACAATCAACGCAACGCGCCCAAAGAAACTTACACTTCAATAATGTCATTATAAACATTATTTTCACTCGAAATAATTATTAGAATAAATAAAAAAGACGGTGTTTATATAATCTTTCTGTCATTTCTTATTGTAGTTTCCCTGAAGGAAACGGTTTCGCAGATAGGCAAATTATTGGAATTGTGGAACCCTAGTCACTAGGCCACTTATTGAAGTTATACCTGAATAAAAGTAATGCACTGTTCTATCTTGCTAAATCATATCCCAATTTCTTTTTCTTTTTAGGTAAGGTAATTTCAAAATTTCGTTCTGCGCTTGTACGGTCATTCAAGTTTTCCTTTCTCTTCTGTATTCCAGGCTGTGTTTTATAATTCGCTTACGCCGGAATTTGCAATAATCAAGTAACAACAGGCTGATCGGCATATACATATCTATGGCTATCTATACTTTACTCATTATTCTGCACTTTTCACGTGTTTTCTCAATCATTAAGTGTTTGTGGAAATATTTCCACTATAGTTTAGTTATGTTTTATCGTATAAAGAAAAATATTCTTAACAATAGCTTTGCAAATGAACCGGTATTGTTATTGTAGTTCATGTTGAAAATTCAATCGTGACAACTTTGATGGCATTACAAATCAATGGAAAACGACACGAACCTAGCGCCATATGTGTGAATAGAGAAACTGGAGTCTCTGGCGCATAGTATCGGCTTGAACTACATTCAAGCCGATTCGAACTTCCTGGAACCTGTATATTAATCGTAATATGGAATCGAAATAAAGCGATGATTATATGTATCCAAATACCATATAGTAAAAGCAATTTAATTAAAATATTATGCGCTCTCAATTGTAGTGCGTTCTATTGGAATTTCGTAAACAATAATAGAAAAAGTAATAATTCCTTATTGCTCTAATAATATATAATAAAAATATATAAAGCAATAATTATTAAAAAAAATAGAAAATTCAAAACAAAATGAATAAAAATACTTATAATTATAATATCTTTTTAACTATATAACAGTAAACATGGGTGTATATACCGTAGTCATCAAATTTTAATTTCGGTTTACACTTCTATCCCATGCAGAAGATGACTTTATAATATGCAGCGATGCCTGCCTGCTAACAGTGGTGGGAGAGCAACGCAGTGTCGGGGGACCCTCACGGCTTACATTTATAGGAAACGTTTGTCGAGTGTACTGTCTTGGTAGCCGTCGCGTTTTTTTCCTCTTTCTACTTTCGTATCAGAAATTAAAATATGTCGACTACGGTATAATAAAATAGTACTTCTTGTTAGCATTCTGCATGTGTCTGTTCTGGGTACTGCGGATTTAGCAATATTTATTTACTATTGACTACGATAAGTACGTATAGGGATCACCATTAATATTTTAATTATTAACTAGTGCTTGAAGAGTGCTATTCATATTATTTTAGGTGAAATAATTTTTTGGGTATACAAGAATAAAATGTTTATTAATAACGTCAAATTAAACTATAATGTGTTCAACTCTCAAATAGGTGATATTATATTCTGCTAAGTGTACAGGATTACTGAGTTGATCGTCCTTCGAAATGGCATATATATGTTGTTCATGTTTGGTTGCGCATTGCTCATATTTTTTTTTTGATTTTGGACACTTGTTATTTTGTTGTAGCAAGAATACTCGAATTAATGTTTGTATTGGTGACATTTATCCTTTTTTAAAGTGCCGCACTATGGACTGTCGTAAATCTTTTGGGCTAAATAAATTTGACTTCTTTAATAATACAGAACAACATTGATGATCAGTGTTATTCTGTACACGCTACACTGTAGCGTGTACAGACAACGCTGTTTTTATTAGTGATACTGATGATGACAACATAGTTGTCGAAATACGTATCTAACTTTCTGTGCTTTAGTGTGGTAAAGGTAGTTTTATTAGTGTTTTTGTCTAGTATCAAGCCACAGACTTCAATTAATTTTCTTTGGATTAAATGTATCTACATCGTCAACAATTTAATTAGGTAGTTTGATGGTTCTTTGCCAATTACTTTTTCATATAATATTTATTTGGTTAATAGTTACTTTATATTAGCTCTTAGTATTATTAATTCACTTTAACACAATTTTATTTCATTCAGTATTATTTCTGAATTAAATGAAGCACTTGAACTCATTTATCTAAATATGTATACAAGACTTCAAATATTTCAATATTTATTTACAAACACGTAGTAATTTCTGATTTACTAATATTTGTGGGCGAAAATTCAAAAGAAAGTTATTTATTATAATAATTATGGTGAGAATTACGTTCTTTAACAAACTTGTTCAATATGATTATAAATAAGTTACCGTAAATATGGGACTAAGATATTAACCAGGCATTACAAACGTGTAACACAAAAACTTAATTTCGAGTTCAAGACATAAAATTAAAATGTTTAAAGGCAATTTCTTTCATAATTCGTCAAAGTCTTCAACCAGTAGTATGTGATGGTGATTTTATAAACTTTCTCTTTGAGAGCTAAGCTTAAAACTTTCTTGTCGCCTAATCAAACGCTGTCTACAGCAATTTTGCTTTATTTTAGATATTAACAGCGTCACTGAATTAAGACGTTTACATGTTGTTGAATTTTCTATTAATCTATGTAACTTAATAATTACGGAACTTAAATTTAAAAAAATAATTCTGTTAGTATTGTTTTATACAAAAAAGTTTAGATTTATTCAAAAAATACTGTGGATATTAAGAACATTCTAAAGGATAGTAAATATTGCTTAAGAAAAATTTAGTGATATGAAAACATCTCATTAAATTTGAATTTGATTCGCGCGCACTACTAATCTATCAAATGTTTCAGTCAGACATAATTGTTAAATATCATAATGACAGTCACAATTACAGTAATGGTACGTTAGAATTTGAAAGGAAGTTTTTTAGTTGTAAAAGCGCATTACGAAGATGGTGAAAATTTGACAGTGACCATTTACAAGTTATGTGATCATTTTGATGTATATGATCGTTAGTCGCTTGCCGCTATTGAAAATTTGTTGAAAAAAAAATAAGAAAACGTTTTCATTGAAAAAGTAAGAAGAGAGGTAAGGTACATAGCCGTTTATTATTTTGATTAATTGAGTTCACAAAGTAAAGATTTCTATACTAAATGTTGTGTCTAATATGGTGGTGTTAGTAATATAATATGAAAATACCATTAATTCAATAACCGGCGGAAAAAAACAAGGAAGCCGTTTATAAAGGACCAAAAAAAAACATGTATCATATTACTTCGCAGACTATAGAGAAGGATGATCTAACTCGTAAACAGTACTTTCGCATTATCCGATCATGACGAACTAACACATTAATCGAAAGCAACTGCTCAGAACAAAACACAGAGACAACTATTGATTGACATTGAAATCTTGCTAAAACAAAACCCACCTAAACTAACGGTCCAAATATGTTTTACTTACGTTATATACACGACTTAACCGATCACATCAGCAAATTCCTTCACAAATAAAACGTCAGTACTTTTTCTAACTCCATTCAAACTGTTCGACTTCATTTTGTTTCTTAAAGACAAACGTTTTGGTATACATCGGTGGGACGATAGATCAAGCACACGTTTTCGACTATGAACGCTGTACGCAGTCGTTGTGCGTGGTCGAGTATGCACATATTGGAAACCGGTGCAGTTGAATTCCATAAATAATCTCTTTAAAGTTTTCATTATTAGAGTCGCAAGATTCACGAATTTATTGAAATCTAGAAACATACCGACAACTTCAATCGAAAAAAAGATACTATGCCTACTACAACGAAAGCCTATATAGTATTTGTAATGAAATTCAAAGAATTATTAATAGCATTACAGCTAATGCATATGGGTGTGATATTTCTTCAATTACGCTGAAGTATTACAGTTCTTTCATTGATCCTTATGTTACATGTCTTATAAGTTACTGTATTAAACAGTCTTATTTTGATTCTATATGTAAAAGTCTGCCTTGGGCATGCCTTTGCCTAAAATAATTAATCCTACCACTTTCTGTGATATACGAATAATTAATATATTGCAATGTTTTTTCTAAAATATTAGAGAGATAACTTTATAATCAGATTTACAATTTATTTACTGCCAATAATTGCCTTTTCTATTATCAGGCTAGTTTTCGGAATGATTTCAGTACAGCTGCTGTGTTAGATCATGTGTTGAATGACGTACATTTAATGGATTGAATTGTATGCTTATTCTTTTCGACTGTTCGAAGGCATTTGACAAAATTTCTCATCAGCTGCTTATTTCTAACATTATAGATTTAGCTATAGTGCGTTGCTTTATTATCACGTATCGTTGTTCCGTTATTTTGTCTGGAGTTCCACAAGATTCAATCCTCTCAGTCCGCTACTTTTTATAATTTTTACGGACGACATTTTATCGTCTGTTAATAAATGTCCAAACTTATGCTGATTACACAAGTCATTATTTCATTCATTCATTCCTTCATTCGCTTTTGATGAGTACCAAAGGGCGATTGATGATGTTAATGAATACTTTACAAGTAAAAATTGAAATAAATTCAAATTGAGTTCAAAACAGTTTTATTCAATTTACTACAATTATTTCACCCTACTAGGGCTTCATCAGGTGATGAATATTATAATACAAAATATTTGTAGACGTTCTTATTTATGTCTTTTCCTAAATGAAGAGGGGGGAGTTTGTGACCTTAGGTTAAGAGCGAAAAATATGAGTTTCAACACGTATCTCCGTCTTCAATCAATTATTTAATGAATACTTGTTTAAAGTGGATAAGCTATTGTTTGTAATTTAATTCTTAATTCGCAGAATACTAATATGTCGATTCTTTGCTCTAAATATTTTGTTGATTTTTTAAAATCTAATGTACAATTACACATTTCAAATAATCGATTACCTTGTGACGATTTTGTAAAATGTCTTGGGCTACTTGTTGATATTCGACTTCGTTTCAGTGAATATGTTTGCTACTTAATAAGGAGGACTTGCGGAGCTTTGTGACTGTTATACGCTAATAGGCATATTTTAAATTCTTCTTTAAGGCTACGGCTTCGAATCTTTGGTGTTATTTTTGTGATTTTCTTTATGGTCCAAGTTTGGTTGCGCAGGGTAAGTTGCAAATCCGAACACTCCAAAACTCTTGTTGTAGACTTATTTGCAATCTTAAAAGGTATGATCACATTTCAACTAGTATTAATTCTATTTGGTGGTTAAATATAGAAAACCGCCGTAAATTGCACTTTGCTAACTTTGTCCATACATTGCTTCATTCGACATCTCTCTCAACACGCGCTAAGGGTATTTGATTCATGTTCCGCATCATTATACATCTCCTTTTGAAAGATCTTTCAGTTATTCATTAGTTTCATTAGTGCCTTAAAGTCTTACTTTATCATTACGCTAACACAGTTCATACATATTGATGTGCAAGTTATGTTAATGTAGCGTATGTGTCTTCTCTTCATTAGTTTTGATTACTACGTTTATTTCTTGTATTTGGTAATGGACTCTGGTTGAGTATGAAAAGTTATAGCTAGAATTTGCCAAGTTTTATCAAGGTGATGGTTTAGTTTCATGAATAAAGCGAATGTATTATTAGTATTATTATATCAGAATTTTTGGCTGTAGCGATACCACATTGTTTATTCTTACTTTTATCACTGATAAAAAACGAGATTAGCTGACAGGCTTATATATGTTCCAACGTATTGGAAGTGTGTTTTGGCACAGTGGCACGTGCACTAAACTGACGCCACAAATAGTAAAATTCTACGAACTGTAATTCTTAATGGATCTGCAGTCACGTATCATTGTCAGTGAAAGAAAATATATCAATTTCAAAAAATGGATACCGCACACTCATTAAATTTTTATGAAACAAGGTAATAAATAGGGATTTAGCTACTTGACTTTGTACTGTAAAAGATCGGTCAGAATCTTGCCGTTAAGACAACATTTTTAAAATACATGTGTAGTTGATTTTGGAGATTACTATTAAACAATAAATTAGCATCTTTTTCCATTATTTGAAATCAAAAACATCTGACACTAACGAATATTTTTTTAGTCTATAGCTCAAGAACAACTGAAAATATGCGGGAGTAAAAGTTTAAAGAAATTTCAACAATTAATGAGTTGCGAGCTAGATTTAAATGAATTTGTAAGGACCAATATAATATGGTACTTGGAATTTCCAACCCCAAATGAAATCTGACAATCCTTAGCTGCAGGAGAATTAAAGTGTATCATTACATTCTAGAATTCTTGTACATGCCAGTTTAAGAGCGCGCCAAATGTCCTTCAAAACGCCCTGAAGGTCAACAATTTGCATTTGTATACATAGATAGCGCTACCATTACCAATTTTTAATAAAAAACTAAAATGTGAATCCAAATGCTAGTTTAACTATTCTCCGGAAGATGGCAGAGGCAAGCAGTGTCGTTTGTTATGATTTTTTTTTTGTCCGACAGCAAATTCATGAGCCCAGGCAACTTTTTTTCGTTAAAAAAACATAAGCACATCACATTCCGAATTCAATGGAATTTTTTCGGTATTTTGCTAAATTGCTCATTTGTAAAAGTGTATTTATATGCCTCTACAAGGTACACGCGAAAGCACAATAACTACGCTTGTTATTTCCTCGATCTTTCGTGGGGGATATTATTGTTTTGCTATTGTAAAGTGTAAAAGATGGCGTGAAGTGCAAGACATCAAAAAGAAAAAAATATGAAAGCTAAAACTATGAAACATGTTTGGAAAACCAAACAGCAGTTAGCAATGTAAAATTATATTCATTTCATAATTTTCTAGAGATTTACAATTTTACATGCAAAAAGTGTGGGTTGAATTTACTTGGGAAATTGGAGGATGACTAGGTGAATTTAATTAAAGGCTTGATTTTTGTATTAGGGTAATATTTGTTTGGAAATAGCATATTATTTTATTGTTGGATTAAATGGTTTAGATTGAGTATGCGTGTTCTACAAGGTTAAATGGTTTAATCTGTTCTATTGTAAGGTAAAAGCCGTGTTCACACTCACATTTTGTTAAGTTGTGTTAGCGGAGCTAGCTTTGCTTGTGTACTTTTGAGAAAAAATGCGTATAAAATGTAAATTTTTACATTATACAGATATATGATATACCGGTGTCCCAGAATAGCGGCAAAGTCCATTAATTGGTACCTAATAATATGAATATCGACAAAACTTTTAATACAAAAATTGTGGATAATTATGAGCTCTTCAATTTAAAAATATTTTCATACATGTTCGACAATGATTTACCAGCACAAACTTAAGTTTTTTTTTAATGGAATGTTATGCATTTAAAAGCATTTTATGATAGACCTTGAAGAACTGATTAAACTGATGAATTTGTATTCGTCGATTTTCAACTGTTTCAGAGATATCGCGATTTTTCGTCCAAAATTGTGTAACTTGTCAAAGATAGCTATGAAATAACGATTTATGATGAAACACGTATTATGGGCTGATTTAGTAGATATACCTTCTTAGTACATGAATTTAATCTTTGTTTCGCCATTTTAAAACATAAACTAAAATTTTTAAAAATATTAGGTGGAACAGCCAATATATTTTTATGCTATCGAAAACTAATGAAAATTTACTCTTTATCAGTAAGTGTTCTCTTGGGTCTGTGGGCGGTATTCCAAAAGTTATAAAACACTATATTTGAATAAACCCGATTGCGATTTATTAATTTAGAAGTATGAGTTGCCATGACTTGCATTACACATAGCATAACTAAAATAAATCGAAAAGAGTTACTTATAATATTGTCGTTTTACAAATAAGTAATTTTCATTAAATTTTTAAAACTTATGAAGTGACAATCTTGTTAATTCAGGAATTATGCATACCTTGAAAATACCGCCGTTGCAGTGTATCAAAAAGTTGTCAAAAAAATGAACTGACTTTTACCACAAAAAAAAAAAAGAGAAACGGTCAATAGAATCATTCAAATTTATCTTACTTAAAAATAGGTATCTTGAAAAACATTTTTAAACATCACAGTATCACAATTATTACAAATCATTATCTAACAAATTAAAAAATGAGTAAAAGATTAATAGCATAAGTAATATTAATTTCGTTTATTACTTTGTGCGTATAATTTCAAATTTAAAATTTATAAAGCACAAAAGCAAATGTGTTTAACATAAAAAGTGATAAGAAACCTAATAAATGTTTGAATATTCTACTTATCAATACACTTGAAGTCAAATTTCGAATCATCTATAACATTTGCTATAAGTTCTTGAAGTGTGTATATTCGTTATGACAGTAAATAATTTCAATTCTTTTCCCGCCAAACAAAGATCATATTTGTTAATTTTTGTTATAAAGTAAATGCATGTACTTTGTAATGGCAATTTTCTCTACCAAGTGATGCTATAAAGGAAAGTTTGAGGTTTCATCAATTATATGTCAGAGCAACTGCAATTAATTTTACTGAGAATCAATTTAGTTTTGCGATGAAGTCAGAGCCCTAGCAGAGGAAAGGAAGAGAGCTTACCTTATGCACTGCAGCAGGCAAACAGAGCAATCACAGGAAGAATTCAACTCGGAAATTAATATAATAAAGCAGCACTATTGGGAGAAATTTTCAAAAGGGCTAGAATTTCACTTCTTCGAATTACAAGGACAAGTATGGAAAACAATCAGAAATCAAGAAAGAGAAACTAGAGAATTTATAGAGTCAAGCAACATAAGCACTCAACAATAGACAAGTTATTTTGCTCAATTATTCCAAGACGAACACGATGAGGAAAATGGAGAAGTAGAGGGAGAGATAGAACTAGAAGATGGCAACCCATCGACACTACATATAAGCCTGACGGAACTCAAGGAATCATTAATAAAACTACGAAATAGAAAATCCACAGGCCTAGATGGCGGGTTGGAATAAATTCATTTAAAATTTTTGGTTTTGTTTTATGGAAAAACGCTCGGATAGGTCGATTTTTATTTTTAGCTGTGGTTTTTTTGATGGTAAATTAATGTACAAAGAGTGGTCCAAAAATAAGTTACGACCATCAATTTTTTTTTCAAATGGAAACATATGTTTTTTATTTAATTTGTTAATTCTGCATCGAATTCTAAGTATATTTCATGTACCATGTCCTATACCCAAACTCAACAGTTATCGAGAAATTATAACCGAAATACAAGTTAAGCCGCAAACGTTAACGGCAGTGTTACGAGAAATTGATCTTCGGCTTGCCTATTGTCAGGAAGTTAGTGGTCAACAGTTTGAACATTTAATTTGATTTGTTTTTCTGTTGTTTTTGATAAATGGGTCCTTTTCAGACAAGAGAGTGAAATAAATTTTGTAGGATACGGTCTCAGTTATTGATATGTTCAATTGTAAATTTCTCGATAACTGTTAATACAGCCAAAACGGGTGTATTAAAGTGAACTTTATAGTACTGAAATATAAAAAAATATGAATTAAATTTTGTAATAAATGCATTGAAATAAGCGGAAATTTTATTGAAAATAAAAAGTACAAAATTACCAAATTTTATTTTGTCTATACTAGGCTAATATATTGCACTTACCTCATACAAGAACATTTATTTTCAGCTATTTCGTTTTCATCAGCTGCTAACCCATATTAAATTGCAGGAAAAGTAACACATCCAATTTTCTTGAGTCTTATTATACCTTAACAAACACGTTATTAAACACATAAACAATGTTATTTTTAGAGGTAGAGGTGTTTAATAATGACACACAAGAAATATTTCTAAATACCAGAGTTAAAATGATTTGATCATTAATAAAACAACTCAGAATTTACGAACTATATTATATTTATGATTTTATATACAGAATGATAAAGTTACAGGATAAAATCTTGAGATCGATTGAACAATTTCTACAAAAATAAATTGGAATTTTAGATCACGAGTTATAATTATAAAACCATCATGAAAATATAAAAAAATATTTACATGGAATGTAATTTTAATAACACAGAATATCGATATAAAGAAAACTTAACGAATATTGGAACTAACATTGCATTTAGATCTAGATAATGTCAACATGTAATTTAGTTACAATGATTTATTTCCTATCGTAACTTGATTTTATAACTATGTGTCCTCATCGTTTTTTATTTTATGTTATTCTGCCACCTATATATGTATTAATTATGTAGAAATACCATTTTTTATCAAATATTATTTACAAAAGATACGTACTTTAACATTTTCTCTTTATCATTTCCGCACTTTAGCACATGCACTGGTTTGTTTATGTACTTTCAGTCACCAAATTAAATAATTCGTTGAGAATGTTACGCTCTTCCTAACAGCACCAAGTAATTTAACTTAATTGCTAAACCAACTTAAATTAAAGTTTTTCGTCTTGTTTTTAACACGAAATCAATCCACTTTCGAATTAACAGAAACATAGAGTTATTATTTTATGTACACTGAATTTGTGGTCACACTGTAGTTCATCAATAGGTAACTGTTGTTGAAGATTAGATTAGGAACAGCAATGTGATCATCTCACTACGTTTACTAATACCATAAAAAGTAATACATGCAGAGCCATCTGTCGGGCCAAATCCGCGCCACTCGTCTGCATAGCTGCCGGATGCTCACCTGAAACAAATTGCGGCAATTCATTAGGACTTGTGTGCAATAAATAAAATTGTGTGTGACAGTTCATAAGTAACACAGAAAGTACATTTTTAACGGTTTGGAGCTGTTACGTTGAATGCTGAAAAAAGGGATAAATATATTTCCCTTATAAATAATGTGCTGGATGAAACCGATTTGTTCCGTTTTTATGTTTGATGCGAAAAGAACAATGTTCTTGAAAAGGGTTTGCAATTTATATTCACGTTTTACTAAAAAAAGAGGTTCACAAAAGATGTCGATCGCGCGAAAAAAATTACCTTAAATTAAATATAAAGAAATAATAAACTCGATGATATTAGCTTACATTTATTATTTAAAACATTTTCCTGAGCTATATTCTGTACAATAAAAAGTGATCGTTATCAGAGTATAAAATTATTGCTTCTTTAAACTAAATATCCCCTGTAGTAAGTGCTAAAAATATGTATTTTATTTGCAGTCGAAGACTATTGCTACGTTTAAATTTTGTCAAGAATGAGAAGAAACTATTAAAAAACTTATCTATCTGATAAATGGCAGAAAACTATAAGAATTAGGAACAACAGAGAAAAAAATTCTATCATGAATTTATCTAACACTGAACAAAAACATCTAGAAGTCTTTATGCCATTCATTTGTTCTCTGAAATTTTATATATTGCTCATAACTGCAGTATCCGCACTTGGATCTTATTGCAATTACTCGCATACAAAAAGTACAAAAGGCTTATTTGAAATATATTCATGGTATAAGAAACGATTTTCTTCACAAATTGATTGACATCCACTAACTAAACCTGAAAAGTTGTAGAAAATTTCAGTCATTATCTCATGTAGGGTTGATAATATAATTAACTTATCAAGTACGAAAGTTAAGAATAAGCTATGTTCTACGCTGTTTTCCACAATGACTAAACGTGTACGCTTGCTATATTATTCCACACTTGTTTATTTGTAGCATCATAGATTCATATACAGGTTTGGCCTTCGATTATCTTGCATGCGGATTTCCGTAAAAAACACGAGAGGTGTTGCCAAACCGTACCTATCTAAAGGAATATACATATGCGAGCCGAGAAGTAGACCTTCAGCGAAACCATATTAAATTCAATCATAAAAATAATAAATCTCGAGGAATTCTTATAATATTAACTTAAAATACTTTTTTAAGAATAGTACGAATGGGAATAATACCTAAAAATGAAGATAAGAACCCCTGCAACATGAACACATGCATTATATTATGACCGTAATGATCGTATCGGCCAGTCGTCTAGCGTCGAACAGTACGTGCCCACTGCCCACATGTGTATAAATACTGGCAACAACGCCAACGTTCGTTTCAATGCATGTACTTTAGCTCGCATGCAAGGTAAAAACCATTGAGGAAAAATACTATTGAAACGCTCTAAGCATCTTTGCTCTATGCATCTTTGCTTTGCTTCACCTAGTAAAATATATGTATATATATAATCTGTCATCCCACATCTGTCATGTTTACACTAACCTACGAAATGTTATTTCAGACGAATTCCTCTTATCAATGCCGTCTCTGCTGTTGCAGCTACATAGAGCACAAGAAACCATAATGTCTTTTAATATTTAACTTATTATATAACTCTAATACACGATGCACTTAACAAACACTTCATTTTTTACCAACACTACCTGTTTGACATAAGTGTGTTATCAATTTGGCGGACCTATACCCGGTTTGATCACGTGACGTCGTCACCCTACCTATTCTTTCTCAATGGTAAGAACAGACCGAACCTGTATATATGCATCTACTGATGTACAGTACACAGACTGAGCCTTGGCCGATGGGCGGAGTCTTATAGGTCAGTGCGAGACAGAGAAAGTATTCGGAAAAAGGAAATGACCAGCTGCTCGTGCTTATCCTAACATTATAAGAATTCACTGCGCACCTTGTGGGAAGGGCATCTCATCCGCCAGGTCTCAGTTTGCGAGCTGTATCTATTATGCTTTCTTCCTTATTTTTTATTATATTGCACAGGGATTGAAAATACACAAGCGTACATATATATACTTGCTGGATTGTAGTTTTAAGATTACAGCAACCGCTTGGCTACTAAATTTAGTTTATATATCTTTTACTATAATACTGATAGAGTATTGGAAAACACCCTACCACCACTTTTTGAGCAGTGGAAAAAGAAACGTGAAAACAGAAAAACAAATAAATAATAATGGATAAATCCTACACATAAAATTATAGTAATAGTAAAAAGAACATTAAAACATTTAGAATATAGATCTAAATCTGATATCAGATTTAGATCTGATTGGAATTAAAACATGAAACCTGCTGAATGAATTACAAAAGACAAAAACCTGAACTCGATAATTGTTGAAGAAGGAGAAGCACCTTTCGGAAGTAGCAAGAAAGCAATAAAGTCTTCAGAAAATAAAAAAAAAATCAGCATTTCTACAAATAGAAGAAACAAAGATTCTTATAAAATACCTAAGAAATAACATTAAGAAAGATATGGGAGTCATGATAAAAGAGCAAAAAGATAAAATCCAAAGAAGGAAAAATAGTTACAAAACATGAAAGAAGGAATGAGGGTGAACCTTGAAGGATAGCCAGTATAAGAAATGAAATTGACCTAGTGAAACAGGAATGGACAAAATAGAGGAATAAAATGATGGAAAACAGGAAAAAAAAAAGAGAAAAGCTGGAGAGAACTGAAAGGAATCGATTACGAAATAATGTGGTTATTAAAGTAGGTAATGTATGCTATTTCTCAAGATAAGAAGTAATAAAAGAAAAGAGAAACAGAAAAAAAGTCAAATTGGAAGTGAAAATAAAGAAGACACACAAAATAGAACAAAACTTGTATATAATCGAAATAACCAACCTAATTGATAAATTAAAAATAAATTAAAAATATAAAATATTAAAATGGAGAGAAAAAAAATCAAGAAAAAATTAAGAGATATTGCGATAGAGGAAAGCAATGAAGGCATTACCGTGAAACTAAGGCACCAAGTAATGAAAATTAATACAGAATATTGTATGGTCCCGCTAGATATAAAGACTAGTTGAATTAACCCAACTAGAAAGCGATTAATAAAGAAAGGTGCGGTTAGAGTGGAAACGATACTGCAAAAACCAAAGACAAATGAGAAATTAATGAGAAAGAATAAGGGCGTATATGTTAAGAAAAACAAAAACAAAAGAAGACAATGAAGCTTAAGGAAAAACCGTAATATGTGGAATGTAAGAACTTTACCAGAAGAATAAAATATACATATAGCGGCAATGCAGAAAGTAAGATGAAAGGGACATAAAGGTGCATCTTTTATGGAAAACTAGCAACGGACAAAAAATATAAGAAAGAATATAATTGTAAATTCAAAAACAAATAAAATAAAAAAAAAACTATGAGGAAGTTAAGGAAGCGATAAGACGAACACCACATAACGCTATTATAATCATTTTGGGTGAGCTCAACGAACAAATAGGTTAAGAGGAATATCTGAATGATTTTGCTGGAAAGTTGATTAAACACTAAATTACGAATGATAATGGATGTAGACTCTGTGACATAGAACCGAGAACAGCTATAATAATTAGTAGCCCAAAACCAGCATCCCAGGAAACACACAAGAATATGTCTCTCCTGGAGGAAAAACAGAATCACATATACTTATTAGTAGCCACGTGCTAGTGGTAGTCTGTTCTTAGAGAAGAAACGTCAATAAAAGATGTTAGAATATATCGGGGTGCATGAGGGAATTCTGGCCACTATATACCAAAATAGAATGAAATTGTAAAAAAGGAAATATTGAATCAAGAAAGAATATGGAGAAATTAGCACAAGAAATAGTCAAATTGTAGTATACGTTGAAAGTAGTTGAACATTAGAATGTAAATACACAGAAAATAACTTTGAGGAGAGATGGATTACTATAAAGATCATAATTAACAGAACAGCAACATAATGTCTAAGGAAAAAGAAAAGGGAACATAATTGGAAATGGTATAATCGGAAATGCACTGGAAAAGAAAGTAGATGCAAGACTGAATGGTTGGGGACAAAATTGAAAGAGATCATGACCAACTATCTAGCAAAAAGATAAGAAACAGTGAGACGTATTGGATAGAAAATGATATGTTGGTGACAGGAAAAGAGCAAAGTAAAGACCCTAAGAAATATTACGAAAAATTACAAAATAAAAGGAAAAGATATACAAACTAATTTAAAAATATGGAGAGAAGAGAAAATGCAACTAGATTAGGAAATAGGAACATCAAGCTCTCAAGATGTGAACGTTGAAAAATACAGCATTGGTAGAGGTTGTAATTGTGGCACTAATTAGTATTTTTTATAGCGCGATTTTTAACATTCAAATTTATACAAAAGTGCAACGAAGGTATGGGCTGTATCCAAGTGTCAACAAATGGGGCCGAATTGTAAAATGGAAAATGGGAGGGGGGGGGGAACCACAACCAGATACATTACTTACAGAATTACTAGGCAACAATACTGCATTTGTGGAAGACTCAATCAAAGAAAATCGTTGAATTTCATAAAATATGTTTGTGAAAATAGAGTCTCTCTTTTGTATCCTCTACAAATTGGGTTACAGTAAAGTTTGTATATACATAATGGATTTTTCCTCTCACACATGATGATCAAAAATGCTTGTGAATAAACTTGTCTTTGCAGCATCTCAAGTATCGCGGTCAAAATGGTAATTACTTTTCAATAATTGTTGATAAGAACACTTGGGGTCATAATTGAGGACTTTACTGCAAGAACAATGCTGCTCCGTAAATGTTAATTTTGAGAAAACCGAGAAGAACGCTCTAACTTTTAAATTTAACAGGTATCGATTTTGCGTTTTGGGAAAACAAAGAAACTTAATTTAAGAGGTGTAAATACCCGATTCTCATTTATATTAACATCACAGAAACGTGTTGTTTTTGTTGTCTGTCTTGCACTAAAATGCAAAACTGCAAAAACCACAAGTTTTCATTAAAATATTGTTAGATAACATTTTATTTTCCCTTTAGTACATATTATATAATATTAATAAAATTATTATTATTATTCATAATTTCTTTCATCGTCAGTCTGCTCAATGTCACTTCCGACTTGCTCTAGTGGCTCTAGGGACGTATTTGTTTGCAAGCTCCATTAAATTGTCATGTTTTAATTTCTTCAATGGCAGCTTTCTTTTACAGAAGATATCTGGTCGTGTATTATTCCAACTACTATAGATGGAGGTATTGCAACTTTCTCTACACTGGATTCCACTTTTGGCTTGATCTTACAAAATCAATAAACCCTTGCCGGTGATCACTGTCTTTTTAAAATGTAGTTTTACAAAAATTGCATAATCTAAAATTATGTCTTATTCCACGATGATTACTTGTAAATTTTTGCTATGTTTTTCATGGATTGTAACATGTAAATTGATTTTACTCTTAAAGGCTGAAGACAAGTTCCATCTTACGCAGTGCCTTTTCTACAACTTCCAAAGAACACCTGTCAGACGGTAGAAAAGAATGTCCAGGTTCAGGGTACCGATAAAGTATAGATTGAAAACGTTTAGCTTCTACCTGACTCAATAAATATTGCACCAGGTTACCATTTTTATTCTGTGCTGCATAGTTGTTTGAGAACAAATATAAAATTTTCGCATCTTTGGACATTATATTTTGTAGGAAGTGGTCAAGAAAGCTAATAGTTTCATTCGGTGTTTTTTCCCAGTTACCTCATCGTACATGTTGAAAGGTGAGAATCCTGTTTTTGCCCAATAAATGCAAAAGTTATAAACCCATAGTTGTCGGAGGTAGAATGCATTGCCAAACGGTACTTTTGGTAGAGGTGCATTTCGCTGGTAGTTAAAGTAGAGTACTTCTGCATTTAGGATTATTTTTGCTTCTTCTGTCATTTCACTATGAACGTTGAAAAATGCTTGAGCATTAAATAAAGTTGTTTCATAGTATTAATTAGGAATAACTCTGCATCGCATAAGGGTAGTTTAGTCTTGCACGCGCCAGACCTCCAATACGGATCTACTGCAAATAATATAAATGCTAATGGAACGCACTTATCTCAATAAATAATTTCTATCATAACATGTACTTGTGGGAGAAGCCTTTTGCTCGACCGTTTCTTGCATAGGCACATTTTCTGGTCACTTCCCAAGTGCTTATTAAACTAAGTACCTTCCATTACTTTTTCGCCAATGTCGTTACATTTCACAGTTCGTTGACTTTTTCAAAACATGTATACTTCCATTTGTAATCTTTGCCAATTACTCTTGGGCTAACCATTTTATTAGAAGTATTGACCAATTTTCTGGTTTCCTTCTTAACCGCAACGTCATCGCTTTTACTATTTGATGTGCTTATTATCTGTATCCGCCAAATATTCCGCACTTGAATCCTCACTCTAATGTTCAGGTTCACTAATCGACTCTTCTTCCATGGTTATCTCGTTAAGAACTCTAAAACAGCGAAATTCAGCACTGACAGTAGTTGTCGTCTATCACACTAGATGGGGGTAGGGTAGGGTAAAGGGTATAGTCGTTGGCACTCTGACAGTGATTGGCACACTTATCATTTTTTTATATTTAATAAGAAATCTGTTATAGTCAGGGAATTTTAATTTTTCTTTTCTTACAATATAGAATCTGTTCTATGTTGTGTCAAAAATTCGTTTTCTTAGGTTTGTAGCAGAGCTAGTGAGACTTCTGTCAATATAATGCATATCTGAATAGCCGCGCAACTGAGCTTATATAAACAAGTACACTAAGGTACTTGTGGTTGGTTTTAGTGAAAAACTACTTTATTTTGAGTCCGAAAACACTGTGGTAAGTTTTAATTTATTTTAAAGATATTAATTTACTCTAACAACCGCTTTACTTGCTGTAAATTGCTGTAAATACTGTTATTTTGACATGCCAATTACTATATTAGTAAAAACGATTCAAATCAGTGATTGGCATCTTGGTGCCAATCACTGGCTTGGTGTTAAACATGTCAAAACAGTCATTGGCATGTGCTAATAACTATACAATTTTTGTGTCAATAACTATATTTTTAGCGGGAAATTTAAACGTTTACCTACCTAGGTATAAATACCTTTCCATTAATCGTTTATCTAAAACATTGTTCAAAAAACTTATTTTACTTACTTAGTGCGTAGTTAGGTAACCTAAATAAGAATTATTTCGATAAAATTTTAACTGCAGCGTAGGTATTTTTAAAAGTCTCTTTTTTCTACATTTAATATGCCCAAAGTTGGCAAAGGTTCAAAATATAATAAAAGTTACAACGAGGAAAATGTTCACAATGCTCTAACTGCAATAAGAACATGGGTGGAGCAAAAAAATGGCTTATTATACATACGGCGTTCCTCCGGCAACACTGCAATTTCGTCTAAGTGACAAATTTCAAAAAATTGAAGATGGGCCTACTCCGTATTTAACTAAAATTGAAGAGGATGTACTTGTTAATTGGATTGTTACTTGTCATGAAAAGGAATTTCCCAGACGCAAGGACGACGTATTAGTATCAGTGAAAGATTTTCTAGACAAGACTCCTCGCCAAACGCCTTTTAAAAATAATTTACCGGGAGATGGCTGGTACAAAGCATTTTTAAAAAGACATTCGCAACTGACATCTAGAACATCTGAAGCAGTAACAGCAGCTAGTTCCATTATTAGCGAAAGGGATATCAAGTCGTGGTTTGAGAAGATTGAAAAATATTTAAAAGAAAAAGATCTTTTTGCTATACTCAAAAATTCTAATCGTGTTTTTAATGGAGATGTAACAAATTTTCAGTTGTGTCCTAAAACAAAAAAAGTATCAGCCCCACGCGGCGCACGTAATGTTTATGAGGTAGACCAGGGACAAGCAAAATCTACTCTAACAGTCATGCTTTGTTTTTCATCATCGGGATTAATAATACCGCCCATGATAATCTATCCCTACAAAAGATTGCCTGACAGAATTTTAAAATCTGTGCCACAGGATTGGGGAATTGGGCGGAGTGATAATGGATGGATGAAGGCTGAACTTTTTTACAAATATATTGCTAATATTTTTCATCCATATTTAGTAAAAAATAATGTCGATTTCCAAGTGATTTTGTTTGTAGATGGACACTCAACACATTTGACGTACAATTTAAGCAAACTGTGCACAGAACTTCAAATAGTACTAATTGCTCTTTATCCAAACTCTACGCGTCTTCTTCAGCCAGCCGACGTAGCTGCTTTCAAACCATTAAAATCTGCTTGGCAAAAATGTGTCTCTAACTGGCGTCGGAACCACTTGACTGAAGCGCTGACGAGAGAAAACTTTGCCGAAATTTTTGAAAGCGCTCTTCATTCAATTAAAAAAGAAACACTGAAAAATGGATTTCGAGCTTGTGGTTTGCAGCCTTGGAATTGCAACGCATTAGATTTTACAGTGTCTTGGAAAAGTCAGAACTGAAAAGGCTGGTGAACCTAACGATATTTTTTTTATTATAAAAAGTATAAAGATATTGTTGAGAATCAAGCAGTCACGAATGCATTTGATGGAAATTACATATCTGGAAGTAAAGATCAATCGTTAATAATGAAACAACTTGTAACCAAATTTCATCCAGTAAATTGTATTAACAAAGTTAACTATGATATCCAGCTCTTCAAAAAAATGAAACTTGTGAGAATCTTTCTGCTATATTATCCCCAGAAAAGTGGAGTATTAATGAATTGGATATTATTTTTAAGAAATATGTACCTGAAAATAATTGTGATGTGGAACAAAATGTACTTGATGATAAGACTGCAACTGAATTAGTTTATGATGTTAATTCTAAAAATTCTGAACGTGACACAAAGACTGACATTACTGTTATAGACTTTGTCAATATAAAGGAAAGCGAAGTACAATTAGATAAAATTGATCTAGAAATAGGGGATGAATATTATCAATATAATCAAGTTGATGACAACACTAAACAAGAAAAACAGTATTATCAAACTAAAGACACGAACAGTATTATTATCAAGCTAATGACAATATCAAAGAAGACAAACAGTATTACCAGTATAATGGCAATAAAAAAGAAGATAACATTTCATTTTTGTTTAAAAGTGGACCAGACGCAAATGAAAGGAGTATGACAGATATTTTAAAGTTCTTAAAGAGTAATCAAATAAAAATTAAGGGTGCCAATCACTGTGGATAGATGTGCTAATGAATGTGTTACGTATGCCAATTACTATATTTTTTTGCATTTTTACTTAAAAAAATATGTAAAAATTTACTGTTAAACATTTAACAACAAATACAATTGTCATTAAATTAAGCATAAAATGAACTACTATTCTACATATTATTCTTTTTTTACAAGTTTGAAATTTATCCAATAACATTTAAAATACTTATCAAAACAGCTTAAGGTGCCAATGACTGTACTCTTTACCCTATGCTGCGACATATGGTACACATCAAAACATAATGCTTTGTTTAATTGATATAAAAATGGAGCTGCGTCGTTCTTGTTGCAAGCTGCTCAATTACAAACCTTTATTGATGCAAGGGAACGCGCAAGTACTTTAGACCAAAACCAATTGAATGGAACTTTGAACAGCTTAATTAAGCAATAAGACCAAACCGTCCATAGAACCCACACGGTTAATACTAAAGCACATAGAAAAATCTTTTGTTTATCTTTGCAGTATGGTTTTGAAACTTGGTATTATATTGTGACAGGTTCTCAATTATTGCACTTTAGAAACAAGGTATAGAAAACCAAATAAGAAGTATAGAACTACAGTAGGAATAAAACTATACCTGTTATATACGATATACTTCTAAAACACTTTCGCTGGCTACGACATACGAGAGGTTTATACTCTTCAATATTATCTTTCTAACATCGACAAATTTTTACAAATTCCAAATGTAAGCTTTCGGTTCGCCGATTTTAAGAACTCTTCGCGAGCATTTATAAAGCTCTCGGTTAAAAGGAACGCTGAAGCACTAACAAGAATTTAAATAGGCCCGCGTTTAAAAAATAATTCCGTTATTTTCCCTAAATTTACATGAGAAGGGAGTATTTTTTTAAAAAAGCAAGTCGCAATAACAAACGCAAACATCGCATTCGAACCAGTAAAACGGAAAAATCTCGCACGTCCGTCCAACGAAGCCTTAATCAAAATTAAAATGCTGAACAAACAGCGGCGATAACAAGATTACCGAAACAAAAATAAAACGGATGGCTGGTGGAGATGTGTTTGTTTTATTTTCAAGTCCATCTCATGTGTTGGCGTGTGAGATATAGATATACATAACTTCGCTTAAGAGAAAAGGAAGGAACGCTTGATAACAACTGACGACAATGTTGGTTGTATACGGCGTAGTATATATACATTTGTGTGGCTGGGTGTTCACAATAATAACACACCGTATTAAATAAATAATCCGGGCGACAACGTCAGCGAACAGTAAACTTTCTTACCATTGAGGACGTGGACAATGGCCGACGCTGGACTAGCGTTGGACGGCATACAAGTGTAGTTTCCTGAATCCGTTAGAAGGGCTTTAGTTACGAGCAGTTTACTCGTCGTTCCGGCCTCCGTCTTCTCAGTTTCAAGGCTTATTCCACCCCTGGGTGAGTCGAAATCGACTACGGCCTGACCATGGTACCACAATACAGATGACGGGGGTGTGGAGTGAACATTAACCGAACAAGTTAACGATATTGTACTTCCTTTTTTGACGAATACTTCTCCAGGTCCCGAAATTGTAGCTTGTGCATCTATAAATAAAATGTTTAGTGTTAATTCTGTTTCTTCAGGAAATATAATATATTCGTGTGTACTCTTTCCAGAGCTATAACTGTGTACATATACAGGGTGAGTCATCTCCACGTAGAAGATCTACTTCATGAGGAAAGATTTTTCGAAGCAATTTTCTTCCTACGGTAGCCACTCATCTTCTAAATTTATTTTGTATTATACAGACTTTTCCATAACTTGGTAGATGACCATTCTTACACGTTTTTAAATGAAACACTCTGTTTATTATACATGTTTATATTCCCTGTATAATTCTTAGTCAAAAAGTAATAAGATAGTATAAGCCTAAAATCTACAAATTTTGATTTATTACCATTTTTCTGAAAAATGTAATGTTTCGAAAAAATTAAAGATCTGAAAAAGACTCATCATAATAAAGGGACTTACTGCAAATATGTTCCATTTTTTCAACTACTAACTGCTTGCGCAGAAAATTGGACTCAAATTACATGACAAATTTTTGCCTAAAAATAATTTTTTTCAAATGGAACACCTTATATATCACCTTATTTTTGAATTGCTTGATAAATTTTACACAAAAAACATGACATTATTACTTTAAAAGTAACCACTGCTGAGATATCCTCTTTTTTTTTTATACAATTTTGCCAATTTTATGTCTTATTTGAATAAGATATTTTGGTACTGGAGGAATGTCAGAGAAATTATTTATTACCTCAAAGAGTTTCCCTGTAGCGTTACCCTGGAAGAAGATTTCCAGGACAGATGCCTTTTAATAAGTAATGGACACTTTCATTACTAAAATATTAAGTTATGCACCTATATCATTTTAAAGCTGTTTTTAGGTAATAACTAAAGTTAATGTCCAGGCAATTTCTTTTAATAATGATTCATTTACGGGTAAACATACTTTCCATATTAGAAGAAATTTGTATTATTATTCAAATGAAAACCTTTACTTCACTAGTGAATAGATCATCAGCAAGGTGGAGCATAAATGTCTGAGGAGGAATTTTTGTTGATCGGAAATATTTTAATTTAAATGTTTTCAGGAATGTGGCTAGCTTGTGGTGGCCCTATTCACTGGCCTGATAGGTCTTCGAACATCACAAAATTAGATTCTGTTATAGAGCTAAGTATAACACCAAATATACAGTATACCTGTAAAAAGGGAAGCTATGCGGGAATATATTCTACAAGAATATATAATATATCATTATTCTTATTCTTTTCTTTTACTTATAAAATCTTAGTAAGTGTCTCATGTCTATACCTATTTGTATTATACAAAAATTGATGGATATTTTTCACTTATAATATCGTTTATGCCAGCAAAAATTTTATAAAATATGTAGAATTTGGTACAATAAACAAATTTTAAAACAAAACAATTTAATAACTTGATAATAGCAGGCTCAAAGACAGGAACTCTCGTGAATGGTTGAGGAATTAGTGGAACAGGAAATATAAAATAACAATAAGTATAAACATTAAAATAGGTAAAAAGTATTTCAACAAGTGTTCAAATGAATATTTATTCCCCTCTAAACATTTTTGTACACGCTTCCGAAATGATTAATCAGCCTTAATAAGGAGCTAAGCACCTATACTAAATACTTGTATAAACAACTAAAACTCTAGCTAGTAAATAATTTTTTTTGACAATCATATCTCATTTTCAGAAAAATTCATTATAAAAATCATGCTTGTTAACTGACAAGTAACTTATTAAATGTCATCTATTATATCGTCAATAGTAAATATCATGGCTCACAATCAGTACTCAAATAAAAAATATAAGGCTGGAAAAAACGGCCACTTTTAAAGTAATAACGCCTTATATGTTTTTGACGCGAAATTTAGTAAGCAATTTAAAAATTAACGGTTACAGTGGCCGTTCCATAAAAAAATAACTTTTAGGCAAAAATGTGTCATGAATTTTTAATCCAGTTCTCTGTAGATGCAATCAATAAGTGAAAAAAAACTTGCTTGCATTAGGACCCTTTATTTTAAACAACATTGCTAAAAACGGTGTCTATCTATTACGTCGCTCTCGAGAAATATAATTTTATTGAAACATTGAATTTTTGAGAAAAAAGTGAATAAGTAGAAACCTTTAAATTTTAGATCTATACTATCTTATAACTTTTTGATTAAGAATTATACGGGGAATATAAAAATGTAACAATAAGGGTATTCTATTTAAAAAAGGATGTATGTTCAAGTTATGGCCTTTCCCGCTGAGATGACTTCCCCTGTATAGCAGTTATATAATAAAAGCATAATAGCAACAGCATTATAAAATATTAGAAAAAATATTAAGCATGTATGCATGTGGCATAACAAAGGAAAAGTGTGCATGCGTCAATATTTCTCAAATCTGAAACTTAATGCAAGTACAAATTTTATTACTACAGACTTGCATCTATTCTCTATATTTTTTTTTATTACTGTCATTAACGATTATTTATTGACGAGTTTTAATTTAGATCATTTTTTCTTGCTGATAATTGAACCTATCCCTTGGCGATTTTCAGGCGGATAATGTGCAATTTAAACCATCAGGTGGGTCTGCAGTAATAGACGGTATATTACACCAATTTCTTCATTCTAATGTAAACTCATGCGATTTATACCCAGAAGTCATAATATAATAGTAATTATGAATATAACATAGGTCGGATGTTTCTCAAATAATAATAAAAAATATGTATAGCTATTCTCAAATAATAATTAAAGAATAACAATTTAGGCTTAATAGTAACATACCATTTCCAGTCATACCATTTCCAGTCATTGTTAAAAAACCAGTTTTTTTTTATTTTGGCGCAAGATAGTTCACTTTACGAAACCCGTTTTGCTTGCTTAAAGATTTTCTTTATCCCACGCTAAATCTAGTTTTTTCAGTTAAATGCGAAATATAAACGTTTTAATGTATCAATCACGTGCAGTTGAAATTGTACAAAGAATAAAAAGGACTCATGTTCAAATTTTATTTGGGCTAATTAACGATATAAATCACTAAGCTGAGTTGGATTGTAAAATTTCTTATACTACCGTAAAATTTATTTTTGAACATCACCGATTTAAAATCAGTGTAATCAGCTTTAAAAAACTAAGCTTGTAAAATTTTCAAATAACACATTTCATTTATTTTAAGTCTTTTTAAACTTTTAACACTCGAAATACAAAAAATAAAATACAGGTTTTATAAGACATTGTACGCACTTGTTCTTTAGAAAATCCGCCTCGAATGGATCGTGCTCTAAACTGAACGCATGTACAAAATACACTATTTCGACTCTAGAAAAAAAAATACTTCGAGCGTCTTCATTTAAACATGTATCATAATTTTGTAAACTATCGAAATTCTCTGCATAAAAACTAGCAGCTGCCAACCATGTTGCCCATCTAGTTATTATTGACGAGGGAGGCAGTGACAAAGATGGAAGTTTTTCCCTGTCAAGAGCTACTCTCGATGGTGCTTTTCTGAAATCTTTTTCAAAAGCGGACACAAGTCTATCAACCTCCAGATACCTGTCTCTGATATATTCACAAATTCTGTCGAGAGCATGTGCTTCACAAGTAATATGCAGCATATAAGGATATGATTCCTTTAATAGTCTGTCCGTTCAAAACATATATGCGGCACTGTCACTGACATTATTTAGTATTTTTTCCCTGTACCTGTCGTTCAAATAAAGCATTTTGTGCAAATTCTCGTCAATGATTTTAGCAACTGTTTCCGCATCAACTGTATTTATAACTTTAGATACTATTACATATGCGTTATATGTAATAGTTGGATGTAGTATACCAGCTACAACATTTACCACAAAGCGTCCTAATATATCGACAGTTTCGTCGGCATTTATCCATAGGTCTTCCAATGCATTCTACTGTTTCCGTGAAGCACTTAGAAACATAATATTTGCATAAGGTGGATTCATCAGAAATATTTCGACCAGTATATTTTTGAAGGAATATTTTGAAAGTGGGATAAATTTAGGAGTAAAAATGGACTATTTTGTAGTCGTTTTGCGTCAACAACAGATGTTGTAGTTCATCATATGAATAGTGCTATTCAGTAACTGCGTATTGTTTACATTATTTCTTTGCTCCGTCGTAATTTAAACCTGGCAAGTCCGGTGTATAGTAATAAGTGTTACAGATTTTTATTTGTGAAAGGAGTATAGATTACTTAACATGTTAGCATAGTCATCAAGACTGAATAACGAAAGACGTTTGGTAAACATTGGCATAAGGAATAGTTAGCAATATGATAAGAATAGTCAGCAATATGATAATTTTACCCGACGGCTGGAGGTAAAATGATTCCTTGAATAAGGTAGGACGACCTCATACAAATTTTTACTTTGTGTGTGTGTGTGTGTTTTACGTCATATCCTTTAACTAACAAGTAAATAAATTGTACAATAATGCCTCATAAAATATCAATTTATTTTAAATTATATTCATAGCATAGGTATTTACATATACAGATTGTGTAATGGAACACTTGATATAGCAAGTCCAAAATACATCAGAATTGCAACGTTGAGCACTGTATCCCCGGTCTCGCTACGTTGCAATTCTGATGTATTACTTATCGTTACAGAATGCCCAAAAAGTGCACGTACAACATCAATTAGCATCGCTAAAACATACACAGACATTGGGCCTGTTGAAAGATGACAATTTTAACAAATAACTCTGTGAAGCTTTAATGGCGGCTAATATCCCATTAAATAAACTTGACAATCCCACTTTCAAAACATTCACGGAAATAGTAGAATACATTAGAAGACATTTTTCGAATCAGTACCTATAGACAAATGCCGACGAAGCTGTCGATATATGTTGAAGCTGGTATACTACATCTAACTATTCCATATAACACATTAGTATCTAAAGTTATAAATACAGTTGATGCGGAAACAGTTGCTAAAACCATTGACGAGATTTGCACAAAATGCTTCATTTGGACGACAGGTACAGGGAAAAAATACTTTTATTTGTTAGTGACAGTGCCGCATACATGTTAAGAACAGGCAGACTATTAAAGGAAACATATCCTTATATGCTGCATATTACTTGTGTAGCACATGCTCTCCACAGAATTTGTGAATATATCAGAGACAGGTATCCAGAAATTGATAGACTTGTATCTGCTCTTAAAAAAGCTTTCAGAAAAGCACCATCGAGAGTACCTCTTTACAGAGAAAAACTTCCATCTTCACTACCTCCCTCGCCAATAATAACTAGATGGGGAACATTGTTGGAAGCCACTAGTTTTTATGCAGATAATTTCGATAGTTCACAAAATTTTGATATATGTTTAAATAACGCCGCCCGAAGTATTTCTGAGAACAAGGAACTAACACAAATCCAATATTTAAAAAATCACTTGTTATTCTTTCAAAAACATTTTGGAAGTTTGCCTAAACTATTCACTTATTATGAAAATCGAAATCTCAAAAGATGGATTAACCGCATTAGATGTGGCTATTAATAATTTCAAAAGAATTCCAAGTGACTTCGGATATGGCCTTCGGCAAAAGTTAGACGCAGTTTTTAATAGAAATCCAGATTTAATAACATTGCAGCAATTGTATATGGTAACAATGACACAAAATCTAACTGCTAAATACGCTGAAATAAAAGAATATTTCCAGTACGCACTATAACCATTTGCGATGTAGAAAGGTCGTTTTCTATCTACAAGGATGTACTTCATTCAAAGAGAACAAAGCTTACAGAAGAGAGCCTTGAGAAGGTATTGCTAGTAAATATTAATACTTCTTTACTCATCTTGAACTACCAAATGAACAAATAATAAGATATTTTGTATTTTATAGATCACCACCCATTTGTTATCCAATTATATAAATAAAATTAAAACCTCTTTAAAAATACAACATTTTAGCAGTGCGACAATTGGCGATGTTTTCTATGGAGTATTTTTTAGCTACTTAACGGTTTGGTTATTTTATAAAAATAATGGAAAATATGATATGTTTTATAATGTTTTGTAATTTATTTTTGTCTTCTAATTATAAAGATACGTTCCAATAAGCTAACAAAATCGTACTGAAGCGAAAAAATATTATATTTCTTGCGTATCCATTATAATTTAATGTCAATCTAAGAAAGAAAACGAGATCGTTAAATCCCGTTTGATAAAATAAAATTTATATTCTACTCGAACAAACAAGGCAATGGAAAAAGTAGAGTAACAGCGGACGAAGAACGTTAAGTTTATAATGAATACAAAATATAAATATTATTATCTGTTTCATTATTGTCCTACGGGGAAATTGCTTTCTTAAAGGATACCATTCCCTTCCTGAGAGAATTGGATCCAGCACTAATACTCTCATTTATTAGAGTTAATGGTTTGTTGTGGTTGAGTGTTTTACTGTTAATCTATACCCGCACCACGAACGGGTGAGCTTATTAAAGGCTAACGTTAACTTATTAAGCGTTTTAAATTTGTGGTGTAATTTACTCTTAAGAATGAAATTAAGATGCAATTATAAGGTATATACATTAAACTTGGCTTGATTATGTTTTTACATTAAATTAATGTGTGTCTATCTAAACTACATAAATTCAAAATTATTGATTATTTAATAAAAAAAATTATAATATTGTTTTGTTCTCCAACAGTTAACACCATTTTAGGTACATTTTGTAAATAACCAAAAAATTAAACATAAATTGACAGGAAGTGATAAATTAAAACAATTTTAAAGACATATCGATAAAAGTATATAAAAATGACAAACATGGAATATAATATTAATTAGCTCTCTGTAAGGGTAGGTGTACGTTCTTAATTATCATCACTGGTGAAGTAAATAACTCTGGTTCCTTTTTACTAAAACTAATAGAAATAGAAATTAAATAATTAAATTTATGTTGCTAAATACATTAGTTTAAATTTCATTTTCATTTCTAAATTTCGATGTCACAATTTTTATGTGATTTAAAATACTGTTTCTAAATTATCCAAAACAATGATTTCATATTTTTAAATATCTACCTAACAATAATTAATCATTACAATATAGCTTGTCAAATATACCGTAGTCGTCAAAATTTAATTTCGGTTTATACTTCTATACCATGCAGAAGATGACCTTATAATATGCAGCTATGCCTGCTTGCTAACAGTAGTGGGAGAGCAACGCAGTGTCGGAGGACCCCCACGCCTTACATTTCATAGGAAAGGTTTGTCGAGTGTACTGTCTTGGCAGCCTCGCTTATGTTTATCTTTAGTTTATTTCGTCGCGCTCTTTTCCTCTTTCTACTTTCGTATCAGAAATTAAAATATGTCGACTACGGTATAATTGATAACACATATGGTTATTTTACCTTTTCTACTATATACAATGCAAATGTAATGCACAAATTCATTTATAGCTTACATATAGGGTTACCAGACAAATCCTTTATGGGGTATAGCGATTTTGAAAAAAAACTCATTATGTGACGATAAAGATTTTCTTTTGCGATTATATTTCTATAGACGACTGAGTTCAAATTGTTTTTTTAAATGACACCATATTCGGGTACATGAAAAATTTCTCATTTTCACAACATATCACGTTATAGGGGTTTTGTAAGGCAATTTGACAAATATATGTTGCAATCGTGATCAGTGATCATGAAATTTCTTTTTCGAGACAAAGAAAATCATGTTCTCGCGCGTCATCTTGACAAATTTAGATACTTGTCATTCAATGAAAAATTAAATATTTTTCATTAAATCACCTTATGTTCGAGTAAAACAGAACGTATCGTAATTTTGATGATTATTTCCTTCACCTGTCAAATTTAAATTTTGTCAAATCACAATCAAAACTGAAGTTGAAATTAACCAATGAACGGTACCGGTTCTTGATATCAGCGACTATTACAAATCGACCACTCAAATGTAGGTAACAAATCAGGTATGTATTTTTTCATTAAGTGGCAAACGTGTCAAATAGATGAAAATGTCCGACAAAAAGAGATTTAGCGATGTTTCGGATGAAATTATTGATAATCACATCGATTTGACAACTCATTTTTTACTATGAAACTTGGTTTAGGAAATAATCTTAACAAATATAGCTCGAGCTTGATAAGTAGTCGACTATTACATTGTTTCAATTTTTCTCGTGTGCCTCCTAATTTGACTTAACCAAAATTGGCATTAATAATTAAAGACTAAAGCCCTCGAGCTAAAGCTCTCGTGCTCTAGTCAAATTATTAATGCCAATTTTGGTCTCGTCAAATTGACCGTAGCGCACACTCGAAAAATTGATCACAATGAAATAGTCGACTATTTGTCAAGATCTCGTTATATTATCTTTGATAATTGGTTACGGGAATCGTGTACGAAGACTGCAAAAAGTTTGTTCTATATTTAATCAAGAGGATCCTCAATGGCCTCCAATAACACAATCCACTGTGAGCAGAATTGAAAAAAAAGATTTAGGGAGGCGGTGTTTGTGAAAGATGAACCAAAATCTGGTCGGGGAAAGCTAACGATGACAAAACAAGCTTGTCGATCCTTTGGAAATTGCAATATAATCCCAACTTTTCGTCTAACGCGCGTTAATTAGCATGCATTATGCCATTATTCAATCACCTGTTTTGAAACTTACAAGAAGAGCAAAGTATCATGCCTAAAAGATTCAATTAGTTCAAGAATTGTGGGAAGATGATCTTGACCGACAGGCGGAATTTTGTGAAAATATGATGAACACTTGCCACGATTATCCAGAATTTGTAGATAAACTTTTCTATTCAGATGAGGCTACAACCTTAATGGGGTAGTTAATAGACAAAACTGTTGCTACCGGGTAAGAAGTAATCCACATTGTATACAAAAAAAATCATCCTCATCACCCACAAAAAGTTAATGTTTGGGCAGGAATTATCGGTGATCACATTGCTGGGCCTTACCTTTCCGATGGTAATCTTACAGGTGAAATTTACTAAGAGTTTATTCAAAACACTCTCATTCTTACTTGGGTCGAATGATTTTCTAATAACTTAGAACCATGTGTACCCAGTAACGAGATTTGGTTTCAACAAGATGCGCTCTCCTGCATTATGCCAACATATGAATGCCGTGCCTTTAACTAAGACCCGGCAAAAAGTTTTGTCGGGTGGTAAGACCAGCTATATGGAAGGTATCACTGGTCAACTCTAGTAATCCGATAATATTTCCCACTAAATTTTAATAAAACATAAAGGGAGAATGTAATATTTTTGTTTACCCTTGAGAGATATATTAAATTTCCTCAAAAATAAAATACATCTAGCATAATAAAGCAATAAATTAGCAAACAAAAAATTACACAAAGAATCCTTTGAAGACAATATATTCAAAGCGAAATATTTTAAAATGTAAAATAAGAGCAATATCACACTTACCACGGACGTTTTAATATATGTCGTTTTAAAAATGCAGAGAAATTACTAATACTAATAAAACAAGGAATGCTGAAATAATAATTGATCTTTAGAGAGGTGCCTGAACTATTAAAAAAAAAGTATTTTATATAGCTATGTATGGGCTACAAAAAATCTTGATTTAAATAATATTCCAAAATTTCAACACCTCTAGCAATTGCGCTGTAAACACCAAGGTAAATACATATCAGGCAAATATGTCCCAGGTAAAAAAGTATTAGAATGCAGATACCTATAATAATATAATCAAGAATTTTGAATTAAATTATAATGAAAAACACATAATTTTTTTGTATCTATTTTAAAATAAATAGAATGTATATTACATAAAAAAATTAATGACAGATAAATACATACTCGTAAATATCATCAATAAAAATAATTAAAAATTCTATAAAACCCAGATCTTAATAAAGCATTCATTCTCGCCTTTGAAAAGTAAAATAAATTCGGAAAGCCCCAAACATTTGTAGAACAGCAAAAAGATTTCTTGGTAATGTTGATGTTGACACATCAATGTTATCGTGCGATATATCATAAATGAAGAATATTTGAAATATATTTACTTCTATATACTACATGTATTTTCTTTTCCGAAGGAGTTCAGTATATTTAATGAAACTTGGGTATTATAAAAATTGAATATAATCCCTCTTTATTTCGTGTTAGAATTTACTAGAGTTGACCAGTCATACCTTTCATATAGCTGGTCTTAAAACACGACAAAACGTTTTGCCGCGAGTGTACATGTATACATACATAAATGAAATGTTACAAACAGGTAGATTGGCAGGCGGGGAGGTAATGAAAGTCACCCTAAACCACCAGATCTCATCTCGTCGGACTACTTTTATGTGTATATATTTAAAAAGCAAAGTTTATCGGAATCCTCATCAAAATTTAGAAGTTCTGAAAGAACGTGTTAGAGCAAAATTAGGCTAATGACACCTACTGTGATGCGTAATGTTCGACTAGAATTTGTATATTATCTTGCCTATCGTCAAGAGTAAAATTGTGGTCATTTCGAACACTTTTTGAAGTAGTGTCTTATAAACTGTTGTGATAATACATACTCTAATTAATTCTTAATTTTGTTATACAATCAATAAACATGTTATGTAATCAAAAGGAGGATTGAAATATGGTATGTCATTAAAAAGAAAAAAAGAAACCCAGTTGGGCATGAAAATAGAATACAAAAAGCAAATTTTTATTTTCAAATAATGGCACTTTTAAAACATCGCTATAACTCTTGAAGAATTTTTCTGTAAATCCCCTATGTAAGCTATAATTGAATTTAGGAATTACTTTTAAAAGATATTGTATATACGAGGTGTGTCTCAGAATTAATGAGAATGATTGGTTTTCACGAGTTTTATTGAATGTATCTACAAATTAATATTGTTCCCTTCAAAGTATGTCCCTTGGGAATGCACACAGCGTCTTTAGTGAGTTTTCCATGCCTGGTAATAATTCTGGAAGTCTTGTTTCGTTAGGCTGTTTAAAACCTGTGTCGTGCCTGTTTGGATGTTGTTTATTGTTCCGTGCAATGGGAACATTTCAATTATCGCTTAAGCGTTGGAACAAGAAAAATATCACATGGAGCCATGTTTGGAATGTAGGGCGGGTGTGGGAGTACTAGAATATTTTTCTCTGCAAAAATTCTCCAACCGACAATGAGCTGTGACTGGGGGCATTATCGTGATGCAGGATCCACGAGCTAGCAATGTCAGGCAATTCCACGCGAATCAAAATAGATGATAAGCATCAACTTGATTCAGGATTTGCTCATGCGAGCTTTCTTCGGCCGCAGTGATGCAGGTGTGTGCCACTCAGCGCTTTGTCGCTTTGTTTCTGAATCATATTCAAATACCCATGCCTTATCACCTGTTATCACTCTGTGCATGAAGTTGGTTTGGGTTGTTAAGCGATCCCGCAATTGTTGACTAATGGAGAAGCGATTTTCCTTTTGTTCATCAGAAAAGTTCTTGGGCATCAGCTTTGCACAAACTTTTCGCATGCCTAGTTCCTTTGTCACAATTCGATAAACAGTGTCCTTATTCATGCCGACCTCATGTGCCATCAAACTGAGTGTAAACCGTCTGCTAACGCAGAACGCATATTCGCCACGCTTTCATCGGTTTTTGACGTGGACGGCAGTCCTGAGCAATGGTCATCTTCGATGGATCTTTGAAAGCCTTGTACCATCTGAAAACTTGTGCTGACGACAACATAACATCTCCACATGTTGTTCTTGCCATTTGTAGTGTATCTGAAGCAGCTCCCTTTTTTAACGCAAAATTTAATTGCATATCGCTGCTCGATATTTCGTGCACCCCGTATTGTGCATGCATTTTACATGTAACGTGGTATTGGAACTTAACAGTAAATACGTGGGGCTCATGCCACTAACACTAGACTTAGTGGTTTGCGCCTGTTATGGTTGCGTTCTTAGACATTCCACTCACATGTAGTCGACTGCAGTCGGCTGCAGTCGTTGTGATATTTAGCGTAAACAATTCATTCTCATTACTTCTGAGACATACCTCGTATATATTTGTCAGATTTAGGTGAAGAATTAACATATTGTTCACTCTGCACGCACGAATTACATGTTAAAGGACTCCTTCAGTCTTGAGTCTACAATAATAGTTACAACTTTGCTATAAAAAAACACTTTTACTTTTACATAATTATAATGCCATGCATTTCCTGGAATTACACAGTCATCACCCTATTATTCATGTCTTAAATTGTTTCTCTATGAATTTTTAAATTCCTGTGATCTTTATTCAAACCGAAGGAAGAATGTGATACATAAGACAACCTATGACAAAAAGTGATCGTATGTGTTATTGGCTATTGATTAAAATCTGATTGTGCAGGACATATTAGCCACACACGAGGTAGGCGCCATAAATTCTCGGCCTGATACAGAAAAAAAAAACTTGTAACAAAAGAAGAATTTTTATTTTTCTATGTAATCTCCCCTAACTGCTATACATTTATTACAACGATTAATTAATAATTCGATTGTAAAAATAATCTGAAGTTTTTCGTCAAAATGTCCCATAACAGCTGCCTGCAACTCACTGTCATCCATAAAACTACGTTACCTAAGGTCTTTTTTAAATTAGAAGACAAAAAACAATCACAAGGAGCCATATCCTGACTATACGGTGGATGTTCCCATTCTTGAAAGCCGCATTCGCGGATGGCAGCTTGAGAAATGGAGCATTGTCGTGCAATAATCGCACACTTTTTGTCAATTTTCCACGACGTTTTGCGCGAAACTTTTTCGTTGATTAAACGACTTTCGCCTTTCTGGGAAGAGGTTCACAGGTCGCCGCCATTTCATGGACTCCCTTTTCGATAGAGGATCGTAAAACACAACCATTGTTTCATCCTCTGTGACAATGGACTCCAAAATCGGTTTTGGCTCGTCTCCACACATGTTTAAAAACGACTGCGCCCATTCGACTCGACGTTCACGTTCGAGAGCAGAAAAAAGTCGCTGTACCCATCTAGCACTACTTTTATTCATACCCAAATGGTCATGCAGAATTCGGCGAACACTTGTTTCGGAAATGTTTGCCATCACTGCTAATAATAATTGAAATTTTTTGAGGCGTTATCACTTCAATTGGTCGACCCGACCGATCAGCATCTTCCAGGGATTCTTGTCCCAAACGGAAACATTTTGCCTACTTTGTTACAGTTGAATACGAAGGAAATGAATCGCAGTAGATGCCGTCTAAACGTTGTTTAATGTGATAAGGTGTATGCCCTTCTTTTGTTAGAAATTTAATGACCGCGCGGTCCTCAGTTTTCGTTACTTCAGACATTTTCGTGCGCTACTCACGTTGGTTGGCTGTTTACTAAAAACTACTTGGTTTCGAACCGTCATATTTATAGCGTACACCTCGCATATGTGCATGCATGACGTGATGGGGTTTGAACACGTTTGAAGCTGTGTAAGTCTGTTAGGCCGAGAACTTATGGCGCCTACCTCGTATGTTATCGTGTGAAGCAAATATTTTATCAACTGGAAAGTGCTGGTTCTATTCAAAAAAGTTTATAATGGTACCATATGCCACTTAAGTCGGAACATATAGAACCATGAGCTTAAGTATATGCAAATAAAATAAGGCATGTTAAAACTGAAAAAGTTCTATTTTAGTAAAAACGGCATCTTTTACTTTCTTATACGTAGTAAGTAGTAATTCAAGATTACGGTGACTAAAATAGCTATCGCGTCATTTATGTCCCAATTGTACATAACCAACAGCTAAGAAAATTATGGTGGCATATATGATTCATATTTCTAAATTATCATAATCTTTTGAAACCGTTTTAGTAGCATCTTTAAATGCCTGTAGTAAATACACATAAACTAAATATCTTCAATTGTTTAAGAAGCACAAGAACAAGATAATATTACAAGCGATACCTTACAAAACAATTATTTTGATATTAACAGCTACTGCTCTTTTAATTTTCAAAATTTCTATTCTTTATGATAAATAAGTGTACTAGTTGCAATGAATAAAAATATCAGAGGGATTGTAACATTTATACCAGAAATACACGAGAAGTTCTGTGTGCCTCGCCGGTTCTCTGTGCCCCGCTCAGCCCCACATTGAACGACACACGATATTTCAATTTTTATGTATTTGAAATAGAATAGTTTTCTTGTACACACGTTTATATATTTAACTTTAAAATTATAATATATAGAAATAGTGTAGAGCATGGTAACTAATAAATCCTGTAATATCGAAACTTTGCCTGACAAATATGGATACAAATCCCTCTGTTGCCTGAGTCAGTGAAGTTTATTAATTATTCTATGTGTAATTTCAACAGTAAGCAGTATGGTGGTATTACATGGCAAATATCGTTTCAGGTACTTACGACAAGAGATCTTGGGAAATATGTAATGCATTTTGAATATTATTATATGCTAAGTTTTAAAATGTTTAATTATTCATATATTACTGTCATATACTTAGTATGTGTATAAGGAAGTACCTATTGTAATGAAAATTTTCGAACTCCATTGTTACCGATGAAATAGTTTTTGAAAAAAAAACTTTCACTTTCTGTGTGTGTGTTTGACCACCATAACGGCGCAAGAGTTAAAACTATCAACGCTAGCCTTTATATTTCCGAATATAATATCCCTTTTAATGTGCGATTAAATTACAGTGAAGTGAACTGAGGACGTAGTAGTTTATTTCAGTGAAAAATTAAATTTCACCAATATTTTGTGAACTACTAAATTTAAACAAATTTCTGAAGAACATGAATTGGGGAAAAAATTATAAAAGTTGGTGTTTGCGATATTTCCATCGTTTATTGGATTTTCAATCCCCGACGTTTAGGCAGATATTTTCTTAAATTTCCATTGTTCAAGCGTACTAACCACAAAGCTATTGGGGGAGATAGCATACACTTCGTTAAAGCCCGTATTCAATCTACACTTGTACGCGTAGTAGTGCATGCGCAGTAGTTATCTTTTTCTGTGCGTCGTGTGGAATGCGCAATATCATAACCTTAATCTGTCCTGTGTGGTGTAGTGTTAGTGGTTGCCCTGTTTATGCTGTCACAAGAAAGTACAAGGAAAAGGCGCCGGACTGATGAGCGTTGCGAAACTAACAGTTTGTCTTCGCTGACGGTTCATTCTTTCCCTTAAGTTCAGTAATTAATAGATATAAAGCAAGTAATTTTCATATAAGCCGCTAATTTCAAGAAATCCGTGCATATGTATGTATATACACGTAAGTATGACTCATGTGTATTAACAAATACGGCTAAGAACATACAAGGGTATTGATGATTCAAGACGTCGGCACGAAATCAGTCAAAGGTCGTGAAAGAAACACAGTGCTTGAAGATGATAAATGTGATTTTACCGAAAGGTATCACCGGTTCGATTCAAAACACAAGTACTCCTACGCGGACATAACCCAAAACAATGCGACTACATATATATTCAGAGGCTCTAGAAATAATCTAAATAATCAGTTCATTTAAGAAGTATTGATGCTTGTCTAAAAATTAATATTGAGCTACAAAATTACAAAATACATGCTTTGTCAACTTGAATGTAAGATCGAAACAACAAAGATATGAGAAAGCCGGTGAAAGCGTAATAAATCAAAGTGATAATGTAATGCGTGAGGGACGAATAAGGTACCTTTGGAATGGGGTCCAGGGTGCGTTGCGGCAAGAGGGGACGCGTCTGTAACAAAGGAACAAAAATACTAATATGTCGGGAATACGAGTGTAAACATTCACTGTTTAACTAGAAATTTTGACATGCTTACTAACAGATACCTACTAAATAAATATAGCGTAAGCAGTACACTACAATTATATCAACTGGGGACACATCTGATATTTAACTCTGTCTAATACGCATCGTGAAAAAACATCATGACGACTGTTGTAATAAACAATGAAACACAGAAACGTATACATCTGTAATTTAGAATGTTGTAAAATTATTTCTTGTATATTGTTAAAAATAAATTTGGAAAATTGTTTTATATATTTGTTTTGGAATACTCGATACATATACTGATGAAGTGAATAATAAATTATTCGAAGTAAAGCGTGATATAATAACGAGTAGGACGCCTTGTTACAATTCCAAAGGTAGCAATTTGAATCTCTAATCGCGCTTATAATATTTATAACGCTTTTTTAGCGTCATCTCATCAGATAAAAATCATTACAATAATTTGATGTGAAACTTTAATCTTGTTACCATTCTACTATACAATAAGTTTCAGAAATTATGGATATTGTTTTATACCCCGTGCAACTTGAAACTTTCTTACAAGCACATATTATAGTTTTTTTTTTTATAATAATTTAAATTTTCTCACTTCCTGAATTTAATGAAGACAGACGCCGTTAAATTAAAGAAGCGCTTGCTTGTTACAGCTAGTGCTAAATTAGTTATGGAAGCATCAACACCAACATGCTGATTACAACTTACCAATTACAAAATTTGTCTTCTAACTATTATAATTTTGAACTTACAATAAGTCGTAACTGGAATAGTAATGTAAAATATATGAAAACTTCCATTTCCAAATTTTATAATTACTGAGTAAATAATTACTGGCTTTGTTAGTTGATTACCTGAAAAATATCAACTGCAATCCTTTCTGTGTTTTGAAATACGTGAAATATTTCATACAAGACTAGTGATAATATAATAGTCGCTTTTTCAAAAATTGTTTTTACTGTATAAATTAACTCTCAAGCATCACAATTCACAGTCTTAAAGTTTAAAATATTGACTAATTTGACTTTATTTTAATCTCTTCCATCTTACCCAATTTTTCTCTTCAATTTTTATTGTTCTCCATGTGTTGTCCAGATATGTATCACTCTTCATTGTTTTACGTTCCCTATTATTATTCCAGTGTTTGCTATATAATACTGACTTCCTTTCCAACGTACTACCAATGGAGTTCCTTTTACTTTGTTTTATAGTTTTACTTATATGTTTCACGACTTCCTCTTTTATATTATTCTGAACAGGTTATCCGATTATAACTGTATATTCAAATTGCACAGACATCAACCCTCATTAGACTAATACCCACCAACAACGGACCAGGCAGTCTCAAAAGAAAGTCATGTGTTCGATTATTCTCAATATTCTCTTGTATGCTATTCAAAAACATGTCAATATTTAACTAAAATTCAAAGAAAAACAATGCTGCCTATAGCGTCGGCATATAGGACTGTACCAACCATCGCACTAAAAGTCTCACTGGCACAGTGCCACTAGAAATGTTATTGCGCAAAAGAGGGTATATATATTGTAATTGTAGATATGAAGAATTAAAAAATGTATAGAGACTCGCAAAGGAAATGAGCATGGAAAACTAGCAACAAAGATGGAGTGACAATACATCTCACATACAGAGAAATGGATCAATTGCAAACATCATGTCGTGGCAAAAGAGGGAACTAGGTAGACTATTATCCAGGCACATCTATTGTATGCCATTGATTGAAAATCTCGGATATATCAAAAGGCATTTGGTTGGGAGAGGCGATGAGGTTAGTATGTTAAGTTCCACACTACCACGATAAGAAAAGTACAAAAAGAGTCAGTAGCAAGATGTTTTCTGCTGTTGCTTACTTTTAAACTTATCAAAAAATAACGGAGTTATTAAGATTTTTGCAATTTTAAAATATTTTACCCTTATAATTTTTGGGGTCAATATTGATCTCAGCAGTCTGATTATCGTATAAAAGAGGAGGATGGCAGTTGTAGTATGTTTCAACTTTTTCATAGATATATCTTTAAATTTTATGTATGTCTATTCCTTTTACATTCTTATTAAGTATTAAGTATTGTGATGATGAAAATTTTTGACTTCGAGATTTTTGCAGATGTCCACGTTTGAAGTCCCCTGATACCGAAAAACTTATTTTAAAAAAAGTCTCTCTCTCTATATATATATGTGTGTGTGTGTGTGTATGTCAGTGTGTGTGTGTGTGTGGTACAAGATAGCGGTCAAACGGCTGAACCTATCAATTCCATCCAAATTTTATATTTACGAGTATAATCTCCATCTATCTCCATCTTGAAATCTGATTACATATTCAGTAAAATCGATAGACAGGAAGTAGTAGTTTATTTCAGTCTCGAATTTTACCAATATTTCGTCAAGTATCAAGTCCTGACAAATTTCTAAAGAACACAAAATTACTAAAAATTGACTTTAAACAAATTTATAAAGAATTCAAATGTACTCAAAAGTGAATTTGAGAAAAATGTTATTAAAAAAGTTTTTCGAAATACCTACAGGAAGTAGGTCTTTTTGTCTTATCCTTGGAAATATTTCGCAAATTATGAATTGTATACAGATTGGTCTGAAATGCAAAAGTAATTGGAGCAAGTTGAAATTTTTTAATATACTTCTAAGAAATTTTAAAATTTGGACCGGCAGTAACACTTTCACCCTTATCAAATAGCGGCTTTTTGTTAATATCTCGCAAATTATGCATTTTAGACAGATGTATTATAAGTGTGAAAGTATTTAGAGTTAGGTTTGGTACAATTTCCGTGGAGAAGAAATATCAAAATTCGGAGTGGAAGTGATACTTCTACTCAAGTGGTGCAGGTAATGCAATTGACAGATTTGGTTTTGTCGTTTTGACAAATAACTACATACAAACGTTTCAGTTGAAAAAATAAAAAGTTTATTAATAAAAAATAGCTACAATAAATGTTCAAAGTAAGCTCGTTCATTTTCTATAAATAATGCCACTCTTCGTTTCATGTTATTGAAGGCATTCCTTAAATTATACGGTGTAATTTCCTCACCGACTTGACAATACTTTTCTTAGTGAACATTTTTGATTATAAATTTTCTTTTTGTCTCAATTTAATATAATTCACATAAGATTGATGTAAACAGGGTCAAGTGAATAACAAGGAAATTCTTATTAAACATATTACGAACTGTATACAACAATACATTTATATAATATTGTACGTAAATTCTTATTGTTGATGTTATTGCTTTGTGAGCGTTTGAGATCACCCTAAAGGGCATTAAACGCGTTAACTGGTCTAATGGAGGGTCAGGTTTAGTATATTTTGGTTTTATGTATGAGAATAAACAGGCCATTAGCTTTGCTCTTCATATTTGATTTAGTTTAGATTATATCTGTAAAATATTAAATTACTAGTTTTATAGTTTATAAGAACAATTATTCGCAAGCGTAAAATATTTGCAAAATATTTCATTACACATATTTTTCTTCAATATTTTTACTTTGTTATACGCAGTTATTACGAAAATTTTCGATCGCAATATTTGTCCATATGTCCACGTTTTGAAGTCCCCAAAAAATGGTTTTTAAAAAATCTCTCTCTACATCTCTCTCTCTCTCTCTCTCCCCTCTCTCCTCTCTCTCTCTCTCTCCCTGTGTGTTTGTGGGTATGATCACGATTACGGAAGAACGGCTAAAGCTATCAATATCAAACCATGTATTTAAGAGCAAAAATTATCTTCTTAATATCTGAGTAATTTTTTTTTAAAATCGGACCTCAGTGAAAAAAATTAAATTATAACAATATCTCATCAACTACTAACCCTAAACAAATCTAAAACGAATAAGAAAGTAAATTTGAAAGTTTTTTTTATAATAGATTTATAAAAATACACTTTTTTGCAAATATCTCACAAGTCCTACTTTCTAGACAGATACATTATCAGTTTACATATTTATCGCTTAATTATAAATACTTTTGTATAAAAAAATTTCAAAATTCCGACCGGAAATAACACTTTTACTTTTATCGCAAAGCAATTTCTTTGCAAATATATCGTGAATATTGCTTTCTATACAGATTTATCAAAAGTAGAAAGGTATGTAGAGCTGGATTAGGAATAACTTTTGTATACAAAATTTTCAAAATTCGGAAAGCTTATAGAATAGTATAGAACGATATCTTACACCTACTTAGAATGATTTAAAAGTTGAAAATCGACAAAATCTTTATATTTATCTAAATGAATTCAGAGGAATGATATACTTTGTGGAGAGTGAGGTACAAATTGTTTATAATGCGTAGAATCAGAAATTGCAGTTAATCCGAAGAAATGTTTGAGATTTGTTAATGCCAAACGTTTATCATCCATCAAAGTTCCAGAAGATATGCTTTGCGCCGCTCATGACTTACTCAACTTGCAGATTGTGAATGGGATGGAGTTCTCTAAACCTTACTTAAAAAATAAGTTTTTGTCTAAAACTGCTGAATAGTCATCCTTTGTTTGGTATTGACTGTCTTACTAAGAGCGAAGTGAAACGTAATGCAACTAGATTGAAACTTGATTTTACCGCTGGAAACGATAAATTCGTAGTTTTTTGATGCGCGATTGTGCTTTTAACTTGACCTCACCACTTACAGTCTTATTCAATTTAATAATAAAAACTTCAACGTTGCCTGACTCCTGGAAGGCTAGTGCACAGGGTTACCTCGCGCGGCCGCGACGTGGACCGAGATCGTGCGATTAAACGCCTTTAGACTTCTTCCTTTGGCGCTATCTTAAATCACACGTCTATCCGAATAAACCGTAAATAATTGATTTTCTCAAAGTCAACATAACGAACGCCATCCAGCAAACTCAGTTAGATTTATGCGAGAAAGTCATCGAAAATTGGACCTCCAAAATACATGCCACCAAGCAAAGCAGCGGTGGACATACAAACGACGTTATATTGCATACTTAATATCATAAAATTTTCTTTCAAATAAAAAAGAATGAGTGCAACTTGTATTATTTACATTTAAAAATCGAACGTCCTTATTGAAAGATCCTTTATTTCAAATATAAGAATACTGAGAATTTCGTCGTATTTGAGATTCGAACTCTCACCTAAAGTTAGCCGGGCTTCGCACACTGCCAACTGCGCCAAGACGGGTACGTTAGCTACTTCTTTAAATAAAACATTTTTTTAAGTGCGAAACAATTACTGAAAATTATAATCTAGCCAAATGCAACATATTAAAATATGTATCTAATCTTAACACTAGAAAGGTAAATTAAAATTTACGAAGTAGCGAATCAAATTATTTCGGGGTATTTTATTTGCTGAACCTGTGCTTCCAGGAACGCTATCCTCACTTCTTACCCTCTCTATTTCTAGCGAAGGTCATTGCAGATGACGTCGTACAGTTAGTTGAGAGTCCACAAGTAAATTTTACGTATGGTTACCATTAGTGCATAGAACTGTACGTTATAAAAATTGTAATGGTGTGTGCCGTTGACACAAAACATATGAAAAATGCCGCTCCATATCTTGCAAAGTCTACAAACACAGACGTATTACCATTAGCAGATCATTTTGTACAATCACTAACTGAATCATTTGGGGGCACAAACAGAAATTTGAGAATGGATAGTTGGTTCACCTATATCTTTAACAGAAAAGATGTTAGGTCCGCCATACAAACTAACAATTATAGGCACAATACGTAAAAATAAAACAGAACCACCTCCATAATTTTTGAGTGAAAGGAAAAACACGACCTTGTGGAATGTCAGTGTTTGGTTTTGACGATAAAATGTCATGTGTTATTATGAGGGCTGTCCAGAAAGTAACAGACGTTTTGAAATAAAAAATAAACGAAGTGAAAAAACTGTTTATTATATACGAGTACATTTTGAAGGTAAACTCTTAGGCTATTTTTCTACATAATCGCCATTTAAATTAGGGCATTTATCATAACGTGGTACAAGCTTTTCAATAACATCTTTATAGAAATCTGCCGCCTGCGAGTTCAACCACTGGTTTACACCGGCATGCAGTTCAGCGTCAGTGTCAAAGCGATTAAGTACGATTGGCAGTGTGTCGACGAGCGTTGTCGTGAAAAAACAAAACTTTCTCGCTAAGTTTTCCCCGACGCTTGTTTTGTATCGCTCGTTTTAATTATTTTAGTGTTTCGCAATACCTCTCTGGGCTGATTGTTTGGCCACGCTTGAGAAAGTCAACGAGAATCACTCCCTTAGCGTACCAAAACACAGTAGCCATGATTTTTCTTGCGCAAAGCGTTTGCAAACACTTCCTTGGTTTCTTGGGCGAATGCGCGTGTCCCCATTCCATCGACTGCCGTTTTGTTTCACAGTTGACGTGCTTTACCCAAGTCCCGTCGCCAGTTACGATACGATCAATAACATGGTTTCCACTTTTGTCATAGTCTTCCAGAAATGGTAGTGCTGCAGCAAGTCTTTTTTGTGGTCTTCCGTATTTCCAGAACCCACCTGGCACAAAATTTGTTGTAATCAAGTTTACCAAAAACAATTTCATGAACTAAACTCCGTGAAATTTGAGGGAAATGTTCTGAGAGTTCCGTAATCGTGAAACGACGATTTCCACGGATTTTTTCGTTGATTTTCGCTGCCAATTCATCTGTCACAAGACTAGGCCTGCCACTGCGAGACTCATCGTGAACACTGGTCCAGCTATTTCTAAAATCAATATACCACTGCCTCACTCGGCTTTCACACATTATTCCTTGGCCGTACACATAACAAATCTGGCGATAAATTTCAATTGGTTTGTGATTTTTTGCTAACAAGAATCTTATTACAGCTCCCACTTTACAACTGCCGGGATTTTCAATAGCAACGCTCATTTTAACACTCCGTTGTATATAAAGTACGATAGGCACGAACTGCAAATTACCACAGCTGGTTGCGTACTAAGCTAAGTTTAAGGCCAATTTTAAAAACTGATTTGAAAATGTTCCCGTACAAAATTCAATTAGTCCAAAAATTGCTACCGAGAGATCCTGATCAACGAGTTGAGTACAGTAATGCAATCCTAAGGCTGTCTGGTGAAATTGAAGATTTTTCGTCTAAATTGATAATGAGCGATGAAACCCATTTTCTTCTCAGTGGCCACGTCAATAAACAGAACAGTCGGTTTTGGGGAACACAGAATCCTGAATTAATCCATGAAACATCATTGCATTCACTAAAAACAACTGTATGGTCTGGTATTCATGCTGGAAACATCATTGGTCCCTATTTTTTAGAAAATGACCAAGGTGTTGGAGTTACTATTACTGCTGAACGGTACCAAGACATGATTCGAAATTTTCTTGTGCCTGAAATGGAAAAGCATGGACTAGAGGTGATGTGGTTTCAGCAAGATGGGGCCACAGCACACACAGCCCGTTCAACAATTCAATTATTGAATGACGTTTTTCCACGAAGACTAATTTCGCGAAATGGCGATTTAGCATGGGCAGCCAGATCTCCGGATTTGACAGCACCAGACATTTTCTTATGGGTTTTTTTAAAATCAAAAGTGTATGTGAATAATCCCCAACCGATTCAACATCTTAAAGACAATATTCGTCACGAAATTGAAGAAATTCAGCCTGAGATGTTGCAGGATGTCATGAAAAATGCCTTAAAAAGAGCCGAAAGTTGCATAGCGAATCGCGGTCACCATTTAGCCGATATAATTTTCCAATCATAACGGAAAAAAAAAATGTAAAGACCAAATAAACTTTTTATGAAAACCAAACTTACTTATCTTTTCTTTGAACAAAGTTATAGGCAATCAAAATGGTAGCGGGACTTTTGCCCCACCCCGTACCTGTATTCCATAAATAAGAATATTTTGTTTTATGTTTATAAATACAAGTTTATAGGAATTTGTTTAACTGAGAAAAAGAAATAGTATTTGCATTAAATGTCGATTATTATAAGCATTTGCTTAGATATACGACTTTGTCTAACAAATCTATGTAGCTTTATGCTTTTAATGAAATCAGATCAATATGTATATAGTGTAACTCCTAGGAAAAGTTCTAAAATAATAAAAGGTATCAAAATAAAAGAGAAATAAAAGTAATTCTTGGTATATTTCTCATAATTTTTTCGTTTCGTTTAACGTTTATTTTTAATCTACAAAACATAATAATCAATATTGATTTTGAATATAAACTTTAATCAAACTAACCGCTTAAGGTAAATTCTGTTGATTTAATAAAACTTATTATTTTAAAGTTTTCCTCAATTTTCTTTAACTTCGCTACTCTGTGTTCTTTACAGCTTACTCTCGTTTTTATTTGCCTACTATACATGTTTATGAGGAGAGTAGGCGTTCTGACTCTTTCATGATTTAATATCATAAAGTTTCAACGATTTCTTTTCTCTTTCTTTTCGAAATGTTTTCGTTTCCCTGTTCGTTAATTGCGGCATGCATGTATAAAGCTGGTGCTTTAATAATTTTTTTTTGGAACATAATACTGTTGTATTATGGAACATGATTAGAATTTGAAATTGTATAAATTCAATTTCGAAGAAGGAGCTCATCGTCCTTCGAATGATTTTGAAATTAAATTATTTTATATTATGTGTATGAACATCGATGTGCAAGAAGATATTGGGCACAAAGTAATAAGAATTCTATTTAATTATATGTCTTGGTAATTTGTCGTAAACCAAACTGAAAATAAGTATTCAATATGCCCTTTGAAATTATGACGACATAATAAGATGTTTTCTCGTCAAATATAAATTTGTTTGTCAGGATAATAAATTTGTACACAATTTTATATATATTTATTGTGTATCAATAGAAAAAAGGTGATACACAAAAAACTGCCTAATTATGTTACTGCTCCGTTAACAACACATTTAATATGGTTCAATTAAGATATATATAATCAGAACATACAGTAATAGCATCTGTTGGTACTGCTACGTATTTTATGGCTTGCCACGATTTGTATATAACTGCTCTCAAAGTAGTGTCTTAGAATCAAATATTTTTTTAGACTCGTAGGTTTTGGAATATTAGCTATTTTTTGCGCAGCATCATTTACCAATAAGAAAACAACACTGGGTAGTATATTGGTTGCAACCATTTTCATTTATAAGTAATTAATAACAAAAATCACAATTGGAAAATAAGCTCTCATCCAAACATTGACTAATATAGAAAGATTGCAAATGTGAAATATATAAAAGTGAACAGGTAAAAATTAAGCATAGAGCAGCCGATATTATGAATGCAATCTCATTAAAAGAGCTAGCATTTAATTTCGCTACACAAATAATATCGAAGTGAATTGTGTAATTAAAAGAGTAATTGTAAACATTAGGAAGTAGAGGTGTCACATACCCTTTATATGTAAATATATAACTTATACTAATGCGCTATATATCCAGCACTTTTTACAAATAACTATTTTGTAAACATGATTTTTCAAAAAAATTTTAGTAGAAATGAGTACTTATTGAACTAAATAATTTCGAATATTAAATTTAATTGGATATACATGTGATAAGAATTTTACAAATATATTTCAGATAAAACACAAAATATTCAAGCCTTTTTACCAAAGTATAACTATTTCAGAAATCTTGCTTTTACAACTATAATTGCAATTCCATTTCGAATACATTTGAATTTTCCATGGTTCAAAGAATATTAATGTTCTCTCTACACTTTTTCTTCCTGATAACTCTTGGTGCTTTGTATTAATCACTTCAAGTATTTCATTCGGTGTTTTTCATTAGAAAATTGTGTGACTTTTGTGTAGCAATATAATGCATTTCTATTTCAATTTACTTATTCTTCTTAAAAAAATCTCATTATCCCTCTTTCGTTCTTTCGATTTATAGCATAACAATATTTTATTTTTCTGCTTTACCTACATTTACATTAACGATTTCTTTAGACAATTCATTATACCATGCGTCCGTATTTAATTCGTGATATTAAGTCACTTTACTTATACTTTTTATTTAAATCTTTGGCAAATTTTCGGCAAATTCCAACATTATACTTGTTTTGCATTATTATTGTACATTGATACATCATTATACGTAATAATACTTCAATTTTGAGAATCTTTTATGCTAAGTAATTATAATTAGAATTTAGTAATGATAAATTCTTTTCACATATCACTTCCAACATGGTTTACGACTTGCCTAAATTTTTAAATAATTTACGTAAAGCTATTTTCAGAAATTATACAATCTACTTTTAACTTTGTAACACCCATTGGTTGGATAACGTCTTAAACACTGATGTTGCAAACATCTCAATTTTGGGGAATGTGGAAACATTAAAAAATTGCCCTCTGTTCAAAAAAGATAGACGTCATTGCAATGATAATTTTCCAAAGGCCTTTCGAAAACTTATCTATATTTATAATTATGTGAAAAATCTCTTGACCCCTGCCCAGCAAGGTCTTACTCAGGCCAGTTCAACAGTCACCAATCTTCTTTCTATCACCCAGTTTATCGTAGATCGATAATGGTTGTCAGACCTGCATGTTGTACACCTACTTCTATAAAGCTTTCGACCGGTTGAATCACAATATCCTGTCGGATAAGCTATCAACAATTGAGATCACCCAGAGTCTTCTCTTATTTTTTAGATCTTATTTACACAGCGTACAAAATATGTCTTATTTTATGGTTTTCGATCTAACTACATTACAGCAATATCAGGAGTACCTCAGGGATCCATTCTACGTCCAGTATTTTTTAACATGTTTGTTAACGATATCACTGAGCCTCTAGGGGTAGGCTTCCTGTTGTATGCATATGATCAAAAAATATTCTCTTATGTAAACAATCTCGATGACAGTACAAATTTAGAAACAAAGTGTGAATGGTTTATATTTAATGATCTGTCCCTGAACATAGGATAAATATTCCGCCATGTTATACGCCACAAGACAGATTCCCTCATTATTAACGCTTCTGTTCTCCAGAAGCCTGACAATGTCTGTGATCTTGGGCTCTTTTGACTATAAGCTGTCCTTCAGCTATCACATAGCAACTATCACGTGTCAAGCTTTAGCAACTGTTGGTTTTGCCATTCGGCCTACCAAGGGATTCGATGTTTGTTCGAGATTGGAATATACCTCTGTAGTGTAGAATCCCTTAGATGACATACACGCTAAGTCTCTTGAAGATATTCAGTAATTTTTTTTTAAAACACTTGTTAAAATGATAGTCAGTTGGCTTACCGCAGAGTGACATGTTGCAGCATTTTTCTTTGGACACTGAAGAATAGATGTATTGTGAAATCTTTAGTATTCATATCCGATATATCTAAAAGCAGAATTTATTCTAATTCAAATTCTTGAACAACTGCCCCTATATATTCCTCGGGTATTTTAGCGGTGGACATTCACTTTTACTTAACTACATCGCGTAGTAATGTCTTTATTCATCACTGTACTACATGTGTAACATTTGTAGCAGATATCTCCCACTTGGTCTTTTTAACTGTATTATCCGGGATATTTAGCTCTTTATCTTTATTATTACTTTTGCTTTTGGTGTTTCACATGGTTTATGTATAATTTCCTAATCTGTAAGTAGACATCTCTCTGTAGATTAGTGTTTAAATAAATAATTTAAATATAGATGTAAAATATTTTCAATTATGTAAAAATAGTGTTAAATCTTGGATTATTCCTATAGTAATAATAAATTTCAGATTTTAAATAATTTAAACTGAAGAATTGTTTATAGATATTCATGCAAAAACTATAAAAAAAACTAGCTAGAGAATCATTAAGCATTTACGTGTAAAAGCACAATAAAAGGAATTTTTAAAATGGAGCAACATGTCCGCACTAATGGGATTACACAAGCAACGGTAACAACAACAGAATGATAATAACGAGGACAAATAAGCGTTTAATAACGTCTATGTAAATGCAAAACACGTATTACTGGCAGAGAAAACAGTGTTAGACAATATGCTGTTGCATTTTGGCATACCCTCAACGGTGAGTAGAATTGCCATGTTAATCTTCGGCTCGGTATTGACTTGACACTCGTAGACTCCTCCGTCTCTGTTTTGCACGTACTCGATGCGCAAGTCCCAATCATCACTGTGTTCAGGATGTCTCACGCTGAATCTACCATCGCCTGTATACGTATGAATACCAGATGTCAAGATGTGAAGATCACGTTTACGCATCCACGACACCTATAAAAAAAATATGAGGTACATTAGAAGTCGTCATAATTGAATTTCGGAATAGTCTACTTTGAAATATTTACAATTATTTGAATAAATCATTTCTATCCCATTTATTTCGAAAATAATTTTCGACTCTGGTATCACTATACTATTGTTCTGATTTATTTTACTAGGATATCTAGTAAAGTGTAATATGTTTATAATGTATCTTTTTTAATTTGATTACATCTTTGCTGACCGTAACATTTCCTGCTTAACTACCCTATATAATTATGATAACAATAACAACAAACACAGCATATTAAATAATTTGAAAGATTGACAATAAAATAGCAAAAATTACTCATGTGGATTATTGAAGTGTATAGCAGCATGGTATAACAGTGCTTTGTATAAGATATTCGTCCTGGGCGCCGGAACCATAAATGGCTTGATTGGTCTAGATTGAAGACGTGGCATTAGGATGCTCACTCTAGAAAGCAAATCCAATGCATCCAATGCACTGAACAGCAGGTTATTCATAAAAGAGGCCCTGATGTCTGTTCCTCTTTCAGATAGTGCTCTAAAGCTATGTATCAAAAGCAAGGCACCGCAGTTGGTGTTGTGAATCGGATAGGAGCCGTCCAGTTTGAATGAGAGGTATTTCAGAAATCTTCTTTGTACTCGTTCAATTGTGTTAGAATACACATGGTATATTGGGAACCACACCTCAGATGTGCACTCCAATTTGCTTACAACGAGGGCATAAAATAGGAAGCATGTCGTTTGTAAGTTAGTAAAACAATTACAAAGTCAAATAATAAAGCCTCTATGAGCAGAAACGGTAATAGTTGATACATGCTCAGCAAATGCCAGTGCCGAATCAACAACAACTCCAAGGGTCTTGACAGATGACAAACTAGATATGGATAAGTTGTCAATATGATATTCTGAAAATAAAAGTTACTTTCCTAGTATAAGTAACAGATCAGCATTACACTCTGTATTGAGGTGTAGCTTAATTGTATCATAATTCCGCTGAAATGTATTGACATCTGAAGAAGGAAAAATTCTACGTATAATAAATTTTTAAGTCGTCAGTCTAAGGAAAAACAGGACACTGACTCGCATTAATGAGACCATTTATTAATGCATTAAATAAAAGAGGACCAAGGTTCGAACCCTGTGGTACACCAGACGGTAAAACATACTGAAAGGATTTAAAGCCATTATAGCAGACGTAATTCTGGAGATATGCCAAGTAGGGCTTAAAAGTAAAATAGTGCGTTATCGAAACCCAGATAGCTCAGTCTGTGGAGCAATATTGAATTGTCAATAATGTCAAAGGCCTTAAAGAAATCACGTGCAATTGTCCACTCATGCCCAGCGGCTTCATTATTTCTTGTTATAAAGTGCTCGGTGATAGTTAATCTTCTTGATGTAAATCCGTGTTGGTAAAAGGACATAAACGATTTAGTGAGAAAGATAACTCACTCATTAATTACTGATCCGAATACCTTCCCAAAAGCAGTGATAATGACAATAGGGCTATAGTTGTTGGGATTGTTAGCGTCACCTTTTTTTTAAAAACTGGACAGATACTCGCAACCTTCCAAGCATCTGGAAAGACGCATCTGCACAGACTCAAGTTGAAGACCACACATAAAAGTTCAGCAAAAACTATAGCACAATCCCTCACCAAGAAACAATGAATGTTGTCATTTCCGGTAGTAGGTATATATATTTTTAAGCCATTTAGAGTGCTGGATAACTTCTTCAAAGATGATATTTGCGATATGCACCAATGGATAATAAGACAGCGAATCAGGCAGGTCATTAATTATGTCACCACGTACCAAAGCATTATAGAAAGCCAATGCAAAGGCTTCCACAATGGTAGACGGTGAGGTATATTTTTGAACGGAATCGTAAGTCTACCGGGAATTCTACTAGAAAACTTTTTTGATCTGACATAGTCTCAGAAGGAACGTGGATCAGTATACAACTTGTGTTGTATATTGTTATTGTAACACACGTGAGATGTATAGATCTTGTTCTTAACTATTTTGCGTAGTCTCTTAAATTCCTGATTAAAATACATTTCACCGTTTTCTTCTACTTTACATGGTAAAACCTTTTAAATGAAAACTTATTTCTTTTATCAACCGTGGACCATGAGCGGGTATTTTAAAGAATTACAGTTTTCAACCATTGATGGCGTAATTTATTCTATAGAATTAATGTACTGCCTTGTTGATATCATTACAACCTTTGTTTGTGTAATAGGAGGAATCTAATGTATTTTTTTAATATTTCATCTATAGTGATGTAGAAATATAAATCTCAAGCTCAAGACATATGGAAAATGACTGACCCGAAGATTTTGTTACTGTACTTTTAGAAAAATATGTAACATATATCTTTTGAGCTGTAATTCAAATTTCAACTCCATTTGATATTTAGTTACCCGAAGTTTTGCGAAACTGTCTCCAGATACAGATACTAACAGATACTTGTCAACAAAGCTCTTTAAGCTTGCCGTAGTGGAGTTAAAAAACACTTCTCTTCTAATTTGCAACACAAACTAAATTATTAGTTATATTATTTTTGTTTTCTTAGAGAAACTGATGCTGGAACTCAACTCTCACTCTATTTGATATTTAGTCTAAAGTTTTACGAAGTGGTCTACGTCTAAAGACTAATAGTTTGCTATTGCAGAAGCCATATGGTCCTGTAAACTAGATGTCGGAAAAAGTCACGACTAAAGCTGGGAATAATGGAACTTGAGAAAATTAACTAGGATTTATTTCACAAATCCTATATTTTCCTATTTACATCTAGATACTTAACCTTTTTTCCCTATCAGATCCTTTAAGTAGGTGTGTTTGTGATTTGATTAGTGTTTTCTTATTTTGTTTCAGATTGTTAATTGTATAAACGAATGTCTTTTGGATTGGTGGAACTTATCACACGGGTTTTTATGTAATGAATAGATTAAGTTGTATCACGTCTTTCTAAACAAAGCGATTTTGTTGGAATGAAGTGGTCTTAGATCCGAATAAATAACAGAAAATCTTTCAGCACATATTGCAAACCGTCAGAGATTAAACCACTTCATAATACCTCGAAATCACTTACAATATCGGTTTTCTCTGTGGCTCAAATCTTAAGTGGTTGCTATCGATGACGAAATATATAACGAAAGGAAAGTTTTCTGTAATTGGTCAAATATCGGAACTGAAGACTTACTCCAACACAGAAACTAGCTTAATAAAACCAAAAATTAGTTAGTATTGTAGAACTTAGATATTTTTGAATGCTGATTAACCACTGTAAATTTGTTCTAAAATCATTTACAGTTCATCAGGGAAACAAAATACGGAAAGATGAAAGTATTAATTCTTTTCTACGTAATAATAATAATAATAATATATTTATTAAGCACAAATATGTACAAATACAAAATAACTAGGTATAATTACTAATGATAACCATTTTGAAACACATGCAATTAGGATCTTATATCTGGATGACATACGCACGTCAAATAGATCTAAGTCAGTATGAAATACTGATCATTCCCTAGCTCTAGCATATGCATATCAAACAATAAAATTAAGTGTGAGCAACATCCGACTTTCCTTATACGTATGTGGAATTTGAAATGCTTATACAAAATTTGTTCCAAATTAAGTTTTAAATTCTGTCATCTTAATAAAATAAACTTCTGTATGAAAGTGTTATTTCCGGTCCGAATTTTGAAAATTTGTTCGTACAGAAATGATCCTAAATCCAGCTTAAGTTGCTTTCTCCTCTTAATAAATCCTTATAAAATGCATAATTTGAGAAATATTCGCAAAAAACTGCTATTCAATAAGAGTAAAAGTGTTACTTCAGATCCGAATTTTGAAATTTTTTTTATACAAAGAAAATGCAGCTCCAGATAAATCTGAATAAAATGCATAATTTGTGAGATATTGGCCTTCCCTTAGGCATTTCAAATAAATCACTAGCCCTAACAAATTATATGTTACTCATAAAAGTATTACACATAATGGACAATAGCAACTTTAAACATACGTACATAAACTATACCTGTACAGAAAGTAAATGTTTACGTATCCTTTTCCTGAATTGAAATAAAGGTAGATGTTTAATGGGTTGAGGGAAAGAGTTCATAGTTCTGCAAATGTTGAGACTGAAAAACCTCTCATATATAACAAAACCTTGGAAAGTAGAAGCAAAAACATCCTTTCGGTGACTGACATTGTGTACATCCGTTCTATAAGTAAAATTCTGGCCAAGTAGAAAGAAATTTTCTAATTACGTAAATAAAGCGCATACAAGCATTCTGCATCCTCCGCATTCGCAAGATATCACTGGAATCTAGACAATTACCGTAATCGTAATCGCGATAATTAAACTTAGCTAAAATCAACATAAGTGCTTTTTGATGTCTCTAGTTTATAAATGTATATGGGAAAAGAGCATTTTAAGTGTACAAAACGTCCTAGAGACTACTGCAGAAACATGTGGCTTAAAGCGCAGTTCAGAATCCAAAGTCATGCTAATATTCCGGCATTCGGATTTCACTAGAACATTGTCAACATATATAGAAAAATTCAAAAAGGGCAGACAATTTGAAACAGCCAATGCAACAACTGAAAATTTGTTTCCGTTAATTGAAAGTCCATTTTGGTTGATGGTGTCTGTAAGGTTCGTAACTTCTCTATTTACTAATTCTACATCAGCGCTGACATCGGTAGGATACAAAGAGTAAACTTGTGTATCATCGGCGTAGTAATGATAATTACAAAATAGTAATGTTTTGTACAAAAACAATGTGTACATGATGTGTACTCGATAATTCATTCTTTAACTGTACCCGCTGACATCGGTTGCTGAGGTAATTGTTTAGTAACTCAACCGAACGATCACTTAATCTTATATAATGGAAAATAGTAATCAATAAAGAATAGTTAATCATTCCGAAGATATTTGAGAAGCCTAGAGAGAGGAAAATTGAAATTTTTTGTTGTCAATATGAAGAAATATGTCATAATAATAATAATAATAACCTTTATTGTCCAACACACAGAATCCATTTACAGAACAAAACAATAAATATACCTAGTAGGGACATAAATTTATACTGTTATACACACTTTACGCAATAAAATAAAAAACACAAATCAATTTAAGGTCAAATTTTATTAATTACTGTGACTTACATATATACCTTTATACGTAAAACGTATATGTATATATGCATGTGTTCACACTTTTCATTTTCGTTTCAAATTTTATTAGTTTATTAGCAGACATAAATAATATATAAAAAATTAAATATCATTCGAAATGACCGCCTTTAGCCTTAATGCGGCCTTAAGATTCACCGGCCAAGCATCAATCGCAGCACGCACCTCGTTTATCGGAAAGGTAGCCACAGCTCGGATCAAAGCCTGTTTCAAGGAGTCAGCACTACTGTATTCTTTGTGGCATATCATGTCCTCCAAGACGGCCCATAATTTGTAATCTAAAGGGTTCAGGTCCGGGCTAAAATACGGCCAATCTTCGGTCCTTATAAAATTCTGTAATTTGTTTTGGAGCCAAAAATGGGTAGCTTTGGCCTTATGAGCTGGTGCAGAATCTTGATGGAACGACCATGGTTGATTTTGGAAGAGGGATCGGTTTTGTGGCTTCACAGCGATTTCCAGGACAGATTCCTGATACACTTTGGCAGATGTGTTGAACCCCATCGTAGGAAACACCCCACCAAACCATAACTGACGATGGGTGGTGACCTCTTTCAACCCGTGAGACCACGTCAGTGGCTTCTTTAGATGAACTTGCATAAACCCTGTCTTTTTGCATCAGTAAAAAAATTTTTTTGTAACGATCATACGCGTACTTGGCTAAGAGCCGTTTTGATTTTACGACCCTATTTTTCTTAAGGGTCGTAGTCGTTGCAGTTAAGAATTTCCCTGTACGTCGTTTGAAGGCTCCAAGTCTTAAGCCTTTTTTGATAATACGACTCATTGACTTTCGAGTCATATTCATTTCACGAGCCATAATTTTTTGCTTCCGGAGGGGATTCCGTTTAATTCCGGCCTTAACTGCATTAATGGCATGCGTCGTACGTACCGTACGAGGACCTTCGGATCGTAGGCGGTGTTTGATGTCGCCAGTCTCCTTAAACAACTTAATGCACCGATAAACAAACATGCGGCTTATCCCGAGTGGTCGAAGCGTCTCAAAAATATCTCCTTTTCTCATATTACATTTATACAACGCTATAATGGCGATTCGACATTCTTTATGGGACCATTCCAGAGCAACAACAAACACAAATGTCAATTATTTGCACATATGACTGAGCTATAGCTGTCAAGCATCATGTGTTTTTAAAAGGCGGCGTTCAGTTAACTACTGTGACGGGGTGCGTTCAAAGTTGTTACAGTATTTATGTCCCTACTAGGTAGTACGTCATCTATAATTGAGAGTAAAGCTGTTCACAAGAATATTCGTTTCTGAAAATAGCTGCCCGCAACTGGGATAAAATAACTCTTTCAAATACCTTAGACATACATTGGATTTTATACTTCCTCGGCTCCGTCATTTATCACTTACTTAAGACTATCAATAAATCTCTAAACTATATCAGAAAATGAAAATATCCCAGAAACTTTTTGGGGTAAAGTAATAAAATGTTACAAAAATAGGGCTTGCTTATGTAACATGTACAAATAAACAATAACTAGGAAAGCTGAATCTTTAATAGCACCTTGAGGAACTGCATAGTAAAAGTAAATTGATTTTGGAAGTTATCTATGAAATTATTCTACCTATTTTATAAAAATTACGAAACACTTAATAAAAGCCGTAAAGCAAGTGTTAATTTAACACCTTAACTATTCCATTCAAACGCTCATGAAAACTATTCTACAATGTTAATTAAAATAAAAAGCATGTATCTTGCAAATCATACTCATACAAAATTCAATCATTTAACGAAAATAATATAAATAAACTTTCAAGTTTCCTTATTGTTACTCATAAGTATCTGTAAATTGTATGTTAGTTTGTACTTTTTCGATTAATGGAAATCCTGTGTTTAAATTTACTTACTTCAGCAAGTTTTCCTTTAATTCTTGTTTTGACTTTCGTTAACGATGGTCACTGAGGTCTATGATCCGTGGTAATTATCTGAAAATCTGCGTTTTGGTTTTAGAGAATCATTATATCAAATCCATTCAATAAATCGAGTGATGATATGTAGAATGAGCGTCTGCACAATCGATAAGTATGTTATGTGTTCATGGTTATGTAATCCATATCAGTACACTTAAATACATACACGTTCCGATCTAGTTTAGGCTAGTGGTTGTGTGAATAAGACTCGTGCGCACTGGATTCATACAAGAATATTCTGTGAGTAAAGTTCTGCATATGGGACGATTTGGTTCATTATAAATAAATTTGTAATTATTTTTTGAATATTTGTTTAATTTAATTTTTTTGCTTATCCATGTAAACAAAGAAATTATCAAATGGATAACGCTGCATCTGAGAACACTTGTATGGGGCATCATGTCAGAAAATAATTACTTGAATGTACAAAGAAGTAGTTATATGTAAATCACTGCATAGCCCGGAACATGCAGAAATATCTGTGCGGCCTAGTACATAATATTAAATGTAGTTGGGGCCCAGCAATATGTAGAATTTATTTAAAAGTTTCGAAAATAAGGAAGTTTGTACACAGGACTGATTACATCATTTTCTTCATTTGTGCAATATTACGTTCACGAAAATCTGCTTCTAGAATAAAGAAGTACAGGAAAGTAAATCGTCAAGGAAATCCTGTTTTATATTTCTTCTTCTGAATACTTTTTCTATTCTTTAGACTCAAATGGTTTCCTTCTATGTTAAGGTATTTCGCAGACTTGTCCGTACTTTATTTTTATGTCGCCACATTTGAAATGCTCAAGCGCCCTGACTAAACATTTTCCTTTTCAATACATTACCTCTGTATCCCGTTTAAGTTTTCCATTTCAATAAACGCTGACTCGTAAATACATACCTTTTAAACAATAATTATAGTTCAATTGTAGTTTCTCCAAAAATATATTTTTTTTTCTGCATAGTAATGGTACATCAAATAATTAATATACAATTTCGATTAAGACATTTTTTTTAAATTAATAACTAATGCAATGGCGTTATCCTACATAATATTAATTTCCAATTTTTTTATACCATATAGGATGAAAATGTAGATTGTTTGAGCGACTCCAACTTATAATATTATTTCCCAATCATTAAATAAAACAAAAACTGCCTGCTCAATTATAGGTGGTTGCAGCAAATCGAAACGGGATTCGAAGGGATATGTCACATTAACAGTAGACGGTGAAAGTATTACGGATCCATTACTAATTGCCGAACACTTTAGTAGTTACTTTAATGGAATTTCGGATCATTTACTTTTATCAGTCGATCAAGGTATATCATCATACCGTTTAAAAGGCCTATGTTGGTCAATTCATTTTTCTATGAACCAGTTTGTGACATTGACATGAAAACTTCAATTCAAAAGTACGTCCTCATATTGACGATCAATTTAGCACAAAATTGTTGAAGCTGTGTCTGGATGAAATAGTTTCCCCACTAACTTCAGTCATGAATAACTGTGATCGAGGGTAGGTTCCATGAGAAGTTAAAAATTTCGAAGATTATACCTATTCTTAAAAATGGTACTGATCAATCAGTGACTAACTGTCGGCCAATATCTCTATTAAATTCATTTTCAAAAGTGTTTGAAGAAATAATCACATATATAATACCAATATTTTTAGAGAAAAATAAGTTCTTGAGTGACCGGTAATTTGATTTTCGCAAGGGTCTTGGCACCTCTAATGCGATGGTGTCGTTTCTTGACTTGCCGTATAATGAAATGGATGCCGGAAACTCGTGTATCGGAATATTCCTAGATATTATTACGATATACGAGGGAACATATTGGAATGGTTTAAAAGTTATCTCGGTGGTCGGATGCATTATGTTCATGTGTTCACGGTGTTTCTTCCGAGAAAATGCTTCTGAGTAGAGGGGTGCCACAGGGAGATGTTCTTGGGTATTTGTTGTTTATGCTATATGTTAATGATTTTGATGTGAGTGAAAGTTTTCTATATGCTGATGATATCACATTGCTGATGAGCACTGCAAAAAGCAGATTTAACAAAGACAGCTTAGAATATATTGAAAAATATTTAGAACTACACTCAGAAAAGCGACTTAATACTAAATTCAGAAAAAAAAAACAACATTTATAGAGTTTAAAACTACATTAGATGATAGACACTAATCAATCCTAGTAAGATATAGAGTATAGAGGCTAGAGTATGACTTAAGTCAATACTATTAGATTTTTGGAATTTATGGTGGAATACAAGTGTAGATGGAGGGAGCATCTTAACAACTTGTGCAATAGACTATCGTCGTTGTGCCACATGCTCAAGTTCAATAAATAGGTTAGTTCTGACATACTTTTGACGCTATATTTTGTCGAGGCATTATAGCATGGGGTTCATCACCTGACTTTGATAGGCTTTTTAGGTTGCTGAAGTATGCGATCCGTGCTATGAGGAGACTCGGCTGTACAGAAAGTTGCAAAGAGCATTTCACTTCTATGAAGATATTGCCACTGCTGTGTATACATACAGCAGTTATTGTTATACGCTAAAGAAAATATTAAGACATTTAATAACTTAAGCGGATATCATACATACAGCACACGCAATGCATCCGTCTTGGAAATTCCTAGACGCAGACTGTCTTTTTACGAAACAATCCTCGATATGTAGCTGTAAAAGCCTACAAAAAACTTTCTGAAGATCTTTAATCTAAATCGGGAAATACTTTTGAACGAGCTATTAAACGATTACTGCTACATAAATGCTACTATTCGTTGGCTGAGTTTCTGGATAATAATGTTAATTAATGGCTTATTTCTCTTCGATTTTAAATTGTTTTTATTGTATAGATGTGTTTAATACTTGTAATAGCTATGCCTAGCATATGTTTAAAATATAATATATTTTATGACTTGTCCTATACTACCTCTTTAGTCTGAAGTATTAATAAAGTTATACTATACTACTACTATCTATCTTTGATAAAAATAGAATGGGACAACAGGCCACAGCCGATTCTGCTTAAGAGTATTAAATATTATCAATGTTTGTGAAAATAAGTATTAATTTGATAAATCAATCTAAAGTTAATATAAAAACATAAGAAAATGCATTATTGTAGTAAAAATAGCAAAGAGAATGTGATATATAAAAGCTGTGTATGCTTCAATTCATGTCTAAAAGCGAGATATACATATATATATATATATATATATTGTATTAATATTGTTGTCCCAAGTTGGGCCAGCCAAAAATGTATTGATACCTTTGTCCTAATGTTACTATTTAAATGCCCTATTATGTAACTAACTCAATAATTCATTAATTTGCTCCGAAATAGCCCAGTACTATAATCGTCCTATGCTAGCTATCAATGACCTCCTACTATTTAGAAATGAAAATTAACATTCACTAGGTTGCACTGTGAATCGATTATAACATATTAATATTTATAGATAATTAATATAAACTCCAAACTCAGCTTAAATAATTTAAATTATAATACTTTTCCTTTTCCTAATGCTTTATTGTACTGGTGGTACTATACTTTAAATGAACTATACCTATACAATATAAATGCGGGTGGGTTCTTGACGTATTATGGCATTAATTCCTAACCTTTATTTGTATCTCGTGTACTATTGATACGTTTACAAAATTCTTTAACTAACATGACTCTTAATCTCAGGATTAATCGTTTAATTTGGATCCGTTGTGACTGGTTATGTGTACTTGATTATTTTTACAACTATGTGAACATGTAGGTATTTCGTATTCTATATAATTTTCTCCAGATGATATTAATTTGATATTTGTTTTCTTTATAGGTTAATGTGCCTGTCATTACCAGATGATCTATTAAAGCATAAAAACAAATAGTACTTCTAATGTAGAAAAAACAACAATCTCTAAATAAATAGAGTATATTAAAAATGTTCGATATTGTAACAACAATAAAATTATGGTTCAGAAAATTGTTTAATCATGATGAAGATATGTATAATTTTATTATGGAAATAAACCGTTATAAAAAGTGACACATTTATGTCTAGTGTGTTTCTTACGACATTTTAAGTATAATTAACGACCGATAAATAATGCTTTGAAATTTTAAAATACCTATTCAAATTATGTAGAGATTTCTCTGGATTCGATGTGGAATAATACTACCAATAAGGTATTACCTTTCTTATATTGTTCTCAAACTTATATTCAAATTCAAATAGCTCTAACTTATTTAAATATTAATGTAAAATATATTAATTTTGAAACAAATAGTATCAATATGATTTATATTACCTCAAATATTAATTTATATTAACTTGTAGGTTCTACCTCCATGAAGTGTATTGGTATCGTGATTTACATAATCTTCTCCGATATCTTCTCACCTACGATGACCTGGGACTTTCTCTGCACTCTCGATGTGCTGCTTCTGTTCTCGCTGGGCTCCTCTTAGATATACACGTTCGGACTCAGTAAATTCGCTTCTAACCTCGCTGGATTCCTATGATGAAATTACACCTATACAATGAACTGGATCTCTGGAACTATGGTTTTCCTCTTGAAAATTCAGCAATAACCTCTTAGATATACACGTTCGGACTCAGTAAATTCGTTTCTAACCTCGCTGGATTCCTATGATGAAATTACACCTATACAATGAACTGGACCTCCGGAACTAGGAAAATTCAGCAATAACCCTTCTTGGCTCTTTTAAATTTCTAGTCAAATAGAAATTCTTGACTTTAAATACAAAACCTTCTTCCTTTGGATGAATTTTACAAATGTAAGTACTTTTATCACTTTATATTATATTTCTTATTCCAGTATATTTGGTATTCAATAACAATTAATGATTTTATGACTGTTAGTTATTAATTTTCTTGCACTTCACTTTGATTATCAAAATTTACGTATAAATCTGTTAGAATATTTTATTCTAACAGTAATAAACACTGTTCGTATTTTAAATATGTAAATATCAGGAAAATTCTCTTGAATTCCGAATTTACACAACCGCTTCGTATGAAAATTATTTTTCATCTCCCGTTTTTTTTTAAACAAATTGCCTTGGGAACCTTATTACTTATTTTTTTAAATTCTCCAATGAGATCTCTACACATACCTTTTATAAATCAATATGTCTATCTATTATTTATCTTTTTAATATTTATCCATAAAATTTGATATTCCACACATTATTTATTCTTTTTCTAATTTTAAAACCTTCTTATAATGCATTTTTTTTCCATTTACATACTATTTAAAAATACCTATACAGGAACTGTCAAAATTAACTGTCACTTCTACTTATTCAAAATACTTGCGGGAATCTTAATTTAAATTTGTTTCTACTCAAAATCAATTAGTTTTATCCATTATACTTGACATATCTTCGTAAATTAAACAATTTTGTACAAAAAACATATTACATAATATTTTAGAACAATACTTATATTATTTCATTTCTTTTTAACAGATTTTACAAATACAAGATAGAAGAAAGAAAATCGTTCGTTCTACGACTAAACCAAATCAACCAAGAAATCTCATCATCTCTATTAACGTAGTAAATTATAATTTAGACAATAAATTCCACACCTACACTAAGATCAATATTTTAAAATTCCAAGCATTCAAAACTTTACTTATTATAAATATGGCATGGTTATTTTAAACCATGTCATTTGCCCCTTTAACAAATGAAAATTTTTTACTGCTAAAAATTTATATTTGTTGGACAAATAATTTAAATAATGCAACAAATCTTTTTAAGCATAACTTCACCATAAACTTTATCATAATTCTGTATATACAATATCCTATTCATTTTAAATCAAACAATTTTTTTTTAAATAACATATATTCTTTCATTATCCACTATTTCTTTTTATAATCCAAAGAACATATAAATGTATATTTCTAATCTTTTTACACTATATTTTGTACAATAATATACATATGTTATATTAGAATTTTTTTTTTATAAACTGAAAATTGTAATGTACCATACATGTTTGGGATGTATTTTTTTTATATATAAAACTTTCTCAATAATTCTGTTTTAAACTTGTTTGCTGTAATTATTTTTTTATTTGTCAACTTTTATTCATGAAATTTTTAAATTGGATATCTCATACTTTAGTAATTCTTAAATGTCTTCACCTGTATGCATATTTGAATATTTATAAACAGTACATTAAATTTACCAACTTGTATTCACTTTAATAATTGTTCTTTTATATTTTGGTGTTTATTAATTATTTTATAATCTTTATCCCAATTCAATAGTTTAAACAAACTCTTTCATATACATACCACAATTATCTTTATTAATTATACTATTATTCATACAATAAACACTACATTTAGTGCTATATACCATATACTGGTTCATAAATTCTTTAATTAATCTTGTAGGTACTCTTATACCTCTACAAGATATTTTATACTTCATAATACATATTTTATAATCTTTATTGTCTATTTCGACATTTATATATTTTTTTATATTACTATTAAATTCCAACTAAAATCATTCCATTCTCTATAAAGCTTTATATTTTTATTTATAATACATATTCTATTATTACTAAACACCTGTACTTATTTTTGAACAAAACCATATACTTTATATTTGTACTGTATTCTTAAGATTTCAATTTCTTTTATTTTATACTCTATTCGTATACATGATATTGGTAATTCCCTATTCTTTTTACATTTAAGAACATGACTACTAACTTTATAATTCTTGACTTTCAATGCTTGATACAGCTGTTCAAAACTTAAAACATCTAAATTTTCCTATTCATATTCATCTTTTTCTGTTTCCAATTTGTGCTTTTGCATATCACATATGATACATCCCCACATTGTACTCGATACATAACAATTAAATTACGTATTTAAAATATAAGGACATCTACTAATTCTATATTTTATCAAACAAATTATAATTTCTAAATGAGTACTATAAACTAATATAACTTCCACTAAGACTTTTCCATTCTAACTAAATATGTTATTAACAATTATAAAAAAATGAAATCATTATATTTAATGGGATTTATTATTATACAATAGGAAAGTTTATTTGAAAAAATAGATTTTTGGGGATTGAAAAGATCTAAGATTGCTGAGATAAATCGGTATTGCAAAAACCGTCAAGAGTTGATCTCTTCTATATGAACCTCTTGTCCTGATTAATATGTTATGAATGATTTAAAGTGACTCGGATTAGGAAGTGTGGTCAATCACCTTCATAGTACAATCTATTCTAATACTATGTCCTGCCTGAAATGTTATGAAAGATTTAATGTGACTCGGATAAGAAAGTGTGGTCAATCACCTTCATAGTACAATCTATTCTAATACTATGTCCTGCCTGAAATGTTATGAATGATTTAATGTGACTCGGATAAGGAAGTGTGGTCAATCACCTTCATAGTACAATCTATTCTAATACTATGTCCTGCCTGAAATGTTATGAATGATTTAATGTGCTGATTCTACATAATCATGTAACATGGAGATATGGTATCTACCTTTAATTAAATTTGTCTCCTCTTCAATTAATTCATACGTATTCATGCCTAATCTTCTATATATGACGTATGGTCCTACGTATGGCCTAATCAATTTACTTATAATCTTATTTTTACGATCTGTTACTCTCAATGCCTTTACGATAACTTTATTACCTATTTCATATGTTTTGAATTTCTTTTGATTTCTCATTTTCTTCTCTTCCCATTTAATTTTTCTTTCATTTAATCTTTCTCTGACTAATAAATATTTTTCGTATAAATCTACTTGTTCATCTGATAACCACGGTCTTTGTGGTAGTTGACTAGTAAAAACAGTTATAGGACAAAGATTATGAACACTACTAGGGGAGTTATTCATAACAAATTCTATTTGAGATAATTGTTTTGCCCATCTGTTATGTTTATTAACTAATAAAATTCTCAAATATTTTAACACTTCCTTTATGTATCTCTCTGTTGGATTAGATTGTGGATGTCTAGTAGAAATATAATAGCTCTTGATATTCCTATCCTGTAAGAATTCCCTATACCTGTCATTATCAAAATATGTAGCATGATCTGCTAATACCGCTAATGGATTCCCATATGCTATAAAATATTCATACAATGCCTGTAAAACTGTCTCGGTATTGCACTTTTGTGTAGGAATAAGCTTGACATATTTTGAAAAAATGTCACAAATCACCAATATGTTCCTATATCCATTTGTACTAGGAATTAGATTAGAAATAAAATCAATCGTTATCAATTCTAATTTATCATTTGCTACGATACTTTGACTAATGTTTTCGTTAGTAAAGTTTTTATCTTTAGCCAATATGCATACCTGGCAATGTCTTAATGTATTTTTGATAATTTTTTCATCATTCTTGCAGTAATATGCCTCTCTAAACATCAACCAACATTTTCTTGATCCAATATGTGTATACCTGTTATGTAAATATTCAATAATTTCCTTCGTATGAATTTCATTTGTCACATAAACTTCTAAATCACCAATTTTCTTCACAATTATTCCGTCTTTTAAATTCATACCCTTGTAATTTAGTTCGTTACTTAACTTTTCCCTCAATTCCACAAATTCCTCTGTTCCCTGAATTTCCTTTAATCTTCGTAAGGAAAATATTCCTTGTCTCCTTAATTGGACTAGATTTATACTAACCTCGTTCTTTTTAATTTCTCCATCTTTACGACTCAAAATATCAGCCACCACCATTTCTTTTCCTGGTCTATAATGAATATCCATATCGTATTGTTGAATTAACAATGCCCACCTGTATATCCTGTTATTATTTAGTTTAGAATTCATGATATTGATCAAAGCCTTGTGATCTGTCTCTAATCGGAACCTCTTCCCTATCAAAAAGTATCTTAATTTAGATAATGCGAAAATGATCCCAATCATTTCTTTTTCTGATACCCCATATCGAACCTCGCATGGTTTCAGCGTCCTTGAAGCAAAATAAATAGGTATCTCCTCACCATCTCTTATTTGTACCAATTCTGCTGCTACTGCACTATGTGATGCATCAGTTCTAACAATGAACTCTAAATTGAAATCCGGGTGAAACAATTTTAAATTCTCTACAAAATTTTCCTTAAGTTTAATAAAGCATTCTTCCTGTTCTTCTGTCCAACTCCATTTCTTGTCTTTCTTTAATAAAGTTAGCAATACATTTGTTTTCTGACTAAATTTTGGTATAAACTTTCTATAATAATTCAACAACCCCAAGAATCCTCTTAATTGTTTTAATTTGGTAGGTCTTGGAAAATTTTTAATATCATCCAAACGTTTAGGATCCAATAAAATGTTTTTTTCGTTAATTATGTATCCCAAATAACTGACCTCATGTTTACAAAATTTGCATTTTTCTAAATTCAACTTCATCCCGTTTATTCTTAAAGTAGAAATAATTATTTCAATATGTTCCAGATGTGAAACGATATCATCCGAAAAAATTATAATGTCATCCAAATAATGTATAGCAAAATCTTCATATCTATCTAAAATTTTATGTAGAAATCGGATTAATCCGGCAGGGCTAGTCTTTACCCCGAACGGGCAAACTGTAAAATTAAATACAGTCCCATTGATATTAAAACCACAATACTTACGAGAATCTTCATCTAGTCGAATTAACCAAAATGCATTCTTTAAATCTAACTTACTGTAAATTTTTTTATTTCCGCACTTGGTTATTAACACGTCAATGTTTTGTGGAGCTTCGAACTCAGGTAAAATGCGTTTGTTTAGGGCCCCCGCGTCAATGCAGATCCGTATTGAGTCATCTTTCTTCTTAACTAACACTACTGGATTAATAAAATACGTATTTGAACGCTCAATGATTCCTGCTTCTTCCAAAAGTTGAATTTCTTTATTTACACGTTCCTGGAAATAATATGGTATGGGATAATTTTTACATGTTAAAGGTGAATCATCTTCTACAATTATTTTATGTTCATAATCCTTCGCAAATACTATCTTCTCATTGATCAATTCTATGTTCTCCTCTAAAATACTCTCTAAACTTTCCCTAATCTGTTTATTCTCAATCTTCTGTTTGTCCAAAATTTTAACTATATCTTTTCTTTCTCTAACAATAATTTTCCCTGTATCATCTTCTTTAATATTTACATCTTCATCTACATACGATTCATTATATAATTTCGGTAGCTCAAACATATCTCTTTCTAATAATTCTTCAGGACTGTTAAAATATTCATTTCTATCTTCTATAATCACATTATCAATTTCTTTTCCAATTAACTCTCTATAAGCCATGTATGAATTAACTTCCAACCTGTCTTCCATTTTTTCCATGTCAAATTTATTTCCATTAATATTTATTTCATCCTTATCGAAATTAATACTCATTCCTAACATTCTCATGTTATCAATACCTAGTATACAATCGTAAAATAAACCTTCTAATATGTAAAATTGCATCATATATTTCTTAAAATTAATCTCCACTTCTATAGTAATACGTTCGGTAATAATGCCCATTTTTCTCCTATTTGCAGTAACAACATTTGTACCTTTTATCTTTACAATATTCTCAATAACATTTACAACTTCTAATACTTTATCTTTATTAATTAATGAAATTTCCGCTCCTGAATCAATTAGTGTTTTAAATTCAATTTTTCCTATTTGAATTTTAATAAAAGGAAGTACTTCGCAATCTTCTACTATCTTCCCTAACTTTTCTAAAGAATCTATTTCAACAAAATCTCTATCTAAACTAATACTATTAATATTGATGTCCTTATAAACTATTTTAAAATTATTATCAACAGATTGTTCAGAATTTAATTCCAAGAAACACTTGGAATGGGATTCCCATATATCCCTGCTTCTGATTCTAAAATCGGCGTTTTTTTTTTCTCATCATTTATCTTTTGTAATACGTCTTCTTTTCCTATAATATTCTTACCTTCATCTGACTTTCCAGCTTTAATTAATCTTACATTATTTATATTACGAGATGTATCAGTATTCCTATTTCTATCATTTCCATTACCTCTTGTATTCCCATCATTATTCCTATTCCAGCTATTATTCTGGTTCGTGTTTTGATTGTAATAACGATTGTTTTGATCTTGATAATTACCATAATTCCTTCCTGGATAACCTCTTCTATCGTTTTCAAACGGTCTATTATTAGAGAAATGTTTTTGTCCATTATTAAAATTATTCAATGGCCTATATGGTACTCGGTTAGCTTGTGATTCATTTCTTCGAAAATTATTACCATTTTGATAATTTGCTTCCCTTGATCTATTATTATAATCGTTCCGGTAGTTAAACATATTTGTGTTATCAACATTATTTCTTGATACAGGAGATATATTATTATTCCTATTAGAAGTTGGTTCTTGATTCCTTCTTACATTATATTGCATGTTTTCACTATGGTCATCTAAACGTCTTAAAATGTCAATCAATGAATCCATAGTCGTAACATTTTGACAAATAATCGCATGAGTATCAGTTACAATAAAATGCTTCAGTAATTGTTGAGCAATGGTAGATTCATCTATATTGTGAATATATTTGCTATTATTGTATAATCGAGAAGCGTACGTTTCTCTAGACATTTTCCCTGGATGAAATTTACCAATCAACAACTTAATCCTAGCCCTGTTTTGCTGATTACTATTCCAGTAATATGAAGTAAACATATTTACAAAAACATCAATATTTGTGCACTCATCTTCAATTAGTTGGAACCAATCTAAAGCACTGTTCGTAAGAGTAGACCTAATAATATTCATTTTAGTTTTAAACTCTGTAATATCTTCCATATATCTTAACATATTATTCAAATACAGCATGGGATGTATTGAGGTTGATGAATCTCCATTAAAATGAGGTAAATTTTCTATTTTAATCCCTGTATTAAGAACATAATTCTGAGAAGTATTCACTAGTTGCGAAATCCTTTTGCCTTCCATTATCTTCACTAATCCCTCTATTTCTTCTTTCCTGTTCTCACATTCTGTTAATAAACCCTCTATTGCCTCCTTCTGTACTAAATTATTTTCTTTGTATTTCTCTTCATTAGCAGCTAATTTTTTATTTACTATAACCAATTCTGTATCATTCTTTGACGATACCTTTACCAAATCCTTTTGTATTTTCTCAGATAGTTCTTTTTGTTTACTCTCACATATACCTACTTTCTCCAGCACTATTTTTTCTACTTCTCCATTTTTTTTACTATATTTTTGTCTATCGTTCCTAGAATCTCTACCTTACTACTTTCATTCTTCTTCTCTATTTCTTTTCTAAACTTATCTTCTAAATTATTTACTTCTTCCTCTAATTTTGTTTTCATATTTTCATTAGTTTGATTAATTTTTTCATTTAGGCTCACAAGATTTTCATTTATTTTCTTATTATCATCCCCAAACTTCTCTAACTTCTTCTCCAAAACCTCGAAAATATCCTCCTTTATTTTCTTATTTCCCTCACTAATTTTCTGGTTTATTTCACTAATTTTCTGATTTATTTCTTCCCTATTTTTCTCAAACAAATTTTCAAATATCTTCTTATTCTCTTCTTTATTCTCCTCTCTGTTTTTCTTATACTCTTCTTTATCCTCCTCTCTGTTTTTCTTATACTCTTCTTTATCTACTTCTCTATTTTCTAAAATTGCTCTTAACATATCTTCCACGCTCCTACTTATAATAGTTTGTTGTCTATCACCTCTTTCCTGTTCACTATCCTCTCCGCTTTCACTTGTACCTGGAGTCTGTTTCATACTAGATTTAGATCTTGTATCCATTTCTTTTAAATATTTTTAAAACTGTACTAATATGTATGCACTCTATATAAAATATTTTATATGTACCTTTAATACGCACAATTATGTACCAATGTATCACATGTAATACCAAATTGCGATAAAACAAATAAATATACCTAATAAATCTGTGTTTTTACTATTCTACTAAATTCAAAATACACAAAATAACCAGAAACCTTTCTTTTATCGTGCCCCTACGTTCGGGCGCCAAAAATGTATTAGTATTGTTGTCCCAAGTTGGGTCAGCCAAAAATGTATTGATACCTTTGTCCTAATGTTACTATTTAAATGCCCTATTATGTAACTAACTCAATAATTCATTAATTTGCTCCGAAATAGCCCAGTACTATAATCGTCCTATGCTAGCTATCAATGACCTCCTACTATTTAGAAATGAAAATTAACATTCACTAGGTTGCACTGTGAATCGATTATAACATATTAATATTTATAGATAATTAATATAAACTCCAAACTCAGCTTAAATAATTTAAATTATAATACTTTTCCTTTTCCTAATGCTTTATTGTACTGGTGGTACTATACTTTAAATGAACTATACCTATACAATATAAATGCGGGTGGGTTCTTGACGTATTATGGCATTAATTCCTAACCTTTATTTGTATCTCGTGTACTATTGATACGTTTACAAAATTCTTTAACTAACATGACTCTTAATCTCAGGATTAATCGTTTAATTTGGATCCGTTGTGACTGGTTATGTGTACTTGATTATTTTTACAACTATGTGAACATGTAGGTATTTCGTATTCTATATAATTTTCTCCAGATGATATTAATTTGATATTTGTTTTCTTTATAGGTTAATGTGCTTGTCATTACCAGATGATCTATTAAAGCATAAAAACAAATAGTACTTCTAATGTAGAAAAAACAACAATCTCAAAATAAATAGAGTATATTAAAAAAGTTCGATATTGTAACAACAATAAAATTATGGTTCAGAAAATTGTTTAATCATGATGAGGATATGTATAATTTTATTATGGAAATAAACCGTTATAAAAAGTGACACATTTATGTCTAGTGTGTTTCTTACGACATTTTAAGTATAATTAACGACCGATAAATAATGCTTTGAAATTTTAAAATACCTATTCAAATTATGTAGAGATTTCTCTGGATTCGATGTGGAATAATACTACCAATAAGGTATTACCTTTCTTATATTGTTCTCAAACTTATATTCAAATTCAAATAGCTCTAACTTATTTAAATATTAATGTAAAATATATTAATTTTGAAACAAATAGTATCAATATGATTTATATTACCTCAAATATTAATTTATATTAACTTGTAGGTTCTACCTCCATGAAGTGTATTGGTATCGTGATTTATATAATCTTCTCCGATATCTTCTCACCTACGATGACCTGGGACTTTCTCTGCACTCTCGATGTGCTGCTTCTGTTCTCGCTGGGCTCCTCTTAGATATACACGTTCGGACTCAGTAAATTCGCTTCTAACCTCGCTGGATTCCTATGATGAAATTACACCTATACAATGAACTGGATCTCTGGAACTATGGTTTTCCTCTTGAAAATTCAGCAATAACCTCTTAGATATACACGTTCGGACTCAGTAAATTCGTTTCTAACCTCGCTGGATTCCTATGATGAAATTACACCTATACAATGAACTGGACCTCCGGAACTAGGAAAATTCAGCAATAACCCTTCTTGGCTCTTTTAAATTTCTAGTCAAATAGAAATTCTTGACTTTAAATACAAAACCTTCTTCCTTTGGATGAATTTTACAAATGTAAGTACTTTTATCACTTTATATTATATTTCTTATTCCAGTATATTTGGTATTCAATAACAATTAATGATTTTATGACTGTTAGTTATTAATTTTCTTGCACTTCACTTTGATTATCAAAATTTACGTATAAATCTGTTAGAATATTTTATTCTAACAGTAATAAACACTGTTCGTATTTTAAATATGTAAATATCAGGAAAATTCTCTTGAATTCCGAATTTACACAACTGCTTCGTATGAAAATTATTTTTCATCTCCCGTTTTTTTTTAAACAAATTGCCTTGGCAACCTTATTACTTATTTTTTTAAATTCTCCAATGAGATCTCTACACATACCTTTTATAAATCAATATGTCTATCTATTATTTATCTTTTTAATATTTATCCATCAAATTTGATATTCCACACATTATTTATTCTTTTTCTAATTTTAAAACCTTCTTATAATGCATTTTTTTTCCATTTACATACTATTTAAAAATACCTATACAGGAACTGTCAAAATTAACTGTCACTTCCACTTATTCAAAATACTTGCGGGAATCTTAATTTAAATTTGTTTCTACTCAAAATCAATTAGTTTTATCCATTATACTTGACATATCTTCGTAAATTAAACAATTTTGTACAAAAAACATATTACATAATATTTTAGAACAATACTTATATTATTTCATTTCTTTTTAACAGATTTTACAAATACAAGATAGAAGAAAGAAAATCGTTCGTTCTACGACTAAACCAAATCAACCAAGAAATCTCATCATCTCTATTAACGTAGTAAATTATAATTTAGACAATAAATTCCACACCTACACTAAGATCAATATTTTAAAATTCCAAGCATTCAAAACTTTACTTATTATAAATATGGCATGGTTATTTTAAACCATGTCAATATATATATAACAAAATTTATTTGGGATGAATAAATACAGACAAATGTGTACAGTAGAGTGAACCATAAAAATCTGTTTTTAGAAAATCAAAATTTCAAGTCAATAAAAAGTTGTAACTATAGTCACATATTTATCAAAAATAAAATTTAGGCAAATAGAAAAATACTTAGGTCTTCAGGAATGTAAAGTTTAGAATGTTAATTAACAGTCGAAAAAGATTATGTCTGTTACGTGATTACGTTTCCCGGATTAGCAGAGAAGTTATCATTATTTTGCAAAATTAAGTAAGTTGTCAAGATTTGCTAATTTTTGAGTACAATAAAATAGTGTTTCTTCAGCGGTTGATTCTAGGGAGTTGAGCACCGACCGGAAATATGTCTGGCATATATATCAGGCTACATTGGTAGTTTAAAGAGCTAGCTGAGTTTATGATCCCTCATAGCTTACAATCAGACGTAACACAAATATTATTTATCCATCATAAAACTTTTTTAGATAGTACAATGCATCGAGTATTTAGAAGACCAACTTAGGGCTGTTTTCAATCATTTCTACCGAAAAATGCTTTTATGGCATACCCAGAACAACTCCTTTTGGGAGTGTTCTTTTTGATTCGTGAAACATATTAGGTGGCAAGCAAAAAATACAAAAAGCTAATGAGCTTTTTGTATTTTTTGCAAAACAAGCGAAATCTTTTGTTTATGCATTTAAATAATTTAAGCAGACATTAACTCTGACCATATGTTTAATATTATTAATTTGTGTCCATCCCCGACAGCTTAATTTGGTTAAATACACATACCTTGCAAGGTATTTCGTACATTCTCAAGCTTAGTATCTACAAAAGTTGACAAAGTAATTAATGAAATCGGTTTATAATCGATGACATGGATATCTTTGATCAAACACTTGGAAGATTTTTTAAACTACCGGGGAGGAGTATGTAGTAGTGTGTCCCAGTATGTAAAATATTATCACGACTCTTCCAGTTATTTAGAGTAATTTATTTTTCTAAATATTTTCGTGTTCAATTATTAGTCTTTCTGCTTTCTTTACACACTTATAACTTGAGAATAGATGGCGTGTTGCCTCCAGTATAACTAATTTAGATCAAATTCATATACTGTACGACAAAAAAAAACGACTCACCCTGTAAACGTTCATATTTCTTAGACAAACTTTGTACAGATATTTAGGGTGTTGAGAGTAACAAACGATTAAAGGCTAATGAAGAATATTGATGCGCCTTGTAGGAATCGTAACGTAACTGCTGCTATATGAGGACGGGAATTGTCTTGCTGAAATGTGGCATTATTTAGCCCTCGGATATATGGTAAAGTAATTGGTTCGAGAGCTTCTTTAATGTACATTTGAGCATTTAAGTGGCTTCGAAGGAATACTAAAGGAATCCTACTTCCTATGCTAATTCCAGCCCATACCATTAATCCTCTAGTAAGAGCAAAATTTATAAAATATCTTTCACCTCTTCGACGCCTAACTCATCTACGACCATCATGGACACACAAACAAAAGCGAGATTCGTCAGAAAAGACGATACTGTTCCACTCTTCATCCCAATGTGCCCTGTACATTACACCATTCTAATCTAAGGGTACGATGTCGATTAGTGAGAAGCAGTATTAATCTTGGACGATATGAAATCAATCCAAACGAACGAATACGTCGATATATTGGACGCTTTGTTATTCTGTGGTTTATCTCTGCCAAAAAAACATTTCCTATAGACCTTGAGGTACTACACCGATCTCTAACGTTGAGCAATCTTAGCCTCCTATCTTCACGTTCTGTGGTTCCTCTAGGTCGTCCAGAACCCCTTCTACGATGTTACCTCCCTTCTTCAGACCAATCTCTCCAACAACGAATAACTGTTGCAACATTTCTTTGCATCCGCCTGGCGATTTCACGAAATGCAGTATCTGCCTCATGTAGTCGAATGATGCGATCCCTTTCAAAATCTCTTAGCTGGCGATAATTCGGTTGTCGCCGAACTCTTGGCATTTCAATACACTAAATGACAGGTAAAGACAGTAACAAATGAGAAAACACAATTAAACCGATTAATAATAAGCAGAAT